>JAUMJK010000780.1:0-1484521 GCA_033558105.1 Coccyzus lansbergi | reverse complement strand
TTTGCTTCCTTTCCTTTCCTTTCCCTTTCCTTTCCTTTCCTTTCCTTTCCTTTCCTTTCCTTTCCTTTCCTTTCCTTTCCTTTCCTTTCCTTTCCTTTCCTTTCCTTTCCTTGTGATGAAGTCCCAATGCCTGATGTGCTTGCCCATTCCTACTTCTGTTCATGAGTATGACACTGGATGGCTACCAAATAACTGTCCCTTCAAAACAAAGTAGGGTCATTTCATGCAAGGCGTTCAGAGTCTCCCCCGCACATTGTTCCTTTTATATATGTTGAGACATAAGGAAGAATTCTAGACATAAGGGGGAAATTTATTCATTATGAGACTGGTGAGGCACAGCAACAAGTTGCCCAGGGAAGCTGTGGCTGCCCCATCCCTGGAGGGGTTCAAGGCCAGGTTGAATGGGGCTTGGGCAGCCTGATCCAGTGGGAGGTGTCCCTGCAGGGAGGTTGGAACTAGATGATCTTTGAGGTCCCTTCCAAACCAAACTATTCTATGACTCTCTGACTCTCTGACTCTATGACTCTGACTCTCTGGCTCTATGACTCTATCCTATCCTATCGCATTCCACTCCACTTTTCTGGAGTTCAATGACGTCTGAAAAATGTAGAGAGCCAGTGGTTGGACTCTGTATAAACAGACAACACTGAAAGGAAAAGCAAAGAACAAAAATAGGGAAAGAAGGATGTTCTCCATGTTGCAAGATGGAAAGACTCTGATCCTTCTATTTCCCAGATCAAGGCTGTGGCGCTGGAACTTCTCATCTTGGCTTCACACACCTCTTCCCCAGTATCCAGAGATGCAGGAGACACTGTCGTTGTCTGCTTCTGAGCGATGCCCCTAGACCTGCTGCCTGGTCAGTCCATGGAATGAGGCAATCGTGGGGCACAGCTTCCCTGCCTGATGGGTAAGTCAGAACCAGATGAATCACCTACACTTTTTTTCTCTCCAGGGCTTATAAAAAGAGCTGACCAGCTCCCATGGGATTCCTTGCCTTTTAGCCATTCTACAGGGAAGGTGTGATGAATCCCACTTCAGTTTTGGAATGTGACATGTTATTTCCACTTCATAACCCACTTCACTTCGGCGAGAGCAGGTCCCATCGCGTAGCGCAAGCAGATGATTTCACCTTCTATGGTGGAACAAGAGAACTTCCAGCCTAATAAGAGTCTGCTAGCATGTGGATGTGTGTGTGCTCTCATAAAAGATGAAGCCTTAGGAAAATCATTTACATGTTTCCTTCTAAATAGATGTTTTTGCAATGGCAGGAATAGTTTCTGCAGCTGTTTAGCCAAGTGAAAAATTTGCATAAAGCTGAAGGCAACAAACTGTTCATGGGCAAAGAGAAGAGTAGTGAAAATAAACACGAACAAAAATTGTTTTTGTTTAACATGAGTGGAAACGTTTTGACTGTCAGGGAGGGCAAATGCTGGGGAAATTGTCTGGAGAAAATCTTGTGAGTCCAGCATGAGAGGATTTTAAAACCACGTCAGACACATTCCTGTCAGAAGCCACCTGAGCACGGCTGTGCCCGGCAGGGGATTAGCTGACATCTTGCGGTGTCTCCTAACCCTGTTTTTTGTCATCCATTTACACGCTGTGTAAGCCACTTGTAATCATTTTGTAACTACTACAGACTTGTCTTCCTCCTGTTCTATCGCTCACAGCCAAGGAGCTCCTATAAAGCAGCCTGATGAGTAACCCCTGTAAGTTACCGTGGGCCACATCTCCTAAAACAAATGTGTCACCACCACAACTCAAAGTGTGCTGAAGAGCTGAGCATCTGCCATTTGCCTGTTGCATTCTCGAGGCTGGGGCTGGCAACTTAGGCAGCTTTGAAAGTTTATCAGCTAGTTCATAGAATGACTAGGTTGGAATAAACCTTTGAGATCAAACAATCATAGAATCATAGAACAACCAGGTTGGAAGAGACCCACCAGATCATCAGGCCCAATCTTACCTGTGTGCTATTAAATTTCTAGATCAATAGGAATGTCCACAATCCCAGTAGTCAA
This sequence comes from Coccyzus lansbergi, assembly GCA_033558105.1. Classification (NCBI taxonomy): domain Eukaryota; kingdom Metazoa; phylum Chordata; class Aves; order Cuculiformes; family Coccyzidae; genus Coccyzus; species Coccyzus lansbergi. Next base: position 1,482,506 of record JAUMJK010000780.1, on the reverse strand, counting down.
CAAGGAAAATTTTGGACCCTCATTACATTTTGAGTTCTCTTGCTCAACAGGGGACATTGAACATTTGGGCCACGGACCAGCAGAGGATGATGTTGGGTGCTGAGCGTCAGCATGTGTGTATCAACATGTGCCAGTGTACATGAAAGCAGAGCTGGACCTGCACTGTCTTGTGCTTCTTCAAGACAGTGATGAAGATCGGGCCTGATGATATCTCCGATCACTCAGGAAACAGTTTGTTTGTATGCAATGTGCACCCTGGTGCCCGGGTTCAAGGCTGGCTGCAAAGTCACCGCACTGCACGGGGTACAGCATGTGGATGCTTCTCATTCTCAGTACAACGTGCTAAGCCCTGTGCCATGTAGATGTTCTTGGACTGCAGTTCCTGCCTGGATTGCTGGGATGCTCTTCACAGGCAACGTTAGACACTCTAACTAACAGGTCTTGATTTTTTTTTTTTCTGTTTTTTTTTTGTCTGTTCATTCACATCAACAAATTCCCTTGGGAAAAACAAGGCCCAGAAAAGGGCAAGTGTGGCCAGTCAGCCCAAATCTGCCTGACCTGAAGGGAGCAAATCAGTCCCAAGTTGGAAGGGACTCACAAGGACCATTGAGTCCAACTCCTGTCCCTGCACAGGACACCCCAACACTCACACTGTGGGGTTGAGGGCATTGGCCAAGCGCTGCTGGAATATTGTCAGGCTGTGACTGCTTCCCTGGGAGCTGTTCCAGGGCTCCATCACTCTCTGGGGAAGAACCTTCTCCTAATGTCCAACATAACCCACCCCTGGCATCTTCCTGCCATTCCCTTGGGTCCAGAGAAAAGAGTTCAGTGCCTGCTCCTCCTCCCCTTGTGAGGGAGCTGCAGACCACAATGAGGTCTCCCCTCAGTCTCCTTTTCTCCAGGCTGAATGGACCCAGTGACTTCAGCCACCCCTCACACGGCCTCTCCTCTAAACCCTTCACCATCTCTGTGCCCTCCTCTGGATGCTCTCCTGTAGATTTAGATCTTTTTTATCCTGTGGCTCCCAGAACTGCCTCCAGTGCTCAAGGTTGGGCCACACCAGTGCAGAGCAGAGTGGGACAATCCCCTCCCCTGACCACTAAAGACTCTGAGGGGGAAACCAGTTACTTCCTTCTCACTTTGTGCTTGCAGGCAGCAGATAGATCTGAGGGGTGGGTGAGTGTTGATGGGAGCTTTCTAGTCTTGATGTTCTGGAGTTAATATTTGCAAGATATGAGATGTCACAGGAGTCTTAGGACAGGACTTGCATCAGGAAGGTGATTTTCAGGAGGGTCATGGATATAATCTCTACTACAGATGATTGCAGCTCTCTATGACAGTGCCATAATGTGTCCTAACTTCAGAACCTTCCTGCACACTGCAGGACAAAGTACCTGACTGGTCCCTCTCCTCCAGGCAGCTTTCTAGACAGACTTCTCCTAGTCTGTAGCTGCTCAGGGTTGTTGTGCCCCAAGTGCAGGACCCGACATTTGGCCTTGTTAAACCTCATGTCATTGGTCTCAGCCCATGGATCCAGCCTATTCAGATCCCTTTGGACCTTCCTACCCTCCAGCAGATCAATACTTCCACCCAGCTTAGTGTCATCTGCAAACTTGCTAAGGGGTTCAGGGACCTCTCAAGCAGTTTGCTTTTGTCTGAGCGCCAGTTGGAGCAAGGAGGCACCAATTTCAGTAGAAAGGCCATTTGTTTCTAGAGTTATTCTGGGTTACCCAGCTCATGGCCTCTCTCTGCTCTGGATGGAACACTAATACATGCTTCTGTGGAAAGTTTCTGACTCAGGATGCAGCATGAGGATGACCAGGACGTTGCAACCACCAGAGGGGCTGCGCTTCTGCCCAGGTAAGAGAGAAGCACCTGCAGCCGTGAGCAATCACAGACTTTGAAGAGAAACATTCCCATTGCTGTGGTTAAAATTCACAAAAGAAATGGTAATTCACCTTCTGTTGCACCTGCCTCCATCTCTGGATTTTGTTCTTTGTCATTGTGGTTAATTAGGCACTGGCCTGTAACAGAGCTTTGCTGGAAACCCCTGACAACAACAACACAACTTGAATGTTAGTGGAAAAGACCCGGAGACCCTCTCCATTCTCTTTCAGATGTTTATGGAAACAGCAAGCTGGTTAAGCTCTGCTGATCCAAGGAGTTAAAGGAACAAAGACATCCTGCTCGTCCGTAATACGTTGCTGGTGTCACAGTTCTGTAAACACCCTCTCCCCAGGATCTAAATCAGTCTGTCACGTGTCACTGCTCCAGCTCCTGATATAGCCCCATGGAAAATAAGAGTGCTACAGACCGCAGAAAATAGCTCCAGTCACACTGCCAAGGGGAAATGTGGACAAAGCTGTTGCTGACATCCATGGGAACGAGGAAGAAGTTCCATGGCATAGAGTGGATGCAAAAGCATGTTTCTCCTTGAGTCTGTGCTGTCCTTTGTGCTTATATGGAGACAGATAAATATCTGCAAGTGTTTAAATGACTTTTACGTAAGAAAACCAGAATAAACCCATACTTCCTGCTAGATTTTGCATCTGAATGAAGACTCTGCACCTTCATCCTAGGCTGGAGTTTGGGTGAGGGACAGGCAGCTCCTGTTTGATAGAACTCAGTTTACCAACACAACCCAAATAAATGGGAGCCTGGCAGAGAGACAGAGACTGTGGGACTCTTCTCCATGCAGGTACCACCATGGCAGATCTGGGTGGTCAAGGTTGTCTAGACCCCGACTGTGTCTTGGGCAGGGGGATGTCTGAGGGCAGAAGGCTCCACAGGGCAGCAGGAAAGGGAAAGACCTACGAACACGTGCACAGGTCTCCCACCACAAACCCACTCGTGGGGGCTGATTGAGCATCTTCTTTATTGTCAGGTTAGTTGAATCATAGAATCATAGAACAACCAGGTTGGAAGAGACCCACCAGATCATCAAGTCCAACCATTTCTATCAAACACTAACCCATGACCCTCAGCACCTCGTCCACCCGTCCCTTAAACACGTCCAGGGAAGGGGAATCAACCAACTCCCTGGGCAGTCTGTTCCAGTGCCCAATGACCCTTTCTGTGAAATATTTTTTCCTAATGTCCAGCCTGAACCTCTCCTGGTGGAGCTTGAGGTCATTCCCTCTTGTCCTGTCCCCTGTCACTTGGGAGAAGAGCCCAGCTCCCTCCTCTCTATAACCTCGTTTCAGGTAGTTATAGAGAACAATAAGGTACACAAAGTTCAAAATCACAAACAAGGTCAGAATGCAGCAAGCCAAGTTGGATCCAATGTGCAATTGAAATATTAAAATATCTGATTTCATACATTTGAGGCCTTACAGCAGCTAGCAACACTGAAACTCATTGCTAAAGAAACCAGCCCTCCTGTACTCCCAGTAAAACTATATTGAAGGTGCACACTTGCCTGAAATCCAAGAAACAGAATTATCATAGAATGGTTTTGGTCAGAAAGGATCTCAAAGCCCACCTGGTTACAACCCTCTACCATGGACAGGGACACCTCCCACTGGATCAGGGGCTCCAAGCCCCATCCAACCTGCCCTTGAACCCCTCCAGGGATGGGGCAGCCACCCCTGCTCTGGGCAACCTGGGCCAAGGTCTCTCCACCGTCACTGCAAAACATTTCTCCCTAAGTTCTCATCGCAGTCTCTCCTCTTTCAGTGTAAAAACTGTCCCCACTTGTCTTGTGATTACAAAAGCAAATTTGGGCCCTACCAATGTTTTGGGGAAAGCCTTTCATCTCCATGCTACTTGTACAACTGTTTTACTCACCCTCTTATTGTTTAAAAAGCCCCCAGAAGTAGCAGCAATTACAGGGTTATTGACTCTGAGGAGTCAACTCATTGCATATGAACCTGTGGAAATTTACTGTGCAATCACTGCAGAACAGTAAGAACCTGCTTCCTCCCTAATCCCTTCCAGTTCTTGCACTGTAGGATTACTGCTGCTAACAATAGCATCAAAAACGCTCAAGAAGCAGTGTGATTTTTCTGATTCTGGTTGCTGCTGTGTGTCACACTGCAAACACAGCTCTTGGTCCTCCTGGAGCTACAAAGCAATTTCCTGGCTTGTCAGGGTGGAGTATGATGGGTGCTTTGGAGTGTGTTCCTCCACCCGATATATATGTTTTGGAGTCCCCAGAGCAGGGAGGACATGGAGCTGTTGGAGTGAGTCCAGAGGAGGCCACAGAGATGATCCAAGGGCTGGAGTATCTCCTGTATGAGGACAGATTGAGAGAGTTGGGGTTGTTCAGCAGAAGAGAAAGCTCTGGGGAGACCTTAGAGCAGCTTCCAGTACTAAAAAGGGCTCCAGGAAAGCTGGAGAGGGACTCTTGACCAGGGAGGGCAGGGATGGGGCGTGGGGGAGGGTAGTGGGTGGGATGTTTTTTGTCTAAAAGAGGAGAGATTGAGATGAGAAAAATTTTACTCTGAGGGCGAGGAGGCCTGGCCCAGATTGCCCAGAGCAGTGGTGGCTGCCCCATCCCTGGAGGGGTTTAAGGGCAGGTTGGATGGGGCTTGGAGCCCCTGATCCAGCGGGAGGTGTTCCTGCCCATGGCAGGGGTGGAACTGGCTGGGTGTTAAGGTCCCTTCCAACCCAAATCATTCTATGATTTTGTGATTCTATTACACTTGATGACATCTCACTGAAAACCTGCAACAGGAAGGTGAAGATGTTCTCAGGAGGCTCAAACTTGTGCTCCCTTCTTATGAGAATAAAAGCTTGGTTTTTTGAAAAGGAAAAAAAAAATACATATGTAGCTTCCCAAAATGTTTGATTTATGAGGCAGAATGGGACCTGAGCCATCTGAGATCACCCTTGGGATGTGATTTGGGTCCTCATGACAGTGCTGTGGTCAGTAGGTTACCATGGGAAAAGAAACAGCTTGGGTGCCAAATGGGCGTCTTCTGCACCAGCCTTCTCCTGGCCCAACGAACATTTAATTACACGCCCTCCATGAAGACAGTTGCTTCTCCAGCCTGTGTCTGGGGCAGGCACTGTGAGCCAGAGGAGCAGAGCCAAGCTCCTGACTCTGCTCAAACAAAGACGGTGCTCGAATCTCCACTCTCCATTCCTGCCCCTGAAAAGGCTCTGTCAAAGCTGGTGCTTTCTCTGCCAGAAGTTTTGATAAAATTCTTTCTTGGGAACTCGCCTGGCCAATCTGCGGTTTGCGCTTGATTTCCCTGGATATTCAAACAATCCAGCTACTGACAGGATGTTTGCTGGAAGAGAGTCCAGCAGTTCTGCAGAAAAAGCACTTTGGCACCTTCCCAGCGAAGGGGTAGGAGCTTATCGGGTAGGACATCTGAGCAATCAGACGAGGAACAAACCTCATGCAAATGCCTTGCTTTTGGTGCATCGTAAAAAAAGGTTGCAAGTGGTAAAAATGAGGGAGAAGGTGGAGAGAAATGCTGAGTGTTCTCCTGAGCAAAGGGAAGCCGAGTCCTGTGAGAGAAGCTCAGAGTGGGCTTGTTCCTGCCATGATGCTCCTGCCCAGACTGAAAGAGGGACTCAGTGTGGGTTAACCCCTGCCCAACCTTCCAGGGAGAGGGGGAAGATGCACTAAGGGTGCTGCTCCAAACATCCAAAGACTCCTGGTTAGCACGAGCCTCTGGGGGGCTCAGCCATCCTGCGCAGACAAAAGGCATCAGGGAGAGGTTTCCTTAGGAAGAGAGAGCTTCTCTCTGTGATGACTCTCCTCTTGGATGCTTTGCCTTGGGAAGGGGCACATCTGGAAAGGCAGAGCTCTCTCTGGAGCTAATTCATCCAGGGGAGGGAGCTGGGCTGGCTGTCCCATTTGGGCAGCACAGGCCAAGAGCTCTTCAGCTTTGTGGTGTGGTGGGAAATGACCTTCAAATGTCCTTGTCAGAGATGTGGTGCCATTGCAATCACCAGTAGGAAGACCAACAAAACTGGAGCTCCTGAGGCATCCCAGTCCTGCTGCCCTGTATTTGCCATGTGGACACAAAACCTCTGTCTTTTCAACTTATTAGCTCTGAAAACCATGATGGGGACTTTAGGAAACGAGGCAGGAAAATCCCCCTGGTGCTGAGGAGAGCCTGAAACAAGAGGAGGTGGTCAGAGCCTTGCTTGCCCAACTGGACACCCACAAGTCTCTGGGGCCAGACGGGATTCACCCTAGGGTATTGAGGGAGCTAGAAGATGTGCTGCCAAACCCCTTTCCATCATCTTCCAGCAGCCTTGGAAGACTGGGGAGGTTCCACTAGACTGGAGGCTGATGTTGTGCCCACCTACAAGAAGGGTCGCAGGGAGGATCCAGGGAACACCAGGCCAGTCAGTCTGACCTCAGTGCAAGGAAAGTCATGAAACAGATGTTCTTGAGAGCTGTCATGAAGCACTTGCAAGAGAACTGGGGGATCAGGCCCAGTCAACAGGGCTCACAAAAGACAGGTCTTGCCAAACTAACCTGATCACCTTCTATGACAAAGTGACTTGGCTGCTGGATGAGGGAAAGGCTGTGGATGGATCTTCCTGGACTTCAGCAAAGCCTTTGACACAGTTTCTCCCAGCATTCTGCTATGGAAACTGTCACCTCTGGGCTGGACAGGCACACACTCTCCTGGGTGGAAAACTGGTCGTCTGGAGGGCCCAGAGAGTGGTGGGAAATGGAGTGAAGTCCAGCTGGAGGCCAGTGACAAGTGGTGTCCCCAGGGCTCAGTGCTGGGTCCAGCCCTGTTCGGTGTCTTCATCAATGACCTGGATGAAGGCATCGAGTGCTCCCTTAGCAAGTTTGCAGATGACACAAAGCTGGGTGGAAGTGTGGATCTGCTGGAGGGTCAGGAGGCTCCAAAGGGACCTGAACAGGTTGGATCCATGGGCTGAGGTTTAACAAGGCCAAATGCCGAATCCTGCACTTGGGGCACAACAACCCTGAGCAGCTCCGGACTAGGAGAAATCTGTCTAGAAAGCTGCCAGGAGGAGAGGGACCTGGGGGTGTTGGTTGACAGCAACTGAACATGAGGCAGTAGTGGCCCAGGTGGCCAAGAAGGCCAACGGCATCTTGGCTTGGATCAGAAACGGTGTGACCAGCAGGTCCAGGGAGGTTATTCTCCCTCTGGACTCAGCACTGGTGAGGCCGCTCCTCGAATCCTGTGTTCAGTTCTGGGCCCCTCAGCACAAGAAGGATGTTGAGGCTCTGGAGCAAGTCCAGAGAAGAGCAAAGAAGCTGGTGAAGGGGCTGGAGAACAGACCTTATGAGGAAGGGCTGAGAGAGCTGGGAGTGTTTATCCTGGAGAAGAGGAGGCTGAGGGGAGACCTCATTGTTCTCTAGAACTCCCTGAGAGGAGTGGTGGAGAGGAGGAAGCTGGACTCTTCCCCCAAGGGACAGGGGACAGGATGAGAGGGAATGGCCTCAAGCTCTACCAGGGGAGGTTCAGGCTGGACATTAGGAGGAGATTTTTCACAGAAAGGGTGATTGGTCACTGTCAGAGGCTGCCCAGGGAGGTGGGTGATTCACCTTCCCTGGAGGTGTTTAAGGGACGGGTGGACGAGGTGCTGAGGGATATGTTTTAGTGTTTGATAGGAGTGGTTGGACTCGATGATCCGATGGGTCTCTTCCAGTCTGGTGATTCTATGATTCTATGTGCAGCCTTGCCAGTGACTTTCATGCTGCGGATGTCCCAACCAATGTCCTAACCTCACCCCTTTGCCCTTGTGAAATCTGCTGCAACTGCTTCCAAAACCAGCTGAGCCCAGGGTGCTGTTTGCCTCTGCCCATGGTGGCCAGAGGGGAGGAGCTGTGATGGGAACCTGTTTGCTGTCCTGACCCTGGCCTAGGGGACAGGCTACACTCCTGCTCTTGGATCCTTTTAGCATGAGTCCCATTGCAACTTCATCTTGCTCTCCTGTCCACAAGAAGCAGTGTTTTCTCCTATGTCTTTATTCCGCTCTCACACTGCATGCAGCCCTATCACATCATGGGTGCATTTGGCCCAAATGGGATGCAACAAAATCCAATCCTCTGCAGCCGCTGGACTGCAGCTGGATGAAGGGCAGCATCGAAGGGAAAAAAACATCCTGCACTGCCTCTGGTCCCCGAGGCAGGCTGGGGTGTTAGCTAGGTGCTGCAGGCAGGAGCCTTGCAACGTAAGCCGCAGAGTTCTGCTGGTAGGCTGGGAATCATAGAATCGTAGAATCATCTGGTTAGAAAAAAATCTTTAAGATCCTCCAGTCTAAGCATACCTGTCCACTACTAAATCATATCCCTGAGCACCTATTCTGCCCATCTTTTAAACACCTTCAGAGATGCGGACGCCACCACCTCTCTGCGCAGCCTCTGCCAGTGCTTGAGCACCCTTTAAGTGAAGAAATTTTTCCTGATATCTAACCTGAACCTGCCCTGGTGCAACTTGAGGCCATTCCCTCTCATCCCATCACCCGTCACTTGGGCAACACCCACCTCACCACAACCTCCTCTCAGGCAGGTATAGACAGTGATGAGGTCTCCCCTCAGCCTCCTTTTCTCCAAGCTGAACAACCTGAGTTCCCTCGGCCACTCCTCACCAAACTTGGATGCACAACATCCATTAGCTCAGGACGGCAGGAGCTCAAGGACTGAGCAAACTGGCACAAAGCTTCTGCCAGCTGCAGCTGCCCTGTGCTATTCCGATCAGTATGTGTAAGTCATTGCTGCCTGCTGGGGCTGCCCCTCGTGGCACAGCTGCTCCAGCCAGAGAGAACCTGGGGATGGTAAAGGGGCTGGAGAACAGGCCCTATGAGGAACGGCTGAGAAAGCTGGGGGTGTTTAGGCTGGAGAAGAGGAGGCTGAGGGAGACCTCATTGCTCTCTACAACTACCTGAAAGGAGGTTGTGGAGAGGAGGGAACTGGGCTCTTCTCCCAAGTGACAGGGGACAGGACAAGAGGGAATGGCCTCAAACTCCATTAGGAAAGAATTTTTCACAGAAAGGGTCATTAAGCACTGGAACAGGCTGCCCAGGGAGGTGGTTGATTCACCTTCCCTGGAGGTGTTTAAGGGACAGGTGGACAAGGTACTGAGGGACATGGTTTAGTGTTTGATGGGAATGGTTGGACTCAATGATCCGTTGGGTCTCTTCCAACCTGGTGATTCTATGATTCTATGATTCTATGAAAGGGTTGCACCACAGGGACCTGGGCTGGAAGCCCTCCACAACTATCAAAATTATTCCCAGGTCTCACTGTAACTGCAGGTCCCCAGCATGGTTTTGGGTGAAGTGAAATAGTGCTTTCAGAAACAATTCCTGGAAGAAGTTTAAAGGCAGCATGGACTTCATATTATTGCCCTGTGCACTTGGATGCATCCATTCTGGCTTGGAGAAGAAGAAAGTTTAATCAATTGTTCTGTGTCAGTGGCCTCCGGGCCAGGAAACAGGGCCAAGCGTATTTCAATTACCACTACAGCTGGAAGCACTCTGGCTGCTGGTAAATCTCTGGGCATCCCCTTCTGGGCAGAGAAGCAACTGTCAGGTTATGAGTGGGGTGAGGGAGGGTCAGGGTTCCCCAACGAGCCCCTTCTTTGTCCAACTGGGCATTCCACAGGCTGTTTGCTGCCCGGTTTCTCATCACCCGCCGGCAGGAGCTGCGCAGAGTGCCAGGGTTACACAACCCTTTACTTAAGGAGCAGGCGCTAAGGCGTAAGCTTTCCCATCCGTTCTCCGGACAAAAGACTCAGCCAGTTCTTAGAATACCTGAATGCACAATTCCTTTCATAAGCATTGCAAAAGTGCATCCCGGGTGCAAGGAGTAAACATCCTGGGGCAGCATGGAGCGAGCCAAGAGAGGCCGAAGGGAACAGGCTGGACCTGGAGCCTGGGATCAGTTTTCATCTCAGTAGGCTTTTTTTTTCCCTCCCTGTTCCCTTTCATCAGATCACACGAGCTCCCAATGTGACCTTGCTGGTGCTGGGCGGGAGGATGAGGACAGGGCAAAACTTGTGAGGTAGGGAAAATACTGAATTTGAACAGTTTCAACAAAGCACCATCCTGGCACAGTGGAACCTCAGCGATTTGGGGGTGTTGGGGCTGAAGAAGGAAAACTGGAGAATTTGGGGCCCAGAAATGCCTCCCTGGGCTGAATTATTTCGCAGACTCAGCAAAATCCCCTGTTGGAAAGAGCTGCCTGGGAGTCCCCCAGGGCTGCAGGCAGATTAACTCAGTGCTACCCTGAAACAAAATCACTCCAGCATGACTCTGCAGGGTGAGAGGCAGAGGAGAGGGGTGATTGTGTTACGCTAAGATAATAATCGATCCTAGATAATGCCAAGGAAGGAGAAGGGTCCTGCCTTTGTTCTTGTTCCCCTGGGGTTTCTCTGCAAGGCATTTGCCCTCTTCTTTAGGGAACTGCACATGGAGAGTCTCAGCTGAGAGCCACAAGCTGACACAGACCCAGGGCCTGATCCTGTCATTCATTTAGGGAAAAATGTTCTGCTGTGAGGTGGGGGCTGCCCAGAGCAGTGGTGGCTGCCCCATCCCTGGAGGGGTTGAAGGCCAGGTTGGATGGGGCTTGGAGCCCCTGATCCAGTGGGAGGTGTCTCTGCTCATGGCAGTGGTGGGACTGGATGGGCTTTGAGGTCTCTTCTAACCCAAAGCATTCTTTGATGCTGTGCTTTTAATGGGTGTAAATGGGCAATGACTCTGTTGAAACCAAGCGCGATGCCTAAGCAGGAAAAAGGGCTGATGGTGCCTCAAGCTTGGTTTCTGGTGGTCCCACTACCACTGCGCCAGGCAATTGTCAGCCCCATCTTCAACCAACCATGGTTCTATCTAACCCTGGCCCAGCCAGTTCATCGCTGCTTGTCCATGGTCCATGAGCAGCTGATGAGAGCTCTAAAACATGTTCCCTTCCCACCTACTGCTTCTGTCTTGCCCTAGAAGCAGTGGCAGAACAAAGGACTTTAGTGTAGGGGCTGTGAGTGAATTATGGGCACGTTAGTGATCATGCCCAAGCGAGGATAACCAGTTCTGCTGCAACAGCATGAAGGGTGTGGATCAGAGGCTGGAAAATCCCCAGACACAGGAAAATGAAGAAATGAGGCACCAAAATTTTCTTTTAAGCACTCAGTGTGACTCAGAAGCACAGGAAGCTTGGGAGAGGAGCAGTGGATCTGCCCAGGGGAAAGGGAGCAAACTGCAGGAGACTGTTTAGTTGAGCCTTCAAGCATCATCCAGGAGAGCCCTCAGAGACACAGATGAGAGAACAGATCCTGGGTAGTTGGGCTGAGCCCTTCTCCAGTCACTCAACAGCTCCTGCATGGAAGCTGCAGTGTCAGAACAAACCTTAACCCTGTCCTGCCAGTGGGTTGCATCGCTCTCACAGAGGGTTTCTGCTCTGCTCAGCCTGGTTCCTGGATATCTGAGTTGGGGAAGGGCACCCACCCATCTCTGGGCTTTCTCCATTTTGCAACTCCAAACTTCTTTCTTAGTTCCATTTGGTTTTTTTTCTTTTTTTTTTTTTCACAAGAAAATTTTTGTATGAAATTTCCCAGTAAGACTGGGAAATCTTGAATGAGATTGACTGCAGGGAGAGCTTAGAGCAGTTCCCAGTGTTGAAAGGGGCTCCAGGAAAGCTGGGGAGGGACTCTTCATCAGAGTGTGCAGGGACAGGATGAGAGGGAAGGGTTTTCAGCTAAAAGAGGGGAGATTGAGATGAGATGTTGGGAAGAAATATTTTGTTGTGAGGATGGAGAGGCCCTGGCCCAAGTTGGAAATGGCTTGGGGCAACTGAATCCAGTGGGAGGCGTCGTTGCCCCTGGTCAGGATTGGCAGCAGAAGGCTTTAAGGTCCATTCTAACCCAAACCGTTCTATGATCCTATGACTGATAACCTGGTAGAGGCCTTGGCAGGACCTCCAACCTTTGCAACTGCACAGCTATACTCTGCCTGTCTCACTTCTTCCAGGACTTGTTTGAAAAGTCGCAGAGATAACCAAGCATTCTGCCCCCAGCTTCCCCAGGAACCACACGCAGAAGCTGTGAAGGTATTCAATCACTTTTGGTCCAGCACATCTCTGCAACCAGAGTTTATAGACGTTTCTCAGTAGGACGAGTAGGAGAAACAGAGACCAGGAAGCAAACGCTGAGACTGCCAGTGATTAAAATGCAATAAAGTACTTGCCTTCTGCTGCTGAGCAAGAAGTGCGGCATGTGTTTTGCTGAGGCAGCAGAAGTGGTTGTTTTCACTGAATGAGCAGCTAATGAAAATCATTTCAAACAGGAAGAAATGCTGATGGAGATTAGGAGCCTGCTCAGATCTCAGTGAATGGAATGACCTGGGCTGGATACTCCTGTTTTACACCTGATTTTGCATTGATCAAAGAGGGTTTACTCTGCTCTACACCAGTGTGGGAAGAGTTGGAGTGCTCCTCTGTGCCAGAACTACTCAGGAACATCCCCCTACCTGTCAGCAGAATGAATCCTTTCCACAGCCCTGGACAGGGTAGCTCAAGCGGATCATGGCCTGGAGTGAAATTAATCTGGCAGCAGTTGTTTGTACTGAAGCCAGTCCCACAGGAGGAGCCGCCAAGGGGCGAGAGCTTCCGATCATGCAAATTCCTCCTGAGCATCAGAACTGTGGAGATGCAAATGGTGCTGGGGCAGCTAAAGGCATGGCTGGATCCACATCCTCTTTATTCTAGTGCCTCTGTGCCCCTTCCCCTCCTGTTGCTGTTATTGGCCAATGTCCCTTGGCAGGCACAGGTCTCCATTGTGCTCAGATTTTCATAGAATCATAGAAAAACCAGGTTGGAAGAGACCCACTGGATCATCTAGTCCAACCATTCCTATCAAACACTAACCCATGTCCCTCAGCACCTCATCCACTCATCCCATATACCCCTCCAGGGAAGGTGAATCAACCCCCTCCCTGGGCAGCCTCTGCCAGTGAACAATGACCCTTTCCGTGAATTTTTTTTTCCTGATGTTTAGCATAGACCTCCCCTGGTGGAGCTTGAGGTCATTCCCTCTTGTCCTGTCCCCTGTCACTTGGGAGAAGAGCCCAGATCCCTCCTCTCCACAACCTCCTTTCAGGGAGTTAGAGAGAGCAATGAGGTCTCCCCTCAGCCTCCTCTTCTCCAGAATAAATACCCGCAGCTCTCTCAGCCGTTCCTCATAAGGCCTGTTCTCCAGCCCCTTCACCAGCTTCGTGGCTCTTCTCTGGACTCACTCCAGAACCTCAACATCCTTCTTGTGCTGAGGGGCCCAGAACTGAACACAGGATTCGAGGTGCAGTCTCACCAGTGCCGAGTACAGAGGGAGAATAACCTTCCTGGACCTGCTGTTTCTGATCCAAGCCAAGATGCCACTGGCCTTCTTGGCCATCTGGGTCAAGGTGGCCACCTATGACCGCTTGATTTTGTGGTCATAGGAGCAGGTTCCTGCCCTGGAGAGCGTTCACGGCATATGAGCCAAGAGAGGTGCAGGCTGTGGGCTGGGATCAGTTCTGTTCTTCCCTTACATGAATTGTCATTTCTGGTTGCAGACCTGAGCTACCAGCATGTGACCACATGTGATGTGTGTACATTCACCATTCCTCAAACTGTGTGGTACAGAAAGTGCTGATAAAGTCCTGAAAATCCACAAGGCTGCGTTTTGGTTGGGGAACAAAGCAGGGAAGTGTATCAGAAATATACTTGCATTTTGTACCTTCACATGAAGCTCCGAAAACGAGGGGAGAAGGAACCAAGGTGTCCAGGGCTGCCAGGTGGAGATGGAGATGCCTGTGCTGTGAGGGAAGGGGGCTCAGAAATCTCAGGGCACAGAGTAGGACTTCCTACCCTGCAGAAAAGTCAGAGACAGGTTGTGGCTGAGGCTGCAACACATAATCTGCCTCAGGTTGCCCACATCTCCCTGACTACCCCTGGGTGCGTCCTGCTGCCCCGAGCTGTCCAGTGGGGTTGGGCAGGGACTGGGACAGCTTTCAAGGTGTTTTTTTGCAGGTTTGTTTTGGGTAGAGCAAGCCTCTGGCCCAGTTCCCCAGTGGAGGGAACATCATTGTCAGACTGGACAACCCTGGGACAGATCTAGCAGAAAGTTTCATCTAGGAGACAAGAGAGGATTTTGTGGCAGGGATCTTCAAAGCCTGTGTTTTCTTTCATGACTTTGATTCTATTGTCCAGAGAAGAGCGAGGAAGCTGGTGAGTGGCCTGGAGAACAAGTCTTACAAGGAGCGGCTGAGAGAGCTGGGAGTGTTTAGCCTGGAGAACTGGAGGCTGAGGGGAGACCTCATTGCTCTCTATAACTACCTGAGGGGAGGTTGTGGAAAGGAGGGAGCTGGGCTCTTCTCCCAAGTGTCAGGGGGCAGGAGGAGAGGGAATAGCCTCAAGCTCCACCAGGGGAGGTTCAGGCTGGACATCAGAAAAAAATATTTTATGGAAAGGGTCATTGGACACTGTCAGAGGCTGCCCAGGGAGGGGGTGAGTCACCTTCCCTGGAGGGGTTTAAAAGATGGGTGGATGAGGTGCTGAGGGACATGGTTTTTTGATTGATGGAAATGGTTGGACTCGATGATCCTGTGGGTCCTTTCCAACCTGGTGATTCTCTGATTCTCTGATTCTATGTTTTGCTTCTGGCTACTCAGTCATCTCATCTGGTTTGAATGCATTTGTCTCCCCATTCAAACATTAGTGACATGATGGGGGTTCCCAGTTCATGGCATGTACGAGGTTGGGAGCTGATGTGCTTCCCATCAGCCAGTCAGCTGGGAAGACCATAGGCCTTGAGGAAAAGGTGGACCAGGGCCATTGTGGGGCAGAGCAAGTGCGTGACAACAAATAAACCCATTTTGTCTTAGGGAACCCTTTGAACGGGAGTAGAAATCTTGTCCTTTGAATGCCACCATATACAGGTGCTTTCCTGTCAGGGTCAGGACAGCAAGGCTGTCTCTGACAGGGAGGAGCAGAGGGACCTGGTGTCAGGGTCGGGGCTGGTGCTCAGCAAGGCTGCTTGCTCACTTCTCTCTGGTCTGCAGAGTCTTGCCTATCGTGAATTTAACTGCCCTAGGCTGGGGTGAATATCATCAGTTGCTTCTGAGCTTCCCTTCTCCAGGGGGATGTTGCAATGGCAGGATTTGCTTTGGCCTTATTCCAACGTATTCTTTTAGAGGTGCTCATTCTGTTCAAACCCCTAGATGAAGTTGCATGACTTGGTCAGGGGAGAGTGAGATGCTCCAGGGGAGCTGTGTCCTGAGATGGACTCTGATTTCTAGTGAGGTGTCCAGCACATTGGACAGAATGATTCAGAAGGCAGCAATGTATCTGAGAACAGTACCTGTCTAACCATGACCATTACTGATATTTTGTTTATTCTTGGTAGCAGTAAAACCTGCTACCTCTCTCTTGGCAAAAGAGCATGGATTGCTTTTCAAACATAGAACCATAAAACAACACCTTCACTCTGAAATCACCTCTTGTCTTGCTGGATGCATGTGAAACAATCTCCATGTGCAGCCAATGACATCTGGCAGCTTCATTGTCACCTCACTGGGAATTTACTGCAGGGCTGGCTAAAAAGACACCAACTCACCAAGTCTGAGCTATTCCCCACAGCACTAAATGGCTGTGGTGTTCCCCAAAACCATCCGCGGAGGCTGGGTTGTTAGACAGATGCTTGTGGAGTGGATTGTGAGGCAGATGCTGCTCTCAGATACATTGTCCCATCCTCCTTGGAGGGTCAGGGCTGTGATCCTCACAGCACTCTCCAGACTCTTCACACCATGGCTGCAAATCTCTTCTAGGTGGCATATTACAAAATCATCTGTGTGTACAAACTTGTTTGGAGAGATATTCCCTGCCTCCTCTCTTCCCACTCCCTTCAGGGCAGGAGAGGTAACTCATCCTTGACAGCTGGTTCACATTGCAAACCCTAGTGTGCTGTTCAGCAATGCTGAAGGTGGGCAAGGTGCCTTCTCAGGCTAAAAGTTGGCAAGGATACACACATTATAAAATCTCAGCTCAGCCAAAACCCCAGAAGAATTCCTGGTAAAACAGGAGTGGGCACGTCTGCTTAGCCTGATGCCGAGAGATGCCAACATCGCAAGCAGGGTGGCAGAGCACAGCTAATGGATGGAACAACACGTTCCTAGGGTTACACACATTCAAGTCTTGCAAGACATAGGTAGAAACACAGCTCAAAACAACAGTCCTTCCACAGCTGTGGTTTATTCAGTAGCCAGTGCAGCATCATGCCGATGCTTATTTGTCTCCTACCAGGCTGCCAACTGAAAAGCATTGGGGCTCTCTCACTCGCTCGCACACGATCAGAAGTCACCACTAAGAGCATTGCCTGCCCGTGAGCCCCTTCACGCACTGCCAGGTGTGCCAGAACCACAGAGTTGCAGCACTGCCCGTGCCGGATTCCACACTGTGGCTGGGATCTCTGTGTTGTGGTTGCACCCAGCATCCATTAAAGCTCCTCGTCTGGCTTCCTCTACCTACTTCAATGGAAATGGTTGTAGTTCTCAGCCTGGGTACACCTGTATGTTGTAACACCAATGAGTTGGATGGTTTTGTTAAATGGGTTAAACCAACTTATGCTGTTGAGCATGCACTGGGGTGGTTCAGCTCACCTGCATCTGTCTGTGAAACCCCCAGGCAACTGGGTTAGATGGATGCCTCACATCCCTTTGCCATCAGGGTAGGAAGACAGAACCTCCCAAGGATTGATGTCAGCTTCTACCTTATCCCAATTAACTTTTGGTGCAGTCCCAATGAGGTAAATGGGCACAGAAACTGCAATGGTAGTTCACAACTCACCTGAGAACCTTCTGGTGAGCAAGTTGAATGTGACCTTAAATCTTCCCTCCCAGGCTCCATACTGTTCCCCAGATGAATGGAGTCCCTTGCAGCCTGCATCTTACCAGCTAAACAACCCAAACCCAGAGTATAGGCTCTGAGGAAAGGGCTTCTTCTCCCATGGCTGTAATGGCAGCGCTTCTGTGCCTCAGTCCTCTTAGGAGTTCATGTTTCACGGAGCAGACCTGGTCTTGCTGCTGCCTTGCACAATGCCTTTCATAATTCTTTCTCTTCACTGGAGACATCTCTGCTGACACATTGGGATCACATTTCCCATGTCATACTGAAGAGTTTCTGAAAGACCCCATAGCCCAGGAATTTCATAGAGTCATAGAATCATAGAACAACCAGGTTGGAAGAGACCCATCGGATCATCGAGTCCAATCGTTCCTATCAAACACTAAACCAAGTCCCTCAGTACCTCATCCATCCGTCCCTTAAACCCCTCCAGGGAAGGTGAATCAGCCACCTCCTTGGGCAGCCTGTTCCAATGCCCAATGATCCTTTCTGTGAAATGTTTTTTCCTAATGTCCAGTCTGAACCTCCCCTGGCAGAGCTTGAGGTCATTTCATCTTGTCCTGTCCCCTGTCCCTTGGGAGAAGAGCCCAGCTTCCTCCTCTCCACAACCTCCTTTCAGGCAGTTGTAGAGAGCAATGAGGTCTCCCCTCAGCCTCCTCTTCTCCAGGATAAACAACCACAGCTCTCTTAGCCGCTCCTCATTTCCGGCTTATGAGAACCTGGGCAACATTTTTGCCACCGCTCGACTTTGCTTTAGTGCGGGTGAGCATCGCCTGGTTTTGCATGTGTGAGGGGCAGACACAAAGGAGAAAGGAGGATGATACCCTGACTGCTGTGTCGTGCAGCACTGTGATGAGTCTGCACAAATAAGGGGGCTGCCAGCAGCAGGGGCAAGTTGTTGCAGCTGCAGTCACTGCCCTGAGTCTGCTGTGCTCAGCAATACTTGAAGACAACGACAGGCTGAAGCAAGTCAGCTTTCCCATTTGTCCTGAAAGGGCGACGTTTGGTCCAAGATGAAGCCCAAGTCCTCTCTGTGTCAATTTGTGACCTCCCAATCAATTTTTTTGGTCTTCTACCACAAAACACTTTGCAGCTGTCTTGGCTGAGGATGCCACCACACTGCTCTCCAGCATGTAAATGAGGAACACACACCTTTGTCTTTCTCTGCTTCCACATTAGTGGAACAAATCCATTCAAGATCTCCCCTAGGAGAAAGCTCTCTATTAGTAGACTCCACTAACTATGAATTATTTGAGTGTAAAGTGGTGCTTAGAGGTCTCTGGTCCAACCTCCTGCTCTGAACAGGGCTCACTTCAAATTGATTGGGACTCCAAGTTGCTCAGAGCCTTGTCTGGCTGATTTTTGAAAATCTGCAAGAAAGGAGACTCTGAGGAACCTCATGGAAAGGGGCAGAGTGTTTGAGATGCCTCTTGGGAAAAGTAGGCCTCAAGAATTCCCTGCTATGGGAAGAACTAAGACGATATCCCTAAATTTCAGCACTCCCTGGCAGATTGGCATCAGCATAAATTATAGTTTATAGGTAATTTCTAAACATCATGCTTAATGTTTAATGTCTAGCCTGGACTGTGTGTTGTGGGACTCGTGCATGGAGAACTGCGAGCTACGTGGCAGGGAGGCTGGAACTGGGTGATCTTTAAGGTCCCTTCCAACCCACACCATTCTATGATTCCATGATTTTTGACTCCCTCTCTTAGTCTCCTCTGGTGAAGCCAGGCAGGGCCCTCTGGAGTCCCCATCCCAGCAGCTAGAAGAGGAGGAGGATCTGGAGGTGGTACAGGATGGAAGGCGTAGTCTATGCAGTCCAACCCAGCAAGAGTGGGTGCAACAAGGATCATGCTCTGAGCAACCAGTCCTCAGGCAGCAGGCAGGCTATGCCTGCTTCCCACAGGCAGGATTGTGCACTTATAGAATCATAGAACCATAGAATCACCAGGTTGGAAGAGACCCATCGGATCATCGAGTCCAACCACTCCTATCAAACACTAAACCATGTCCCTCAGAGCCTCGCCCACCCGTGCCTTAAACACCTCCAGGGAAGGTGAATCAACCCCCTCCCTGGGCAGCCTCTGACACTGCCCAATGACCCTTTCTGTGAAAAACTTGTGGTTTTAATGGAAAAAAAAAAGTCAATGGAGACAATAGCTGATCACCACAGCCAGCAGTGCGAATGGGAAAGCAATCTGGCAGCAAATGTCACTGTGGAGAGGAGGCTCTGGGGAGATATTTCCGTAGGGTCCAGCCAAAAATTTCTTCACCAAAAAGGTTTATCAAGCACTGGAAGAGGCTGCCCAGAGACATGGTGGAGTCTCCATACCTGGAGATGTTTAAAAGATGGGCAGATGAAGTGCTTAGGGATCTGCTTTAGTAGCGGATGGGGACAGTTGGGTTTGATGACCTTTAAGGTCTTTCCCTACCTACTGATACCATGATTTTATGATTTCCAGGCTTGTCTGTATTTTCCAATCCAACCTTGTTTCTGTAACTCTCTGTGGACCAAATACTGATGCTCTTAGGAAAATCTGGAAGACAAGGGACTAAAATACTTACTTTCTTAATTAAAAATACAATCAAAATAATTATCATTATGTTTGTGTCCTAAACCTGAGCTGCAAACCACTCAATTCCTATCAAGTGCTGAAACAAAACATGCATTTGAATTAATTTCCAAGTTCAAAGGTCTGTCTGGTGGGGGGTGTGGACAAGTAGCAAAGCTTTCAGCACATCATAACGATTGGAAAGGTCTGTCATGCCCTAGAGAGAATAGGACGTGACTGAAGAAGCTATTTGCCTTGGGAGCAGCGCAAAACTGAGACCAACTTGTTCAGATCCAGCAAAGAGCTGAAATTTGTTGTGTTTTCACACGGGATGAGCTGAACAAGGCCTGGTGTGGCAGATTTTTGGCATTTTCAGGTGTAGCCAAGAAGGAATGGGAGCTGGTCTCTGCTCTGGGGCTCCGTGTTGGGAATACATCCCTGTGCACTCTCCTGCCTGTCTCTCAGCTGTGGCCTAACGTGAGGAAGTTCAAAAGAAACAAAATGCAACGATCATGAATCACAGCCTTCCCCCAAAATGAAATGGTATTCATTGCTGCCAAAGTACTCATTACTGCCAAATTTTAATCAACTGCTTTCCAAGTGGACAGCAGAAGCCCAACGCTCATTGGAAAACATGTTGGTTACGCTCACTTTTTAACCAGTTCCTCGTGTTGACCCACTTGAAGAGGCTCATTTCATGCTTCCACTTTTCTCATATTTACTCATCTTTCCCTTTTTGGTTTCAGTGCTAATTTCAAAACTTCTTCCAGCATGTTCTTAGTCCCTGGAGAAAACAATCAGCTCCTTAACCCATAGATCTGTGCAGAATCCCAGCTGGATCTCCTTTTGACACACAGATGATTCACCTTCCCTGGAGGTGTTTAAGGCACAGATGGACGAGGTGCTGAGGGACATGGTTTAGTGTTTGATAGGAATGGTTGGACTCGATGATCCGGTGGGTCTCTTTCCAACCTGGCGATTCTATGATTCTATGATCCTATGATTCTATGTGACACTGAACTCTTTTGGTTGCATCTCCTCGTCTGTAGATGTATTGACAGGACTATGCAGAATGACTTTAAATTCCAGAGGGGCAGATTTAGAGTAGACATAAGGACAAAATTCTTCACAATGAGGGTGGGGAGGCCCTGGCCCAGGCTGCCCAAGGAAGTCGTGGCTGACCCATCACTCTAGGTGTTCAAGAGCAGGTTGGAGGGTCTTGAGCAACCTGATTCAGTGAGAGGTGCTGCTGCTAATGACAAAGGAGTTAGAATTAGATGATCTTTAAGGTCCCTTCCAACTCAAAGCATGGAGCATTCTATGATTCTGTGATCTTGATTTCAAGCTCTGTTCCCAGTTCTCCATCAAGAGATGCCTATGTCTTGCCTACAAGAAGCGGAGATCTGTTTAAGTATCACTCCCAATGCTGCTGATTAAAGATCAGTTTAGTCTGCTGATTGTCATGAATTCTGATAAAAAACCCAAACCAAACGAAAAAAAACCAACAAAAATTCAGGACAGAGCTACAATTGCAGATTCTCTCAGTCCTGCCTTGTGTATAGGTGACCCAGCCTCATTCACAGAATCATGAAATGGTTTGGAAGGCATCTTAAAGCCCATCCAGTTCCACCTCTGTCATGGGCAGGGACACCTTCCTCCGGATCAGGGGCTCCAAGCCCCATCCAGCCTGGCCTTGAACCCCTCCAGGGATGGGGCAGCCACCACTGCTCTGGGCAACCTGGGCCAGGGCCCCCCCACCCTCATCATGAAGAATTTCTTCCTAATGTCTCATCTAAATCTTCCTCCTTCAAATTTAAACCCATTCCCTCTCAGCCTATCCCTGCACTCCTCAATCAAGAGCCCCTCTCCAGTTTTCCCGGAGCCTCTTTCTGTACTGGAAGCTGCTCATAGTTGTCCCCGAAGCATTCATCTCTCCAGGCTGAAAAACCCCAGCTCTCATAGCCTGTCCTCATAGCAGAGGTTGTCCAGCCCTCCAAACATTTCTGTGGTCTCCTCCGGATTTGTTCCAATGAGTTTGACAAAGTCTACAAGACTCAACTGTTGTGCTGGTCAATGGTCTCACTAAGCCTGAATCTCTCAGCAATCTTTTCTGCTCATGAAGCCACTGCTGTTCTCTAGACTGGTGATTTTATCTTTCTCATTTCCCGTATTTCTAAGACAGCTGTGGACAATCTGGAGTGAGTCCAGAGAAGAGCAACAAAGCTGGTGAAGTGGCTGGAGAACAGGCCTTATGAGGAAAGGCTGAGAGAGCTGGGGGTGTTTATCCTGGAGAAGAGGAGGCTGAGGGGAGACCTCATTGCTCTCTACAACTGCCTGAAAGGAGGTTGTGGAGAGGAGGGAGCTGGGCTCTTCTCCCAAGTGACAGGGGACAGGGTGAGAAGGAATGGCCTCAAGCTCCACCAGGGGAGGTTCAGGCTGGAAATTAGGAGGAAGTTTTTCACAGAAAGGGTCATTGGGCAGTGTCAGAAGCTGCCCAGGGAGGGGGTTGATTCACCTTCCCTGGAGGTGTTTAAGGGACGGGTGGATGAGGTTCTGAGGGACATGATTTAGTGTTTGATAGGAATGGTTGGACTCGATGATCCAGTGGGTCTCTTCCAACCTTGTTGTTCTGTGAATTATTTCTGTGAATTATTTCTGTGGCACCAGGGAATTCCTCCTGACCATCTAGACTCTTCTCATGATCTCGACTTGAGGTTACATGACATACAGCATGATTAGAGTTTTGTCTTACTACCTTGCTGCTGGATTGGCAATGGAACTTCATTCTTTGTATTGGTGCCACTTTTTGGGAGAAGGAAAACATTTCCTTTTCTTTAATAGACTCTTGATGATCAGGGTCAGGTTATTCTGTCTCAGAAAACAGAGGAATTTTCCAAATTCTTGAACTCAGTGACACAGAGTCATGGCAGGGGTGGTTGGGAGGGACCTCTGGAGGTCTCTAATCTAGTCTCTTGCCCAAACTGGGCTGACGCTACTCCCAAATGTCACTGCTCATCCCTTTTTCTTCCCTGTTGTTTACTTGTTTACTGTTGCTTTCATATCTCTTCCATGTGGGCCAGCAGAGCCACTGACACAGAGCTGCTGGGTGACTGCTGCTCAAGGCTGGGAAGTGCTTGTGATCTCAGGATCCTTCCCATGCCTCCAACCAGCTGCACAGGGAGGAGGGTGACTGGGTGGGCAGGAGGAGGCAAATTGCTCAGGTAGGGCAGGGTGGACTCGGTACCTTTCAAGCTCTAGAGTCCAATCTCTTTGTTGCCTGACAACCAGCAATGGAGTGTGCCTTGCTATCACCTGCAGTGAAGTCTGAGAGGTGGAGAAATGTCATCCTGTTCTCTGTTATAATCTGTTTTCAACTTACTCTCTGCTCTCTGATGGTCTAGTAAATGATACCTGTAAACAACCGTCTCAGACTAAAGCTGTTCCTTGTGTCACTGATATTGTAGATCAAAGGCTTACAGAGCCGATATGCTGTCATCCTTGCCCACTTCCAGCCTTCAGCTATCACAGCTTCCCACCCAGGGCCATGAGGCAGGTGGTCTTCATAACCTTGTGCTGATCATTATCTTGGGAGCAGCTGTCGGGAGGCAATCATCTCTTCTAGTACAATTAGGAATTGCTGTAAATCCAGGAGAAACTGAAAGACGAAATTCCCCTCATTTCCCAAACCTTTCAGAAAAAGAAAGAATTTTTTTTTTAATTTTTGCCTATTTGAAGCTGCAAGAGGGCAGGTTGAGATGAGAAGATAAGTTTTGCTGTGAGGTTGGGAGGCCCAGGTTGCCCAGAGAAGTGGTTGCCCTACCCCTGGAGCTGTTAAAGGTCAAGATGAATGGGGCTTGGAACAACCTGATCCAGGGTGTGGAATTCATAGAATCATAGAATCACCAGGTTGGAAGAGACCCACCGGATCATCAAGTCCAACATCCAAATTGGAAGAGCTTTAAGGTCTTCTCCAACTCAAACCATTCCATAATTCTATGAATAAGAAAACTCAGTGAAGTTTTTGAGCCAGCTCAGAAATACCCTGTGCAATGGGTTCAGCTGCAAGAGCCAACCTGTGCCACCAGTGCAAACTGATGTTGGTGGCACTAAGCTGGACACAGTTGCATGCTCACCTCCCTCAGCTCACAACGATTCAGCATAAAAAGCCACTTCCAAGCCTCAGCCCTTCTGAAAACACCTGCTATGCTTGGAGATCCATTAATCCCATATATCCTGAATCCCTCCTTGGTGCTGCATGGGGAAATCTCAGCATCTTTGAGATAAGAATAAACCAGCTGCTCAGAGCAGAGAGTGACTGACTCCTTTGGATGAGAGCACCCTCTTTGCTCCTTTCTGTTTGGTGCCCCCAAGGGAGCATCAGGTCCCAGTGTCCTTGGCTCTGTATCAGTAGATGTTCTTCAGGAGGGTCAGCTCTCTGGAGAGGACTGTGTACCTTTCCTGGGCCCTCTGACTTTGGCCATTGTTAGTATCTTCTGAGTCTTTTCATTCCAATTTCCATATTCTCTGGCAAATTTTCAAGAGAGCTGAGCACTACTCTGCTGTGTCAGTGGTCTGGGTTATCCATTTCACCTTAGGGCATGGACCATCTAGGTTTGCCAGGGACAGTCTGTGCTCTGTTCAGAATCATACAAAGCCTCGTGCTTCTCAGAAGCTTTAGGTTCACTGATCAGGCATTTTTTGGAGCCTTCTTGGAGCCTTCTTCCTAAAGGTGCATCGGACCCCATCTCTTGATGTCTCATGGGATCTACATTCCCAAAGATTCTCTTTTTTCATGGCACCATGCTGGAGGCTGCAAGATCTTCATGCACCCCTGAGAACCCTTCACCCAGCCCACTGGGGAAAAGGGAAAGGCACCAAACTGTGGTTGCCTGTGGAAACCTGGCAGTGAGTCTCCAAACATGAGACATAGTGGGAGAGTTTCACAGGTAATGATCAACTAGTATGTAACTCATAGATGCTTGTGAAGCCAGGGAGGGTTGAGATGCCAACAGGTGTCAGTCAATGATGTTTTCACTGATGGCAAAGTTAGTTTAAGGGTTTCCCAGTCCCTGTTTGCTTGTTCTTGCTGTAGCCTAGTCGTCTCTCTGCCCTGCAGGGTCCCTTCTGACCAGACCACTGACTTCAGCCAGGTGTACAGAAATGCTTCCTCCCAAATATTCTTTTTTCTGTGGCCAAATAAGCCATCCAGATTGACACACAGCTCCCCAGCCAGCTGTATTGACACAATTGAAGGGGTGGGGGCAGGAATTTCTGAAACTGGCCTTGCTGCTTGAAAAATGTTGGTGGCACCACACCCTCCAGCTGCCTGGGAAAAGAAGAGTCTGGAAGGTGGCAACTCAATCAGCTGCCTGGCAGGAGGGTGAGCCTGGTGTGAGAAATCAGCATATCACAAAAGCTTTGTGTGTTCCAGCACCCGACAAGCTCCAACAACGTTTCATTTGCATTCTCACAAACAGGAGGCTGGAGCCAAGTTGTAAATACTATAAATTTCTGAAACTGATTAGTTGGAAGGAAGGAAAGGGAGGGGATGGGGGGGATTGGACTGCTTTGAGGACACCTACACACTCAGGGCTGTCTAGTGGCCCTGACTTCTGCCTGAAGCCTTGTAGCTCAGAAGAGGGTCCATACTAGGGCTGGTGTTGAGTGGGATGTGTCCATCTCACAAAACAGTTGTCCCTGATAAAAAGACACTTCTCTTACGTACGTACTCAGAAATCATCTACTGCAGTGCCCTGAGTGGGGCTTGGCTGCAACAACCCACGTAGCTCGATGCAGCATACACATTTGCCCCAAGTTCTGCCAAATGCATTTATTTACCCTCAGGCAAATGCAGATCAATGAACCATCCTAACTAGGTTGCAGGGAAGGTATCGCAGATGTTGGGTGCCTCCTGATCTAGTTCAGCGCCCTTCTCCTAAGGAAAACTACACATCCCACCATCCTTCCCAGCCATGGCATTCCCAGGCTGCACAGCAGTGGCAGATTTTCTTCTCAGAGTTTTGAGCTGGAGCTGCGCCTGTCAGATCGTCCCTTGCAGATCCTTTTGGAGCTTTATTTATTTTTCCTTCAAGTTAGTTCACAAGCAAATGAACCCGATTGTCCAATCCTTTAAAGACCAGGAACATGGGTAAAGCACCAAATTTTTGTGCCTGCAGTGGGACATCCTATGGGGCACAAGCTGTCTTTGCACTGACAGTGTTTAATTCTTTGATATGCTGCTAAACCCATTCAGTCTTACACATGCCTTGTTTTCACTGATATGTAAAGACTTCTAAAGCTCCACTATCAGCTCTTGTTCCCACCCACTCACCTTGCTCTGATGGCCCCAGGCACCCCGAGTCTGTAGTTGCAAACCTTGAAAAGCTGGAGGTGCCTGGAAATTTTGCCTACAGTCCTACTACCTTTGTTGGAAGCCTCCTGTGGTTCCATCCAACATAAACTCTCCTGGAATCTATGTTCACATCCCCCTAAAGAGTTCAAGAAGTGGTCATTCTCATCCCTAATACTGCTGTGTGCTGGGAAAACCAAGAGATGTGTTCACACTTTTGCAGCCGAGGACATAGCTGGCAGCATGAACAAAGAAAACAGGATTTTGGATCACACCTAACCTCATTGATCTTCATAGCTCCTCCCTTAGGAGGGAGAAATTGCTTTCAGGTGGTGCTGGTCTAGGAGAAAGCTGAGATGACTGGTTTAGAGCTGGCACCTGCTCAGATCAGATGAGATGGGTGCTGGCTTCTGTAGCCCTGTGCTGAGTCTCCGTAGGTAATAGAAACAATAAGACATCTGAATGATCAGACTTGGTGTTCAAGGTCTTTTGCTGATAAGCCCTTACCTGGCATGTGCAGCAGGCAGCACCTGTGCCCACCCCTTGGGCTGCGGCAGCTCTCCATGAGAAGCACCTGCTATGGATTCAGAGAGCAGCGCTGGGCAGTGATGGGTGAAGGAGGATGGAAAAGACCTGCAAACAGCTCACAAGGGTCTGTCACCCAGACTTCAGCCCAGGGCCCCACAGGGAAAGCACTGTCCTTCTCAGGCCCTGGGGCTAGGATGCAAGAAAACTGGGGGTACAAGAAAATTGGGGAAGGACTTTTTACAAAGGCATGAGGTGATAGGACAAGAGGGAATGGCTTTAAATTGGAGAGGGGAAGATTTTGACTAGACATGAGGAGGAAATTCTTCATAACGAGGGTAGGGAGGCCCTGAACCATATTGCACAGGGAAGTTGTGGCTGACCCATCAGGTTGGATGGGGCTTGGAGCCCCTGATCCAGTGGGAGGTGTTCCTGCCTATGGGAGGGGGATTTGAATTAGATGTTCTTTAAAGTCCCTTCCAACTCAAACCATTCTATGATTCTATGAAACACGTGTGATTTACCATAGAAGATGCTTTAGCTATTCCTAGGGTGAGAGGAAGGCTCTGAGGTACATCAGAAGAACATCACAGTTGTCCTTCAACAATTATCAGCTTCCATAAACTTAAACCTAAATATAAGAGTAATCCCAAGTGGCTTTGATGATACTGCCTTTATGCCAGAAGGAAAGGAATAACCTGATGGAGGAGAACTGGTCACACTGGTATGAAAGCACTGCAAGACTTGTCCTGCCCACCAAGCTCAAAATGGGGGGAATACAGGAGGGGTCCAACAGAACCAGGAGGTACCAGGACTCAATATGTTATAAATCAGCAAAGTTCAACAATGGGAAGTGGGAATCGAGCACACTGAGACCAAAAATGAGCCACAGACTTTAATATTATAATAAATATTATAATAAATTTTTCACAGAAAGGGTCACTGGGCAGTGGCAGAGGCTGCCCAGGGAGGGGGTTGATTCACCTTCCCTGGAGGTGTTTAAGGGACGGGTGGACGAGTTGCTGAGGGACATGGGTTAGTGTTTGACACAAATGGTTGGATTCGATGATCTGGTGGGTCTCTTCCAACCTGGTGATTCTATGATTCTATGATTCTATGAAAGGTAATTAGACCTTGGTAGGCATGTGCAAAGGCTGTGACAGAGTCTGTTAACAGATCTGTAAAAACCAGAGGACAAGTTTCACTGGGACATCAGAGAGATAAGGTGGAAAGATAATTGTAAGGAAAAATGCTGAGCTGTCTGGCTTGTACAGGGTTGGATGCAAAGTGTGTGTGGGCAGGCAGCCCTGGTGCTGGGAGCAGCCGTAGCTGAGCCCCCTTGTGCCACCACACTGCAGCACAGCTCACACACCCCAGTGAGGAGCACAGCACCACACTCCACTGCACAGAACCCTGTCCAGGGCTGCCCCCAGCGCCCCTTTGGTGCTTGGCAACTATGCTTGTGTCTTTGTCACCTCCTGCTCCCAGCTCCCTCTTGGAATCGTCTGTGACCTGACCGGGGAGCTCTGTGAGATTTTACTCCCTGCTTCTGTGGTCTTTTTTGGTTCTCATCTAATGTGCAAGGTCAGAGCATTGTGTGAGAGCAGAAAAATGAGTAACCATCCAAAACCAGTACCGTGACTCCTCCAGCCCCAACGTCTGGGCACAACCTGTCCTTTCCCTGCCGCTTATCTGGATGTCCTGTTCCCCCCGGGAGCACTCTTCACCCTCATGCCCAGAGCCTGCTCTGAAAACAGGTAGAGCTGGTCTGTGTGCGATGATCACACTGGTGCCATACAAGTGTGTGCTACCCCAGTGCCGTGGTGGTGTGTGCCACACTGGTGTGTGCTGTGCTGGTTCCATACTGGTGTGTGCTGTGCTGGTTCCATACTGGCGTGTGCTGTGCTGATTCCATACTGGTGTGTGCTGTGCTGATTCCATACTGGTGTGTGCTGTGCTGGTTCCATACTGGTGTGTGCTGTGCTGGTTCCATACTGGCGTGTGCTGTGCTGATTCCATACTGGCGTGTGCTGTGCTGGTTCCATACTGGTGTGTGCTGTGCTGGTTCCATACTGGCGTGTGCTGTGCTGATTCCATACTGGTGTGTGCTGTGCTGATTCCATACTGGCGTGTGCTGTGCTGATTCCATAGTGGTGTGTGCCACCCTGGTGCCATGCAGGTGTGTGTCACCTGTACCATGCTGATGTGTGCTGTGCTGATGCAGGTGACACGGGGCCTGTGGCTCCCCTGGGAACAGACCCTGTAGCTCTGATGAGGCTGCGGTGACTCTGCTGGTCTCCGTTGCAGGTGCTGCCCTGGTGGTCAAGGCACCGATGGCCAATGCCTCCTCTTGCCCATCCACCTGGGGTGTGCTCCTCATTTCTGAGGAGCCTGCTGGCTTTGGTAGGGGCAGAGGAGCAGGACAGCAGCTGGACCTGTTTGCCAGCTCTTCTGCTCTGCTGCAGGAATGGCAGTAAATGCATTTGACTCATATTTTTTTGGTGATGGACAAGCCCGTACGACAGTTACAGCAAAGTGCTGGTTTATTCCCTATTGTTCTACTTTTCTCACATTTTTGGGACAGGGACAAATCAGAACCATGGAAACAGGGTCTTCAGGAGGTGAAGCATAATTTTAATGCCTTTGTAGAGAGGCAAAACAAGGACATTTTCCAGCTTCTTGGAAAGTGGAAGTTCATGTTGTGTACTGAAAGCTGAACTGAAAGAAGGAGTTTCTGCATGTTCTGTCACGTCTCCTCTTGCTCTTGTGGATTTTTGTTTTGTCTCAAACGCAACTGGTCTATCACTGACACTGTTTCGCAAATCTGAAAATGCCAATTTGGCACTCTCAGAGCTGACGTAGCACCCAAGAGTGTCCAGCTGCAGGGCTGGGAAAGGGAGGCAAGGAACAAGTGGAGAACATTTAAAAGCCATTTGGAATTAGCAGCCCAGATGGAGAATCCTGCTGCTGCCAAACCAGCCAGTGCAGGCAGAAGCAGCAAGGGCAGCTCTGGATCCACTCCTGAGATTCACAGCTGAGTGTGTGTCTCCACTGTTCATGGAATCAGAACGATCTGAATTGGAAGGAATCTCAAAGCCCACCCAGTTCCACCCTCTGCCATCAGCAGGGACACTTCCCACTGGATCAGGGGCTCCAAGCCTCTTCCAACCTGGTTTTGAACACCTCCAGGGATGGGGCAGCCATCACTTCTCTAGAAAACCTGTGCCAAGGCCTCCCCCGCCTCAAAGGAAAACATTTCTCCGAGAGCAATCTGAATTTCCCCTCTGTCAGCTGGAAACTGTTCCCCTCATCTGATCCCAGCTCTCTCAGCCTGTCCTTATATGGGAGGTTCTCCAGCCCTCAGATCATCTCTGTGGCCTCCTCTGCACTCGCTCCAGCAGTTCTATGTCCTTCCTGTGCTGAGGACTCCAGAACTGGACACAGGGCTCCAGGTGGGGTCACACAAGAGTGGAGCAGAGGGGCAGAGTCCCCTCCCTTGCTCTGCTGCTCTGAGTGGTTTGGATGCAGCCCAGGACACGGTTGGGTTTTTGAGCTTCAAGAGCACATTAAATTTATATTTCACAAGGTTAGCATCTGTCTCCTCATGGTAGAGAAATGCAGTAAAAGATATAAAGGATAACAGAAATGTATATATATGTAGAAAACCAGCTTTGCTTTTCTTAGAGCCTCTGGGTTCTGCTGTCCTGCTGATCCCACCTGCACTATCACAATTGTTGGGACTCCTGAGTCCTTCTGGGCTATTTCTCTGGGCATGTGGGTTGTCATGGGAAAAGGACAGGGTTTTGATATTGGGGCAGAGATGACCCACGTGTAGGGGAAGTGGATTTCGTGCATGTTCTTTGTTTCTTGCTTGTAGGAACCTGAATATATCTGTGAATTTCACCTGCCCAGAAATCCCAATGGTGCCCGTTCCGGTGCAGCTCATGCCTCTGTTTGGTACTCAGGGGGAATCATGTTTGCTGATCACTGACAACATGATCTCCACAGGGTTCTACACCTCCTTAGAAAAGGAATTGAAACTTGGACGGGAAGCATGATTTCCAAGAAAATGAATATTTGGGGTAGTTCAAATTTGGTTTCAAACATGAACTAGGCTGAAA
The DNA here is from genome assembly GCA_033558105.1 of Coccyzus lansbergi. Classification (NCBI taxonomy): domain Eukaryota; kingdom Metazoa; phylum Chordata; class Aves; order Cuculiformes; family Coccyzidae; genus Coccyzus; species Coccyzus lansbergi. The sequence goes on along the minus strand of JAUMJK010000780.1, from coordinate 1,452,143 downwards.
CTGAAACTTGTTTATATTTCTTTTGAATGGGGAATGCTCCAGATGTTTCCAGGACTGCAACAATGACACTGGTCAATCAGCATCACTGCTAAGAGCATCAGTTTCCCAGCACCTGGAGGATCCGCAGTGCCCCCAGTTGGTTAGATTGCGGTGGGGCCAGGAGATGGGGCTCTGCACAGGGTTGAGCTGTCCAGTCACTGCCCACACCTTCAGCTCTTGGAAGCCCCACGTCCATCTCTGAACTGGATATCTTTCCTCAACTGAAGACATTTCATAGAATCATAGAACAGTTTGGGTTGGAGGGGACTTTAAAGATCATCTAGTTCCAGCCCTCTGGCAATAGGCAGGACACATCCTACTAGATCAAGTTGCCCAATGCCCATCCCACCTGGCCTTGAACACCTCCAGGGATGGGGCAGCCGCAGCTTCCTTGGGCAACCTCTTCCAGTGCCTCACCATTCTTATTGTGAAGAAATTCCTCCTTATGTCTATTCTAAATCTTCCCCTTTTCAATTTAAAGCAATTTCCCCTCGGCCTAACACTCCATGGCTTTGTAAAAAGTCCCTCCCCAGATCTCTTGTAGCCCCTAAAGGTACTGGAAAGTCACTGTAAATTCTCCTTGGAGCCTTTCCAAGAGAAAATACGGGGCTTTGTGAATCGGTGTTTCCAGCTCGCCCTGCAGTAGAGCAAGAGGAAGTTTCCACTGCTAAGAGGCTGTAAAACACAACTCGGAGCAGGAAGATGCAAGATCAGCATCACCCCTGCCCGCACGTGGCCAGGTAATCCCACCATGGGCACCACAACCAAATTGATTAAATCTGCCCTGAAAAGCATTACAATTCCCATAGGATTCATTTTTATTTTCATAGTTAGCGCTTTCTGTCTGGTTTAGGAAACTGCAACTGACATATTTTAGATTGAGCAAGAGATAATATGAGTTTTGGTTGTGAAATATATACTAAATATAGCCTCAAGCTCCACTAGGGGAGATTTAGGTTGGACATGAGGAAAAAAATTTTACAGAAAGGGTCATTGGACACTGGCAGAGGCTGCCCAGGGAGGGGGTTGATTCACCTTCCCTGGAGGGGTTTAAGGCACAGGTGGATGATGTGCTGAGGGACATAGTTTAGTGTTTGATAGGAATGGTTGGACTCTATGATCCAGTGGGTCTCTTCCAACCTGGTGATTCTATCATTCTTCAGTTTCTTACCATTTTAGACTGTTTACATTTCTATGAAATATGTTGTGTGATCATCTTGTTTTGGTCAGTTTGTTTTCTCTGTGTCCTGTAAGGATTGAAGATAAGAAGTCATATAATGAGGACAATTCTTTGAGGAGCATTGAATTATGTTTTTTTAATAGATAACACTATATTAAGATATGGAGCACAAACACTCGCTTCTCAAATGCTGCAATAAATATGTTGTGGATCTGCTGACTCTTTCAGTGAAGGACATTTCTGGAAGATCTCCATAGATATCAAGACCAGAAGGGGTGACTCCGGTTGCTCATGTGACTGACTGAGTGTAAGCTCATGGATTCCTCCAATTCTTTCCTTCAGCCAAATGAATCAGGTGTGCTTTTGAAAGCCTCACAATCCATACATACAGGTATTACCTGCTGGAAAATGCATTGGATGCCAAAATCAAGTACTCATGTGATTGCTTATTTGCACTTTTCATTGCAACTTATTTCCACTTTGAGCTTTACCAGCTTTGGCTCAAAGGCAAAGCCTTACACTTTCTCACTTTGCAGCACCCTCAGTTCACTGTTAAGCCTGTTAATAGATAAATACATAGAGCACCTTACCTTTGGCTCCAGGCAGATATTCAAGCACTTGCTACCTTCTTTTGAAAACCCTCTTTACCAAGAGGTTAATGGTGGGAGGTGGCTGCCTCCACAGCCATTTCTGTGTGATGGCCATTCCTTGATTAACTCCTGTCTCTAACAGGGTAACAGCTCTCTAATTAACTTTTGCCTCCCTGCTGATCTTATTTGAATGCTGTTGTAGCATTTGTTTTCTCCCAGCCTTGTAAATCTTTCATGGCATCCCTGTATTTATTGAAAATACCATCATCCTATGAGACCATCACCTGCCAGAGCCCTGGCTGCAGGTTATTGGAGCTGTTTAACTTTGAAGTTTTTAAGTAATCAGCTAAACTTTGTTTTTCTCGATTGTGGGTTAACACCCTTGTTCTCTCAGGGGTGGAGCAGACACTTCTGTGTTATCTCAGCTTGGTGGGAAAGTGTCTCCCTCCTTCTTTCCAGATATTAGCAAAACAGTTTGCTGAATTCCTTGGAGCTGTGTTGAGCCCAGAAGACTGCAAGTGACAACCTGAACCCTTCCATGTAGTGAAGGACCTGGGAGATATTCAGTCGATGTGTTTGCTTCAAATACACTTCTGCAATTCCATGTCTTTGTCCTTATCCTTGTGGCTGTTTGGTTTTCATTTGTTTTGCTGTCTGCTGGGTGTATTCTTATAATGGATGGAGGGTTGGAGCACCTCCCATCCGAGGACAGGCTGAGAGACTTGGGGTTGTTTGGCCTGGAGAAGAGAAGGCTGCGGGCAGACCTTAGAGCAGCTTCCAGCACCTGAAGGGGCTCCAGGAAAACTGGAGAGGGGCTCCTGATCAGGGAGCGCAGGGATAGGATGAGGAGGAATGGTTTTCATCTGAAAGACGGGAGACTGAGGTGAGATCTTAGGAAGAAATATTTTGCTGTGAGGATGAGGAGACCTTGGCCTAGATTGCTCGGAGCAGTGGTGGTTGCCCCATCCCTGGAGGCGTTTAAGGCCAGGTTGGATGGGGCTTGGAGCTCCTGATCCAGAGGGAGGTGTCCCTGCCCATGGGTTGGAACTAGATGGACTTTAGGGTCCCAAACCATTCCATGGTTCTGTGAATCCGTGTTTTTATTTTCTGCCCGCACAATGCTTTCCCACACCCCCAAGGTGTTATCAATATCTAGGCTGGAAGCCAGCAGCCAACTGAGGTGTTTTCTGACCAGACAGGAATCCAAGGACTTTTATTTCACATGTGATTTTGTGGCCAGGTTTTCTGGGCTTGCACAAACCCTTCTTAGCCACCAAAAGGACTTAGAAATTGGATTTTAAAATGAACTTTGATTACTTAGATTTTGATTGTTGAATTTCAGCCAAACTAATCCTGACCAAAGGCAAATTTAATGCTGTTTGACTAAAGCAAACATTCAAAACCCACCCAAAGTTTACCTTTGGTGGACAGCGAACACTCCTGCTTTCATGACCTCTTCCAATCCAGTCACCCCAACTGGCAGCAGCTGCTGGCTCATCTTTTGAGGCCACATAGTGACCTGGGGCCACAGCTGGGTCCTGGCACCACCAGGGTCCTCTGAGCAGAGTTATCCCAAGCCTTCGTCATTCATCTCATCAGTGATGGCTCTGGATTGTTGCTTTGCCCCAGGTCTCCTCTCAGGAAAACCTGTCCTGCAGACCTCACCACTTGCAGAAGAACACGGGGGTTTGTGTCCTGCTGGGTGTCTCCTACCTCTGCTCTATCAGGGGATGCATTGGAGACCAGAGAAAAGGTACAGGTGGTGGCAGGAAAAGAAGGGATTTCTAGGGGCCAGAGGACAAAACAATTCTTGTTGCAATCCAGCAAATCTCTGCGTTGAAGCCAGCCTAATGGGAGGCAGTTTCTGTGACAGGCTGCAGCAAGAACATCCCCAGAGGTTCCAGGCATCCTGCAGCCTACCAGCTATCTCCTCCTCTGGGATTCCCAATAATCAACTTAGCAGAGAGGCTTAACATAACTAGCACCCTATCTCAGCAGCCTGCCCAGTCCTTGGGTGTGTGCAATCCCAGCTGAAGTGGTGATCTCCTCCAGCTCAACAGACGCAGCAGTTTTGTTGGAGTTGAGCACGTGTCCCAGTATCTCCTCTGTGTCTGCAGCAGAGGGTGCATATAACTGCAGGCAGCCTTGACCTGAGCTGCCATTGCCAAGGACAGCAAGGTGCAAGTCTTTTTTTTTCTGGCCAATGTAATGCACGCTGAAGAGGAAAATATGCCTGGAGAAGGTGCAGCTGAGCTCCTACCTCTTCAGCTGTTGGCTTCCTTCCTGGTGTCTCGGCATAACATGTCCTGTCCTCTCTTTGTACCAAAATGAGTGACCTTAGGTCATGGAGTACAACGGCCCATGGCTGTGGCCAGCCTGGGAGTCTTGGTCCAACCTCTATTCTATGGAGAGGACTCCTGTGCCCATCTTTTCCATTTGGATGGATCTCCTAACAGATGTATCAGTTTTCTGCACAGCCCAGCCCAGCACCCAAAGGCTTGGGTTCTATTGCTCTCCTGCTCATGTGTAGGTGCATGAAAGTTGGCAGTGAACTGCTCCAACACAAGCAAAATGGGCAGCAGGCAGTTGTTCCCAGTGCAGGTCTGGGAATGTGCTGGTGTGAGTGTACAGCAGCCTGTGCTTGCAGAGCCAGAACATCCCTTGATGGAGAACTGACACAACAAGGGAACACTGCAAGTCATCTGTTAGGTGGTCACCTTCAAGCCATTTCCATGTGCATTAGCAAATGCATTTCTGAACAAGGAAGAGAAAGGGGGAAAATACATTAAATATATCTGCAGTTGTCTGTCCATGCACACCCTGACTGGCAAGGTGACACCTCTTCACAAAGAGATAAACCACACTCACTCGCCCAGGATACGTCTTGCCACTGTTTGCCCTGGGATTAGAGACCCAGCTGCCCTTCCCTGATGGACAGCACTGGGAAGGGGATGTGGCACTACTGGTGTTACTGGTTAAATCCCCCTGCACAGGGCAGTGCTCCTGTGTTTGGGCATCCTGCAAATTCTGTGGCAGAAAGAAAAGCCTCTCTGTGTCAAGCTGTGAATATTGCTTTGCCCCCACATAAAGACAGAGGCATTTAAGACACTGTTTTGACTTCTACCTCTGTGTTTTATTCCTTTCTTTCTTTTCTTTCATTCCCCAAGAAGAAAATCAATGGTGTGGCTGGCTAACAGACCCCACAGATGACTATTCTGATGGCTTACAATAGACAGCTCAGTGAGGTGCCAGGTGTGCTTTATTGATGGCTGTGCCCCGCCAGCTCCTAACCATTTGACTCAGCCAGGGGCGCCCAGCATACAGGCAGCAGCACTTTGCGGGAGTTCAAGCTGATTCATGAAGCACAATTACAGGCTGGGCAGATAATGGATGGAGAGGGGCCCTGAAAGAGATGGACTTGGGGTCCTGGGAGATGAGAAGCTCAAGATGAGCCAGCAATGTGCACTCAGCAGCCCAGAAACCAACCCTGTCTTGGGCTGTATCTAAAGCAGTGGGACCAGCAGGGAGGGGATTCTGCCCCTCTGCTCTGCTCTCCTGAGACACACCTGGAGCCTTGTGTCCAGTTCTGGAATCCTCAGCACAGGGAGGATGTGGAGCTTTTGGAGTGAGTCCAGAGGAGGCCCCAGAGATGATCCGAGGGCTGGAGAATCTCCCGTACATGGACAGGCTGAGAGAGTTGGGGTTGTTCAGCTTGGAGAAGAGAAGGCTCCAGGGAGACCTCCCTCAGACTATCTTCAAGTACTGAAAGGGACTGCAGGAAAGCTGAGGAGGGGCTTGTGATCAGGGAATGCAGGGAAAGGACGAGGGGAGATGGTTTTGATTTGAAGGAGGGGAGATTGAGATGAAATCTTAGGAGGAAGGAGTAGTGAGGCCCAGGCTGCCCAGAGCAGGGGTGGCTGCCCCATCCCTGGAGGGGTTCAAGGGCAGGTTGGATGGGGCTTGGAGCCACTGACCCAGTGGGAAGTGTTCCTGCCCATGCCAGGGGATGGAACTGGATGGGCTTTGAGGTCCCTTCCAACCCAAACCATTGTGTCCCTGTGATTTTAAAACATATTAACTTACACATGTTGAAATTAAATATTAGTCTTGATTTAGGGACCCCTGATGTCATTAAAAGCACTGGAAATAACATGTTTAGTCTAAAATATCTTAGAGTTTTAAATAGCAAGTTCTGTTTCAGCTGGTTTTATGGCTGCTAAAAACAGCAATATGATTTGCAACTGATCTGCATTTAGACTTATTTATACTCAAGGTTATTATTCAGAAGAGCTGGCCCCTGATCCTCTGCTCCTCAGCTGTAGACCCGATGTGGAGAACTCTCTAGATTATCAAACGTAAATGCAGGAAAGTGTTGTGAACCCATGCCAGCAGGAGGTCCGGCTAGCAGGCCCAGACTGTCTCTTTTGCCTTTGCAATCTGTGACTACGTAAAAATTAAGAGAAATCCATGATCATTCTACAAGTATCTCCACTGGTGTCAAGAATAACGGGAGATGCTCAATGCCATGGCATAGCCTTTCCCTGTTTCACCAGCAGTGACTCAAACTGGAATGCAGCAATGTCCATTCTGCAGTTGATTCAGAGAAGAAGCCACCATGGGTGTGGGAGGCTCTGGGCATGTTGTGACTTATGAAGTCATTGTGGTCCCTTGAGTGTTCTGACTCATACTAAGGGTTCAGGAGAACTGGGTAATTGGTGATTTTGTGTTTCTCCCTGTGATTTCATCACTACATAGAATCATAGAATCACCAGGTTGGAAAAGAGTCATCAGATCATTGAGTCCAACCATTTCCATCAATCACTAAACCTCAGCACCTCATCCACTCGTCCCTTAAATACCTCCAGGGAAGGTGAATCAAACACCTCCCTGGGCAGCCTCTGACAGTGCCCAATGACCCTTTCTGTGAATTTTTTTTCCTAATGTCCAGCCTAAACCTCTCCTGGTGGAGCTTGAGGCTATTCCCTCTCATCCCGTCCCCTGTCTTTTGGGAGAAGAGCCCAACTCCCTCCTCTCCACAACCTCCTTTTAGGTGGTTGTAGAGAGCAATGAGGTCTCCCCTCATTCAAACAATGTCCCCTTCAGACATTTAAATTAAAAGTCCCCATTTAAATTTCTGGTTCTTGATTATTAGAGCACTTTATCTTTCAAAGTCAGGTTAAGAGCCTAACTTCATAAGAAACCCTAAAGCTGTATCCTTGAGGCTCTTTCATACTCACAGATGTTGGTAGGAACAAGTGAGGAATATTCGTTTCATGATTTTGCCACTAGGTTTCTGATTTTGAACCTCTGAAGCTGCCATAACCATTGCTGGTCTTGAAGACCCCATGACTAACCATAGTATGACCCCTGCTTTACATCTACAAAGCACAGTCTCCTGTCTCTTTTGGTTTCCTCTATAAAGACATCTGTGTTTCCCAGTTTTTACACTGGGCAACGTTGAGAATGTTCTTTGTCACATGAAGGGGTCACAGTGAACAAAGGTTATTTAATGGGAACTGCCTCAAGAGGAGAAGATCACTGACTCCCTGTGCATCCCCCCAGCTTGAGGTCACCACTCTGAATCAAAGACTTCTTGTGAGATGCAAATAATTAGAGCTTTATGATTTCACTTGCTTGGTTCAGCTAAAAAACTTGGGAAAATATTTTTGCTTTGAGTGAACGTGCAACAAAAAAGCCAAAAATAAAGAAAAAGAAAGATAAAAGTGGAAGCATTTAATTCAAGAAATAGCAAATCTTTGTAGTCTCCTGAGTTTTCCCATGATTTTTTCAGCCTACAAGACTGATGAATCTGCAGAAATATGCAAGCACGTGCTTGGTGTGCTCCAACCATTCCAGCATCTGAAAGGCTGGCCTAGAGTTTACAAGCCATGGAGACAGGTTTCTCCGTGAGCAGGGAGGCAGCCAGGCCTGATGAGCTGGTGGGATTCCATCAGGAGCTCAAGCAGTGACTGAGTATGGGTAGTATCTCATCAGCAAGAAGTCTACAAATCCCTTAAAGGAGGTTGTGGTAAGGTGGGTGTTGGTCTCTTCTCCCAAGTGACAAGTGACAGGATGAGAAGAAGTGGCCTCAAGCTGCACCACAGGAGATTTAGCTTGGATACTAGGAAAGATTTCTTCACCAAAAGGATTGTCAAGCCCTGTCAGAGGCTGTCCAGGGAAGTGGTGGATTTGCCATTCCTGGAGGTGTTCAAAAGACCTGCTGTGGTGCTCAGGGACACGGTTTAGTGGTGAACTTGGCACTGTGAGGTTTATGGGTAGACTGGATGATCTTAAAGATCTTTTCCAACCTAAACAATTCTATGATTCAGACCCAGAATGGGCTCCAAGCCCCTCTCCGGTGGCAGCCAAGGCAGCTCACCTGTTGTTCCAGGGTCATAACCGTGTGGACTCGGAAGTTTCCGCTCTCGCAGCGATCAGTGATGCCGACAGATGCAGGCAGGAAGAGCCTTGCCGCCAGGATTTGAAGGCAGCGCCTGCAGGATAAGATATTTTGGATTAGAATCAGGTATCTGGGTTAGAATTCTCCCTGGTTAGAAGTGGGGAAGTCGCACAGGTTGCCCAAGGAATATGTGGCTGCCTCATCCCTGCAGGAGCTGAAAGGTAGGTTGGATGGGGCCTTGGGCAGCCTGACCTAGTGGGATGTCTGCCTCTGGCAGTGGGGGTGGAAATAGATGATCTTTAAGGTCCTTTCCAACCCAAACTATTGTAACTATTGTATGATCTGAAGTCACAGAAGACAGTGAAGGAGAGACTGAGCTGGTATTGCAGGGGATACCTGCTTTCAGAAAAGGGTTTGTTATTCCAAGAGAAATGTTTCTCATATTGGAATCACTGTCCACTGCCTGACACCGAACTGAGAGCCTCACGGGAAAACAGAATAAAAAAACGGTTTATTTGATCTTCCCAAATAAACTTTTTATTGTTGTTGTTACTGTTTAGCACTGAAGGAAAAAAAAAATGCTCAAATGTGTTGCAATGAGAAAGTGCCTCAGATGGAAGAGTCAGCCTTCCTTTCAATTTTCATCTTTTGATGCCCTTACAAGGCTATTTTCCAGGCTTTTCTTCCCCAGGAAGAAAGAATGGGGCAAATTTGTATTGTTTTTTTCCTATCATAAAGTACCTGCAAAGCTCTGCAGAGCAGGAAATCTGAATCTGAGAATCAATCGTGTTTGGTGGGAAAGAAGAGAGCATCCCACCACAAGTGATGAAGCCACCACAATTTGTCTTCTCCAGTATTTATTCACTTCCCACGGGCCTGAAGACTAATTTAAGACAGCAAAGTAATCATAAATTCTGTTATAAGGGACACAAAAGAAATGCTGCTTGAACTTTTTATTAAATTACTGTGTTGATTTGCTGGCAGTGGGGGCTGTGGTGGATCCAGTCCTTCAAGGCCACGTGCTGGCACTCACACAGGGCTGCTCCTGCTTTGTTTCATAGCTCTGCCAAGTGTGCAAACACGGAGCATCTGTTTCTTTTAGTATTTTGTTTTATCTGGACCATTAATCTCTCTTTGATCAGGAACTTTCAAATCCCATTGCCAAATTATACAGCCATTAATTCAACGCTTGCTTTCTGCTTCACTGCTTTTTTTCCTCAGAGGGAACACCCTTATCCCACTGAATGGAGCCGTGCATGATATGGATGATCTGCAACTGGTCTTCTCTTCAACAGTGTGAGTCATAGAACGTTTGGGTTGAAAGGAACCTTTACAGCTCAATCAGTCCACTCCCCAGTAGGAGCAGGGACATCTTAGTCAGGTTGTGCAGAGCCTCATCCAACCTGCCCTTGAATGTTTCCGGGGGTCTCTGCTGCCTTCCTGGGCAACCTGGGCTGGTGCCTCAACATCCTCAGTGTAAAAAAATTCTTGCTTATATCCAGTCTAAAACTCTCCATTGCTCCTTGTATTGTCACAACAAACCTTGCTAAAATCTCTGTCCCCAGCTTTCCTGGAGCCCCTTTCCACACTGGAAGCTGTTCTAAAGTCTCCCCACAGCCTTCTCTTCTCCAGGCTGAACAACCCCAACTCTCTCAGTCTATTCTCATGCGGGAGGTGCTCCAACCCTTGGATCATCTCTGTGGCCTCCTCTGGACTTGTTTTAAGAGATCCACGTCCCTCCTGTGCTGAGGACTCCAGAACTGGACACAGAGTTCCAGCGGAGATCTCACCAGAGCAGAGCAGAGCATCAGAATCCCCTCCTACCTGCTGGTCCCATGGTTTGGATGCAACCCAGAACACGGTTGGTTTCTGAGCTTTCTGTCCTGAAGAATCAGGCTCATGCATAGATTTTGGAGGCAAGAGAAGAAAAAATATTCGGATGGGGTACAGGGAAATGAAACAATTCAAAGAATTTGCAGATATTTTTGAATTTCATAAGTTGATTTGTCTCAAAGGCCAATTCCGTGCCTTTTGGGATCTGCTAGTTGCAATGCTGTGTCTGTTTTCAGGGTGAAATATGTGGTCTTTTGAAGGTACAATTTGTCTTCCAGAAGAGGATGAATACGGAAAGCTTGAAATCCATCAAGTTGTGTGTTTACAGTGTGAGAGAAGCCACTTGTGACTTTTACTCGTGTAAAAAACACAGCAAGGCTGGAAGCAGAGACATGGCAATTGCCTGTCACCCCCGAGATGCGCGACTTTCAGCGCATTAGGTGAATTGTCAGTAAAGCAGAAAAAAACCACCATTGGAAACAGAGTGAATCCCTTTAATGAATAAAAACCTTGTGCAGGAGAAAGTGAAACGTTGTTTAATGAGTTCCAGGCCCATTAAAGGAAGAAATCTGCTATTTACCTCTCCCAGTACTGTGAAACCTCTCTTAAACAAACACCTGCTATAGGCATAAAGCTACCAAGTATTAAATTGGCTGCACATTATACCCAGACTATTCGAAGTTATCTAAGGAAAACATTGCCGCCTTTTCAAAGCTTTTTACCCGAGCCTACATTAGACAAGAACTTTATTGTTGGTTCTGCATCACCATTTTTACACTGAGTGCTGAGATGCTAATGTCCACTTTTCCTATCTGAAAAGCTGAGAGTTCATAGAATCATAGAATCACCAGGTTGGAAGAGACACATGGGATCATCGAGTCCAACTGTTCCTATCAAACACTAAACCATGTCCCTCAGCACCTCGTCCACCCGTCCCTTAAACACCTCCAGGGAAGGTGAATCAACCACCTCCCTGGGCAGCCTCTGACAGTGCCCAATGACCCTTTCTGTGAAAAACGTTTTCCTAATGTCCAGCCTGAACCTCCTCTGGTGGAGCTTGAGGCCATTTCCTCTTGTCCTGTCCCCTGTCCCTTGGGAGAAGAGTCCAGCTCCCTCCTCTCCACAACCTCCTTTCAGGTAGCTATAGAGAGCAATAAGGTCTCTCAGCCTCCTTTTCTCCAGGACAAACACCTCCATGTTCTCAGTGAAAGTGTGAGGGTGTTGAAGACCACTCTGGGCTGTGGTCATCCAGGGCTCCATTTCCAGCTCTGCTGCGGCATCTGGAATAAGTCACTTGTCTGCCACACGATGGACCAGTTTGATGGGCAGAGAGGGGCTGTCAAAATTGTCCTGAATTCAAAACTCACATGCAGTGGATTATTGTATTATAGCTAGGAAGGGGCAAGTTCTTTTCTATACTAACATCAATGTGTTTGAAAGGTTCAGAGAAAACCAGCAAAACCATTTGGGACTTGGAAGCAAAGATGAAAAACGTTAATATTTTTAGCACGGCAGTCCCTGCTTCAGCAAGGTCAGGACACCAGTCCATTATCATTTGAAGAGTGTACTCATGAAAGAGGAAGAAGAACTGGTTTGGAGCAAGTAGGTGTAATGAGATGAAAGGCACAAAGCTACATTTCAAATCAAGAACAGCCTCTTCCAGGCACTCGACTGAGAACTGCTGCTGACTGGCTTTTCCATCTGCAATTTCTATTATTCAGATGGGTGGAAATGACGGCAATAAATATTGATGGGTTGGTGTGTGGGAATGACCGCACTGAATATTGACAGATTGCTATGCAAGTGCATGTGAACTGCTCTGAAATAGGTGAATGGAAGACTGATGTGTTGTGGGCCCCGCGCTGGAGCAGTTCTGGAGATCTCCACGCTGTAGAAACAATTTTCTGACTTCAGCCTCTTTTTCTGAAAGATAACTGCATGTTTTTCACAGGGTTTCTCTATGACAGGGATCACATGGGCACTGGGATGCAGAAAGGCCAGTGCTGATACTTAATTCCTATAGAACCCAAGGCTGCCCAAGGAGCCATAAGTGAAAGAGGGTAAAAAGGTCACCCCTGCTGGGAGAGGTGGACAGGAGAGGTGATCCCAAACTGACCAACAGAGGATTCCATCCCATAGACGTCATATTTGGAATAAACTTGAGACATCTCGATGACTGATGTCCAGTGAGACTCTTGTCTCTCTGGTTGCCTCTGATCCAAGATCTGTGCGTTCCTGAACTCCATTCCTGGGTCCAGCTCCCTCCTGCCATTCACCTTGCCTGTGCTTGCTCTGCAGTATTTGTGGAGACTACAGTCATCCAGGGGAAGGATGGGGGTACGATTTCATATACTTGTACATATTTTATTATTTTATCATTATTTTCTTAATTATTATTATTTTATTAAAGCTATTTTAGTAGTTTCCAAACTGCAAGTATTTTGCTCTCATTTCCCTTTCTCCTTTCCCTGAGGGTGGGAGGAGAAGGAAACTGGAAACCCAACTGCTCTGGTTTAGTGACCAAAATTGGCTCAGTCATACCTAAACCATGACAGCTGGGAAGGGGAGGTGATAAGAAACGTCTCTCTGTGCCTGCCCAGTTGTGACCAATGGTGTTTGGAAAGGGATGGACAGCTTTGGTTTTATTTCATGGAGAAACCAGAAAATCACCAGGGATCTGAGTTCCACTGGAATCATAGAATCGTGGAATGGTTTGGGTTGGAAGGGACCTCAAAGCCCATCCAGTTCCACCCCTGCCATGGACAGAGACACCTCCTACTGTATCTGATTGCTCCAAACCCCATCCAACCTGCCCTTGAACCCCTCCAGGGATGGGGCAGCCACCCCTGCTCTGGGCAACCTGGAACAAGGACTTCCTACCTACGTCATAAGGAATTTTTCCCTCACGTCTAATCTAAATCTTTCCCCTTCCAATTTAAATCCATTCCTCCTTCTTCTGTCATAGAATCATAGAATCACTAGGTTGGAAGAGACCCAATCGATCATCGATTCCAACCATTCCTATCAATCACTAAACCATGTCCCTCAGAACCTTGTCCACCTGTCTTTTAAACACCTCCAGGGAAGGTGAATCAACCCTCTCCCTGGGCAGCCTCTGACAGTGCCCAGTGACCCTTTCTGTGATTTTTTTTTTCTAATGTCCAACCTGAACCTCCCCTGGTGGAGCTTGAGGACATTCCCTCTCGTCCTGTCCCCTGTCCCTTGGGGGAAGAGCCCAGCTCCCTCCTCTCCACAACCTCCTTTCAATGAGGTCTCCTCTCAGCCTCCTCTTCTCCAGGCTAAACACCCCCAGCTCTCTCAGACACTCCTCAAAAGGCCTGTTCTCCAGTTTTATCTATCACGTCATGCCCTTTTAAAACCTTCTCTTCCTCAGGCTGAACCATCCCAACTCTCTCAACCTGTCCATGGAGCTGGTTCCTACGGGTCCCCCAGACGTGGGACTGTGCTGGCTCAGGAGTCACCTTTGCATATTCAGAGGAGGCAACAAACAGTGGATTCCATCTCGAAGGTGACCTTGTGGCACACTGCGGGGATTTAACTCCTTGCCCGGCTGCTGTGGAAGGTGAAGGGCTCTGCCGTGACCCCAGTGAAACTCACCAAAAGATGCTTGCAAATTCCAGTAGTCTCCAAAAAGCATTTTGAACGAGATGTCCAGAAATGCAGGCTCTTAAGCACTTAAAAGTGTTAAGATGCTAATTAATTCTGATGATTTGTATGATTTAATTATTCACTGACACTGTGTTATTTTTCAAGCAGAGAAGGAACTGTTTGAGTTGGAAATTTTTAAAGTGTCGCTGCCTCTGCTACTTAATGTATTTGTGTTTAATTAAACTGAGCCCAACAAGGCTCTATTGTGCGACACTTGCAGAGAAGGCTGCGAAATAGGAAATGTCAAAGATTAAACAAACCTCTTTTTAAGCCAACTAAGGGGAGAGGTGCCATTGTTTATAAAATCAGAGCCAGGAAAAAAACCCAATAAGTAGAAAAAAAACAGGTCATATGGAAAAACACTCTCCAACTTGACAATCTTTCGTGCAGATATGATTTGCAGTTCATTACTCATTGTGTTCCTGCACAGAAGGCTTTTTGTTATTTGTTGTGCTAAGTCATTTTTTAATTTAAATGGAGATGGAGATGTGTTCAAAGAATTTTTTTTAAACAAGTGAACACAGATGCATTTCATGTCGGTTTTGATATAAAGGTTGAATGAAGCTGCAGGGAAGGAACATGGCATTTAATTAATTTATATTTTTTTTCGTCGATAGATCTGTTTCTGACCACTTTCTTTAATATTCATGTCTGGTTGGCAGGGAGAGAGTACATGAGGTTATTTCCTCATGTGAAGCTTAGTTTAATTACTTTTGAAAGAACATAAGAGTTAAATTTAGGCTCTAAAACGTAAATATGTGTACGAATGTAGAAAAGATGATGGGAGATTTCTCACTGGCTGGATTTAATCACATGGACCCAAATGATACTGTAATCCGAGATGCTCATTCAGACATAAGACACATATCATTAAAATGCTCTTTAACTCTCCTCTTTGGTGCTTAGAGCTATTTTCCACCCCAAAAGGTTACAGTGTAAAATATACAAACAGACAGTTCCCTCCTCCCTCACAGGGTGTGTTGGGATGGAGGCAGCAGCACTGCTCTGAGCCAACCCCACCAGGTGGACATGGTCTGGCTGGAGAGTGGGGACCCTTGGCTGCCCCCCCAGAACCTCCTTTTAGAATCACAAAACTGTTTAGGTTGGAAGGAACCTCAAAGCCCAGCCAGTTCCACCCCCTGTCACGTGCAGGGACACCTCCCACAGGATCAGGGGCTCCAAGCCCCATCCAACCTGCCCTTGAACCCCTCCAGGGATGGGGCAGCCACCACTGCTCTGGGCAACCTGGGCCAGGGCCTCCCCACCCTTATCATGAAGAATTTCTTCCTAATGTCTAATCTAAATCTTCCCCCTTCCCATTTAAATCCATTTATCCTCATCCTCTCACTCCAGACCCTTGTAAAAAGTCTCTCCCCAGCTTTCCTGTAGGACTCTCTTGCCCTGACTCAACCTCTAGCTTGAGCGAGAGGACATTGGGTGAAAACCCGGCACAGACTGTGCAGCGCCAGCCCCACACTGCAGGCCCCAGAGCCTTCCAAGCCAGCCCGGAGAGCAGATCCACAGCACCTTCTTCTCAACCAGACCCCAGGTTACAACACCCAAGTCCTGACCCCATGTAACAGGACATCCTGGCAGCCTCCTCTCACCAGGGAGCAGGTGGAACTGGATCAGCGGATCTGCTTATTTCTCCCCTACAACCCACGTCTTTCAGCACACAGACAGCAGTGTCATCCTCTCCTCTCGCTAACAGATCCTGGGCCTGGGGGCAGATTGATGTGCTGCCGCTGAGCTCTGGGCAAACTGAATTTGCCTCTTCAGGGGGTTTCTTTATCACCCTGGACAAGGAGATATATGGCTGCACTGCTCTGGTCACAAAGCTTCTTGGATTGGATTAACTGTCATCCTACTCTCTAATGCTCCTACCATCCTGAAGCAAAACCTCTAGGAAATGTGTGAAATAAAATAACCCAGATGTTGAGATTCCTGATGGCTAAAATCTGTCCTCCTCATTATGTGCTGTGCTGGATACCTGGGTGGGCAAGGCAGATGGCTCCTTCCATTTGGAAGGTGTTAGAATCAACAAGGGTTTAATTAAGAATCCAGACCAGGAAATAACTGTTGGTTGTTCGAGTCTTGTCCCTGAAATTGCACCGTGCCTCGTAAATCTTTTCCCAGACTGACTGGGGTAACTGGGTGGCAGCGGGAGAGCTTGGGGTGACTGCATCCCTGTGTCCCTGCGAGTGTCCTGCTGAGATGGGAAGGACTGTGTGGCCAGCCCAGCACACAAATCCCCTCCACGCTCTGTCACCACAGGGGCAGTGCTCCCTGGGAGCGTTAATGTCCAGCACCACTGGTGTTGCCATGTGTCGCAGTAGCATTTGTCCCCAACCTGCCATTGCATTAACATTGTTGATGTTAATGTTGGGGTTGTCTTGTGCAGGGATAGGAAATGGATTTGATGATCCTTGTGGGTCCCTTCCAAGTAGGGGGCACTCTGTGATTCTCTCATCCTGCTCTCCTTGTCCCTGTGCCTGTCCTCTGGTGGAGAGGATGAAGAGCCTCCTCCAGCGATGCCACGTGTGGGGCTGCAGGAACCTGCGTTCCTGTGGGTGCCCTGTGACCCTGGGCCACAGACGGTGAGTCTTCATGGAAACTGTGTTCAAAATCACCTCAACCAGTCGATCGTGGTGTTGAATGTGAGGCCCTGGAGCGAGTCCAGAGAAGAGCGACAAAACTGGTGAAGGGGCTGGAGAACAGGCCTTATGAGGAATGGCTGAGAGAGTGGCGGGTGTTTATCCTGGAGAAGAGGAGGCTGAGGGGAGACCTCATTGCTCTCTACAACTACCTGAAAGGAGGTTGTGGAGAGGAGGGAGCTGGGCTCTTCTCCCAAGTGACAGGGGACAGGACAAGAGGCAATGACCTCAAGCTCCACCAGGGGAGGTTCAGACTTGACATAAGGAAAACGTTTTTCACAGAAAGGGTCATTTGGCACTGGAATAGGCTTCCCAGGGAGGGGGTTGAGTCACCTTCCCTGGAGGTGTTTAAGGCACAGGTGGACGAGGTGTTGAGGGACATGGTTTAGTGTTTGATAGGAATGGTTGGACTTGATGATCTGATGGGTCTCTTCCAACCTAGTTGTTCTATGATTCTATGAAAAATGTCACTCTAGAGCTACATTTGCAAAATATAGACTCAGATATCCCTTCCTTCTCCTTGGACCTAGATGTCCTCCTAGTTCTGTCCATTCATCCCAATACTCAGGTCAGCCCCGAGTCTCCTCAGCAACCCCCATTTCTCTTCTCTGCTGCTCACTCTAGAAGATGTATTTAGAGCCGTCCAATTTGGTTAGGATGGAAAGAAACCAGACAGAAAACACTGTCTTCCTCATCGCAATTGGCTGCTGGTCTGAGATACTTCAATGGGTCTCCTATCTCTCCATGGCTGCTCCAAGAATGCAGATGGGATTGAAAGGGGCTCCTCTCTCCGTGCCAGGGCTGTTCTCTTGGCTGCCTCCTAAAGCAAAGGCGTTCAGTCATTCCAGTGCTTTTGCATCTCAGGGCTCTGTTAGGGCTTTTTCCTGCTGGAGAGACAGCTGAACATTTTCCATCAAAATTATTTCCAGCCAAAACTGATCTTCATCAACACAGAAAACAGCGTCTGTGTTGGGGGAGGGTCAACGTTTCAGAATCTCTTTAAGAAGATGAGACTGAAAAAACCAAACCAAACCCCAACCAGACCAATCTCATTTTTGCTTTCGATAAAATCCTGTCAAATCTTGCTGTAAATCTTCAGCAAAAATGTTTGTGGTGATCTTGTATAAATTCTCTGTGGGTGTTTGGATGCCTTGAGCCCAGACAGCTCTTGCTGATGGGGCTGGCCCAGGTGCATGGCCCCTAATAGACATGTTTCCTTCATTTGTTTGCTTTAAGCGCCCTGGGGCTGTCCTAGAGGCAGAGGATACACTGACATAACATACAGCTTCATTAGTGCCCCTGCTCATTAACCAAGACCTCTGCGTCAGTGATGTGGCTCCTCTAATTTGTGTCAGTGGTGCAGGCAGGCGAGGAGCAGCCCCGCTGCCCACCCAACCCTTGCAGACAAAGCTGTCACCGCATCCCTGGGTGTGACCCCTGCCCACCCCACCTGCCCTTGCACATCCAGGGGCTCCTCTCTCATTCCTGGCACGAGGTGAGCTGCATGCACCCGTGGAGAGGTCAGGGTGCTTGTGCTCCGGGTCACATGCTGGTGGAAGAAGTTTGGTGCTGGGATGAGGAGATAAAATGAGAAGGCTGAGAATTAAATTGGGGACAGAAATCAAGGGCTGTCAGGGCTTAGGAAACGCAGCACTATGGCTTTGGTCCCGCCAGGTGAAGCCCTAAATCTGCCCCCACTGCCAGAAGAAACCTGTCTTCCTAAGCAGAGGTGTCTGTCTGCAGGGATTAAGAGGAGATCAGGCTGTCTGAGGATCACACTCTCTTTCCTGAAGAGGTCCTGGTTATTTAAAGAAGACTAATTTGCTGTGCTCATTACCAGGGTCTGCGTGGTGCTGTGCAGAGCCCGTGATGTTCTCCTTGGGCTGTAGCTGCTGTGTGTAACTGTCCTGTCCTCCATCAGTCCATGGGAATGTGTCCAGATCTGGGACCAACACTCCCTGTGCCTGTGGCCGTGGTAGAGAGGGGTTCCTCGGGGCTGTCTGCTGGATCCCTTCTAAAATGTCAGGAGGACCATTTGCCTGTAGCAACCCTCACACAGTCCTGCTGAGATGCAGAGCAGGTAGCCCTGAACACCTCTTCCCATTAACCTTTTCTGTCACTGAGCTGTCACCCAAAGGGCAGGAACAAAACGGAAGATGAAGGGCTGGTTCTGACTATGTTGCAGAGAAAGCTTGAACAACTCCACCATGAGTCCCTGTAGACTCCAAAACTCCCTGCTAGGATCTGGATACCCCTCCATTTGGTAAATGTAATCGATGTCTATTTAAATAGCTCTGCAGCTCCTGGGGCTGTGGCCTGTGAGAACCTGCCAAGGTGGGAAGCAAGGTCCAAGTTTCTCCTGCAGCCACATGAATCCCATAGAGAAGCCCTTCAAGGCAGAATCCCACAGCTGCAGCCACCTGGGATCATAGAGAAGCCCTTCAAGGCAGAATCCCACAGCTAACACTCCTTCCTTGGTGTGGGTACCTGCTTGCTACCTGCCAGAGAACCAGAAAATGGGATGCTCCCAAGCGCAGGACACATGTTGGTGGCATCCAGCCTCTAGCTTTGTCCCTGACACCAAAGGGACTTGGTGCTTAGGTGAGCTCAGCTCACAGGTGAAGAACACCTTGTGTGAGGTGGAGTAAGCAAGTTAGGGATCAGTCTCAGTGGAGCACATGGTAATCAATTCCACACTGGAATTGCAGAGTCAGTAAGACTGAAGAGCCTTGAGAGATGGGTGGTGCTGAGGTGGCTCCTACAGAAACTGATTGTTTCTGACACATGTCCAGTCCTTTTCCCAGTAACTGGCTTCCTGCTCATCTTTAAGATCCACTGGACTGCAGTGAGACTGAAGCTTTGAGAGTCAGTGACTACCAGATGTTTGCACTAAACTGGCCTGAAAATTCCAGGATAAGGGAATTCTGGGAGAAAGAGACACAGGGGTGGCTCCTACACATGGGATAATGGGATCTTGAGCCACCAGAACTTACTCCTTCCTGGTATGCTAAGGGCAACGATGTGAGTTGTTATGAGCCCAAGGCTGGTGCTGGCTTGATTTGGATCCTCTGCTGTGAAATGAAAATGCTGCTCTGGCTGGAGGGACAAGGTGTCAGCAGGAGGGCCTTTATGGGCACTGTGTCCCACGTTATTCCTGCTTTCCCCTTGCCTCTCTGCTCTGATCTCTGCCTAGGCTGTCTCTCCTGGAAAGTAGGGACCAGGCAAAGGGTGGGAACACCATGCACAAACAAGTCCTGAGGAGAGGGGCACGGCACACGGTGGTCCCCATGGGGGAAGCATTAAAAGAGGAGCTCAGCAGGAAGCCCATGTGGGATGCACACATAGACCTGCATTCCAAGGGTGTTGACTGGCTGGGGAGAATGTGGAAAGTGATGTAAACTGTTTGGTAGCTAGAGAAGATATTTGAAAGCATAGAATTTGATTATATTTTCAAGGAGGTCTAGCAATGATTCGATTATAATGTGCATGAAAAATCAGCAGGAGAAAACAGAGATCTCTTTGGCCTTCAAGTGTATGACCTATGTCAGAGAGGGCTATATGGCCTATCTGTTCATCACGTCATTCATCAGCAAACTTGCGATAAAATTCCCCCAAATCTACATTTGTTGGGTAAAGCATCATCATGCTCTTACACACAGGAAGTGTAACATGAGGGTCTGCTACCAACTTCATGCAGAATATACACATTCTCTTACAGAATCATGGAATCATGGAATGCTTTAATTTGGAAGGGACCTTAAAATCCATCCAGTTCCAACTGGATCAGGGGCTCCAAGCCCCATCCAACCTGGCCTTGAACCCCTCCAGGGATGGGGCAGCCACCACTGCTCTGGGCAACCTGGGCCTGGGCCTCCCCACCCTCACAGCAAAACATTTCTTCCTAAGATCTGATCTCAATTTCCCCTCTTGCAGCTGAGAACTGTTCCCCCTTATCTTATCCCTGCAATTCCTGATCAAGAGCACTTCCCCATCTTTCCTAGAGTTTCTTTCATTACCAGAAGCTGCTCTAAGGTCTCCCCACAGCCTTCCCTTCAGAAGTCTGAACAACCCCAAGTCTTTCAGCCTGTCCATATATGGGAGGTTCTCCAGCCCTTAGGACATCTCTGTGACCTCCTCTGGACTCAAGATGAGGGTCTGGGAGGAGATGGGGAAGGTGATCAGCATCCTCATGGCAGAACGAGGTCTGCCCCGGGGTGGAGCTGCATCTGGAAGAACATTGTTGTGCTGTGCTGGGAAATTAGTTCTGGGTCCCTCACCACAAGAAGGATGTTGGGGCTCTGGAGCGAGTCCAGAGAAGAGTAACAAAGCTGGTGAAGGGGCTGGAGAACAGAACGTCTGAGAGAGCTGGGGGTGTTTAGCCTGGAGAAGAGGAGGCTGAGGGGAGACCTCATTGCTCTCTATAACTACCTGAAAGGAGATTGTAGAGAGGAGGGTGCTGGCCTCTGCTCTCAAGGAACAGGGGACAGGGAAAGAGGGAATGGCCTCAAGCTCCACCAGGGGAGATTTAGGCTGGACATTGGGAGGAAGTTTTTCACAGAAAGGGTCACTGGCAGAGGCTGCCCAGGGAGGTGGTTGATTCACCTTCCCTGGAGGTGTTTAAGGGATGGGTGGATGTTGTGCTGAGGGACATGGTTTAGTGTTTGATAGGAATGGTTCACTTGATCTGGTGTGTCTCTTCCAACCTTGTTGTTCTATGATTCTATGAAACACTCACCTTGTTTAACCCTTCTTCCAGCCTGTCTCCAAGGGCAAAGAGCAGCGGGTTCTTTCCTTCTCCTGGGCAAGGGAGGCAACAGTGTATGAGCTGGAGCAGCTGTGAGTGCTATATCTCACCCTGACTGCCAAAGGACAAGGTGTGGCAGAGATTGGAGAAGAGAGCAAAACCTCCTCCTGCCCACTCAGCCTCACAGGCTGCTGCCTGTGTGTGAGGTACCTCCCCGTTCACCTCCCAACAGCTCCTTTCCTATAGCGGGCAAGAAAAAGAAGTAGAACCAGAAAATTAAACCTGTTGGAAGAGCATCCCTCCTCCAGTTCTCCTTCCCACTGAGGGCTCTGCTCTGCCATGTCAGTGGACTCACCACTCATCACTGAAGTGAGGGAATAACCCAAACCCACCAAGCTGTAGAAGCTAAAAGCTGAGCAGCATCCAGCTCCTACCTTGCATTGTTTAGGAGTTCACCTCTAAAAAGCAGTCGAAAGGTTGTGCTCAGAACTGGTCCCAGTCACATGCGGGAGGTGAGCAGAAGTGGCTCTGCTGTTATCATTCCTCCAGGACTTTTTTTCCTGGGTGTAAATGATTAATGAAGGATATTGTGGAAAGCAGATGTACTGTTGCCACAGTAACTGAGACGAGTGGCGGGCAAGGTTTCTGCACATGCTGAATACTGAAACGATGATCTTCGTGAGTATTGTGGTTATTTCAGCCTTCATAAGATTCTGGTTAATTATTAACACCATAAGGTCCTAACCTGGGGGAACAGTTATAAGCGAGAACAACTTCACAACGAATCCCTTTCTATTTTCTCTCCCTATCATCTCCTCTTTCCGGATACCAGTATAATTTTATTCCCCTAAACCCTCCCATTATCTCATTTTCAACTGCAGTAACCTATTACCACCTTTAATGTTTAAAAAGAATAATAATGCAGGAGACACTGTGAGTGTGAGGATGATTCACGGTCTCTCACCTGCAATAGTGTTTCTTTGCTCTTTTTTGCTCCACTTTCCAGGGTCGTTCTGTGATGGGCAGCGAGTGAGAGGTCCCACTCCAGCCAGTCCGCACCACCAGTCTGTGCTGGTGTCTAGCCCCCTGCGCAGCTCAGCAGTGCCTGGTGTGAGGATGGAGCTGCCACTTTGGGACACTTGTACCTTCTCAGGGACAACTGTTACCACCTGAACGCCACCATTCACTCTTACAGACCACTGTCTTTTGCTATGGAACTGATCCCTTGCAACTGCACTGCCAGGGATTTCTAAGCCCTGGGAAAAGCAGAAATCTGCTTTCTCCCCTTGGGCACCTTGTTACAGTGTCTGAATGCACACTGTGTCAGGATGGAGAAGGTAGCCTAAGTGTCTGTTCATTCGAGGGCCTCCATATGAAGGGATGTTGCTGCTGCATGGCTGAAAGAATCAGCTCTGGAGTTTTTTAAAGAGTCTATATCTGGAGGAGGGAATTTGGATTTTGCTGTTTGTATGTTGAACTGACTTCGCGTAATGTTGAGAGAGAAGCAGAGGGTGGGATTGTTGGAAAGAGCTTAAAGAAAGACAAAACTGCCCCTGTCCCACTCCTCTACTGCAGGACCCTGGTGCTACTCAAGGTGAGAGACAGGGCTAAGTCTCACTGTATTGCTGAACCAGCAGGTATGAGGGGAACTGGCACCTTTCATATGTAAGTAACAAATCCAGACCTCACCTTCTTCCCCGCCCCCCAAAAAAGGAGAGTTATTTCCATTGTGCACATCAATGTCTCCTTTCGTGGCCGCAAACAACTTGCTGTGATGGGCCAGGCTGGCGGCCGGCCCTGGAGGTGAGCTGTTGAGAAACTCTATCTGCCTTGCTTAGTGAGCAGCATCAACTCGCTGTGGGATGGGGGGATCATGCTGGATGATACTGTCATAGCTGGAGCGCACAGTGTTGCAAACTGCTAAGGTCTCCATGGATGCCCTGTTCTAGAGGCAGGGAACTGAGGCAGAGACAGGTAGCGCTTCTTTCCCAAAGCCACACAAGAAGGGTGGCCTAAGGCTGGAAACTCTTTCTTCCCATTGGTGTCACAAGGTTGGACATATCCACGATGAGAACTCACATCCCTGGGAAGTCAGCAGGAGCGTTCCTCCCTTCCTGCCACCCCATCCTTCATCCCCAGAGGCCAAAGCTGACACATGGCAGACCCCTCCAACCTTTCCCTGCCTTGTCCCCCTCATCTACTCCCTTCTTTTCCTCTGTGCCTCCTGTCTTTCCCAGGTTGTTCCAGTGACCTGCTCCTCAGCAAGTCCTCTTGAAGTATGGCACACAGTGGGACAGGAGGGAAGACCTCCTGCATCTCCATTTCCTCCACCAGGGTCTACAAACACTCTCCTCTAGCCTTTCCCCACAGTGCAGCTCCTGCTTGTGAAGGTCGGGTCCACTCCAAGGGCACCTTCTGCTCTTCATGTACTTAGAAATCAAATTGATGCCTCTAGCTGATACTTTTATCTGGACCAGATGCTTTCATCTAGGAGCAGTGCTCACAGTGGACTCCTGAACACATTAAATGAAGGATGAGAGTTAAAACTGAAGGGCACATTGGCTGGTCACAAATGGAGGGATCTGGGAGTTCTGCCAGCAGCAGAGGGGCTGATAGGATGGCTGGGTTGCTGCCTTGCATAGAGTTCAGGGAGAGACAGATGGTTTGGGAGCTCCAGGCTCCTAATTTATTTTGCTTACAAACCTCAGTGCTACCAGCATTTCTCCCCAGGACACTGAGTTTAGTTTGCAGGAGAGGCAGTAGCGGGAGGGCAGGACCATGTGGGACCAAGGCTGGGGTGAAGGAAGCTTTATGGGACTGAGGAGAGCAGTGGCTCTCACTACAGCCCGTCCGCGCTGTTTAAAGCAGTAGGAAAACCACACTAGATGATGAACCATTGCAGAAAGAGCCTTTCTGAAGGTGCTTCACACACAATCCCTGGCACCCAGGGGCAGTTGAAGAGTGTGTGCTCACATCTGGGCATGGACTATACTCTCCTGGGACTCGTGTCTGTGTTTGGTTTGCTCCTGGACTCCCTGAGCTAAGAAAGGATGGCACTGGTGTGAACATGCAAGTGGGAGAAGCAGCACCCTATGGGATTAGATGCCCAGAAGAGCTGGATTAGCCAGCCACGTAAATAACTTCCGTCCTCTGACCATCCTGTGTCAGTAAAACCTTGGTGCCAGCCAAAAAGCACCAGTCTCTAGACAGTGGAGTCCTGCAGTGCCTAAGCCTTTCCCGTAAGGCTGTAAGGATGTTGGATCTGCTCACAGAGTGCAAGCACCATGCACATGGTCCCAGCTTCTCCAAGTGGTAATGGTCAGGAGGTACGAGAGCTGTGTGGCAGCAGATGCAGGACACTTCCTTCCACGTTAAGCCTCAATCCAATCTCCAAAGATCAGCTTAAACGAGGCTGACTCAAACCTTGAAGACACCTCTGTATTTCTTATTGCTGTCTATTATGAAAACAGGTTGTTCTCCATGTGCACAAATATTTCCATTTCCTTTTATGAATCTGCTTTTCCTAATATCCACTCTGAACTTCCTCTGTTGCAACTTGAGTCCATTCCCTCTCATCCTATCTCTCGTTACTTGGGAGAAGAGACCAGCTCACCACAACTTCCCTTTGGGAGCTACAGGGAGTGATGAGGTCCTCCCTCACCCTCCTTTTCTCCACAGCCTCCTCTTCTGAACAGCCTCAGGTCCCTCAGCTGCTCTCAGAACCCCTGAGCTCCAGACCCCTCCCCAGCTCCGTTCTCCTTCTCTGGATGAATTCCAGCCCCTCAATGTCCCTCTTGCAGTGAGGGGCCCAAAACTGAACCCGGGATTCAAGGTGTAACCTCACCAGAGCTGAGTCCAGAGGATGATCCCTTCCCTGCCCCTGCTGGCCACACCGTGACCAATCCAAGTCAGGATGCTGGTGGCCTTCTTGGCCACCTGGGCCACTGGTGGCTTATGTTCAGCTGCTGTGGACCAGTGCCCCCGGGGCCTTTTCCACCAAGCAGGTTTCCAGCTGCTCTTCCCCAAGTCTGGAGTGCTGCATGGGGTTGCTGTGACCCAAGTGCAGGAGACAACACTTGGCCTTGTTGAATCCCATACATTTGGTCACAGTGCATCAATCCAGCCTGTCCAGGTCCCTTTGCAGACCCTCCCTGCCCTCCAGCAGATCAACATTCCTGCACAGCTTTGTGTCTCTTGCTAACTGGCTGAGGGAATGCTCGATCCCCTTGTCTGCATCATTGATAAAGACATTGAACACAAATGACCCCAACACTCAGCCCTGGGGACACCACTTGTGACTGACCACCAACTGAATTTAACTCTGTTCACCTCAATACTCTGGGCTCAGTCATCCAGGCAATTTTTTACTGAGTAAAAAGTAAGCCAATCCAAGCCATGATCCACCAGCTTCTCTAGGAGAATGCTGTGGGAAACAGTGTCACAGGCTTTATTGAAGTCAAAGTAGATGACAGTCTTGGATTTTCCCTCATCCCCTGGGCAGGTCACATAGTCATAGAAGGAGATCAGATTGATTAAGTATGACCTACCCTTCCTAAACCCATGCTGACTGGGCCTGATCATCTCAAGACTGAGGCAAAGAAGGCATTCGGTACCTCAGACTTTTCCTCATCCTTTGTCACTATGATTGCATACATCCCATCAAGGATGGAGATTCTCCTTGGCCT
The DNA here is from genome assembly GCA_033558105.1 of Coccyzus lansbergi. Taxonomy (NCBI): domain Eukaryota; kingdom Metazoa; phylum Chordata; class Aves; order Cuculiformes; family Coccyzidae; genus Coccyzus; species Coccyzus lansbergi. The sequence goes on along the minus strand of JAUMJK010000780.1, from coordinate 1,426,349 downwards.
CCTCTTTTTGCTCATGTATTTTTATCATAGAATCATAGAATCATAGAACAACCAGGTTGGAAGGGACCCATTGGATCAATGAGTCCAACCATTCCTATCAAACACTAAACCATGTCCCTCAAGATCTCATCTACCCATCCCTTAAACACCTCCATGGAAGGTGAATCAACCACATCCCTGGGCAGCCTATTCCAATGCCCAATGACCCTCTGTGTGAAAAACTTCCTCCTAATCTCCAGACTAAATCTCCCCTGGTGGAGCTTGAGGCCATTCCCTCTTGTCCTGTCCCCTGTCACTTGGGAGAAGAGCCCAGCTCCCTCCTCTCTACAACCTCCTTTCAGGTAGTTGTAGAGAGTAATGAGGTCTCCCCTCAGCCTCCTCTTCTCCAGGATAAACACCCCCAGCTCTCTCAGCCGCTCCTCATAGGGCCTGTTCTCCAGCCCCTTCATCAGCCTCATCGCTCTTCTCTGGACTCTCTCCAGAACCTCAACGTCCTTCTTGTGCTGAGGGGCCCAGAACTAAACACAGGATTCAAGGAGCGACCTCACCAGTGCTGAGTACAGAGGGAGAATCACCTCCCTGGACCTGCTGGTCACACCGTTTCTGATACGAGCCAAGATGCCATTGGTCTTCTTGGCCACCTGGGCCACTGCTGCCTCATGTTCAGTCGCTGTCAACCAACACCCCCAGGTCCTTCTCCTCCTGGCAGTTTTCCAACCAGGCTTCTCCCAGTCTGTGGCTGCTCAGGGTTGTTGTGCCCCAAGTGCAGGACTCCGCATTTGCCCTTGTTAAACCTCATCCCATTGGTCTCTGCTGCAGGTCCTTGCTTTCGGGGATGCCTATAGTGACTTTTTCCTTTCTGGTATTTGAACTGGATAGAACTAGCCATGCCGACAGCTCAGGGAGGTGCAGGAGCAGCCCCCGTTCTGTACCTTGGGAAAATCTGCAGAAATAACTGAAAGATCCCCCTCTCCAGCCAGCAGGCAAAGCCATGGGTGAGCTGTCGAGATGTCTTTGACAAAGACGGTTTTTTTCTCATGGAAAATGTGAATTCATTACAACAACCTTTTCAGAACAAGTCTCTTTCCTAGAGCTGTGCAATAATCCTGGAGAACTTTGCACGGCGATTCTGTGTTTTCAACCTGGAAAATAGGCAATTTGTTCATATTTTCTTGTCTCGCACATTATTCTGCACTTTTTTTTTTGCAAAATTATCCTGTTTTTCTCACCAGAAAAATGTGTGCCCAGGATGCATTGAAGGCAAAAAAATAAGGAGGTGCGAAAGGTAAAGGGATTTTAAAAAAAGCTTAGCAAAAAAAAAAGCTTAGCAAAATCAATATTTGAAAAATATAATGGTTCCTGAAAATGTGGTGCTTTCCATATTAAATAGTCCTGTGTTCAGTGTAAACAACCTGTGGCTCCAAATCAGTAAAAATAAGAGAAGTTATATCTTTTTCCCTGATTAAACAACTAAAATATGATGAGAGATTGTTCATCTTTTATACCTCTCTCTTCAAGCTGCTCTTTCAGTGGGAAGAGAAAAGGATTTTAAAACAGGGAGTTTTCATCAAACGTCCAAGGTAAAGGAACCCACGACAGCAGTGGCAGTTGGAGTAGGAGCTGAAGTGCTTGGAGGAATTCGGGTGACCTCACCGAGCCTCTGACCACCACACCAGCACTGCCCTGAGCAGCAACTGCCACTGCTCTACCCTCTCCTCCCTGCAGAGGAGTTCAACTGACAGGCTGAGCGAGTTGGTGTTCTTCAGCCTGGAGAAGATAAGGCTGTGGGGAGACCTTAGAGCACTTCCAGTGCTGAAAGGGGTTCCAGAAAACCTGGTGAGAGCCTTTTGATAAGGGTGTGCAGGGAGAGGATGAGGGGGGATGGTTTTGAGCTGATAGAGGTTGGGATGAGATCTTAGGAAGAAATGTTTTATTGTGAGTGTGGGGAGGCCCTGGTCCAGGTTGCTCAGAGCACGGGTGGCTGCCCCATCCCTGGAGGGGTTCAAGGGCAGGTTGGATGGGACTTGGAGCCCCTGATCCAGTGGGACTTGTCCCTGCCCACAGCAGGGATGGAACTGGATGTGCTTTGAAGTCCCTTCCAACTCAAACTGTTCTATGACTCTGTAACTTTGATCTACACACTCTTAACACATTTCTAGGAGGAGATCGGACACTGCTGTGGGGCTGATACCTGCCACCATGGGTTAACTTATCTTGCAGAGATGCCTTGGAAGTCACCCTAGGATGCCAGCTGATCCCAGGATGGAAATCCAAACACTGTGGGCTGAGCCAGACTCTACTGGCTCCTGCAGCCCCATGTAGCTACAGCTGTACAGCCTACCTGGTATTCACTGAGATCACCCTCCCTCCTGATATGCTCAGCAGCCTGGAGACAGGGTTCTTCTCCTTTCCCACATCATGAGGAGAGGGGATAGGCAAGGAGTCACAGAGGAGTGGGCAGTAGGGACATAACATTGTGGAGATCCAGGCTGGAAAAGACCTCCAGGATCATGAAGTCCAATAAGAGATACATCCTTTCAGGACAGAAGAGCTGGAAGCTCTAAGCCAATGGCAGGGCTGGAGGGGTGTGGGGACAAAGCTCCACCTGGGGTGGAAATTTCCTGCTTTCTTTTGTGCCCCTGTCACCTTCTGCAGTGTGAAACCTACAGGACAGCACGGTTTTTGAAAGAAATCCCTTGGGTGATGCCGTTAGTCCTTGCAGTTGCAGCAAGAAAAAAATTCTTCACACAAAGGGTCATTAGGCACTGGAACGTTCTGCCCAGGGAGGTGGTTGACTTGCCTTCCCTGGAGGTGTTTAAGGTGCAGGTGGATGAGGTACTGAGGGACATGGTTTAGAGATTGGTGGGAACGGTTGGATTTGATGATCCGTTGATTCTATGATTCTATGTGCCCTGCTCGTCCCCAGGCAGAGCTGCTGGCTGCCCCGTGGTTCAGACATGATCCCAGTGGGAAGGGAGCAGGTCCTGCCAACAGCAGGTGCTGAACACGGGGCTGGGAATATTTCCCTGTGCTCTTACCTGTTGCTTGGATTTCGTATTGGCCACAGCTTTCTGTTTCTGCTCTCAACACCTACCCTCAACACCACCACTGGAATTAGCAGAGCCAAACTTGTCCCTTCAGTCCTGAACTGCCAGGTCTGCATGTTCCATGTGTCCCGGCTGCTGAGTGTCAGTGCTGGTTGGGAGTTGAGGGAAGGCACCCAAGGGATGGATGTGACCCTGCACTGAAATCAGTGTTATTAAATATTTGCCAAGATGATTCCTCCCTGGCTTAAGGGTTTTATTTCTGATTTGCACCATTAGGAGGGAGCAATTAGAAAGTTACCACTACAATGAAGCTGTTGAAGGGGCTGGAGAACAGACCTTATGAGGAACGGCTGAGAGAGCTGGGGGTGTTTATCCTGGAGAAGAGGAGGCTGAGGGGAGACCTCATTGCTCTCTACAACTACCTGAGAGGAGATTATAGAGAGGACGGAGCTGGGCTCTTCTCCGAAGCGACAGGGGACAGGATCAGAGGGAATGGCCTCAAGCTCAACCAGGTGAGATTCAGGCTGGACATGAGGAAAAAAATTTTCACAGAAAGGGTGATTGGTCACTGACAGAGGCTGCCCAGGGAGGTGGTTGATTCACCTTCCCTGGAGGTGTTTAAGGCACAGGTGGACAAGGTTCTGAGGGACATGGTTTAGTGTTTGATAGGAATGGTTGGACTCAATGATTCAGTGGGTCTCCTCCAACCTTGTTGTTCTGTGATTCTATGATTCTATGATAATGTGGAAATGGTGTTACGTTGGCTACTCTGTATTTTTGGACCTCAAAGCAAGCTTTTGTCCACGCTTCCTTGCTAGACAAACAGCACTGATTCAGTGAGGGAGTTCTTTACTGCTGCTTCCTTTAGCAAAGGAGGGAAAACCAGTGCTCCTCTCTACCAGAAGGACAGTGCAGCATCAAAGTGCTGAGGGATAACACAACAAGCCCAGGAGTTCAAAGAAAGGAAGGAAAAAAAGGAGGAAGGAGGGAGTCAGGGAGTTATCGGTATCCACAGCCTGGCCAGGCAAAGGGCACAAAAGGCTCCGAGACTCCCATGAATCTGCCTTTGGCCCTTTTTCCTAATTCATCAGGACTGGAATTTGAGGCATGTGGTATGTCAGCACTGCAGACCCTGGAATGAAAACAGGAAACGTTGAGATGCTGCAGGCACCCAGCACACTGGAGACAGACCCTGCAGAGCTCTGGGAGAGAAGGAAAAGAGAATTTTGTGCTGCAATACCTGCTCTTCTGTAAGGTTTTCTACCTGCAGTGCAAGTCAGTGCGATGGTCCCATCTCTGCCAGATGCCAGGGCTGCTCCCTTCCAAGGACAGTGTTAAGGGAGACGCAGGCTGGGTCTTCCCCAGGTAGGTCAGAGCAGGAACAGAGCCACAGTTATAGAATCATAGAATAACCAGGTTGGAAGAGGCCCACCAGATCATTTTGTCCAACCATTCCTACCAAACACTAAACCGTGTCCCTCCGCACCTCGTCCACCCGTCCCTTAAACACCTCCAGGGAAGGTGAATCAACCCCTTCCCTGGACAGCCTCTGCCAGTGACCAATCACCCTTTCTGTGAAAAATTGTTTCCTAATGTCCAGCCTGAACCTCCCCTGGTGGAGCTTGAGGCCATTACCTCTCGTCCTGTCCCCTGTCACTTCGGAGAAGATGCCAGCTCCCTCTTCTCCACAACCTCCCCTCAGGTAGTTATAGAAAGCAATGAGGTCTCCCCTCAGCCTCCTCTTCTCCAGGATAAACACCCCCAGCTCTCTCAGCCATTCCTCATAAGACCTGTTCTCCAGACCCTTCACCAGCTTCATTGCTCTTCTCTGCGCTCACTCCAGAGCCTCAACATCCTTCTTGTGCTGAGGGGCCCACAACTGAACACAGGATTCGAGGAGCGGCCTCACCAGTGCTGAGTCCAGAGGGAGAATAACCTCCCTGGACCTACTAGTCACACTGTTTCTGATCCAAGCCATGATGCCATTGGCCTTCTTGGCCACCTGGGTCACTGCTACCTCATGTTCAGTCGCTGTCAACCAACACCCCAGGTCCTTCTCCTCCAGGCACTTTCCAGACAGTCTTCTTCTAGTCTGTAGCTGCTCAGGGTTGTTGTGCCCCATGTGCAGGATTTGGCATTTGGCCTTGTTAAACCTCATCCCATTGGTCTCAGCCCATTGATCCAGCCTGTTTAGATCCCTTTGGAGCCTCCCTACCCTCCAGCAGATCGACACTTCCATCCTAAAGTGGATGTCTGCAAGCTTGCTAAGGGAGCACTCAATGCCTCCTTACAACTCCTTTAGTTCACAGGCAGGTGAAGAACAGGCAGAAAGCTCCTCTACCTCATCCAAACCAGGAGCTAGGAGATATTCTTAGCCTAGGAAGCAGGAAAATGCTCCTGGTGCTCACTGGTCGCATCCATCACTTCCAAACTTCCCAAAGGGCAGAGCCTGCCCTGAGCTAAGTTCTTCTGTTCCCTCAGTGTATGATGTTCCAGTCACCACTGGTGCCAGCTGGTCATGAGCAGCCAAATGTGCTCATCTGGAAAAGCCACATACAAGGAAGGATGTATGGAACTCAGCAGTAGCTCAGCTCTCACCAGACATTGATAAAATGGACTTCACAAACCTCCTGGGTGGAGCTATAGCACCAGACAATTCTCCTCCTGTGTCCCCAGCAGGGACAAGTCCCCTTTTCACGGGACCAAATACAAGGTTGTGACAGACCCAGCACCACACCGAACACATCCCGTTGTGCCCATGCACAGTGCTGGTGAGGGATGGTTTGAGCCAGTATCATGCAGCCCTCCACCCATCCATGACCTGATGCTGAGGCCACAACTTAGAAAAGCAGAAATATACATGAAGAGTCCTAAAGTTTCGGGTCACACTGACATGTTGGGTTTAAAAATGTAACTGTTGGGAGGCATCACAAGATGGTATCTCATGACTTGTCCATTTCCCATTGAAAGGTGAGTTGGTGCAACTACTGCAAAGCTGGGACAGTTCCCCAGCAGGGCAGCAATGTCAGTCACTGCGAACACTGCCACCAACCTAATTCCACCTGCAGATAAAGTCTCTGCTTGTGGATACCTCCTGTGTCCATTGCCACACACACAGCCTTGCTGGAGAGACAGTTCTCCATGGCATAGAGGGGAGGGAGCTGCCTAACAGCCTAAAATGATATTTTCCAGAAGGATTGTGGCTTCAAAAAATAAGACACCTCATCACCTGGTTACTGTCAATGTACACAGGCACCACAGCTCTGAGTGAGCTGCTCGTGGGTAAGAACAGTCGTGAGACAGCCATGTGTGTGGGTCCCAGTGCTCAGCAGAAACATGAGCCCTGCAGATGGAAGGTTTGGATGATGTGAATGCTGACCCAAGGCACTGTGTCACACAGAGAATGTTGTTCTGTTTGTCCCGACAGTTTCACGCCATGGTTAGTCGGCTCCCTGCCTTTCTTCTTCTCTAGCAAGAATCATAGAATCATAGAACAACCAGGTTGGAAGGGACCCATCAGATCTTCTAGTCCAACAATTCCTATCTAACACTAAACCAAGTCCCTCAAGACCCCATCCACCCATGCCTTAAACACCTCCAGGGAAGGTGACTTAACCACCTCCCTGGGCAGCCTATTCCAATGACCAATGACCCTTTCTGTGAAAAACTTCCTCCTAATCTCTAGCCTAAATCTCCCCTGGTGGAGCTTGAGGCCATTCCCTCTTGTCCTGTCCCCTGTCACTTGGGAGAAGAGCCCAGCTCCCTCCTCTCTACAACCTCCTTTCATGTAGTTGTAGAGAGTAATGAGGTGATATACTAGAGAGCTAGTGATATATTCATTGCATTCCCGTGCTTGGTCTCTGCTTCTATCCTGTGCACTCTGCTCCACAAATACAGCACCGGACTTCTGGCAGGGAAGGGAGGATCCTGCTAGGAATTGAGAAACGGAGGCATTTACCCAAGAGAACCCAAAGAAAAGGCAAAACATGAGGCTCCAGAGCCAAAACTCAAGTGGGCGTTTCAAGCATTCCTTGGATTGCTCAGCCTCTGCCACAGCTTCCTATTGCACGGAGCAGCACGCACTGAAGCCCTTTGTTGCTTTCTCAACAGGGAAATTGTACAGAGATAAACTCACTAGCATGCAGAGACCTCCAAGAATGTCAAGCAGTTATTGACATCTGATTCAGGGTTCATTCATCTGGGTGAAAAGAGATAATGGAGGCTGCATGTTTGCATCACTTTGTGGCACTGAAGCCGTTCTGAGTCACGCTCTGCCAGGTGGGATGGAGGAACCTGTTACGGTGCCAGCACCGTCCCATCCTTTGAATGGAACTACAGACAAACGGGTAAGGAAGCGCTCATTATGGGTAATGAAATCAAGGCATTCAATAATTACATCTGAGATGTAATCAAAGTCTGCTGAGCTAAAAGCTGTTTCTTGCATCTGTCCTTGCAAACAAGCCTAACTTTCCAGGTGTGTTCCCATGATCGCTGCAGTGGAGGGCTGTGATTACACCCTTGTTTACAAGCCAGGAGAACTGATTGCCAACGCTGATCATGCTGGTGGATGCTAAGAACGTGACATCATGTCATTCCACCTCCAGATGAAGTTTTTTGTAGAATAACTTAGAATCATGGAATCATAGAATCACCAGGTTGGAAGAGACCCACTGGATCACCGAATCCAACCATTCCTATTAAAACTTCTCCCTAACTGTCTTCATTGACCACGTTGTGAACACATCTGCCTGGGGGTGTGATTCAGCTGAAAGTGGTGAGGCTGAGCCCTGGAAAAACTGCCTGTATGGTTCAAAGCATTTTGATTCATAAATATGAGTGCCCTGTCCATAAAGTCTTTTTAAATGGGATCTCTTATTACTCCTGATGTTAGTCTCCTGGTCCTTCCTTACGACATGTCTAGGAATGGTGTATATGAAGTCATTCCTGATGGCCCCAAACCAAATGCACCACAGGATGTGAAAATCCTCATCACCAGCCTGAGATGTGCTCGGTGTTTTCATGGGAAGTGTTCCGGAAGCCACATTCACAGATCACAGTGTTATTGCTGAGTCCTCCACGGAAAGAGCTTTCCGGTTGAGGCAGATGTTTACTCAAGATGGTCTGTGGTGACGGTGGCCTCGTTGCTGACAAGTATTGCAAAATTCCTTACACCTCATCATATGTTTGAGATTTTTGGTCTACTGGCTGCTGCTGTGGCTGACAAGTGAGCAGCCCTTGCCCCTGAGGGGTACCCAGACACCAGCAAAATCTCTCTGTTTAGAACTGACTCCAGCTCATCAAGGAAATGATCAGACTGAATGGAAGAAACAGATAGAGAAATGTGCCTTAAATGGGTGATGGGGAGATGCTCCCTAGGACGACAGCCACTTCATGACACAGCTGCTTCATTACATCAACATTCTGCTCCTTACTGAACTCTCAGTTTAGCTGAGCTGCTCTTGGAACGGCATCTAAGAGCCCACAACTGACACACTCTCTCGATGCTGCCCTTGATCCCAGGTACTCTCAGTTCATCAAGGGAAACAACACTTCTGCATCCTCAGAAAGCCTCCAGTGACACTTGTCCTGCACAAATCAGGGAGACTACAAGAAGCTCCAGGGTGCCCACACCATGGTGGAGTTAGCAGGTGTTTCACATGCAGGAGAAGGTGTTAGGACATGTGGTGGGATTGCTCAGAGCAGTCATACCCAGTTCTTCGCTCTCCTCCATTCCTGCAGCAGCAGAGAGGGACAAACTATTATGCATGTTGCTGTCAATGAAGTTGTGGAGCTCATTTACCTCTCTTCTGCTGCTCCAGTTCCATCCATTCAATGCAATTAATTTGCAGGATATGCATGTTTGAACTTGCAAATGTTCAAGAGGCAGCAGAGAAGGAAATTTTAGTTTGAGTATCTCATTTAAATGAGCATCCCTGGCAGCCCGGTCTGTCGACTCTTAGAAGACACGGTGCCTGCTCAGCCTATGGGGCATTTACACCTGAACCAGACAAGCCACAAACAGCTGGGCAGCACCACACAGGCTCAAGGAAGGGACTTTTCCCAGTGCCTACCAGGGATTCAGCACCCATCCTCTATCGTTCCCCTTCATACTCTGCTCCTGGCTTTTCCCAGGCACAGGTTTTATCTTTCATTGCTTCCATGGTACCACAGCATGCAATTTATTCTCGAGTTTTGCATGTCCTCTCCACTCCTCCATCTGACTCACAGCCCTGGAAGCAACTGGAACATGCCCTCTTCAGCCACCAGCCCAGCTTGGCTGGCACCAGATCAGCTTTCAACAGCTTGTGCAACCATGAAGCCTCAGTTAACAATTCCCGTAGCTTTGTGTTTTACCTCTGCAGCCCCCTCTGGATTCTACCCTTAAAGGAGGGTAAGCAGCACAAACCCACACCCTCCCGTGCCACTGTGCCTCAAGGGGTGACTATCCCATCCAACGTCCTCAACCACATGCTGATCTCCAGACATCTCCCTTCTCCCAGCTCCTGCAGAACCTGAGTTCTCCTGTGCACATGGGTCCACTGCTCTGTTTCATTGTCTATAAAGAGTTTTACGTGATGGCAACCTGCCTAAGCTCAGGGCCACCAGTCTCTAGGCTATTCATTCATTAATTTATCTTCATAAAGGAAAGCATGATTTCATAACTCCCCTTCCCGTCCAACGCAGTCCCCAAGGACCTTGGCTGATGGGTTATTCTCTGGTATTGCTTTTCATTACTCTTCTAGGTTTTTTTTCCTGTGTATTCCTACCTCTTGAAGACATCTCGTGCTTGTTTTTGAAGCACAGGTGAACAGTACACACTTGGGGGCATTTTGGGACAAGAAACCCGTTTGTAATTGGTACTTTGATAGAAAAGGACATTTTCTGGATACCTGAAGCACTGAGTATGTTCTGTCATCTCTATATGAGGTTGCTCTCGATGGACAAGACCCTTCCCTGATGCCCTCCCTCCACGTCCCAAGCCACCATAAACCAGTAATTTTCTGGAACAATGCAGACTCCTCTGCACCTCAGTTCCTGTAAAACCTGATCTCTTCAATGCAAAAGGGTGGAGTGCAACCAGCTGCCCCAGTGATTAAACAAATGTCTTTGAGCTGGTTGGATTTAAGCCTTGGCAATCTCCACAGCCTGCATCCAGGTGGGCCCACCCCTGGCAAACACATATTTTGCAGACTATGTCCTCGACGCTGGTAACATCTCAGTCTGTTTTCCCTCTGATTTTGTTTTTCAGGGTTCTGGTTTGCTTTCTGACTTCCATTCTCATTCTCGGTCGCTTTGCTCTGCCCACACATCACCTGTGTGCTTCGATTGAATTGAGTAGCGTGTGGGTCTCCATTTGATACCTTCACTGCTTTCTTCCCTTTGTTTAGGACATCTTACAGTGAACGATTCACCCAATCTGCATTGGCACTTTCAGTGATTACATAAGCCTTGATCACTTTGCATAGATTTGCATAATGCTCCTTTCTCTGGCAGTTGTTGCAGAATCCCCTGTTTGCAGAAGCCTCATTTCAGGGACATTCAGCTCCGTATTTAACATAGTCCAGCTCTGGATCACTTTTTCCTGCCAAATAGTTGCCTGTTCTTCCTGCCTATACCTTTGATGTCTTCTGCAGCTCACCTGAAACCATCACTGCTCTCAGTGCAACCCCTGGCAGGTGGGTCAGCATCTCCTTCTCCTTCTTTCTGTATCTGGCTTTGTTTCGGTATTTAATGGCTCCTGCATTTGCACAAGGACATGAAGCTCAGGGTGCTGTTCAGACGCAGTCTCCACTCTGCTCCACACAGGTGTGGCCCCACCTTGAGCACTGAGAGCAGTTCTGGGCGTCACGGGATGAAAAGGATCTAAAGCTATTGGACATTGTCCAGAGGAGGACAGGGAGTTAGTGAAGGGCTAAGAGGGGAAGCTGTGTGAGGAGTGGCTGAAGTCTCTGGGTCTCTTCAGCCTGGGGAAGAGGAGGCTGAAGGAGGCCTTGTTGTGGTCTGTAGCTCCCTTACAAAGGGGAGGAGGAGGAGAAGGTGCTGAGCTGTTCTCTCCGAGGGAGTGGCCAGAAGCTGTGCCACAGGAGGGTTAGGCTGGACATTAGGACATTAGGTTCTTCCCCTAGAGGGTGGTGGAGCCCTGGAACAGCTCCCAGGGAAGCAGTCACAGACTGACAATATTCCAGCAGCATTTGGCCAACACCCTCAACCCCACAGTGTGAGTGTTGGGGTGTCCTGTGCAGGGACGGGAGCTGAAAATGATGATCCTTGTGGGTCCATTCCAATTCAGGATATTCCATGAGTATATGATTCAATGATTCTATGATTCAATAATTCCATGAATTCTGAAGGACATCATCACCCCGAAGTTTGATATTTGATCTCTGAGACCTCTGATCTATTTTAAGGTCAACTCCTCTCATCTGTTTGTTCCAGATACGGTTAGGGTTTACATCTCCCAGAGCTTGGCTGTACCTGGCATCAGTAGGGCAGGGACCACTGAAGACCTTGTGGTATTCGTCAACAGCTCCTAGAATTCCATCTACCAAAAATCCTCCTTGGATAGGTAGGAATGGCTGGACTCAATGATCCGGTGGGTCTCTTCCAACCTCGTGATTCTATGATTCTGATGCTGCATGGAAGGCCAAGTATGCAAATCCCGTCTCTGTTTGAGGGATGTGACCTTACCAAGCAGCACAGACACCACAAGAGGGAGGCAATTTGCTGATCTGCTGCTGTGCACCAGTCCCTGATGAAACCTGTCTGGTGCTGCCATACCCATGTTCATAATCGAGATGCCAGCTGTGCCCTGATGCTCCACCTGCAACCGTGACACAGATTATCTGCACCAGCGGCTGACGTAAAGGGTACAGTGATGGGGGAGAGGAGGCTCATCACAATTAACACTCATCAAAACATGAAGATCCCACTGCCCTGGTGCTGGCAGAGGGGAAAAGCAAGAGGATGAGAGCTGGGGTCAGATGGGAAACATTGCTAGAGCAAAGAGCTGTGGGACAATGTCATAGAATCATAGAATCATGGAACAACCAGGTTGGAAGAGACACACCAGATCATTGAGTCCAACCATTCCTATCAAACACTAAACCATGTCCCTCAGAACCTTGTCCACCTGTGCCTTAAACACCTCCAGGGAAGGTGAAACAACCACCTCCCTGGGCAGCCTGTTCCAATGCCCAATGACTCTTTCCATGAAAATTTTTTTCCTAATGTCCAGCCTAAATCTCCTCTGGTGGAGCTTGAGGTCATTCCCTCTCATCTTGTCCCCTGTCACTTCGGAGAAGAGCCCAGCTCCCTCCTCTCCACAACCTCCTTTCAGGTAGGTGCAGAGAGCAATGAGGTCTCCTCTCATCCTTCTCTTCTCTAGGCTAAACACTCCCAGCTCTCTCAGACGTTCCTCATAAGGCCTCTTCTCCAGCCCCTTCACCAGCTTCATTGCTCTTCTCTGGACTCCCTCCAGAACCTCAACATCCTTCTTGTGGTGAGGGGCCCAGCATCTCCTACCTCTTGGCTCAGTTGCTGCCAGGCTTGGACTTGGTTGTGTTCAGTAAAAGATCAAACCTGGAAGTCCCTGCTCCACACAGAGAGTTCATTACAGCCATTTCCATTTTTTTTCTGCCCTCAGGACAAGACATGTGCCGAAATAACCTCATCTCCTCCGGTCGTGAACATGCACTCTGTGCAGTGAACAGGGCTGCTCAACATGGGGGTGACAGGTAGCTCTGCCCAGCACTACTGACCCCTTCTGGGGTGGCCAGAGCTGCCCCTACCCCCTGCGCCCTGCTCTGGCCAAACCCCAGATCACTGCTATGGTGAAGCTGCAGCCACGCTGATAAACAGCTAAAACTTGGCAGCAGCTTTTGGACCTGGGAATATCAGAGCTAATAGCCACAGGGCCTGTAGGGAGTGAGAGTGAGGCTGGATGGCTTTGGGATACCAGATCATCCTTATTTCTCATATAGCCAGCAAGGGCTGCTCTGTTTCCTAGGGTCTGTCTTTATGTACTTCATAGAATCATAGAACAACCAAGTTGGAAGAGACCCATCGAATCATCGAGTTCAACCATTCCTATCAAACACTTAACCATGTCCCTCAGCATCTCATCCACCCGTGCCTTAAACACCTCTAGGGAAGGTGAATCAACCACCTCCCTGGGCAGCCTCTGACAGTGCACAATGACACTTTCTGTGAAAATTTTTTTCCTTATGTCCAGCCTAAATCTCCCCTGGCGGAGCTTGAGGCCATTCCCTCTTGTCCTGTCCCCTGACCCGTGGGAGAAGAGCCCACCTCCCTCCTCTCTATAACCTCCTTTCAGGTAGTTGTAGAGAGCAATGAGGTCTCCTCTCAGCCTCCTCTTCTCCAGGCTACTTGTTTTTATCTTTTCTGTCTACTCATTCTGAAACCTCTCCTAGAATCAAAACATCACCCAGGAAAGATTTTGCAGAAACACTGCTAAGAGTCCATTTCTGTGGCACTGAGGTCCAAGGAAGGTGACAGGACAGGTCAACTTGTGAAACATATCATCACTCCAAACAAATGGAAGACAGTGTATAGAGTGTGCAGGGCACACAGTTGCCATTGTCCAATTTAAATGGTAAGAACAAATCACAAATGTCTTGCATGAGCTTTAATGTAAGAAGTGAAAACCTTGACAGGGCAATAGATGGAGGAAAGCAGTGGATGGAAACTGCAAATGGGACCATAAACCACGTCTGTAGATGTCCATCTACAACCATCTGAAAGGGGGTTGTAGCAAGGTGGGTGTTGGCCCCGTCTCCCAAATGACAGGTTATAGCCTTGAGTTTCTCCAGGGCAGGTTAAGATTTGGACATCAGGAAAATTTCTTCACCCAAAGGGTTCTCAGGCACTGGCAGAGGCTGCCCAAGGAGGTGATGGAGTCCCCATCCCCAGTAGTGTTTAAATGTGGGTAGGTGAAGTGCTCAGGGATGTGGTTTAGGAATGGACAGGTTGGGCTCGATGATCTCAGAGGTCTTTTCCAACCTAGTGGTTCTGTGATGACCTGCAGCTTCGGTGTCTGCTGAAATCACCACGAACTGCCAGATCATTTTACCAGGGGTCACTGTGTCAATTTTTTCCCAGGGAAAGAAATGCAATTAATACCTCTTATTACACCAAAATATTCTCATGAAGCCATTGCAGCAAAAGAAAGGAAATAATGTCCATTGCTATCATCAAATCATAGAATCACAGAATGGTTTGGGTTGGAGGGATCCTCTACAGGCAATCCAGTTCCAGCTCCTGTTCTAGGAGCAGGGTCATCTTCAACTTGATCAGGTTGCTCAGAGCCCCATCCGACCTGACCTTGAGTGTTTCTAGTGATGGGGCTGCCACTGCCTCCCTGGGCAGCCGGTGCCAGGGCCTCACCACTCTCAGTGTAAAAAATTTCCTCCTTCCTCCCAGTCTAAACCTCCCCTCCTTTAGTGTAAAAACTCCTTGTCCTGTGACAACAAGCCTTGCTAAATCTCTGTCCCCAGCTTTCATGGAGCCCCTTTAAGTGCTGGAAGCTGCTCTAAGGTCTCCCTAGAGTCTTCTCCTCTCCAGACTGGACAATGGTTCTCAATAAATCTGTTTTCAAATGATGTATTTCTTGCTAAATCAGTGTTCCGAAGTCCCACAATCCCTGGTTGACTATCCCAGACTTCCACACTGAAAGCTTTCCCAACTTGCCTTAAGTTGTCACCATCATCACTGGGCAGCACAAGCACTTGTGGCTCTTCATGCACGGGATGCCTGGGGGGGCACCAGCATGGAAAGGTGTAGCAGTGTCTCACTAATACCCAGCAGGATGTCCATGTTTTCTTTATAGAATCATAGAATCACCAGGTTGGAAGAGACACACTGGATCATCGAGTCCAACCATTCCCATCAAACACTAAACCATGTCCCTCAGCACCTCGTCCACCCGTCCCTTAAACACCTCCTGGGAAGGTGAATCAACCCCCTCCCTGGGCAGCCTCTGCCAGTGACCAGTCACCCTTTCTGTGAAATACTTTTTCCTGATGTCTAGCCTAAACCTGCCCTGGTGGAGCTTGAGGTCATTTCCTCTCGTCCTGTCCCCTGTCCCTCGGGAATAGAGCCCAGCTCCCTCCTCTCTACAACCTCCTTTCAGGTAGTTGCAGAGAACAGTGAGGTCTCCCCTCAGCCTCCTCTTCTCCAGGATAAACACCCCCAGCTCTCTCAGCCATTCCTCATAAGGCCTCTTCTCCAACCCCTTCTCCAGCTTTGTTGCTCTTCTCCGGACTCAGGAGTCTTTTGTATCTTTAGAGAGCTCTTGAGCAGGGTTCAGGCATGTACAGCTGTCTCACTGTGACATTGTCACCAGGATGGAGGTGTGTGTGCAGGTTTGCTCAGTTTCATCCACAAGCAGGTGGGAGACAGAGCTCTGAGTTCTGGTTCCAGCAGGAGCTTGCAGCACAGCAAACTCTTCCACCAGCATCTGCTCAGGGTGTGATTTGGTACCTCAGAGCTGACTTTCAGGTGATTCTGCACCCAGCAAGGACTCCCCACCCCGGTGTGACTGAGGTCCAGAGAAGACAGGGCAAACCATTTCTCACTCTTGGAGCTTCCAAACACTCTGCCACAGTTGCCACACAACATCCTGTTTTCTAATGAAGACATATATCACCATCACAATTATCTGTGCTGCCTTCTAATTAAAAGGTTACTGCTCTATCTGTTCCCTGCCCATCCCCCTTCTCAGAGCTACACAGGAGCCAGGCTCCAGTTGGAGTTTCCTGCCTGAGACCAGGTAGAGCAGAGAGCAAGGAAAAAGCTGGGTTGTTATTTAATTTTCTCACGTCTCTTCTTAATGTCGTTTTGTCTGCCTTCAGGTCATATAGTGAGCAGGAACAGGGACTGGAGAGTGTTGGGGAATACAGGCTCTGTTTCACTGGAGCTTTTTCCTTTAAAGAGGAGATGGAGGAGAATGTCCTGTTGCTCAGGAAAAATCTCCCAAGACATCTTGCTCACCATGGGTGTGGAGAGCATGATGGAGAGAAGGTGTGGGATGGAGCCACCAAGGACATAGATCTCCCACTGCAGAACACCAGCATTTTCCCAGAGCTGTTTCTGAGCTCAGTCACCTAAGCTGGATAAGTGCCCTTCTCAGTCCCTTGTAGTGATCCCTTTGGGATCCCTCTCTTTGCATCAGCATTATCAGATGTACCTGAGGCTGGGAAAGGTGAACTGCAGAATAACTTCATGGCCTCATGGCTAAGGTACTCACCAAGCTAGAGGAACCCTGCAACTCCAAGCATCCCTCCTCCAAAAAATCCTCAGAAGCAATGCACAAGATGCTCCCTTTTTCCTTGTTCCCCCATGCCCTGGGCACACTCCAGCCTCTGGTGCAGGCATCACTGCAGCCAAAGCCAGTGTTGCTCCCTTGGTGCACCTGTAGTTGGGATGAGGAAGGTGTTTCCAGATGAGGACCCTGTGGGGGCAGATGTGGACACTGACACCAGCCAGGAGCACCAGGGCAAAGCCTTCAGTGCAAAGGAGCTGTATCTGCACTGGGACTGAAGTAAGATATTCCAATACCCCTGGATTCAGCAGCTAAGGGAGTTCTACTCAGGGCAGGTGGACACAGTTCTTCATGTCTGGCTCTAGCTCCACTGATCAGGGGTTACTGCTCTATGTGTACACCCAGACTTTTACTGAGCTCTTTAAAGAGCACTTACACTTGGTTTTGTAAAGCCATGAGTCCACAGCCATCAAAGTTTGTCTTTCCTTTCTCCATGTCTTCATAGAATCATAGAACCACCAGGTTGGAAGAGACCCATCGGATCATCGAATCCAACCATTCCTATCAAACACTAAACCATGTCCCTCAGGACCTTGTCCACCCGTCCCTTAAACACCGCCAGGGAAGGTGAATCAACCACCTCCCTGGGCAGCCTCTGACAGTGCCCAATGACCCTTTCTGTGAAAAACTTCCTCCTGATGTCCAGCCTGTCTTCATGCAGAGATGCTGGGATGTCCCTCAGGCTGTGCTGATCCTGCTGGGAGCTGCAGGGAACGTGAACCGGAATCATTGCTTACCCATCACCAGCCAGGGTTGGCTGAAATATTTCCCTCAGGTATTTTCCAGGTATCAGAGAATATGGGATGGTCCGAGGAAGGGTCTAATTACCATCTGCCTCAACAATTCAACAGTTTGACTCTCTCCATCTCCTGCTTTGGTGCCGAACATCCCTGTTCCATGAGTTGGCCGTGTAGCCTCCCAGCACAGGTATAGCCTGTGTCACATCCAACAAAACAGCAACAAAGAAATATTTCATCAGATCTTCTTTATTTTCTAGTGACTACACGTACTGCAACCTTCCTTCAAGCCATGAAGGCAGCTCACTTCCAACAGCTGAAGGGTGTTGGACCTGGCTGGCCCTTGCTCCCCAGCCTGTGTCCAGAGGGATGGTCACTTCTTTGAGCTGGTAATACTGGTGAGCACCTGGCCATGGCCTCTGCCAGCTAATCACATCCTCCTGATTAAGGGGAGAGAGACAATTCCCTTATTTGTCTTGTCAGTGCTCAGATGTGATGTTTGGCTGATAGAAACCAGCAGCCGCTTTGCCTCAGGGCTGCCCCTCGGTAATAATTTACATAGTGCAGCTAAATCTGAAAAGCACACTAAGATCATCTTCTAATGAAGCTCCAGGTACCGTCCTCAGAGCCCCAGCAAGGCTGTATCTAGGCAACAAAGACAGCTGTCCCTCCTCGAGGAAGCACTTAGATGTGCACCTCAAAAGGCAAAGGATGCTGCTAATTAACCCTTGGGGCAGCGCTGAGCTCTCTGCTCCATAACAAGGTCTTTGCGTCCCTCACAGCCAACTGGAGGGATCTTTGGGCTCTGCCTCATATGCGCTCTCCAGATTCGCCTTGCAGCCTGGAGCTTTGCTCTTTGAATGGTTATTTGCTAACATGTGGCAGGAGTTCACCTGAGCCCACACTGCTTTTCTTCAGATTTGCAGCTCCTGAACAATGCCGATGTTTGCAGAAATTTCATGCCAAGTTTTTAGTGCAGGTAGCAATGAGAGTCGAATATCATAGAATCATAGAACAACCAGGTTGGAAGAGACCCACCGGATCATTGAGTCCAACCGTTCCTATCAAACACTAAACCATGTCCCTCAGCACCTCACGCACCCGTCGCTTAAACACCTCCAGGGAAGGTGAATCAACCACCTCCCTGGGCAGCCTGTTCCAATGCCCAATGACCCTTTCTGTGAAAAACTTTTCCTAATGTCCAGCCTGAATCTCCTCTGGTGGAGCCTGAGGCCATTCCCTCTCATCCTATCCCCTGTCACTTGGGAGAAGAGCCCAGATCCCTCGTCTCCACAACCTCCCCTCAGGTAGTTGCAGAGAGCAGTGAGGTCTCCCCTCAGCCTCCTCTTCTCCAGGATAAACACCCCCAGCTCTCTCAGCTGTTCCTCATAAGGCCTGTTCTCCAGCCCCTTCACCAGCTTCGTTGCTCTTCTCTGGACTCACTCCAGAGCTTCAAGACAACAGAAAACTTTTTCTGCAGACTTCTCTCATGAAATTAGCACTGTAGGACCTTGTGAAGTAGGTAAAACAAAGCCCCTGGCCCACATGCCAGAAAGGTTCGAGCATGGGCAGGGCTGAGAGCAGGGCCAATCTGAAGAAAACCCAGAAAGGGAGTGGGTGATGCTGAGTGCAGTCATGTGCTGCTTGGTCCATCATGGGTGCAATTTCCTACCACAGTAAATACCCCTCATGAACTCTGTCATGAAGTCCTCCAGGATATTCCTCACCAGTTTCATTCACAGGTGAATAAAAGAGTAGGTAGGGAGGTGGTTGTGAGCCCAGCTGGGTGTTTGCCAGGGAACCTTTTGCCATCTCTTCCTCTTTACTCTTGAAATAGTCTGCATTACACTGAAGGCAAAACCCCTCTTAGAATCACAGGATGGTTTGGGTTGGAAGGGATCTCAAAGCCCACCCAGTCCTACACCTGTCATGGACAGAGACACCTCCCACTGGATCTGGTTTCTCAAGCAGCTGCCCAGGGAGGTGGTGGAGTCACCTTCCCTGGAGGTATTTAAGGCACAGGTGGACGAGGTGCTGAGGACATGGTTTAGTGTTTGATAGGAATGGTTGGACTCAATGATCTGATGGGTCTCTTCCAATCTGGTTATTCTGATTCTAAGCTCCATCCAGCCTGGTCTTGAACCCCTCCAGGGATGGGGCAGCCACCTCTGCTCTGGGCAGCCTGGGCCAGGGCCTCCCCACCCTTACAGCAAAACATTTCTCCCCAAGATCTCATATCAATCTCCCTTCTTTCACCTTAAAGTTATGAGAAGGGAACAGGACTTGGACTCCAACCTGCCACCAACTTCTCTCTGGGCCAGCAAATACATTTCTTTATCTGTAAGATGACCCGGAAGTGCTGGCTACACCTGCGGTTGCACATGAGCAGTGGCATGAGGCAGTTCCTTAAGGAACCAAATTTCAAGGCTGATTTGAAGACGTCACTTATCAAAATAGTGCCAGCAACACGTACCTTTCGTCTTGCTTGTACAGAGTCTGTCAGACCAGGCACATGTACATGGCAGGCACACTGTACCTTGCCAGATCAGATGGAGATGACAGTGCCGAAGCCATTACAATGACCTAAACAGACCTGCAACAAGATGGCACAGTAATCCTCCTGGCTACCAGCACTCCTTGAGCAGGGATCAGGCACAAGAGCTGAGGAGATCTGAGGACCTGACAGCCAGTGTGTCCCTGTACCTCTGCCTTGAGGCAGGGGAGGACAGCCTGGATACCCACCCCACACCCGAGGAGTGGGCAGACCACTGGGACAAAACCATCCTAGGGCTTGGGAGCCTGGAAGGGAACGAAACAGGTTTTGCTTAAAGATGAAGTCTCCTTCTGCTGGCATTGAGTTCCACTCAGCATCTGTGGCTTTTGCAGAGATCCAGCACACCCAGACGTCAAGAAAGGTGATAATTTGGGCACTGAAAATATGTGTCCCGAGGCTGGATTATTCCTGCTGCCAACGTGTAGCATTCACCAGTTCTTCACATTGACAGAAATACTCCAAATGGACAATATTTTGTGTCAGTATTTAAAAAATTAAATGCTTTGATAGTCCAGTTGGATACAAGGATCTTAGCCTGTATCAGAAAGAGTGTGGTCAGCAGGAGCAGGGAAGTGATTCTGCCCCT
Source organism: Coccyzus lansbergi (assembly GCA_033558105.1). Lineage (NCBI taxonomy): Eukaryota > Metazoa > Chordata > Aves > Cuculiformes > Coccyzidae > Coccyzus > Coccyzus lansbergi. The sequence goes on along the minus strand of JAUMJK010000780.1, from coordinate 1,406,086 downwards.
GGACTCAGCACTGGTGAGGCCACACTTTGAATCCTGGGTTCAGTTTTGGATCCCTCACTACAAGAAGGACATTGAGGGGCTGAAGCACGTCCAGAGGAGGGCAATGAAGCTGGGGAAGGGGCTGGAGAACAGGTCTTACGAGGAGCAGCTGAGGGACTTGGGGTTGCTCAGCCTGGAGAAGAGGAGGCTGAGGGGAGACTTCATCACTGTCTACAACTCCCTGAAGAAGGTTGTAGTGAGGCAGGTGTTGGTCTCTTCTCCCTGGTGACAGGTGATAGGACAAGAGACAATGGCCTGAAGTTGCACCAGGGCAGGTTCAGAATGGACAACGAAGTGGTTCTATGATTCTATGAAATGACACCATAGCAAGTCCTTTTTCTGGTAAAAAAAATATTTTTTAATATATCTATTTAGTTTCTCAATGTCTTTGGAAAAAAAAATAGGAATTATTTCCTCACCCAGCTCTATAAGAACACAGAACAGCAACTGATGTGCTGCCCCTGACCCTGGCAGTCCTATAAACTCCCCATTAGTTAATCCAGGCTGTGTCTTGGGGGAGAGCAGTGTTGAATTTGGCAGTTTATCAGTCTTTGGCAGCAAAAAAAAAAAGAATTTAATTCTAAAACATTGGTATAGATAGACCTGATGGTGCTGTAAATGCATATAAATATCAGATAAAATAAAAATCTTTCATTCTGATAATTTCTAAAATAATTTTTTTTTTCTCTTTGGAGGTGAGGGAGGTGATTCTCCCCCTCTACTCTCACAAGCCCTGTGCCCAGTTCTGGAGTCTTTATCACAGGAAAGACATGGAACTGTTGGAATGGGTCCAGAGGAGGCCATGGAGATGATCCAAGGGCTGGAGCTTCCACCAGGCTTGCAGAGCCTTGTGTCTTGGATCTTTCACTCAGCTGCTGAACTGTCACTGACCTGATGGTCTGTTGGTTGCGGTGAGGAGGTAACCTCTCCATGTGAGGGACCAACCGGGCTGCACACAGTGAGGAATCCTACTGCAGTGCCCAGCTCAGACAGTTTATCCTAGGACCAGAGTCTGGAGCTTCTCAGTTATCCCAGCACTGGCTCCTTTCTCACTGTTTCCTGGTGCTGCTTCCTAGCCATGAGGCTGGAAGAGCGCCGACTCTGTCTAGATTTTTGGGAGTAGACAGTAGAAGATGTGAGAGGAACAAGGATGCGTAGGGGAAGTCTATGATTCTAAGTCCTAAAGGTTTCCATCCATGCTGCCCATCTCCAGGTGAAAGCCAAGCCCAAACCTTTGTGGATTTTTTATTCTTTGAGTACAGGAGGAGATAAGGATGGGAATTACAGGAATCCTTCTAGTGGAAGGTGTTCCCAGTCATGGCATGGAGATTGCAACCGGATGATCTTTAAGGTTCCTTCCAACCCAAACCATTCTATGATACATCAGCAGTCCTGCCAAGGCTCCAGAGCTGGATTTCAGTTACAGACACACCTTCTGACCTACGATATCAAAAGTTTTCCTTGAAATCGGGTAATGCCCAGGTGAAGCACAGATGGAGGAAGAGCTGATGTTGAGGGCGGTGATGATGCGATTAGGCCGTGCAAGTCCGATGGTATAAGACAAAGGCGCAAATGAAGCTTGAACAGCTTTTAAGTCAGCATCTCTGCTTTTTCACCTGCTGGAATTTGCAGCCCTGCTGTTCTCATCACCAAGCTGATTTTTCTATTTGGACTCTGAAGCGCAGACCTGAGGCACGTGGGTCCCAGGGAAAAGATTCAGCGTGTGAAGGTGAGAATTTGTAAAGGTGCCGACAGCTCCCAGGAACATTCCTGCCAGGGGAGACGTTCCAGTTAGTGCATTCCCAGATTTCTCTTGGCAAGGGCTCCTTGGAAACTCTACTATTGAAGTTACTTCTGAATTGCAAGGTGACTTATTAAGGGCATCAGCAAACTCCTTACACAGCCTCGGGGGAAGAACAAGCAGCGATTCACTTCCTTACACCTGGAAATCCCTCCAGTGCTCAGCAAACCTGCAGTTCAGCAGAACTGGATTTGATGTTGGTTTTGGGAGGGGCAGCCTGGGGGCACCTCTACATGATGGAAGCTTGTAGCTCTCTCTTTAATTGGAGGTGAATTTAATTTCAGTAATGAGCCTGGCACATTCCAGTTCCTGATTAGATTTGCACAGTGATTAACCCAGCAGATATTCTCTTGGCAAACTGCCTGCTCCATTCCAGTTGCAGTGGACTGAAACCACTTCTGCTGATATTCTCACACTGGGAAGCAAGGTCACTTGAAGGTCATGGTGGCAGGGGAGGTGTAGCAGGGCTCTAACATATGCTGATTTCCTAAACTTCTGTTTGGAAAGGGCCTTTCCAGCTCCTCCTTGCAGATCCCACCTGGACTGAGGAGACTTTGTGACTCGCAATGCATATTCTGGTGCTGCGTGAGGCAGAAGCAGTTTCATGGAGAGGTTTCCCAAAGAGACAGCAGGGTTTGACTGAGCCCCTGGGATTCCGAGAATCTCTCAGGAAATGCTGCCAGTCTCTCCCACCTCCACGTCCTTAAGAAACAAAAGAAGCTTTCATTGCATTCTTTGCTCAAGCATTTGCACCCTTGTCTGGACACAGGTGGATCTCCAGCTACGTTCCTAGCTCTGTATTGACCTGGGTTCCTGCCGCATGGTGAAAGGGGCAAGGTGTGTTACACCACAGGTGCGGCAGGTGAAGAATCCCACCCCCAGCACAGTCAGGAAAATGTCCTCCACCCTTGCTGAACTCACTTGCAGAAGAAAGATAAACCAGAAACTGCTCTGAGGTGTAAAAACCACCTCTGAGTTGGTCTGAGCTACCCTAAGGTTTCCACATGTCTCATGAGGAGCTCCCACACTCTAGCCTAGAGCAGAACAACCATAGAATCATACCAGGTTGGAAGAGACCCACCGGATCATTGACTCCAACCATTCCCATCAGTCACTAACCCATGTCCCTCAGCACCTCATCCACCCGTCCCTTAAACACCTCCAAGGAGGGGATCAGTGTCCTCTCTGCAGTCACTACTCACCAGCACACCTACCACATCCCCAGTTCTCAGGATCTGGCAGAGACTGCACAAGAAGGTGGTGGAGTCCCCATCCCTGGAAGGGTTTAAAAGATGCATAGATGAGGCACTCGGGGATCTGGTTCAGTAGTGGGCAGGTACGGTTGGACTTTATGATCTCAAAGGTCTTTTCCAACCAAGTGATTCTATGATTCTATGAATCAGGGAGGTGAGACTATGTCATATTGCAAACTGAGAAGCACACAAAAAGTCAAAGGATTTCCTCTGTTGTAATTCTATTTGCCGTTATTGGATGTCTCCGTTACAATTATTACCAGGGCAGGGAGTGAAAATGGCCATAAACAGGGTCTCCAATCGATTGCAAAAATCCATAGTTGGCTCAGAAGGGACTCGGGGCGATGTCTGCTCACTCCACCCTCCCCCACACACATGGCTTATCATTTCCTTATGCTCACAAAAGACATTTTTTTCTTTCCCCCAGGGTCTGTCCAAAAGGGAAATAACACAGGATCAAGAGATTAGCATGCATGGTTCACATTTGTAATTTGGCATTGCTGGGATATTATAACATGGCCCAGATGCCTGGGAAGGTGTTTAGTGTAAGCCAGAGTGATTGACGTCCCTCCATACAGGATCTGAAGGCTGTCAGATCTCAGGTTATTGAGTGTCCCACTTACTGACAAATATATACACCGGCTAAGTAGGGCACAGCTCTCCAGTTCACTGTCTGAGCTCACTTCATTCTCCTGGAGCTGCTTTTGGCTGAGCTTTGAGCTGCTGACTGCACCAGCGGAAGACATTGGCAACTCCTAAAGCCAGTAATGGCCCCAAAGCTACAACTGCCTGTTACGTAAAGTCAAGCAAACTTCAGTAACTCCTATTCATCCATAACCTTGGGTGCAGGAACAGCACAAGGACTTGGTACTTAGTTGGACCTCTTGGTACACCAGCGTTGCTCCTCATGAAGGGGCAGTGGGGCCACAGCAGGCTGGGGTCACACGCAGCTGCCTCCCTCTCTGCGGCCGTCAGGCGTGTCCTGCTGGCTGAGGTTTGCTTTCACCTGAGGTTGTTGTTGGCGACAATCATCTGTGATTTCTACCGTGACACCTCAGGAGAGCAGTGGCGTGTGCAGATGGCACAGCGGGGGACAAGCTGTAGCACCCAGGAATGCCAGGGTGGGGGCTGGGAGGGAAGAGCATGACCACAGACTCATCAGGAGCTTTGCTGGTGCACACAGGCTGTGATGCTTTGAGAACATTGATAGGAATGGTTGGACTCGATGATCTGATAGGTCTCTTCCAACCTGGTTGTTCTATGATTCTATGATTTCCACACTAGCAAAATATATGGCCATAGAAACATTTGTGTCAGCATTAACTGGCTTTTCAGTCTTGTTTTTTCCTTAGAAAGAGCCCTGGTTTCCTTAGAAAGGCCAAATTCTGTGATTTCTATTGCCATGGGAATTCTTTTGCCTGCACCAGCAAATATTTCCAGGTCATCTGAGCACCTGCATAGCAGGATCAGTGAATTCCAGCAGCTGCTCTTGTGGAAAAACTCTGTTCTCTTTGAATCCAACCAGAAGTTGGAGAAGAGGAGACTGAGGGGAGACCTCATTGTGGTCTACAGCTTCCTCACAAAGGGAGGAGGAGGAGCAGGCACTGAGCTCTTCTCTCCAACTTCAGGGAATGTCAGGAAGATGCACCAGGGAAGAATTAGATTGGACATTAGGTAAAGGTTCTTCCCCCAGAGGGTGGTGGAGCCCTGGAACAGCTCCCATGGAAGCAGTCAGAGCAACGAAGCTGGTGAAGGATCTGGAGAACAGGCCTTATGAGGAATGGCTGAGAGAGCTGGGGGTGTTTATCCTGGAGAAGAGGAGGCTGAGGGGAGACCTCATTGCTCTCTATAACTCCCTGAAAGGAGGTTGTGGAGAGGAGGGAGCTGGGCCTTTCTCCCAAGTGACAGGGGACAGGATGAGAGGGAATGGCCTCAAGCTCCACCAGGAGAGGTTTAGGCTGGACATTAGGAAAAAAGTTTTTCACAGAAAGGGTCATTGGGCACTGGGAGAGGCTGCCCAGGGAGGTGGTTGATTCACCTTCCCTGGAGATGTTTAAGGCACAGGTGGACAAGGTGTTGAGGGACATGGTTTAGTGTTTGATAGGAACAGTTGGACTCGATGATCCGGTGGGTCTCTTCCAACCTGGTTGTTCTATGATTCTATGATTCTATGAAATACTAAACCATGCCCCTTAGCACCTCATTTGATTGAACAGTTGTAACACCATGGTAAGAGACCTTTCCTGGGTCTTGGATCACTCATAAAACCTTATCTGGATACTTTCCATTTGGAGCTAGCGCCTGGTAAGACTTCCATGAATACTATTAGGCTCAAAACCAGCTGATATTCCCCTTCTTGGAAAACTAATGTTGTGATGTTCTCTCCTGTTCCTGCTCTTCCACTACTGCTGCCAAAAAACTGTAGTCCCACACAGTCCAGATCCAATCTCTCCCTCAGCCAACAAAGAACCTCCATCCTAGTCCTTGCCCAAACCACTGAATGGTGGAGGACAGTACTGGAATACCTGCAGATCAGATTAGTCCTTAGTTCATCCTCAGGTCAGGCTCTCCCATTCTTTCTTCATGTCTGCAGGACCAGTTGCATGATGAATTTTCTTTGCATGCTCAAGGTCCTCTCATCATTCCTAAAAGCTCTTTATAGTTTTTGGAGTAACCTACTGCAGCTGTGCCAACATTCAATGGCTTCGGCTGAAGGCTGGAGAGCCTCCTCTGTGCACTCTGGAGCTCTTGCACCAGGCTGGAAGGCAATTGTTGAAGGTGGAGTGTTGCTTTTTGAGGAAAAGGCTGAGAGGACAGCAATGGTGGTCTTGTGCAGTCAGACCTGCAGCATCAATATTTGGTAATTCTGGCTTCACTTCAGGTTTTTGAAAGACCCCAGAGGACCCTGGATCCCAGCTCCCACAAGATACCTGGATAATGTCTTTCTTTGATCAGCTTTAAAAATCCAACCTATGTGATTCAAACACCCACAGGCTCATGACATGCTAAATCCTGAACAAAGATCCTTTCACACTTCTCCTTACCACCTTCAAGGGAGAAGGAAATCATAGAATCATAGAATTGCTAGGCTGGAAAAGACCTTTGAGATGATTGAGTCCAACCATACCTGCTTACTAAATCATATCCCAAAGCACTTCATCTTTTAAACACCTCCAGTAATGGTGACTCAACCAACTCCCTGTGCAGCCTGTTCCAGTGCCCGGTAGCCCTTTTGGTGATGAAATTTTTCCTGATGTCCAATCTGAACCTGCCCTGGTGCAATTAGAGTCCCTCTCATCCTATCACTTGTCTTTGGGAGGAAGAGACCAACACCCACCTCACTACAACCTCCTTTCAGGCAGTTGTAGACAGTGATGAGGTCTCCCCTCAGCTTCCTTTTCTCCAGTCTCAGCAGCTCCTTGTAAGACTTATTCTCCAGTCCTCAAGGCATGTGAACACAAACTCTTTCATCTGGAAGAGGGTGAGATCAGCAGAAAGGAGCCCCAACCCTGCATACGAGACCTCAAAAGTGTGGGTGACAACGTGTGATGCTGTGACCACCTTGGAAACAGCCCCTCCACCCTGAGGACCCGGCTCCATCACCGTATCATAGAATCATAGAATCACCAGGTTGGAAGAGACGCACCGGATCATTGAGTCCAACCATTCTCATCAAACACTAGACCATGACCCTCAGCACCTTGTACACCCGTCCCTTAAATACCTCCAGGGAAGGTGACTCAACCACCTACCTGGGCAGCCTCTGCCAGTGCCCAGTGACCCTTTCTGTGAAAATCTTCCTCCTACTGTCCAGCCTAAATCTCTCCTGGTGGAGCTTGAGGCCATTCCCTCTTGTCCTGTCCCCTGTCACTTGGGAGAAGAACAAAGCTCCCTCCTCTCCACAACCTCCCCTCAGGTAGTTGTAGAGAGCAATGAGGTCTCCCCTCAGCCTCCTCTTCTCCAGCCTAAACACCCCCAGCTCTCTCAGCCGTTCCTCATAAGGCCTGTTCTCCAGCCCCTTCTCCAGCTTCATTGCTCTTCTCTGGACTCACTCCAGAGCCTCAACATCCTTCTTGTGCTGAGGGGCCCACAACTGAACACAGGATTCGAGGAGCAGTCTCGCCAGTACAGAGGGAGAAGACCCTCCCTGGCCCTGCTGGTCACACTGTTTCTGATCCAAGCCAAGATGCCATTGGCCTTCTTGGCCACCTGGGACACTGCTGCCTCATGTTTAGTTGGCTGTCGACCAACACCCCCAGGTCCGTCTCCTCCAGGGAGCTTTCTAGACAGACTTCTCCTAGTCTGTAGCTCTGCATAGCCTCGTAGAGGCTAAGTTGTGCTCCTGCATGAAGTGGGAGAAGTACATCAAAGAAACTCTGGAATCAAAACCGTGCTCTTCAGTGGAAGACAAGACTTAAGCACCACCTTTGCAGTAAGGCTCTTGGGTTTATCATAAACACACCAGTGCCCTGTCCTGTGGATTCTGTTTAATGGGTTCAGGCAGCATTAACTGGGAATGGCATCTCGAGGACATGGAGCAGGTGTCTGCCCAGACGCAGAGGCTCATGCTGAGCAAGGATTATTTTATTATAATTAATATTCTTATTCCTCATTATTGTTAATTACTGGATGAAGCTCAGTGCTTTAGGGAACCCATCGTAATGTCTCCATCACTGGTCCAGATGATCCTGCATCCTTGGAAAGGATTTGCAGATGAGTGGCAGCCAGAGGTGAGTGGAGCCACTGCAGACACACGGGGAAATCTTCTCGCAGACTAATCCCCATGGATCTTTTTGTTTGCATTCGTGACCTCTTTTATTCATGGATGTTAAGCAGAAAACCACTTCCTTCCAAATAAACACTTGTGAAAAACAAACCTCTGCTAATTACGCGTGCAAATAGTGTCAGCTGAATATTTATGCAAATGTATTTACTTATGTGGCTAGTATATCAACCACTATGAATATGAATTTTCAGGTGAAAACACATAAGGTGAAAAAACCTTCTGGGTGTTGGTGCATGATGAGGGAGCAGAGAGTGAGCAGTGCAGCTCCTGGGGCTGTGGCTGAAGCTGGGTTCACAACTGCATGGAAACATTCAATCAAATTACAGATCCTGTGTTCTACATATTTTAAATTCATCCCCAAGAACAGATTTCAGGGGAAGAAAAATGGTTGTGCACATCTGGAGTAAACCTAGAGGGTAGTTTTACTTGGGAAAAAAAGGAGTATCATTCCAGTTACTCACAGTGAAAAGCATCCCAAAGCCCTTTCCAGGAGGTAAATGGAATCTGTGGAATGATTGCAGTGACAAACACATTTGTAGGTATAAGTCTGTTTGCAATTCTGGTGGAGAAGGCGGCACAAATGATGTCTTGGAGCATTTTTGGTGAGGCAGAACAGGCTGGGCAGTCAGGCTCTTTGAGTGGTTGGAAATTCTTCACAATGAGGGTGAGGAGGCCCTGGCCCAGGTCACCCAGAGCAGGGGTGGCTGCCCCATCCCTGGAGGGGTTCAAGGGCAGGTTGGATGGGGCTTGGAGCCCCTGATGCAGTGGGAGGTGTCCCTGCCCATGGCAGGGCTGGGACTGGGTGGTCTTTGAGATCTCTTCCAATTTAAACCATTCTGTGATCCTATGCCAGGTGACCCAATACGCATTAAACAGCAGAAGATGAGCTGGCTGTGTGAACATAAACACTTTGTGTGAACAGAAAAGGAAAATACGTTAAACCCAAATCCAAACAGAAGATATCAGCCTGCTTTCCTGTGCCTGTCTTCAGTTTTCTTGTCACCTTTGAAAACCTGTTTGAGTTTCTTTCATTTTTACCTTTTGAGCTTATGGGTGTGTTTGTCTAAACATCTGTGGTAGCTGGTTAACAGGATCAGGACAGCATTAGACTAGTCCAGACGCAGAGGAGATAATCTTTTCCAGCCAAACAATAGCAAATACATTAATGCATAAATGCATAAATCCTCCTGCTGAACTCCATTTGTCAGCCAGTCGTGCTGCCCCCAGCAGCCAGGCAGCTGCACAGGCAATATTGCCAGTCTCTGCTGAAGCACAGCCCCTCAGCAGTAGCTGCAGAAAGCTGATGGTTGCTCATAAAGGAATGGTTGAAGCTACTCCTCATGTCACTGAGGAAATGCAAGGAGTTCAATGTATCCAGATTCACTCGTGGTTGCTGTTTGGGGCTCACTGACATGCAAGACCCTGGGTGTCCTGTCAAACCAGGATTAAAGAGAGCAGAGCTGAGCTCAGTCACTGCAGTTCCCAGCTCCCATGATCTCAGCAGGCTTTGTGCAAGGTCCACAAAGCAGGAGCTTCCCTCTGTCCCACTGGAGACCAAGACTTTGCCTGTGCAATTAACCATGGCTAATGATGAGTGTTTGATAATGATGACTCATAAAATCATAGAATCGCCAGGTTGGAAGAGACCCATCAGATCATCGAGTCCTCGTCCGCCTGTGCCTTAAACACCTCCAGAGAAGGTGAATCAACCACATCCCTGGGCAGCCTCTGCCACTGCCCAATGACCCTTTCTGTGAAAAACTTCCTCCTAATCTCCAGACTAAATCTCCCCTGGTGGAGCTTGAGGCCATTCCCTCTTGTCCTGTCCCCTGGCAACTGGGAGAAGAGCCCAGCTCCCTCCTCTCCACAACCTCCTTTCAGGGAGTTGGAGAGAGCAATGAGGTCTCCCCTCAGCCTCCTCTTCTCCAGGTTAAACACCCCCAGCTCTCTCAGCCATTCCTCATCAGGCCTGTTCTCCAGCCCCTTCACCAGCCTTGTTGCTCTTCTTTGGACTCGCTCCAGGGCCTCAACATCCTTCTTGTGGTGAGGGGCCCAGAATTGAACACAGTAAAATGGTGCAAGTCTGGATGATCCCTCGACTGGTGCTAAGTCCCGGGTGCTAGACTAGTGGAAACTCCACAAGTGGGAGGTACTGTAGCCCTCAGATCATCTCTGTGGCCTCTTCTGGACTGGCTCCAACAGCCCTGTGTCCTTCCTGTGGAGAGGATGCCAGAGCTGGATGCAGGGCTCCAGGTGAGGTCTCCAGAGCTGAGTAGAGGGGCAGCAGAGTGGGTCATCACCAGACTGCAGCCTGCTCAGACCTTCCTGCCCAGCTGAAGTTGCTGCTTTGGGCTTTACAAGGAAGAAACAGGCTGAAGTGCTTTGATTTTTCTCCTCTGGACTACAAATCACATTGTGCTCTCAGTCATTTTTACAGTACATCAGACTAGGGGGTATTTTCCAAATCCTACGATGAGAACGGCTTTAAAAAGCCAGCAAATGAAGTCCTCAAAGATTGACTGAGGATAAAGCATGCACAAGAATTCCTTCAACACCCCCCAGTGATAACACAGCGGTGATCAGAGCTTCCAACGGAGCAGCCATGGGCAAGTGGTGACTCTTAAATGACAAGCATAAATTTAATTTGATTGCTGGGAATAATTGAGTGTTACAGTCCTCCGTTCATTGCAGTGGGTTTGAGCAAACATAATTGAAAGGGACGTGTGTTTTTTTCCTCCGTACTCCCTGTGCAGTTGCTGATTAACCTCCCAGCTGCAGTGTTTGAACCTGGTGCCAGCTCTCGGGGAGGACAGACACACCAACCCAGCACTGATGGAGCTCAGCCTCAGGGAGAGCTGGCAGGACGTGGTACACAGGGCTCAGCCCAGACGTGATGGGCCAGCAACGCCCTGTGTGCTTCCGAGGGAGGAAAGGCGATGAGTGCATGCCGAGCCTCAACCTCCTCGGAGAGAAGGTGTGGACTAGTCCTGTCAGCTCCATGCACTACTTAATTTTGAAGATTTTTATCAGAGGTGTCACTGGCTGCTCCAGCTTTGGGTCCTCCTGTGATGGACGTCTGCTGATAGACCACACAGAGTTTCTTAGTGCTGCTGCAGTACCAGCAGCCCAACCACCATGGGCAGATGTCCCCATGCAACACAGACAGACATCCCGATACGTACACGCAGCCTGTAGCAAGTTCTATAGATGAGAACCATGGGGACAAGACTCCAGGGAGACCTCAGAGCAGCTTCCAGTACTGAAAGGGGCTCTGGGAAAGCTGGGGAGGGGCTCTTGGCCAGGGAGTGCAGGGACAGGATGAGGAGGAGTGGTTTTGAGCTGAAAGAGATAGATAGATAGATAGATAGATAGATAGATAGATAGATAGATAGATAGAGATGAGATCTTAGGAACAAATGTTCTCCTGTGAGGATGGGGAGGCCCTGGCCCAGGTTGCCCAGAGCAGGGGTGACTGCCCCATCCCTGGAGGGGTTCAAAGGTATGTTGGATGGAGCTTGGAGCCCCTGATCCAGTGGGAGGTGTCCCTGCCCATGGCAGAGGGTGGAACTGGATGGGCTTTGAGGTCCCTTCCAACCCAAACCATTCTATTCTATTTCAGGAGATGGGGCTGGGCAGTGAGGACAACAAGCTTGGATCCCTTTTGTTTCTGTGCTGCTGTTCCCTGATACTCTGACAAAGATCCTTTACCCTATCTAGACACTTCCTCCTTCTCACATTTTTACCCTAAAGCTTTTTCTGTTCAGCCTCTGTGTAGAAATTGGGCCATGTGCAGCAGAACAGTTCACATTGAGATCTGCACAGGCTTTGGCAGATTTTCAACCTCCCAGGGGACTGATGCCTGCTTCACAGCTTCAAAGGTTATCCGGGCACCTCAGAGCTTGAAGCTGAGGAACAGCCATGTATGGGCACAAAGAGTCATGAGACCTCAACAAAGGTGACATCTTTAAATTGCACTGGTGTCATGCCCTGGAGCCACGATCTATACACTCGTGTCCAGGTCTGACTGGGGTGATGGGGAGGGTGGTGTCATTTATCTGTGCCATGATCTGGAGGCCAACAAGATCACTCTCAGGGCGAAAATCAAAAGCGACATTTAATCTGGCCTTGACAAAACCAAACAGATCAAAATACTCAGGTGTCCAGCCGGGATATGGGGGTGCAACTTCCCAAAGTTGCAGGAAACAAATCCCATCCTGTTTAGATCAAAATATGATCACTGAACACAGCCAAGGTCACTCAGATCCAATGAACACAAACACTGTAAGGTAATGGGAGGATCATAGAATCATAGAATCACCGGGTTGGAAAAGACCCATCGGATCATTGAGTCCAACCATTCCTATTGAACACTAAACCATGTCCCTCAGCACCTCGTCCACCTGTGCCTTAAACACCTCCAGGAAGGTGACACAACCCCCTCCCTGGGCAGCCTCTGACAGGGACCAATGACCCTTTCCACGAATTTTTTTTCCTAATGTTCATCCTGAATCTCCCCTGGTGGAGCTTGAGGCCATTCTCTCTCGTCCTGTCTCCTGTCCCTTGGGAGAAGAGCCCAGCTCCCTCCTCTTCACAACCTCCTCTCAGGTAGTTGTATAGAGCAATGAGGCCTCCTCTCCTCCAGCCTAAACAACCCCAGCTCTTCTCAGTCATTCCTCATAAGGCCTGTTCTCCAGTCCCTTCACCAGTTGTCCCCTGTCACTTGGAAGAAGAACCCAGCTCCCTCCTCTCCACAACCTCCTTTTAGGAGAGAGACAGAGAAAGAGATATGGGAAAAGAGAGAATTGCCACATCAATGGGCAACAGCAGTTCCTTAGGAACCTGTGGTTGCTGCAGCAGCTTTTTCCCAGCCACGTGGTCCAGGCTGGTCTGATTGAAGTGATGGGTGAGAGAGAGAGCAGTGTGTGGCTCCTTGTGAGTTCTTTTCTAAGGCCAGTCCGTGCCCCATCAGCACAAGTCGGGGTGGTCGTGCTGGTGCTTGTTCCTGCACCTCCCCTCCACTGAACCCTGCACCACAGACGAGGTCCTCAGGTGATACCCCAAGCTCAATCCTTGGGGAGCTCTGCTGCTGCTCCACCTCCACTATTCATTGATGGTACCACAGAACATCGGGCAGCCTTCAGACTAAATGTTTTTCACAGAAAGGGTCATTGGTCACTGGAACAGGCTGCCCAGGGAAGGGGTTGATTCACCTTCGCTGGAGGTGTTTAAGGGACGGGTGGACGAGGTCCTGAGGGACATGGTTTAGTGTTTGATAGGAACGGTTGGACTCGATGATCCGGTGGGTCTCTTCCAACCTGGTGATTCTATGATTCTGTGTTTAAGGCAAAGAGAGAAGCAAAGTTGGGCTTTACCACTACTATAGAGGAGGAAGAATGCCACTCAAGGTCAGAGAAATAACACCAAAGAGACCAGGGATACGTGAAGAAGGATCAGGATCCTCTGGGAGAGCTGCAAGTGTTTAACCAGTCAGTGAGCACGATATACTATTCAGTACAACCTCTTCCTGGGGCACATGGTTCTGCTACTTCTTTCATTGCTTCTGAGCTCAAGAGGAAGATTTTGGTCCATTAGCAAGGCATCCTTTGATACCTGCAAAGCTCTTTTATGGACGGGATCTGTCCTGTCAGCAGCTCATTGCTGCTTCGACAGAGGTTTCTGCAGGTGCTGTGCAGGAGGGACTCCCTCTGCCAGGCACAGAAGTGCTGCAGAAATAAAACTGAGTGTTTCCTTACTTAAACCCTGGTGACAAGCAGGGACAGAAAGGAACAAGTTGACATGTGAGTCATATCTCAGTGTCTCTGTGACCCTGCAAAGGATGGCAGGGCGAGCAGCTACCCTTGCTGGGGCAGCCTCGGCGTCTTCTCCATGCCTGAAGCAGAGTTGATATTCGTAAATAAGTCTGGAGCTCTTTAGAGGTGATATTTTCTTGTCTGGGTCAGGAATGTGTCAGAAGTAAAATATTTGCTCAAAAAAAATCAATGTCTCTTTCGGTACCACTCAGAAATCAGCTGCAATCACAAGGGAAGCAAGTGCTACCTCTTCTCTCCATAAGATATTGTGGAGCAGTAAAAGCTCTAAATGCAGCACATGGTTCTCCCTCAGCACTGGACTGAAATACAATTCCATTATAGAATCATAGAATCATGGAATGGTTTGTGTTGAAAGAGACCTTAATGCCATCCAGTTCCCATGGGCAGGGACACCTCCCACTGGATAAGGGGCTCCAAGCCCCATCCAGCCTGACCCTGGACACCCCCAGGGATGGGGCAGCCACCACTGCTCTGGGCAACCTGTTCCAGGGCCTCATCACTGTCATGGTGAAGAAATTCTTCCTAATGTCTAGTCTAAATCATCCTCCTTCCAATTTAAAGCAATTCCTCCTCATTCTATCACTCCAGGCCCTCGGAAAAAGTACTCCACTTTCCCCCTAAATCTTTCCTGTAAGCCTCCTTCAGGCTGCCATAATATATACCATGGGCTTTGATGTGTTCTTTTAAATGCTTCTTAACATCAGGTTTGTTACACTTCACAAACCCTTTATTTTTCAGCTAATTCATAAAATTCCCTGCTACGTGTGGGTTCAGGTCTGATTTGTACCTTGGTGTCAGTTGAGCAGCTCTGCACCCCTGACAAGAGAGTCACATTTCACCGCTTCTCGAGGTAAGAATTGACATAAGAAGCTCCCTGCATAAAAAGAAAGGAGCAACCACAAGTCTGAGGAGGGACATACACAAGGAAAACTACATTGGCCCTCGAAAACCAAATTCCATCATCCTTATCTTTGTTATCCTTTAAAAAAGCAAAACGATGAGTGGGCAGCCGCAGCGAGCACACAGCAATGCTGACTGATGCTCAGGACCCAATTTAAGAGTCTTTCGACATCAGAGTCTATAAAAAAGCTGTCGTCAGGTGGTATTTCTCTGTGTTAAAGCTTGAAAAATTAAATCAGCAAAATTAAACCTAAGTCTGAAAAAAATGCAGATCTGTAAAATTAAATTCTGGAGGTGTGAAACACTCAGGAAATGAAGAAGAGCAGATGAAAACACAACAGTTGAGATCACTCCAAATCAAATGGTAACTGGTTTGTTCTTTGCAGTGCCGACGAAATGTGTGAGATAAGGCCGATATGCATTCTCATTTTCTCAGAAAGAGAGGTTTCCATCACCAGCTGCAAACTATGTTAGATTTTCATAAGGAAAAAATTCGTCATATAAAGGGTTGTTAGGCACTGGCAGAGGCTGCCCAGGGAGGGGGTTGATTCACCTTCCCTGGAGGTGTTTAATGTGCGGGTGGATGTGCATTTCCTGAAGTGGTCGATCGGCATGCACATGGGATGGAAGAGCAGGGGACAGAGGGGAAAGCTGGAACAGCAACTGAAAGAAATCTTTTCTTCAAGACACATCCTGAGAAAGGTGAGGAACCATGCAGGCTGAGGAGTTCGAATAAATGCAGCCACGATATCAGCCCCATCCAGGTAACCACAGAACAACACTGACCGTGGTCACTCAGTCACCAGGGTCAGGGTCAGGTGGGACTCAGCCCCAGGTACCCAACCAAGGTGAACAGGGCAAGTGTGAGGTTGGTAGATGGGATCAGTTGAGAGCCCAGGTCATCAAGCAAGCTCATGATGATGCTGCAGATCCAAGGTAAAGTTAGGAAGCCAGTTCTCCAGTTGAAGTCTGGCTCAGCAGGGTCCACGGAGAGATGCAGCATGGCCATGACTCACCTGTACTGTGCTTCAGGCTGGGGACAAGCTTGAGAATTACTTGAAGGCATTTCCTGAAGAAAGGGGTCTGACCATTGCCGAAGTCTCTAACTGGAAGAAAGGTCAGCATCTGGGATCTTGCTAAGTTGTCCTGAATGGCAAAAGGACATTCAAGGTGTTGACACCTTTCTTCTCTGTGATCTATGACCCTTGGGCCACAGATGCCTCCCTGCAACCCAGCACCTCCTTTTTGGAGCAGGATGCTGTGCCTCTTCCACTGCAGGGTGACACGTCTGGGTGCACAAATCTCCACACGTCACTGGGGCAGCTGAGGGTCTGTGTCGACAGTAACAGTCCCTGTGATTTGCTGCAGAAGTTTCACAGAGCCAAAGATTCTCCAGAGGAAAGGTGGCAGTTGAATTGGCTTCTACACCGATGCTCCTGAATTGAAAGCCATGTACAGATGTCATCTTGAAGCACTTAAAGTGTCACAAAAAGGAGAACAGCTTAACTTGTCTGGAAGCCAAACAGCAGTGAAGATGGTCCGAGGGGAGGGTAGACACTTTACCATCTGTCAGCACTGCACGTGGAGTCTCAATGCGACATGGAGGAGTGGCAAGAGATGTCCAGGTAATCAATTGCTCACTGCCAAATCCTCCCCCTGGGTGCTCTGGGCTACCACCAAGGCTCCCGTCCTGACTCCGGCAATGCTTTCACTTGTTCAGGGCTTGATTTTTTCTTCCTGTAAATCAAGGCTCTTTGGTTGGTGGAGATGTGCTGCGTGGATGTGACAACAAAGAATATAAGTCACGGAGCTACGCTGGGAACTGAGCCCTACTGAGTCTCAGAATCACTGGGACTTTTAATATCAAGTCCGACTGTAAACCTCACACTACCAACTCTACCAATAAACCCTGCCCCTAAGCACCACATCCACACGCCTTCTAAATCCCTCCAAGGATGGTGACTCCATCACCTCCCTGGGCAGCCTCTGCCAGTGCCTGACAATCCTTTTGGGGAAGAAATTTTTCCTAATATCCACTCTAAACCCCTGGTGCAACTCGAGGCCATTTCCCCTTGTCCTGTCATTGACCACAGGGGAGAAGAGAGCAGCACCCACCTCACCACAAGCTCCTTTCAAGGATTTACAGAGAGCAATGAGTTCCCCTTTCAGTCCCTGTTTCTCCAGACTAAACAGGCTCAGGTCCCTCAGCTGCTTCTCATAAGGCTTGTGCTGCAGCCCCTTCACCAGCCTCATTACCCTCCTCAATGTCTTTCCTGCACTGAGTGGCCCAAAGCTGAGCCCAGAATTTGGGTTGTGGCCACCCCAGCACCAAGTACAGGGCAATGCCCCCTTCCCTGCTCCTGCTGGCCACACCATGACTGGTCCAAGCTAGGATGCTGTTGGTCTTCTTGACCTCCAAGGAGGAATTATACACCTCTTTGTGCTGGACTATTGGATGTCTGAACAGTGACGTCTTTCAATTAAGGCTTCTGTGTCTTTTAGGTTCTTTTCAAAATGTTAACATGTTCTCTACACACTTCAGTTCCCATTGTTTTTCCTTCAGCAAATAGGCTCAGCCTCCTGCTTTTAACTGAAACCCATTGTGATTTATGAAAGGATCTGCTGTGAGTTTCTCCTGCTGGGAGTTTTTAAAACCCCAGATCTTTGGCAGAGAAGTGCAAGGAAATCTTACAATAGATGGGGGGAAAAGACAGCATTGTGTCCTCCCCAATTTCCATCAACACAGTAGTCACTTACTTCAGCCTTCAAGCACTGAAAGGGGCTCCAGGAAAGCTGGGGAGGAGCTATCGATAGGGAGTACAGGGATAGGCCAAGGGGAACAGTTTTCAGCTGAAATAGGGGAAATTGAGATGAGATATTAGGAAGAAATGCTTTGCTGTGAGGGTGGGGAGGCCCTGGCCCAGGTTGCCCAGAGCAGGGGTGGCTGCCCCATCCCTGGAGGGGTTCAAGGGCAGGTTGGATGGGGCTTGGAGCCCCTGATCCAGTGGGAGGTGTCCCTGCCCATGGCAGGGGTGGAACTAGCTGGGCTTTGAGGTCCCTTCCAACCCAAACCATTCCATGATTCTGTGATTTTCCATCTTAAACACAGGTCTGGGACAAATGACAAAGAGGCTCCGGCTGGGGGTGCCTGTCTACAGCACTGTCATGGAGATACTTATGCATGCCTTGAAACAGGATGGTTGGAAACAAAAAGGGAAGATTAAATGGATATTTGAAAAGAAAACCCTACAAGAGGAAAGACAGGAGGAAAAAGATGTGTTTAAGCACAGATGTGTGCACATAAAAACTGGAAAATTGTGTCAGGGTGCCATAAATATTGCAGAGCAGGTCAGTACATCTAGAACCCTATCGAGGGAGTAGAAAATCCACATTGTTGTGGGTCAGCCTGAGGGCAGCTGAGCCCCAGCCCAGCTACTCGCTCATTCCTCAAGTGCAGCAGGACAGAGCATCAGAAGGGAAAAGGTGTGAAAACTGGAGGGTTGAGATACAGACAGCGTAACAGGTAAAGCACAAGCTGTGGGTGCATGGCAAAGCCAGGAGTTCAATCATCGTTTCCAGGAAAGCAGGATTCTGTCATGGGTAATGGTGAATTGGGGAGACAAACACCCTTACTTCAGTTGTCCCACCTACCTCTGTCTCTCCAGTCTTTTCCTGCTGAGCACCACATCCAATGGTGTGGAACATTCCGTCCTCCCAGCCTGCCCTGAAACAGAGACCTTGACACTGCACTGGGGTGAAACCTGGGGGTGTTATCAACACTGGTTTGGTCACAAATCCAAAACACAGCACCCCACGAACTGCTATTAAAGATCAACTTGAACCTGGCACAAACCCATGCACACATCCCGAGATGACTGTTTTGGCCAGTATGGGAGAGAGGACAAGAATCCTCATCGTGTGTTTATGTGCACGTTCTCAGGAGCATGTTCGCAAATGACGAACATTTCTACTTCACTGATGGTGAAGTAGAGGTTCTGCTGGGATTGGTGTGTGGCTGGGAGAGGTTGTCTGGGTGAGATGGAGAACTCATGAAGCGCATCTCATGAGGGACATGAGGAACAGTCGTTGCAATAAGCTCCATGTGTGCTCTGTGCCCACTGATGTCTACAGCTGTGGTTTTCAATAGGTTTCCATGTTGTGAGTTTGGCCAGATGTGTGACCACATCTGCATGCAGCAGCCACCTGAGCATGGAGACCACAAAGCCCACTCAGCTTTGCCATTTGTGATGACTGAGCTCCAGTTGGCAGCACCTTGCACTGTGTTCAGGGAATTTTACGTGTTCACAAAGGCTCACACACACGCACTGAGCCACGGTCTTGGCTCTGTGTCTTGCAGTGATGTCATGGGGACACTTTCAGACCTCTGAGAAGGGCTGAAATTCTTAACAGGGCATCAGCATCAGAGGTTTACACCTGGCTGAGAGAGCTGGGAGTGTTTAGCCTGGAGAAGAGGAGGCTGAGAGGAGACCTCATTGCTGTCTACAACTACCTGAAAGGAGGTTGTGGAGAGGAGGGTAATGGCCTCTTCTCCCAAGTGACAGGGACAGGACAAGAGGGAATGGCCTCAAGTTCTGCCAGGGGAGATGCAGGCTGGACATTAGGAAAAAGTTTTTCACAGAAAGTGTCATTGGGCAGTGGCAGGGGCTGCCCAGGGAGGGGGTTTATTCACCTTCCCTGGAGGTGTTTAAGGCACAGGTGGACGAGGTGTTGATTCCACCACAAGTGACTTTGGCCTCCCAAGGGTTCATTTCTGTTTGTCCCAAGTGGGCAGCTGTCCTTGAACAAACCCACTGAGGTGCTGCCTTTCTGGAATGGGATCTGCCTAATGTCACAGAGGATGAGCTTTTCAGCACAGAGTGCAAATCTCCCCCTGCATCTGCCACCTACTCTTGATAATCACTTAGTAAGACACCCATTCAGGAGTGTCCTGTCCTTGCTCTGGCCTGTGGATGTGCTTTAGAATCTCTGTGTCCTGCAGAGGCCTGGAGAGTTTATCATCAATTTATCAATGCACAATATGATCATGCCGTAGATGCAAAGAGATTTGGGGAGGAAGAGCTGACTCACGTCCCATTCACATGCATCCAGATACCACAATGTCTATGAAACAACTCCAGAGCTGCCAGTTAAATCAACATTTTAGTGGGAGCAAAGCTAATGTGTAGGTGGCATTTGTCCCATCTCACTAGTGATCACGTAGTTTGGAGTTTGGGTCCTTTCCAGAGCCTGTAAGGAAACAGAAGCACTATCCCTGCCACAGTGATGATCGGGGGTGGTGCCATCCCACATTGTCCTGCTAACTTCAGGGTCTGGTCCCAAGATCAGGGTGGAGAGCTTGGCAAACACCTTGAGTGGTTCTCATGCTCGCCTTCCTCTACCAGGGTAGCTGTAAGACCCACAAAAGAACAGCACAGCGTGGACTCCAAAACTGAGTCATTACAAGCTGGTAGAAGAGAAGATGAGGTCTATACCATCCCAAAAATATCAGTGTCACAGCAGCACCACCTCCTCCTCAAGCATCACAAGACAGTGAGACATTTTTACACCTTCCATGTAAGTGCATTTTACACCCAGTGCCCCCCACCCAAGATGTTCCTACCTGGCTGTGCTTTGGGGGGGATGAGTCAGGCTGCATGGACTCTCAGGGCTCTGCTCGACACCAGCACCAGCACTGCTGACCACGGGTCTCCACGCACCTCCCAGGAGCTTTGGGTGGCAGATCCAGCATGGAGATGGGCAGCACCAACCTGCATGGTCTCAGACGGGCATGGGTGGCCATGGAGAGTAGACCTGCAAGATCTCAGACCCGCTCAACCTGAAAGGGTAAATAGGGGTTTCCCATGCACTGGGCAAGCAGCAGGACTAAAACTAAGGTGGAGTCAATGCAGCAGAGACCAGCTCCAAGCCAGCAATCATCCCTGGGATGTCTGATGTGCCTTGGTTCACCTGTGAGGGAGTGTCCAGCTGAACACCAGGGCTGGTTCAGCTTAACAACTCTACTTTCTCGGCAGCTTCAGCCTCTAAGGAAAGGACTAATGGTTGCCAGAAGCACCAACTACTTGGCCAGAGGCACCTCTAGTTAGGAGCAAATCCATGTCCTGTTGCAGGGGAGGAGAATCCCAGTGATTGAGAGGAGAAAAAGTGCCCTGAGATGAAGAGCACACAGCTCGCAGATGAAAAGGATGCAGCTCAGAGATGAAGATGCTGTCTGGCAAGGACATAGAATCATAGAATCATAGAATCATAGAATCGCCAGGTTGGAAGAGACCCACCGGATCATCGAGTCCAACCATTCCTATCAAACACTAAACCATGTCCCTCAGCACCTTGTCCACCCGTCCCTTAGACCCCTCCAGGGAAGGTGAATCAACCACCTCCCTGGGCAGCCTGTTCCAATGCCAGTGACCCTTTCCGTGAAAACCTTCCTCCTGATGTCCAGCCTAAATCTCCCCTGGTGGAGCTTGAAGCCATTCCCTCTTGTCCTGTCACCTGTCACTTGGCAGAAGAGGCCATGGAGATGTTCTCCAAGGTTTGAATAGTCTGTGCATCTGCAGAGGTGCTCCCAGCTTCCTAACGGCTCTGCTCCGTGGGCACAGCTTCTTCAAGGCTTGTTGAAGAGCTTGAGCTTCCTGTTCAAGAAAAACCTCCACCATCAGGTATGTCATTGGAAGCATCCTGGACAATACCCCTGGAAGTGGTCTGTAGGTTTACAGAGGAGAACACTAACACACTGATGTAGCAGCCCCAGGAGGTCACTTTTGCTGGGGGTGTGTGCAGGAACAGGAGAGCAATCTGGGTTGGGACAGAAGGCAGCGATGACTGGGCCATAAGCCAGGGCTCAGGCTGGGAGCAGCCTACACAGCCCAGAGCAGAGAGCATGGCCCATCTGAGCATGCTGATGGAGCCAAAGACACAGCAACAACATCCCCGCCCTTGAAGAACGTAAGGATTTTTTAATTGACTCAGGCAGCCTTTTCTTTCCAATGACCTGTCCCCAGAGCGACTTGATGTGCAATTTGTCCTCCCACACCATTCCAGTCCGACAACCTGTAGCATCTTCTTGGTTGCCTTTCTGCACTGACATTGCTTATAACAGGCATGAAACACCATGATATAGACACTCAATGTCCTCAGTGACCTCTGAGAAGGTCTCTGGGAAAAGATGCAGCTGAATGGCTCTTGGGAGGAGCAAAAAGAGACAAGAGTGTAAGAATCACTTAAGCCCCTTTCAGCCTTCACTGTGAATTGCTGCCAGCAGTCTCGGACAGAGATTCCAAGCAGGTTGACACAAACCACAGACTATTTTGCAGGATACAAATGATGCAAGAAATGCAAAGCTTGAGAACGAGGACAAAGCAGCAGATTTCCAGCAACTCTACACCAGTGAATCATGCTTGGTTTCTATCACTGTTGGATATGGTTCACAAATCAGAAGTTACAGAGGAGAATATAAAATGAACAGAAAGAAAACCAGATCTGAAATAAATGAAGTGAGAAGTGAATGTGAGTACGTGTGACCAGAGAGAGGAACCTTTGCTTTTCACATAATATGTGATAGGCAAAATAGTCTAAGAATGGTAGAGGCTATTGGAGGAGGCATTACCCAAATGATGGAAATAGAAGCAAAAAAGGGAAAAAAAGATCAATGGGACTGTTTGAAAGACAATGATACCAAATAGCGGCAGAGAGAAAGGGCAATTCCTTCAAATGCTACCTGCAAGTGGTTCCTTCCTGAAGGGCAAACACAGGTTCCATGTCTGAGGAGTTTCTGTATGAAAGGGATCTGAACAGGCTGGATCCATGGGCAGAGTCCAATGGGATGAGGTTTAATAAGGCCAAATGGCAAGTCCTGCATTTGGGGCACAACCCTGAGCAGCTCCAAACTAGGAAAAGTCTGGCTGGAAACTGCCTGGAGAAAAAGGACCCGGAGGTGTTCATTGACAGTGACTGAACATGAGCCAGTAGTGGCCCAGGTGGCCAAGAAGGCCAATGGCATCTTGGCTTGGATCAGAAATGGCGTGACCAGCAGGTCCAGGGAGGTTCTTCTCCCTCTGTACTCAGCACTGGTGAGGCTGCTCCTCGAATCCTGTGTTCAGTTGTGGGCCCCTCAGCACAAGAAGGATGTTGAGGCTCTGGAGCGAGTCCAGAGAAGAGCAACGAAGCTGGTGAAGGGGCTGGAGAACAGGCCTAATGAGGAAGGGCTGAGAGAGCTGGGGGTGTTTATCCTAGAGAAGAGGAGGCTGAGAGGAGACCTGCTGAGCCTTCACTGTACTTGCGGGATGTTTGTGTGAACGATTAATAGAAGGAGTGGGGAATGCAAGTGTCAGAGTAACTTTAATTCTTACCAGGAGCAGCTAAGCAGCTTCTGGTAGCAAAACCACTAAGCTGAGACATGGGTTTGTTCCCAGTTTAGCCAGTGAGCTGCTGTGTGGTGTGAGGGGGTGATTCTTCCTTTCTCTGTGTTGTGATTTGCGTATAATGTCACAACAACTACCCCTTCTGGCCTTAAAACCTCTCACAGTGTCATGTTATAAACAGCATCCACAGCAGCCTAGTGACAACTAAGAGAGTCATGAGCATCTTTCAATCCTTTAGAGACTATGTGGCTTTACCCATCCTGTAAAACCATTTATTGTGCCATATCCAGCAGGTCCAGGGAGGTGATTCTCCCTCTGGACTCTGCACTGGTGAGGCCGCTCCTTGAATCCCGTGTTCAGTTGTGGGCCCCTCAGCACAAGAAGGATGTTGAGGCTCTGGAGCGAGTCCAGAGAAGAGCAACAAAGCTGGTGAAAGGGCTGGAGAACAGGCCTTGTGAGGAACAGCTGAGAGAGCTGGGGGTGTTTAGACTGAAGAGGAGGAGGCTGAGGGGAGACCTCATTACTCTCTACAACTACCTGAAGGGAGGTTGTGGAGAGGAGGGACCTGGGCTCTTCTCCCAAGGGACAGGACAAGAGGGAATGGCCTCAAGCTCCACCAGGGGAGATTTAGGCTGCACATCAGGAGGAAGTTTTTCACACAGAGGGTCATTGGGCATTGGAATAGGCTGCCCAGGGAGGTGGTTGATTCACCTTCCCTGGAGGTGTTTAATGGACGGATAGACGAGGTCTTGAGGGACTTGGTTTAGTGTTCGATAGGAATGGTTGGACTAGAAGATCCGATGGGTCCCTTCCAACCTGGTTGTTCTATGATTCTATGATTCTATGTCCCTCAGGACCTCGTCTACCCGTGCCTTAAACGCCTCCAGGGAAGGCGAATCAACCACCTCCCTGGGCAAAGAGGTCCTGGAGAGGACCTCTGTGTGCTCCAGGAGCCCAAAAGCTCTACTTATTTGAGCAGACAGAGCACAGGTCACTGCAGGCACGAAGGCATTAACGGTGTATGCAGGGAACACATGCTTGTAGAGAACACTTTGCTTTTCCCTCACAGTGTGACTGCAGGAGCAGCAGAGAACTGACCATGGCCCCACAGCTCTCCTAGAGACTGAGCGCCTATCTGCCCTGCCCAGAGCACTGGCCAAGGGACCTCACTCAAGGCCATAGACCTGCCTTGTCTGTATGTATGAATCAGTCCTTCCCAGAGCTGAGGGAGGATGATTGAACGGTGAAGATCAACATTCTTTCTGCACAGCAAGCCAATGCCCTGGACTCAGCTGAGGCACACCAGGTCCCACAGCCATGGGGACATGGGGACCCCACATCGGCTGACTCTGCGGGCAGGCAGCACAGTGTGCTCTGCAGACTCTCCTCATTGCTTGCACACCCGTGTGGCACGCTTGGCACCAACCCATGCAAGAGAAGAATCTGGTATGAGCTCTAACACCAACATCACTTAAACCAAGCTCCCTGCACATCCAGTTTGCTCCATTCCCCACAATGCTCTGACAGCATCTCCCCCTCCTCTCCCGGCTCCCCTCACCCTGCTTGCAGGAGCGCGTTCCTGCAAATTGCTTTGTAGTAATTAGCACATTGGAGGGGCTGGGAGTCCGGAGCAGGGAAGTGGAACAGGAGGAGAAGCTAACGAGGTCAGAAGACAGCATGTGGCATCCCCGCGAGGAGAGGGAAGAGGATTCAAAACCTGCTGCAATCAAAGAAGCACCTGCCTGGAATGAATCCCCGGGGCCAGGAGAGCAAAAAGAGAAGAGAGTATTTCTTGCTGTAACATACGGTGGCAAGTCTTTCTCTCTCATTTGTTTCAGACACTAATTAGGTCAACGCTGCCCTTGTAGCTTCAGCCTGGAAACCTGAGGTCTACCTTTGCTCCAGGGTCCGGGCAGACAGGGAGGGAGAAGGCTGGAGAGTTGGTTTGTGACTTTGTTCTGGGTGCCCAAAGCCCTCTGCCCTTTAATACCTGATTGATTTAAATGGCTTTTCACCCCCAACCTCATGGCAGAACAATTCCACCACTTCCCCAGCCCTGCACTGACAAATTGACTGGTAGAGAAATCAGATATGTCTTTAAAGATCTCACTTCATTGCCATTTACAAGTGTAAATAACATCACCCATAAGTGGGACTGCATTTGCCACCTTGTTGCCAGGGGTGTCCAGAGTTCACAAGGCTATTTTAAGCCACAGCATCTTTCACTTGTGAGTTTTTCATTGATCCATATTTCTTTCATAGCACGGATATTCTGGGAAAGTTCCTACAGATCATCTCCAAAATCCTGAGCTTGTGGGGCATTATGCATCTACGTTTGCTCTCATTTTGAAACACTGACCTCCTTCTGTGCCAAGAAGGCAACCGAGAGAGCTGGGGGTGTTTATCCTGGAGAAGAGGAGGCTGGGAAGAGACTTCATTGCTCTCTACGACTACCTGAAAGGAGGTTGTGGAGAGGAGGGAGCTGGGCTCTTCTCCCAAGTGACAGGGGACAGGACAAGAGGGAATGGCCTCAAGCTCCACCAGGGGAGGATCAGGCTCGACATAAGGAAAAAAATCTTCACAGAAAGGGTCATTGGGCATTGAAACAGGCTGCCCAGGGAGGTGGTTGACTTGCCTGGTGCGAGTGGATGAGGTGCTGAGGGACATGGTTTAGAGGCTGGTGGGAATGGTTGGACTCGATGATCTGGTGGGTCTCTTCCAACCTGGTGATTCTATGATTCTATGAAATGCAGCAAAACCAGGACAGACCAGAAAGGGGTAAGAACAGAAGAGAGACCACAAAGATCCATCAGTGCTCACCACCACCGGTCCCAGCGCAACAAACCTTGAGCATGGTTCATAATTTTATTTGATGGGAAAGTGGTGAAAGAGGGGAGACTGAGGTAAGATCTCAGGAAGAAGAGTTAAGTTGGCCCAGGTTGCCCAGGTTGCCCAGAGCAGGAGTGGCTACCCCATCCCTGGAGGGGTTCAAGGGCAGGTTGGATGGAGCTTGGAGCCCCTGATCCAGTGGGAGGTGTCCCTGCCCATGGCAGAGTGTGGAACTGGATGGGCTTTGAGGTCTCTTCCAACCTAAACCATTCTATGATTTACATGAATATACAAACATAAGCCCTAAATCCTTGAGTACCAAAGTGTAAAGCAGTTGATCTGTTTTGGTGCAGGAGAAGTTCATGACAGACAGGCAGCTCCAAGCAGTCCCATTTAGGAGGCTGTATGACCCAGAACTTGACAAGTGCTTCAGACAAAGCAGCCCAAGCTGGCTTTCACTGGGGGAAAAGGAACCAAATACTGATACAACCCAGGTAAATCACCACAGAGACCAAAACCTTGTTGCCTACCCCCTCCCTATGCCCGTCATGCATACACATGTGCACATACACCCTTCCTCTCCTCTCATTTCAGCAAGTGTGTCACCTTGTGGCACCAGATAGTTCCTCCTGTGTGACAACTACTCTCTTAACAATTCAACAGCCCTTCAGCATCTCCCATGCTATGTTTGGGTTGTGCTGTCATTATCTCCTGCTCTAACAAGTCAGCCTCTGTGGCATCTGACCTCGGGACCAGTGGAGGTGATTTCTGCAAGATTCATGCTCTATTACCAGGCTTGCTGAGTGCTGTCACAGCGTCTCCATGCAAATGACATCCTGGGCAGCTGGAATCATCACTGTAACTTTACCAGATCTAAGGTGTTTGCTTTGGAAATCAGAATCTGGTTTTCTTCCCAGGCATCTTGGTTGTGTTGGTGAGAAATAGAACACAGCTGCTGTCAAAGCTTTGGGGGGGGGGGGCAAGACAGGAGCCCTTTGGCTCCTACCCAGCTACACTGGCTCAGCCCATGGGGACAGTGACTGCCACATCCTGGGGTGTGTCAGAAGTGTGGCCAGCAGGGCAAGGGAGGGCTGCTCTCCTGAGACCCTACCTGGAGCCCTGCATCCAGTTCTGGAGTCCTCAGCACAGGAAGATGAAGCTGCTGGAGTGAATCCACTGGAGGCCATGGAGACGATCCAAGGGTTGGAGCACCTCCTGTATGAGGACAGGCTGAGGGAGTTTGGGTTGTTCAGCAGGGGAATAGAAGGCTCCAAGGAGATCTTAGAGCAGCTTCCAGTACTGAAAGGGGCTCCAGGAAAGCTGGGGAGGGACTCTTGAAGGGAGCCCATCCAGTCCCACCCCTGCCATGGGCAGGGACACCTCCCACTGGATCAGGGCCTCCAAGCCCCATCCAACCTGCCCTTGAACCCCTCCAGGGATGGGGCAACCACCAATGCTCTGGGCAGCCTGGGCCAGGGCCTCCCCACCCTCACAGCAAAACATTTCTCCCTAGGATCTCATCTTAATCTCTGCCTGTGCTAGGACCAAGACTGAGCTCCAAGCCTCCCAGGAACCTCTCCATTTCTCAAGTCCTGAAACCCCTGCAGGCACATACTCAGGACTCCAGTACCGTTGTTTCTAACCTCGTCCACTAACCCATGTTGCTTTTCATCTGGCGATGGTTTGTTTAGCCTGTCCCTAGCAAGTGACCCATAGGAACCCTGGCAGTGTTTATGCTAGCTCTGATTAGCAAACAGCCGTGTGACCTGCTGGGAGAAGCTAAGTCAAGTCCTTGTCTAGCTGCTGACCCATGTAAACACTAAGAATTACTCCTCAGGCTGGAGTGATACAGGTCTGAGGTCAGAGCATTAAGCTACAGGGAGTGAGGACTGCTTTAGTTTTCAGTGACAGTGTCTGCAGAGGTTTGGTGACTTACACTCCCGTGAACAACCTGCCTTGCTCTGCCTCACTCAGCCTTCCCAGCCCTTGGGAGATGGGAGCAACTCTCTGTTTGATCCGGTCACCTTCTGGGTCTGGAAAGCCAGCAAAAGGGGCAAAGGAAACAGAAAGAAGTCAGAGAAGACATAGAATGAGTAAACATATGCAAAGGAACAAGAGGGTCTGCCTATGCCAGAGCTGGGACATCCCTGATTTCCATAAACACCACTTTGGAAAGTGACCCAAAATGAGAAGGAAGAGAAGCATCTCCCAGCCCCAGGGCTCGTCCTGTGGCAGCTGCAGTTTTGGGGCTGGGAATAAGCAGTGTGGTGGGATCACTGCAGGCAGAGCAGCAGCAAGAGAGCATCACAAGCTGATAGGATGAACATGCTGTGAGAACTCTGCCTTCCCCATACAGCAGAGCCCTGAGCTCTGAGTCCACTTGGGGTTTCTGGTCAGGTCTTTTGAACGCTGACCTCCACCAAGTTTTCAGCTGTGGCTGTACCCTCCATCCGTTGCATGCTTGGAAGTAATTATTCCAGCAAACTGGCATCTGTGGTTATCTGCAGTGCAGAGACAAATAGCAGAGCTGCACATATGACCTGAGGTCTCTCAAAGGTGATGGTGGATCAGGGACACAAAAAGAAACAGTCTCTGCTCTTCCTGTTGCTGCTCCAGCTATTCTGCTCAAGAGGCACAGGAGAAAGAAGAGTATCTCCTCTGATGGAGGCCAGCAAAGGGAGGAGCAGGGTGCCTGAAGGGCCAGGGTGACGCAGCATTCATGGATACAGACCAGGAGAGGGATGGCAAGTAGAGCCCTGGGCTGTGTCTGGACTCGGGTCAGGGGTGGAGTCTTCAGGATCCATTAGATCCAGTGAGGCTGTGAGGTCCCAGCTGGTCTCCTTCCCTTTGTCCAGAGAGGGATGGTTTCTGGTGCCTCCTTCCAGAAACAGAGCTTTAACACATGTGATTACAGAGCACATCAGCACCTCTTCCAGGCAGAGGACACCCTCCGACCAGGAGAGGTGCTGATGTGCTTTATAATCATCAGTGTCTCTGGAGTTACACGAAATGGGAGAGAAGGAAACCAAAAGCTTATCAGCTGAAATGAAGGTTTTCTGAAGAAGCCTTCCCCATGACTGCATCTGGAATTGCAGGGGAGTCGGCTGCAGCAACACAGCTGCTCCTGGCACAGCTCCTTAGCCAAAGAGGAGGGTAGATTTACTGGGACTTGGGCAGCATTAATAATAGATAAGTATTATTACAAGTGTCTTGAAATAGCAGTTTTGTCTCGTTGTTCAAGCTCCATACAAAGAGAGGTGTCATCTCCCAGGGAATGGGATGGGAATAGCATCCCCCATCCTGTGCACAAGCTCTGGGTCCTGGTAGAACAGCTCATGGTGGCTGCTGGGGGCCTCTTGCCTTCCCACCTGAAACTCCAACCCTGCCCCATATCCAAGAGGTAATTGATACAACCTGCTTTCCTTCCTGCCACTCTCATCTGCATTGTAAGCTGATAACAAGGGTCCCTTACACACTGGAAATCCATCCTCTGCCTGCCCCATGAGCCTTATCTGATACCTGCTGCCATTCCTTTGCTCAGGACTGGACCTCTTTAAGGAGATCATTTCCTAGTTTGTGCTGATCTGGGTCACTCATGCATTTAAACATGAGTTAAAAGCTGTCAGCTGTTTTGCCTAGTAATTACGTGCACACGGGATTTGTTTCAGTTCAAGAGAAAGAAGCGATTCCTTTGACTAAAAGTTGTTTGGAAAAACTGGCTTATAGAAACGAGTCTTGCAATGCTCCCAGCTCCGACTGCTCCAAGACCTGCTTTCTGCCTTGGTATCACATCCCGTTATTCACCTAAGCGCATTGTAGTTAATTGCAGAGCTCACGCTTTTTCTTGGCTGGCTCGCTTCCTGCTGCTTCATGATTCATTACTTGTAAATGAGTCCCTGTGGTGCCTCAGCAAAGCTGATTCCAGCTACACAACCCCCTCAGCTCTGTCCTTTGGCTGAGCTTCCACCGTTAACGAGCGCCTGCTACTGGGGAAATAGCTGCTGAGTTACAGGGAACAGCTCAAACTTGGAGAATAGTCTCATCTTCCTAAAAAGAGACTTATTCTTTGATGGTCCCAAAGTTTCTGTGGACTTTGGAACTGTGATGTGGCATCCCTCCAGGGCAAGGCCACAGGTCAGCTCAAACAGGGACTATGGGAATCAGACCTACAGACAGACAGTGTGACCACCAGTGCCACCTCCCCAGCAGTCATCGAATCACAGAATCATAAAATGGTTTGGGGTGGAAGGGAACTTAAAGCCCATCCAGTTCTAACACCCTGCCAGAAAGGCAGAAGAGCATTTGCAGGGCAGATGTTCAACAAGTATCTACAACCTCCACAGTCAGGACTCAGGGAGCCCCCAGCCAGCAGTCATAGAATCATAGAACAACCAGGTTGGAAGAGACCCACTGAATCGAGTCCAACCATTCCTATCAAACACTAAACCATGTCCCTCAGCACCTCATCTACCCGTCCCTTAAACACCTCCAGGGAAGGTGAATCAACCACCTCCCTCAGCAGCTTCTGCCAGTGACCAATGACCCTTTCTGTGAAAAATTGTTTCGTAATGTCCTGCCTGAACCTCCCCTGGTGGAGCTTGAGGCAATTGCCTCTCGTCCTGTCCCCTGTCACTTGGGAGAAGAGCCCAGCTCCCTCCTCTCCACAACCTCCTTTCAGGGAGTTGGAGAGAGCAATGAGGTCTCCTCTTAGCCTCCTCTTCTCCAGGATAAACACCCCCAGCTCTCTCAGCCGTTCCTCATAAGGTCTGTTCTCCAGCCCCTTCACCAGCTTCATTGCTATTCTCTGGACTCACTCCAGAGCCTCAACATCCTTCTTGTGCTGAGGGGCCCAGAATTGAACACAGGATTCGAGGAGTGGTCTCACCAGTGCCAAGTCCAGAGGGAAAATAACCTCCCTGGACCTGCTGGTCACACTAGCGACTGCCTGTACAACCCTACATGCTCCCAGACTCGGTACCTGCATTTTTGTTAGAACTCACCCAAACTGGTGGTTCTCTGGCCACAGACAGGCTGTCAGCTGCATCGAGACAAGGGCCATAACTGCCAACCTGCAAGAGAGCATCCATCATTCCAGGATGTCCACAGAACACCCTGTGTGTGTGTCATCACATCTCACTGCCATGGGTATGACCACAGGTACACTAGCAGGGACCACAATCTGCTTGGAGAGCTCCTGGGAAAAAAAAAAAGGAGGGAAATTGTGTGTTTTGACAGCTTTGCAAGGTAGGATTGATCTTCACCCACCTGTTGAATTAGGGCTGCTCCTGACTAATTCTCTGGCTCCCAGCAACAAGTAATGGTTAAGGATCAGTCAGGAGTTTGCAACTTGCCTTGGAGAGTCACCTGGGGGATTTGCCCACTCTTTGGTGGAATATTTAAACCAATCTGCCTATCAAAAGAACTGGTGGTGAATCCCATGGGAATGGGCCATTTAAACAATCAGTTCTCCAAGGTTGACAGTAGGAGTAGGCAACTGAACCCTCTGCCTTCATCATTCCTGGATGAATGTGGAAAAACCACTTCCCCTGCTGGAAAGCATCCCAGACAGCAGGCTGGCATGGCAGGAGTCTTCATGCCTGGAAAAGCATCCTTCCCCTTTGTTCTCAGCTAATGACAATGATTCTATTTTTGTTTCACTTTCTTCCCTGTCACCAACATTTCTTTTGTCCCTTTCTCCCTTTACAAATGTTAATTCCTGTCTTTGCCTCAGCTGTAGCTGTTGCAGTGCATTGTCTTTCACCAATTGAAATGAAATCCTCCTCGATAGGCAGATCTTAGAAAATTAGCACTATGATGCCATTTGGAACAAGGACAGCTGAAGCAGCTGCTCAGCTGAAGAAAAAGAGACAAGAACAACAGGACTGTTTCAAAAGAACCTCCAGCTCAGAAGAACTTCCCAGACTTGAGGCCATGTTCTGTCTGTACTGATTGGAGTGGTGTTACTAAGAATCATAGAATCACAGAGTGGTTTGGGTTGGAAGGGACCTCAAAGCCCATCTAGTTCCACCCCTGCCATGAGCAGAGACACCTCCCACTGGATCAGGGGCTCCAAGCCCCATCCAACCTGCCCTTGAACCCCTCCAGGGATGGGGCAGCCACCCCTGCTCTGGGCAATCTGGGCCAGGGCCTCCCCATCCTCACAGCAAAACATTTGTCTCTAAGATCTCATCTCAATCTCCCCTCTTTCAGTTGAAAACTATTTCCCTTTGTGAAGAACTGAAAGAAAATATTGACAGTGAGACTCAAGCTGAAACGTCTGTCTCTTATGAAATCCAGCCATGTAGAAGGCAGGGACGCTGCCTTTCTGTGAATCTGTCAGCTCATCCTGTATTTGGTGAGGATACCTTTCTGATGGGTGATTCTCTTACAGGGAATTTCCTCCTTGGACTCCCTCGGGAACTCCCTTCAGACTCACTGTCCATCCATCCAGGCTCCGTCTCTCACTTGTGCAGTTCTGATTGTCTTCCACTGAGCTATGGAGACTCCCCCAGCACTGGAGATGGGCCACACACCTCCTAGTTGATCCACTCTAGATTGCCACTGACCTGCTACACCCTGAGGGGAGAAACAGCCCATCCAACAAGGGAATGCCCTTGTGGAGAAAGGAGACACTCAGTGTCAGCTTGTGAAAATCTTCTTCTCACGTGAGCAAGTTACCATTGCAGAGACCTGCTAAGTTCTGAGCGCTTGCTCCTTGCTTCAGGTTCCTCGGAGTTCACTCTTTCAGCCTGAAGAAAAAAAAGGCTCTGGAGAGACCTTAGAGCAGTTTCCAGTACCTGAAGCAGCTACAGGAAACCTGGGGAGGGACTTCTTACAAGGGCTTGGAGAAATAGGAGAAGGGGCTTTAAACTGGAAGGGGAAGATTTAGATTAGACATTAGGAAGAAATTTTTCCTGATGAGGGTGGGGAGGCCCTGGCCCAGGCTGCCCAGAGCAGTGGTGGCTGCCTCATCCCTGGAGGGGTTCAAGGTCAGGTTGGATGGGGCTTGGAGCCCCTGATCCAATCGGGGTGGAACTGGATGGGCTTTAAGGTCCCTTCCAACCCCTTCCAAGCCCTTCCAACCCAAACAAGCTGCTGAAAGCCCATCCAACCTGGCCTTGAACACCTTCAGGGACGGGGCATTTACATTACAATTTGAGTAAGACAAGAATGAAACCTTAAAGTTTAGAGATAACCCATTCAAGTTTTGGTTTCACATGTTATAGTTCAGGAACTCCAACTGAATTAAAGTGCATTTATTACCTTGCAGCTGCATTGCACATCACAACTACAATTTGTACAAACGGTGTGACCAGCAGGTCCAGGGAGGTTCTTCTCCCTCTGGACTCTGCACTGGTGAGACCACTCCTCAAATCCTGTGTTCAGTTCTGGGCCCCTCACCACAAGAAGGATGTTGAGGCTCTGGAGCGAGTCCAGAGAAAAGCAACAAAGCTGGTGATGGGGCTGGAGAACAGGCCTTGTGAGGAACGGCTGAGAGAGCTGGGGGTGTTTATCCTGGAGAAGAGGAGGCTGAGGGGAGACCTCATTGCTCTCTGCAATTCCCTGAAAGGAGGTTGTGGAGAGGAGGGAGCTGGGCTCTTCTCCCAAGTGACAGGGGACAGGATGAGAGGGAATGTCCTCAAGCTCCACCAGGGGAGGTTCAGGCAGGACATTAGGAAATAATTTTTCCCAGAAAGGGTCATTGGGCACTGTCAGGGGCTGCCCAGTGAGGAGGTTGATTCACCTTCCCTGGAAGTGTTTAAGGGAAGGGTGGACGAGGTGCTGAGGGACATGGTTTAATGTTTGATAGGAATGGTTGGACTAGATGACCAGTGTGTCTCTTCCCACCTGGTAATTCCATGATTCTAAATGCATGGAATGAAGATTGAAATCTCAGAGATTATGAGAACAAAAGCTACACACCTTGCTGGGATGTTAAGACAAATGCCAGAATCATCTCTAATAAACAGCACAATTGGCTGCAGCTGTGGAGCTGGTACATGGGGGAAAAAGATTTTTCAGCACTTCTGCTTCCAAAGCAAACTTTCTCCCTGGTGCAGCAGGCAACCCTGCACGGTTCAGCACTGTGCGAGTCCAAGAGCACTCCAAGGTCTGCAGAAAGGACACCAGTCCCTGAAGTTTCCAGCCCCTAGCACTCCAGGGACTTCCCAGGAGGTGGATGGAATTTAGTTGTTTACAGAAGGGAGTCCAAATGGACTGGAAGGCTCTGACTCTGGGAAGCCGACTGATGATGTTATGGTAACCAGCAGAACACCTCAAATAACTTATGAAAGCCTCAATTAACTTATCAGATGTAGGACAGGCTGAGCTGGACAAGGCAGCTGATGCCTCAGCAGAATCCTTTGCCTGGCTGGAAGGAATGTGGAAATGATTCAGGATTTAAATTCCTCTGGCCCATCCACATCGTCTGTCTGCAAACACGGCCGGGCTGCCGCACCGGGTAACAGCCGGGACAAAAGCCAGCTCTCTCCTCTGCTGTTGCAGCACCTCTCCTTCTCACTGGACTCCTAAGACCACGCTCAGCCTTATGCTAGAGAGATCAAGAGGGAGAGATGAAATAAAAACGCCAGCTGTTTCACTAGGGGTGAGTATTGCTGAGTTCACACTCCTGATGCTCCCACCACCTGTCTGGGCCATTTGAGGGACTGCTTGCTGTTCCCATTCTCCTGAAGCAAAGGCAATGAATGGTGTTCAGTTCCGTCTGAACACAACCCAGAGCTGTCCTGCCCCGGTTTCTTCTATGCTTCCTGACTGAAGCAAATAAATCACGTTTCCCCCCATCCCCAGACTGTGCAGGTATTGCCTGCCTTTTCACACCTTCATTCCCTCAGAGCTCTTTATTCTTTCATAATCATAGGCTCATAGAACTGTTTGCTTGGAAAAGACCTTTGAGATTGAGTCCAACCATCCCTGTCCACTACTAAAGCAGATCTCTGAGCACCTTCTCTGCCCATCTTTTAATCACCTCCAGGGATGGAGACTCAACCACTGCCTTGGGCAGACTCTGCCAGTGTCTGAAAACCCTTTCAGGGAAGAAACGTTTCTGAATATCTGATCTAATCTTCCCCTGGTGCAACTAGAGACCATTTCCTCTTATTCCATCACTTGTTTCTTATGAGAAGAGACCAACACCTGTTTTGCTCTCCTTACAGGGAGCAATAGAAAGCAATGAGATCTCCCCTCAGCCACCTTTTCTCCAGGCTAAACATCTCCAGGTCCCTCAGCTGCTCCTCATAACCCTTTTTCTCCAGCCCCTTCCCCAACTCTGTTCTCCTTCTCCGGACGCTATCCAGGCCCACAGTGTCTTTGTGAGGGACCCAAAACTGAATCCAATGTCTTGGTAATGCTGGTCTCTCCTCAGCAAATATGTGCGTTTCTAACTACTTGCCTTACCTTCAGGCACAGAGAGGAGTTTGCCTGAATGTTGAACAAAATTCAAGGTTCTTCTCCCTCTGGACTCAGCACTGGTGAGACTGCTCCTCGAATCCTCTGTTCAGTTGTGGGCCCCTCACCACAAGAAGAATGTTTAGGCTCTGGAGCGAGTCCAGAGAAGAGCAACGAAGGGGCTGGAGAGCAGGCCTGATGAGGTACAGCTGAGAGAGCTGGGGGTGTTTATCCTGGAGAAGAGGAGGCTGAGGGGAGACCTCATTGCTCTCTACAACTCCCTGAAAGGAGGTTGTGGAGAGGAGGGAGCTGGGCTCTTCTCCCAAGGGACAGAACAAGAGGGAATGGCCTCAAGCTCCACCAGGGGAGGTTCAGGCTGGACATTAGGAAATCATTTCTCCCAGAAAGGGTCATTGGGCACTGGCAGAGGCTGCCCAGGGAAGTGGTTGATTCCCCTTCCCTGGAGGTGTTTAAAGGACGGGTGGGTGAGGTGCTGAGGGACATGGTTTAGTGTTTGATAGGAATGGTTGGACTCGATGATCTAGTGGGTCTCTTCCAACCTATGATACTATGAAAATGAGCTGGAAGTGTTTGCTCAACTGCAGCTCAGCAGGGAAGCGCAACGAAATCCTTTGCCTGCGCTCAAGGGTTTCTTTTCTAGTGACTCACTTAGTGCAGGGAAATGTTATAAATTTAGGCAGAAATTAGCAGCACGAGTGTGTGACTATTTCCTCATTGACAGTTAAGCAAAAACTGTATAAAAATTAGCTCTGAAGTGGCCTTTAAATGAAAAACCCATTACAGCTACATCAGCCCTCGAGAAGTAAGAGTGGAAATGGGTTTTTTTTTCAAGAATGCAAATGGTATTATTTCAGCAGTTTTGATTGAATTAAAGAGAAGTTCAAATTATCCTGCAATTGAATTAACTAGAAGTCACTGTACTTCTTACATGTTTCATAAAATGAATAATCCAATCCCATAAGATTTAAAGAGAACTTGCAGCAGGGTTTCACTGTCTTTAAGAGTGTATAAACTATGACTGATTTGTCCATTTTTCCACATTTTCCACACAGTCCATTCTGGGAGGTCCCACACACATGTGATGCACCCATTATCCCCCCTCGAAGCCGGCACATCTGCCTTAAGAAAGCAATTGAAATCCCTCAGCTTTTTTGCCTTTTCAAAATCAGAAGCTAAGTGGCAGGGAAGGAGAAACAGGTCACTTGCAGAGTCAGGTTCAAAATGTAGAAGTCCAAAAAAATCAGTGTAAGAGAGTGAAAGACATTTGAAAGTCACGGGTTTCCTGTAAATGACGGCATTGCCGAGCTGCTGTCACCTTTCAGGGATGTCCCTGATGCTGACAATCTCTTAGAATCATGGAATGGTTTGGGTTGGAAGGAACTTCAAAGCATATCCAGTTCCAACCCTCTGCCGTGGGCAGGGACACCTCCCTCAGGATCAGGGGCTCCAAGCCCCATCCAGCCTGGCCTTGAACCCCTCCAGGGATGGGGCAGCCACTGCTTTGGGCAACCTGGGCCAGGGCCTCCCCACCCTCACAGCAAAACATTTCTTCCTAATCTCTCCCCTCTTTTAGCTTAAAACCATTTCCCCTCATTCTGTCAGTGCACCCCCTGATCAAGAGTCCCTTCTCAGTTTTCCTGGAGCCCCTTTCAGTACCGGAAGCTGCTCCAAGGTCTCCTTGGAGCCTTCTCTTCTCCAGGCTGAACAACCCCAGCTCCCTCAGTCTCTCATTGAGCTCTTCTTGGGGGCTTCTACTCAGTCAGGACGTGTGGGCTTGTACTATACCTGTTATTCATGCAGCCAAAGGTTTAGCAGGGACTCAGGATTTTATTAGGAGGTGTTTATGCGGTAGCCCAAAGCCCACACATCTCCTGAAACAATAAAATCAGTTTTCCTGACAGTCTATTCCTGCCACAGCACAGAGGTTCCATGTCAGAGGCAAAGCCTGTTGTGGGATTTCCTTGACTTTGGGCCTGATGCTGACCCCACGGATGTGCCCGTGGAGCTGCCGTCTCTCTGTGTTGGACAGCAGACCGGCAGATGGTTTGGGCAGAACATAAGCTCTGATGCCTCCATGAGGTTTTCTTGCTAGCTCAGTTTCACCTCTATGGAATTCCATCCAGGAATCCCTCAGGGCAGCCTTCCCTGCTCAGAGTTCAGTGTGTGTCAACCTGAATTTCCTCTGTTGTCTCTTAGGAGCCTTCACGCCTCACCTCTCCTCACCCAGCTTGGCAGGAAGAGACTCACAAGGATGTCACTGTGTGACCAGGGCTTTCTCAGCCAGCCCCACTGGCCTGAAAACTCTCCTTGCTCATCCGATTCCTCACATATGCTGCTCATGCTGATGTCCTCTCACTCTCACTCATGCCGCTTCAGCATGGAGCTCCTTCTACATGCACTGAGCTCTGCATCACTGCCCTCCAGTCACAGCCAGGTCCTTGTGGCTCGTGCCCATTGCTGTGCTGGCTGCCTGCTTGCCCCTGCTGATGAACCCAAATTCTCTGCTCCTATATTGGAAGGAGGATGTAATCTTTTTTTTCCACAGACAATGGAAGTGACATCTGGGTGAGAGTCTGAGTCACCTGCTTTCTGCTAAGGAGAGTGGTTTTGTCAGTTTTATCAAATCATAGAATCATAGAACAACCAGGTTGGAAGAGACCCACCAGATCATCAAGTCCAACTGTTCCCATCAATCACTAAACCATGTCCCTCAACACCTCGTCCACCTGTGCCATAAACACCTCCAGGGAAGGTGAATCAACCACCTCCCTGGGCACCCTCTGCCAGTGACCAATCACCCTTTCTGTGAAACATTTTTTCCTACTGTCCAGCCTAAATCTCCCATGGCAGAGCTTGAGGCCATTCCCTCTCATCCTGTCCCTTGGGAGAAGAGCCCAGCTCCCTCCTCTCCACAACCTCCTTTCAGGGAGTTGTAGAGAGCAATGAGATCTCCCCTCAGCCTCCTCTTCTCCAGGATAAACACCCCCAGCTCTCTCAGCCACTCCTCGTAAGGCCTGTTCTCCAGCCCCTTCACCAGCTTCGTTGCTGTCCCCATGCAGAAGGTTCCATTACAGTAAATTCTTCCCATTTATTGAATGATTGGACAGACAAGGGTTGCAGCCCATCCCAGGGTGAAGTCACTTTCACAAATGTTCCTGCCTACAGAATCATAGAATCATTAAGGTTGGAAAAAACTTCTAAGATCAAGTTGAACCATCAGCCCAACCCCACTGTGCCAACTAAACCATGGCCCAAGGTGCTACAGCCACATGATTTTTTAACACCTTCAGGGATGGTGACTCCACCACTGACCTGGGCTGACCCTGCCAGGTATTTCACCAAGCCCTGTTACATCTCTGTACTAAGCCTCTTCTTCAAAACTTCAAAGCTCTGTGAGATTATTTTACAACATCTACCTGTTGGTACTAAGAGGACAGGGAACAATCAGTCTCCACGGTCAGTGAGAATAGAAGGCGTTTCCTGACAGCAGACAAAATTTAAGTCTTGGAAATACAAACCAAGTAGCGCAAGAGGATTTGGATGCTGGGCTGAGAGGCGCCAGAGAAATGTCCTTGATGGTCAAGCTCATGACGTTAAAGAAGCAGATGGAAATCGGTGACTGGAAATATGAGATGCTAAAAACGCGAAAGGCAGATGATTCAGGGCAGAATCCAACCTGCACGTTGCCTGGGGGCAGCAAGTCTTTTTCCCCTATTCCATTCTTTCT
Organism: Coccyzus lansbergi; assembly: GCA_033558105.1. NCBI lineage: Eukaryota > Metazoa > Chordata > Aves > Cuculiformes > Coccyzidae > Coccyzus > Coccyzus lansbergi. Next base: position 1,367,116 of record JAUMJK010000780.1, on the reverse strand, counting down.
ATTGAATGACTCACTATGAAGTCTTCCTCTCAGCTCGTCCTGGTCACTACTGGAGGCAACTCACCTGGACTAACAATTGCAAAATGGCTGATTGCCAGGAGACCTGAATTGCATGGCTCATTCACAAGAACCAGCTCTCCTGGGAGCAGGATTACCTAAATTTTGCTCAGTCATGGAGGCAGAGAAGCAGCTCTTGATACTCCTGCCTCTTGTCCTCTAAAGCAGACCGCACGGCAGCTGGGTGGCCTCTCTAGAATGCACAAGCTGAAAATCCAGAACATTGGAAGAGCTGAGTCTACCTTTAGGCTTTACATGGTCTGCCTAGATCTTCTCCTCAGAAAGAAGGTGCCCAGCACAGTTCTCACCAGCAGAGCACCCCTCAGAGGAGAAAACTTTGGGGGTTTTGAAGGAAGAAAATCTCATTCTGGGTCTGCAACTTCTCTGTGCATTAAATGTGCATAAGCCTTGCTGCAAACACAGGAGCCTGCAGACTGCACCCTCTCCGAGGCTGACACCCAACAGCTCCATTGGCATCCAGCACCCCTTGAACAGCAGCTGTGATGGATCTCAGTTTGATTTCTGTAGGAAATGCAACTCTAATAGCAATGAGGGAAAGAAGATGGGGCAGGTTCACTCCTAGCAGGCCAGTCTCCTGAATGGAGATAAAACATCAGCTCATTATCATCTCAATGTGCTGAGAGCAGGCCTGACAGAAGGACTTAGGGTGCTGGGGTGTGAGAAGCTCCACATGAGGCAGGAATTGTGTGCTTGCAGCCCAGAAACCAGCCGTGTCCTGGGCTGCATTCAAAGCTGTGGGACCAGCAGGGTTGGAGGGGATTCTGCCCCTCTGCTCCGCTCTAGTGAGGCCTCATCTGGAGCCCTGCATCCAGCTCTGGAGTCCTCAGCACAGGAAGGACACGGAGCTGTTAAAGTGAATCCAGAGGAGGCCATGGAGATGACCCAAGGGTTGGAGGCCAGGCTGAGAGAGTTGGGGTTGTTCAGCCTGGAGAAGAGATGACACTGGGGAGACCTTAGAGCAGCTTTCAGAGCTGAAAGGGGCTCCAGGAAAGCTGGGGACGGGCTCTTGATCAGAGAGTACAGGGACGGGATGAGGAGGATGGTTTTCAGCTGTGAAGGTGTGGGGTCACTGCCCACTGACCAAACGACTGAGCTCTATAGCAGCTCAGTGGGTTCACTCCTTGCTCCCTAGGACAGTGATTCTTCTTTATGGGGAAAAAAGAAGTGGATGGGAAGAAGCCTAAAGGTGAAGAAACCTGGGGGTGTTGGTTGACAGCTGACTGAACATGAGCCAGCAGTGGCCCAGGTGGCCAAGAAAGCCAACAGCATCCTGGCTTGGATCAGAAACGGTGTGACCAGCAGGTCCAGGGAGGTTCTTCTCCCTCTGGACTCTGCACTGGTGAGACCACTCCTCGAATCCTGTGTTCAGTTGTGGGCCCCTCAGCACAAGAAGGATGTTGAGGTTCTGGAGTGAGTCCAGAGAAGAGCAATGAAGCTGGTGAAGGGGCTGGAGAAGAGGCCTTCTGAGGAACGGCTGAGAGAGCTGGGGGTGTTTATCCTGGAGAAGAGGAGGCTGAGGGGAGACCTCATTGCTCTCTATAACTACCTGAAGGGAGGTTATAGAGAGGAGGGAGCTGGGCTCTTCTCCCAGGTGACAGGGGACAGGACAAGAGGGAATGGCCTCAAGCTCCACCAGGGGAGATTTAGGCTGGAGATTAGGAAAAAGTTTTTCACAGAAAGGGTCATTGGGCACTGTTGGAGGCTGCTGAGGGAGGTGGTTGATTCACCTTCCCTGGAGGTGTTTAAGGCACAGGTGGATGAGGTGCTGAGGGACATGGTTTAGTGTTTGATAGGAATGGTTGGACTCGATGATCCGGTGGGTCTCTTCCAACCTGGTTGTTCTATGATTCTATGAAACCTGCCTGAACGAATCAAGACCTACCAGGAAGGATCACAATTCCTCAGTTCCGGTGAGACTAAACCCCAGACCCATAAGGTCCCTGCCAAACGCCATCAACCCCCAGGGCACATGTGGTCCCGGGATCAGCTCCGAGGTCCCCACTGTCCCCACTGCCTGGCCTTTTGTTCCTCAAAAACTCTCTTTTCGCTGCCCAATCCCACCATCTAGTGGATGAGGCTGGAGAAGACACAGCAAAGCCTCTGCAGGGCATGACCAGAGGATTTGAGCCTACAGTGGCCCAGGTGGCCAAGAAGGACAACAGCATCGTGGCTGGGACCAGCCATGGGGTGTCCAGCAGGAGCAGGGAAGGGATTTGTCCCCCTGGAGTCGGTGCTGGTGCAGCCACACCTCAAATCCTGGATTCAGTTTTGGGCCCCTTGCTACAGGGACATTGAGGAGCATGTCTGGACAAGGAACAGAGGTGGTGAAGGGGCTGGAGAACAAAGGTTATGAGGAGCGACTGATGGACCTGGGGCTGCTTAGCCTGGAGAAAAGGAGGCTGAGGGGAGACCTTATTGCTTTCTGTAGGTCCCTGAAAGGAAAGCAAAACAGGTGACGGTCTCTTCTTGCAATTAACAAGTAATGGGACAAGAAGAAATAAAAACTCAAGATAAACCAGAGGAGACTTAGGTTGATTATGATGAAGAATTTCTTCCCTGAAAGGGTTGTAAAGCACAAGCTGAAGCTGCCCAGGGAGGTCGTTGAGTCCCCATCCATGGAGGTGTTTAAAAGATGAGTAGAAGTCACACTTGGGAACGTGGTCTGGTGGCAAACTTAGCAGGGCTGGATCAGTGATGGTCTTAAAGGACCTTTCCAACCAAAATCATTCTATGATTCTGAGAAGGGCTGTCACAGATCCGGTGAACTCTCCTCACACAGCTCGTTTTCCTACATTAGTTTGTGTGTTTTGTAAAATCTGCCCAATGCCTTTGTCAGTCAGGGTAAAACACGTGGTTACTTTGCATTTTGGTGGAAACCCGATCCAACTGAGAGCAAAAGTGATCAGTTCCAGTAAACATGGGTTCATGAAATGCAGGTCCTGCCAAACTAACCTGATCGCCCTCTATGACAAAGTGACACACCTACTGGATGAGGGAAAGGCTGTGGATGGATCTTCCTGGACTTCAGTAAAGCCTTTGACACAGTTTCTCCCAGCATTCTGCTACGGAAACTGTCACCTCTGGCCTGGACAGGCGCACACTCTCCTGGGAGGAAAACTGGTTGGCTGGAGGCTCGATAGAGTGGTGGGAAATGGAGTTAACTCCAGTTGGAGGCCAGTTACAAGTGGTGTCCCCAGGGCTCAGTGCTGGATCCAGCCCTGTTCAATGTCTTCATCAATGACCTGGATGAAGGCATCGAGTGCTCCTTTAGCAAGTTTGCAGATGACACTAAGCTGTGTGGAAATGTGGATCTGTTGGAGGGTCGGGAGGCTCCAAAGGGATCCGAACAGGCTGGATCCATGGGCTGAGACCATGGGATGAGGTTTAACATGGCCAAGTGCTGGGTCCTGTACTTGGGGCACAACAACCCTGAGCAGCTCCAGACTAGAAGAAGTCTGGCTGGAAAGTGCCTGGAGAAGAAGGACCTGGGGTGTTGGTCGACAGCGACTGACCATGAGCCAGCAGTGGCCCAGGTGGCCAAGAAGGCCAATGGCATCTTGGCTTGGATCAGAAATGGTGTGACCAGCAGGGCCAGGGAGGTTCTTCTCCCTCTGTACTTGGCTCCTCGAATCCTGTGTTTAGTTCTGGGCCCCTCAGCACAAGAAGGATGTTGAGGCTCTGGGGAGAGTCCAGAGAAGAGCAACAAAGGTGGTGAAGGGGCTGGAGAACAGACCTTATGAGGAAGGGCTGAGAGAGCTGGGGGTGTTTATCCTGGAGAAGAGGAGGCTGAGGGGAGACCTCATTGCTCTCTACAACTACCTGAAAGGAGGTTGTGGAGAGGAGGGATCTGGGCTCTTCTCCCAAGTGACAGGGGACAGGACGAGAGGAAATTACCTCAAGATCTGCCAGTGAGGGCATGCAGGAAGAATTAAAAAAAAAGAAAGAGGCATTTGATTTTATAAAATTCAGAAGATTTGGGTCACCCAGATATTGTACCGGGCTATTTGGGGGGGACCGGAGCTGGCTCTAGTCTCTGGGTTGGACAGTGCTGGGGTGGCAGCTGGTTCATCTGAAGCCAGAAGGAACCAGGAGCCAGTGTCCAGCCTGTCCCTGCTGGTTCCAGCCTTCTGCAAAGCCCACTGCTGCCACCAAGGGACGGGGAAGGGTTGATGGGGACGGTATCAGGGATGTCCAGGAATACTTGTCCACTACTAAACCATATCTCTGAGCACCTCATCTGCCTGTCTTTTAAACCCCTCCAGGGATGAGGACTCCACCTGAGGACCCTTTTGGTGAAGAAAGTTTTCCTGATGTCCAATCTGAACCTGCCCTGGTGCAACTTGAGGTCATTCCCTCTCATCTCATCTCATCACCTGTTACTTGGGAGAAGAGACTAACACCTCCTTTCAGGCAGTTGTAGACAGTGATGAGGTCTCCTCTTGTGCCAGGGGGTGGAACTGGATGGGCTTTGCAGTCCCCTCCAACCCAAACCCTTCCAGGACTGTGTTAGATGCCCTGGGGGCGGCACCGCGACAACAGTCCTGGCCCCGCCCACGAGCCCCGCCCACAAAGCCATGACCCCGCCCGCTCCTTATGGACACGCCCATTGGTTATGACCACGCCCACTGCTCACGGCCCCGCCCACTAGTTATGGCCACGCCCTACTCCCGTCCCCCTGAGCAGCCTTCCTGGCCCCCGCCCATCCATCATAGCCACGCCTATTGCACCCGGCTCCGCTCACCCCTGCTGGCCCCGCCCATTGCTCCAGCTCCCCGTTGATCCAGGTCTCGTCCACCCCTTTCTGGCCCCGCCCATCCCATCAGGCCCCCGCCCAGCCCCGCCAGGCCCCGCCCACCCATCTCCGCTTTCCATCGGCGCAGTCCCGCTTACCGTGCCGGCCCCGCCTCGCCTTGTTCCGCCCACCCGTGGCTCTGCTCACCCCGCCTAACTCTCCTGGCCCCGCCCACGTTTCAGCCCAACCCGCACCGCCCCTCCTGTCTCTGACCCCCGCCCGCGTCCCTCAGCCCACCGCCCTCCTGGCCCCGCCCACCCCTTGGCCCCGCCCCCGCATCCGTCCCGCGCTCCCGCGCTGCGCACGCGCCGCCCGCGCCCCGCGCCTGCGCCCCGCCCCGCGCCGCTTCCATGCGCTTTCCCGGCGAGCCGGCTGGCAGCGGCGCGCGCCCCCGCCCGCAACCCACACCTTCCGCGCGCCGTCACCCTCCTCCGCTCGGCGGCCACTGGTGAGGGCAGGGAGGGAACGACCGCGCGGGCAAGGGCGGCGGGAGCGCGGGGGGCCGAGGGGAATGGCGGGAATGGACGCGCGGACGGGGAGTCTCGCGGGGCGGGTGGAGTGTCTGTGAAGAGAGGGCATCAGAGAGGGAGGGAGAGTTTTAGAGAGAGGAAGGATGTCTGTGAGAGAGGAGGGAGGGGCTCAGAGAAGAGGGAAGTCAGAGAGGAAGGAGGGTTTCTGAGAGCGGAGGAGGCGTCTTGGAGAGAGGACAGGGAGGGTCTACGAGAGAGGAGAGGGGTGTCTGGGAGAGAGAAGAGGAGGGGGGTCTGGGAGACAGGAGAGGGGGATCTGCGAGAGAGGAGAGGGAGGGTCTGGGAGAGAGGAAAGGAGGGGGGGCCTGGGAGACAGGAGAGGGGGAGTCTGCGAGGGAGGAGAGGGAGGGTCTGCGAGAGGAGAGGGGGAGAGGGGGGAGTCTGCGAGGGAGGAGAGGGAGGGTCTGCGGGGGGAGAGGGGGGATCTGGGAGAGAGGAGAGGGAGGGTCTGCGAGAGAGGAGAGGGGGGATCGGGGAGAGGGAGGCGTCTGCGAGAGAGGAGAGGGAGGGTCTGCGAGAGAGGAGAGGGGGGATCTGGGAGAGAGGAGAGGGGGAGAGGGGGGACTCTGCGAGAGAGGAGAGGGAGGGTCTGTGAGAGAGGAGGGGTGTCTGTGAGAGGCCAGGAGTTCTCTGAGGGTGCAGGGTCAGGGAGGTAATGGTGGGGGGGTTACTGATACAGAAGGAAATGGCAGTGCTGGGGAGCACTGACAGAACTGGGAGTCACTCAGGGGTCACAGGGAGGAATGTCGGAGGCTCTGAGCGAGGAGTCCCTAAGCGGGGATCACTGACAGGAATGGCAGGCAGGTCACTGGAGAGGTTGCTGACGAGAATTGTGAGGAGTCACTGAGAGAGTGACGGTTGCTGAGAGGGAATCACTGACAGGGGGAATGGGGCAGAGGGGTTGCTGATAGAGAATGGTGGTGGGTGTCACTGAAGGGGGACTGCTGGGGGCTCACTGACAGGGGATGACAGGGGTCCCAGAGGCTGGGGTGTCACTGTGGGGAGTTGCTGAGGGAGCAGGGGCTGCTGACAGAGAGGAGGAATGGTGAGGTGGGGGTCATTGGTGAGGGGTCACTGACGGGGCACTTGTGGAAGTCACTGGGAGGGGGCACTGACAGAGAAGGCAGTGAGGGGGTCACTGAAGCAGTGGATCACTGACAGGAATGCTGGGGTCACTGACAGGATGGTCTCGGAGGTGGGAATGGTGAGGGTCACTGTGGGGAGTAGTCACTGAGAGAGGAATCATGGGGGGCAGAACCCTGGCTGAGGGGTGTCATTCTGGGCAGTGAGGCAGATGAAGTACATCCTGGTCACGGGCGGCGTGATCTCGGGCATCGGCAAGGGGATCATCGCCAGCAGCATTGGCACCATCCTCAAGTCCTGTGGGCTACATGTCACTTCCATCAAGATCGACCCCTACATCAACATCGACGCAGGCACTTTCTCCCCATACGAGCATGGTGAGTGGCCCCTGAGCTACATTCCAGGACTGGCTAGAAAGAAACTGGCTCTTTTGCATGGCAGAAGAGTTTGTTTCTGGTAGGGTGTGTGGGACTTGAAAGCTGAGTCTGTGAGTGGTTCATGGCTGGCTAGTGGGGCCGAGTGTGCCAGCAGCAGAGATGAGCTGTCTGGTCTTTTATTGTTGCTGCCCGGTCAAGGGATTCAGTCCTCGGCATAGGAGGAGTCCTCTTTCTTATATAAGGCTTTTCGTTTTATTAGCCACTCCTAAACTTGCTGTGGCAGTGAAAGAATGTTTCCTTATGTTGAATGACCTCAAGCTCTGCCAGGGCAGGTTCAGGCTTGACATAAGGAAAAAATTCTTCACTAAAAGGGTCATTAGGCACTGGAACAGGCTGCCCAGGGCGTTGGTTGACTTGCCTTCCCTGGAGGGGTTTAAGGTGCGGATGGATGAGGTACTGAGGGACATAGTTTAGAGATTGGTGGGAATGGTTGGACTCGATGATCTGGTGTGTCTCTTCCAACCTGGTGATTCTATGAAACCCAACAAATTGCTGTTGTGCACCATTTCCCCTTGACACTGTCTTTTTCTGTGTGCCGCAGGGGAGGTGTTTGTGCTGGATGATGGAGGAGAAGTGGACCTGGACCTTGGTAACTATGAGCGCTTCCTCGATATCCGACTCACCAAAGACAACAATCTAACTACTGGCAAGATCTACCAGTATGTCATCAACAAGGAGAGGAAGGGAGACTACCTCGGCAAAACTGTCCAAGGTGACAAGGAGCTTCTATTCTGATGCTTCAAAATAAATTCTGTGTTCCTGACCAGGTTGGATGCTTTTGCTTTTCATTCGAGTTTGAGCTCTTCGTTACTTGCTGCCCTCGTGATGTTAAAAAGATCAGCCCCTCCCCTTTTTAAGCATCCTCCGCATCTGGTTTGTATAAGGGCTTTTGCAGACAGTTTAAAACAGAGTGACGCTCAGTGCTTAGAGCAAAGAACTGTTTGTACTTGAATCTCCCAGCATAAAGGAAGCTTTGCTTACATGTGTTTAAATTGAGGCAGGATTGCATTTCCTGCCAAGGCACTTTCTGGAAAACTGTGGCCAAGAATAATGACTTAAAAAATGCATGATTTACAAAGACAAAGTCTGGGAAGCACTGTCTTATTTTCAGTAATTTGCTCTGTAATGAGTTAGAGGGAGAAATGTGTGTGGGCAGTGGCTTTAACCCTTGCCTGGGTTTCTTTTTCAGTTGTTCCCCACATCACAGATGCAATACAGGAATGGGTAATGAGGCAGGCACGGATTCCTGTGGATGAAGATGGCATTGAACCCCAAGTTTGTGTCATTGAGGTTAGTAACTCTTAAAAATATATATATAGTTTTGCTTCTTGTATTGAGGAAACTGAACTGTGTGACAGGCTGAGAGAGTTGGGGTTTTTCAATGTGAAGAAGAGAAAGCTCTTGAGAGACCTTACAGCAGCTTCCAGTACAGAAATGGGCTCCGGGAAAGCTGGGCCGGGACTTTTTACAAGGACTTGTAATGATAGGATGAGGGGGAATGCCTTTAAATTGGAAGGGGAAAGATTTAAATTAGACATTAGGAAGAACTTCTTCACAATGAGAGTTGGAAGGCCCTGGCCCAGGTTGCCCAGAGCAGTGGTGGCTGCCCCATGCCTGGAGGGGTTCAAGGCCAGGCTAGATGGGCAGCCCAATGCAGTGGGAGGTGTCCCTGCACGTGGCAGGGGTGGAACTGGATGGGCTTTGAGGTCCCTTCCAACCCAAACCATTCTGTGATTGCTATGATTCCATGTACCCGTATTTTGCATCATAAAATTGCTTACAGTAATGTTCCAACTTTGAATTGGTTAAAAATCCCCCTAGTTAGCATATATTCAGTGTAAACCTTTGAAAGCTTTGCCTTTAAATCTCCACAAAGGAATTCTTAAGTTTTGGACAGTTATGGTTTTGGAATGCTTTGCTCTATGTGTAAGGTGAAGAGCAACGAAGCTGGGAAAGGGGCTGGAGAACAGGCCTTATGAGGTTCGGCTGAGAGAGCTGGGGGTGTTTCTCCTGGAGAAGAGGAGGCTGAGGGGAGACCTCATTGCTCTCTGCAACTACCTGAAAGGAGGTTGTGGAGAGGAGGGATCTGGGCTCTTCTCCCAAGTGACAGGGGACAGGACAAGAGGGAATGGCCTCAAGCTCCGCCAGGGGAAATTTAGGCTGGACATTAGGAAAAAGTTTTTCACAGAAAGGGTGATTGGGCGCTGTCAGAGGCTGCCCAGGGAGGGGGTTGATTCACCTTCCCTGGAGGTGTTTAAGGGACAGGTGGACAAGGTGCTGAGGGACATGGTTTAGTGTTTGATAGGAATGGTTGGACTCGATGATCCAGTGGGTCTCTTCCAACCTGGTGATCCTACGATTCTACAAATTAGTTTAGCTCTTATAACTTCGCATTCTGAGTTAAAGTCCAAGTTAACCATGCTGTGCCCTCTTCCTTAGTAGAAAGAGGGAGGTAAATCACCCTCTGGAAGTAGTTCTCTTCCCTCAGCAGTGCTTGGAGCCTTGGAATAGCTGGTTTGAGCACAGACCTGGTCACAGGTATGGCCTGAGTGGTGTCCTGTGCACTGCCTGGGCTGTCCTGCTGCCAGGAGAGAGGAAGCATGTCAGAGTGCCCAGGTCATGGTGACCTGGGACTTGTCTTACAGCTGCCGATTTCTGTTCCAGTATCTAGGAGCCTGGATACTGAGGTACCCAGCAGGCACTGACGATGTGCAGGAGGCTGTCAGTGCTCCCAAGGATGCATGTGTCCAAACCCACTCTGTGTAGTCACTAAAACTTACACAGAAATTTTGCTTCTCAGTGCCACCTAATGTTCATAAATGATCATATTAACATTTCAATCACTTTCATGAGGAAGGAATAGAGGTAAAGCTAATGTCCCTGGAGAGGTGCTGCCCATATGAGAAGCTGTTTTTTTCTTGTGGCAATTTGGGGAACTATGAAGGTAAAGTGATGGAATCAGCTCTCAAGACTGATGCCTCACAGCAGCTGTCATATCATTCCGTAGAGCTACTGAAACTGAGCTAACAAGGATCTTTGAACACTCATCCATGGCAAACAACTTTAATACACACTTTGAAATGGAAGAGCTATAGGTGATGTGATAAATCTGACAGGTCATAAAGAGTTTTAATTGTTTTTTGTTGTGGTTTTTTTTTCTGTTTCATCAAGTGGGTCTCTTCCAACCTGGTTATTCTATGATTCTATGAAAATAATAGTTGGGGTAGACTGAATCATAGAATCACCAGGTTGGAAGAGACCCACCGGATCATCGAGTCCAACCATTCCTATCAAACACTAAACCATGTCCCTCAGCACCTTGTCCACCCATCCCTTAAACACCTCCAGGGAAGGTGAATCAACCACCTCCCTGGGTAGCCTGTTCCAATGACCCTTTCTGTGAAAAACTTTTTCCTAATGTCCAGCCTAAATCTCCCCTGGCAGAGCTTGAGGCCCTTTCATCCTGTCCCCTGTCCCTTGGGAGAAGAGCCCAGCTCCCTCCTCTCCACAACCTCCTTTCAGGTAGTTGTAGAGAACAATGAGGTCTCCCCTCAGCCTCCTCTTCTCCAGGATAAACACCCCCAGCTCTCTCAGCCGAACCTCATAAGGGCTGTTCTCCAGCCCCTTCACCAGCTTTGTTGCTCTTCTATATGAAGGTAAAATAATAGTTGGGGTAGACTGGAGGCTGTGGAAATGGTTTCCATGTTGATATTCCTTTATTGAATTGGAGAGAGGTGCTGAGAAGATGTTTTAGTATTCTTTTATGTATGTTTTGGTACATGTTAGTGTCTAAGTGCAGTAGCTGGTGTTCTGGTACTGACTTGAATTCTAAATGCCTGTCTTTTTTAGCTCGGTGGGACAGTGGGTGACATTGAGAGCATGCCTTTCATCGAAGCTTTCCGCCAGTTCCAGTTCAAAGTCAAAAGGGAGAATTTCTGTAACATCCATGTCAGTCTAGTTCCCCAGGTAAGGACCCAAGATGTTATGTCAGTCAAAGGCTTCTGCAATCCAAAACTCACTTTCTAAATATATGTTTCTGAAATGCTAAACAGGCAGCATTACATTTATACTTCTAGATACAGAAACTTCTGGAGAAATACAGAGAATATTCAGCTAGATATTTAAAAAGGTTCGCAAGAAGTTAACAGGGACTTCTTGAAGTGTGTAAATGTGTAATAACCCTCTGGGAGCTGCAGGAAATGCAGTTTTGCTTGTTTTCTGTCTGGAATTCTCTCCTAGTTTTTGCAGATCAACTTGCTTTCTAGAGCCGAAAACTTTCAATTTCCCCCTCATTTGCTTAGCCTCTCATTTCTGCAAAGCTCCTGTAAAATTCAGTGATACAGCTAGAGGCCACAGCCATTTGGACTTGCCAATAACATCATATTCCAAACTTTTCCTGTTGCTGTGTCCCCCTGCCTCCTAGATATACATGAGCTATTGTTCATTAAAGAGGTTGGGTTCTTTGTAATTTTGAAACATAGTACTGTGTCTTGAAACACAAGCTGTTTAGGTTTTTTACCCCTAGACAATATTTTTAATATGTGTTTTAATCTTTAACGGTAGTTTCATAGGCTCTCACATATGAGGCAGTGCTGTGATAAGGGACGTTTAATTAGGAATCACAAAGAAACAAAATATCCTTCTGTGCCCAAGGAGATGGGGTGACCTCTGGTTAACACCAGAAGCATATGGAGGTACTTTATACCATGTAATGCCTGATAGAACCTCATCTGTGTTATCTGCTCTGATTTTGAAGATAACTTTACATTCGTCACCAAACAAAAGCCTCTACATTACCAAAGAAAAATCTTCCCTGGTTATAACAGTAGTAGAGAATGTGAATATTTCCTGTCTTGGAGATGGATTTGATTGAGCACCTTGATAATGTTGCTGGAGTGCAGATCAGTCTTTGTTCTCATCTCTTTTGTACTGTCCTTCCTGTCCAGGCCAGATGATTTACAGAGCAAAGACCCAATATTTTATATTTCTGATTATGTGGAGGGAGTAGCTGGTAAAAACATGGATCTCTGCTCTCTGCTTCCCTCACTCTAACTCACACCTACTTAATGGACAGGCTTGAACTCCGGTTCCTGCTGGTTGCTTTCAGTCTTGGAGATTAAAGTAATAGCGTGCAGAGGTATTTAAAGTTCATGTGAATTGTCTGAGAACTAAGTCAAAGTTTTTAAGAGATGAATGAGGTGGAGAGTCCTAATTATCTTGATGAATTATTGCTACATGCCATTGTAATTTGATACACCAACATCTGCTCTTCTCTGACCAGCCAAGTTCTACAGGAGAGCAGAAGACCAAACCCACCCAAAACAGTGTTCGTGAGCTCAGAGGTCTTGGTCTCTCCCCAGATCTGGTAAGGTTTGCTGTATGGCTTTGCATCTAAAACTGCAGCACTGGCATATTGCAATGACATTTAAGCCTAACTAATGCTTAGCTTGAGAACTCTTGTGTGTTGGTAGTGAAAAAGTAAAGGGAACCGAGTCAGGTTGTTTTTGCAAGTCACAGAGACTGTGGAAAGACAGCTTTTTCCTCAGGTTTGTGATATGAATGTTTCAGTACTGGGGTTGGCTTCACAGCCTTGATTTTGTTGTTCTTTTAGATTGTTTGCAGGTGCTCCACTCCACTGGATACCTCAGTAAAAGAGAAGATTTCCATGTTCTGTCATGTTGAACCAGAACAGGTGAGAATTGCTGTCTGCACTTTCTTGCAATAAATATTCTATCTGTTTGTCACATGGTGAGTGCAGTTTCATCTTAGCGTAGTGGGTTTGTGTTCTAGCTGTGTCTTTTGTAAACTGCATAATTCATTTGCTGCTTTGTCTTACCTACATTCCTTCCCTACATAACCATTGCAAAAAGTTTTCTTTTTATGTCAACACCCTGGCTTCTAGTAAGGCAGATAGCAAGGGCTTGTAGAATTCTATGGAATCCAAGGGATTTTCTGAGTAGCTGCGTTTGACCTGAGATTTCCCTCCACCTTCCTCCTGGGAATACAGAAGAATGAGATTTCTCAGTATTTAGAGGCCAAAGAGTAATTTCCAAATTAGGTTAAAGGATCCAGGAATGTATTTTGCATACTGCCCTCTTCACGGTATTATTCTTCAGCCCAAGATTCCACGGGGAGAGATCGTACGGGAAAGTTAAAATGGGATTTGGGAGAAGCATTGCTTCATGTGTATGGAAACAGTCTGGCCATACATGCTTCAGCAGGTGGAACTGAAGCATTGCTGATGTATGAGAGGGTTTTAGTGCTGTTAGCACAACACAAGCAAGATATATGCACTAATATTAGGCTTTTCTTGGCTGGGCTACTCTGGGACATGTCTGAAGGAGCACTATTTTGTCTGCAAAACTGTAAGCTGAAGGTCTGGTCCTATTTTGTGAAGGACAGAAGCCATTCATGTGTTTTTGAGGGCTGCTTAGAGCAATTATGGTTGGACTCTGTGATCCAATGGGTCTCTTCCAGCCTGGTTATTCAAAGATTCTATGTGAATGTTGTGATGTGCAATAATTCCATCTTAGCATGGTTCTTTTTCTATTGAGACTACTCTGCGTAGCACTAGTCTGATGAAAGCAATCAGACCATCTGTAGGCTGAATATGAGCGTTTTCCAACCTAGCTGGAGCTTGAAATATTTTGGGTTTTTGTGAAAGACCAAGTCTTGCTTCACAATTCCGTTCTCTTGTCAAGTAATTTTTAATAATTGCCTATGCAGCGAGCTCAAACCAAGTCTTGCAGTTTCAAGCATTACGTTCTTAATTAGCTGGCAATAAGTTTGATGTGTCAGCAGTACAACGTGTACCTCTTTTTGGCCAGGAGCTGAGTGTGAGCTGGCTCTCATTGGTCACTTTCCAGGAAGTTTAATTCAATTTGACATTGTTATTTCTCTGACTGCAGTTGTGCTTGAATTGAGAAGTAAATGCTGTTTACTGTAAGGAGGGAAATAGGCAGCCTGTAAGGTTTTGCTGCGCAGTGTTGAACCCTGTTTGCATTTGAATCAGAAGAAATGAGGAATTAAAATGAAATGTGCAAGTGTATTTTTGATCCTTAAAGTACAGCCTCTTCCTTGATGGGCAGGTGACAATTGCCTTGCTTTTTCTGAAGAAGCAGTTCAGGGAACCAGAACCATTGATGCAGATATTCCTTGTTGACCTAGGAATTCTTTGCTTGCAGTTGTTCAGTCCTAGTTGGGATGAAGGATGCCCTGCAAAACATATTCTTGTATTGAGATCACAGATTTCCCCTGGGCTTTAATCAAACTGGAAGCCCTGGTAGAGAATGACAGTGGTGGGAAAGGCTTTTGAGCAGTTTCCCTGTAGTTTCAGTTAGGAACACCAAGGAGGTTGTATCACAGGAGTCTCTAGGCAGCGTTCTTTGAACTTTGCTGTGTGCTCACATAACTTCGAGAGCAGCTGACTCTGCTGCTAAGTTATAACGTTACAACCCTTCCCAAACAGCCTCGGCCAGCAGCAAGGCCTGGGAAGTGCTGAAGCATGGTGACCTTTTCCAGTGTGTGGAAGTTAATGTTCAGCTATTCCTGTGTAGATACGTTACTTGGCAGATGTTATTTCCTGGAAGTTCAGGTGTTGATCTTCTGGAGGGTAGGGGGGCTCTACAAACAGATCTAAACAGACTGGACCACTGGGCTGAGACCAATGGGATGAGGTTTAATAAGGCCAAATGCCGTGTCCTGCACTTGGGGCACAACAACCCTGAGCAGCTCCAGACTAGGAGAAGTCTGGCTAGAAACTGCCTGGAAGAGAAGGACCTGGGAGTGTTGGTTGACAGTGACTGACCATGAGCCAGCAGTGGCCCAGGTGGCCAAGAAGACCAATGGCATCTTGACTTGGATCAGAAACGGTGTGACCAGCAGGGCCAGAGAGGTTCTTCTCCCTCTGGACTCAGCACTGGTGAGGCCGCTCCTCGAATCCTGTGTTCAGTTGTGGGCCCCTCAGCACAAGAAGGATGTTGAAGCTCTGGAGCGAGTTCAGAGAAGAGCAAGGAAACTGATGAAGGGGCTGGAGAACAGGCCTTATGAGGAATGGCTGATAGAGCTGGGGGTGTTTAGGCTGGAGAAGAGGAGGCTGAAGGGAGACCTCATTGTTCTCTGCAACTGCCTGAAAGAAGGTTGTGGAGAGGAGGGAGCTGGGCTCTTTTCCCAAGTGACAGGACAAGAGGGAATGGCCTCAAGCTCTGCCAGGGGAGGCTCAGGCTTGACATAAGGGAAAAATTTCTTCACAGAAAGGGTCGACATAAGGAAAAAAATTCTTCACAGAAAGAGTTGTTAGGCACTGGCAGAGGCTGCCCAGGGAGGGGGTTGAGTCACTTTCTGTGGAGGTGTTTAAGGGACGGGTGGATGAGGAACTGAGAAACATCGTTTAGTGATTGATGGGAACGTTTGGACTCAATGATCCAGTGTGTCTCTTCCAACCTGGTAATTCTGTGATTCTATATGTTTGTCTGTTGGAGACAGAAGCTCTCTGAATATCTGTCTAAAATGCACAGCACTTTATACCTGTTTTAATGGCATCCATGTTGTATGGACAGGTCATCTGTGTGCACGACGTCTCTTCCATCTACCGTGTTCCTCTGCTGCTAGAGGAGCAGGGGGTTGTTGACTACCTCAGCCACAGGCTGGACCTCCCCATCGAGCGGCAGCCCAGGAGGATGCTCATGAAGTGGAAGGAGATGGCGGACAGGTGAGCTGTGCCGGTGAACCTAGCTTGTGCTAAGGCTCTGGATTAATTTCTCCGTTGCTGGTTGTTATGTTCCTCAGGAGTATTTTTGTGCTCACATTTTGTTGCACAGAATTTGCATTTTCTTCCCAGATGTTCAGTTGTTTGAAACGAAACAGTTCTTCAATGTGAAAATTATAGAATCACAGCATGGTTTGCATTGGAAGGGACCTTTAAAGGTCAGCTGGTCCAGCCCTCCTGCAGTGAGCAGGTATATCTTTAACCCGATCAGGTTGCTCAAAGCCCCGTCCAGCCTGGCCTTGAAAGTTTCCAGGGATGAGGCTTGTACCCCCTCTCTGTGCAACCTGGGCCAGTGTATTGCCACCCTCAGTGTAAAAATTTCTTCCTTATCTAGTCTGAATCTGTGCTTTTTTTTAGTTTAAAACCATTATCCTTTGTCCTGTTGCTTCAGGCCCTGCTAAGAAGTTGCTCCTTAGGGGTTTTTTAATCCCTTTCAGTACCAGAAGACTGCTATATGGTCTCCTCAGAACATTCTCCTCTCTAGAGTGAACAACCCCAACTCTCTCAGCCTTTCCTCGTAAAATCCTGTGATGTAAACGTTATGGAGTTCCTTATCTTGTATTGGCAGTTCCTTGTCTATGCCAGAACTGGTTTGAAGTAACTGAAAGGTGGACAGCTCTGCCTTCCCTTTTATGCAGAATATGGCAGTGATGTTAGAGAATGCTGACATCCTCTGTTAGGGCTGTGTAGGAGCTATCAGGGTGTCACTGAAAGTGTAGCTTTTGGGTGTACTTTAAAGCAAGTGAACAAAGCAACTCTTTCCTAACCTCTTTCCAAGACTCCTTGGACACAGTAGTTTATGGAAACCACTTTTACGGGAAATAGACTCCACATTCTTGGGAGAATGGGGAATTGAGTCTTTTTCAGTCAGGCGCTTTCTGAAGCCTTAAATACGTTTGTCCTCATAAGAAATTGATTTTGAAGACCTAGCTGTTATCTGTTATGTGCCTGACACAAGCCACCTCTGTCAATAACGCTGCCTTTTGGTGGGGAAAGACCTTGGAAACCAGCTTGGCTGAAGGTAGTTAGCAATTCTGAAAGAAATTTGAAATAATCTCTTAGCTTAGCTGAGAATGTTATACAAACCCCATCCTGCTGGGCACTAGGGGTTGAAAGTGGTGATGGCAGGACACCCTTGGGGCTCTGGGATCCGTTTCTGATTTCTCGCTACTGAAATGAACACAGTCAGATGTTTTAAAGCCATAATTATTATACAAGTCATCATCTCTGGTTGGACAGACTCTCAAGAGCACAACTGTTTGTATAACTTGAAAAACTCAATAGAATGTAAGTGATTCTTGGCCCCATTTCCTGTCAATGACTCAGTAACCCTTGTCTTTAGATACGACCGTCTCCTTGAAACATGTTCTATTGCGCTGGTTGGCAAATACACCAAGTTTTCAGATTCCTACGCGTCTGTTATTAAGGCACTGGAGCATTCTGCCCTGGCCATCAACCACAAACTGGACATCAAGGTAGGGCTGGGTGCTGGGGTGTTAAAATCCCCCTTTCTCTTCTGACCTCCTGTGTGACCCATCTTAAATGAGGTTTCTACAAACCTATCGACACTTGGTTCAGCCAGTGAACTTGTCCTTGGGTTGCAGCATCAAAATATCTGTTAGCAGGTATGAAATGGCTTCAAAGTAAACCAGCCTTTCATCTTGTGAGGTACATGAGATACACATCTGTGAGGTTGATGGGAACTCTTCTGCTCAGTGTTGGGTGCTGAAGTGTGGTAAAGCAGATGTGTTTGAGGAGGGCTCTGATTGCTTTAATTTTTCATAGGATAGAATCATAGAACAACCAGGTAGGATGAGACCCACCAGATAATTGACTCCAACCGTTCCTGTCAAACACTAAACCATGTCCCTCAGCACCTCATCCACCCATCCCTTAAACCCCTCCAGGGAAGGTGAATCAACCCCTCCCTGGGTAGTCTGTTCCAGGGTCCAATGACCCTTTCTGTGAAAAACTTTTTCCTAATGTCCAGCCTAAATCTTCTGTGGCAGAGCTTGAGGCCATTCCCTCTTGTCCTGTCCCCTGTCACTTGGGAGAAGAGGCCATTACCCTTCTCTCTATAACCTCCTGAACACAATATTCAAGGAGCGGCCTCACCAGTGCCGAGTACAGAGGGAGAATATCCTCCCTGGACCTGCTGGTCACACTGTTTCTGATCCAAGCTAAGATGCCATTGGCCTTCTTGGCCACCTGGGCCACTGCTGGCTCATGTTCAGTCACTGTCAACCAACAATTTCTGGCAGTTGTTGAAGGCTGTCCTTTTTTAGGGTTGTTGCTGTTAACCTAGTGGTACTTGCAGGTTTCATCATCCTTCTACCTCAGACTTTATTAAGGTTTGCTTGTTTGGCTGCCCGTTAAGGGTTGTTTTAAGGGTCTTGGTTGTAGCTAGATGCCCTGAAGAAGTGAAATGTTTATCTGTTGTGAGATAAATATTTATCTATTGTCAGAAATATTTGTCTGTTGTCATTTAAATGTACTTTTAAAATACCCCATGGTTTCATGATTCCAGTGAACCACAGAAATAGGTGCTTGCTTTATAACAGCACTCACTGTTCTACATTTGGGTTACTTGTCAACTTGAAGAATAAGTAGAGGAGAAAAGAAGAAAACTAATTAAGACTGCTGAAAGGAAAACCTTGTGGATGCATCCATGGGGAGTTGCTGACAGCACTGTCTCTGTGTGGGTCAGAAGGGGAGTGGGTTCTGCAGGCCCTGTGCATGGAAGTCTGAGTTGGGTTCAAGAACCATTAACAATGTTCCATCTTAAAAACAACATTAAAAACAGATGAGGGTATTGGACAAACCTGTCTGTTTGAAAGGGTCAGCATACTGCAGAACACATGGAATTCAGAGATACTGGAATGGTGAAAACTGGAGAAACCAGAAAATCTGCAGTGTTTTTCCATATGTAGTGTTGGTCTTAACATCTTTTCCTTGCAAGAGGATGTGTTTCACCGTATCCTACCTGTTCCCTCTTGAAGATAAATGATTGTGAATTTTATGAGATAATGGCTCCGGTTTTTCTGGCTGTGTGGTTGATCCTGTCTGTGTAACTGTGTGTTCGTATCACACTGTGCTCCACTAAGGCTTCACATTTAATGAGTCTGGGTCTCACAGACCTAATGTGTATCACAGCCAAGCTGTGGAGTCAGGAGATAAGAGAACTTGTGGCTTCTGTTTGCACATCAGCGGCGGAGTGGCAGGGGACAACAGTTTTGTCATACAGCAGACAGGGAATCAGCCCAGAAAAATCAAAATCTAGTAGGGAACAAGTCCAGAGCTATCTGGGAGGAATGACCATATCTTAATTTAATGAGAATAAAGGACACTCTCCTTGATTCCTGTGTTCAGTTGTGGGCTCCTCACCACAAGAAGGACGTTGAGGCTCTGGAGCGAGTCCAGAAAAGAGCAACGAAGCTGGTGAAGTGGCTGGACAACAGGCCTTATGAGGAAGGGCTGAGAGAGCTGGGGGTGTTTATCCTGGAGAAGAGGAGGCTGAGGGGAGACCTCATTGCTCTCTACCACTGCCTGAAAGGAGGTTGTGGAGAGGAGGGAGCTGAACTCTTCTCCCAAGTGAGAGGGGACAGGACGAGAGGGAATGGCCTCAAGCTCCAGCAGGTGAGATTTAGGCTGGACATTAGGAAAAAAATTTTCCCAGAAAGGGTCATTGGGCACTGGAACAGGCTGCCCAGGGAGGGGGTTGATTCACCTTCCCTGGAGGTGTTTAAGGGATTGGGTGGACAAGGTGCTGAGGGACATGGTTTAGTGTTTGATAGGAATGGTTGGACTCAATGATCTGGTGGGTCTCTTCCAACCTGGTTGTTCTATGATTCTGTGATTCTCTTGTGGCAGTATCTCATTATCCTTGTTTGGATTTCTTCCCAGTATATCGACTCAGCTGACTTGGAGCCAGATACTCTGCAGGAGGAACCTGTCCGATACCATGAAGCATGGCAAAAGCTGTGTGGTGCTGAGTAAGACTCATAATCTGAACATTTCTTTGGAGCATGGTGGATAAACTCGTAGCTATTGACAGTTCTGGAATGCCGAGCTTTGCTGGAAACTATTTCTTAGACTCTGTGCAAGCACACACTGACCTTGCCCCAAACACATCACAGGGAGAGCTGGGATAAGATGTAAGATGGAGAAGTGTTCAATAAGTGGGGGAGTTTGTGAGCAAGTGATGCAGATGAGGGTGTGCACAGGCTGAGTGGGGAAACAGAGGAAATACAGGGAAAGAATAGATACTGACAAAGGCTTTTAAAGCCAAAGAGAGAAGAGGGAAGGAGTAAATGTGATATGAAGTTCTCTAGGAGGAAATTAAGGATGCAGAGGAATGCCAGGGCTTAGCTCTGAAAACAAGCACAAGTGCACCTTGTTAGTGCTCAGGGGAACCAGCTCCGAGTGGCACAAGGAGAAGGAAGAACCTGCAGAGTTCTGTGTCATTGTCCCTGCTGCTAGGACAACTTGACACTGCTGCAATTGGCTCCCTCCGCATGGACCTGTCTGGGTGACGTGTTTACATGTATGCTTGGCTCAGAGCATGGGAGTCACGCGGCAAGAACCGTTCCAAGTACTTTAACCAGCATTTGGGGTTTCTTGGGAAGATCGTGTATGTTTAACATTCTTCCCTGAAAATCCTGTCATGTTTTTGTGTGACTGGTCATGTGAAGTCACATGAGAAACCATGCTGCAGACAGGCCTTGCCATGTAGGGCACCTTAAAACCCTTTTTCATGAGTAAGGTCTTGTGATTCCAAGATTTTATGAGGGAGAGGTGGTGTGTGGCTGGGAGGAACCATGCTGGTGAACCTATGTGAATAGAGTCTTCTCATCTTCATGCAGCGGAGTTCTGGTTCCTGGTGGATTTGGTGTTCGAGGGACAGAAGGCAAAATTCAAGCTATTTCCTGGGCAAGAAAACAAAAAAAGCCATTCTTAGGTGAGAAACGCGTTTCATCCATAGGGAGGAGGAGGTTTAATTACAGCCTAACTGGTCTGCAGCAGGAGCGTTACAGATATCCATCAGGATCTGGAATGTAGTTGTGAAGATAACTGGCTAAGGAGGGCAGTGACCTGTCCTCAGCCAGACTGGGCAATAGAACTGCTGTCTGCAGTTGGCTCTGAAGCGGCTGGGGTTGGCTGGGACGTCATGGGGAGGAATCTCTGTAATGAGGCGGGAGGGGGGAGTCTCAGAGTACATTCCAGAGGAGACTGTGGTGATCTTGGCACCAAGATCACCAAGAAATATGTGACTGCGTTTAAATGGAATGGATATGGTGGGAGACTGGAAATGTGTGAGCAAAGTGGATGAGGAAGGGAGGTGTGGAGGAAAACTTCACTGAACTACTTGGTGCACAGTGAGCAGACCTGCAATTCCAAGTCAGATGTCTGTCTTGTCCCAGTTTTCCTGAGTGGGGACTGCTCTGTGGAGGTTATCAGCTCAGCAGTCCCTCTCCTGACTGATACGTGTTTTACTTTTCCTTCTGCAGGAGTTTGTCTGGGAATGCAGTTGGCAGTTGTGGAGTTTGCACGCAGTGTTCTTGGCTGGCAAGGTAAATGCACAATCCCCTGCCCGGGTTCCGGTCTGTTCTTTGATTGCTTGAGTAATACCTGTGATTTCTTAAATGCCTGGAACTTGTAATTTTTTATTGGTAGATAGATTTAAATTATTTCTAGGCTTGTAAAATTTCCCATCCCCTGCTAATTCAAAGAAAAAAGAGCACTTCCTTATCCTAGTGAAGTACAAATCAATGCAGTAAGGCTTATGACTCTGTTGCGTAGAGTGAGGTGAGGCCCCTAAATAAAACTGCTAAGCAGAGTTGTGCTTTGTGTGCTGGACATCCAAGATTCCTGATAGAGCCTGTGGGAATGAAGACCAAAAAGCAGTTCAGCTGGCCAGGCAGTAGCACCTTCTTCAGTGAGCTGAATTGCTTTCTCAGAGCCACTGCTTGAGCTGACCCGGCCCCTCTTGTCAAAACTCACTTTACAGAGTGCGGAATTTCATTTCTCAGCCTGATTGTGAGTCTCACCAGTAGCGAAGGAAGGGGAAAACGGACTGAAAAACCCACTCCAAGGATTCTGGCCCCTTCCCCTCCCTGGCTTTCTTTACAATATTCTAAGCAGCTGAAGCTGTGCTCTTCCTGAATGACCATCGCTTCCATAGCCGATTGCTCTGGATGGGGAGCCCCGAGATCGCAGCCTCTAGGCAGTCTTTGGGCTCAAACCATGCTGACCGAGTCCTGTTTCTGCTGTCAGGGCAGAGCTGGCAGCTGTGTGCTGGCAAAGGACTCGGCTCAGGCTGCCCTTGCTGGGAGTGGAGATGAGACGAGAATGTGCCTGGGGGAGGTCCTGGAGGTGTGTGTGTTGTGCTGTGAGGGACTGCGTGTTTCTAATCAGTGACTGTAACGTTGCAGATGCCAACTCGACAGAATTCGACCCCAAAACTACACATCCCGTGGTGAGTTCATGGCACCTTGTGCCAGGCAGTACAGGCCTGTACCTTCAGTACATTTAGGAGCGTGGATTATTGTGTCTTGTGGACTTTTAATTCTTTCTTCATCATTGACTAATCTGAAAAGAAAATGTCTTTACCTCATTAACTGCATGGCAGGTGCTTCTTTGCAGAAGATTGCAGTAGTGATTATAGGTGAAACACTAATAATAACTATTTTATTTTTAATTACTTCTTTTCATAAAACAAAGTGTTTTCAAAGAGGTCAGAGGTTCTTAAAGGGAAGTTTGAAAGACGACTGATTTCTTGGAGTAAATGGTAGAGACACGATGATAGCCAGATTCTGCTGCATAACTGTTTAATTATGATCAGAAATTAACATAGGCAGACGTGAGTTCCTTGGAACTTTTGTGGTCAGATTTCTGAACCTGCATTTCTTAGACTGCAGGCTCTTCGTGCCTAGTCCAGGGTCCCCTGTAATGACTGTCTTCTGCTCTAACTTAAAATGTGAAGGTGAAAGTTCTCAGGAGAAGCGGCTTATGCAGTCATTTTATCAAAGTATGAGTGATGCTGCCTTGGGGGTTTGTTTATGTGAATGTGCTTGTTTGTTTAATGTTTAGCTCGGTGATCGTGAGTGTGAATGCCTGTGATCTCTGCAGGCTTTGACTGAGACTTTCCTAATCTGAAGCTTCCCAAGTTCCCGCAAACCTTCCATGCATTCTATACACCCTCCACTGGAATAACTTGGTTACCTCATCTAATTCTGGGCTGGCCTTGTCAAGGCTTGGGTTGGTTTGCCTCTTTCTAGGGTGGATGTGGGGTTTTCCCTTGTTAGTTAATATCTGCCTGGGACCGATCCCTCTCTGTCTCACCTCCCTCTCTCAATGCTTTCCCCAGGTCATAGACATGCCAGAGCACAATCCTGGGCAAATGGGGGGGACCATGAGGCTTGGCAAGAGGAGGACGCTCTTCCAAACCAAGAATTCAATCATGAGTGAGCTATTTCTTTCTTCTTTTGGAAGTGTTTCCTGAGAATGATGTGGATATGTTGTTTGCATGGGGAAGCGAGACCTGGGAATGTTAAAGCATCTGTGAATGATTGGTGTTTGCAGAGTTTGTGCTGGTGGTGTAACAGAGATCAATGAACTGGTCTCCTCCAGAAGGGGCAGTTTTGATTCGTGTTATTCACGTGAGCTTGTTAAAACTTGGCATTGTGAGAACTGTTTTGCATTTACTCTAAAACATCTTCCTTCTGGTGTAGGGAAGCTGTACGGAGATCACGATTTCCTGGAGGAGAGACACAGACACAGGTTTGAGGTAAAAAGCACTCTCCTAGTTATCAAGTGTTTCTGTGTAATCCAAAGACAGGTGATCATGGGTTTTCCTACTTCTGGTCTTCCAGGTCAACCCACAACTGAAAAAATGTTTTGAAGAGCAAGGTTTGAAGTTCGTAGGTCAGGATGAGGAGGGAGAGCGAATGGAGGTGGTTGAGTTGGAAGGTGAGTACTTCAGTGATATCTGGTGTGGGTGTTCATGAAGGAAAGCTCTCAGAGGATAATTGAGCAGGTTTTTATGTGGGCTTGGTCCAGGCTTCCTCAAAATAATTCATTCTTAAAATTCCACTAAAAAAAGAATTACATGCCTGTCCATTTTGGGACAGAAGGCAGGGTAACAGTGACACTTCATCATTGGGGTGTTGACATGATCAGTGCTTTTGTTTGCAGTTCAGCCACAGTTCAAGAGACATTACATTAATATTTCCTGTCTCTCTCTTGTAGACCATCCTTTCTTCGTTGGTGTCCAGTATCACCCTGAATTCCTCTCCAGGCCAATTAAGCCATCTCCCCCGTACTTTGGCCTCCTCTTGGCATCTGCAGGAAGACTCACACATTATCTACAGAAGGGCTGCAGGCTCTCGCCCAGGTAGGCCAGAAGCAGACACTAGCCAGACCTTTCACCGAGCAGTGCAGGATAAACCAGAGAATCCTCTTGGCAAAGAGTTACGCTGGGGTGACCAGCAGGTGTTTGCAGCACCTCTTCTTTCCACTATATCGATGCTTCTTGTCATGTGTTTTACAATTTGTGTTCAGTTCTGGGCCCTGCAGCACAAGAAGGATGTTGAGGCTCTGGAACGAGTCCAGAGAAGAGCAACAAAGCTGGTGAGGGGTCTGGAGAACAGGCCTTATGAGGAACAGCTCAGAGAGCTTGGGATTGTTCAGCCTGGAGAAGAGGCTGAGAGGAGACCTCATTGCTCTCTGCAACTACCTGAAAGGAGGTTGTAGAGAGGAGGGAGCTGGACTCTTCTCCCAAGTGACAGGGGACAGGATGAGAGGGAATGGCCTCAAGCTCCTCCAGGAGAGGTTTAGGCTGGTCCTTATGAAAAAGTTTTTCACAGGCACTGTTTTCCAAAGTCTTTCATTGGGCACTGTCAGAGGCTCCCCAAGGGAGGTGGTTGATTTACTTTCCCTGGAGGGGTTTAAGGCACAGGTGGACAAGATTCTGAGGGACATGGTTTAGTGTTTGATAGGAATGGTTGGACTCGATGACCCGGTGTGTCTCTTCCAACCTGGTGATTCTATGAATTTAGTGCCACAGAGCTCTCCTGTGCTCGAGGTCCCAGCTCCAGGGTCCTGTTGGCAGTGAGAGGTGTTGGGGATGCTGGGGCTGCTCCTTTAGATTATGGAAACCTCAAGGCGTTTTCCCATGTTCTCTGCACAAGCCTCATAAAATGCCTGTTGTTAGGCATGATTGGTTTTTGTGGTCACAGACCTTAAAATTGGTGGTGACGCAGCCCTACTCCCACGGGGTCAGCTACACTGGGAATTTGGTGTGCTTTGCTTTCCAGCCTCAGCTGGTGTGGCTAACCAGACCGCGCGAGTTCCTGGTGCAAAACCTGGTCTGTAAACCAAACTCTCTCTGAATTCCGCAGGGATACCTACAGCGACAGGAGCGGCAGCAGCTCACCTGACTTGGAGATAACAGAGCTGAAGTTCCCATCAGTAAATCACGACTAATTCCTGGTAAGTTTTAATGACCTGAACCTCTTTCAATATGAAAAGTACACCTCATCCCGTCTTTCCTCTTGGGACCTGAACGTTTCACATCACTTGATGGCAAACTGGCTCATTGTGAGAAGTGCTGGTGCTCACACGCGTGTTCAGCTGTGAGGGATGTGTAAGAGCTCAGGGTCACAGAGGGGGTGGGTGTTCACTGAGCAAAGTGACACAGAGTAAACTATAAAAATACACGAGGGTAGCTGAGATTAAACACAAATAAAGAAGGAAAACACAAATTGAGCACACGGTCCTGAAAATGGAGGCAAAGCTGAGCAAGGGGGCCTTGGATTCAGGCATTTCAGTGTTTGAGGAGCAATCTTTCAGCTTTGCCAAAGAACATTTCTGGAACAGCCGTTCTCCCCATCCCTTGGGACACCAGAATGAAAACGAGGGTTGGCCCCAGCCTTGCACGTCCCCATTCCTGGGGCTGGGCCTCGTGGCACTGGGGACAACTGGGGGTTCGCTGGGTGTCTGGTCATTCTGACTGCACTGCAGCAGCAAACCGAAAGCTGAGGAGCCCTCTCTGTACGTTTTTATCCTTCTGAGCACCCAGGGCTGGCAGATGGCATTGTGTGCGCTTGCAGCAAGCCTGGTGTG
Organism: Coccyzus lansbergi; assembly: GCA_033558105.1. NCBI lineage: Eukaryota > Metazoa > Chordata > Aves > Cuculiformes > Coccyzidae > Coccyzus > Coccyzus lansbergi. The sequence continues at coordinate 1,341,307 of JAUMJK010000780.1, read as the reverse complement.
GGTGCTGTGCTGGTACCCAGCAGCCTGCAGGCTGTTCTGGGTAAGGATGCTGTAAGGAAAGCAATGCTGACACGTGTGCCATGGCCCCTCTTGGCTGACCAGCCTGGCCTGCCAGTACACGCCTCAGCTCAGCTCCTGAGAGCAACATCCTGATAGCTGCCTGGAGGAGAAGGACCTGGGGGTGTTGGTTGACAGCAACTGAACATGAGGCAGCAGTGGCCCAGGTGGCCAAGAAGGCCAATGGCATCTTGGCTTGGATCAGAAATGGTGTGACCAGCAGGTCCAGGGAGGTTCTTCTCCCTCTGGACTCGGCACTGGGGAGACTGCTCCTCAAATCCTGTGTTCAGGTCTGGGCCCCTCAGCACAAGAAGGATGTTGAGGCTCTGGAGAGAGTCCAGAGAAGAGCAACAAAGCTGGTGAAGGGGCTGGAGAACAGACCTTATGAGGAACATCTGAGAGAACTGGGGGTATTTAGGCTGGAGAAGAGGAGGCTGAGGGGAGACCTCATTGCTCTCTACAACTCCCTGAAAGGAGGTTGTGGAGAGGAGGGATCTGGGCTCTTCTCCCTAGTGACAGGGGACAGGACAAGAGGGAATGGCCTCAAGCTCCAGTAGGGGAGGTTCAGGCTGGATGTTAGGACCTAATTTTTCCCAGAAAGGGTCATTGTTCACTGTCAGAGGCTGCCGAGGGAGGTGGTTGATTCCCCTTCCCTGGAGGTGTTTAAGGCCCAGGTAGACAAGGTGCTGAGGGACATGGTTTAATTGATTGATGGGAGTGGTTGGACTCAATGATCTGGTGGGTCTCTTCCAACCTGGTGGTTCTATGATTCTATGATCAGGGTGAAGTTTTCCTTTGGCAGCAGAACAGGTAGTGCTGGGAAGGACATGAGGTTGGTTGTAGCTTAATGGTGCTCACTGCCAACACTTTATTTAAGCATCGACTCCTCAACTGCACATGATTTCTCAGGGTGTAATCCACTGCACTCACTGTTGCCATTATGCCCTGTAAAACTGCCGGGCACCTCTTACCCTGGAAGAGGAGCACTGTCAGGCCTCCAGGGGATGTGTTCGTCTCAGGTGATGTGTATAAGACTTAGACCTCCATGTGCTGGGCAGCTCCAGCCTGTTGCTTTCCCCGTCAGTAATTCCTGTGCCTTTTCTCCTTCTTTCTCTAGGTGTCTTCATTGGAGAGAGGAGCCTTCATTAGATTCTCCAGGCGTTCTTACAGCAATAGCTTGAACACTGTCAGCTCTGGGCTTCCTTAACTTCTGGGTTTGTCATTTTTATTACGAAATCTTGTCCCTCTATTTCCTCACCTCTCCTGTCCTTTGTTTCTTTTCTGTGTGGGTTCTGTTTATTCCTGGAGGAGAGCTCAGCGCGGCACCTCCAGACCTTCAGGCAGATATAAAGCAGGGAGATCAGAAGCAAATAAGTGTGTGGGACTTGATGTGCTGTGGAGAAGAATCCAGCTGCACACTTCCTTCCCAGCACCTGGGAACACTGGCATGAGTTTGTATCTTGGACACTGACAGCTGCGTTGCTTCTTCCAGTCTTTCTCCTCCCTCATCAGTCTATCTTCCTGGTGGAATTATGTGGATGACTAGATTTTGGGAGCTTGCATGGTGCTGAGCCACTCTGCGCTGCTGAGGATGGGTCTGTTCAGCATTGTGCAGGCTGGTTTTTGGGACACACGCACACATTCTCTTCAGTTTTTTGTTTGTTTTTTTTTTTTAATTGTATTTAAAATGTTCAGCACTGGGTCTTGGGGTGCTGGCAATGAACCTGTAACCAGGAAACTTCCTACAGTGGAGAAGTTAACCTGGAACAGGATCAGCTCTAACTGTGATGCCGCTCGGCAGGGGTGCAGTTAACCTGGATCATGTTGAGGGGGAGCAGAACTTTTGGAAAGGCCCGTGGCTGCCAAAAGGAGCCGGAGCCATTGGCCCTTTCTCTGCTGGTTTTGCCAGTGCTGCTTCTGGCCTGGGAAGCTTCTACTCCTTGCATCAAGGAGGAGGAGCAGGAGTGGAATCGATGTTAGCTGCTGCCTTCAACAGCTCTGGTGGGTCTGCCTTGGGCTGAGCCATTCATGGTGCTTTTTTTTATCATTGTTTGGAAGTGGAGCCTTCCATTGCCTTTTTCCATGGCAGAGCTGCTCCCGGCCCTCGGTGCGGTGGCCGCTCTGTTCCCGAGGGGAACTGCTTCCCGCTTTGCCCACAGTGTTACACGGCGCAGTCTGTAGGTGTGTGTTATCTGGCAATGACAAGTGCTGCTTTGCAGCTCTGGCGTGGGAAATGCAATTGCTTTTTGGTTTTCCTGCCTGCTGCTGCGATGTCTTTGGGAATTCGGGAATTAGGAAGAGATCTCTCAGTTGTCCAAAGTGTTCTATGTTCAAAACTCTTGAATAAAGATTGGGGAAAGTTGTTTCTCTCGCCCCTGGCTCAGTACAACTCCGTGTTGTCCAGTGCCAAACCAGGTTAAGCGCTGCCGAGTCTCAGCTGGGATTGGTCCCACAGTCCCTCTCTCTTCCCTTCTGGCTATTTCAAATTTGCCACAGAGCTGCACTGAGCTGGGAAAGCTGCAGGAATGCTCAGCAGAGCTGTGGTGCTCAGAGCTGAACAAGCCCTGACCAGGATCTGCTGCTCCTCCACCACGTGGGATCATTCCTGAGCTGCACAACTGCCTTTTCTGTCTCCTGAAATGTTTTCATTTTGGCTAAAACTGAGCAACTGACTGGGTCATGAAATGCTTTTTTGTAATAAAAGGAATAAGGAACCAGGCTGTGTTGTTTCTGTAGCTCAGAGGGTGGAAAAGGACCAAAGTGGAATGTTCTCTGATTTTAAATTATCCCATGTAAGCCAGGACAGGTTCCTCAGCTGTGTTTGCAATGGGTTTCGAGCATTTGTTTCCAAATTCTGGCTGAAATGATGGAGTTTGCCCCCAGCAGGGGAGAAGCCCAGGGAGGCTGGGCTGAGCCTGCAGCCTCTGCTGGGCGGTGGGAGGGCAGGGGATGGATGCTGCAGGCTGCAGCTCACGCTTCGCTCCCTCCTCTGCACTGGGAGCTGTTACCTGGTGCCGCCACAGTCAGGGGGCACAGATCCAGCTGCTGTGGGGAGGAGCAGCCCAAGGCCGCCTGAGCCGGAGGCCGCGTCATGCCCTTTGGCAGCTACCCCAGCTCTGGCAAAGAGCTGGCAAGTGCTTCCTCCCTTCGTCCCTCAGCCCGTGGGAGCAGAGCGCTGCACCCAGGCTCCCTCCCTGTGTCTGACTGCAGCCCACAGGCTGCTCCTGTCCCACCAGGGCTGTGCGCGTTCCCCACTAACTATTTATGTCTTGGGCATCTAGAGGGAGCCGACGGCCCAGAGCTGTGGCCAAATCCCTGGAAGCTGAGTGGGGGCTACTGGGGACCAGATCAGCGCCCCCAGGAAAAGCCAAGCAGCGTTCCCTGTGCCCTTGTGCCAGCTCAGCTCCCTCCTCCAGTCACAGGACCAGCAGGTGAGGGAGGGGATTATGCCACTCTGCTTGGATGAGACCTCAGCTGGAGCCCTGTGTCCAGTTCTGGAGTCCTCAGCACAGGAAGGACATGGAGCTGTTGCAGCGAGTGCAGAGGTGGCCAGGGAGAGGATCCAAGGGCTGGAGCACCTCTCATGTGAGAACTGAAGCTGAGGGTTGTTCAGCCTGGACAAGAGAAGACTTCAGGCAGACCTTAGAGCAGCTTCCAGTACTGAAAGGGGCTCCAGGAAAGCTGGGGAGGGGCTCTTGATCAGGGAGTGCAGGGAGAGGATGAGGGGAAAGGGTTTTAACTGGAAAGAGGGGAGGTGGAGATGAGATCTTAGGCAGAAATATTTTTCTGAGTAGGGGGAGGCCCTGGCCCAGGTTGCCCTGAGCAGTGGGGGCTGCCCCATCCCTGGTGGGGTTCAAGGGCAGGTTGGATGGGGCTTGGAGCCCCTGATCCAGTGGGGAGTGACCCTGCCTGTTGCATTAAGGTCCCTTTAGACCCAAATCATTCCATGATTCTCATTTGGCAGAAGCTCCTGGTCTGGGGGACAGAGGGGGCAGCCCTGTGGCTGGGCTGGGGCCTTTGGTGGCATCTGCAACCCCAGAAGAGTGAGGCTGTGAGGTTGTACAAATAAACCAGAGCTTTATCGTAACTGGAGCTGGGGAGCATGGGCACTGTGGGCCTGGCCGAGGCTGCACCGCACCCCAGCAGCTGAGAGCCTGCAGGCTTGGTGCAGCTTCCCCCAGGACCTGCTGCTGCCGGACTGGGGATATGGACACAGCTGCCCCTGGGCTGGTAGCAAAGCCAAGACCTGGCTGCTCCTCCCGCTCCCTGGCCTGGACCTTCAGGACAAGCAAACCCCCTCCCCGCAGCACCCACCCTGCTGCCCTCCCTGGGGCTGGTGGCTGCTGTCCTCTGTCACTTGGGAGAAAGGCCCAGCTCCCTCCTCTCCACAATCTCCTTTCAGATAGTTGTACAGAGCAATGAGGTCTCCCCTCAGCCTCCCCTTCTCCAGGATAAACACCCCCAGCTCTCTCAGCCATTCCTCATAGGGACTGTTCTCCAGCCCCTTCACCAGCTTCATTGCTCCTCCCTGGGCTCACTCCACAGCCTCAACATCAAAGGATGTTGAGCAGCTTTGGTCAGGAGCACGTAAGGTCAGTGCTGTTTGAGGGGCAGAGGCTGAGCTGCCAAGAGCCAGAGACAGGGGGATCAGGGAGACTGAGTGGGGATCAGAGCTCGGACAGAAGGGGATACACTATGCTGCCATCGTCACGAACCTTTGCTCATTGCAGCTCTGGGTTGCTGGTGATGTTTTGTTTTCTCAGCCCATGAACGGTGCAGGAGGAGCTGGACATTTGTCCTGACCCAACACTCTGCTCCTGTCCCTGGGCTCCCCACGGTGACGCTGCCAGAGCCCAGCCCAGCACTCCCCTCGGAGCACACACAGCCAGCGCAGAGGAACGTAGTTATCCTTTTATTTATAAACAAATCAACGTAAAATAAGTGCAGAGGAAAGCACGGGCTGACCCCACGCAGGGACACATCTGCAGTGGGATCAGCGCCGGGTGAAACCAAGGGGCGTCCTGGAGCCGATGCTGGAGAGCCAGGGGCTGCTGGAGCGCCAGGGGCTGCGAGCGGCCAGAGCCCCTCCCTCAGCGCAGGCGTCTCTGTACAACAAAAGCCTCTCTGTTCCTTTGGGGGTTTGGGGTATTTTTAAGTTTTTCATCTTTTCCCCTTAGGGGTAAAACCTGACCCAGTGCAGAGCCTGGGAGCTGCTCAGTGTGGGCCCAGCCGGGGCCCTTGGGGTTGGCAGGAGTGAGGGCGCGGGAGGTGGCTCTTGGAGGTGCAGAGGCTGAGAGGAAGGCAGGAGAAGTGCTTGCGGAGGAGATCCCTGCCCAGCCCTTCGGTCGCTGCAGAAGCTGAGAGTGTGGGAGCGTGTGGTGGGGGCGCATGCGTGGGGCAGCCTATGGTGTCCTTCCCCAGCTCAGGGTACGGATGCTCCGGGTCCCCATCGGCAGTGCCGGGTGCCCTCTGCTCCTCTCGCTGCGGTGGGATGCTGGGCCCTTGGGTCACCACTCAAGTGCCATCAAAAATAAATACACAGGACTGTCCGAAACAACCCAGTGCCCCCATGCCAGGCAAAGCCCTTGTGGGAAGAGCAGTGCAAGGACAGGCACCTCACCGGGATCCTCCCAGATCCAGTATCTCCGGCACCTGCGGAGCTGGACGGAGTGAACCTCAAAGGACCCAGTGGGGCACTGGGAAGATGAACTCTGCACCTCTGTCTAAAAACTTCCAAGAGCTGCGAGTTCACAACCGGTAGAAAAATCATTTCAGCATTTGAACAGACAACTCCTTATAAAAACAAAATAATTAAAAAATCCCAAACCCTCAAAAGAAACCCAAGAGAAGGATCAGACCCAGGCCCAGCCTTGCCCTGTGTTCACCAGACTCAGCCACACTCCTCGGCTCTGCCCCCGTTCGCTCCACGCTCTGGGCAGTGCCATGTGCGGCTGCGCAGCCTCCCCAGTCCCAAATAAATACGAAGGCTCCATCATCGGCAACCGGCGGAGGGCTGGGAGCTGAGGGCAGGAAGAGCTCAGAGGTGAGGGCCCCGGGTGGGGGTGGAAGACGGGAAGGGAGCGGTTGCTGCTCGGAGCTCCCCGAGGTGCGATGGGGACTGAGTGTGGATCGGGGACGCTGAGCCCTCGCAGCGTGGCTGCCCAGCCAAGTGCAAAGCGTGCAACCCCCACCCCGAGAGGGGTCGGGAGCCGAGCGCAGCCCCCGTCCCACAGGCAGCCCTGGGGCTGCGTGGCCTCCGCTCCAGGAGCGTCTGATCCACAGCGCAAGGAGAGGAGCCAGCATGAGCGCCCAGACCCCACGGGCTCTGCCCGGAGCCACAGCTCCATCCCAGGAAGCAAAGCCAGGAGCCTGAGGAGAAGCGCCAGTTGGGCCACAGGGTCAGACCCTCTGCTTCCAACAGACGCCCGTGACTCGAGTCCGATGTGAAGCGTTGGGGCCAAACACGTGCTGGCCTCTTCCCGCTTGCCTGCTGGGGCGCGGCCGCTGGCACAGGGCGAGGGGGCAGCTGGAGCCCTGCAGCAGGGCTGGGCTGTCAGCGAGGTGTCCGTCTGCGGCGTAAATGGGGTGTGTGCATGTGTACCTGTCGGCAGGCAAGCGCGGGTAGGGGTGGTCAGGAGCAGAGCTTCCAGAATCCGTCCTGCCGAGCGCCCTCTCAGAACTTGCCTTGCTTTAGCTTGTCGATGTGGTAAGTGAGCTTGAGGGCTGGCCCCAGCTTCAGCCCCATGTACTTCATCATCATGTCGCTGCGCAGCAGGAGCAGAGCCTTCCCGTCGATCTCCTGCAAAGAAGAGAAAGGGCAGCGCTGGTAACCACAGTGGAGAGCCCCGTCCGGCTGCCCCATGGGCTGTGGTCACAACGGAGACAGCTGAAGCCACAGGGCTGGGTGCGAGAGGGGTTGCAGAGAGCCCCAGCATCCCAGTGCAGGCATTCCTGCATCCCACCCTGCCTGCAGGGCTGCAGTTCAGCCCCACATCCCCATGAGGTGGTGGGAAATCTGCTGCGTGGGAAGCACCCAGGAGCCACGTCTGGTCAGCAAATCCTGAGGGGAGGCAGGGAGGAAAGAGGAGCAGAGCCTGGGGAATGACTGAGGCAGCTGCAGTGCAGGGGGAGCCGCCTCTCACTCAGGGGCATTGTCACCATAGAATCGTTGAAGCATACAAAGGTTTGGGCTGGGAAAGACCATAAAGATCATCTAATTCCAACCCCCCCTGCCACAGGCAGGGACACCTCCCACTGGATCAGGGGCTTCAAGCTCCATCCAGCCTGAACCTGAACCCCTAAAGGGATGGGGCAGGCACCACTGCTCCGGGCAACCTGGGCCAGGGCCTCCCCACTGTCATTGGGAAGAGTTTCCTCTAGTCTAAATCTGCCCCTCTCCAATTTAAAGCCATCATCCAGGGGAAATGTCCTGGGAGAGGAAATGCAGGCCCTGCCACAACACAGAGAGTGATGATGTCAAGGCTGAATCATAGAATCATAGAATCACCAGGTTAGAAGAGACCCATTGGATCATCAAGTCCAACCATTCCTATCAAACACTAAACAATGTCCCTCAGCACCTCATCCACCCGTCCCTTAAACACCTCCAGGGAAGGTCAATCAACCACCTTCCTGGGCAGCCTCTGCCAGTGACCAATGACCCTTTCTGTGAAAAACTTCCTCCTAATCTCTAGCCTAAACCTCCCCTGGTGGAGCTTGAGGCCATTGCCTCTTGTCCTGTCCCCTGTCCCTTGGGCGAAGAGCCCAGCTCCCTCCTCTCCACAACCTCCTTTCAGGTAGTTGGAGAGAGCAATGAGGTCTCCTCTCAGTCTCCTCTTCTCCAGGATAACCAATCCCAGAATGAGACCAGAAAACCCACAGAAGCTGCCCCTGCGCACAAAGTGAATTCCTAGAGTTCCTCAGTGCAGTCCCAGCATCTGGCAGAGTGTCAGTGGAGCATCTCACCTCCAGCAGGGCTGGTTGGCATCACAGCTCTAAACAGCACCTGAACACTTTCCAGCTGAGGCCGTGGTGCCTGCACTGCAGCTCAGGACAGGAGGGATCACAAAACTTGAAATAATCAGAGAATAGCTCTGCACTTTGCATCTGTGGGTGGATGTTTTCCAGTCCTTTGCAGCATTCCTTTCCTCAACCTGGTTCTGGCTTCACCCCGACCTGGCAGCAGACAGGTTAATGGACTTACAAATGAAAACTAAACCACACAGGCTCTACAACAGTCTGGAGAAGAGGAGGCTGAGGGGAGACCTCACTGCTCTCTGCAGCTCCTGCAAAGGAGGTTGCAGTGAGGTGGGTGCTGGGCTCGTCTTCCTAGTAACCAGTGACAGGATGAGAGGAAATCAAATTTGGCCAGAGGAGGTTTAGACTGTATATGAGGAAAAATTTCTTTACTGAAAGGGGTGAAGAACTGGCAGAGGCCGCCCAGGGCAGTGGTGGAGTTGTAATCCCTGAGGGGTTCAAAGAATGGGTAGATGAGACACTCTGGGACACAGCTTAGCCCCAGGTGGGGCTGGGCTGACAGTCGGACTGGATGAGCTTAGAGAGCTTTTCCAACCTCACCAATTCTGAGATTCTATGATAACAGAAAATCCTGCCTTATGTTGTGCTCAATTAGGTCTCACACTGGGCAAGATCTCCAGTACCAGGTCTGTTTTTCTTTTCTCTTTCTCAGATGACACCAAAGTTCTTCCTCAGGGACTTCCATCCCTCAGCAGAACTCAGTGCTGTCTTGCATAATTAAAACAAGACATTTTTCAATTACCAGTGGTTCTAAAATAGAACTAATGAGAAAAAAAAAATGTGTTGTCACAGCCCAGCCCTGCCCAGAGGCAGCAACAGCAAAGCTCCTCTACTCTCATTGGGCACTGTCAGAGGCTGCCCAGGGAGGTGGTTGATTCACCTTCCCTGGAGGTGTTTAAGGCACGAGTGGACGAGGTGCTGAGGGACATGGTTTAGTGTTTGATAGGAATGGTTGGACTCGATGATCCAGTGGGTCTCTTCCAACCTGGTTATTCTATGATTCTATGACTCTTCTACTGCTCTTCTGGCTTCACGAGCACCACCAGGTAGGGCATCAGTGGAATCAAAAGTCAGAGGAACAGCAAACTGTTGGGCAGGGACCAAAAGTGGTCCTGATGAAGTTTTTGAGACTTTAATTGTCCCAACTCCACTCTGTGCATCTGTATGTATTTTACACATAACGACAGATGTGGAACCAGAGCCTTGGGAGACACCTTGTAGGGAACAGAGGGGTTCAGCTGCAATGCACTCATCATTTACCAGCAGGGCCAGGGAGGTTATTCTCCCTCTGGACTCAGCACTGGTGAGGCCGCTCCTTGAATCCTGTGTTCAGTTGTGGGCCCCTCAGCACAAGAAGGATGTGGAGGCTCTGGAGCGAGTCCAGAGAAGAGCAACAAAGCTGGTGAAGGGGCTGGAGAACAGGCCTTATGAGGAAGGGCTGAGAGAGCTGGGGGTGTTTATCCTGGAGAAGAGGAGGCTGAGGGGAGACCTCATTGCTCTCTACAACTACCTGAGGGGAGGTTGTAGAGAGGAGGGAGCTGGGCTCTTCTCCCAAGGGACAGGGGACAGGACAAGAGGGAATGGCCTCAAGCTCCACCAGGGGAGATTTAGGCTGGAGCTTAGGAGGAAGTTCTTCACACAGAGGGTCATTAGGTATTGGAATAGGCTGCCCAGGGAGGTGGTTGATTCACCTTCCCTGGAGGTGTTTAAGGCACGGGTAGATGAGGTCCTGAGGGACATAGTTTAGAGTTTAGTGTTTGATAGGAGTGGTTGGACTTAATGATCCGATGGGTCTCTTCCAACCTGGTTGTTCTATGATTCTATGATTGCATTTCTCATGGAAGATGTTTCTTGCCAGGAGAAATTTGCTACGAAGTGAACAAGGATGCTCCAGGATGAGCAAGGTTTGGTGTTTTAGGCAGAGGGATTCAAATCCATCTCAGAGCTAAGCAACAGGTACACAGTGAGGCAGCAGCGCTGGGAGCCTCAGCTGGGCTGAGATGGCCTTCCCTCAAATTCTGGAGCAAGGATCCCAAGTCTGAACATGACACAAGCAGGATTTATGCCGATATTTTTCTTAGCATGAAACTCCAGCTGGTCCAAAGTGCTGAGCTCTCCTGTCTCTCCTGGTTTTCCCACGTGTGATGATCTGCCCCATCCCATATAACACACACACATCTCCACATATCCCGACATCCTTACGTGTTTTCGGAAGAGGTCAGCGTGGGGTCCCAGCTGCGGATCTGCTTCCCGTATGAACTGCATCACCTCCTCCACCGTCCAGGACGAGGGGTCACGGTTGCTGAGCCGGGAGACGTCTCGCGAGCCGAGGTATCTGTCTGAACCTGGAGGAGGGCGAAACAGCAGCCGTTATCCTGAGTGTTCCCACAGCATCGCTCCAGCCATTACCCACCATGTGGAGCCCTCTCAAAGCGATGGTAGAGACCATACAGAGGGCAGGTCCAATCCGTGCCCAGGGATTCCCAGCCCTGCAGCCTTGTTCCCTCTCTTTAAGCCTTCTTTTTCAGGGCAGCCTTCTACACTGAGCCCTTTTGCTCACTCTTAACAGCAGTTTCCCCTTGCTCCTCTCCAACTGAGTTTGCTCCCCCATTCCCACCCTTCCTTCCATCTGCTGACAGTGCCCACCCTTGAGAGAACAACTTCCATTCCCATCTTCTCCCCGTGCGCCGGTTCTCCTCTCACTCCCCTGCTCCCAGCACTGCATTTAGCAATTTTAAGACACTAAAGCTGTTCTATGTTTTCATCAGCTCCATTTTTGGATGGACTGAGCTTGTACATGGAATTCTGCTGTCCCAAAGCACCACTCACACTAACAGCATTCCTGCTCCCCCTGTGCCAGCATCGGTGTTCCAGCTCTCTGCCTGCATGCACGGATCTGAGGGAGGCAGACGGATCAAAGCATCAGCAGCCTGAGCTTTTCAGAGGCTTTTGTTGATGTTGTACACCGAGAATTCCAACTTTTCCTGCACACACCTGGATGTGATGTGCTGATTCAGGGCAACAAGCACACATACTAGTGTCCTGCCTGCCCTCCTGGCCACCCACCCTGGCTCCCAACCTCACCAGGTGGCTCTTCACTCCCTGATCATTCGCGATCCATCCTCACAGACTCAGATGCCTATTTATCGCTCTCACAGCCCCTGTCCATGCTTGCAAGTGCAGCTCCTGCCTGCTGCATCCTTCCCACTGACCTCCAGGTCTGCTCACCACCATGCCCAAGGACTGAGCCCACAAGCATCATCTCTCCGTCTTCCCACCCGCCCGGCTGTGGTGTCCATACAGCCACCGTTAAACCTCACAGACTACTGAAGGCTGGTCTCTGCTATGTGATGACATTTATGAGGTGTAACAGGAGTTAGAAAAGCCCTTTCTTGCCAAATCTATAACCGGAGGCCTGGCTTCTTGACTCTCTTACCCCCAGAGCTAAGCCTGCGCAGGGCAGAGGTGCTGCCCGGGCTGAGGCTAGAGGGCTGGTGCAGGTGCCTGTATCCCGGCAGGCGATAGTCTCTGGAGCTCCTGCTGTGGCTGGAGGGACTGACAGAGTTCAAGGCAGAGTCCATGGGGTCCAGGCGAGGCTCCAAGGGCCCTGGGAGCCCATCTCCCAGAACAAAGGTTTCACCTGGAACGCACCAAGCTGCAGTCAGTGCACCCGAACGCCGCACGGTCTGAAGTTACCGCTCAGCGGCACAAAGCAGAACGGCAGCAAACACAGAACGGCAGCAAACACGGACCCGCAGGGAGGGCAGGCTTCAATCAACGTGCCGGTGGGCTCCTTGAGAGCACCGAGTGTCAAACAGGTACTGCCAAAGCGCTGCAGCCCAGCGTCTGCCTGACAAATGCCAGTCCAACCAGTGATAATGGTTGGTACCCAGACTGGAGCGGTGGCTGCTCTGTAAATGCCACTGCCAGCTGTGCCTTGCAGTCTGATGTCCCTGCCGCTTCCCTTCCACTGCGGTGTCAGGAGGTTGAGGGCTGCCTGTTCAGGGAGCCAGTGGACACAGGACTTGCACAACAGCCCTGAGTGAGGAGAGGAGGCTCCCAGGGGGATCAAGTGCGACATGTTACCAGCATCAGCGCGCCAGGTAATGGACCGGGTAGCTGGGACTTTGGGAGTCTTGAATCAGACTCCTGCTGCAGCCTGGACGGCAGAACAGGAGGGAGCAGCAGGCTCCTCGGAGCGGCTCAGCTGCAGCGTCATGGCCTGGCAATGCTCTCGCACCATGCTGATCCTTCAACCCCAAAGCTAGGAGCTGGAGGCTCCTGTTTCACTGCCTAACCATGTTGGTGACCAGCACCCCTGGCTGGGACACATGCAGGAGGGACAGGGCTCTATAGGGCAGGGGTCCCAGAATAAAACTGGCTTTCTCACCTTCTCTTCCACTCAATTTTCATCTGGCAGTGGCAGCGTTAGCATGCAGGGGCTGAGGAAACTGTTTGGGATGATGTACTGTACCAGCTGAACCAGCGAGACCTCCTTTTTCTGTTACACTGCGACAGCTTCATCCCAGGACCACGTGTCTGTACACGTTACTGTGGTACCTGCAACCCAGTCACAGCCCAGGTGGACCTGATGCCTCACGAGTCATCCCCAAATACCTGCCTTCTTTATCATGGAACACTTGGCAAGTTCATACAGCCAAGAAGAAGGCAGCTCCTACCACAAGGGGTATGGCCTGTGTACTCCAGGCTGGGCCACCACACCTGGCTGGGAGCTGGAGCTCCTCTGCAAGTATCCACAGGGACCCTGAGATCAGCTCACAGTCCTCAAACACCATGGGATGCAATAAGAATAAAGAAATCTAAGCAAGTGTCCCAGTTGGGCCCTGGGCTTCTTCCCAAACCACAGGAGCAGGAGGTAAGAAGCCAGCACAGTAAGACTGCTGGTGGTGAGGGTGCAGAGTCGATACTGCACCCCAGGAGACCCAAAAGCTGTTGAGATCGTCCCACACTTGCCTGCCAAGCTGAAGTGCTGTGCCTCAGGGACAGGAGATGCAGCTTACTCTGGAGCCTGAAGTGGTACCTGAGTGCTGCAGAGGTTGGGCCCCACCAAGCGGAGCAACCTCTCCTGGATGTGTTTTCTCTGCTTTCTGTGAACTGCAGGACTATTCTGTGAACTGGGTTCCTTTGGTTTCAGTGCCTTTGCTGTCTGTGTTTGAGTTCAGCTGGTGGCAGCCACCCCACACCTTCCCTGGCTTCATCTCCCGAGGCTGCAGACAGGAATCATCCCTCTTGTCCAGCTCTCTGGTGGAGCGGACATGAGGTTATCAACTGCATAACCTCAACCCTCCATCTCCTGGGCTTGGTAACTCTGCACTGGAGGCATTTCTGCCCTTCTTTGCTTTTAGGTCTCTGGGATGCTCTTAGGAACCAGTAGCACTCCAAGAAATCCTCCTGTAGAGACAACTCATGTGAAGATTGGTCTTCCCTGGTGACGTGTGCTGTGTGTTGGCCCACGGCACCAATTTCCTGGGGGAGTAGAAGGGTTTTCATCTGCTCTAGGAGTACAAAGCAGCTTTCTGACTCCTGAACAACTTTGCCCTTCCTTCACTGCCACACCACTTTCCCACCATCCCAGTTCAGCACAAGACTGGATGCCAACCCAGCACTCAGCTGGGCCTGGAGTGGGCAGAGATTCCTTGGTCTGGGTCGGAACAGACCCACGCAGGGGATGTGACACTGCTGGGGCATGACACAGGATCAGGGAATCACAGAGAAAGCAGACCAGAGAAAGCAGAGAGTTAAGAGAAGGACCTGTGGGCACAGCCCAGGTCCATGGGGCCCAGGGCAGTGGGCTGTGGGCGTAGGAACAGGTCTGTGCTGCTCATCTCCATCCTCCAAGGAAACCCAGCACCCTCTGGCAGGCAAAAAACGGCTTCAACTTGCCAGGAAGATGCGTCAGGAAACATGTGTAACTGCTCGTGGAGCCCCCAGAGCTCACCCAGAGGGGATTTACATCAGCAGAAAGAATTCCTGGGCTCAGCCAGCGAAGACTGTGCTTGGGAGGCCAGGAGACCACGTGCTCAAGTCCCTGCTGGTACAACGCTGAGCATCCAAACCTCCCCGTCAGAAGATATTTAACCAAACAATTAACACACTGTCGTTATTCTGATGCGAATGCACTGTGATGCATAATTCAAATCCAGGGTCATGTTCTCACACGTGCTCAGGATGACGCATCTGAAGAGGATGGGTCTGCGCAGCTAGGGAGCTCGGCTTGAGTTGCCCATCGTTCATCCCACGTTACCGAAGGACTGCGAGCGCTTAGCTGTGCTGTAAATATCACAGCAGAGCTGGAGACTCCTGGGTAAGGGTGATGAAAGAGAGACTGGGCTCAGATGAATGATCCCTCCAGAATGATCTCTTTCCTTTCCAGAGGGAAACAAGGCAAGAGGAGAACGATGACCAGCTTTGTGGATCGTCTGCAGCAGAAGACAACACGCATCTGCAAGTGTCAGGGCATGGGCTGTGTTCACAAACATCATCCAGAACTCTTTCGGCCTTGATAACGAGCTTTGGAGCTTTGGAGGAGGTGGTTAATTCTGGGCAGATTTTCTCATACAAACTGCTCATTTTAAATAAAGGCTCGTGTTTAGAGCTTTGCAGGGAAACACGCCGTGATTAGCAGCGAAGAGGCAGGGAGCAGATAATTACAGTTTAATTAAACAAATTGTGCTATAGATCCAAGAGTGTTTTACTGCTAACACATGGAGTTTGGCCACAAGCGCAAACCTGATTTGCACAACTACTGAACACCCACTGCTTCCAACAAGTGACAGGCTCTGAAAAGCAGGTTCCCGCTGGGCTGGAAAAGCTGCTTTTAGCAAAAAGCCACATAAATTCCACTGGATGCAAGAGGAAAAGCAATGGAAAGAGTGAGATCCCCCTCCGCATCTTTCTGACTCTGTGCCAAAGGCAATGAATGAAGACTTCCCACTGCCACTGCCTGTCTGCAGTCTGGCAGACTGGAAACCACTCAGATACTGCTGTCGGTCCCATTGCTGAAGGAGGTCCTACTCTGCTGGGGAATCCTTTGCCGCAGGAAGATGTACCTCCTCGCTTGAGAAACACTCAAAATCTGAGAATGCAGGCTCATATTCTTAAAATGCAACTACTCCTGTTTAAACGTACCCCCTGCACTTAGATTTCACGGAGAAGGACGAGTGGGCTTTTAGCCATGGGATGAAAATGAATTTCTGGACGGAGTTTGGAACTGCACCTCCTTTCTCCCTGCCCTTTAGACCTCTGCTTGGACCAAGAATAGAACAAGACAGAACTGCTGCAGGTTTGCACACCAGCAGGACCATCACCCTCTGGGAAGCACACATTCTACCCATGTGAACTCCAGAAGAGGCTGGAATGTGCCGGGCACTGCCCACACAAAGGCCAGGGGAGAACTGAAGAGGCTTTCAAGCAGACTAAGAATCAATCTTGCAGACACTTTATCACGAGTTCCTCCTTGGAATTACCCGTTACAGAAGGCTTCTCTTCTCACTGACAACAAGGAGTGTAAAACACTCAGCCCCTAACCAAAGCACCTCAACCTGAGAGCACCACTACTCTTCAGGACGTAAAAGCACGTGTTCCGCCTGCGGCAGAGCAAGAGAGGATGAGCTTTGCTAACAGACATAGAGAGCAGTGGTTGATACGATAGAGGAGAACATCAAGAAGACAGCAAGACTGTGTACCCTGGGCTGAGACACAAGCTGGGCCTGAGGGAACAGCTTTTAACGTGTCAATAAGCTGGGACGGATGAGAGTCCCATGCTTCACCTTGTTCTTCTCATGATCTGTGACAAACCTGCAGTTTTAATCAATGTAGGCACCACGGTGCAGGTTCAGACCCACTGAGCTCAGTAGGATCAGTGACCCTGAAGTGCACAGAGCACAGTGACGGACGGAGACTGGAACTACACCTCAGTGCATGGGAGGCTGCGCACTCACAGATCTGGGTCCACAACCCAAGTGCAGCCAACTCAGCAAGAACCGGGGAACTGGGGAACTGGGATTCTAAAGGGACAACAACAGGGCCCAAAGCACTGAACAGAGACCAGCCAAGAGTCTCCAGTAAGTTTTCAGGGACGTATTACAACGAATTGAGACAAACACTCTGGTAGATTCAACCAACAACTAATTAAAAGACTTAATTAATAAGGTTGGATCTCCAGTCTGCGTTATGGAACACCTGTAGAAACAAAAGGGAAGGCGGAAGCGCATTTATAGAATGCTGCTGCTCGGGTCCCACCAGCCACCTGGAATCCCTGGAAATCTCCAACTTGTACGTGCAAGGGAAACCTCCAGAGCACACAGCAAAGCAGGCATGTCTGCAAGTGCTTCTGAGAAGGTGGCACAGCTCACCTGCACCAGCATTTCCCAGAATCACCAGGTTGGAAGAGACCTGCAGGATCACTGAGTCCAACCATTCCCATCAAACACTAAACCATATCCCTCAGCACCTCATCCACGTGTCTTTTAAACCCCTCTAGGGAAGGTGACTCAACTGGGCAGCCTCTGCCAGTGCCCAATGACCCTTTCTGTGAAAAATGTCCAGATTTCCTGCAGGAAGCGGCAGCGCTGGAGGATGGGATTGTATTTGCTTTAGCTGGTGCAGCACACACTGGTGAGAGCTTCCCTGCTTTTTAGGGAGGATTGAGAAGAATGAGATGGAATCCTGGGAAAGGGCAGCAGGTTAATGACTGCGCAGTTGCACATCAGCATTGGCACAATGCACTGCAGCAAACCAGCCCGGAAAACCTTGGGAGAGATTGACTGGAGCAACTGGGCAGTTTATGACCACTGATTCCATGGGTAATTAAATCCCAGATTATATGGTATTAGGATTACAGGGAATTCTCCTGCATTCCACATGCCTCACACAACTTGGGGATCTGACCTTGGCATAAAATGGTTTCTTCACGTTTCTCTGAAATCCCAAGCACCGACACATGCGGGGGAGAAAGCAAAGCGGATTTCCTAACCCCACAGCTCCATTTGGCAAATCTAATCCTGTCGTATCTGTTACAGGTCTCTACGAACAGCCAGCTTTGGGAACAGACGCTGTGCTCACCTTCCAAAGGGTGACGGTCATTCTTTGGTAACTTGGGGGAGAGAGGAGCACTGTATGGAGGGGAATCTTGGGAATATCGCTTTGTACCCCGGCCTGGTCCCTGCAGAGTGCCGTCTAACGAACTGCTTCTGTCTAGGAAAAGAGAACAAGCCCTTCTGAGAGACCTTCTGGGAAATTCAGTCTTGCCAGAGTCACTCAAGACTCGCGTGTGCTGCCAGCGCAGTAACAGTCTGTAGGAACTGCAACCCAGCACATCCATCAGTGCTCACCATCTCACAGGTTGCTCGGCCCATTTCATCAGAGAAAAAGGGTGGCGAGAAACCTAATGAAGAATTGCAGCCACATTTTGCCATATTTCGCCACAAATATCACCTCTGATTGACTTAATCCCATTTTTCCTCGTTCTATACTTTGGTTCAACTCCTGCTCCTCCTTGGTTTCCACCTTTCAGATGCATGTGACCCTTGAGTGATCTGCAAACACTCTGTGGCACCTACAGCGTTTGATGAAACTCTACTCCAGTTTTCCGTCTTCCCCAAATGGTCTTTTCAGTCTTTCCCAGCTGTGGCTGCTGCTCTCCTCCAAGCGCTTCCCAGCGACAGGGCTCTCCATAGGGCACGCAGTGGACGAGGCACCAGGCTGGGCTGTGAGACATCTTGCTGCAGACGGCTAAAGGCTGCACATGTGGTGTCAGTGGGTGGATGGACACAGAGGATGGAAGCACTAACACGGACGGCAACAGCAGCCAGGCAAGCGATATGGTGGGTGGCAGAGCGAGGCCCCATCACGGGGACTTAAGAAGCAATGAAGAGGTTGCCCACCAGCTGCCACTGGCCCCTTGCAGCTACCTCAAGCACGTGTGAGGCTGCAGTGTGCGGGGCAAGCAGGGGAAATGCTTGTAGACAAATGCTGGGAGCTGGACAAGAGCACGGAGCAGCCCCAGGTGCCGGCACAGGGCAGGGACGGGTGCTGGGAGGGGGATAAATACGGTGGGAGGCGACTGGGAGCAGACACCAGGGGAGACGCATCACAGCAAACAAAGACAGAAGGTACAGACGGGTGGGAAGCATCAGGTGACCACAATTCAGTTGACGAGAGAGAAATACAAATGTAAAGTATTTTTCTATCAAAATCCTCTGGGGAAAGCAAAGGTAAGCTGCTCATACTGAGGCTCAGGGACTCTGTGATCAAAAACCACTGTAACATTATTATAAAGACAAATACTACCCTCAGGACTAGTCCCTGTAAGAAACATCTAGTGCCCAGACAGAGCTTGGGAACAAACACTCCTAGTTTTTGTATTTCTCTAAATGTGAAATTGTATGACTTTCCTCACCAAACACTCACAGAGCCACAATAAAACGTGAGGCTTTTTAAGGGTTTTATCAGGTTTTGAGTTAGGTTATTTTTCGACTGTTTGATTTTAGAAGTAACACAAACACAGGTGGTCAGAGATAGAGGGGAGCCCAGGGCATCAGAAGTTACATCAGTGTGAATTAATGGAAGGATAAATCCACTGCAGGTCTGGCGTGAGGGATATGATCTTAAAGGACGCATTTTAAGAAAAGAAAGAAGTGGATTAATGACACAGAGCTGCCCTCAGCAGCCAGGAAATTCATCTGCAAATTGAAAATATCTTCAGTTCACAAAATGCCACGAGCATCAGAAATGTGTGAGATCAGTGAGAAACAAGCTGGAGGAAAGGAAAGGACCCAAATTTAAGTGAGCAAATGTTCACTCCGAGAAGGATGCTGAGAACAAACAGATCATTTAGTGGAGATGAGAAGGATCCTCTCAGCACGGAGCTGTACACTTCAGAGGATGTCAAGTACAGGGACAAGGTAAATTATTTAACTCATTTTGTCTTTTGGCACAGTGCAAGTGAAGAGACAGGAGTGTACTTCCAGCTACAGAAGCAATAAGTGCCTGGGAACAGTGAGGGGATGCTGGGCAGGAAGGTGAAGATTGAGCAAAAGGCAAAAAAGCCTGTTGTCATATGCAAACGGTGGGACAGCTTTGTGGGAGATTTCATCTCACCTAACTTGGGAGACTGAGGGGGAGGCAGAAGAGCACATCTACCTATGCCTGGGTTTGCACCCTGGGCCAGGCAGTCAGGATGGAACCCTTTCCAGTCGAAGTCTGCACATCTCATCACATCAAGTCAAAGCCAAAGCCAAGGCTCCCACCTGAGGACAACAAATGTGCCACCTGCACTGGCAACTCCTATGAATGTGCCTATGCAACAACAACCAGTTCAGGTGCTGATGCTTCTGCAACGTCCACTGCATCCAGCCAAACAAATCATAGAATCATAGAACAACCAGGTTGGAAGAGACCCACTAGATCA
Organism: Coccyzus lansbergi; assembly: GCA_033558105.1. Classification (NCBI taxonomy): domain Eukaryota; kingdom Metazoa; phylum Chordata; class Aves; order Cuculiformes; family Coccyzidae; genus Coccyzus; species Coccyzus lansbergi. Next base: position 1,321,782 of record JAUMJK010000780.1, on the reverse strand, counting down.
TCGAGTCCAACCATTCCTATCAAACACTAAACCATGTCCCTCAGCACCTTGTCCACCAGTGCCTTAAACACCTCCAGGGAAAGTGACTTAACCCCCTCCCTGGGCAGCCTCTGCCACTGCCCAATGACACTTTCCAAGCAAAAATTTTTCCTAATGTCCAGCCTGAACCTCCCCTGGTGGAGCTTGAGGCCATTCCCTCTCGACCTGCTCCCTGTCCCTTGGGAGAAGAGCCCAGCTCCCTCCTCTCCACAACCTCCTTTCAGGTAGTTGCAGAGAGCAATGAGGTCTCCTCTCAGCCTCCTCTTCTCCAGGATAAACACCCCCAGCTCTCTCAGTCATTCCTCATCAGGCCTGTTCTCCAGCACCTTCACCAGCTTTGTTGTTCTTCTCTGGACTCGCTCCCACCTTTCACTTTTAGTTGTGGCCACACTGAACACCAGGGCTCAAAGGATAGAAGAAACAGAAACATTCACCATAACTAAACGTACTCAAACTGGGGACCTGTGGGAGCAGAAGGAGCCAAAGCGTACCTTAAGAAAGAAACATGTCAATCCCTGCTGCAGCAAATCCAAACACAACTCAATGACGCACTGCTCGGAGTGGCTGGACACCCGGTACTGACATTGGAAAAAAGAAGGGCAGAAACTATTTGGCAATGAAATGCTTATCTCTGACCTCATCAGTACCAGAGGCTTGTGAGAGGCTCTGCAGGGAAGGGTAAGTGCAATGCTGTGGCTCCTCAATGCTCGCAGTGCGGTCGGAGGGCATCAGAGGAGTCCAACCCAACAGCTTCCTTAGCACAGGAAAATAAGGGGTTGGTCAGACAAAGGAGCAGTGGTTGATCCCTTTTACCTGGAACTCATCAAGGCTTTTGATACGGAGAACGTGAGGGTTTGTTTACATACACAAACACCTGATCTGAGGGAAAAGGAGATGTCAGAGCACTGAGCAAGAACATGAGGCTGCAGAGCCATTATTGCCTCATTTCCACGATCATTTTTGAGCCCAGTGCTGTTTAATACTTTTATTAATAACTTTTGGCACAAATGTTAGAGATTCACTGATGGAATCTGCTGAGGTCTTCCCACTTTCAGCCAGATAAAACAGCATTTGAAACCGGGCAGAAAAAATACAGATAGAACAGAACACCAAAAAGGAGGCAAATCCAGCAGAAGGAAGATATGCAGGTATCCCATAAGCTGGGAACTTGCGGTTGACAATAATGGATGAGAGGAACAGGGTATGCGACCAGGAGGGGTTGATCATCACCTGCCACAAGGATACGGTGCCAAAAAACATCTCCCAGAGCTATTCCTTGAGACCATGATACTAGTACGGTGACACCAGGTCCTCCTGAGCTGCTCCCTGGTGTGCAGGTTGGAACCTTGGCCACCTTGTGAAGTCTAATTCAAACCAACACTGGATGAGAAGAGCACGGAGCCTTTCTTACCTGAGCAGCCACAAGGTGAGCTCCCTGAAAGGACATGGCGCTCTCTAACTACTTCCAGAAGAAGGATAACTAAGTTAAGCTAAACGACCATGCTAAGACAAGGAGATGCAGATACCAAGCCATCCGAGAATGAATTTGGGCCAGAATCACAGAACAAGCAGGTTGGAAGAGACCCACCAGATCATCGAGTCCAACCATTCTTATCAAACACTAAACCATGTCCCTCAGCACCTCATCCACCCGTCCCTTAAACACCTCCAGGGAAAGTGACTCAACCCCCAAACTGGGCAGCCTCTGACAGTGACCAATCACCCTTTCCGTGAAATATTTTTTCATAAAAAAGCCTAAATCTCCCCTGGTGGAGCTTGAGGTCATTCCCTCTTGTCCTGTCCCCTGTCACTTGGGAGAAGAGCCCAGATCCCTCCTCTCTGTAACCTCCCCTCAGGTAGTTGTAGAGAGCAATGAGGTCTCCCCTCAGCCTCCTCTTCTCCAGGATAAACACCCCCAGCTCTCTCAGACGTTCCTCATAAGGCCTGTTCTCCAGCCCCTTCACCAGCTTCCTTGCTCTTCTCTGGACTTGCTCCAGAGCCTCAACGTCCTTCTTGTGCTGAGGGGCCCACAACTGAACACAGGAGTCAAGGAGCAGTCTCACCAGTGCAGAGTCCAGAGGGAGAAGAACCTCCCTGGACTTGCTGGTCACACTGTTTCTGATCCAAGCCAAGCCACAACTGGCCTTCTTGGCCACCTGGGCCACTGTTGGTTCATGTTCAGTCACTGTCAACCAACACCCCCAGGTCTCTGTCCTCCCGGCAGCTTTCTAGACTGTCTTCTCCTAGTCTGTAGAAACTATAACATAGTTTCTAAATTTCAGCACAAACCTCCACAGCCTCCTGTGGAAAAGCAAACCCGCCAGCTGACTGAACACAGAACTCCAGAGTTGATTAAAGCAACACTGTGTGCTGCGCAGCCTTTAACAGGACCCATAGCTCAGCAGTCCAGTGGGTCCCTCCAGTCTCCTGTTTTCAGGTGGCTCCAGGTCAAATCTACCGGTTCACATTTCACAGCCTGTCCCGGTTCCTGTTAACAGCAATCAATCAACTTCACACGTTCTAGTAAATCGACTGTTCCCTGATGTACAACCAGGTCTCTTGTCCCTTATTTCCATGCTTCTGCCTCAGCAAGACAGAATTCCAGGACACAGCTCCACGGTAGCAGCTTCTGACCAGAGGCTTCTGCAGACCCTTCTCCTGCCCCAAGCACACACACAAATTCTCCACCTTCTCCACAGTGGTGCTCTCTAAAGCGAGTTTGTTTTGGGAATAGAGACTGGTTTCCAGTCCTAACGAGTGATCAGTTTCTGGAAGAACCAGCCCATTTAGACGCGTGAGCACCTGTACTGGTAGCAGAAAGAAGGCAGGAACCACAGAGCCGTGGGTGAGACCACAGCAGCCTTGGACACTTTAAGTGATTTAATCTGATGTACAACCGCAGCCTCATTCTTCCACAACCAGTCCTAAACTCTCAAAAGCACCAATACTGTTTCTCTGCCCTGATCAGAAGCCACTGCTCTCTGTGGTTAACAATATTTATGCTCTTATTCCATGTGATTGAGAAAGGTGTTAGATGAGCAGATGTCCAACAGTCCCTGAGACATCAGTATGACAGTGGGATTGGGAGTTATCACTTCTCCCAATGTGCTTAATCTTTGTTTAATGCTCTATTGAAGAGTTCAGCATGGGCAGGTTTCAGTATCGTGTCATATTTGCTGCTCTGCCTCAGTTTCCATGAATTCTGATTTGGCTCTTAGTACTTATCCACCCTGCTGTGGACCCCAGCTCCTGGCACAGACACCACTGACATCTCATGGTGGCCAGAAATCACGTGTGAGAGCTTCAGGACCCTTTCCACGCAGGGTCCTGCCATGCCTAAACCCTGAATCCTCTTCCTCCCACTCCAGTTTTGCTCTGTCTCATGATGACAGGATACTTGCACACTGAAACATGGGGAATCCACCCACCCTCAACAGTTACTCTTCCTTGCTGCTGCCACTGCTCCAGCAGAACCTCAGCCCTCAGGCAGCAGATCAGCCAAGCAGGAAGCAGAGGAACAGCCCCTCTGAGATCCTCCTGCCACTCGCACTGCTGCCAATCCCTTCCTCTGAGCATGGGCGCTTTGTGAGATGCAAGAAAGCCCTGGGGCATTAGGCTGCTGCCCCCGAGCTTCACATTCAGCAACCTCCCCTCACACAGTTCTTCTTAAACGCTTGTCCTTTTATATTAGAAATTCTTGCTTTTCTTTCCAGAGCTGTAATCATCCAATGGATGAACATTAGGAAGCCCTCAAACAGTAAGACAGTGAGTTGCTGGCTCAGAGGGCAGAAAGGCAGTGGAGGAAGCAAGTCAGGAAAGACAGCAGATCAGTGCAAGACACTTGTTGACTAGCTAAAGAGGGGACAAGCAGCTTCTATCCTCTCTATAACTGGCATTCCAACAGTAGTAGCTCCCCTGCAGCCCCTCAGCCAGCCCAGGAGGCAGCTACCACCCCCAGGGCTGCTGCCACTGCATGGTGCTGAGGGGAAAGCTATTGGTCTTCTTATTTTCCACTGCTTTTGCTTAAGAGCAACTTTGCAGCCTGATGACTTGCATTGTGGCATGAACTATCTTGCCAGGGGTGCGTTGCTTCAACGCAGTGGAGTGTTAGTCATGTCAAGGAAAATAAAGGCTCCTGTGCCTCTGATGGCACAGAGCACATCATCCCAGAAGGGGCTGCATGTTCACTGAGGGCCAGAGGTGCTGGCGACTGGCAGTACTCACAGCCATGGTGGAACTGCTCTACTAGCTCTCAATTCCATTTCTAATTTCTAATTAATTTCATTTAATTCCGGCCCTGGAGGTGTTCAAGACCAGGTTGGACGGGGCTTTGAGAAACCTGATCCAGGGGGAGGCATCCTTGGTCATGGCAGGGGGTGGAACCGGATGGGCTGTGAGGCCCGTTCCAACCCAAACCATTCCATGATTCTGTGACTGTAATTACAGTTTATGAGCTGTGTGTTATCACTCTTCTGTTCTCACGCAGAGTCTCTCACCAGAATTCCTAACTGTATGAAGTCACTACGATCAGATTACAGCAAGCGGAAAGGACTGGGAGACAAGGAGAGAAGGGAAGACAAGGAGACAGCATGGATGAGCGGAAACCTACAGGCAGAGATGGAAATCAGACTGATGGTCGGAAAACACAGCAACTTGAATCCTATGGAAAGAGAGCCCGTCAGGCGTGTGCATGCCACTGGGTGTGATGCAATGAGGCCTGCAGAGAGGGCTCAGAACCACATGCCTGCCTCCTGAGACAGAGATAAAGTCTGGGTTAAGGTATGGAGCATCTGGAGTCCCTACAGCGCCTCCCCCCCCCAGCTCCTACCTGGTAGATACCTGTCGTGGTCGTACTCGTGTGAGCGCTGCATGTGGCTGTTCTGACTGAAAGGCTGGTTCCCAAAGAGGTTGTCACTGCGGAGATTGTGGCAGAGCTTCTCCAGGAAGCGGAGGACGTAGGTGATACTGTTTACTGCTGGCAGGTTCAGCGTGTGCTGTTCTCGATCAAACACAGCTGGAGACAGAAACAAACAGAGCCCAACACGTAAACCCCCAGCAAAGGCAGGAGCCTACGCCCAGGGCTGCACAGCCAGCTTCTGTATCGCAGCATCGCTGCTCTAGACTAGAACAAACAAAAGCCTCTGCCTTCCGCTGGCTGAGTGCTGGCGAGTTCACTTTCCCGGGACAGGCTAAAACCAGCCTGCTGCACCCAGCGCTGCACACGGGGCTGCAGCGCCCGGGAAGCTGCGATGGAGGGAAGGGAAAGGCATTCAAGGAGGGGCCTGCACTGCCTACGTCCGGGTAAACATGGGCTTGACAGCAAGAGTTAAAAAGATGGGGTATTTCTCGTCTTTCCATCAGGAATTGTGGGTATCCCACCTGTTTCACCTCCTGCTGGTGAAGACTAATGCTGCCCATGGTGATTCCAGCGCTGCATCCCGTTTTATAAAGGAGCTGTGCCACAGCAACTGCTCTGCCCCGAGCCAGCCACTGGCTGCCCCTTCACTGACATCTTTGGCAAGAAAGAGAAGACAGAAATCTGCCTGCCCTGGCACCAACTGCACCGAGCTTCAGGAGGGACAACTTCCAAAAAGCGCGTCCTTGCAATGACAGCTCTGAAGGCAAAACGCTGCAGGCCAGTTCTCACCTGAGATGACCTCTCCCCCGTGGCCTTGTTTTAAGAAGGAGAAGACTGTTTTCTGATGATAAGCGCAATCAATGCAGGCCTGTACTGCTTGCTGCAGGACAACAGAAGCTCGAGCTGGTCCAAAATGGTCCGGCAGCTGCTGAACTTTCTTCTTGTCTAGGTGGGGCCCAGTGCTGCCGTTCTTGTTCAAGTAAATGCAAACTGCCAAGATGAGAAATGTGTTTGCCATTAACCCACTCAGGAAAGCAAGAAACAGATGCCTAAAATCCAGCCTGGGAGATGCTGAGATTTTAAGACTGTCAAATTCACCACAACTGCCTGTCTACATCCTAGCAGTGGAGGCGCTTCTAGAGGGGAATCGCCTCCAAAATCCTCCTGCCTCACGCTCGTCTTCCAAGCTCCTGCTTTTTCTCCTATGGTTTCCCCAGCATTCAGGTTCCCCACCTGGAGGCTGCAAGGAGATTCCCATGTCAGCCAGCTAAGGTGGCTGTGATGTTCAAAGGAGATGAAGGAATGCAGCCCCAATTTTTTATGGAAAATGGGTTCTTTAGGTTCCTCTGAAAACTGGCCAATGGTGTTCTGAGGAGACAGAGGGCTCAGCCCATACGCAGTGCCTGACTGAACATATGAAAAACAGCTTTGCATTAGACCTCCCTGCCCAGATTCATCTTCAGCTGAACCTCACAGCTGGAGCACAGTGCACACCCTGCACTGCCAGTCCTACTCCTCCCTTGTTCCCCCTTGTCCCTCTTTCCCTCAATATCCATCCTGGCTGAAGCTGAACTGAATCATTCAGCAGTGGCTGAATCATTGCCGCTGCCGTTCAGCAGCTCTGACCCTTGCTGGGGTTCCAGCACTGCTCCTGGCACCATTTGGGAGAGTTGGTGCTTTGGACTCTGGAGAGGTGCAGCCTGCTGTCCTGTCTCTGGCCACGAGAAGAGCCCTTCGGGAGCCCTGGAGTCCCTGCACGCACAGGGTAACTCAGGGAAAGGGGTCCCTGCACTGACCAGAGGATTTGCAACCTTCCTACAGCTTCATTATTTCCAAACCGGAGAGAGAGCTGATCTGAACAGCTGATCTGGACTCCTGCGCCTTTTCCTCTCAAATCACTTTCCCTGTCAGGCCAACCTTTTGAAACTGTAACGTCTGCTGCTCTAAGGGTCTAGGAAGCGCTGGGAGTGTCCTGGTGAGTTGCCTTCTGGCTGATGCAGCTCCTAACTGTGCAGTCTTGTCAAGAATGTGGTTTGAGACCCTTACCTGTGGGAGCCTGCATGGCAGAGCTGGGGATTGTAGCAGCGTCCTGGGGCACAGTGCTTGTGTCTGGCTCTGGGGTACTGGTTGTTGGAGAGGTGGGTGCTGGGTTCAGCAATGTCCTAGGTTTCCTCTGCAGAAAAAGAGGAGATATTTCTCCTTTTATCCCTGCTCTCCTTTTACCATCCATGACCACTACACGCTCTCCTCTGCATCCAACAGACACGGCACTGCAGAACATGACACACTTCTGATGGTGATGGCGGGGAGTCTCAAGAACCTACCGATCAATACTTGCATATTTTATAAACCACAACCCTGAAAACATAACAAGCCTGAGATCTGCCACCTCTGCTTGACTCAGACCAGCTACCCACGATGGACGGAAGAGCTTATTCCACCATTTGGCCATCCTGTCATGATCACAGCAACTGCCATGCTCCTCCACAGCTAACGCAGCTCCGAAGACGCAGGCTCTTAATGGAAATGATCTTTAGGACACAGACATTCTCTACAGCTCTGGGGCTGGAGTCGGGGATGCTCCCAGCCCACACACCCCGTGGTCTCCTACTTGCTGCAGTCACACAGCCAGAGGCTGAGACAAACGTGCCCAAACACACGCATGCAGCATCCCAGGGCAGACTTGCAGCACTTGCTTTTCACCCGCCTGCGTCAGCATCAGCTTTTACCTTACTGCCAGGCTTGGGGCCTCTCTTTCTGGGGAATTTCAAAGGCTCCACTGACTTGGAGGGTGTAGGCATGGGGTGATGGATTAGCGTTTTGGTCGTTCGACCACACTTCTTCCCTGTTTTGCGACGCCTTTGCCCTTGTTGATGCCCCAAATCAGTCTTTGTGCTACTGTGCATGCTAGGTTTCTCCGAGTTTACTTCGGAGGCAGGTAAAGGGCTCTTTGGAATCACAACTGAAATAAAAAGAGAAAAAGCAAATATAATTAAATTAGGCGAGAATCAAAACAAGAGCAGCCTCCATCTTTAAACATATGGAAGAACCAGGAGTGTTCACAGCCCCCTGAATGGAGGCGGCTTCTCTCCAGGCCAGAATAAAAACCAAACGCACTGATCTTTGGCTTGTCACTTGAACTGTGGGACACTGGATGGCTGATCTCCAGAAAGATCACGCTTTTAGCCATACTTTCCTTCCTGAAAGTAACTGACACCTACATCTCCTGCTTCTGCGAGTGGTGACCTGCCAGAGCTCCCGCGCGATGCCCTGCCAGCCTTCCTAGGCAAGGACCAGTCAAGACCTGCTTGACAGTCAGAGAGCCAGGGCCAGGCTGGAAATCCCCTCTCTGGAGGCAAAAGTCAAATTGGTCCTGTCCCTAAATTTGCAGTGAGCTGTGGTGGAAGCTCCATCCTTGATGCCCGCAGGGACAATCACTCCTCGCCAACTACCTCAGCTTGGATCAGCCAACCTGCTTCTCTCACCTACTGCTGGAGGCAAGCAATGTGCCAGCATATAGTTTGTTCCTTCTTATCTCCTCACATTTTTATGACAAAAACAGGTTTGTGGTCTATTTGCCCACAAATCCCTTCAATTTGGCCACTCTAAGCACTGCTAAAGACTGGAGACGAGCTGGTCCAGACCACTGCGTCCTTTAAATTTAAAGTTCTGCTAAAAAGAAGCAAAACCAAACCCTCCTGGATTAAAAAATGCATGTGGCCTTCAGGATGTCTTGTTTCTCAGACCTGGAAACCTCGCTGTGAATTCAAGAGGAGGGCTTTCAATCAGACAAGAACAACCATGCCTGAAGCGAGGAGCGTTTTAGTCAAGGAGAAAATCTTGGTAATGAAAACCAGGCACTAAAAGACTGGTACCAGGATGGCAAAACTGTGGGCAAATAGATTTTTAAGACTTCTCTGGTGACAGTTTTACAAGCGGTTACTGTGAGCAAGGACTCATTCCCTTTACACAAAGATCCTGTTCCCTGCTGACTGCTCAGAGGCAGCAAACCAAGACGGGTCCAACTTTCTAGGGGTCTGGAGAAAGTCAGTGAGCTGTGAGGTGACAGCAGTGAGACCTGGCTCAGAAGATAATCAAGGCACAGGGCAGTGAACTGATGGCTCTGTCAACCACTCCACTGCTGGTCAAAGCGCAGGGGTGGTACAGACATCCCCTAAGGTCCCACCAGTGGCAGCTTAGTAAGGCTGATGCGAGCTGCAGGATCCTGCTTTGCTCTCCTAATCTGACTCCATCTACCACCTTCACCTCCGGGTCCCCTGTGCTCTCCCCAGGGAGTTGATCATAAACCTGACTGCCAGGGCCAAGAAAACTCAAGTGAGGGGTTCATTCAGACAGGTGGAAACCAGGTCTGGGGTTTCACATCAGGACTGGATGATGTGATGTGCGCGGATGTGCTTGGCAAGACTCTCCTCCAGGTCCAAGGTGCTGCTAGGACTCTCAGCCTCCAGCCACGTAGGCATTTGTGTCTCATTGGCAGTGCCAGTGACGGCCGTGCAGAGGGCAGCTGGAGCTCCAGACTGTCTGGCCAGGCTGAGTTTAGGACACAGAGGTCAGCAGCTACCGCAGAGAGCGGTCAGGAACAGCGGCTGTGTTCCTCCTGCTGCTGCTGGCAAACCTTGTGTACACTGCCACTTGCTGCTGTGGGAGGATGAACTCTGCTGCCTCTGCCCCACCACACTGAGCTCCTGTGTGTTTCTATGAGTAACCTGCTCAAAAAACAAAGTGCAGAATGTCTGACGTTGTCTTTGGGTGGTTTACACCTACCCTAACCTCACTTTGCACTCGTGCAAACAACACAGTACACGGTGGATCCAGGAACTGGCCCCGTTCTGATCATTACAAGTTTAATTTTTGTTTTTTTGAAGTTTAATTTTTAATTGGTTTTGTGCATTAGGGTTCTGTACCAGAGGCTGGGGAGCACGCAGTCAGCCCAGGATCTGACTTCCCAAGTCACATCTTTTTGTGTGTCAGGTACAGCAAATGGTGGTAAAAAGAGGGTTTTACTATCCCTTCTTTGAGATGTTAATATTAACAGCAAGATTACTTTGCTGGCAAGAAAAGGATTTCTTACAGCTGATGGGTTTCCATGTCACCTGTGGCAGGCGACATCCAGCACTGAGCGGCACCAATAGAGAGGGACAACACGGACAGGACAGGCACCGATGGTTGAGTTGCCTCCAGCCCTACGTCTGTACAGCTGAGCCCAGCAGAGAAATTTTTGTATTAAGGGATTTACTGGAATCCCATAAGTCGATGGGACAATGACAGACGTCAGTAAAACTCTCTGTACTTCAAAGAAGCTATGAAACAACAAACACACACCTGAAACAGGGAGATTCTTCTCCCTCTGGACTCAGCACTGGTGAGGTCGCTCCTTGAATCCTGTGTTCAGTTGTGGGCCCCTCAGCACAAGAAGGATGTTGAGGCTCTCGAGCGAGTCCAGAGAAAAGCAACAAAGCTGGTGAAGGGGTTGGAGAAGAGGCCTTCTGAGGAACGGCTGAGAGAGCTGGGGGTGTTTATCCTGGAGAAGAGGAGGCTGAGGGGAGACCTCATTGCTCTCTCCAACTACCTGAGGGGATGTTGTACAGAGTTGCTTCCAATCTGCACTGATGCCAAGTGTCTGAACCAGGCTGTGCCTGCGACGAGGCTTCTCTAGTCTGGGGGAAGAACTGTGGAGGCTGAGGAAAGCTGTGAAGCAAACACACTCTCTCAGTTTTACCAGTGAAAACTCCACAGCAAGGGTGCTTTGGGAAGCTGGGATGCAGCAGCCAAAGCTGCCAAACCACCCCCTCTGCTTGAGGCTAGAAGCACGTCGCAGAGAAATCTCAGAGCCAGGGAAGGAGAGCAATGTCAGCCAACTCCTGGTGTGCAAGCTTTCACTGTATTGATTTATAATAAAAAATGATGTCATCTATTGGTCTAATAAATGCAGAAAGATGTATGTATAAATGCAGAAAACTGGCCACTTCACCTGTAAAGATATTACAAGTAAAGTGAAGAATCAGTTCTGGGTTTAGGGCAATAAAAGCCTGGATCTCGGTGTGGGCAGACCACACACCAGCAAGCCTCGTGTCATTCAGCCACACCAGAGTTGTTCCCCCTGCGCCTGCTGCCCCTGGCAGCATCTTCCTGCCACAGCCCCGGCTCCACGGGGACAGAGGAGCCGCTCCAGCTCAGCAGGCTGTTCAACCACAGTGAGTTACAGCAAATTGAGCAGCCAGCGCAGGGCATAAACTAACTAGCTAATGACCTAGATGGGTTCTGTGTGCCTGACAGCATTGCTGAAGGCAGTGGTGAATGCACTGCTGAATGCATGTTCCTATTCTTCCCCATGTCTGCTTCAATGAGATGGATATTTTCCTGACCTAGAGTGATTTAGTGAAATGAACTCTTCTCATCCCATTCAGCAAACTTGCCTGTATGTTTGGTTGATTTTTAAGTAGAATCTCAGAGAACACCAACCCGTGAATTCATTTCTCTTCCCCTACCAGTGCTGAACTGCATGTAATCAATGTGATGAGGAGATGCTGATCACTTCAGAGCAGAGTTATCCCACCAGCTGCACTGCGGAGCCAAGGCACAGCCCCAAACCCACAGAGGCACAGCTGCTGCCTCCTCACCAGGGATTAGAGGCTTCCTAATGGAGCCTAAAGTTTTTGCCAAGTGCCTATTACTTTCCTTCATGATTCCAGTCCCTCCTGTTACCAGGATATGGTCAGGAATGAAGCCCAGGACTGCTGAGGGAAGGAGCAGTGCAGAGCGCTCAGCCCTGCTTGCACCCTCCTGATGCCTGACAGGCTCCAGCAGTGGCAACGACTTATCTTACAGCTGCAAATCATTGTCCATGTATCCCATAACTGCCAAAAGCTTCAGTTTACTGCATCTTATTCAGCTGGTGATGGTGTGAGCCCAACAGTGAGAATCCACGAGGGACATCCCCACCTCACAGAATCATAGAACAGTTTGGGTTAGAAGGGACCTTAAACATCATCTAATTCCAACCCCTGTGTAATGGGCAGGGACAGCTACCACTGGATCAGGCTGCCCAAGGCCCCATCCAACCTGGCCTTGAACATCTCCAGGGACGGGGAGGCCACAACTTTGCTGGGCAACCTGGGCCAGGGCCTCCCCACTCTCATGGTGAAGAAATTCTTCCTTGTGTCTACTTTAAATTTGCGCCTCTCCAGTTTATATCCATTGTCCCTAATCCTCTCATCACAAGCCTTTGTAAACAGTCCCTCCCCAGCTTTCTTGTAGCCCCTTCAGTTACTGCGTGGTCACTATAAGGTCTCCTCTGAGCCTTCTCTTCTCCAGACAAAACAAGCGCAACTCTCTCAGCCTGTCCTCGCATAGAAGGTGCTCTAGCCCTCCCATCATCCTTGTAGCCTCCTCTGGCCTTGTTCCAACAGTTCCACCTCCTTATAGAGTATACTAGAACTGGACACAGTACTCCAGATGAGGTCTCATATGAGAGAAATAAAGGGGCAGAATCACCTTCCTCAACCTGTTGCCCAAGCTTCTTTAGATCCAGCCCAGGATACAGTCGATCTTTTGAGCTGCAAGAGCACATTGCTGGTTCATGTCAAGCTTCTCATCAGCCAGCACCTCCAATTCCTTCTTCTCAGGGCTGCTCTCAATCAAATCATCCCCCATCCTGTACTGAAACTGGGGATTGCCTTGACCCAGGTTTAGGACCTTGCACTTGGTCTTGTTGAACCTCATGAGCTTCTTACAGCTCCAGTTCTCCAGCCTGTCCTAGTCCCTCTGGATGACATCCCATTCTCCTGGTGAGGCAACTACACCACTCAGCTCGGTGTCATCTGCAAACTTGCTGAGGGTGCACTCAATCTCGCTGTCAATATCATTGATGAAGATATTAAACGGCACTGGTCCCACTACAGACCCAAGGGACTCCACTTGTCACAGATCTCCAGTTGGATGTCGAGACATCGGTCACAACCCTCTGAATATGACCCTCCAACCAGTTTCTTATCCACCAAACAGTTCACCCATCAAATCTATATCTCTCCAACTTAGAGAGGAGCATGTTGTGGGTTACCGTGTCAAAGGCTTTACAGAAGTCAGACAGATCACATCCCTTGGTTTTCCCATGTCCACTGCTGTGGTTAACCCCTTCATAGAAAGCCACTATGTTGGTCATACAGGATTTGCCCCTGGTGAAGCCATGCCGGCTGCCATTAATCACCTCCACATCCTCCGTGTGCTGTAGCAGAGCTGCTAGGAGGATCTGTTCCATGGTCTTCCCAGGCACAGTGTCAAGGCTGACAGGTGGGTAGTTCCCAGGGTCATCTTTTCTATTCTTTTTAAAAATGGGCACAACATTACCCTTCTTCCAGTGACCAGGGACTTCTCCTGACTGCCATGACTTCTCAAATATCATGGCGAGTGGCTTGGCCTCCTCCTTCCCTATTCCACTGTTTTCATCCCCTGAAACCACCAAGAGGAGCTACATTTTCAGAAAATCAAGAGAGGCCTCTTACTTGAGAAATCAAGTTTGCTGTCACTGAGAAACATAGCTCCTCTCGGCCCTGCAGCTTTGGAGCTCATACAGCACATGAACAGCCTAACACAGCTCTAAAGCTGGCGAGGAGTTGGGCCATGCAACCTCCAGAGATGCCTTCCCACTTGAATTACTGGAATCTAGAATTACTGGACCATTGATTTGGGTCACACAGGCACCCAGCACAAGGGTGGACATGGGGGATCAGGCCGACTCCTCAAGGGGCCAGCAGGCACCCATCAGCCTGGCTGCAGTGAGGAACATCACCCTGAAGATGTTGGATCAAGTGCTGCTGAACCTGGAGCCAAAGGAAAGTCTGGCTGGGCTGGCAATCACTGATGGAATAGTTTAAACAGTCCTGAGCATCCTGCAGAAACAGAGACTTGACAAGGAATTCCAGACTTTTGGCTTCATTTCCTAATGCCAAAATATCCCCTTCCATTGACACACGGCACCAGTAGCACTCACAGTGCTGGGACTCGAACTGTTATTTGCTGATGATTCTGCAAAGTTCCCATCCACTCTGAGGTCGAGATAACACTAGAAAGCAGCACTCATCCCTCCTCAGCTTCTCTCAGACCTGGCACAGCTTGGAGGCAACATTATGTCCTTGAGATGAGAATAACGAAGACAATACTTAGGAAAATACAGGACAGAAGAGTTGAAGATGGAGAATGGTGTCACAGAATCATAGAACGGTTTGGGTTGGAAAAGACCTCAAAGCGCAGCCAGTTCCAACCTCCTGCCACAGGCAGGGAGACCCTTCCATTGGATCAGGGTGCTCAAAGCCACATCCAACCTGGCCTTGAACACCTCCAGGGTTGGGGCAGCCACAACTCATCTCCACAGCCTCCTCTGGACTTGCTCCAACAGCTCCATGTCCTCCCTGTGTTGAGGACTCCATAGCTGAACGCAGGGCTCCAGATGAGGTCTCACTTGAGCAGAGCAAAGGGTCAGAATCCTCTCCCTTGACCTCATCAAACTCCTTCTGATGCAGGTTGCACTTCTAATCTTGCGGAGAACTGATTGAATCCTTCCTTGGATATAGCAGTTCAGACCCAGACAACCTGGAGGCTGGAGCTGAACAGGAACCAGAGCTTGGGGCTGGTCCCAGAGTAAGAGGTGAAAGCTTCAAACTTCTGCAGTTGTTCCCAGAGCACAGATTGACACCACTGGCCACCACGAACAGACTAGGGGTAAATATGAGCTCCAGGAAGGCTCAGTATTTGGTTCACCCTGAGCTCTGAGCAGATCATAACACGGGAGGAAAAGTCAGAGTATGGGTGTGACATATGGGCTTTGTGCAAGAACAGGGATTAAAAAAATCCCCCAAGCCCTGGAACTGACGAATCAGAGCATGATTATTCTGATAATTCATTATTTCGTGTAGGGATTCCTGCTCTCCAGCCTGGAATATCTGCCTGAGCTGAGGATGAGATCACAGACACATCTACCACAATAACACAGCAAGAGGATCCAAGCGCTGCATGATTCAACGTGTCCGAGGTGATCTCATGATTGGTTATCTTATCTCCCAAAGCTGCATCTTCATTTTACACAAGTTTTATCCAGTTTCAGCTTTCGATTACTGAAACTCTCAGCTGCCTTCACTTGAGCCATAATTCAGACCTCACTGCCCAGTGGCTAAACGGCAGCGCACACAAAAATGCAACATCATGGTCAAAGTGTCTCCATCCTGCGTGTCCTGGTGACCAGGCTGTATTTCAGTGTCTGTGTTTGGGTAGGACATTCAGAAGCACACGAAGAAGAGCTTATAGCAATGTCTTACACATTGAATATGAGAAAGGCTCTGAACTTTCATCACAAGTGTCCCATTCCTCCAGGCTTAGAAATCATAGAATCATAGAATCACCCAGTTGGAAAAGACCCACTGGATCATCGAGTCCAACCATTCCCACCAATTTCTAAACCATGTCCCTCAGCACCTCGTCCACCCGTGCCTTAAACACCTCCAGGGAAGGTGAATCAACCACCTCCCTGGGCAGCCTCTGACCCTTTCCACAATTTTTTTTTTCCTAATGTCCAGCCTGAACCTCCCCTGGTGGAGATTGAGGTCATTCCATCTTGTCCTGTCCCCTGTCACTTGGGAGAAGAGTCCAGCTCCCTCCTCTCTACAATCTCCTTTCAGGTAGTTATAGAGAGCAATGAGATCTCCCCTCAGCCTCCTCTTCTCCAGCCTAAACACCCCCAGCTCTCTCAGCCGTTCCTCACAAGGCCTGTTCTCCAGCCCCTTCACCAGCTTCCTTGCTCTTCTCTGGAAGAGCCTCACTCCAGAGCCTCAACATGCTTCTTGTGCTGAGAGGCCCACAACTAAACACAGGATTCGAGGAGCAGTCTCACCAGTGCTGAGTCCAGAGGGAGAAGAACCTCCCTGGACCTGCTGGTTACACCATTTCTGATCCAAGCCAAGATGCCATTGGCCTTCTTGGCCACCTGGGCCACTGCTGCCTCATGCTCAGTTGCTCTCAACCAACACCCCCAGGTCCCTCTCCTCCAGGCAATTTCCAGACAGATTCCTCCTAGTCTGTAGCTGCTCAGGGTTGTCGTGCCCTGACATTTGTCCGTGTTAAACCTCATCCAATTAGACTCAGCCCAGCAGTCCAGCCTGTTCAGATCCCTTTGCAGAGCCTCCCTACCCTCCAGAAGACTGACACTTCCACACGTTTGGATGAGCTCTGTGCCCTGCAGAGGCCACTGTACTCCCTGCAGACACGAGCTGTGGCATTTCTACAGTTTCTGTAAATAAAACAACTACATAAAAAAAAAAAAAAGGGGTCTAGAGAGTCACGGTGACACCAGGCACTGCTATTTGCCTTCTGCACAAACCACACATTTACAGTTCCCCATTTACAGGTAGTTACAAGAGAGAAACCAAGCTGAATAAGCTGCTGGAGCTCTATGATGCCACCACCCACTTTGCCAAAGGGCTGAAAGTGGCAATGCTGACAAACCTGAAGGAGAAGAACCTGGTAAAAGTGATGGAACTGGAAGAAGCTGTGGATGGTCTGTACTAACTCTACCAGCTTGAGTATGGAGACCTGGAAGAGGAAAATCTGCTTGTTCAGATCAGTGCTGTGCCCTTGGAGCATTGGGAAGTAACTGACCAATGAACAGTCCAAGAACCGAACCATTCTAAAGGCAGAGCAGCCTTGAAAACAGCCCCAGGTGCTCACGACACCTCGCAACACATCTCAGAGATGCTGGGTCTCACGCTGACAGTCGAGGTTTAGCAACCAGTACCAGCCTAGTTAAGCATCCCAAACACCCTACCTGTGATTATAACCACATGCGGACTCAGGAAAGAGAACAACTGAAGGTTGCAGTCGGTGCTGCTGTAACTGAAGACCAGAAAATCCCTATTCTGGATCTGTAGAATCTGCTTATATGAATCAAACCCCAGAACTCACAACCCAAAGGTCTCCATCACCAAAGCTACCATCGGCATATCAACCTCCACCCCAACCATTTGCTCAACCCAAGTACCTGACTGGACCTGAGCACAATGTGCTTCTGGTTAGAACCAAAACTGAAGATTTACTCAACAACACAGCCATGAGGAAACAGACCTACCACCAAACAGAAACTCAGCCTTGTGAACCCAGATGGGTCTGGACTGGTCAGCAGACATGTGGATGGAGGCGACACAGCTCTGCCTTCCCACAAAGCCTCTGGGATCCTCATCAAAGACTTTTATAAAAGCTAAAGGGCCATGAAATAAGAAGGAAGGTTTCTATAGGTATAAATGAAGGGTTAGATGAAGTACGGGCAAGCAGTCATTCTTGTGGAGGAAAGAGGTCTCCATGGAGCACACAGGGATCCACAGTGGGATCTGCACCTGCTCATGAATGACCTGTTGAGGGGACGAGAGAGGTGAGAAGGTTTTCTAAAGATCCACAGTTCCCAGGATAGACAGGACAGTGACAGCCTGAGAGCAGGCCCTGAGAGAAGGTAGGAGATGGGGTTTCAGGGCAAGGAGACACACTGGTGTTTTATAAAGCAATGAGTGTGGAGAAAACCACTCCTACCTTCAAAGTGATGGGCTCTGAGCTCTGTGGTGCTCCTTTACGAAGGAGAACTTGAGCTCTATCATTCACTGCATGACAACACCAGCTCAAGGCACAGCGGCCAGAAAGAGCCCGGGAAAGATTCCACTTCAGAAAATGAGATGTTGGATCTTATGGTAAAAACCAACAGAACTGAAATCTTCATTGAACTGGTTAAAAGGTAAGGAAAAAGTTCCTGTAGCTGTAAGAGTAGGTCAAAGGATCGATTTCTGTCTCAACATTTTTCCTCATTTTTTAGCCTCAGAACGTGACTGTATAAATCAGAAATGCAGGTGTCAGAAAACTGGTCTCAGAAACTCAGCTAGAACTGGTACGGAACGAATGCTTTGTACCTAACTACCTGTACCTGCTTCCTTATCTCAAAAATGTTTTGTACCTGTCTTCAAGCCTCTTTGCTCCCGACCATCGTGAAAGATCCATGAAGCAAGGAGGAAAAGACAAGAAGATTAATGACCACAGACCCACAGCCAACAGAGCACGCGCACAAGGTGACGATGACTACTGCCCTTCATCAGGAGACCCCAGGTCGACCACCGCCGCCAGAAGGGGCACGTGTGCAAGGGGAAGCAACCCGCAGACACTCCTCTCTTGGCACGTGGGCCCTGCTAGGTGGAGACTGGCACATCTGCACAGGCAAAGGCAGATTACAGGTGCATTGACTGGTATAAAAGACAGCTCTGGAGCAGCTGAATTCAGAGGGGCAAAGACCCCCTCCACTGTGGGATCACCTCCAGCAAAGACTGAAACAAAGGAAAGCCTCCTGAACCAGGACTCCGAGAGACGCTGAACATCTGTGGACCCATGGTGGTACCTAGGAACCTCTTTTCCTTTCCTCTTCTCCCTATCTCTTTCCTTGTTCTCTCTCTCTTTCTATCATACGTCGTTTTCTATCATACGTCATTTTATGGGCATAATTAATAAAGTGCCTGTTTAGATCAAAATTTGACTCCCTTGACTCTCTTTGAATTATTTTTGCACTCTGAAATTATAAATTAAACAAATCATCATGCATCCGCTTACGAGTGGACCGTGACAGTAGCTTATCCCTGGATTCCAATTTCCATGGAGTTCCAGCCTTTCCAGGCATAACTTCAGACAGGGCTAAGCTCTGCCTTGCCGAGAGCCACCTTGAGTCTGCCCCTCCCTGATCCTGTTAAGGAAACTCTGACCGCACTGAACATTCTGAAAAGCTCCTTCACACAGCTCTGGCTTCGAAGGCCAATGTAAAATATCTTTTAATATTTTTAACAAGGTTCCAGCATCGTTTCAGACACAGCAACTCTGATTATTCCTTAGCAGTAAGAGTACACCCAGCCACGTGCACATATTGCTCAGTACAGGGGAAAGTGCTTTGAGATGAGTGTGAGGGGTGTGAACACAATAGATACAATCACCAACACATCCTGGGGGGCAGCAACGTCTCCTCTGCTGATGGTAAAAAAAAAGGAGACAACAGACATGACCAGACATAAAGACAACAGCAAGGACATCCAAATTGGTGTCCTCAGCAAAAGGCATCTGCAGTTTAGTGCTGAACACACACATTCACTCAGTTCCAAAACCCAGGTCGTAATTTCACCCCATAGGGGAAAGAAATTAACTGCTTTGTATCCACTGGGGAGGATCAAACAGATGAGGAAACTTAGTCATGCATCTTTGAGAAGAGCAGAGAAGCTGGTGAAGGATCTGGAGAACCAGTCTGATGAGGAGTGGCTGAGAGACTGGAGGTTGTTTAGGCTGGAGAAGAGGAGGCTGAGGGAGACCTCATCACTGTCTACAACTGCCTGAAAGGAGGTTGTAGTGAGGTGTGTGTTGGTCTTTTCACCCAAGTGACCGGTGATGGGATGAGAGGGAATGGCCTCATGTTGCACCAGACCAAGTTCAGATTTGACATCAGGAAGAACTTCTTCATCAAAAGGGTTCTCAGGCGCTGGCAGAGTCTGCCCAGGGAGGTGGTGGAGTCCTCATCACACCTCAGTTCCTGTCACTGCCAGTAAAGCAGAGGAGCAGAAGGGCCATGCTGGGAACAGCCCTGGCACAGGCGCTTACCCCACAGGGACCAATGGCTGGTTTGGGCAGTGGGGCTGGTTCCAAGGATTTAGCATGAGGATCTGGATTGCACAGGAAGCCTCAATGGAATTAGAACACTATTATTTATTCCATATGGAGCATTCTCATCACCCTTACAGAAACACTCCTGTATAGTGGGAGCCAGTGCCCCACAACCTTTGCTGACCATTTTTACAAAGCCAGCGGCCTTGTTGTGCACCCTTCGTGCTGGCACAGCATTTTATTTCTCCAGTGCTCTGGATTAATTTTGCATGGCCAGTCAGATGCTCCTTTGCAGGCGTAGCCAAGAAGAAAGGTGCTGCCAGCTTCTTCTCACAGCCCAGCCACCAGGATGGACAACACGGAGCTGCAATTAGCCTCCTGGAACACACGGTTCACATGTAGAGGATAAGCAAATGGCAAATTTGTCTACAATCACCCTCTTCACACCCCAAATTGGCAGTTTTCTTCCTACCTTCATCCCACTGCCACTTGTTCCAAACAAACTGGCTGCAGCACAACCTGGGCTCTCACACGCTGTGATCACCATTAATCTCATCTTCTCCAGCCCATGGTAAAACTAAGCTGTTGTCATGGTATGTTGTTTTAATCAACTGTGAAGCAGTTATGGAACAAAAACAGAGAAATTCTGAACCACAAAGGAGGCGAGAACAGAGCTGGGCAGCTCAAGCATGAGGAGGTTATAGACAGGAGGTAGCTGGGCTCTTCTCCCCAGAGACAGGGGACAGGACAATAGGGAATGGCCTCAAGCTCCACCAGGGGAGATTTAGGCTGGACATTAGGAAAAAAAAATTCACAAAAAGGGTCACTGGGCATTGGAACAGGCTGCCCAGGGAGGGGGTTGATTCATCTTCCCTGGAGGGGTTTAAGGGACGGGTGGACGAGGTGCTGAGGGACATGGTTTGGTGACTGGTGGGAATAGTTGGACTCGGTGATCCGGTGGGTCTCTTCCAACCTGATTGTTCTATGATTCTATGAATTCATCAGCAGAGCTGACCCTCAAGCTCCTGAGTGGGGGATGTATGAGTGGGTGAAAGGAGTAATCAGGGAGCTCCAGGAGAAATGCCAATGCTGGTATTTATTGGTAAAATCAGAACAACATCAAGTCAGAATCTGATCTCCATTCCTCAAGATTAATTCAGTTACTCCGAGGTCAGGCCGAGGTTGTCTCCTTGTGTGACCGTTCCAGTGCACACATGGTGAGTGCTCCAGCAGGACCAGCAAGAGCCTGGCTGCTCGGTAGGTGGCCTGTGGGCAGAACTGGCACCTTTGGTCCTGACACAGACACCAACAACATAAATGAACTCATCTCTACACCTCAGGAAAGCCACCGATCAGACTGCAGCTTTTCCAGGCTCACTGTTCCAGTAGAAACCATCGGCAGAGCATGCATCCACAGCACTTTCCAAGGCACTAGGGATGCCCAATACATCTGGTCCACAGGGTAGCAGACCAGAAAATCCCAGATCCACGGTCATAGGAAGCAACCAACCTGCAGACTGGGTGAGACTTCGGCTTGTGAAAGCACAGCCAAGTCAGCCTGAGTTGCACCAGCAGCAGGGACAGAGCTCACGAGTTTCTGCACAGGTTTACAGCCCACAGGGAGTTGTCATCAGCACGGTGATCCTCTATTTATATCCAACTCACTCCAGGACATCCATTCAGCTAAAATACATGGCATGAGAGGCCACCACAATCAATCTCCTGACTGATCACGTCTTCTGCCCCTGGGAGTTAATTATCAGTGGGTTTCCAAAGCCCCATGTGGAGAATCAAAATGTTTCTGTACTCTTGCCATATTCAGGCTATTCAGGACCATTCCTGGGGTTTCTGCTTGTTCTGATCTTCTCTGAAGCTCTATTTTTAGCTTTCGCTTCCTGGTTATATATTAGCAGAACACCTTCAACATATCAGTGCACAAAAACAAGGAGACCGGTAGGTGAGTGTCATTTATTCCACTTTTGTTCTTTTTCAAAGCTGTTCAGAAGCCATAAAAAATACCAAAGATCAAGAGGAGAACTGTGACAAGGCACAAAAGGTCCACACTTCATAACAAGTGGGGCTGGGTGTTCAGTACGGAGTTTCGAGGTTCAATAAAAACACACCCTGTGGCGACATGTACCTGTTTGCCAAAGCCGGGGTCAGAGCTGGGCTCAGCAGCATTGATTCCTTGCTCAAAAAAATGGGGAGAAAACAAAAATTGTCCCCAGCAGGTCATGAGAAGATGAAGTTGAGGTTCTCGTTCCTGTAGAGTGACTGAAAAATTCCACGAAAATGGGCCAATTTCTCCCATACACTGCTCCGACCTCAGCCATCCCAGTGACCATGTGCAGCCTCCTACAGACTTTGTGAGGAAGGTCTGGGTGAAGATTTTGGTTCCTCTGGCTCTTTCCCACATTCCTACAAGGGACCAGAGCTCCTGTCACCAATGGTTGGCATGGGTGTGCTGGTGGGAGGCACCAACAAGGCGTGGAGCCCCGAGCACTCAATATTAGGCTTCTTAATAATGGGTGCTTTGTAGAAGCATGGAATGGTTTGAGTTGGAAGGGAACTCAAAGCCCACCCAGTTCCAACCTCCTGTCAGGGACACCTCCCATTGGATCAGGGGCTCCAAGCCCCATCTAACCTGCCCTTGAACCCCTCCAGGGATGGGGCAGCCACCACTGCTCTGGGCAACCTGGGCCAGGGCCTCCTCACCCTCACAGCAAAACATTTCTTCCTTGGATCTCATCTCAATCTCCCCTTTTTTCAGCTTTTCACCATTCCCCTTGGTCCAATCCCTGCACTCCCTGAGGCTTTCCTAAAGACACACAAACTGTTACATTTGGCACACTTCAAGCTTATTTAACTCTGCTTCCACACCTGCTACCTGAGGGTGGTGAGGGACAGACACCAGCCCTGCTTGTAACCAGCAGCTCAGGGGTCAGACACTTCTAGACCCCCAAAATAAAAGCCTTGCACTGCTGTTCTTCCTTGAGGTTCTCCAGTTCCACCCTGAAAGCGCTCAGACCTCCGCTCTGCATGAGCACAACCACATCCCACCAGTGGGAGCATTGTTACTGGTCAGAAATGGAGCAGTGACCCCAGTGATCTTCACCCAAAGAAGGGAAGGACTCAACAGTGTGGATCCTGTAGAAATGTCCTGCCAAGACTCAGTAACGCCCTGAGATTCCAAAACCTCGTTTTGGGTCAAGAAGCAGGATGGAAAAGGGAACGAAACACCCTGAATCCAAACCAGTTTCTCTGAGCTATGATAATTTATGTATTTTAGAGTATATATGTATGTATTATGTTTAATAAAGCACGAGGGAAGTTCAAGGTGGGAGGAAGGCTGAGACACTGATGTTAGGGAAAGGCTGAAGGATGGTGGAAACTCTGCCATTCCCAGATCAGCTCCTTCTCTCAGGGGCTCTTGCTGGCCCCAGGACACCACATCAGGCCACTGACACACCAGATGCACTGGTCCTGCTGAGCCACAGCTTTGCTCTTTGCTGAGCTGCAGGCAGTCAGCATCCAGGGGGGGTCAGGGAGCAGCATGTCCTCCCGTGCTGCTCTTCTCCAGCCCCTAGACCTCCAAAGCCAACGCAGACTCCAGGACACACATCCACACCAAACCAGGATCATTGCTAAGCGCCTTGGCTCTGTGTTCCAAACAGCTCAAGAGCATGTTCTTGGGATCTTCCCATTGTGCTCTGAAAGGCAGTGACACTCAGTCCCGTGACTGCACATGCATTTGACCATGGTTGAAAGAGAAAATGCTGGACTGCTTTGGGTAACCTCCTGCCATCAGTACTGTATCTCTACTGGTGTGGACCCAAATCCAGCCACCCCGACACAAACATAGAATCATAGAATCACCAGGTTGGAAGAGACCCACCGGATCATCGAGTCCAACCATTCCTAACAAACATCACCCAACCTGATACACAAGCTCCAAACCTTGGCTGAAGTGACAGTAATTACTACTTGAGCACCCCCGATCCAGTGGGAGGTGTACCCTGTCCCTGGATGAGTTTTGAGGTCTCTTCCAATGCAAACCACTCCATGATTCCATGATTTTTCCATCTCCTCCACACAGCAAAGCCCAGGAGCTCCCCTGAATGTTCCCCCACCAGCTATTCCTGATGAGACTCCTCCAGCCACTGCCGTGTTGCCTCCCCAAAGGAGGAAGAGAAACCAAGCAACACCAAACATACAGTAATAAAATAGACATTACCTTTGCCCATGGGCAGAACACCTAGCAGCTGATCCCCATCTTCATTTGAACCAAGCAGTTCACCAATAAATCACATGGCAGCAGCCGTGGGGAGAGTGGAGGAACTCCATCAACTTTCTCTCCAGGGTCAGCGTTTTGTGCCTCTGCTCCCGACTCAAGTCCCAGCTCCTGGCACAGCACCCATGCGAGGGCAGGCCCTGCCGGCACACTCCGGTCGCTGTGGCTGTATGGGCGGTTTGTGTATCACATGCAGTCCAGGAGTGGATGTGAACTCCCCTTCAGCACATCCCCATGGTAACTATCTAAAGCGATTAACTTCTGCTTGCTTTCCGCCGAGGGAAAGGCTCTCAAGGCAGCCCCGGGAGAGCGAGTTGCATGCGACAGCTCTAGCAGAGCTGAGTGAAGGCTCTCAAGGCCAGTGCCTGCCATTCAACCACGTTGAGCACCAGGGTCTCCAGTGCCCATGCCGCTCCCTGATGGCTGTGGCACCGTAGCTGGGAGGACGCGCTCTGCGTTAGCTCTCCCAACCCTGCAGGGCGCGGGGCCTCTCTGCCAGCTGGGTTGGTGCCAAGGCAGCAACTCCACTCCTCCAAATTCCAGAGCTGGAGCTGCTTCCAGTTCTGCCTGCCCAGCCTTAACACTTTCACTGCTGTCCCTCTCCTACATCTAGCATCACCCGTGTCTTTGTTATGGAGCATCCAAAAGAGTGGAAAAAGAGGTAATGAGCCCACCAGGGAAGACCATAGGAACTCAGTATCAGCTGCAGGCACAGCTCAAATGGAAGAAAGGTGCAAGGACCTTCTCAGTTATAGAATCATAGAATCATAGAATCACCAGGTTGGAAGAGACCCATCAGATCATCAAGTCCAACCATTCCTATCAAACACTAAACCATGTCCCTCAGGGCCTTGTCCACCTGTGCCTTAAACATCTCCAGCGAAGGTGACTCAACCCCCTCCCTGGGCAGCGTCTGACACTGCCCAGTGACCCTTTCCATGAATTTTTTTTCACTAATGTCCAGTCTAAATCTCCCCTGGTGGAGCTTGAGGCCATTCTCTCTTGTCCTGTCCCCTGTCCCTTGGGAGAAGAGCCCAGCTCCCTCCTCTCCACAACCTCCCCTCAGGTAGTTGTAGAGAGCAATGAGGTCTCCCCTCAGCCTCCTCTTCTCCAGGAGAAACACCCCCAGCTCTCTCAGACGTTCCTCAGAAGGCCTCTTCTCCAGCCCCTTCTCCAGCTTTGTTGCTCTTTTCTGGACTCACTCCAGAGCCTCAACATCCTTCTTGTGGTGAGGGGCCCACAACTGAACACAGGATTCGAGGAGCGGTCTCACCAGTGCCAAGTCCAGAGGGAGAAGAACCTCCCTGGCCCTGCTGGTCACACCATAGCCCAGGCTGGAAGGGTTTCTGCTGAAAGCCAGTATTGTGCTGGGACACCTCTGAGAAGCAGCAAAGCAGACAGTGTCGTGGTTTGAAACCTCTTAGTTTTGACTCACACATTCTCATGTTTCTTCTGAGCAAGACAGTGAGTGAGCGAGATCGTGTTATCAGCTGTAGCTGTTACCAATGGAGAATGTGCAAATCTCCCCTGGCGGAGCTTGAGGCCATTCTCTCTCATCCTGTCCCCTGTCCCTTGGGAGAAAAGCCCAGCTCCCTCCTCTCCACAACCTCCTTTCAGGTACTTGGAGAGAGCAATGAGCTCTCCTCTAAGCCTCCTCTTCTCCAGGATAAACAACCCCAGCTCTCTCAGCTGTTCCTCAGAAGGCCTGTTCTCCAGCCCCTTCACCAGCTTCGTTGCTCTTCTCTGGACTAACTCCAGAGTTAGGGACTTCGATCGCTACATTTGTGACTGCTAGCAGGCTGCTGTGGGGTATGTGTCCCAGCATCCTCGTTTTTGAGGTTTTGGTACTTTCCTGCCCTCCAGCAGTGATGTGTGGTTGAGCAGACTGGATGCTGTTACAGTGGTGTGTGCATGGCGAAGGTCCTTGTGTGGATATGGATTCTGTCTGGATTCCTTCAGGGCCTGGAAATCAAACTGTTCTAAAAGAGGCGCGGAGACTGTCCCTGCCACAGTACCTTCTAGCAGGAATATTGTTGGGATCACGCACAGACCCATATCTCATCTGTAACAAGAGCTCATACTTCTTGTAAGCACCTCACACTTCTAGAAGCAAACCGCAGCTGAGCTGCAGCACAAATGCCAGAAATGTGCACTCATTTCTTTGATATTTAAAGCTAATGTTTAAATAAAAGAGTTCTACATGCTTTGGACCCAGATCTTGCAGAAAATATGAGATCCCTGTGCTGGCAAGCAGCATGTGAAGGTAGAAAGAAATGATCCCACTGTCTCAGTCCCTTTCTCCCAAGCCTGTGTCCCTCTGCCTGCTGCAGACAGGTTCTCCAAAGCATCACCTCCTGTGTGATGAGCTCAGAGCTGGAAGCTGCCTCGAAGAGGTACTGAGAAGACTCTTGTTTCTCCCTCCCTAAGGGCTCACAGCTCTCCATCTCACAAACCACTTCAGAAATGAAAATAACTTCTCCTGGATCCTCTTCCAGTGTATGTTTCCCAGACTACAAAGAACTGAGCTTTCCTCCACGCTGCAATTAGTTGTGAAACCCACATTTCCCATGGATAACAGACATATATACATTTCCTCTCCACAAAATGGGGGGATTTCCCTCATCCCACCTCCCTGCGGAGGGCAGGTGGCCCCGGAAACCACAATCATTAACCAGACACTTATCTCTTCCTTCTTTCTTCTCAGTGGTTTTCATCAAAGTCTCTGTTTCCCTCTCCAATCCATTTGTGTGCATATCCTTTGGTACTTCTCCCCAGTAACAAAGCAGCAACCCTCAATTCTGAGGTCAATCCTAAATATATGATGCCGTTCTCCTTATAATGGAGAGGGACTTTGCAAAGCAGCTTTCCAAATCTGTCCTCCACTTTTAGGTCAGTTACCTGAGAGCAGGATGTTTCTGTCCTCTTTAGAGCCATGAAAGAATGAGCTCCCTGCAGGCTGCCCAGGACATGGGAAGCCTAGAAAACTAAAATCATAGAATCATAGAATCACTAGGTTGGAAGATTCCCACCAGATCATCGAGTTCAACCACTCCTATCAAACACTAAACCATGTCCCTCAGCACCTTGTCCACCTGTGCCTTAAACACCTCCAGCAAAGGTGAGTCAACCACCTCCCTGGGCAGCCTCTGCCACTGCCCAATGACCCTTTCTGCGAAAAATTTTTTCCTAATGTCCAGCCTGAACCTCCCCTGGTGAAGCTTGAGGCCATTCCCTCTTGTCCTGTCCCCTGTCACTTGGGAGAAGAGCCCAGTTCCCTCCTCTCCACAACCTCCTTTCAGGTAGTTGGAGAGAGCAATGAGGTCTCCTCTCAGCCTCCTCTTCTCCAGGATAAACACCCCCAGCTCTCTCAGACGTTCCTCATAAGGCCTGTTCTCAGCCCCTTCACCAGCTTCCTTGCTCTTCTCTGGACTCACTCCACAGCCTCAACATCCTTCTTGTGCCGAGGGGCCCACAACTGAACACAGGATTCAAGGAGCAGTCTCACCAGTGCTGAGTCCAGAGGGAGAATAACCTCCCTGGACCTGCTGGTCACACCATTTCTGATCCAAGCCAAGATGTCATTGGCCTTCTTGGCCACCTGGGCCACTGCTGCCTCATGTTCAGTTGGCTGAATATGGAATGTATGGCAAAAGCTTTTCAAAAGTGCTGTAATGGTTTGGCTGGGATAGAATTAACTTCAGTAACATCCATATGGTGCTGTGTTTTGGATCTGTTACCAAGTCAGTGTCAGTAACACCCTCGGGTTTTAGCCCTGTGTGGTATCAAGGTGTCTGTTTCTCACACCACCTTAGCAGTTGGAAGTGGGCACAGCTGGGATATGTGACCCCAGTGGCCTGGATGTTCTGCACTGAAGGGTGTCATGCTCAGCAGGAAAAGCTGGGGAAAAGAAGGAGGAAGGGGGGATGACTGGAGTTGTGGCATTTGTCTTCCCACATTGCTGTTATGTGTGACCGAGCTCTACTGGGAACAGTTGAGCCCTCGCCTGCCGATGGGAAGCGCTGATCGAATGCCTGGCTTTGCCTTGTGGACACAGCTTGTGCTTTGCCTGTGAAACCATTTGTATCTCAACCCACCCGTTTTCCCACCTTCACTCTTCCGATTCTCTCCCTCATTCTGCTGTGGGGCAAACGAGTTGCTGGGGGGAGGCTCCCAACAGCCAACCTATGGATTTTACCCCTTCCACCTCTGCTCTCCTCCCAGTTCACTGTTCTCCCTGACAGTGCTGCAGCTCACAGACCCATATCTCGCTTATCTGGTCACAACCTAATCTAAACCTTGAAGCTCTCAGCTTAAGAAATATCAGGTCCCTCCTGCACTGTGTCTACAATGTCAGTTGAGTCACTGTATGACTCAAACAGAAAAGCACTCGGGCCTGGCAGACGTGGATCATTCCTTCCCCACCCAACACACCTGCAGGGCCTTCCACTCAAAACCCCTACATTGTACATTGTTAGTGATGTATTTTGGCCTTGCTTTGACGTGCTGCAATATCTAAAGACAAGGAATCATAGAATCATAGAATCACTGGGTTGGAAGAGACCCATTGGATCATTGAGTCCAACCATTCCCATCAAACACTAAACCATGTCCCTCAGTACCTCATCCACCTGTCCCTTAAACACCTGCAGTGATGGTGACTCAACCACCTCCCTGGGCAGCTTGTTCCAGTGCCCAATGACCCTTTCCATGAAAAATTTGTTTCTGATATCCAGCCTGAACCTTCCCTGGCAGAGCTTGAGGCCATTCCCTCTTGTCCTGTCCCCTGTCACTTGGGAGAAGAGGCCTCCTCCTCCTTTCAGGTAGTTGTAGAGAACAATAAGGTCTCCCCTCAGCCTTCTCTTCTCCAGGCTAAACAAACACCCTTCTCATGCGGTCTGCCCTGATTCTGCATCTCTGACCCCACCAGGCTACAGGAGAGACCAAAAACTTAGCAGAAAGTTTGGCCTCACTGCCCCATGGAACCTTAACTTGGCTGGTTTATGTACAGGTTGTGACAGGCTGGTATTTCCCTGTTGGTGTTTCTCCAGAATGCGTGTCTGACTCAGTAAGAACTGATGTGCAAACAGCTCTCCTGGAAACAGTTAAAAAAAGGTAATTTCTCAACCTTGGAAGCAAACCCACAAACCACAAGCACCTCCTGCACAAGGTGACTGTTAACAGATCTGCCTTTTGAGTAGGGTTCAAAGGAACCATCCAGCACTTTGTTCAATAGAATCATAGAGCAGTTCGGGTTCGAAAGGACAGTAAAGCCCATTTAGTTCCAGCTCCCTTGCCTTGGGCAGGGACACCTCCCACTGGATCAGGCTGTACCAAGCCCCATCCAACCTGGACCTCCAGGGTTGGGGCAGCCGCCACTGCTCTGGGCAACCACGGCCAGGGCCTCCCCAGCCTCACAGTAAAACATTTCTTCCTAGGATCTCAATCTCCCCTCTTTCTGCTCAGAATTGCTCCCCCTCATCCTCTCCCTGCATTCCCTGATCAAGAGCCCCTCCCCAGCTTTCCTGGAGCCCCTTTCTGTACTAGAAGCTGCTCTAAGGTCTCCCTGGAGCCTTCTCTTCTCCAGGCTGAACAACCCCAGCTCTCTCAGCCTGTTGAGTAGGAAGCCCTTACATTCCTACAAGCCCAGGGTATGCATTTAAGGGTAAGAGGGAACATGTGTGAGAGGCCTGAAAAGACACAGAAGATACTGTACACTACACGTAAGCAGTGGAGTGGGGGTTCCTGCCCAAGAGATGACCCCAAGAGAGCCCTGCTGGCACAGGTGGGAAGCTGGAGGGAGTGTGCTGGACTCCCGTAGACACCCCGCTCCAAGCTCCGCTCTTGTCACAGAGACAAGCGAGCATGGGGAGGCTGGGGATGCACAGGACCAGCTCTGCCACATTTCGCCTTGCTCTGCAAGCCCTGCAGAGCTGAGCTCCAACCCCAGCCTGCAGGATGACACCAAACAGAGAGGATAAAAACTGACTGCAGGTGCAGGCACTATGTTATATGTGTCTCCATGTAGCTCCAAGATGTGCTACACGGAGAGTCGAGCTCCGAGAGATGCTAGGACATCTGGCCAGGGCTTTCGCAGCAGTCACTGCACACACCACACACCCTGACAGTGATGCAATTACCAACCTGGCATGCAGAGCTGTTCCTCCTCGCTGCTTGACCTCCCTTTCCTCCCTTCACACACACACACACACACGTGCCCTCCTGAAAGCTCCTCTCAGCATGGCTGGCCGGGCTCCAGCTCAGCACCCTCCCCAGCCACGCAAATACCAGTGGGAAGCTCTGGAGCTGGAGAGGAGATGCCCCTGGGAGAAGCCCTGCACCCCCCTCCACCTCTGCCAGCAACCGGCAGAAGGGGCAGATTGGAGCTGAATTAAGTTACCAGCACTAAATAAACATGCCTGGCCCCTTTCAAGTTCTGCGTCCCTTGAACATGAGCTCATTCCCAAGGCCTCTTTTTGCTCAACCCCAGGAAACCTTCAGTCTCGATGGAGTTAACTCTTCACGGGTCTTGGATCCCCCAGGCACCTTATCCTGCTCATACTCGTGAGCTCTGGCTAAGACAGTCACTCTGGTATGTGGGCAGAACACGCTAAGACAGTCACTCTGGTATGTGGGCAGAACACCGTCTTGCACATCTCCCCAGGTCTCCCTGCATTAAGGTCAATTCCCACTGGGAAAGAGAACCAAACCTCCCTGACTCCACCACATGGTCCTACAGGCTCTAGGCTGGCACGCAGGGAAGCTTTATTGGAGCCAAAGGAAAGGGGGATCCCTCTGCGGTGAAACATCCTCCAACTCTGCCAGAAGCAGCACTCACAGGTCCTGGGGGGCTGTGCTCACCCTCCTCCAAAGCAGCATTGAGGAGTAAAGGAACAAGGCAGGAATTTAATTACAGATCAGGAGAGTTCCCAGCACTCCCTTCCTTTGGTTTAATCCCACAAAGTGGAAACTGGAAAGAGTGGGGCAGGAAAGGGAGGGGGCGGCCACAGAGAGGAAAATCAAATACCACAAAGACAAGGCTGATCCTGACTCCACAGCACTTTTGCATGGCTCAGACAACCCCTGCCAAGCTCTGCCCCTGCTCCAGTACTTAAAAACACAGCAAAGGGAGCAGGAATCTGCCCGAGATCAAGGGCTGTGCCTGCCCAGGAATGGGGACATGGGACTTGCATTCTTCACTCTTTCTGTATGTAAGTAGGAACTGTGGAGTTGCTGCCCATGGAGCCAATGTGAGAAGGAGATCCCACCGCTGCTCTGTGCCCAGGTAGGAAGCAAATACTGTTCAGGATAGCTCTAAATTACCACGGTTCCAAGCCCATGATGAAGGTTATTTCCAGATGCTCTGCTCCCCTGGCACAGGGAGGCTGGAAAGGAAGAAAATTGCCAGCAACAGACGTCACAAGTTGGACGGATGTTCCCACTTCTGGAAAGGCGGCTTCCACCCTGCTCCTCCTGAAAACTTCCACACCCAGGTTACTGACAGGGCAGCTCCCACCCACCTCAATCATTTCTTCAGCCACTTGTGTAGCACCTGAGAAGCACCTGGGAGATGCTGGGCAAGCGCTCCTGACTCCAGGAGGTCCCCAGCAGCTCTGCGGAGCCTGCAGGGCAGCAGTGAGCAGGAGCAAACAATCAGCAGGAAGCCAGGGAGAGGCTGGGAATGTCAAGGCTGAACACAGAAATCCAAGGTAAACAGTGAGAGTGCCTTTCAGTTCCCAGCCACAACAGAAATCAGCTCCACCCGAGGGAAGCCGACAGCTCGGTGTGCACAGAGGTCATGAGAGACAACCTCCAGCAACCAGCACCACCAGCAGCCTTGTGGCATGGGGCACGGAAACAGCTCACATCGAGGGACGGTAGGAAAGCACCAGCCTGATGGGGAGCACCAGCCAAACTTGGGTGTTCAAGAGGAAGAGTCTCACCATAGAAATGCCTCCCCCAAGGAATCCTTCAGCTCCAGAGGCTGCCCTTGTACATCTCATCCACATCATCACGAGAATCACAGAATGGTTTGAGTGAGAAGGGACCTTAAAGCTCACCCAGTTCCTTCTCCCTGCCATGAGGAACACCTCCCACGGGGTCAGTGTGTTCAAAGCCCCAAACAGCCTGGCCTTGAACACCTCCAGGGATGGGGCAGCCACGAGTTCCCTGACCAACCTAGGCAAGAGCCTCCCCACCCTTATTGGGAAGAATTTCTTCCAAATGTCTAACCTGAGCAAAGGTTCTGCTACAGTCTGAAATACACTGCTGAACATTTCTTCCTTTAAATCTGTGAGCTACTCAATGTTTTAAACTTGAGTATGGCTGATTTTGTCTACTGTGATGAGAGCTGTCGTTGCCAGGTGGCCAAGAAGGCCAATGGCATCTTGGCTTCTATCAGAAAAACTGTGGCCAGCAGGACCAGGGAGGTCCTTCTCCCTCTGGATGCAGCACTGGTGAGACCAAACCTCGAATCCTGTGTTCAGTTGTGAGCCCCTCAGCACAAGAAGGATGTTGAGGCTCTGGAGTGAGTCCAGAGAAGAGAAACGAAGCTGGGGAAGGGGCTGGAGAAGAAGATGAACGGCTGAGAGGGCTGGGGGTGTTTATCCTGGAGAAGAGGAGGCTGAGGGGAGACCTCATTGCTCTCTTCAACTGCCTGAGGGGAGGTTGTGGAGAGGAGGGAGCTGGGCTCTTCTCCCAAGGGACAGGGTACAGGATGAGAGGGAATGGCCTCAAGCTCCACCAGGGGAGATTTAAGCTGGACATTAGGAAGAAATATTTCCCAGAAGGGGTGATTGGGCACTGGCAGAGGCTGCCCATGGAGGTGGTTGATTCACCTTCCCTGGAGGTGTTTAAGGGACAGGTGGCTGAGGTGCTGAGGGACTTGGTTTGGTGTTTGGTGGGAATGGTTGGACTCGATGATCTGGTGGGTCTCTTCCAACCTGGTGATTCTATGATTCTATGATTCTAATTCTTACCCCCTCCAATTCAAGGTCATTCCACCTCGTCCCATCACTCCAGGCCCCTGTAAAAAGTCCCTCTTCAGCTTTCCTAGAGCCCCTTTCAGAACTGGAAGCTGCTCTAAGGTCTTTCTGCAGCCTTCCCTTCTCCAGGCCGAACAACCCCAACTCTCTCAGCCTGTCCTTGTACAGGAGGTGCTCCAGCATCATCTTTGTGGCCTCCTCTAGACCCGTTCTAACAGTTCCATATCCTTTTTATGTTGGGGATTCCAGAACTGGACACTGGACTCTAGATGGGGTCTCATGAGAGCAGAGCAGAGGGGCAGAATCCCCTCCCTCACCCTGCTGGCCACACTGCTTTGGATGCAGCCCAGGACACGGTTGGTTTCTGGGCTATGAGTGCACATTGCTGGCTCGTGACGTGCTAGCAATCATCATATCATTACATCTCATCATCACACCACATGGGGATGTGCTGGACCTGCCAGCCAGCGAATGCTCAAGGCACGTGCGTGAGGATAACAACTGCTTCCCTGGTCCTGAACACAACTGCACCACCAGCAAGTCAGACGCATCTGAAAACCTCCACAGCCAACACCTGCACCTTTGCAAGGCAGTAGGTTCCCAATACTGCTCCTAACCAACAATCACAGCTCAAGGAACAAAGTGCAACCCGATTCATAGAATCACAGAATCACAGAATCACCAGGTTGGAAGAGACCCACCAGATCATCGAGTCCAACCATTCCCATCAATCACTAAACCATGTCCCTCAGTACCTCATCTACCCGCAACTTAAAACACCTCCAGACCTGCTTTTTCCATGTTCACAGCAGAGATCACAGCACAAGGTAACTGTCAGAAGTACAAACAGGCAGAGTTCTGCGACTTAACAGCTCCTATTATTTTCTTATCGTACACAAACAGCCCAGCCCCTCTGTGACAACGTCCCTAGGTATGTGCATTCCAGAGCCGCAGGAAAGACTTCAAGGAAGCTCCTGATGAGGAGCAGACCTCAGTACTGTTGTACAGCATCCCCACCCCTTCAGAGACATCACTGTGCCCCTGCCAGGTCACTAACTCGTACGATCACCTGAACCTTCACCACGCAGGAAGCAGCAGTGAGGAAAGCAGACATGGCACCCAGATGTCCTTGCTGCTTGCCTCTGCCTATTTCACTGCTCTTTGAGAGCTGAATGGAGGAGGAAGACAGCTAAGCAGCAACGTGGACCTTACCTTTTGTTCCAGGGGGCTGCAGATTATCTCCAGTCAGCGAGCACCAGCCTACGGGAAAGATGTCCCGGGAATCATATCGGCACCAGTAATCGAAGGCACCTCTCCAGCCATCAAATGTTATGAGGACCTCAGAACCTCTCACCTCCCCAATGGTGGCCGGGCAGATGAAGTGAGGGTTCTTCCTGTCCACTGCCTCCAGCTTCATACCTGTCTTGAAGAAGTTTTGGGATGGAGATGGTGGTTCCTACAAAGAGAAGTTGAAAACGTGCTCAAAGAGGAACTGCCAATGCCACACCACACCTCAGCAGCCTCACCTCCATAGGTGGGTGGAGAAGGGAGGCTGGGGTTGAACCCCAATGCGGGGTGCACACGCTGGCCTGGCTACACAACCGCCTGCCCTTTAGTCAAGAGGCAACCAAGCCCACTGTTGACTGCCACCTGCCACCACTCGGCTGCTGGGCCAGGCCCAGATGGCACTACGCTAACGCTGCACCCGGTCAGGTCTGTCATGCAACACAGACAGCAAATAAAGCTCCAAAGAAAAGAGCCTCTGCAGGACACTCTCGCCCTCCCATCTCAGAGCAGAAAAACCTGCAATATCATAGCCTCTCTCCAGCATTCTTGTCCCACCTTCAGCTTTGCTAGACACATGAGAGATCCACCATTCTCTCTCACCTGGGGCTTGCTCTTTCTTGTCATTTATGCTTGAGATTAACTAAAGCCACACATCACAACATTCACCTCTACACTGGCTTCTGTTCTGACTTTGCCAGGGGTGTGAGAATACGAACTACAAAAACACACTTGCAGTGCTGCCTCACAGCACTATTTGCACCCCTTGCAAGCTCTGGGATGTTAAAAAGTCCAAGACAGATGGAGATTTTCACGTGCAGCGTTCCTGACTGTGAACAGTACCTGCAGCCCAAGGGAAAAGCAAACCCACCTCCCAAGCCCAAGCACTGCAGCTCAAGCCCTTTTTCTCAGCAGACCTCTGCCTGCAGCTCAGCACTGCTGTGACAGCCACAGAGGGTACAGATCTAGTCTGGAGAAGCAGCACCATGCAAAGCTAGGCAATGTACATCTCCTCTGGGATCAGACCTGACACGAGATGCCAGCTGGGATTGTGGTGCTCTGCAGGACAGGGGACATGCTAGGAGGATGTCTACAAACAGTTCCATCAAATACCTTGTGAAAAATCCGGACAGGAGCCATCTCTGCTCCATTCAGAGTCTTCAGAAGGAACATGGGCCAAGAGGAGGCATTCAGCCGGAAGCCTGTAGAGAAGGAAGCAGAGGGAGACTTTAAGGCCATTGTATCCAGCAGTAGATGCCTGCTCTCACGGGAACTCTGCAGCAGGCACACATAGCGATCACAGCCCCCACCCCCCTCCTCACGCTGGAGGCAGGTTTGACCTTTTCCAGATACTCTGAATGCAAAACATTATGCTGATGAAACAAAACATCTGGATTTGGATGCCTGACTGCACCATTCATTTCTCATAATCCAAGTCTGCATGCTGACCACACAGGCAGAGCACTTTCTGCAACACCAGCATTGACAGCTGCACTGATCCTGCTGCAGGGGAGACACAAATCAGCAAGTGCATAACCAGGCTATCGAATTGTTGCGTCTATAGGAAATCGCAGCTTCTGGGTGTCCTCCTCCACCTTTTAGAGCTGTGCATAAGCTAACCTGAAGGAATAAAGAGGCTGGGACATGGCTGGAAAACAGATTTAACCATTACAGGAAAGGCTGGCAGGTTTTTGGCTCAACATCTGTGAGAAAAAGTAGAGAAATAACAGGAAGGGGCTTATAGGGATATCAAAGCAATTTCACATGCTCTGAGCCTGTGGCACTGAGTGTGACTGCATGGCCAACAAAATCCTCCAGACATCACAAACACAAACTTTGCTAAACATGCATCTTGCTGTACAGGCAATCTCTGCTGCTCAGCTGAACACACAACGGTACTTTCTGTATCCACAGTGTCTGGACAATACCCCAAGACTGGACCTGGAGAGAGCATCCCATAATGATTACCATGGCAAAGCTCTGCCAGGGCCACAATGCCAGAATACCACCAGCTCAGCACAGCCCTGCAACTCTGTCGGAGCCACCTGGAAACCAAAGAAGCCACAGACCTCAAAGGATGGGAGAGCAGGTTCTAGAGCGAGTCCAGAGAAGAGCAACGAAGCTGGGGAAGGGGCTGGAGAACAGGCCTTATGAGGAACGGCTGAGAGAGCTGGGGGTGTTTATCCTGGAGAAGAGGAGGCTGAGGGGAAACCTCATTGCTCTCTCCAACTACCTGAAGGGAGGTTGTGGAGAGGAAGGGGCTGGCCTCTTCTCCCAAAGGACAGGGGACAGGACGAGAGGGAACGGCCTCAAGTTCCACCAGGGGAGATTTAGGCTGGACATTAGGAAAAAGTATTTCACAGAAAGGGTCACTGGGCACTGTCAGAGGCTGCCCAGGGAGGTGGTTGATTCACCTTCCCTGGAGGTGTTTAAGGCACGAGTGGACGAGGTGCTGAGGGACATGGTTTAGTGTTTGATAGGAAACGGTTGGACTCGATGATCCGGTGGGTCTCTTCCAACCTGGTTGTTCTATGATTATCTATGGAAAGAAGGGGAGCAGCAGCAGATGTGTACAGACAGAAAATGCTACAAGGAGCAAAGGAAATCCTTGCTGTGTGTCTGGACCCTTTCACCATGCAGGACAACTGCAGGCAGGGCTTTGTGTTACCTGCTGTTACTCTGGGTACAAGAGGACCATTCCTGTCTCGCCCAAGGTTAAGCAGGTGATACAGAGCAGAGCTGGGCACACACACTTCTTCCTTTTTGCTTTGCGACTCCATTACAATTATTGCCATCTGCTGGCAAACCCCAGGCAGGGCGCAGGAGGAACCCATCCTGCCAGCCAGAACAGGACAGGTACCCGCACCTCCTGCACCAGAGCTGTGAGCTGCCCCAGCAAGGGTTTCAAAGCGATGTCTGCAAATGGACAGCAGCACGATGAGAGTTGCGTCGACCATGGCAGCTTTAATCTTACGAGCTGCAGTAGGTTTTGTCTGTAGCAATTTTGAAAGGAAATCAGACTTGCATGCACACAGCTTCGAGCAGTGTGATGTGCCAAAACGTGAAATGTCCTGTCCTTCTTCAGAACAGTCCCAAGAGTCCCACTGCAATTCAGCCTGTACTTCCATCAGAGCTCATAAATGTTGCTCCAGGAAAACACACGAATAAAAATACTCCTAACTCAAGGTATCCAACTGAAGGGTTCTAATATCACTATAGATCAGCTTGATGTTATCTGGGGATGTGCTAATGGGGATGGGCACGGAGTCCCCAGCACAGGAAGGACACGTAGCTGCTGGAGTGAGTCTAGAGGGTCACAGAGATGATTCAAGGGCTGGAGCACCTCCTGTATGAGAAGAAGTTGAGAGAGTTGGGGTACTTTAACCTGGAGAAAAGAAGGCTCCAGGGAGACCTTAAAGCAGCTTCCAGGACTGAAAGGGGCTCCAGGAAAGCTGGGGAGGGGCTATGGATCAAGGAGTGCAGGGGTAGGATGAGGGGAATGGTTTCGAGCTGAAGAAGGGGAGATAGAGATGAGATCTTAGGGAGAAATGTTTTGCTGTGAGGCTGGGGAGGCCCTGGGCCAGGCTGCTCAGAGCAGTGGTGGCTGCCCCATCCCTGGAGCTGTTCAAGGGCAGGTTGGATGGAGCTTGGAGCCCCTGATCCAGTGGGAGGTGTCCCTGCCCATGGCAGGGGGGTGGAGCTGGATGGGCTTGAAGGTCCCTTCCAAGGTTGCAAGCAAGCAGCTTCCCTTGGTGCAAAGAGCTCTTTCACATACACTCTAAATCACCTCCCTATCCATGCCAGGACATTCACATGGGGACACAGAGCTGGTGTGGGACACATCTGTTTTACAGCCAAAGCTCACAGGGGTGCTTTACATCACTGCAGGGGCTGTCTAAGGGTCTCTGTCCCGTGCACTGAAATATAAACCCCTAGGGCTTTCCCCACAGAGAGAGCAGGTGCTTGCTGGGCAGTTGGAGCTCAGCTCACCCAGTGGAGGCTGCAGCATCCCTCCATTCTTCTCACAGTTCCCAATGGGCTGGATTTCAGCAGAGTCCACCAGCCGCCAGAAATCATTCTTGTTGTCGCTGCCATCCAGGCGCAGGCGGAGGCGTGCGCCTGTCAGACCCACCACCGTGGCAATGCAAGTGGAGGTGGTGTTCCTGGGGTCCTGGGCTTCCAGTTTCATGTTGATCTTGAATTCATTTGCGGGTGGAGTGTATGACTGCAAAGAAGAACAGGGACCAGTCAGAGACAGGATTTCCAATACAAGTTCCATCTCAGTCATAAAGTCTAAGTGCTAACCGCATCCAAACTCATTCTGCTGAAGACTGGCAGCATCCTCTGAGCACAGCACATCAGCAGACACCGCAAAGTTCACTGGGCTCTGGCTGGTCTGTGACCCACAGCGTTGTCTTTCAGTACTGCATCACCTCCACAACTAAACCTGCCCTTGACTCTCAGACCCCTCTGGGGAGAATCACCCACCAACCCAAGCCCCAAGCTCCAGACAGATACTCCTCGGTGCTGTGCCCCCTCTGTCTGGAGTGGGTGCCACACTGATTCACTCTGTATCCCCAGCTCTCAACACCATCACCTCTGAGCTCAGGTACTTGGGGCCGGGGGAATGGGGCTCTTCCATTGAGAAAGATGTTCTGAATTTTAGTTAAAATCTTCTTGCTGGGCAGGATCCACCAAACCCAGACTCACAGTCTGCTCATCCACGAACACCTGAGAGTTACATCTACATTGCATTGCAGTGCCTGAACGTATCTTTTTCATCTTTGCTTCAGCAAACTTCTATTTTTTATTTCTATTAAGTCTCTGATTCCTTAAGCATCTTCCTCAACAAAAAGGGGACTATTCCAGGCACAGAGCTCCCAAGTCACCAGTGGACAATCACCCCGAGAGTTTTCATTTGCTCTCTTACCTGCTTGAAGCAATGGGCAGGAGCTGGGATGGCACATGTCTCTTTCAGGTATTTATCCCAGGTGAAATGACCTGAGTAAATAAAAGGCAAGGATTCAAACAGGAACTGATGAGCAAAAATCTTGGAAAAAGAATCACAGAATCACAGAACGGGTTGGGTTGGAAAGGACCTCAAAACCCATCCAGTCCCAGCCCTGCCATGGGCAGGGACACCTCCCACTGGATCAGGCTGTCCAAGGCCCCATCCAGCCCAGCCTGGAATCCCTCCAGGGATGGGACAGTCACCACTACTCTGGGCAGCCTGGGCCAGGGCCTCCCCACCCTCATTGTGAAGAATTTCTTCCTAATGTCTAATCTAAATGTTTCCCGTTCCCATTTAAAGCCATTCCGCCTCGTCCCATCACTGCATATCCTTGTGAACAGAGACTGCTGGGCTCCTAACACTGGCAGTTCTCCACTCGTCACAGAGGAGGTGCTCACTGGCAACGCGTTTTCATCAAGATCTTCTGATGCTTCTGATCACAGAAGATTTACAACCGCAGCTGACAGGCAGAACAAAGCACGGTCCTGCCTACAGCATCTTTCTGCCTCTGTGCTGCTGAGGAGTTTGCAAAGAGTGAGGGTGGTGACCTACAACTTCATATAAAATACCCAGCACAGTTGGGAATCCACAGGGTCCCACAGACAACTGCCCCTTAAAAGCCACTCCTTTAACACATTGCTCAGGCTAGGGATGAAGAACAGTCACCGAGGGCTACAAGCAGTCCAGATCCACATAAAAGTTCACACTGTGCTGACTTTGCAGCTCCCCAGGCCAGTACGCTCACAGCTCAGCGCCAGCATCAGCCCTTCCGCAGTGATCAGGGTCAGGGCAGCAATTCCTGAAGCAGCAAAGTCAGGATGCAAGCAGGGATCCCTCAAACCCAGAGCTACTCAGCAGAGTGGCTCATGCCCAACACCAAAGCCTCTTCCACTGAGTGCTGCTGCTGGGGGAAGCACATTTCATCCTTGCCTACCCCTATCCTATGTAAAAGGGTAAGAGCAATACACTGTCACCAGTGTCAGGTGGTGGGATGAGGGGGAAATGCCCTCAAACTGCCAGGGCAAGTTCAGATTGGGCATCAGGAAAAAATTCTTCACCAAAAGGGTTACTGGACACGGGCAGAGGCTGCCCAGGGAGGCGGTGGAGTCCCCGTCCATGGAGGGGTTTAAAAGATGGGTAGATGACTCAAGGATATGATTTAATAGTGGACAGGTATGGTTGGACTCGATGATCTCAAAGGTCTTTTCCAACTCAGTGATTCTATTTTATTCTGTTCTGTAATCCAGGGAAACCTGTTATTAAATGAGGAATTAAAAGCTCTTGTGATCCGAGCAAATAATGACTTCTGCCATTTAAACAGAGCAGCTGGGAAAGGATCCTTCCAGCATGACATTAGCTTGTATTCATCCGAACGGCTCCCCAGAGACTCCTGTTTCCAAGTCATTTCAAGAGCACTGGTGGCAGCAGATAAAAGACCCAGCTACCGCTTCCCCTTAAAGAGTCAGATACTGCTTCCCCTGCTCACGTGAAGATTTTAGTCAGTCTATTTTCAAAACAAAAGCTGAATTAAGAGCCATTTTAGCTGCAGCAGCGCACACCACACCTCTAAAATTCACGCACTGAGGTCAGCACACTTGAGCTCTGCCTCACGTGCACAGAGAAGCCCTAAGGGCTTGATAATCTTCAGGCTTCAACTAAATACAAGAAACGCTGCTTTCTCTCCTGCTGCTGACTGGCACGCTGGTAAATACACAGAATGAACAGAAAAATTTTCTTTTGCTGCCACACTGGCTGAATGTATTTCTGTTTACAGACTGTGACAGCAGCGCTTCACTCCTCAGAGTTTGCATCTCCATCCCTTGGTGTCTGTTTCCTCTTCAGCCACAGCATCACATGGGGCTGAATGAAGAAACCCAGTGATTCACTGCACTGATGCTCTCACAACAACACTCTGCATTAATCGACAATGTGATTTTAGCCTTGGTTACGTCACTGAAACTCTTTGTATGAACAATGTATAACAAATACTCAGCCAAAGCAAACTCAGGCTCTCCTGGCAGGGAAATGCCTCATTGCATCCCCAGTAATTCTGCTTGCAGCTCTAGGCTCAGACTGGGTGGCCCCACAGAGCCCTCGTCCCTGGAGCAGAGGACACCGTGACAGCACTGGGGCCAGGACCACAAGCCCCAGGGCCTGAGCCTTGAAGAAGATCAGCTGTGCCTGACAGTTTTATTTTACACAGAAACCCACCCTCTCCTCAGCTGGTTTCAATTCCTTGCTATTAAAAGCAGTCATGGTTTTAATCCTTCCACTTTTCACCCCCTCCGAAGACAGCATGGCCGTTCTGCTCCCCGCAGCGGCTCACACCGCAGTCAAGATCGGTGCTGCACAATCCCAGCAGGAGCAGTAAATTTCTGAGGCAGCTGTGTGCCTCTAAATATAGAGATTGGGAATGGGACTTGTTAGAGATTAATTCTAGAGCCTGATGGGACTTAACCACCACACGAAGACACACACTCGCCCTGCTAGAACTGCAGCTCCTCACGACTCACAGCTCTGGCGGCTTCGGCTCTGGAGCAAGGCCAGAGAAGAGCAACGAAGCTGCAGAAGGGGATGGAGAACAAGAGGAACGGCTAAGAGAGCTGGGGCTGTTTAACCTGGAGAAGAGGAGGCTGTGGGGAGACATCATTGCTCTCTATAACTACCTGAAAGGAGGTTGTAGAGAGGAGGGTGATGGCCTCTTCTCCCAAGTGACAGGGGACAGGACAAGAGGGAATGGTCTCAAGCTCCACCAGGGGAGATTTAGACTCAACATAAGGAAAAAAAATTTTCACAGAAAGGGTCATTGGGCATTGGAAAAGGCTGCCCAGGGAGGGGGTTGATTCACCTTCCCTGGAGGGGTTTAAGGCACAGGTGGGCGAGGTGCTGAGGGACATGGTTTAGTGTTTGATAGGAATGGTTGGACTCGATGATCCGGTGGGTCTCTTCCAACCTGGTTGTTCTGTGATTCTAGGATTCTATGAAAGAAAAGAAGGAGCAGCAGATTGACTTCTCTAAGCTCTGAGATGAGACAAGAGACAATAGAGTAGAGTTCAGTCTGCCCTCTCTGTTCACTGCTGGCCATTTCTTTAAATAAAGATGGCACAAGGACAAGTAAAGACTGTACCTTTTCAGGATTACTCTGAGAAACTGCAAATTGAAGGTGAAAGCTGCCACCACTGCCTGACTGCAAGAGGAAGCCCTGCACAGAAGGTGGGGAATGCTTTTAACTGTATTCAGTAACAGCATTTAGCTCAACATACAGCACCTTTCAAGAAGGATTTTCCAAGTGCCCAGACCAACTATCTTGTACTGTATATTCTCTCAATATTCTTATTCATATCAATCATTTAGATGCCTTATTGTAGAGGGACAGGAGGATTAAGCCTGCAGGATGCTTGTTTCTTACCTGGCCTGGGCAGGTAACACTGGTGAATGTTTTCTGAGTGTTGGTCCAAAATCCTGGGGCTTTCCTCCAATTTGGAGGCCACCACTTTGCTTTATGAAAAAAGTATCTCTTAAAACATGCTTTTTACTGGTGATGGAGCAGGAATGTCCAGGACAGTGCTGACTGCAGGGACCAAAATCCTCTCTCACTCCAAAAAGACCCTTGATCTGCTGCTGTCCCAGCTTCCAGAACACACGTAAAATGTCCTGCCAGCCCTGAAATCACCGTTTTTTTTTTGCCTGGTCTCTGCCTTCTCTGTTCCTACTTCCCTCCTTTGACACCGCACTCCTACAGTCTGGAAGGACCATCGTTTGATGAGTTCCTCTGTATAACAAACACCAGGTCCTTGCAGGAGGAAATGAGAGCCGGACACTGCATGGGAACCCCATGTTTTTGTGATTA
Organism: Coccyzus lansbergi; assembly: GCA_033558105.1. NCBI lineage: Eukaryota > Metazoa > Chordata > Aves > Cuculiformes > Coccyzidae > Coccyzus > Coccyzus lansbergi. The sequence continues at coordinate 1,278,789 of JAUMJK010000780.1, read as the reverse complement.
CAACTGTGAGTTAAACAAAAGCCAAGGGTTGTAAATCTCTACAGCTCCCTGTAACTCAACTGTGAAAATGCCTACCGAGGGCGACTGTCTGTCACTTCTGCCTTTGGAAAGCTCCTTCCCACAAGCTTGTGCCAAGGGGAGCAATTACTTGCAGGCAGCGTCAGAGTCAGGCTCTGATGTCTTAACCTTCAAAAACATTTACTACAAAGCAAACACTCCGCCCAGCAAAGGGTCCCACGGCAGTAGTTGTGAACAACGCAACTCTACACCCCTGTGTTTAGATAATCCTTGTGTTGCATTTCATGTTGATTTTTTGCCCAGAATTTAAATGAAGACAGCGTTTCTGTTTATATCTTTAATCGAAGCCTGGTTTGGGTTCCATTAGCATTTCAGCTCCCGAGGGGTCATCAATCCAACCAAAATGATACATGTGCGTTTCAGGTCACATCTGTGAAGGAGAATGTGCCCTACCCAGATCAAGGCATCCCATTAAAGTCTGCAGCCCATATGTGTGTCTGCTAACGAGCATCAAGGCAGCACATGAAAGCGGCACGGCTTGAGCCAACTCGGTATGAAAATGAGCAGAGCATCATCTCTGCTTGCAGATTCAGAGGTGACGGTGGCCTGCCCTGGCGTCTGAGCGCAGCCTCCCGGGGGTCAGCTCTCCCACCGCGACAGCAGAGCTCCTGTCTGTTACAAATTCCAAGCCCTTTGCTCTGCCATCAATCCAGCTGCACATTCTCCATTGGTAACAGCTACAGCTGATAACACGATCTCGCTCACTCACTGTCTTGCTCAGAAGAAACATGAGAATGTGTGAGTCAAAACTAAGAGGTTTCAAACCACGACACTGTCTGCTGTGCTGCTTCTCAGAGGTGTCCCAGCAGAAACCCTTCCAGCCTGGGTTATGGTGTGACCAGCAGGGCCAGGGAGGTTCTTCTCCCTCTGGACTTGGCACTGGTGAGACCGCTCCTCGAATCCTGTGTTCAGTTGTGGGCCCCTCACCACAAGAAGGATGTTGAGGCTCTGGAGTGAGTCCAGAGAAGAGCAACAAAGCTGGAGAAGGGGCTGGAGAAGAGGCCTTCTGAGGAACGGCTGAGAGAGCTGGGGGTGTTTAGGCTGGAGAAGAGGAGGCTGAGGGGAGACCTCATTGCTCTCTACAATTACCTGAAAGGAGGTTGTAGAGAGGAGGGATCTGGCCTCATCTCCCAGGTGAAAGGGGAGAGGGAAAGAAGGAATGGGCTCAAGCTCCACCAGGGGACATTTAGGCTGGACATTAGGAAAAAGTATTTCACAGAAAGGGTCATTGGGCACTGAAACAAGTTACCCAGGGAGGGGGTTGATTCACCTTCCCTGGAGGTGTTTAAGAGACGGGTGGACGAGGTGCTGAGGGACATGTTTTAGTGTTTCATAGGAATGGTTGGCCTCAATGATCCTGTGGGTCTCTTCCAACCTGGTGATTCTATGATTCTACAGGGCGCTCTGTGCCAGAAAGCTGATGAATTTCCCCACCTTGCTGCACCTCCGAGCTCTGGGCAGTGAGGAGCTGCTCGGTTTCTTGCAAGGCGAGACTGCCCAATCCCCACCGCGGGCTGGCCAAGCAGACACGTGCACATCACCATGGGGAGCAGGGCAAAGAAAGAAGGGGGGAGAAAGGAGAGACAGGGTGTCTCTTTTACCTTGGTACTGGGAGGGAGACTCTGACGGGCGGCTGTGCTTGTGCTTTTTACCATCTTTCCAGTCTATGGCTGAAAGAAGAAACAAAGAGTTTGTGTCAGTGCAGGAAGCCAGTTATTGCACTCCTCAACATTAACTGCTCAGTCACTTCATTTACAGGCACCTCAGAGTCTTGTCCTGACCTCTCTGTCCTGAACCCATGGATGTCTGAATCCACGGGGTGTGCTCCCTGCCTCCACACAGCTCAAGATCTGCCATGAGGTACCTGCACTCACGTCTCAGTCTCTACCGAGGCCTCACGATCTCATGTTCTCCCGCAACGGCAAGCAGTAACATAAAAAGCAGCAAATTGCTAGAGCCTCATCATTTTAGCTGTGTCAAGAGGTGGCAAGGCTTGAGAGGAGCAAACACAAAAGCCACTAAAAACAGCATACGTGGATTTTGTATGCTGAGAAGTGGAACCTGGATTGCTCATTATATATCCACTCCAGTTGTACTCACACAAACAGCCCCAATCCTCTCTGGTGACGAGAAAAGGATTTCACCCAAGGACTCCACAAATGCCCTTTGGATGTGACCCCACGTGTCCTGTGCAGCTCATAGGTGCTCATAGGTGAGCACTGCAGTGCAGCATTTGCTCTGAGAAACATTGCAACCAAGTTGTCTTTATACCTCGGACTTGCAAAAAAAAAAAAAAAAAAGTTCCCAGGACAGTTCTGGGAAGGGATACACGGAGAAGTGCTGGACCTCTGGGCAGAGTCCAGTGGCATGAGGTTTAACAAGACCAAATGCCGCGTCTTGTACTTGGGGCGAAACAACCCTGAGCAGCTACAGACTAGAAGTCTGGCTGGAAAGTGCCTGGAGGAGAAGGACCTGGGGGTGTTGGTTGACAGCGACTGAACATGAGCCACCAAAGGACCAGGTGGCCAAGAAGGCCAATGGCATCTTGGCTTGGACCAGAAACACCGTGACCGGCAGGTCCAGGGAGGTTCTTCTCCCTCTGGACTCGGCACTGGTGAGGCTGCTCCTTGAATCCTGTGTTCAGTTCTGGGTCCCTCACCACACGAAGGATGTTGAGGCTCTGGAGAGAGTCCAGAGAAGAGCAACGAAGCTGGTGAAGGGGTTGGAGAAGAGGCCTTATGAGGAACGGCTGAGAGAGCTGGGGGTGTTTAGGCTGGAGAAGAGAAAGGCTGAGGGGAGACCTCATTGCTCTCTACAACTACCTGAAAGGAGGGTGCTGGGCCTTTCTCCCAAATGACAGGGGACAGGATGAGAGGGAATGGCCTCAAGCTCTGCCAGGAGAGGTTCAGGTAGGACGTTAGGAAAAATTTTTTCACAGAAAGGGTCACTAGGCACTGGCAGAGGCTGCCCAGGGAGGTAATTGATTCACCTTCCCTGGAGGTGTTTAAGGGACGGCTGGATGAGGTGCCGAGGGACATGGTTTAGTGTTTGATAGGAATGGTTGGACTTGATGATCCAGTGGGTCTCTTCCAAGCTGGTTGTTCTATGATTCTATGCCCTCCTGCCCCTATCCATCTCCAGCCTAATGGAGGGAAAGCAGAGATGCCCGAGCAATGTGCACAGTAGTGCTCACCCGAGCCAGCTCCTCACCCACTGCTGCCCAATCAATGCATTATTAGGTCTTTTAAGAACAACAGTTTGGTACTGCTCTATGAAACGTGCCTTGCTCCCATGAAAAGCAGTTTCTTGTGAAAGGAGCAAAAAGAAAAAAGACGAAGTTCTGAAATCTTCAGCAAAGTACCTGAAAGAGGAGGCCACGAGCTCTGCTGGACTGGCCTGTTGGGTCCCAAGATGCTTGAAATTGCAAGATTAATGGTTCAAAAGCAATCTGCTCTTCTTGACATGTTCTCCTCAATACAATGGACAAGAGGACTGTGTGTAGGATTTTTCTCTTATTTGAACACAGGAGACACATGGAGTGTGCCCAAACCACCACCAGACAATAATGAAAGAGACTCCTTGGAGAGGCACAAACTGAAAGAAGGTTGTGGAGAGGAGGGAGCTGGGCTCTCCTCCCAAGTGACAGGGGACAGGACAAGAGGGAATAGACTCAAGCTCCACCAGGGGAGATTTAGGCTAGATATTAGGAAAAAAATATTTCATAGAAAAGGTGACTGGGCACTGGCAGAAGCTGCCCAGGGAGGTGGTTGATTCACCTTCCCTGGAGGTGTTTAAGGCACGGGCAGATGGGGTCCTGAGGGACATCGGTTAGTGTTTGATAGGAATGGTTGGACTCGATGATCTGGTGGGTCTCTTCCAACCTAGGGATTCTGTGATTCTAAGATTCTATGATTCAATAATAAAGATGAAAGGGCCCCTTTCCTAAAAATGTATTCCCGTGAAGGACAGTGCTCTGCCACCTCCTTAAGAAAGCAAGAATAAAGGACACAAAGTTGGCTTGTTCAGCTTGGAGAAAAAAAGGGTTGAGGAGACCTTGGAGCAGCTTCCAATACTGAAAGGGGCTCCAGACAAGCTGGGGAGGGGCTCTGGATCATGGAGGGCAGGGATAGGATAAGGGGGAACGGTTTTGAGCTGAAAGAGGAGAGACTGAGATGAGTTCTTAGGAAGAAATGTTTTGCTGTGAGGGTGGGGAGGCCCTGGCCCAGGTTGCCCAAAGCAGGGGTGGCTGCCCCATGGGGTGGAGGGGTTCAAGGGCAGGTTGGATGGGGCTTGGAGTCCCTGATGCAGTGGAAGGTGTCCCTGCCCATGGCAGGGGTGGAACTGGATGGACTTTGAGGACCCTTCCAGCCCAAACCATTCTATGATTCTATCAAAGTATTTCAAGTCAGAAGCAAGAAACCTCCCTGCGCTGGGTAAGGCTGCAGGATGGACTCTTAATTGCATCTGTGCTCTTTAAGCAGACTCTCACCCAACCTGAAGGTGAAGTTACAATATATTGTTCACCTTTAACATACAAAAACCCTCATTAAGCAGGCTGAAAAAGCAGCAGAGAGGAAAAGAAAACGCAAGAATTTCTGCAGGCAAATAAAGTTCAATGCATTATTAACAAAGCAGATAAGTAGGGCAGAAACCCACATGGTGCACGATGCAGGTGATGCGCCTGCTACCTATGGGATGGTGTTCTCAGCACAGGTCACGCAGCCGCACTGGCTGCAGGTGCCCTGCTCCACCAGGCGAGAGGAGAAGCTGTGTGAGAGGGTAAATGCAGCCAGCCCGGTCTGCGGCCACACTGCTGAGTAATCAACCTGCCTCTTTTATTAGCAAGCCCTCCAGCTGCCTCGCAGCAGGCTCTCCCCATTCCCTGCTTTCCTTCATTTATTTTCACTTCATTAAAGGACAAGCAGTGCGAGGAAGGGGATAATGCTGCTGAGAGATGAACCACCAGAGAAGCAAAGGAGACGTTTGAAAAAAAATAAAGGGAGGAGGGAAATTGAGCATAGAAATCTCCTGCCGTAAACCTTGTGAGTGTGCGGCAGATGTGAACAAAGAGCTGCAGAGGATGCTCCATCCCCTCTGCTTCTCCCTGCCCCCATCCTCCAAAGAGCGTGTGATGAGATCACTCCAGCCGAATACACACGCGTGGCACAACGCTAAAGGAAATCAATATTTTTGTTAAGCACGAGGAGCCCGAGCAGTTCGGCTGCAGGCAGCCTGCCTGACTGCATCTGTTTTGTTGGAGTAAGCAGGACATGGGCAGCCTGTAGCCGCCCAGAGCACCACGGCTGCTGCTGTGTGCTGGGACTCGGGACTCAGGCAGCAAGAGGTAAGCACCCGTAACAGATTTCATCTCCACAAGGTAGGTTGGTCCTTGGTTTCACGCCTCATTAGGAGGGCCAGGCTTGTGCCAGCGGAGAAGCAGTTTGCCTCCCGCTGGGTGCACGAGCAGATGGTTTGTGCTGCAGGCTCCACAGAGCACCCTCGCCCCTGACAGAGGGCTCTTCCTCTGCCCATCGCAGGGTTGAACTGATGAAGACTTCTCTACATGCAGCCAGACACACAAACGATTCTGTTTTTAGCATGTGAACAGCGTATCCCCCACACTCCTGCTCCCAGTGGGCTACGCTCAGTCCTTCAGCCTGCACCAGCTGGCTAGAGGCCTTTGGCTGCACCGAGCATCACTGCTTACCTTTCTGAGGGCCTGGTTTCCGCATTATATCACTTGCTGCTGTCCTTATCCTGGGACTGGCTTGCTTTTAGGTGACTGATGAAGTCTAGGAGAAAAGAAACAAGCGTGAGAAGACTCACCCACTATGGAGCAGAATCATCTACAGCATTAACTGATCACAGAGCAGGGGGAAAGGGACGGGTTTCACCTTGGGCTGCACAGAACGGCACCTACCACACGCAGACAATTCACTCCAGCCCCCTGACACTACACATTTTTCTCCAGTATGTGGACAACTCCAAATCCATGAAAGCAGGAGCAGCACGACTGAGTGCAAGGCGCACGTGCCAGCCTCAGCGTGAGCTCTGCCGTGGGTCCCATGTGTGCAGGGAGGGGGGCTCGGCCCCGCTCCCCAACAAAGGGAGGCAGAGCTGAGATTTATGAAAGAAAACACATGGAAACATAACATTGATTCCAGCAAAGCAGGACCGCAATTCCCATCTTGCCACTTGTGATCCAAACCGCCTGCAGCAGCTCTGAGTAAAAGGGATGAGGAGTTGGACAATGACCCGGAGAATATTTTTCCTATTAGCGCTGCAGTGAGCGTCCAAGTTGCGCTGCATTTTTTGTTTCCTGCTTGGAGGAAAACTGGCTGGATTGTCCCCAAAAAGAAAAAGCTTTTGCATTCTTGTTAAAAGTGAATGTTAGGGAGAACTGGAGCTCTTAAGAGCTGCGTGCCGGACACGTACATGGAGCCCAGTGCCTCCTGTACGCACCGAGCTGTGCCAAGCCCAAACGGGAAATACCTACATGCACGGCTGAGCCTGCGGGAAGGCTGGTAAAGGCGTGTTTTGACACCACACTAAGGAATGAAAGATTAATTGCGTCAACATAACTCCATTTTGTTCACAGTGGGGCAGTCAGGCTGGAGGATGCAAGAGGAAGAAGTCGTCCCAGGACACAAGGCAGAGTTGCTGAAGGGTATTTACAGATCCCACTCGGCAAGGAGTTTGTATTTTGAAACCCAGGCTTTTTCCAAACTCAAGGGAAATGAAGAGTTTAAAGTTCTAGAAAAAGTGCTTCAGACTATAGCCTTTACTATCAGTGCTTGCAGCACTGAGCAACACTCTGGGAAGGAAAAAACTAAAGGAATATTAAATATTAAAGGAAAAAAAATCCTGATGTTTTCTAATCCTGTTCACCAGGTACACAGTAGCCTCTTATTGCCTCTCTCATAAAGAGTGTGTGTGTTTGTACGCTTGTGAAAGGAGTAAAGTTTCTTTTCCTTGCAATAGCAAAAGGTAATCTACATCTGAAAGCTTATTTTCAGCTTTTAATGCTGCTTTTCATAATTTTCTTCATTCATTTTTATTAAAAGCTCACAGTCACAGCAGGAAAAGCCCCCCACCCATAAATCCCAGCGTGGAAGGTGTTAAACAGGCACCAGGCAAGCATTCACTGCAGGCTCTGCAGCTCTGCTGTCTGCATGCTCCCCGGGACGTGGGACTTTCTAAGTGCCAACCATAAATTGCCCACGTTTGGCATGGGACGGGGACCCTGGGCCACGCAGGCAGCTGGAGCAAAGTCGCTTCAGCCCAAGCACTTGGGAGCCCAACCCAGCAGGGATGTGTGAGCCTTCCCTGCAGAAACATCTGGAGGGAAAATTAATATCCATGTAGGAGCTGCTCAGATATGGTTTCAAAGAATCATAGAATCACCAGGTTGAAAGAAACCCATCGGATCATTGAGTCCAACCATTCCTATCGTGTCCCTCAGTACCTCATCCACCTGTCCCTTAAACACCTCCAGGGAAGGGGAATCAACCACCTCCCTGGGCAGTTTCTGCCTGGGGGAGCTTGAGGCCATTCCCTCTCGTCCTGTCCCCTCTCCCTTGGGAGAAGAGCCCAGCTCCCTCCTCTCCACAACCTCCCCTCAGGTAGTTGTAGAGAGCAATGAGGTCTCCCCTCAGCCTACTCTTCTCCAGGATAAACACCCCCAGCTCTCTCAGACGTTCCTCAGAAGGTCTGTTCTCCAGCCCCTTCACCAGCTTTGTTGCTCTTCTCTGGACTCGCTCCAGAGCCTCAACATCCTTCTTGTGCTGAGGGGTCCACAAGTGAACACAGGATTCCAGGAGTGGTCTCACCAGTGCTGAGTCCAGAGGGAGAAGAACCTCCCTGGCCCTGCTGGTCACCCCATTTCTGATCCAAGCCAAGATGCCACTGGCCTTCTTGGCCACCTGGGCTACTGCTGTGTGAGACAGAGGTAGGTGCTGGTCTCTTCTCCCAAGTGACAAGTGATGGGATGAGAGGAAATGGCCTCAAGTTGTGCCAGGGGAGGTTTGCATTGGATACTGGATTGTAACAATTGCTTTATCAGAAGAATGGTGAAGCACTGGCAGATAATGCCCAGGGCACCCCCAGTGGGCTTCAAAAAGCATGTAGATGTGGCACTTCAGGGCATGGTTTAGTGGGCACAGAGGGGCTGGGCTGACAGTTGGACTGGATAAGCTTAGAGGGCTTTTCCAACCTCAATGATTCCATGATTCTGTGGCTCCTACTCTGTTGAGAGCTGCACGGGTATAAGCCTGGCACAGCTTGCTTCAAAACACACTTCCAAGAAACTGTCTAAAAGAGACAGCCCTAGCCTGTCACCCTTTGCAGTCCTGCACCACAGCTTTGCACCACCCAGCACCCCGGGACACTCGCACACCACAGGACCACAGGGCATGCTTTTATCCTGCAAGGACATAACTCAAAAAATGAAAAAAATATGCAAAATAACCAGCGTGTTCCAGGGCCACAGAACTCGCAGAAAACAGCAGGAGCCAAAGTCCACAGTGCATGGTGTCAGACAGCCCTGCACAGCATGGACACAAGCCACCAGTCCCATCACATCCCTCGGACAGGACCTGCCCTGTCTTCTTTGGTCCTGGAGATGCAGCCCACGCACCACAGCCCTCCTGGAACTGGTACAAGGGGAACATTAGTAGCACAGGGTTTGGGAACTGGCAGTTCCTCCTGGACGTGATTTCATTCCATATTTGTCCAGAGAACACAGTAAAACCCCCATCCCTGGAGATACTCTAAGTGTCATCAGCCACCACACCGAGTAGCTCCATTGAGGCTGGGTCTGACTCCAGAGTTCGCCCAACTCCGCATGCAGGACTGGAACAGGCAACCTCTGAAAGCTCTTTTCCGCCTGAAACTGTCTGTGGTTTTATTTCAGTGATAACTTTTAGAGGGCAAGTGGAATCACACTATTGCCTTTGGCAAGCCTGAAACCCCCTCGTGATGAAGACAAACTTCAGTCTAGAGAGAAGGAAGGGAAGGGCAGCACAAGCAAGCTAACAGGCTCTGCAGGACAGGGAGAAACATGTTATGAATCTACATGGACTTCACACTGTTAAGGGGCTGAGAAGTGAAAAAAAAAACTTAAAGTGATAAATAGCAGAAGCTACGGTTTGGTATCCAAGGGGAAAGAATGGACTTTCCTCCTGGAGAGTACATAAACATGGCTCTGATGAGAACCTGTTGGCTGGGTCAATGACACGGAGGACACATTATTTTTGCATCAAACTGATCACTTGTGATTTACAGAACCCAGACCATGCTGGTTCTATCTCCAGAACCTGACTCTTGCACTAAACTGCACACCAGATATAGACCTCCTCTCTTTTTCTAAACCATATCACTCACGCTTGTGCATATGAAGATAACTTTGCAAACACAGACTACTAGAGTTTTATGTGGTGTTGGTTTCCAGAATCGATACTCTGAAATAATCATAGATTCATGGAATGGTTTGGGTCGGAAGGGACCTCAAAGCCCAGCCAGTTCCATGCCCCGTCCTGGGCACCTTCCACTGGATCAGGGGCTTCAAGCCCCATCCAACCTGGCCTTGAACCAGGGATGGAAAATACAGATCAGTGTGCAAACTCATCTCATTAGGATGCAACCTTAAATTCTAAAAAGGGCAACAGGTTGCTGCCTTTTGAAGCAGATGAAGAGCCTTTCCCACAGTTTCAAAGAACTTCAACTCACTGAGGTGTCAGGAGTGCCAGCGGCTCCACAGCACTGTCGTGGGCTCTAGTTCCCCATCATTCCTACAAGCCAACAAAGACAGCACAGACACTGCCGCATCTCGAAACCTGAGAGCAAAGAGACAAAATGAAAAAAGTTTGCATTTAATTGTAGAAAGGCTGGGTTACCAGTTGCATTATTCATGTTCATATTTAATTCATTTAAAACATCCAAATTTAAGTTTAAAGGCAGCTGCAACAAACATTCCCACTTGCCGTAGCAAAGCAGAGCAGAACTTGACACAATTGAAGTTCAGCTCACATCAAGTACGTGGGACGGCAGCCGTTAAAAACCTTTGACTGGAGCAAGTTCACATCAACTGAGTCGATAAAAACTAGAGCAGCTTTTATAACATGAAACTAGTGCATAAAGGATTTAAAACATGAGACCTGATTATTAATAAAAAGGAGAGACACCACAGGAGAGACATCTAAAACAGGGAATAGCATAAAGGGAGCAAATCGGGGACTCCCAAATCATCCCGTTCACAGTGCAGCAGGGCTAACCTGTAATATGAAAAACCCCACTGAATATACTAGGAGGAAGGAGATTTTGGGTTTTGGAAACTAACACCACGCAGCTTCCTCATGGAGGAAATTATCCAGACAAGTAAACCTGTAACAGTAGGAAAGGACAAAGATATTCAACAGCAAACCCGAGTTTCTAACTGTGCCAAAGACTGGCAGGCACAGGGTCGGGGTATGCACGCCGCAAATAAAAGCTGACCAGACAGCAGGGTGTGCAGCCAAATCCTGCCCCTCACATCACGTTACGCTGCAGTTTGGCAAGGAAAAGCCGAGCCCTTGCCCTCCTGCCAGGCTACCAGGCCTGGGACACAGTCAGAGGCAGGACACCAGCTTGACAGGCGGTTTTGTTCATACCCTGGTGCCCCCTGAACTGGTTTACGCTAAGATTTACACCCTGGATGTATCTTCCATTTTCTTGTTCAAAACCAAAGCAGCTCAGAGGCAGCGGGGGCTGGGAAGAGTATCCTAGGGTGTCCCAAACTCAGACTGCTGCTCTCTGGCAGCCATAAACGTTGCTGAACTGCATCTTAATCTAATTAAATTCTCCTCCCTGCACTACTCTTACCAACAAGCTCTTCCAGAAGTTCATCCTTAGCATCCCTAAAGGGAGAACAGTTCAATTTACCTGCACCAGAGCTGAAGGGACCTTCAGGGCTATCAGGCTGCCTGCTCTGCAATACTCTTCCACTCAATGTTGCTACTACAATGTCAGTAAAAGAAAAAGTGGGAAAATGTGGGTGGAAGACACCGTCACAGCAACCCAGACCTCATAAGACGCGTGTAATCTCTTTATCTACAAAGCCTCCGCTACCTCAGAGTGAATAATTATGAAAAGAGTGAAAGCTGGGGTTCCTAATGTCTCTCCTAGGCACTTCTTTATTCCATGAAAGGCACCACTCGCATCTGAATTATTTCCTGGGGTTGTTTGGACTTCCTATTATGTGAGGAAGATTATGGGGAGCCTCGGGATAGAGGCCAGGCCGGCTCCCAGCGCTGCCAGCTCTGATTGAAACGGGAACTGAAGTGGTGTTGGCAGCGTCCCAAGTGTCAAGCCTCTTTGGACAATGCTGCTGCCAGCAGACAAGATGTTTTCAGAAAGAAGAGGAAGAAAACTACCAGCAGCGAAGCTGAAAAATGGTTTTATTAGGTCGGACGCACTCCCCGCAGACTGGGATGGTGGAAGAAAAAGAAAATGCCGCATACGCATATCGCCAGAGGAGTGTGAGAATGACGCTTCTAGGAAATCCCATGGGACAGCAACAAGGGAATCCTGACAGTTTCCCATAACACAGAATGCCTGCAGCCATTGACTTTTCCCCACAAAAGCTTGGATCTTGAGCACTCTGACCAGTCTTGATGGTGAAAACCCCCTTCCACAGAACCTCTGCTTCCTCTGAGCTTTCCTTCAAGGGTATCTTTCCATCAAACACCACTGCTGTCTGCAGTAATAGAGAGCTATACCTGACAAATGCCCTTAGGAATCATAAAGTCATGGAATAGTTTAGGTTGGAAGGGACCTTAAAGCCCATCAAACTCCACCCCTGCCCTGAGCAGGGACACCTCCCACTGGATCAGGGGCTCCAAGCCCCATCCAGCCTGCCCTTGAACCCCCCTCCAGGGATGGGGCAGCCACTCCTGCTCTGGGCAACCTGGGCCAGGGCCTCATCATGAAAAACGTTTTCCTAATGTCTAATCTAAATCTTCCCCTTCCAATTTAAAGTCATTCCCCCTCATCCTTTCTCTCTGGGCCCTCGTAAAAAGCCCCTACCTAGCTTCCCTGGAGCCCCTTTCAGCACTGGAAGCTGCTGTAAGCTTTCCCCAGAGCCTTCTATTCTCCAGGCTGAACAACACCAACTCCCTCAACCTGTTCTCATAGCAGAGGTTCTCCAGCCCTCCCATTATCTCTGTGGTCTCCTCTAGACCCGTTCCAACAGTTTCATATTCTTATTATGTTGATACCAGAACTCCAGGTGGTAAACATGAGGGCAACATTACCAGTTCCTGCCTGTCAAGGTTGACGGTGCTGCTGCCATTCCAGCTTTTGATAGGAATGGTTGGACTCCATGATCTAGTGGGTCTCTTCCAACCTGGTGATTCTATGGTTCTATGATTCTATTCCCAGCTAGAGGCTCTGGCTGTGCTGGGTCCTGTTTCCCCACTGTTCTGGAAGCCTAAACATGCACCACGAGTTACACGGGAGAGGCCAGTTACATCCCAACCTGGTCAGAAAACCAGGCACTGAGCTACGACGTGAAACACTTCCCACGTCCCTTGGTTTTCACACTGTACTTGGCTCCTGAGATTCCCATCCAGCCTGTAGACACCTGTAGACATCACTTGTGCTGATTTATCAGGTTTTTTCCCCTCAAGGCAGGCTCAGGACCAACTGAAAGAGCAGAAGCCACGATCGGCAGACAGCTCCAAGCAATGCCTGAACCCCAGCCTCCTCTGAGCCGGCTGCACTGACACAGAGCACAAAAATGCAATGACAAATGCTTACTCAGGGCATGAAGGCAACTCTCACAAGCGAGAAGCCACAAGTTTTGAAGAGCTAAGTCAGAATTTATCCTCACTTATTTCCTTATTTCCTTCCCCCTCCCAGCTGCTGGACAAGACCTGAGCTTTATTTCTCCTTCTCTGCACAAAGCTGTGTTTTGGCAGCTCTGGACAAAGGCTGATGGAGACACAGCACCTCTGAAACCTCTCCCCATGAGGTCTCCAGGGTCCTTACCTTCATACCAGGAAATCTTTCAAAGAAACACTAGCAATGAGCGCTGGTATTTCCATCTGGAGTGCTGATCCCCTTGTGTGATCTAAATTATCTGATGGCTGCAAACCATTACTCCTCTTCTACCAGAAGGATTTTGTGTCATTTCCAACATCTCTCTCTCTCTGGAACTAATTTTATCTTCCTACCATGAACGAAGTGGGCTGATAAACTCCAGACATCACAATGGGCTCCTCAGAAACACATTCTTGTGAAAGATATTAATGCACTGAGGTGTCTCCAAGATGTGATCATGAGCAACACACTCACTGCCTCAGCCCCTGAGCCAAATCTCAGGGGAGAACAAGTTTTAAGAGAAATAAAAACATGCAAAAATCTTGGATAGACCATGTCTCTACAATGAAAATATCAACTTTATAGCTTCCTTTGCAACACTGTTGGGCTAGAGGGGAGAGGAGCTGGGCCAACCTCCCAGCAAATGACAACCGGATCATCAGACACTGCTGACTTGAGCCCAGGGGAAAGTCAAAGGCTCAGGGAAAGGGTGAAAACAGGGATCACTGGAAAGAATCACTCACCACCGCGAGGGAGCTGCAGGAGTCACCACCTCTCACGACTAGGGAGGAAATGAAATAAAACCTTGCAGGATTCCAATAAAGGTTTCCTTCTCTCTCTCAGAAAAATCCCAGCATGAGCTTTGGCCTGAATTAGAAACATCTTGCTGTGTCTCACCACGAGCAGACCTCACTCTCCACAAAGACAGAGAGGCTGCAATAAAAACTACATTTGGCACAGGAACAGGATAACCAAGAGAAATGGAGAAAGGAAGGGGCTTCAAAAGAAACTTAGGTGAGACAGTCTGGCTTGAGCCTGCTAAGAGGAAGCCCCTTAACACGTCTGATCTCCTCAGCACAGACTTTTCTACCGACAAGCTGGGCGTCATTGCTAGAGAGATGCGGGTTGACTGCTTTAAGAGCCCACATGCTGCTGAAAAATCAGAACTGCTTTTGTTTTTCAGACCAAAACCCACACTCACAGACAGAAAGAACACCGTGCAAACCTAAGTCTCCCCATGTCAGGCAACACAGAATCACGGAATGGTTCGGGGTGGAAGGGACCCTAAAGATTCTACCTCCCCTGCCACAAGCAGGAATAAAAGTCAAGCAGAGGATCCTGTGTTTCTCCTCCCAGACGCAGCACTGCTTTCAAGGCTTAGAGAGAAGATCTGGGCTGCCTTCCAGTGCCAGGGAGACAAGGAATGGCCCATCATGAAGACTGGCTGATGTGACGCACGCCGAACTGAATCAACCATACCAAACCAAACCCCTGTCAGTGCAGCTGGGGCTCAGGAGCTTCATTGTGCTCCAGAATTATTTCAGCAGATCCCACAATGACTGGTCCTGCTATGAACTGACTTTCAGACTCTGCGTCGCTGTTGTTTCTCCTTGGATGAGCAATGTGCATCTCCCACAGCCTCATAGGAATGAGGCCACCAAGAGCATGGCTCACCAGAAATGTTCTGCTGGAGCTTTGGGAGCAGCAACAGGTCTCTGTTTCTTAGTGTTAAGAAGAGACACTTCTGACCCATACCACCCCTCCACCACCAGTGCAGCTCTTCCAGATGCACTCCAACAGAAACCAACACAGATAACCAACTTTTGGACAGGTGAGACACCTTCCACCTACAGAAAACAGGGACAGATGGACTTACAAAGTGTCACACTGGAACAACGTGCCAAAGCAAGGAGCTGAATCTGTGCGCCCGAGGGTAATATTTGCCCCTAAACAATCTGGGTTATAACTATTCACTGTCAGGACTCAAAGTCTTCTGCCTTTAGAGGAGGAAAGGCTTGGGCTACAGCAGCAGAAGCCTTCCAGAGTGGCTTGCCAGTGCTCCCAACATCCAACACAAAGGGATCACCTTAAAATGGTGCAGACCCTCTTCTGGGTCACACATTGCCCACCACCTGAGGTCAAGTGCGAAGGACACATGCTGAAAGCAGGATCCAACACACCATGATCTGAACAGGCTGGACCGCTGGGCTGAATCCAATGGGATGAGGTTTAACAAGACCAAATGGCGCATACTGCACTTGGGGCACAACAACCCTGAGCAGTAACAGACTAGAAGTCTGCCTGGAAACTGCCTGGAGAAGAGGGACCTGGGGGTGTTGGTTGACAGCAACTGAACATGAGCCAGCAGTGGCCCAGGTGGCCAAGAAGGCCAATGGCATCTTGGCTTGGATCAGAAACGGTGTGACCAGCAGGTCCAGTGAGGTTCTTCTCCCTCTGGACTCGGCACTGGTGAGACCGCTCCTCGAATCCTGTGTTCAGTTGTGGGCCCCTCAGCACAAGAAGGATGTTGAGGCTCTGGAGTGAGTCCAGAGAAGAGCAAGGAAGCTGGTGAAGGGGCTGGAGAACAGGCCTTATGAAGAACGGCTGAGAGAGCTGGACATTGGAACAGGCTACCCAGGGAGGGGGTTGATTCACCTTCCCTGGAGGTGTTTAAGGGATGGGTGGATGAAGTGCTGAGGGACATGGTTTAGTGACTGATAGGAATAGTTGGACTTTATGATCCAGTGGGTCTCTTCCAACCTTGTTGTTCTATGATTCTGTGAGGGTGCACCCAGCCTGCAGAGGAGGTCAAACTGACGCCGGTGATAGAGGAAGTTTTGCAGCGATGTGGCTGTTCTAACCTGCAGGGAGCCACATGCCAGATCCAGAAGCTATTAATGAAAGCAGATGGCTGACAGAAGACCTTGAAATGGGATTCTGCTCATGACGGTTACAAAGTCACTCCATACAAAACCACACAATAGGACGCTTCAAAACCTTTAAATAAGAATTTAAACAGAAGTAGATAAAAAAAAAATCAGCACACGGTTTCCATAACATCACCAGGCTGTAACAGAAGAGCAACCTTCTCATCCAGGTACACGTCGTGCTAATCCAACACCCCTCATGGTTGCTGTTTCAGCCAGCAATCACATACATGATGTCCGTGGCCTCAAAATGTGCCCCATCATGTAAACTCCTCAGTGCGCATATTCCCAGTACACATATTCCATAAAATAAATGTTTTGTCAATCTCATGCTTACTCTCTGCTGGACTGGTTCTTATTGAAAACTAAGCCTTTTATGGAATGGGAGACATGGGAAGGGAGAATCTGGTGGGTAAATAGATACACAATTTGTAATATTACTTAATGAAATGAATGAGTATTAACTCCAGGAAGACCATATACACCCATGTCCCTAGTGAGGGGAAACAGGAAGGAATCCAGAAAGAAAGGTCTGACTTCCCGTTGTGTCTCTGCTGGAAAAGTCACACCAGACTGTGCTGTGCTGTTGCCAGCTGGATGTGAGAGCTCCTGGAAGAAGATTCCACATTAACTCTTTCTAGGAATGTAAGGTTGATAACATTTCAGCATAACATCCTCAGGAGACCAAGAGCAGAGAAAGGCAGCTTGAAGGGGAATGAAAACCAAAGGGATGGTAATTAGGGGACACAACAGAAATGCAAATGAAGAAAGCCCTGGAAAGAG
The DNA here is from genome assembly GCA_033558105.1 of Coccyzus lansbergi. Taxonomy (NCBI): domain Eukaryota; kingdom Metazoa; phylum Chordata; class Aves; order Cuculiformes; family Coccyzidae; genus Coccyzus; species Coccyzus lansbergi. The sequence goes on along the minus strand of JAUMJK010000780.1, from coordinate 1,262,146 downwards.
AGGGGAAGTCCCTTGTGCTGCCCCACATCTTGTCAGCCCTCCAGCACAAGGACGAGGCTGCTCCTCAGGGATGGACACACAGGGCAAGGGGTTCCCACTGGAAGAGCAGACAGGTAGATGATTGCTCAGGGAGCAGACAAGCAACCCAGCCCCAAAAGGAAGACAAGGGACAAACCCATCACTCTAACAAGCTAAGGGGACAATGATGCTTCTCCACACACCTGGCATTGTATTTTTCTGCCTTCTGCTTTCCTTCTATGACCAATCCTAACACTTGAATGCTCTGAAATAGTTCTTGGAAAAATACAGAGGATGACAACTTCCAGCCCTAAGCCCCACATGGTATCAAAGCAATTCCTAAGCACTCAAGAGCATGTAAGGTGTTCTCCTCCCTCATCCAGCACCAAGCAATAACCTCCCCTGGAGTTCAGTATTTCCTCACCTCCTGGGGTCCAGCACCAGCAGTCGCATCCCTCCTGGCAAGCAGCATTGGAGCAGCTCTGATCCACACTCAGAGGTGAATTCTTCACACATTGTATACAAAACACTGTCCCTGACAGTATCCATAGAGCAAACCTTCCCAGACCTCCCAAACACAACTCTCTGTGCCCTCTCGAACCTGTTTTCTCAAGGCAGACACAGTGAGACGATCTCCTCAGTATATTTATCCCCACAGTGACAAAACTCCTGCTCTCCTCTGCCAAGCACTACAGCAGATTCAGAGTAAAGTTCTTCCATCCCCACTTCCAACAGCTGATTCTTCTTGTACAAACAGGGGACAGAAGAAAAGAAGTTCTTTAAGAACAGTCCTACCTGCAAGAGGAATGAAAATATACCCTTGAACCACCCCACTATGGAGGGAAATCACAAAAACCTACAGTCACACCTGCTAAAGACGAAGAGGAATTGGTCTCTGCTGCTTGGAGGCAGTGAAATAAAACCCTACAAGAGGGCAAGAGCAAAGTCTGAGGGTGAAGGAAGAGCTGCCTGCCTGGGACGAGAGAGTTCACAGAGAGTCAGAGCACCCTGAGAGGAAGGGCTGAGGCAGGTAGCAAGCATCTTGGTTTATTTTCTCGCTCCTGTAGAGAGATATTAATTCATTTGTTTCTTAGGAAAAGGAAAAGAAATAGCAGCAGTGCAACACATCAAGAGACACTGGGAGAGCCAGGCTCAGGGAGGATGGGTATTAATTACTGCTTTCTATTTTTATCCATGTCTCTGGATAAAAGAGATCATAACTCTGGTCTCGCCTGTGACTTAAGGAGCTAAAATCCCCAGAGTCAAAACTGTGGAGCTGTTCAAACAGGTAAAATATCCTCTACAGGCTGCAAAGAAATTCTAGCAAGTGCACATCAAAACTTCTGTAAATTTTAATATGAAAAGAAAGAGCAATTCAGTCAAACAGAAATGTTATCACAAGAGAATTGCTCCCAGAGAGGAAAAATGGCCAGGCAGTTCCCGAAAGAAGCCCTGGACAGATTGCTATTGGTTTTGTAGACACAGTCACAGAATCACTAGGTTGGAAAAGAACCACAGGATCACTGAGTTCAACCACTCCTATCAAACACTAAACCATGTCCCTCAGCACATCATCCACCTGTCTTTTAAACACCTCCAGGGAAAGTGACTCAAATGCCTCCCTGGGTAGCCTGTTCCAGTGACCAATGACGCTTTCCAATGAAAAATTTTTTCCTGATGTCCAGTCTAAACCTCCTCTGACGACGCTTGAGGCCATTTCCCCTTGTCCTGTCCCCTGTCACCTGGGAAAGAGCCCAGCTCCCTCCTCTCCACAACCTCCTTTCAGGTAGTTGTAGAAAGCAATGAGGTCTCCCTTCAGCCTCCTCTTCTCCAGGATAAACACCTCCAGTTCTCTCAGATGTTCCTCATAAGGCCTGCTCTCCAGTCCCTTCACCAGCTTCATTGCTCTTCTCTGGACTCGCTCCAGAGCCTCAACATCCTTCTTGTGGTGAGGGGCCCACAACTGAACACAGGATTTGAGAAGCAGTCTCACCAGTGCCAAGTACAGAGGGAGAAGAACCTCCCTGGCCCTGCTGGTCACACCGTTTCTGATCCAAGCTGAGATCCCACTGGCCTTCTTGGCCACCTGGGCCACTACTGGCTCATGTTCAATTGCTGTCAACCAACACCCCCAGGCCCTTCTCCTCCAGGCACTTTCCAGCCAGACTTCACCTAGTCTGTAGATACTCAGGGTTGTTGTGCCAAAGTGCAGGACCCAGCGGTCCAGCCTGTCATTGGGCTCTTTTCATTCCTGAAGGGCCAGGAGTTTGGAAAATGAAGAAATACATTGTGAGGCCTCCCCACTGGTGCCGCCGATACAAGACACAATGAAATCTCTTACTTTGGCAACAACTCATACAGGGAGTAGATGCCAACATAAAAAAAGCAACCCCCGGGCCACAAGCAACCACAAGTCCACCCGGCAGCTGGGAATGTCTGTTCAGGGCCTGCCGAGGGGGAAGGAAACCATCACTCTCTTCCAGGCTGTATCTACTGATGTTAAAGTACCTGCTGAACATTCCGTCCAGCTTATCAAGCCAGAAAATATCACAGGGTATTTACAGAATTTCTAGCTGACAAGAAGAAACCAGACAGTCCCAGAGCAGACTGAGTTCTCCAGTCAGGGATGGTGGTGTGACCATCACATACACAACTGGAGACTGTGCCAGCAACATACTAGACAAAAGCAAAGCCTGTGGTGATGGAAAATGAGCCAAGGTAAGCAAACTATCCCTCAGTCTCCCCATAAGACTGGAACAACAGGAAGACTGCCCAGATTTACAGTGCAAGGATAACACCCAAGTAGAATTAGTTCCTCCTTCCCCGTCCAGGGTACAGGCGAGTCACAGCGAGTCACTATCTCCTGCCACAGCCACCCAAAACCCATTCAGAGGAGGCCACAGATATGATACGAGGGCTGGAACACCTCCTGCAAGAGAAGAGGCTGAGAGAGTTGGGGTTCTTCAGCCTGGAGAAGAGAAGGCTATGGGGAGACCTTAGAGCAGCTTCCAGTGCTGAAAAGGGCTCCAGGAAAGCTGGGGAGGGGCTCTTGATTAGGGAGGGCAGGGAGAGGATGAAGGGGAATGGTTTTAATGTGAAAGGGGGGAGACTGAGATAAGACCTTAGGGAGAAATGTTTTGCTGGGGTCGGGGGGGTGGGAGGCGGCCCTGGTCCAGGTTGCCCAGATCAGTGGTGGCTGCCCCATCCCTGGAGGGGTTCAAGGCCAGGCTGGATGGGGCTTGGAGCCCCTGATCCAGTGGGAGGTGTCCCTGCCCATGGCAGGGGCGGGACTGGATGGGCTTTGAGGTTCCTTCTGATGCAAACCATTCTATGATTCCATGACTCATGTTCTGGAGACAAGTGCCAAACCAGAGGGACTGGTGTCTGCCAGGGTTTACCTCCCTGTGGTAAGAGTTAAGAGCTCTGGGGATGCAGTGAGGTGGTGGCTTTGCTAATTCGAGCTGCTACCTCTTGTGAATCAGAGGCCAATATATTCTGGATATCTCCTGTCAACTGTAAATGGCAGGAATTACAGCAAATGTTGTGCTATATTAAAAAAAAGATGTTTTACTGCACACAAGGACAGAAGTATGGACAGCGCCAAAATCTGAAAGATGTGAACTTCTACCACCCAAAGAACAACGTGAGAGTCATGCATCCTGTTTACTGAACTGGTAAGAACCACTAAATCAGCTGTAAACTAACACAAACGCTTGCCTCTGGAGGTTGACAGCACATAACAAGTAGCAGAGCCTTCAGTTCTCCATCCACAGCTCATACTCTACTAGAGACTCCACCTGAAAGAATCTTATAATGATGCTGTGCTACGTCAACAGTTCATTTCTTTAAGAGTCTGACATACAACTCGGGATGGGAGGTGGTGATGAGGACGTCTCCGTGGACTATCTGCACACATGCACAAGCTCTCTAGACACCAGAAATCTAAGCCAGAGCTGTGTGATAGCCACCAGCACTGTGCTGCCAGCCAGATAGCAACTATGAGGCTCCCAGCTGCCCCACGTTGGGCTGCCACCAGCAGAGAGCAGGGAGCGTGGTTCCCACCATACCCTTCCCCAAGCTGGCAGGTCCAGAGAGCCAGTGTACACACACACAGAGGAGCATTTCATAGAATCACAGAATCATAGAACAACCAGGTTGGAAGAGACCCACCAGATCATCAAGTCCAATCATTCCTATCAAACACTAAACCATGTCCCTCAGCACCTCGTCCACCCGTGCCTTAAACACCTTCAGGGAAGGTGAATCAACCCCCTCCCCGGGTAGCCTGTTCCAATGCCCAATGACGCTTTCTGTGAAAACCTTTCTCCTAATGTCCAGCCTAAACCTCTGGAGCTTGAGGCCATTCCCTCTCGTCCTGTCCCCTGTCACCTGGGAGAAGAGGCCATTACCCTCCTCTCTATAACCTCTATATATAACCACTCTATATATTTCAGATCAGACTACAGAGCCTTCCAGGCACCAGAAGTTTTCAAACAACTGCTCAACACACAAATGTGCTTGAGGTGCACATGACAGTGAAAAGCTTCATCTGCAGGAGCAGAAGCAAATCGGAAATAAAATGATGAGGTTTAATACATGCTGAGACTAAAAACTGCAGTGGCAATGGCTTACAGGCACTGGGCAGGCAGTCAAGGCAGTGTGCACGGTTGTGGGTGCAGTTTCTCCCCTCAGAGTGCAGGAACAGTCACATGTTCCTGGTGCAAAACCAATCCATGAAAACATGAACCCCAGAGATAACAATTAGCAGACACTCGTGGCTATGAAATACAGTGGGGAAGTGGGAGAACTATGTTAGAGAGATCTTCACCTCAACCCACCTGGGCTCTGGAGGCAGCAGGGAAGAATTGGAGAGCTTTGCAGCCCCTTCCCCCCTCTCATCCCCCAAGATTACTATTACTACTACTAGTTTTATCTATATCTATAGCTATATATCTTTACCTCTCTCTCTCTCTATATATATATCTATATTTATATCTATATCTATCTCTATATCTATATATCTCTACCTCTATCTCTCTATCTCTCTATCTCTGCCTCTACCTCTACCTCTATACCTATATCTCTATATCTCTACCTCTACACCTATATATCTCTATCTCTCTATCTCTATCTTTATATCTCTATCTCCATCTCTCTATCTCTATCTCTCTATGTAGATACATATCTATATATATCCCACAGCCTATTGCAACTGTTAATCTCTCCCCCAAATGCATTGCAATAATCATATCAACGACTGAAATGAAGAAATGTTATGATTAATGCCTTGAAGTTTTTCAGAAGACCCTTGGGCAGAGGGGGTAAATCAGCTGTGGATCGTGAACTTCTACAGCAAATGCACATTTTGTTTAACGCTCTACTCCAGGCAAAGGAGAAAAAAACTCACCCTGTGACAGAGAACAATATTCTGCTTCTTCCTACTCAGCAACAGTTCAATCAGTAGCATCTCTAGATCATGTTTTGAAGTAACTTTTAACGTCACTGTGTTGATTTTTATAGAATCCATCACTAACCACAAACTCCATAGCTGCTCAGATGTGCATTTTGCTGTACAAGCCTGAGACAACTTGGGAATTCATGATATACCATTCTGATAACACACATGTCACCTCAAGCACTGCATTTCCACTGACATCAGCAAAGATCAGGGACTGTTCCTTACAGCCAAGACAACACAAGGAGTCAGGAGTGGGCTTCCCGGCGGCCACACACGTGTAATTAAATACACAGCAGCACACAAGAGCCTGCAGACACGCTCTGAGCATCCAACGGGAGGTAGAGAGGAAGATCAAACCCTACACAAATGATGGCTTTTACACTGATGGAATATTACTTCTCTTTGGAAGCCAGCCAGAGAGAGGGTGAAACAGTAAAATGACGGGGTTAGAGTACAGCAACACCAGCCCAAAATCAAGCAAAGCTCCTTAAATCATCCGAGCAGTCAGGCACCGGAATGCTGAGGGGAGGCTGAGTCACCATCACTGGAAATCCTAACGAACAGCTTAGAGAAACCTCTAGGAAACCCTGCGCCTCGGTAATCTTTCAAGGTCACTTCAGAAACACCGAAACAACTCAGCCTGCCTCCATAGCTCCTCTCAGACTGCACTCCTGCTGCAGGATTTTGACAGAACGTAGCACCTTTTTTTTTTTTTTTACATTGCCAGAACAACACAAATATAAAAAGCAAAGGGATCCAGCGTACGGAGTGCAGCTGCTGCTGGGCTGCGAGGACGTTTGCTTGGCTTATTTTTAGAAAGTGGAATTGTTGCAACTTCCTCCTCGGTCCAGAGCAGACTCCATCAGCTCTTCTGCCCTCACCGAAGTAACACTCTGTGTGCCTCGGGCAGAAATATTTCCTACCTTACATGTGCCGCTTTGCAGGAAAGGCCACGCTCCGGCGCAAGAGGAGAGTGGGGAGGAGAGGGAGCGACAGCAGGGAGGGAAGCAGCGACTGGGTGATGTCTGAACCCGCTGCAGAGCCCACCTGGTGTGTTTGACCCCGGTTTGAAGAGCCAACCTCGCTCTCTCGCTGCTGCCTCTGCACACCGGCCGGCTTAAAGGACAAAAAGCAGCATGGTGTGGACGGCGTTTCGTGCCACCTGGAGCCAAAGCCAAGGCTAGGTTCTTGCTGCGGAGAAGTGTTGCTCGCCCAGTCTCGCCACGACGCGTGTGCAGCCCAGCACGGCTACCCAAGGGCTCCGCTGGCCTCTCCGGTGGCTGCAGGGAACAGGAGGAGGGCAGGCAGCTTCTGGCAAGCGGCCCAGGGAGGCTCTGGGAGCACAACAGCCAAGAGGGAGCGGAGAAGGAACACAGGCCACCCCCCCGCTTGCTAGAGACGCAGCTGGACACGCGTCCCACCGCTTCAAACGTAGGCGGAGAGGGCTCAGCGTGGTGGGAGGAGGCAGGGGCTTACTTGGAACGAGGAAAGGAAGAGAGGCCCAGGAGTAGGGGATGAGATGCGGCCGCCAGGCTAGGGAAGGTCAGGGAGGACAGGAGCCAGCTCTGGCTCACAGCAGGCATTGCAGCTCTGCCATTTCCAAGCGGGCACAGCGATCGCACAGCACATCCGAACAGAGCGTGGCTTGCAGGCCAAAGCAATATTGCTGGGCTTTCCCCCCAGCTCTGCCAACGCCGAGCTGAAACTGAAGAGGCGTCCTCCAGCTTCCCCACAGACACAAATTCCTTGCTGGAAAGCAACCGCTTTTCCCAGCAGGACCTTTCTCCGGAGTCACACACCAGCAGGACCCTGGGGGAGCTCAGAAGGGTGTGCCTGCCCACCACAAACCAAGCAAACCGCAGCAGCTGCAACTCCAGCAACATGCGAACCAAACTTTCTCCCTCACCATGCTACCCAGGAGCGAGGTCCTGCCACAGTGTCCAATGCAAGGCTGGAAGGGCCAGAAGGGGTGAGGAATCGCATGTTCCTCCACGGGCAATGACAAATTTCCACTGGTATCTAATCCTACGGTTTCTATTGTTGAAAACAAACCGAGATGTGGGGAAGTTTTGGACTGTCTGCAGTGTCAGTCTGGAAAACAGGACTCAGGGGAGTTGGGTAACACAGAGCACGTTGGCTGGGAGGAGGAACCTCCATCAGAAGAGAGGCTTCTGACCAGTGCTAACATCATTTGCTTTACAACACAGAAAAAAAGCCTTCTGAGCAAGAACTGCAGAGTTTTCATAGAACTGCTAGGTTAGAAAAGACCTTTGAGATCAGCGAGTCCAACCACACCTGTCCACTATTAAACCACCCATGAGCACTTCATCTACCCGTGTTTTAAACCCCTCCAGTGATGGGGACTCCACCATCTCCTTAGGCAGCCTCTGCCAGGGCCTGAGAACCCTTTCAGTGAAGAAATTTTTCCTGACGTCCAATCTGATCCCGCCCTGGCGCAACTTAAGGCCATTTCTTCTCACCCCATCACCTGTCACTTGGGTGACCAACACCCGCCTCACTACAACCTCCTCTCAGGCAGTTGTTGACAGTGATGAGGTCTCCCTCAGACTCCTCTTCTACAGACTAAACAACCCCAGGTCTCTCAACTGCTCGTCATAACCCTTGTTCTCCAGATCCTTCACCAGCTTCGCTGCCCTTCTCTGGGTGCACTCCAGCCCTTCAACGTCTGTCTTGTAGTGAGGGGCCCCTGGATGCACTCCAGAAGCAGAACCTTGTCCCAGGGGAAAAAAACAGCCCCATACTGAATACTGACATCAGCTCCCTTGTGCTGGTAACAGCCACGTGGAGTCACGACTGCTCTCCTCTCTGTGTGTCCAACGACCAGTGACCTACCAGCCAGCAGAGCTGCACGGGTGACTGATCACTGCTGGTAAAGCCAGACCTCAGGAAGATGAATGCTGGCAGCCAGCAGCTCCAGTCACCACCCCATCCGTCTGCCCTGCTGGACGAGGCTGCCGACCAAACTGTGGAGGCAGCAAAGCGGATGCTTATCTTTACCTTCAGTTCACAGCCAAGTTCTCCAAGCTCTGCTCAGGATGAGTCTGCATAAAACCACGAGGCCGTGCACAGCGAGAGCGGAGCCCCAGACACAAACTCTGCTTAAATCCCTGCTGCTGTGGAAGAAACACTCGGCAGCAGGCTGAGCAAACCCTGTTGGTTAAAACACTGCCCGTCACAGCATCTAAATCTGCTGCAGGCTGTCGGAAACCTCTCTGAAAAAGCTAAGTATTATTTAATTCTTTTTTTCAAAGGAAATTTAATCCAGCGTGTCCTCACCAAACAAGGTTCAAACAGCAAACAAGGTTCATCCATGTCTGGTGAGCTGGCGGCCGCCAGCTCACCAGACATGGATGAACCTTGTTTGCTCCAAGCCCTGCAAGACCTGGTGAATCCGATGGAAGATTTCACGTGCTTCCTGCTACTTTGAGACTCGCATCATCACTTTAAACACTGAGCAAGCACTCGATAAAGTCTCCACTGTTAAATATTCAAGCTTGGTAAGAAAGGAATTCTTTACAAATATACATATATTAAAAAAACCCATTTTCCTTTAGGACTGGACTCCATTGCTCTGCAAATAAAGGGGGATGAAAACTTGTCCACCTCACACAGCTTGGAGTGCAAATCCCACCAGGGCGAAGGAGGGGTCAGCATTATAGTTCTCTTGCCCTGAGAGTTTAATGGTGAGGATGAGTTTTTATCTTGGCATGTTTCTGAATTATCTAAAATACACATACATGCAGGAGATTAACCACCTTGGAAAAGAAGCCGGCAGTGAGAGCTGCTCTGTCCTTGATGCTTTATCTCTCATGGATGCCCCCCAACCATCTCAGTACGAAACTTTTTGAACATACACGGACAAGTAAACGATTCAAAATCTGCCTGTCTCATCACCAACTGGATTCCAGTCGCAGCCAAGAAAAAGAAAAGGACAAAAGATGGGTGGGGAGATGCAAACATGACAGCTCTAAGAGCCATAAATGTGCCAAGCTTTAACTTGCCCCAGTTCTGCCAGTGTGCTGCTCCAGGTTTTGCAATCAGGAGCTCACCAAGCACTCCAAGTCCTTCTCCGCAAGTGCACAGTTCAACATGCAAACATGCAGAGGTCTGAGCCACATGCTTTCTCACACAGCAGCATCACATATTCCCCAAATGGGGTCACTTGGGCTCGCTTTTACAACCGCCACACAGTAGCTCGGCTACCAGCGTCCGACCGAGCCCAGTCTGAGCCCAGAGCTCTCAGCAACAGTGAATTGGCAGAAATGAGGGGTAGAGATCAGCTTAGGCAGACAATGAGCCCAAGTGGGAAGAGCAGAGGAACAAACCTTTTTCAGCTCAGGAAGAGAAGAAAAAGTCTTAAAATACTTCAAATTCAATGGCAGAGATGTAGGGAGTAGGGTGGTCTCCTTGTGTCCTGGAGACTAGTGCAAGGCACTCGGATGAACCACCAGGGAAACCTCTTTAATGGCAAGAAACCTGAGTGCCAGAATGCATGATCAGCAAAGGATGTGAAAGTGCCAGCAGGAAGAGTCTTAAGAGAAGAGACATCACTCAAGGAGGATTCTGACGTGTACCTGACCTCACCCTTGAGTTGGGAAAACATGGGGGCACTTCTGGGATTCCTCCACCTGCTGTGGCTGAGGTCATGGAAGTTTCAGAGCATCCTTAAAACTGGATGTAGGACAAAGACAACAACCCCTGGACTGCTCACACCCTCATCGGAAACACAGCTACTTGGAACCACAGAATCATAGAACGGTTTGGGCCCCAAGGGACCTTGAAGCCCATCCAGTTCTGCCCCTCCCCCGCCACAGGCAGGGGCACCTCCCACCGGATCAGGGTGATCAAAGCCCCATCCAGACTGCCCTAAAACACCTCCAGGGACGGGGCAACCTGGGCCAGGACCTCCCCACCCTCACAGAAAAACATTTCTTCCTAAGATCTCATCTCAGTCTCCCCTCTTGCAGATGAAAACTGTTCCCCCTCACCTTCTCCCTGCACTCCCTGATCAAGAGCCACTCCCCAGCCTTCCCGCAGCCACTTTCAGCACTGGAAGTTGCTCTGAGGTCTCCCCAGTGCCTTCTCTTCTCCAGTCTGAACAACCCCAACTCTCCCTGCCTGTCATCATCATTTTATACCCTAACAGAATATTTCATTCAAAGACACCAAACAGTGTTGCAAAATCCATCCAGTTTAGAGAAAAATGACTCGAGAGTTAAACATCATTAGAAATTCAGATCCAGGCAAACTGGAGGTGCAGCCTTACAGCTTGTTTAGGTGCCACTCGTGCTCCTGTACTCATTTCTGCATTTGATTATTTTTAATTAGCTAACGACTTAATTTGTTTAATATCAAGTATTTCACTAAAAAGCAGATTAGCAAGATGCAGATTTATCTTTTCCTAAGATGTAAATACTGAAACAGGAGAACCAAGGGTCAGTGCATCTCTCTCAAATAAAACACATTTTAATCTTTAATAAATACTATAAACAGCACAGAAATACCTGTTTTCCCATATTGTCCACTGCAAGGAACTCTCTTATTTCTGTCTGCATTTTCATACCATCTACTGGACAGATCCTGAACTACCCAGCCCCATAGCCGCAGCCCCGGCCGAGTGTCCCAGGCTGAGCCCCCACCTGCTACATTTGATTCCCGGCAGCAGAACCAAGGCACAAGCTGCTGCTTGCTCCAAAGGGTACAAAGCACCACCCCATCCCATCCTTCAGATATTTCCAGCAAGAGCAGGGGGACAACACACCCTGCATGATTGTAAAAGAAGAGGAAGGCAGAGAAGAGGAGGAGAAGCCACCGTTGCAGCCCCGGTACAACCGCTCTCGCTCAGGCGATTGAAACGCAGTAGAAGAATATTTTTCCTCAACGCTACTGGCTGCCAAAGAGGAGGGAGCACATGGCTGCTCTCAGCCACTCACTGCACGCTGTTGATGATAAACAACAACAGTAAACAAAACCAGAGCCAAACACCAAAGCTGGGTACCCTGGAGCTGGGTTTCCACGTCCTGACTTTACCCATGGGAAGGATTCGTTTAGCATTCAGCGGCTGAACCGCAAACATCCCAGGCCAAAGGGAGCCAAGTTGCTCCGTGATTCTGAAACTTAGGTGGCCTGTTTGGGTTCTTTCTACCTTTAGGTATCACGACTCCAAACCACTGCCATGGTTTTACACAGAAGCTTCGAAGCACCTGCAGATGAAACCTCAACGACATGCAGCGAGACCCAGCCTGACACAGTATTTTTAAACACCCTCCTGTGTCTCCTTCCCTGCTCAACTCAGGGAGCTTGAGAAGGAATCATGGAATCATGAATGCTGGAAAAGAACTCTAAGTTCATCCAATCCAACAGGGTCACTACCTGGATGGACCAGAAGCCAGGACAGACCCCACATGGGTCTGGGGCTTGTCGGAAGCGCGCCGGGTCTTTGTGGGCTGTGCTGCTGCTGGGAGGGGTGGGATGTGTGGGAAGGAGCCTGGGATTTAGGGGTCTGTTCAGAAAAACCCCAGGTGCTGTGGGCACAGCACAACAGGCAGGGGTGGCAGCCCAGGGACAGCAATGAGGACAGCAGGGGATGTGGCAGAAGAAGGGACAGGTCAACAGGGCTCCCTCATTTGCTACCCCCAGCTTTGTCTGGACCAGGGCTTGTGCAATCTTGCTCTTATGGAATCAGTAAGGTTGGAAAAGACCCTCAAGACCATCCAGTCCAAGCATCAGCTTAACCTCTCCGTGGCTACTAAACCATGTCCCGAAGTGCCACATCTAGATGCTTTGAACCCCTCCAGGGATGGAGGCACCACCACTGCCCTAGACAAAAGGAGGCTGGAGGTGTTTACAAGATGAGTAGATGAAGTGGTCGGTGATATGGGTTAGCAGTGGACAGGTATGGTTGGACTTAAAGATCTCAAATATCTTTTCCAACGAAACATTCTATGATTCCATGAGGTGCCAATGTTCCCCCAGGGATGGTGGTTATGGGATTTCTCTGGTCGCTGGTCACACCTTGACACCTCCCGTGGTGGCGGAGGCAGTGCTGGCTGTCTCCAGAGCTCGCTGTGACTCCAGGAGTACATCCCTGCCTTCCCAGGGGGCTGGTGGGGAGGGAGGGGAACAAACCCTGCTGGGCTGGGGCCAAATCCTCCATCAACAGAGCCTCCCCAGGGCATCCAGGAGGGCATCCCTGCTGATCCAAGGGGTATGTGGGGAATGAAGGCGACAACTCTTAGCAGGCTGGGCCAGATCCTCTGTCTGCAGGGCCTGCTCATTTCCAAAAGGGTATTCCTGTCATGCCAGGAGGCTGGTGGGGAAGGGGGTAGCTCTGCTGTTCCAAGAGTGTTCTGGGGCAGAAAGGGCTAAACGGTGCCAGGCTGGGGCCAGATCCTCCCACTCTATTGATCCCGGGAGAGCATCCCTCTCACCCCAAGGTGCTGGACACGGGGAAAGGGGACAATCCCTGCCAGGCTGGGACCAGATCCTCTGTCTGCGTGGCCCAGCCCGGTTCCAAGAGGGCATTCCTGCCTTCCCAGGCGCCTGGTGGGGAGGGAAGGGGACAAATTCCTCCGCGATCTCCGCGTTGTTCCCTTTGCCCCCTAAGGATGCTCAGCGGGCGATGGCAGCGCGGGGAGCGGGTCCGGCTCCCAGGCCTCGGGGAGCGATGTCCCCGTGCCTTGTGTCGCTGCCCGAGCTGCCGGCACCACATCCCGTCCCCTGGAAGCACAACAAAGCGCTCCCCAAGGGGATTCACCAGCGGGGGAGACGCAGCTGGGGGAAGGCGGGGGGCCTGGGCCGGGGGGCTGAGTTACCGGTCCCAAACGCTTCCACGGCGCCTCCCCCCGCCCCCACAGCCGAGAATGAGAACGCGGAGAGTCCGAGCGGCCCGACCCGACCCTTGGCATCCTCGCCCCGAGCCGCCGCGCTCACCTCTGCAGCCGCTCAGCTCCGAGCCCCTCAGCCCAGCGCCGCTCAGCCCAGCGCCGCTCAGCCCAGCGCCGCTCAGCCCAGCGCCGCTCAGCCCAGCGCCGCTCAGCCCAGCGCTCAGCCCAGCGCCGCCGCCATGTTCCCTGCGCAGGGAAGGGAGCGCAGGGGCGGCCCGAGCGGGGGGCGGGGGCGGCTCACAGCGGCTCCCGAGGGCAGCGACGGGCGGGGAGCGCGCACAGCAGCATAGCTTAGTGTAGCTCAGCATAGCCCCGTGTAGCTCAGTACAGCTCGGTATAGCCCCGTGTAGAATCAGAGAATAACCAGGTTGGAAGAGACCCACTGGATCATCGAGTCCAACCATTCCTATCAAACACTAAACCATGTCCCTCAGCACCTCGTCCACCCTGTGCCTTAAACACCTCCAGGGAAGGTGAATCAACCACCTCCCTGGGCAGCCTCTGCCACTGCCCAATCACCCTTTCTGTGAAAAACTTTTTCCTAATGTCCAGCCTAAATCTCCCCTGGCGGAGCTTGAGGCCATTCCCTCTTGTCCTGTCCCCTGTCACTTGGGAGAAGAGCCCAGCTCCCTCCTCTCTACAACCTCCTTTCAGGTAGTTGGAGAGAGCAATGAGGTCTCCCCTCAGCCTCCTCTTCTCCAGGATAAACACTCCCAGCTCTCTCAGCTGTTCCTCATAGGGCCTGTTCTCCAGCCCCTTTACCAGCCTCGTCGCTCTTCTCCGGACTCACTCCAGAACCTCAACATCTTTCTTGTGGTGAGGGGCCCAGAACTGAACACAGGATTCGAGGAGTGGTCTCACCAGTGCCAAGTCCAGAGGGAGAAGAATCTCCCTGGCCCTGCTGGTCACACCGTTTCTGATCCAAGGTAGTGTAGCCCGATAAAGCCCAGTATAGCCCAGCACGGCATGGCTCGGTATAGCCCAGAATAGAACAGTATAGCACTGGTGTGGCCCATACGGCACAGCACAGCAGGGTATAGCACAGCATGGCCCAGCCCCACATGGCACAGCCCAGCACAGCATAGCCTGCATAGCACGACACAGCACGGCATGGCACAGCACAGCTTCACACGGCATGGCATAGCACGGCACAGTCTGGCACAGCCCAGCCCAGTATAGCACAGCACAGCATGGCGTGGTACAGCACAGCCCGGCACGGCACAACATGGCACAGCACAACCCAGCTCTGCTCTGCTGGCCTTGTCCCATCCCATCCCTCCCCACCTGTCCCCTCAGCATCGCTGTGAGCACAAGGATTGAGACACCATCTCGCCGCAAGTGATGGGAGGGTGGGGATACAGGACAGGTCCTCATGGTGACCTGCTGTGCACACATGGATCCCCTGGAAAAGTGACAGGGCCTCATCAGGATCTCCAGCTTGGGTACTTTGCGCCCATGCAGGACCCTGGGGGGGAAAGGTAGAGCCTCATCGTGGTCTCCAGACTGAGGAAGAACTACCTGTGCCCACCCAGGACACACTGGGGATGGGACAGGTCCTCATCGTGGACTTCAGCCTGTGGAGGGACCCCCCTGTCATAGAATCACCGGGTTGGAAAAGACCTCTTGGATCATCGAGTCTAAACATTCCTATCTGCCCCTAAACCATGTCCCTGAGCACCTCATCTTTTAAATACCTCCAGGAATGGTGACTCAATCACTTCCCTGGCAGCTTGTTCCACTGCCCGATGAATTTTTCCTGTCCCCACTGGATTCTCTGGGCATGGGACAGCTCTTCACTGTGAGTCCCAGACTGAGGACAGACCCCTATTGCCTTCCTCAGACAGAGGAAGATACCTTTGACTCCCAGCTGCAAAGATACCTTATGCCATGGTTATATCTCACCATCCCCAGCTCTCATCCAGAGAGACCCCTGTGGCAAACAACCCCACAGAGCACCTGTGAGCCTTGGTGACCTCTCCTGACCAGAGACGGACCCCCCTATGCACCAGCTCTCCTGTAGAGCCACCAGAGCCTGCACACATTACCCCAAAAGTGTCCCCTTTCATTTCTTAGTTAGGGAACCTCTACATGACACATGGGGTGCTGCAGGGGCCACTTTTGTCCCCTCGCTCCCTCCGTGTTGCCCTCCTCCACAATCACAGAATCACAGAATCACAGAACAACCAGGTTGGAAGGGACCCATCGGATCTTCTAGTCCAACCATCAACATCATCATCTTCTAGTCCTTCAGCCCATCAACACACCCACTGCTGCCACCACCACCACATCTCATAGCAGAGGTTCCTTCACCTGAGCCCTTTGCCCTGCATCCATAGAATCATAGAATCACCAGGTTGGAAAAGACCCATTGGATCAGCAAGTCCAACGATTCCCATCAAACAGTAAACCATGCCCCTCAGCACCTCGTCCACCTGTCCCTTAAACCCCTCCAGGGAAGGTGAATCAACCACCTCCCTGGGCAGCCTCTGCCACTGCCCAATGACTCTTTCTGTGAAAACAGAATCATAGAATCACCAGGTTGGAAAAGTGTAGCCACCTTTCATCCTTGGCAGGAGGCACAAACCCCAACCTCTCTGATCAGAAGCCAGTGGGACACGGTGTTCCTTGAGCCAGATTCCCAGCTTAAGAATACTGGGTTTGCTGTACTGGAGACCCGACTTCCATTGCAACGGATCACTGCTAAAGAAGGAAGTCATTCATCTTAAGGAGTAAACAGGCCATGGTGCAGCTGCACCCAGAGCAGGAGCTCAGGTCCTCTCTCTGTCTGGAAAAGAAAAAAAGGATAAGGTATTAGGTTCTGGAGATCCAGGTCTCATCTTCAAAGCTGCTCCCATGAACAGTCAGTGGATCTAAAGGATGGCTGTTGGGTAACAGTGGCTTCTCCTGACCCAAATATTTCACCAAGACAATGGAGACATCATGTTGGAGTGAGTCACAGACATATGCGAGCAGCCTTCTCAGGGATAAACACCTCAACACTCTCCAGAGTGCATGGGGTTGTTTAGCCCGGAGAAGAGGAGGTTGAGGGGAGACCTCATTGCTCTCTACAACTACCTGAAAGGAGGTGAAAACTAAAGCAGAAGATGAGAAGAAGCATCTCTGGTGCAGACAATGCCTGCCTGGGTTTGGATAGGTTGTGTCTGAGGAAGATCTACCAAATGCAGGGCTTCCTGCTCATAGCTTTGTTACATGTGACGGAGGGAAGGTAAAGCCAGGATTAAGATTTTTACTACTGCCAAATCCATGGCATCTCCTGGTCCTGGCCAGGAATCAGCTGAGCAGAGGCGCACAACGAGTAAGGGCTCTGGTGGTGAAATCATAGAGGGACCTTCCCACTGCTGCCCATGGGCAGCTTCACAGGAAGGTCTAAAAACTCTTCAGCTCATTCCTGTGCTCTTCCATTTTCCTTCAGGGAAGTTAACGCTATCTCCTGTCTTGGGCTGAAGCTAAAGGAGGGTTCCCCGGGGACAGGAGTGGATGGCTGGCCTCCATCTGCTGAAGGCAAGAAGCACCACCATGTAGGTGCTAACGCTGTCCTGGTTCAGATGCTGCACTCAGTACAACCTGTACAAGGCTTAAGATCCTGTCCAAGGCCAGATGAGCTTTGGCTTGTCCAGTAGTGGACTTCTGGGGTCCAACAACCTATCCACAGTGCCTGGACCATTTCTAGGAAAGAAAAAAAAGGGGGATCAGTTATCTCAGAGCAAAACACAACCTGTGTTTGCCTGTCTCTGCCCATAAAAGTGATAAAGATCAACACTTCATCAAATGGGGTGGGATTTCTGAGGTCTAGGGAGGAAGTGCTTTGAGAGGGAGCTGTTTCAGAGCTGGAGGGTTCTCACGTCCATTTCTGAGCAGTGGTGCCAAACACAGCTGGAAACAGTCTCATAGAATCATAGAATCTGGTTGGAAAAGACATTTGAGGTCATTGACTCCAATAGTCCCTGTCTACTACTAAACCAGATCCTTGAGCACTTCATCTGCCTGTCTTTTAAAACCCTCCAGGTAGAGGGACTCCACCACCTTCCTGGGTAGCTACTGCCAGTTCCTGAAAACCCTTTCTGTGAAGGGTGCAACCTCCTCTGGTGCAACTTGAGGCCGTTTCTTCTCATTCTATCACCTGCCACTTGGGAGAAGAGACCAACACCCACCTCACCACAACCTCCTTTCAGGAGCTGCAGAGAGCAATGAGGTCTCCCCTCAGTATTCTCTTCTCCAGACTAAACAGCCCCAGGACCCTCAGCTGCTCCTCATAACCGCGGTTCTCCAGCCCCTTCACCAGATTTGTTCCTCTTCTCTGGATGCTCTCCAGCCCCTCGATGTCCCTCTTGTAGTGAAGGACCCTAAACTGAACCCAGTTCAGTTCTCATTCCTAAAACATTCACATTGAGGGGATGGAAATGTTGGTGAGGGCTTCTGTTTTAGTATGTGGAATACTTGGCCGTGATGGTAGGAGACAGAGGTTTGCTCGCTGCTGCGTCAGGGCTTCCTGGTGCTGCCTGTCAACACGGCATCCGAGCATCTTCCCAGGAGACTCAGGAATATCATCAATAGGTTCCATTACCTCTGGTATTACCTCATTTCCACAATAATGAGGAATTCGTGAATGGAATAAATGTGCAAGATCTGCAAGAAGGGGGTAGGAGAGAAATTTCTCCATTGACATTATTTTGGAGTCAGCACAGAAGAATTTACATATGCCATCCATATGAGCCCTGCAGGAATTCGGTTTGATTAATATGACAATGGGAATGAACCACAGAAATGGTTCGTTATTTATTATGAAGCCTTGCCAATAAAGCTCCAGCTCACTCGCAGTCTGGCTTGGGCCAGCGCTCGGAGAGTGCCAGCACGGCAAATGCCTGGGAGCTAATGGCTTTGAGAGGGCACCAATCCCCTGATCCATGGGGTGTGAGACACACCAGGGCAGGGCCCTCAAAGGAGAGAATGTCAATGACTGGGAAGGAAACCTGCTTTCTGTGCTTCTTTCCTCCCTCTTCTTCCTTGGTCAGTGCCTCTCAGCCATCTGGGACAAGAGGAGGCTGAGGAGCAACCTTGTCAGTCTCTACAACTACTTAAAAGGAGGTTGTATTGAGGTGGGTGCTGGTCTCTTCTCCCAAATAACAGGTGATAGGATGAGAGGAAATGGCCTCAAGTTGCACCGGGGAAAGTTTAGATTGGTCATTAGCAAACATTTCTTTACTGAAGGGGTGGCGAAGCCCTGGCAGAGCCTGCCCAGGGCAGTGCTGGAGTATCCATCCCTGGAGGGGTTAAAAAATGTGTAGATGTGGCACCTCAGGACATGGTTTAGTGAGCATGTTGGTATTGTGTTGATGGTTGACCTGGATGATCTTTGGGGTCTTTTCATACTCTAACAATTCTATGATCCTATGACCAAACTTCCTCCCAGGCTGGCTGCAATGTTCCCATTATATCCTTAACTAAATTTTCTGCCAGAAGCTGTTCCTGAGCCTGGCATGGATGGTTCAGATGTGGACCATATTCTGCCAGAAGGAAAGCCTAGCATCTCATGGTCCATGACCCTCTTGTCTTGAATCTGATCTTTAATAAAAAGGCAGCGTACAGGGATTCAAGTGGAGGAGGAGGATCTGAAGGAACATGTGTGCACAGTAACCCCCTGCTCTCACATCAATACACCGTTTGACCTGACATCTTCCTTGGAGAGTGGAGGAGGGAAGCTCCTTCCCATGCCTTGGAAAGGTGGGAGGAAAGGTTATTTACAGAGTTTAAAGCTTGGATGAGCAGCAGGTCACCTTGCAGTGCCTCCCATACGTTCCTTTTCCTGGAGCAGTCTCATATTGGGACCAGCTGCTGAATTTACTGGGGATCTATCTTCCTAAAAGGGTCTGGTTTTGTTCCAAAGACTTTACAGGCTGCAAAATCGCCTCTGTGACTCTAAGTGAACTCTTTGGTAGTGGGACATCATCTGGTTTCATATCCCAGATGTTTGCAAGCAGTTCTGCCCTTCCCTGCTATGTTACAGACGGATGCTCCACAAGGAGGCTACACACTGCAAACCCATGCAACCTACCCTTCTTTGTCCTTCTGAGGCAAAAGAACAAATTTCCTCATTCTAATACATTCTCCTGTTTCTGATGGCTCTTTCCAACTGTTTCCATCTTCTCCACACCCACTGTGGACACCAAGCCTGGGTGCAAAGTCCCATGGCCTGTGTCACCATGCCACATTCAGGGCTGACCTCCCTGTTCTTACACCCTCCTCTCCAATACTCATACCTAAATTTAACCATTCCCTGCTGTGTTTTATGGAGTCATTCCTGCAGTCCAGGTCTGCTTTGCTCATCCCTAACTTCTACCTGGAGCTGTTGCTTTCTTGAGCCCAGTTGCCCATCCCATCATTTCATCTTCACTGCTTACAGCCCACAAAGCTTGGCTACACAGAATCATAGAAGAATCACAGAACGATTTGTGCTGGAAGGGACCTTAAGTTACATGTATACAATCTTCCGGCTATTCTGATACTGGTCAAGACATCCCATAATTGTCTGATGTTCTGCCTTCATGACAGCTCAGTACCAGTACCCTTCCCATCTCAGCAGCCATCTGGTGTTTCAAAAGCCTACTGGGTATCTCCATCACTTCTTGATTATTCTGTATGGGTTACCCAGATGAAAACAACAAGCTTATTTCGTGTGTGGGGGGGGGGTGTGTGGTTTAAATGTGTTGGCTCACAGCAACCTTGCAGGTGCCTCATTAGAACAAACTGGATTATTGGACCCCAGGCTGGATAAGGCTTCAAGCCCCCTGATCCAGTGGGAGGTGTCCCTGCCCATGGCAGGGGGGTTGGAACAGGATGGGTTTTAAGATCCGTTCCAACCCAAAGTATTCTGTGATTCTATGAAAAATGACCCAGTTTCTCTGTAAAACAGAACTTAGGAAGTTAGTGAACACCTGATTTGTTCCTGCTGTTAATGAATTCCCTGTGCCTATTAATAGACTCGTATGGGTTTGGATTTCCTTTGTTCTGAGCTTGTTTTAAACATTTCCTACTGCTGCTCTTTAATCCCACTAGGCACAAATACTTTCCCTAATAGCATGTTTCTTCTGTTCATGTGTCTTAATCCGAGCTGACCTCCTGCCCTCCCATAGGGATTCACAACTCAAGAGTGC
Source organism: Coccyzus lansbergi (assembly GCA_033558105.1). NCBI lineage: Eukaryota > Metazoa > Chordata > Aves > Cuculiformes > Coccyzidae > Coccyzus > Coccyzus lansbergi. Next base: position 1,241,591 of record JAUMJK010000780.1, on the reverse strand, counting down.
CCTTTGATCCAGTTTGGGAAGGAAAACCCTCTCCGCAGGCCATGACAAGCTACTGTGGATGGGTCAGGAGCACTGCTGCTGCTGCTGCCATGCAGCCTGTGACGAGGTGGACGAGGCAGAGTTTGCAGACGATACTAAGCTGCATGGAAGAATCGATCTGCTGGAGGGCAGGGAAGCTCCAAAGGGATCTGAACAGGCTAGATCCATAGGCTGAGACCAATGGGATGAGGTTTAACAAGGCCAAATGTCAGATCCTGCACTTGGGGCACAACAACCCTGAGCAGATACAGACTAGGAGAAGTCTGTCTAGAAAGCTGCCTGGAGGAGAAGGACCTGGGAGTGTTGGTTGACAGCAACTGAACACAAGCCAGCAGTGGCCCAGGTGGCCAAGAAGGCCAATGGCATCTTGGCTTGGATCAGAAACAGTGTGACCAGCAGGGCCAGGGAGGTTCTTCTCCCTCTGTACTTGGCACTGGTGAGACCCCTCCTCAAATCCTACATTCAGTTGTGGGCCCCTCACCACAAGAAGGATGTTGAGGCTCTGGAGTGAGTCCAGAGAAGAGCAAGGAAGCTGTTGAAGGGACTGGAGAACAGGCCTGATGAGGAACTGCTGAGAGAGCTGGGGGTGTTTAGGCTGGAGAAGAGAAGGCTGAGGGGAGACCTCATTGCTCTCTCCAAGTACCTGAAGGGAGGTTGTGGAGAGGAGGGAGCTGGGCTCTTCTCCCAAGTGACAGGGGACAGGATGAGAGGGAATGGCCTCAAGCTCCACCAGGGGAGATTAAGGCTGGACATTAGGGAAAAAATTTCACAGAAAGCCTCTTTGGTCTTTTCCAACCTGGTGATTCTATGATTCTATGAGGCGATGACTCAGTTGGGGATGAGTGGCCTTGTGCCATGTGGGAGTGAGCAGCAGGGACAAGGAAGAACCGAGGCATAGCTGCTTGCTGCTCAGTGGCTTGTGGCCATGCTTTCACTCCTGTTAAGAGAGCAGAGGGATTCTGCCTGATGCGGGACAATATAAATCATCTCTCTAAACCCTGTCCTCCCATGCCTGGCACACAGCGGTACGCTGAGCAGGTCAACTGGATAGAATTTGTACTCAGTTTCCTCTAGCACCAAAAAAAAAAAAAAAAAAAAAAAAAAAGAAAAAAGAGGGTTTTTCCACCCCATCTGAACTTTACAAATGAATGTTTCAGGCATTTAATTTACAAGGGAAATGTCTCATGTTCCATCCTCTTATCTTGAGACCTCTGTTCAGTTCTGGAGTCCTCAGCACAGGAAGGATAGGGATCTATTGGAGTGAGTCCAGATGAGGCCACATAGATGATCTGAGGGCTGGAGCACCCTCCATACGAGGACAGGCTGAGAGAGTTGGGGTTGTTCAGCCTGGAGAAGAGAAGGCTCCAGGGAGATCTTAGAGCAGCTTCCAGTGCTGAAAGGGGCTGCAGGAGAACTGGGGAGGGGTTCTTGATCAGGGAGTACAGGGAGAGGACGAGAAGTAACAATTTTCAGCTGCAAGAGGGGAAATTGAGATGAGATTTTAGGAAGAAATGTGGGGAGGCCCTGGCCCAGGTTGCCCAGAGCAGTGGTGACTGCCCCATCCCTGGAGGGGTTCAAGACCAGGTTGGATGGGGCTTGGAGCCCCTGATGCAGTGGGAGGTGTCCCTGCCCATGGCAGGGCTGGAACTGGATGAGCTTTGAGGTCCATTCCAACCCCAACCATTCCATGATTCTGAGATTTCCTTTTTTGTTGTTTTCCCCATCCCAACGCTTGCTTTGCTTTTCAAATTATGGTAGATATTTTGAAGCAGAAGGGTATTTTTTTCTTTTTTCAATCGTAATGAACAATTGGAATGAAGAAACAGCTCAAGATATTGATATGTTTGTTTCACCTGTTCTTAAACTGCCCATTGTGTTTGTGGGATGGCCTAGGCTCAGGGCCATCCTGTACTCATTGAACTTGGATCAATAGAGAATGTTACTGTTTATATATTTTGCTGTTTGTTTACCTTCACCATACTCCCACATCTACAGATCCATTTGAGATCACAAGTTCATTATTTTTTCCCTTGATTTTCCGGTCAAAGAGGATTCCAGCTTTTGCTCTCATCCTGATGTTGTAAGCACTTGAGATCCTGGAAAGAAAAGTGCTCCAGGAAATCCCCATCTCTTAAGTTTTTCTGACCAAATTTTTCCTCCTCCAAAATCAAGTCAGTAGCTCACAGCTTCTTCAAAGCCTCAGACTCCTAGACTGCTGTCTGGGATCCCCTTCCTAGTGAGCACAGCACTTTTCTTGTCCATTCAGAATGGAATAGCCCTTTGGAATCCAAAAAAATCCACTCATTATTAATACTAATTTAAAGAATACATCATCGACAAACCAGAATGTGGAATCTCCGGTGGCTGAAGGTTGTATGATCTTTTTGAGAAGATTTCTTCGTGCATATGGTGTGAGTTCATAGAGTCAGGGAATGTTCTGAGTTGGAAGGAACCCACAAGGACCATCAAATCCAACTCCTGTCCCTGCACAGGACACCCCAACATTCACACCATGTGGCTGTGGGTGTTGGCCAAATGCTAACGCAGTATTGTCAGACTCGGAGCTGTGACTGCTTCCCTGAGAAGCTGTTCCAGGGCTCCACCACCCTCTGGATGAAGGACCTTTTCCTAATCACAGAATCACAGAATCACCAGGTTGGAAGAGACCCACCGGACCATCGAGTCCAACCATTCCTACCAATCTCTAAACCATGTCCCTCAGCACGTCATCCACCGGCACCTTAAACACCTCCAGGGAAGGCAAGTCAACCACCTCCCTGGAATGTCCAAACAAGCCCTCCCCTGGTATATTCCTGCCATCCTTTCAGGACCTGTCATTGGTCACCAGAGAGAAGAACGCCTGCTCCTCCTTCTCCCTATGTGAGGAAACTACAGACCACGATGAAGTCTCCCCTCAGTCTCCCCTTTTACAGGTTGAACAGACCCAGGAACTGCAGCTGTTCCTCCTATGGCTTCTCCTCCAAACTCTTCACCAACTCTGTACATTCCTCTGGACTCTTTCCAGTAGCTTTAGATCCTTTTTATCCTGTGGTACCCAGAACTGCCCCCAGTGCTCAAGTTCTGCTCCAGCTTGGCTGCTTGTTTTTGGAGAATCCATCATTTTGCACCCAAGAAAGTGCAAGTTCAATGACATTGAATACTGTCGACACTCTGGAAAGCAGAGACTCAGTACTCCCAGGGGAATCAGCTGAGAAGCTGTTTGTGTTGGGAATGGGGAGATTTACCAACTCTTGAAAAATCTGGAAAATCCCAAGGGACTGGGGGATTACATTGTGATCATGGTTTGAGAAAGGGAACTATGAACCCAGGTCGAATGGTAGGAAGGATGATTGAGTTTCTAAGCTTCTACAGTTAATTATTGGCTTTTACTAATGGCTTTTTAGTATGGAAAGTAGGTCTTACTAGACAAACTGGTGCAAACAGCCGTGTTGGACCAGGCCATGCCTGAGTGGTTTTAAGCAGGCACCGCACCATGTCATGGACAGGCTGAATATGGTCAGTGTGGAAATGGCACCTCCAAGGAAATCAATAAATGCTCTAAATTAGCAATGTAAATAAGGATTAACAGGCTGCATCATCTGTCTCTGGTTTCATGACAGATCTCCCGGTCAACACCAGCACCTCAAGATGAAGGAGTGATGCTCTTCCTACTGGGACTAGAAATTAGAAACAGGGAGTTATGGGGTTATTTTATTAATGATGTAGATGACGATTACAAAATCTATGATAATGTATGCAGATGACAAAAGGACTGAACAGATCAGGTTAGTGTTGCAAATCCTTCAGGATCACTAAATAATCTCAGTCCAGCCACTGGATTTGAAAAGTCATTCCCAAAATGGCACCTGAGAGCCAGGAAAACACATTCCCAGGGTGAGAGACTCTGTCTCACAATGCATCATTCAGGGCAACTTCAGAGTCATTCTGTGCTTCTGCTTGATGTTGGGTGTATAAAAGGGGAATAGCGAGAAGTCTGGAGTGACCTAGATCCTTCACACGGCATTGGAAAAGCTATTACAGGAGCACTGTGGCAGCTCTGCTGTCAGCCTGCAGTGGAGCCTGTAGGAGCACAAAAGAGGGTTGGAAGAAAAGCTGCTGAAGTCTTCTAAGGGTTGGAAAACATCCTCTGATGTGAGGGCAAGGGGTTCTTCATGTGTGCCACAGAAAGATGAAAGAACCTCACCATCGTGCACCCTTCTCACAGGGCAGGACTGGATGGGCAATGGGATGGAGGAGATGGGAATGAAAACGGGGAGGATGCGGAGTGGAAATTGCTGCCAGAGTTTGGGGTGACCTTAGCAGGACCAGGCTGAGCAGGCATCTCACCTGCAGGCTTTGAGGTCCCTTCAGAACCAAATGATTCTGTGATTCTGTTATTCTGTACTCGGCACTGGTGAGACTGCTCCTCAAATCCTGTGTTAAGTTGTGGGCCCCTCACCACAAGAAGGATGTTGAGGCTCTGGAGTGAGTCCAGAGAAGAGCAACGAAGCTGGTGAAGGGGTTGGAGAAGAGGCCTTATGAGGGACGGCTGAGAGAGCTGGGGGTGTTTATCCTGGAGAAGAGGAGGCTGAGGGGAGACCTCATTGCTCTCTTCAACTACCTGAAAGGAGGTTGTGGAGAGGAGGGAGCTGGGCTCTTCTCCCAAGTGACAGGGGACAGGACAAGAGGGAATGACCTCAAGCTCCACCAGGGGAGGTTCAGGTTTGACATAAGGAAAACGTTTTTCACAGAAAGGGTCATGCACTGGAATAGGCTGCCCAGGAAGGTGGTTGATTCAGCTTCCCTGGAGGTGTTTAAGGGATGGGTGGACAAGGTGCTGAGTGCCATGATTTGGTGATTGGTAGGAATGGTTGGACTTGATGATCCGGTGGGTCTCTTCCAACCTGGTGATTCTGTTATTCTATGATTCAGTGAAAGCAGGGCCCAGCTCTCAGTCCTTCCAGGGGAGCTGGCAGTGCTCTGAATTCCTCTGCTTTGGGGAAGCCCTGGCTGCAAGCTCTGAGCTCCAGCAGTATCTACCATGGTGCCACAGAGCTGCCACCACACTGCTGCAGGCGATGCTCCTGCCGAGCTCACCCGCTCGCTCGCTCAATAGCTGACAACCACTGCTGGCCTGTCACCGCTTACAGCAGATGGTTGAATGTGTGCTTTGCTCAAAATCATTTGGAATAATAATGTTGACAAAGTAATTTGTGCAAGTTGTTGGTTCGCATTATTGCTGGGTGGCCGGGCTCTGTGGGGACGCGTCTGCCGGCGCCGATATGTGCGGGGGTGCCGGGAGCTGCCTGGGCTGGGCTTGTAAGGGCATTTCCCAGGGCATCACTTTGTTTTCCTACAGCAATGTCATTTATTTATTGCCTGTCTGTGTGTATAAGAGCAGGGATTGTGCTAAAAGAAAGAGGGAGGTGTTCCTGAGCAATCCTGCTGGTAAATAACTTACAGGGATAGTTCTGGACAGAGGCTTGGGAATCAGGTTGTTCAACATGGAAATGGAGCTGTTTCTGCTTTCAACTAACCGTATCCTTTGCTATGAGCCAACAGTATCCCAAGCTGCATCCAAAGCAGTGGGACAAGTGGGATGAGGGATGGAATTCTGCCCCTCTGCTCCATTGTGGCGAGACCCCACCTAGAGCCCTGTATCCAGCTCTGAAGTCCTGAGCACAGGAAGGACATGGAACTGTTGGAGCGAGTCCAGAGGAGGACACGGAGATGATGAGAGCTGCAGCAGAAGAACAGGCTGAGAGAGTTGGGCTTGTTCAGCAGCAGAAGAGAAGTCTCCAGGAGACTTTGGAGCAGCCTCTAGGAAAAAAAGGGGAGCGGCTCTTGATCAGGGAGTGCAGGGGTAGGAGGAGGGGAAACAGTTTTCATGTGAAAGAGAGGAGATTGAGATGAGATTTTAGGAAGAAATAGTTTGCTGTGAGGGTGGGGAGGCCCTGGCCCAGGCTGCCCAGAGAAGTAGTGGCTGCCCCGTCCCTGGAGGGGTTCAAGGCCAGGTTGGATGGAGCTTGGAGTAACTGGATCCAGTGGGAGGTGTCCCTGCCCATGGCAGGGGTGGGACTGGATGGGCTTTGAGTTCTCTTCCAACCCAACACATTCCATTATTCTGTAATTCAAAAGAACCTTTGCTACATAATGTCTTAATTCTTCTTGGGGAGTTGCTCTCAACCCCTAGGACAATGCCAGCCGGCCCACCAAGGGTTGCCCTATGCCTGGACATCAAAGGGGGTTATTTACTGTCACCTGCACCCTGGCTTCAGATTTTCAGTGTCCTGTGTTCCTCCTCAGCTGGACGATCTCCAGGTTCTGTGCTGGGCACTTGGGCCAAAACTCTGTATTGCAACAGCTCAAAAAAGGGGGGAAATCCTGTGGTTTGGGGAGCTGAGGGCCGAAGGGCAGGAGCGACCCTCAGTTAGACAGTGAGCTGCAGGGATGGGGAGACACAGCTTCCTCTGCACCGCCAGCCTCAAACTGACAGGCGGGTCCTGGTTTCTGCACCCCTAAATCTACCAGCTGCAGCATCCGCAGTTCTGTGCATAGATGGCAGCACCAGGGCACCCAATACATCTACTTGCAATGGGCACTGGGCACTGCTTGAGCCTCCTTGCCTGCAGCACCAGAATTGCATGCAGCCCTGGGCACTACATGCAGGACAGGCATTGCCTGCTTCTGCCCTGCCTGCAACCCTGGGCATTGAATCATAGAATCACAAAATTGTAGAATAACCAGTTTGGAAGAGACCCATCGGATCATCGAGTCCAGCCATTCCTGTAAACACCAAACAATGCCCTTCAGCACCTTGTCCACCTGTCCCTTAAACACCTCCAGGGAAGTTGAATCAACTCCCTCCCCTGGTAGTCTGTTCCAATGCCCAATAACCCTTTGTGTGACAATTTTTTTCCTAATGTCCAGCCTAAATCTCCCCTGGTGGAGCTTGAGGCCATTCCCTCTTGTCCTGTCCCCTGTCACCTGGGAGAAGAGCCCAGCTCCCTCCTCTCCACAATCTACTTTCAGGTACTTGGAGAGAGCAATGAGGTCTCCCCTCAGCCTCCTCTTCTCCAGGATAAACACCCCCAGCTCTCTCAGCTGTTCCTCATAGGGCCTGTTCTCCAGCCCCTTCACCAGCTTCATTGCTCTTCTCTGGACTCACTCCAGAGCCTCAACGTCCTTCTTGTGCTGAGGGGCCCACAACTGAACACAGGATTCGAGGAGCAGTCTCACCAGTGCTGAGTTCAGAGGGAGAAGAACCTCCCTGGCCCTGCTGGTCACACCGTTTCTGATCCAAGCTGAGATCCCATTGGCCTTCTTGGCCACCTGGGCCACTGCTGGTTTATGTTCAGTCACTGTCAACCAACACCCCCAGGTCCCTCTTCTCCAGGCAGTTTCCAGTCAGACTTCTCCTAGTCTGTAGATACTCAGGGTTGTTGTGCCAAAGTGCAGGACCCAGCGGTCCAGCCTGTCATTGGGCTCTTTTAATTCCTGAAGGTCCAGGAGTTTGGAAAATGAAGAAATATATTGTGAGGCCTCCCCACTGGTTCCACTGGTACAAGACACAATGAAATCTCTTACTTTGGCAACAACTCATACAGGGAGTAGATGCCAATGTAAAAAAAGCAACCCCTGGGCCACAAGCAACCACAAGTCCACCCGGCAGCTGGGAATGTCTGTTCAGGGCCTGCCGAGGGGGAAGGAAACCATCACTCTCTTCCAGGCTGTATCTACTGATGTTAAAGTACCTGCTGAACATTCCATACAGCTTATCAACCTGTCAGCCAACACCCCCAGGTCCTTCTCCTCCAGGCAGTTTCCAGCCAGACTTCTCCTAGTCTGGAGCTGCTCAGGGTTGTTGTGCCCCAAGTGCAGGACCCGACATTTGGCCTTGTTAAACCTCATCCCATTGGTCTCAGCCCATGGATCCAGCCTCTTCAGATCCCTTTGGAGCCTCCTGACCCTCCAGCAGGTCCACACTTCCACCCAGCTTAGTATCATCTGCAAATTTACTAAAGGAGCACTCGATGCCTTCATCCAGGTCATTGATAAAGACATTGAACAGGGCTGGACCCAGCACTGAGCCCTGGGGAACCTCACTTGTAACTGGCCTCCAGCTGGAGTTAACTCCCATTTACCACCACTCTCTGGGCCTGTACCTTCCTTGTCTGCAACACCAAGGGTGCCTGCTTCTGCCCTGCCTACACCCCTGAGCACGGCCTGCAGCCCTGGGCACTGCCTGCACCTGCCCTGCCTGCAGCCCCAGCTCTGCCTGTGCTGCCTGCAGCAAAGTGCTCTGAGAGCTCTTCTCTGCCTGCAGCGCCACTTGCTGCCAGCCCTGGGCACTCCCTGCATCTCCAAGCGAAGTCTGCACCCTGCAGTGCCCATGCTGAGCCCCTCCTGCAGCGCTGTGCATGCCCTGGGCACTGCCTGCAGCATCCTAGAGCCCTGCAGGACCTGCCTGTGTCCTGTGATGCTCACATTGCCTGCAGGATCCTGCACCACCTGCACCCCGTGCTGCTGGCAACCCCTCACGCTGCATGTGGCACACATCACTGTCTGTACCAGTACCCCACGCAGTCCACACTGCCTGCAGCACCCTGTGTAACCTCATCTCTGTGTAGCTGGCAGCACCTTGTACTGCTTGTCCTGTGCTCTGCCTGCAGTGCCAGGGCTGCCTGTGCTCTGTGCTGCCTGTTGTGCTGTGCCCGGCTGTTGCTCTGCAGCACTGCAGCACCAGGCCCCACACTGCTGTACTGAGCTGCTCCTTGTGCCCTGCTTGCCTCCTCCTCCCTCACCACGAGAAGGATGTTGAGACTGTGGAGTGAGTTCAGAGAAGAGCAACAAAGCTGGTGAAGGGGCTGGAGAACAGACCTGATGAGGAGCGGCTGAGAGAGCTGGGGGTGTTTATCCTGGAGAAGAGGAGGCTGAGGGGAGACCTCATTGCTCTCTTCAACTACCTGAAAGGAGGTTGTGGAGAGGAGGGATCTGGGCTCTTCTCCCAGGTGACAGGGGACAGGACAAGAGGAAATGACCTCAAGCTCCACCAGGGGTGGTTCAGGCTGGACATCAGAAAAAAAAAAATCGCAGAAAGTGTCATTGGTCACTGGCAGAGGTTGCCCAGGGAGGTAGTTGATTCACCTTCCCTGGTGGAGTTTAAGGGATGGGTGGATGAGGTGCTGAGGGACATGGTTTAGTGTTTGATGGGAATGATTGGACTTGATGATCCAATGGGTCTTTTCCAACTCGATGATTCTGTGATTCCATGAGGCGATGGCTTGGTTGGGGATGAGTGGCCTTGTGCTGTGTGGGAGTGAGCAGCAGGGACAAGGAAGAGCTGAGGCACAGCTGCTTGCTGCTCAGTGGCTTGTGTCCACACTTTCACTCCTGCTAAGAGAGCAGAGGGACGCTGCCTGATGCGGTACTGGTCAGGCTGTCATGGTGCTGGGACAGGAGCCCTGAGATGCAGGGTGTCCTACACCCTGCAAACATTTGATGGCAGACTTCCCCTGTTAAAAAATCATAGAATCACAGAATCGTACAACAGTTTGAGTTGGAAGGGGCCTTAAAGATCCTCCAGTTCCAACACCCTGCCATGGGCAGGGACATGTCCCACTAGTCCCAGCTGCCCGAGGCCCCATCCAACCTGGCCTTGAGCACCGCCAGGGTACTCTGTGATGGAGAAAGTATCACAAAGCACCTGAGCTGAGCTGGGAGCCATCGTGGTAATTATGCAGCTGGTTTTAATGCTGGTACCCAAACGGCTCTGTGCAGTTCCTGGGAGGGGGATCAGGGTGGACTCTGGGGACCTGACTGGGTGCTGCTGGGGAGAAGAGAGTGATGTCCCAGCAGTTCACTTCATTTCCTGGAAATGCAGAACTGAACTTGCAAAAAGCTGTTCAACCTACCATGTTTCAGGCCAAGATTTTACACCCTCGCATCCTGCAGAATCCTTTCCTTTCCCAAATTGCCTCGTGCCACATTGCAGAAGGCAGCACAGCTCCAACACTGCTGCATTGGGTCTGGATGGACATGGTTGGACTTGATGATCCGGTGGGTCTCTTCCAACCTGGTGATTCTATGATTCTATGAAATGGCTTTGAGCATCAAGAGCTGCCTTGGACCACCTCACAAGCCCCTGGAGAGGTGGGCACAAATGAGCCACAGTCAATAAGAAGGGCAGGCAGGAGCAGCACTGGTTTTCTCACCGTACCCCTGTCTTTCTCACATCCCCTTCAGTTCTTCCAGTCTGTTTTTCACTGCTTCATCTACTTAATTCCTTCTTCAGCCCTTAGAAGATTGTTTTAGCTGGAAGGGAAATAGCAATTCTTATAAAACCTTGATATCACAAATTCCATCGGTTTCAAAACATCAGCCTTTTCCTGCCCTGTGTTTATATCTTGTTTTCCCTTTCTATTCGCAGCATTTTCTCCCCCGTGTGTCTTGCCACTGAATCACCACACACTGCAAAGGATGAAAAGCAAGACCCCAAAATTCTTTTCTTCATTTCCAGTTTTGTCAAAATAGAAATTTAAAAAATGAGTTTTGTCAAGCCTTTTCTTCTTCTTTAGCAAAAGGCACTGTGCAAGGGAAACAGAACTGGGAGCAGATGTGCTTCCAGGCTGCTTGGCACCACCAGTGTGGCTCCTACCTATGAAAGCAGATGGAGAACCATGGTACCTGGGAGGCTTTCTGTTCCTGTCTGGTTTTCTCTCTCTTTCTCAGGAGCTTTGCATTTTTGTTTCATCTTTCAGACTCAGAAGTCCCACTGGAGTCATCCTATGCATTGCTGTATTTCTACTGTTCCACTTCAGACACTTTCCCCGTCACTAGTATCCTGATATGAACTTACACAGCTGCATTTCCCTTCTTCCAGGAGTTGTTATGGGCTTGTTCCTTCTCCCTTGCTAAAATATCCCCAGGTTTTTCTCCTCAGTGCTTGTATCTCTTCCTACACTTAAATTGCTGTGGTTGCTTGCAGACAAAGTCTCTTGGAAAATGTTAAATCTCCTCCAACCCCCTCCTGGCACTCACCACGCTCTGCCCCTGCCACATAGACACGTCATGCTCTTCAGGATATGCAGAAGGGAATCACCACCAGCAGTGCTCACTGATGCCACGAGCAGCACAAACTGAGCACCACGTTCCTTTACCCCTGAGATAAGACCTGGTGGCTAAGGGGAAGGGAGCCCAGGAGCTGTTAAGGAGACATGAAGTTGTTAAAGTGAGTCCAGAGGAGGTTACAGAGATTATCCAAGGGCCGGAGCATCTCCCGTACAAGTTCAGGCTGAGAGAGATGTTCAGCCAGGAGAAAAGAAGGCTCTGGGGACACCTTAAAGCAGTTTCCAGTACTGAAAGGGGCTCCAGGAAAGCTGGGGAGGGATCCTTGATCACAGAATGCAGGGATAGGATGAGGATGAGGATGTCTTGGCCCAGGCTGGTGGCTGCCCCATCCCTGGAGGGGTTCAAGGCCAGGCTGGATGGGGCTTGGAGCCCCTGATCCAGTGGGAGGTGTCCCTGCCCATGGCAGGGGTGGAACTGGATGGGCTTTAAGATCTTTCCAATCCAAACTGTTCTGTGATTCTATGATTCTATGGAAATGAAAAGGTGATGGTTTGGAACACTTGTTCTGACAGGGGGATAGAGATGCTTTTTAGGAAATAAAGTAGCTTGTTTGAGTCTCCAGTACTGGACAATTTTCAATGCCCAAAAGGGGGAAGCAGAGGCAGCTCAAGGATTTGGGGTCCTCCTCTCTCGTGAGTCATACCAAGTAACCAGACTCTCTGGATCCACTCCAGCCTCTACTCAGTCCTGTAATCTTGATTCACACATCTAGTTACCCAGAGGCCATTTGAAAACATCCAGAACAGACACCCCTGCTTCTCCTGTGTGTAAAATCCAGTTGCAAAGTCTTCAGTTGCTACTTTTTGTCTCTAGAAAGGCTAAGAGTTCATGGGTTTAGCCCTGTAATAGCCAAGGATGTGGCATCACAGGGCAAGAGGGAATGGCCTCAAGTTCCACCAGGAGAGGTTCAGGCTGGACATTAGGAAAAAAAATTTTCATGGAAAGGGTCACTGGGCATTGGAAGAAACTGCCCAGGGAAGGGGTTGATTGACCTTCCGTGGAGGGGTTTAAGGGACGGGTGGACGAGGTGCTGAGGACATGGTTTAGTGATTGATGGGAATGGTTGGACTCAATGATCTGGTGGGTCTCTTCCAACTTGATGATTCTATGATTCTAAGTACGGATTAATTCTTAATGTAGGTGGTTCATTTATTATAATCTCTCACTGGGAGGTGAAAGAATGGGTCCAGGACTGGGCTGTGCTATTGCAGCTCTACCCATGCCTGAGCACCTGGATGGCAGTGTGGACTCCTATGTAACAAGTGATGGAATGAGAAGAAATGACCTCAAGTTGTTCCAAGGAAGGTTTAGCTTGGATATTAGGAACAATTTCTTCCCTGACAGAGTGGTGAAGCACTGGCACATGCTGCCCAGGGCAGGGACAGAGTCTCCATCCCTGGTGGGGTTCAAAAGTTGTATAATCAAGACACTTCAGGATGTGGTTTAGCGGGCACGGTGGGGTTGGACCGGATGAGCTGTGAGGCCTTTGCCAACCTTAGTGATCCTATGATTCCTGTTTGCTATGTTTCTGCCCTCCAGGGGCCTGAGTAGGCTGGCATCAGGAGGAGGACAAGGAAACTGATGCCCCAGAGAGGACTCAGTCCTGTGGCTGCCTGCTCCCCTTGCACAGACCAGGCTGCAGCTCTGCTGTGAAGGTTCTTGTGCCCCAGCAGGGGCTGGAGCTGTGCAAACCTGAGTTGATCTCTTCTTGCCCATTAGGCTCAAGCAAGGGATGACAGCAGCAAACTGCTGGAGTGGGTGAATGCTGCAGGTTGCTACAGAAAAGAAATACAGACCATAATAATAGAATCACAGAATCACCAGGTTGGAAGAGACCCATCGGATCATCAAGTCCAACCATTCCTATCAAACACTAAACCACGTCCCTCAGCACCTCGTCCACCCATCCCTTAAACACCTCCAGGGAAGGCGAATCAACCCCCTCCCTGGGCAGCCTCTGACAGTGCCCAATGACCCTTTCTGTGAAAAACTTCCTCCTGATGTCCAGCCTAAATCTTCCCTGGAGGAGCTTGCGGCCATTCTCTCTTGTCCTGTCCCTTGGGAGAAGAGCCCAGCTCCCTCCTCTCTACAACCTCCTTTCATGACTTCTAATAATAGAAGTCATTCACCTACTGCCCCTTTATAGGAGGCAATAAATCCTGACAGATCTTTTCATGCAATCACAGAACCACAGGATGGTTTGGGTTGGAAGAGACCTTTAAGATCATTGAGTCCAACCTTCAATCCAGAGCTGCCAAGTTTACCTCAGGTATAACATTACTCATCCTTTAAACCCCTTAAAGGATGGGGACTCAATCATCTCCCTGGGCAGCCTGTTTCTAGTCAGCTCATGCTTGGAGTTAAGGGGAGAAATAAGGTCCTACAGCCCAGCCAGCCCTGGAGACTCCACAAAGTGAAACATCTCCAAATTACACACCTTGAGCATAGCACGAATTATTAGCCAATGTTGTTGGAAAGTGTGGTTCATGCGAGAGGAGGTGATGCCTTTCTTCTCCCAAGTACAGGCATTTTTTCTGCCAGCTGAAACCACAAGAAATGCAGGCAGGGATTCAGGCTGTTGGAGGTAGAAAGAGACCCAGTTTCCAAGAACTGATTAAAAAAAAAATAGCTTGCAATGTGTGTTCTTTTGAAACCAAGCAAAGGAAGCTCTGAGTGATGTGCCAGCTTTGTCCTTTGCTGCACACTGCACAGTGTAGCTTCTCCATTGGCCAAGAATATCCTTGGCCATCCAATCCCAAGGTCTGAGGAAGCTTTACCTCCCGGTCCCACTGCAGTGTCCAGGCTGATCAGCAGCATCTCTCGAGCAGAGGGGACAGGGCTGGAGAAAGGCTGACAGCCCTGGTAGATGCTGTGGGGGAATTCTGGTGACAGGGGTCTGACTCTCCTCAGGACACACAAGTCTCACCAATGCTGAGTCCAGGGAGACAATCCCTGCTCTGCTCCTGCTGGCCACCCCATGACTGATCCAAGCCAGGAGCCGAGACTTGGGAGATGGTGTAAGGCCACAAGCCCACGACACTCACTCGCTGTTCGGTACAGAGCTGCAGCAGCTTGGCTGGAGATGTGCTTCAAGGATAACTTTGTAGTTGCAGCCTGGAGAATTGTGATTTCCTGATGGGCCAGGGAGCTTCCTCCTAGCCTGATTTCCTGAAACAGGAATGTGGTTCAGGCAGCGTTCGGGGCTCTCCAGCCCTTGCCAAGCTTGCTGAAGCTCCTGGCAGCAACCTGGGGGATGCTCTGCCTGCCTCCTCGCTCCACCCTGCTGGTGCTGGGAGCTGGGGCTCCTCTGCTGCCCAGGGCTGCCAATGCCGGCAGATGGGCACCCAAGGTTTCCAACTCCCCGAGTCCTCAGCAGCTTGTCACATGGTTTCTGTGGAGCGAGGGTTGCCAAACTGCTCCTCAGCTCACCAGATGGACCACCAGGCTGGCAGGAATCATCTGCTCCTGGCTGCCTACTTGGCAGGCTGTCAGCATCCCCGGGCTGGCCTGCTCCCCGTGGCACATTGGCCCAACACTGTGGCAACCTGGAATGATGCTCAGCAGCAGGGACCATCAGGAGGACTTCCAGGTGCCTGCCTAGCCAGATGCTGTGGGGCAGGAAAGCTGTGAGTCTGGGGAGCCTCAGGAACTAAATCCCATCTCTGGCCCTGCAGCATTTTGGGGCCCTGGCCCTGCTGCTGCTGAGGCAAGGACACTGTTATCCCCCCTCGCTGGTGCCCTCAGCCACTGCCAGAGCCCTCCAGGCTGGGACACATCTCAGGTCCCCTCTGAACTGCTCAGGAGGGTCTGGACTCTGCATCCACCCACTGATGCACCACCCACCTCAGCCTGGGGATCCTGGCTCCCCCAGAGCTCACCCATACTCATGGGGTCAAACTGGAAGGACATCCCATCACACCTCATCTCTTCTGCCCTTGGTTCATCTGGGCTCCAACAACGCAGCCAGAATGAGCTCGGGTCTGCAACAGGAGGTTTACGGGGCTCCTTCCACACCCACCTCACTCCCGAAGGCACAGGGGCCGAGTGCTGGCCAGGCAATTCCATCCAGGAACATAAGGAAGTTATTGAAAAGCATTACTGGCAGGAACATCAGGATCTCATTTCAGTGTGTGAGTGAAAATATTATTCTCCGTTGTGAGGGGGAGAAGTGATGAAAGAACAAGAGTCTTTTTGAGATGAGCTGGGAACACCAAGTCACACCAGGACAAAAGTTAAGCAGCAATTTCCCAAAGGCCAGACGTCCTGCAGAAGGGTTTTGGGTGGGGTTGAACCATTTTCAGGAGCTTCCCTCTGGTTCAGGATGTGATTCCTGCTACTGGGAGACTGCAGATGAGCTCAGCTAAGGTTGGAGCTGGAGTTGGTGGAGGACTGGGTGTTCGCAGGGGCTGGGAGATGCCAGGGGTGGGAGAAACTGTGGCTGCACATGATCTTGGGTGGTCATTGTGAGCATAGCCTCATCTAGGACAGAGGGAATGGCCTCAAGCTGCACCAGGGCAGGTTCAGATTGAACATTGGGAAAAAATTCTTCACTGAAAGGGCTCTTGGGCACTGGCAGAGGCTGCTCAGGGAGGTAGTGGTGTCTCCACTCCTGAAGGGGTTTAAAAGACAGGCAGGTGAGGTGCTCAGGGATGGTTTAGCAGTTTACAGGTATGGTTGGGCTTGATCTCAAAGGTCTTTGCCAACCAGATGATTCTATGATTCTATGATCTGGTGTAGCTGCAGGAACAAGAACTGTGCTTGGTGCTGTGCTGGGGAACAGAAGAAGGTTGAACTACGCTGCAAGTCTCCTGGAGCGGGTCCAGCACACGTAAAGCATCTTTGCAAAGCAGAGAGTCCAGTGGGTACATTCGACCTTCAGGGATGAAGCTTGGCACAGCTGCCCGTAGGTTTCAGGACCCCCATGTCAACTTCCATGGTGCGTGGGCAGCAGTGAGACAAGCTGAGGCTGCATGTGGACAGTCAGAATCCAGGAGAAGCTGTAGGGTACCATGGTCACACAGGAGCCTCCCTTGGGAAGCCAAATAGCTCTGCTCATGCATACTGCTCATTTAGGTCGAGGGAGGTTTATGATCTTCCACTCCCCTATGTGAAATTATGAGGTAGAGGTTTAGGCAGCTTCTTCTTGGGTCTCCTGGTGGCCAGGACAGAGGTGATTCTCCTGGAATCATCTGTCCAGGGCAGAGATGATTCTCTCAGGACTCAGTTGCCCTTCTAGGAGGTGGCCCATGCCTGCCTTGGTGCCAGCCTGGCACAGCGAAGAAATGGGGAGAACTGTCCTGTGCCTGGCAGGATGCAAAGCGCTGTCCTCACCCACCGCAGGGAGAACTGAGGTAGCTCTTCCTCCCTGCATCCCCACACACGAGGCCCTTGGGGCTGGTGCAGGCGTGAAGCTGCTCTCGCTGTGGTGCAGGGTGTGTGGCACGTGTCTCCAGCAGCTCCCTGACACAAACCAGGCCCCTTCCCAGACACGTTAATCCTCTCAAACGCTCACAGCCCCAGCTACAACAGCAGCTTTTCAAACCCCAGTGCCCAGGAGAGCCGGGAAGATCACACGCGTCGCAGGAAAAGGCTGGGGGTGCGTAGAAGGACGTTTGTCTCCCTGAGCTAGGCTTTGGTTGCTCACGAGCTGCCTGCCTTTCATGTGCTTTCAAAGGCAGCACTGATGTCTGCAGCAGCAGCTCTTTCAAATTACAGAACTTCCCTGCCTGCCTATGTTGTGCCGAGAGCTGTAATCCCAGGCAGGGAGCTGCAGGGGGAGAGACGCTCATATGGATGCAAACATGAACCCTGGTTGGAGGTACAAGCACAGGATGACAAGTGTGCTCTTGGTGACACACACATGTACAGATGCTCTGAGCAGGGCTTGGAGCACATCATTTCCAGAAGCCCCTTCCAGCCTCAGCTCTCCCGTTGCCCCGTGAGTGGTTTTAGCCTTTGCAGGAAATGCATGGAGACACAGCAAAACTAGGAACTGCACACCCAGCCCAATCTGAGTCCTTGTCGCAGTAATCAGACTGCCAGGAGATGTAGTGGGATGAGCTGAGCTGGATGAGTTGTGTCTCTGTGGCTGTTCCGCACAGGATCTGTGGTCCTAGAGTGGAGTTGCACCAGCAGGACCAGTCCAACTCTTTGTGTGGAGTGGGACTATGAGCCTGGGGTGAGATGGGAGAGAGGGTGGCTAAGGGACTGCAATGCTTCTCCTTCCTGCCTGGCATGTGGAACATCCACAATGAGACCTCCCCAGCACTGTGCACACCATGTGCTTGGTGCCACCGGTGAGCAGATGTGGGCAATGGGATGCCCTGGTCCGTCCTGCTCTGGCTGCTGTGACGGAGCTGTGGTCCATGATCTCAAGCACAACCTAGAGGAGGTGAATGCCCTGAGTGTTCTCTGGAGTGACTCCAAGCCTTGGCTGGCATCCTCTTCTCTAGCCCACAGGATGCTCCCCGACAGTGACCCTGTGCCTGCAGCAGGACCCAGAGTGGCCCTGAGGGTGTGCTTGGCTCTTGCTTTCCCTGCCCCAAGCTGATGGCGCCATGTGCAGCTGATGTCAAGTTGTTCCTGACCTGCCCCAGCAGCTCACCTTGTGTATCCTGGCAGGGTAGAGGTTGTGAGGGCTTGGCTCTCTCAGTCATTGCTCTGGATCCGTTTTTGCCCGACAGGGCAACAGCTGAGGGCTGCCAGATCTGGGCACAAGATGTACAGGACTGGAGACAGAACAGGATAAAAGCAGGTGGGATGATCATCTTTGAGCTGGAATGGAGTCAAAGATGAAAGGATGAAGTTCTGTGTCCTGGAGTCAGGCTGTCTGAGCATCAGGCAGGGGTAGTAGGCAGCGGGTCCTCATTGCTCTCTACAACTACCTAAAAGGTGGTTGTGGAGAGGAGGGAGCTGGGCTCTTCTCCCAGGTGACAGGGGACAGGATGAAAGGGAACGGCCTCAAGCTCTACCAGGGGAGGGTCAGACTTGACATCAGGAAAATTGTTTTCACAGAAAGTGTCACTGGGCACTGGCAGAGGCTACCCAGGGAGGTGGTTGATTCGCCTTCCCTGGAGGTGTATATGGGACAGGTGGATGAGGAGCTGAGGGACATGGTTTAGTGACTGATAGGAATGGTTGGACTCGATGATCCAATGGGTCTCTTTCAACCTAGTGATTCTATGATTCCTGCACAGAGTCCTGTGTGTCTCTGCCAAAAACCAGAGAACCATGGGATGGTTTGGGTTGGAAGGGACCTCAAAGCCTGTCCAGTTCTAACCCACTGCCATAGGCAGAGACACCTCCCACTGGATAAGGCATCCAGGGAGGAGACGTGAAAGTGCCTGAAGACCAGGTTGTCCAGCGGCAAAAATCTCAAGGGGCCCAGTTCTTCTCTTTTTAGTTCACTTCACATGGTATTTGGCTTGGAAGAAGGTGAGAAGACAGGAGCCAGCACTGGACACACTGTTCTCCCTGCTGTTGGCTAGAACTGGGTTCCCTGCATCCAGTAAGCAGAGTGCAGGGAACACCCACCCCAGGCTCGAGGCTGTTGGCGCCTATGGGAGGTTTTGGGGACAGGAGGTTCTGGTGGTGCACATCAGCCCTCCCCATGCCAGGACCCTGCTGGGCAGCTCTCGGTGGGGGTGGCTGTGCCCTGCTCCCTGCTCCTGCCAGTCCCAGCCCAGGCATGTGGGTTGGCGAGTGCTGGGGGAGGCAGGTGGAGGAGAAAGGCTCTGCAGGGTTAACAAACTATCCTTTTCCCTTTCTCTGTCTGTTCCCCTCTCCTTTTGCACCCTTGCTGTTCACATCAGATGCAGGTGTTGTGCTGACCATGGCAGAAAAGGGGATGCTGTGGCCGTGCCGAGCTCTCTCATCTGGATGCTGCATCATGGCCATGGAGGTAGGATAGGAACATTCCCACCTCTACCTGTCGAGCTCTAGCACTGCCCCTGCACCCTTCAACTGCCTCAGACCTTGTGCGAGTGCTGTGCTGGGTCTGCGTCAGGCAATGACCCATCCAAGTGAGCACCCGAACCACCCAGCCAGCACCCTTGGATGAGCAGACCTTCAGAATTAGGGGCAGGGGAGGTCATGGAAACAGCTTTTCTCTTTCTCCAGAGCCTCACGAACTCATCTAAGCATAAGGAGGGTGCAGGGAGATGGAACCAGAGCTGGTGGTTCAAGCAGGGCTGCTCCAGCTTTCTGAAGCCTGCAGCAGCAACCAGGGGGTTGGAGAGACCTGGTCAGGCTGTCCTGCTGTGACAGGGGAAGCTGTTTCTCAGGCAGGATTGAGATGTGTATGGGCATGGAGACTATTCTAGCTTGTGCCTTGGTGGATGGAGACACCAGCCCAGACTGGGAGTGCGACATGGGGCATCCTGGGGGCATCCGCAGCGTGGAGGGAACAAACCTTTCCTTGATGCCCTTTCATATTGGGAAAAGTATGAGGACATCCAAGGACAGGCTGAGAGATTTGAGATTCTTCAGCCTGGAGAAGAGAAGGGTTCAGGGAGATCTCAGAGCAACTTCCAGTGCTGAAAGGGGTTGCAGGAAAGCTGGGGAGGGGCTCTTGATCAGGGAGAGTAGGGATAGGATGAGAGGAATGGTTTTAACCTGAAAGAGGGGAGATTGAGATGACATCTCAGAAAGAAACATTTTGCTGCAAGGGTGGGGAGGCCCTGGCCCAGGTTACCCAGAGCAGGGGTGGCTGCCCCATCCCTGGAGGGGTTCAAGGGCAGGTTGGATGGGGCTTGGAGCCCCTGATGCAGTGGGAGGTGGAACTGGATGGGCTTTGAGGTCCCTTCCAACCCCTTCTATGATTCTGTGATTCTTTGGAGGTGATTTTTGGTGCTGAGCACTGCAGGACAGGGCAGAGGTGGGTGAGACCCCAGGGGCCTCTTCTCTTCTTCAGGCTGAACAGTCTCAGCTCTCTCAGCCTGTCCTTGGATGGCCTCATACTTTTTCCAATATGAAAGGGCGTCAAGGAAAGGTTTGTTCCCTCCACGCTGCAGATGCCCCCAAGATGCCCCATGTCGCACTCCCAGGCTGGGCTGGTGTCTCTGTGCACCAAGGCGCAAGCTAGAATAGTCTCCATGCCCACACAAGAGCTGTCCATGCATGGGTCATCCTGAAAGGAGCAGGAACGGCCCAGAAGGACTGAAGTCCAGCAGATCAGAGTCTTTCCCCAAAAGGAAGAGGTGACTGCCTGACCTCCCTCTGTGCAATGTGAGGCCAGGGAACTGCTGGAGAGGAGCTGGGGTGGCCAGGACCAGGGGTCTGTGGGAGAAAAATCCTTCACTGTGCTTTTGGAAGGGGGGTCACGGTCAGATAATCATAGAATCATAGAATCATAGAACAACCAGGTTGTAAGGGACCCAAAAGATCTTCTAGTCCAACCATTCCTATCAAACATTAAACCAAGTCCCTCAAGACCTCATCCACCCGTCCCTTAAACACCTCCAGGGAAGGGGAATCAACCCCCTCCCTCGGCAGCCTGTTCCAATGCCCAATGACCCTCTGTGTGAAGAGCTTCCTCCTAATCTCCAGCCTAAATCTCCCCTGGTGGAGCTTGAGGCCATTCCCTCTCGTCCTGTCCCCTGTCCCTTGGGAGAAGAGCCCAGCTCCCTCCTCTCCACCACCTCTCTTCAGGTAGTTATAGAGAGTAATGAGGTCTCCTCTCAGCCTCCTCTTCTCCAGGCAAGTGACAGCAGCGGTGCCCTCGCCCAGCTCTGTGCCTTCCCCGCTCCTCTGGCCCCAGGTCCGTGCCAGGGGATCCCGAGTGGGAGCTGCAGTCCGGGTCCCTCCCAGCCCCTGCTGCGGGAGCGGCTGCTGCGCGGCTGGAACGGCGCGAGGAACGGAACATCCCGTTTCCCTGGCAACAGAGCATCCCCGGCAGCCGCCGCTTCCCCGGCAGAGGGCAGTGGCCGCTCGTGGATGCGGCTGCGGGAGGGGCTGGGGCTGAGGGAGGGGCTGCAGGACCTCACGGTGATGGGGCCACAGCCTTCTCCTCACCCTGAGAATCATGGAATGATTTGAGTTGAAGGGACCTCAAAGCACACCCAGTTCCACCCACTGCCATGGGACACCTCCTGCTGCATCAGGGGCTCCAAGCCCCATCCAACCTGGCCTTGAACCCCTCCAGGGATGGGGCAGCCACAGCTTCCCTGGGCAACCTGGGCCAGGGCCTCCCAATCCTCATCCTGAAGAATTTCTTCCTAGTGTCAAATTGAAATCTTTCCCATTCCAATTCAAAGATATCCCCCCTCGTCCTATCATGCCCAGTCAGCCTGGGGACATGGACATGCTGTGTTGGGACCCATCCTCTGCTCCTTGCAGTCCCCTTAGAATCATAGAATCATAGAACAACCAGGTTGGAAGGGACCCATCAGATCTTCTAGTCCAACCATTCCTATCAAACACTAAACCAAGTCCCTCAAGACCTCATCCACCCGTCCCTTAAACACCTCCAGGGAAGGTGACTCAACCACCTCCCTGGGCAGCCTATTCCAATGTCCAATGACCTTCTGTGTGAAAAACTTCCTCCTAATCTCTAGCCTAAATCTCCCCTGGTGGAGCTTGAGGCCATTCCCTCTCATCCTGTCCCCTGTCCCTTGGGAGAAGAGCCCAGCTCCCTCCTCTCCACAAGAGCTTTTTCGCTCTTCTCTGGACAATGGTACCTCCAGCCTTCTCTGGACAATGGTACCTTCTCCAGCCAATGGTACCTCCAGGGCTGAGCTGTTATCTTCTCCCTACTGGCTTCATCATTTGCTCATTTAATCTCCCTTTTACTTCTCCTGAAGTGCAGCACACACCTGACTGAGCTGGGCTGCCTCCCGTGGACCTGCTTTAAAGCCTCCCATTAAGTCAAGGTGCTCAAACAGCATTTGCAAGAGAAATGGATGCAGAACTGAGTCTGGTTTGTCTCACCAATGGCTCCTAAAGGAGGAGCTCAGACCTTCCCCAGGGAGCAACATCACTCTGGAGACGGCTGATTCCTGTCCTGGTGGGACAAGATCCCTTCTTGGCTCCCCTGTTGCATCTCCAGCCCCATCCTGCCTCAGCGCTGAAGCCATCTGATCTGGTGCCAGAAGGACATCACCGCCATCAGTAACATTGCTAAGACGAGCCCTCTATTTACATATTTTCTAGCATTAAACATGTACTGCAGCCCACACACCACACCACAGGAGCTTTATGACCCCTTGACAGCATCTCTTCTGCTGGGTGTGGACACCAGCTGGGGCTCCCTGTGGGTGGCACATCCTTTCTGAAGGAAAACACCAGCAGGATCCCTGTCCTGGGTGCTTCAAGGGCAGATGATGACTACTAGACCCTCCTGCTCTCATAGGAAGGTCTGTTTGCTCTAGCAGAAGCCTGGCCAGGAGCTTTCCCTGCCTTCAGTCCTCAGCTTTTATGTGTCCCTGTGCTTAGAATTTCCTCTCCTTGCCTGCTTTGCCAGGGTCCATCTCCAACCAACTCCCAGTGCTGTGGCTCTGCTGGGGTGGCTGGGGGTGTGGAGGGAAGCTGAGGGATGTCAATAGCACCTTGTGGCCCAAGGCCAGCGGGTACCTGGGTGGACATCATCACCCACCTGCACGGGGGACCGGTCCCCCGTGCAGGTGGGTGATGATGTCCACCCAGGTACCCGCTGGCCTTGGTCCTGTGTGGATTTGCAGGAGTCAGAGGGAAAGTGTGTGGATTTCAGTCCTCGTTTGAATGCAGCTCAGCAGCCGCAGCATTCCCAGGCTGAGAAGGAGTTTCCCCTGATCCCTTGCACGGCTCTGTAGCCTCAGGCACACGAGCACAACAAGAAACATCTGTCCTTCTTTCATGCAATCAGTTTCAATCACTAATAATTATCTCTCCTCTTCCTTTCGCCTCCTCTGCTGGCTGCTGTCCTAGTGCAGCTCAACGCTGCTGGAGACCAGGTATCCCCACGCTCGGTGCCAGGGCTGGCAGCGCCGAGAGACTGACCCCCAGTCCCCTGGCCTGGCCAGACCCTGCAATCCTGTTGAAAACTGTGTTGAAGACCCCATTTCTTGGAGGCAGGTGATGGGAGGATCTCAGCTCTCCTTCATGCACAAAGGCAGTTTCCTTCCTCGTAGAGAAGAAACCTGTCAGTACAGGCTGACAAAGCAAAGGCACTGATGTTTCTTGTCCTTTTACAAGATTTCCAGGTCATCTTTTGTTTTTGAGGGGCCTGAACGTGCTAACACATTATGGAGCCATTGTTCGTCTTCTCCCTCTGCTTTAAACACTGGCAAGCGGTGAGCTCCTGGCTCTGAGTACCTGTGAAGATGAGGCGTATGTATATATATTTACACATCTGTTATTAACCTAAAAATATAACCAAGTGGCAGATCACCTGTCTTGCTTTTCATGGAATTCAGGCCCCTGAGTCCTTGCAGAGAATAGAAATGGACTGATCAGCCCTGCGGGTTTGCAGAGCTGGTCCATGCCCAGCTCATTGGTCACAACCCTTGTGTGCAAAGGGGCAAGGTGGGAAGGAACTTGGATGATGTGTGGTCCATGTTTGGGGTCACAGCATTTATCACAGGGTTCCTGCACCAACTGCAAGAGCAGGCTCCCTCGCTGTGGATAGAAGGAGCCCTCAGGAGTCCTGATGCTCAGCACCCCTTCTTCTCATGCAAACCCATCCGAATTCCTGGCTTCCCATGTAAGAGGGAAGGGTCAGTGATGTCCAGGGCTGCTCGACCATGTAGTCCTACCTCAAATCTATCTTCTATGAGGAGCGGTTGAGAGAGCTGGGGGTGTTTATCCTGGAGAAGAGGAGACTGAGAGGAGACCTCATTACTCTCTACAACTACCTGAAGGGAGGTTGTAGAGAGGAGGGATCTGGGCTCTTCTCCCAAGTGACAGGGGACAGGACAAGAGGGAATGGCCTCGAGCTCCACCAGGGGAGATTTAGGCTAGAGATTAGGAGGAAGTTTTTCACAGAAAGGGTCATTGGGCATTGGAATAGGCTGCCCAGGGAGGTGGTTGATTCCCCTTCCCTGGAGGTGTTTAAGGGATGGGTGGACGAGGTCTTGAGGGACTTGGTTTAGCGTTTGATAGGAATGGTTGGACTAGAAGATCCGATGGGTCCCTTCCAACCTGGTTGTTCTATGATTCTATGAAATCACCCGAGTGACCTGAAGATATCCTGAGAGCACAGCTCCTCAAGAGCTTCTTATTGTGCTCAGTGGTGAGCGATCACCTCTTCTGCTCAGTCTGCTGTGAGAGAGGGTGTGTTCATCCCCAGCTCCCAGAGATGATCTCCGCTGCAGCACCTTCAGCAGCATGAATCAATGTGTGAATCAATGACCACCTCTGAAGTCATAAAATCATGGAATGGTTTGGGTTGGTGGGACTTCAAACATTATCCAGTTATACCTCCCACTGGATTGGATTTCTCGACCTGGCTTTGAACACCTCCAGGGATGGGGCAGCCATGACTTCTTGGGGCAACCTGTGATCTTTCCTTTAAGTCATTACACCTGGTCATCA
Organism: Coccyzus lansbergi; assembly: GCA_033558105.1. Classification (NCBI taxonomy): domain Eukaryota; kingdom Metazoa; phylum Chordata; class Aves; order Cuculiformes; family Coccyzidae; genus Coccyzus; species Coccyzus lansbergi. Next base: position 1,216,916 of record JAUMJK010000780.1, on the reverse strand, counting down.
AAACAGCACATCTTGACCTCTACAGCCTTGTCAGGGAGATGCTCCCTGTGTGCTTTTAGGTTTGTGGGGGTAGAGAGTCCCCAAACTCTGAGCTCTGGGACCATTGCTCTTCCAGTGCTGCGGCTGCCTGCATTGTCTCTGGGCATCCCTCTAGTTCCATCAGCTGGAGCTGGTCCCCAGGGTAGCTGCAGTTCTGACACCTGCCTAACCTGGGAGCTTCTCTCTCAGCTGTCAGCAGATCATGAAGTGCAGCAGTAGCTGAAGGAGAAAGCTGTGCAAAGACGTGGAGACCTTTGGGTTGTTCTTTTATTGTTGTTCATATAACTTTTATATCAGGAATTTTGCAGTCACATCCTGAGGGCAGGTCCCTGACTTACATGGCATCCCTGCCCATCCCTCCAGTATGAAGTGCTGGCCCTGATGCTGTGTGGTGCCCAGCAAACCATGCTGACAGGTGTGCCCCTCATCCAGGGCCATGGTGGTAACCTCCAGGAGAAGTAATCTTCAGGGTACAGCAGTCTTCAGGAGAGGAATGAGCAGAAACATTTTACCTGACAGGAGGAAGAACCCTCCCAAACTCATCCATGGCTTCATCGAGAGCTCCCATGAAGTGCAGCTTCACACACTTGGAGCCAAGACATGGGGGCTCATTCCCACCATTAGCAACCCAGAGGCAAAGCCAACCATGCAGGCAGATAGCAAAGGACCATGCCTGAAGATGGGGGCTTGTTTTACCTTAGACGCTAGCCTGACCATCTCAGAAAGCCTCCTGTGCCCTGGAGATGGTGACCCTTTGCTGGGCTGAAATATCTCCAACCCCTGATAGGACTTTAGGGGACCACAACAGGTGAGATTAATCCTGTCCCAAAGTACGTGTGGAGAGCATCCAGATGGAGAATCAGCATAGAATATCAGACGCTCCTCGCATTTTTCCAGAGAAACCTTTGAGTCATTTACTGCGTGGCTGTGTGGGTGTGTGGGTATTTGTGCTCATGCACGTGGGCTTGCACCTTGCTACTTGCACAGACAGATTCATCCCGTGCCCGTGCGTGCACCCTGTGGGCATCCTCAGCCCCTTCGTGGTGCTCCTGGGTGCTCAGGTACCAGAAGCGTGCGTGCACGGGGCGGGGGTTACTGAAGAACACAAGCAGAGCTGGATTTCCTCACAGACAGCAGAGCTGAGGCTCCGTGCGTGGCCACCATGGCTCCGCACACCAATGTTCTCCCAGCAAGCTGGCAGAGACAAGATAACGCGCCATGGGGAGCAAAGCTGCTCGGATCACCTCCAAAATGCCTTATGCGATCAGACACCTATCACCTTAAATCCCCAGCTCGTCCTAGGTCACGTACCACAACCCGACTATTACTAATATCATTAAGATCCCTTTGCTGGCTTCTAAATAATAAGCATAGGCGGGGACACTGTGATTAATGGAGGGCTGATGGATGAAACCCCCTGTCACCATTTAATACCTGTAACAATAGATTCATTAACTAGGATTAGTTTCAGACATAAGCTTTCTATACCCATGGCTATTACTCACTCAGTTCATTAACAGGACAGCATTAGTTCTGGTACCTTTGAGCGAGAATACATCCTGCATACAAATGACGCCCGACGCTGCAACTTTCAGGAAACCCTGGAATGGTTTATAAAAAACTGGAATCTCTTAATTCAAACCTGTCAGCAAAGGCAATTCTGCTCTCGTTTTTCTGCACGCTTCATTTCTGGAGGTGAAGAATGGAGGAGATGTGCCCAGATGTAGCTTCCCTCTGCCCCACCTCTTGCCCTTGGCCGGGGCGGCCGCCTGGGGCGATCGGTGGGGCGAACTGTGTGTGTGCGGGGTGCTCACCACGGCGTGGCACTCTCGTTTCCTAGGATGTCACTCCAGAGAGTTTTGCACACTGGTTGTTTTCCCCATGACACCAAATATGCTTAAATGAACTGGTTGGATAGCTGGCTGTGGGTTCTTGCATCTTGAGGTTTCATCCCCACACAGCATCTTCCTAGGCTTGGGAAGAAGGAAAATATTTTTTTTACCGCATCCACTGTGTTTTCAGGCATATTTCTGCTCATGGTCCCTAGAGATGTGGCTGGACACTGCTTGGTGGTGATGAGGTGGGTGCAGGTGATGGAGAATCTCCAGTGTCTGGAGAAATGTATCTGCACAAGGTGATCGGGGAGATCGAGGAGAGCACAGCCAAGGAGATGCAGTGGCTTTGGGAGGCAGCTGCCCAGTGTGGGATACAAGGAGAGGTGTTTGTGGTCCTCATTGATTGTCACACAAGAAAAAACAGCTGGAATTGCTGGAATTGGGAGTTGGGAGTGGCTGCTTGGCTGTGGTGGGGGATGCGACTTGTTATCTCACCTTGCTTAGCAAGAAAGCAAAGCTACAGGGGTATTTGCCTGGCTTGGTTCTTCAGAGGCTCTTCCATGCCTTCTGCTAAGTGAGAACCAGAAGGACAGTGTTCAAGGGATGACTTCTGCAGTGCAGCTCAGCGAGTGGCTGTACAGGCTGGGGGGGATGTCCTGGCTGGTGGGTTGCTGAAAAGCCCCAGTGCCTTGGGTGCTCACTGGGTTGGGACTAGACTTATCTGAAGTGGCAAAATAAACATTTTCCAGTACTTCTAGATGAGTCCCGTGCAGAGTAACTACTGCCTTGGCACTGCCCAGGGAGCAAGGACATGGCACCAGAGCATGGAGGAGCAGCCAGAGGTCCCATAGTCTGGGGCTTGGCTGCTGCGCTCACACAAAGATCAGCTGCAGGCAGGATACTCCCCTTGTCAGAAAACAACACGGAAAAATGTACGTGTATCCAAAAATATTTGAGAGTTGAAGTCAATCTGTGGGATTTTAGTCTAGTGTGGAAAGCGCCTCCTCAGTTTATCATAATAAGTGTGATACAAGTTCATTGTTACAGAAAACGCACAATGTGTTTGGCCCCCAAAAAACAAAATAAGGCTTCTGAGGATGCAAAAGCAAAGCTGAGCTCTTGCATTTTGATACGTTTCCATCTCAGCCTCCTCCCTATTAGTATGCAGTGCGGAGCCAGCGGGGTAGGAGCTGCGATTCCGCACATATGGAAAGATAGGAAAGATAACCCATTTCCTCCAAGAACATTAACATGGGCTGGAAGAAGTCGCTTCGGGATTGAGAGAGGAACCGAGGCAGGAGGGGGAAAGGGGAGAGGTAATTACATTTCATAGATAACAATTTAGATGGTGTGAATCAAGGCCATGAACCCTGGCCCTGTGGTCAGGAGACAGGAGGTGTGCATGGGCAGTGCTGGGGATGCAGGGACCCTTCTGAGCTGTGGCCAGGGCTCCTTCTGGCAATGATGGGGATCCTGAAGGTTTTTGAAGGTGCCACAAGGTGAGGAATGGTGCTTTTGACTAGTGATTAACTGGAAGGGCAGATCCAGGTCAAGTATGGAAAGAAGTTTGGAGCTGAGATCACACTATCTGGCTGATCCAGCTGCTGGTGAAGAGTGGTTCAACCAGAGATGCTTAATTTCTCTTGAAGGCAATGGGAAAGACAAAGAAGTGTAGCTGGTGCAGATTAACCCTGTGCACTGGTCCAGACTGGGACATGAGCAGTGGATTATGGAGGACCTGGAGGTTATGGGAGAGTCTGGACTGAGCACCTGCCAGCAGCGCATGCTCACTGCACCCAAGGCCAACGTACTCGGCTGTGCTGGGACAGCCACAGCTGGCACCTTGAGGGCAGTCACCCACTTTTTGTGGCATGGAGGAGGCTGCATCTGGAGTAGTGTCTAGTACTGGACCCCCAGTTATCATAGAATCATTGAATCATTATATTTGGAAAAGACCTCTAAGCTCATCCAGTCCAACCATCAGCTCAACTCTGCTGTGCCCACTAAACCGTGTCCCAAAGTGCCACATTTAGACAGATTTTGAACCGCTCCTGGGATGGAGACTCCACCTGAGCAACCTCTGCCAGGGCTTCGCCACTTTTTTAGTAAAGAACTCTTCTTAAGTTCAAAAGGGACATGGAGAAGCTGGAGTGAGGGCATGGTGAGGTCTCTGCGGCTGATGGAATGCTGAGAGAGCAGGAGGAAGGTGGGCTGGGTTATCAGGCAAAATGTGAGCTGGGAGCAGCCTGCAGCTGCCTGGGGGGTAGGTACAGAGGTGATGAAGCCAAACTGGCTGTGGCAGCTTAGACAAACCAGGGCAGTGCCCACAGGTGGCAGCTGGGGAGGAGGAGGTTGGTTAGGAAGGAAACTTTTTTCCTGAGGATAGAGGTACAGCTCTGAGAAGGGTCACGGAGACAAAAGCTTCTCCATCCTTGGTGGGACTTCTCTGTCCTAATCTAGTGCTGGTGACAGTCCTGCTCTGAGAGGGAGGAGGGGCTGGGGCCTGCAGATGTCCCCACCACCAGCACTCCTGTGGCTCTGCTATGGCTGGCAGCCACCAGACTGATGGAGCAGAGGATGCTGGAGTCAAGCAGAGCCCTGGGCAGAGCAACCATCAGGCACCCAACACTCCCAGCGCGTGTGCTAGTGCCATCCCACTCCGGCTGATGTCCCAATGTGGTCACAACAGCCAAGGATGGCAGCAAGAACCGTGTCGCTGAGATGAACACACTGTGAGTTTTCAGCAGCACTCATGGGGCTGGTGAGGAGCCCATGTGGCTGGACGACACTCCTGCTCTCTTTGCCTGGTGGAGACAAGCCCCTGCTCCAGCTCTCGCATTGGGAAATCCCACAGATCAGCAACTGGAATTTTCTGTAGGGAGGATGTTAATAAAAGTGGGGAGGAGAGGTGTGATGGGAAGGGATGGAAAGGAAATATCTACTATTTTTTCTTCACTGCAGATTCCAGCTTTTAATCAAAACCCAGAAACAGACTTTGACAATTTTTCCTTATTCTGATGAAAGGTTTTTAATGAAAACTGAAACTGTCCATTGGGAATAAAGGATTAAAAATAAATAAATAGCAAAGTCAATCAACCCTCCAACCAAATTTGAGCCCAAACTAAGTTCAATAAGGAAATATTAAGAAATGGTGTGAGTGCTGGAAAGGGAGCTGTGATGGAGAAAGGGATGGATGAGTGGTGGTCAGGAAGATTTGGGACATAAAGAATTGTACTGTTGGATGATCATCTTGGGATGAAGCTTTTGCTCACATTGCATCACAGGTCACTGTCCCATCTGGCTGTCGGTGGCACATGGGGACCCTGGGTGGCCACAGCTCCAGGGACAGGGGCTGTGTTGGGTCATGTCTTGAGAGGTCTGTCTAGAGGTCTGTCTAGAAAGCTGCCTGGAGGAGAAGGACCTGGGGGTGTTGGTCGACAGTGACTGAACATGAGGTAGCAGTGGCCCAAGTGGCCAAGAAGGCCAATGGCATCTTGGCTTGAATCAGAAATGGTGTGACCAGCAGGTCCAGGGAGGTTCTTCTCCCTCTGTACTCAGCACTGGTGAGACTGCTCCTCGAATCCTGTGTTCAGTTGTGGGCCTCTCAGCACAAGAAGTATGTTGAGGCTCTGGAGTGAGTCCAGAGAAGAGCAATGAAGCCCGTGCAGGAGCTGGAGAACAAGAGGAACGGCTGAGAGAGCTGGGGGTGTTTAGGCTGGAGAAGAGGAGGCTAAGGGGAGACCTCATTGCTCTCTGCAACTCCCTGAGAGGAGGTTGTAGAGAGGAGGGAGCTGGGCTCTTCTCCCAAAGGACAGGGGACAGGACAAGAGGGAATGGTCTCAAGCTCCACCAGGGGAGGTTCAGGCTGGACATAAGGAAAAATTTTTCACAGAAAAGGTCATTGGGCATTGGAACAGGCTGCCCAGGGAGGGGGTTGATTCACCTTCCCTGGAGGTGTTTAAGAGACGGGTGGACAAGGTGTTGAGGGACATGGTTTAGAGTTTGATTGGAATGGTTGGACTTGATGATCCGGTGGGTCTCTTCTAACTTGGTTTTTCTATGATTCTATGATTCTATGTCTGCTTCAGCATGTGGCTGGTGAGCAGTACAGGTTGCCTGCATCCCTGCTGGACACTGCCCTCTGCACCCCAGCCAGAGCCCCACCTGGGGTTCCCTAGCACAGGCACATCTATGCACAAACATGTATTTAGGTCTAAAGCTGGGGTGCTGCTCAGTTAGATTCACCACTGGAGGCGTAAAAAACAAAGCCAGTGAGAGGAAGGTGACCATCCCCTGGGAGAATGAGCATGGAGATGGTGGAGGAAGCTCTTGCATCCCACCCCAGCAGCGCCGTGATGTGTGTGCTGCCATGAAATGAGCTCAACCTTTATTTTTGAGTCTTTGCGTGAAAGATGAGACCCAGCTGTGCCCATCTCAGATGCAGGTTGACTTGGAAAGGATGGAGGAAACAAAACTCGCACCTGACCCAGGTTCTAATCCAAGAAGAGCTGAGGCAAGTCAGGAAGCAGGTCCCACCCGTGGTAAGTGGTAGGTACCCTGTGTTTATGGTAATAACAATAATTTACCCTTCACTATCACCTTCCAGCTGAAGAGCATAAAGCCCTTTGCAGGCATTAATTATCATTAGCCTAATGACATGGTTGATGAAACGGAGGCTGCGAAAGCTGCTGTGATTCACCCAAGGTCCCGAGGCCCCTGCAGCGGCAGAGGCAGGAGATTCAGGCAGGACTTCTCAGTTGGGGCAGAGGGAGAGGGGAAGACTCTGGGCTCAAGGTGGGCAGTGAGAGCTTCATCTTGCTCCTGCTGAGGTCAGAGGTTGGCTGATTGGTTGGGCTTGGAGATGAGCTGCATTTCCACCCCCTCCCCAGGACATCCCTGGTGTCTTGGGGGTGTTCCACGGGTGGCAGCAGGTGAGCAGACAGCAGAAGCTGCTCTATGAGCCTGGCAGGGGCTTGAGGAGCCCCACGGTGTTGGGGACCATGGTGCTGGGACCCTCCTGGGTGCGCCCAGGGCTGGGTGTGATGGCAGCAGGGACAGACAGGAGCTGGGTGCTGCAGGCAGGGGAGGGCTGGGCAGGGTGGTGGGACCTGCCCTGGATGCAGAGAGAGGTGGAGTTGGGGCAGTGCTCCCTCCATGGGGTGCAGAACCCCCACTGAGGGGTGAAGAGTCCTCGCCATGGGGTGCAGAGCCTTACTATGTGGTCCTGAGCCCCTACTGACGGGTGAAGAGACCTCACCAGGGGGTGAAACGTCCTCACCATGGGGTCCTGAGCCCCTTCCAGGGAGTACAGAGCCTCACTTTTGGTTGAGATCCCCTGCTGTGGGATGCTGTGCCCCTTTCACGGGATGCAGAGACCCACTATGGGGTGTGAGCCCCTTTCATGGGGTGCAGAGCCTCACTTTTGGTTGCAGAGCCCCTGTTGTGAGATGCTGAGCCCCTTTCATGGAGTGCAGAGCCTCACTTTTGGTTACAGAGTCTCACCATGGGGTGCTGAGCCCCTTTCATGGGGTGCTGAGGCCCATTATGGGGTGTAGTGACCGTGCCATGGGGTGCGGAGCCCAGCCCAGCATGGGGCTGGCAGGCAGGGCTGGGGCACAGGAGGCTGCTAACAGCGCATGGGAACGTTCGTTAAGGTGTGCAGTGATTTATGGCTTATTACTGGCCGTGATGGGGTCGGCTGCCAGGTCTGGGTGATTTGGGGTTGGGGGTGCGGGAGGATAATGGGGACAAATTGGGGCCCGAAGGAATGTGAGCGCCGCAGAGCAGGGGGAGGCGAAGGAGGTGCCGCCTTCTCCTCCGTTCCCAGACACAACCGCTCTCATTATCCTGAGCCACCACAGGCGCTAACGCACACAAATATATTCTAATTTATTAGAGCTGGCAAAGATCTCTTTGCAGAGAGCGAGCGTTTTATTTTTGAGGCTCAGTGGTTCAAGTGTTTGAAAGGGCAGCATTCTCTGTGCCTCCAATGTGGGGCTAATGATAATCTAAATTAGTTATTGGAAATAATTACCGAGGCTTTATTGTGCCAAGCATAGCAGAGCCCTGGAGAGCCGTCGCGCTCAGACACGACCATGCAGCTAAAAGCTTTGATGCTTCATTAATATTCAAGGGGAGTCTTTGGCTGGTTTCCCTCCTCCCCTCGCGAGCTGCTGCAGCTCTCTGAATGAACCCGAGGCCTCTGGTGACACCGGCGAGGGCCTCGCCGCTTGAAATTAGCACTGGTACAATATCAAAGTTCACTGCGCTCCTAATCTCAAATGGAAAAGGTGGGTTTGGGAAGATGCTATCGCTCAGCTCAGCGGCGAAAATTCAGTGCCGAGACGGCTTCTTCTGGCTCCAGGCGCCTGGTTCCGGGCTGAGATAATGCTGGAGAGGTAGCATCTCCAAGGTTGTCCTACACAGCTGGGTTTTATGATATAATGGACCAAACCGGCTGCATAATTAATCAGCCTATATTTTTCCCCTAGTAAATCTTCCTGTGATGGGCAAACAGAAGCCCTGGAGCTGTTTTCGCCTGCCAGATCTGTGGTGGTGCATGTGTGTCTTTCGCTTTTTCTTCTCCCCATCTCTCTTTTGGAATAAATGCTGTGATTTGAAAGTGACTCCAGCGCCGTTCACGAGGATGCGGGGATCTCAGGGCTGCTATTATTTTTTGCATGCAAAGCAGCTGCAGCCTCCCTTCCAAAAACCTCTGGGCTCTGAGCAGGACGGCAGGATGTATTTTTGGATGCGGACTTGGCCTGGCAGGGCTCCAGGGAGAATTTCCTCTCCTTGCTCAGGATTCTGCGCTAATCAACAATTCAGACCCGGTGCCTGCGGGCAGGGCTCAGAGCAGAGGTACCGTCCATCTCGGAGATGATCACCATGCTCAGCACATCTCTGCAGAGCCCTTCGGGCTCGACCCGCTGCCGGCAGAAGCACTGGCACGAATCCTCCGCTTTAGCTGGGTGTAAAGGGCAAATCTTTCCAGCTCGAGTGATGAGGGACAGTGCTGCACCTCTTCTCCCCTCAAGCACCGGAGGGATGCACATTAAACAGGGGCAACCCGGGAATTTCAGCCTTCCCCTCACACCCTGGACCACGTGATAACTGAAAATACCTCAAACCCATCAATCTTATAGCCAATCCTGTCATGTTCTGTGGGGGGTTCGTGCCACCCTGGAGGTGCAGGTTGGGGATGGATGTGAGGTCCACCCCGGGGGCTGAGGGGGGCAGTGGGTGTGCGGGGAGCCCCGGTGGCGCAGCAGGATGCGGCGGGCGATGAGTCATTCCTCGCTTGCCGGGTCGCGCTTCCATCCCACGCCGTCTCGGCGGGTGAGTTATGGGACTTCTCCTCTGCTGAGCAGGCACAAATCATCGGGACCTGTCAGGAGTCAGGATGAAGTGGGCTGGCTGGAGAGTCCACACCAGTCCTTTAACAAGATTGATGCTTTGCTGCTTCCCAGGTCTGAGTTCAAGAATCTGTATTTTATTCCTTCCCTTCTCTCCCTTCTCGCTGCCCCGTTTGCCGTTGCAGAAACCTGCTCTTATAATTCCTGGTCAGGTTTGTGTGTGTGAGGTGGTAATGTGTCTCCCTGGGAAGAAAAAAATTGTTTCTAGGAAAGATTTATGAGGAATGAATTATTTAACCTCACATTCCTGGCTACCCCTGTGCCTGCCGCCAGCACCGACTCCGGGATCGGAGAACTTTGTCTAAGAAAGTCCAGGTCAGGATGGGCCAACGCGTGACTGGGAGGTGGCTTGGGGCTCACTGGGGAGAGGCCAAAGACAATGCTGGGTCTGCAAGTGGAAGAAGCCTCCGCTCCTCCCAGATGCTCCTGCCTAGCTGGGGCCATCCCTGTCCTCGAGAACACTGGGGAGGCAGTGGTGCCACTGCGAGCAGGGAGAAAACCAGAGGTGAACAGCTGGTGAAACATCTGGAGTAGCCTTCTGTGGAAGCAGAGCATCTCTGTCCCACCAAGACAGGATTGCTCTACCAGCAGGACCCTTCTCTTGGCCATCCCCTAAAGTTTATCCATTGCCCAGACCTGGAGCTTCCCTCTGCATCTTTGACTTTGTGGGAGCCATGCAAACCCAACCTGAGCCCCACAGAGAGATGGGACAACGTGGGGAGGTGCTGGTCTGGGCACTGAAGGGGCAGCAGCCTTGGGACAAGCAGGGATGGGGTGGGAGCACAGGGCTGGTCGCTGCTGGTGGCTGCTGCACAGCTTGGTCAGTAACAGAATGCAGCCCAACCCAGGGTTTTGCAGACCCAGGGACAGCCGAAGGGGCCTAAACATGTTTGCAAGATATTTTTTTCCTTGAAAATGATGGTTTCTGCAGGAAATGCCTGTCTACAGTGAATTTCCAGAAAGAGAAAAAACACACACACACAAATCGGTTTGTGCGAATTGAAAACAAAAACCTGCCAGACGTTCCCTGCTCCTCGCTCGCCCGCCCCCTCGAAGAAACATTGGCAGAAGATGGGGAAGGGAAGGGGAGCCAGAAAACTTTTGAAGAAAAATATTAATGGAAACCAAACCCTTTCTGCTTATTTTTAAGTCCCACAAGGGAGATAAAGGGCTCCCTGTCTGCCCTCTGCACTCATTGCTGACACTAGAGCGAGGGTGGGAGTGATGCTGGTCCAGCCCTGCTGCTGCTTGGCAAAGAGCCAGCGAGAGCCCCTGGACCTGGGCACATCTTGCTCTGCCAATGCCGCTCCCCAGGCCTGAGGACCTGGAGCAGCTTCCGATCCCCAGGAAGCATTTGGGAATGGGGTGTGTCTGCAGAACTGAGTGATGTTCCAGGCAGGAGAGGAACTCCAGCACCATGGGGAGCTGGGAGGAGATACTTTGTTTGGACAGGAGAGAGTGGGGATCAGATGTCCCTGCTGGAGGTGTGGAGCAAAGCAGAGCGTGGATTGATCAGGCATCTGGAGAGCCTTAGCCAGGGTGAGAGTGGCCTGCCCCAGCAAAACACCCCAAAAGGATTCCCAGGTGTCAGCCTGCCTGGGGACATGGTGCCTAGCCTGGAGAGAAAGCCACCATCAGGGTGGTCCGTGGCTCCAACATGGAGCAGTGGAAAGGGTTTCCTTTCCAGCCACAAGCCAGGAGGTGGGAGGTTGGTGGGACATTAGCAAGACAGAGGGATTCGATGGGGGCAGTGGAGTTTGCAAGCTTTCTCTTGCAAAATGTGCTGAAGGATTCAACACCTGCTTTCTGGAGCCTGCTCCTCCTCAGCCACAGTACAGCACGATGAGGGAGGGGTGACCAACCCTGGCTGCTGGGCTCTTTAGCACTCAAAATCACACCAGCATCAGGCAGGGTTGTGTTGGATGGGATGCTGATGGGAGGAAGCCACCTCCAGGGCCTCCAGTTGGATGAAAGGAATGAAAAGAGGAGGTAAATGTGGAGGGAAAGAGCCTGCTGGCTCTGCTGCATGTGGTGATGGGATGAGATCCTGCACAGCGGCCACTGGAGTCCCACAGTGCAGCAGGATCCTACAGTGCAACCTGGAGCTTTGGGAACCCTGGGATATCACCACACTGGGGCAGACTGGGATGCTGGAATCATAGAATCACCAGGTTGGAAGAGACCCACCAGATCATTGAGTCCAAACATTTCTATCAAACACTAATGCATGTCCCTCAGCACCTCGTCCACCCATCCCTTAAACACCTCCAGGGAAGGGGAATCAACCACCTCCATGGGCAGCCTCTGACAGTGCCTAATGACCCTTTCTGTGGAGAAGTTTTTCCTTATGTCCAGCCTGAACCTGCCCTGGTGGAGCTTGAGGCCATTCCCTCTTGTCCTGTCCCCTGTCCCTTGGGAGAAGAGCCCAGATCCCTCGTCTCTACAACCTCCTTTTAGGTAGTTGTAGAGAGCAATGAGGTCTACCCTCAGCCTCCTCTTCTCCAACATAAACACCCCCAGCTCTCTCAGTCATTCCTCATAAGGCGTGTTCTCCAGCCACTTCACCAGCTTCATTGGTCTTCTCTGGACTCGCTCCAGAGTGAAGAAGAGGTTGCGTACTGGGTCCTGCTGGATTTCACTGGGGTCTCCTGGGAGGATGAGGTGGGAGCCTGAAGCACCAGAGCACCTCTACAAGCACCGTTTTGCCTTCCCCAGCTGCTCAACTTTCGTCCGAAACGATCTCTGAGCCCAAAAAGCCTTACAAGGCAGGAGGAGGATTGCAGTTCCCGATGTGCATACATGCGCTGTGCACGCAGTCATGCTTACGCCTCGTGCATCCCAAACAATGCTCAAAGACACCCACAATAATGCCTCCAGCTTTCAGTTAAAACTAATTTTAACCAGTGAACACCTGCCAAATTGATTTTACGGGTTTGACACCGGTAAATCACTTGAAATTTCAAGCCTCCACAAAATTTGCATTCTGCTATTTTCACGTCTCCTGGAAATTCTCGACTTTGGCTGGTTTCACCGTGGAATTTTTTGACGAAGCAGCCCAGGGGCCAGGAGGCAAAGAGCACAAAAACGACAACACTAGTAACTGCTGGGAGACACTGTCTGGTTTCCACTTTGTTTCAGGTCTAATGTCAGTGTCTGGGTTATCCTGAGTTGAATGGACTTGGCTATAGGTGGACAAATCCTTCATCTGATGGAATCTGTCTTGTGGGTGGGATTCCTTGTAATTGTCTCCCAAACCAGAGAGCAAACGATGCTGTCCTGTGGCTGGATGGCTCAGGAGAGCTGCTCTGCCGAACCCTGGCTGCAATGAGCTCAGAGCCTGCACTTCACATACAATCATAGAATGATTTGAGTTGGAAGGGGCCTTAAACATCATCTAATTCCAAACCTCCTCCCATGAGCAGGGACACATCCCACTGGATCAGGGGCTCCAAGCCCCATCCAACCTTGCTTTGAACCCCTCCAGGGATGGGGCAGCCACCCCTGCTCTGGGCAGCCTGGGCCAGGGCTTCCCCACCCTCACTGTGAAGAATTTCCTCTTTATGTGTAGTCTAAATCTTCCCCTCTACAATTTAAAGCCATTCCCCTTGTCCTGTCACTACGTGCCTTTACACAAAATCCCTCCCCAGCTTTCTGGTACGCCCCATTTTCTCTTTTGCTCAAGGGAAGGATGAAATAAGATGAAATCCACCAGTGATCATGATGGTCCTGCCTGATAAAGCCATCTCACAATGGCATCTTCCCTGACAATGGCCGGAGGGGGTGTCTGTCACTCAGGTTTGGGTGTTACTCTGCAGAGCTGGATGAGCTGAGCCCAGGGAGTAGCCATAAAACCAGGCTTTGTTCCTTCTAGCCCTGATGTGTTAAGCACCTAATGGTCCTTGTGTGGAGAACTGTTCTTCTGCTTTTGTATAACAAGGACATAAGAAATGAAAATCAAAGCTTATTTAAGATGTCCCTGAAAACAACAGTGTCGTTAGAGGAGGATTTTTATCCTTGAGCTTTTTAAGGGGATGGATATCTTACACTTCAGGATCACAGCTGTTGTGTGGCTGAATGTGTCCTGCAGTTCCTTTCTTTTCTGAGTGGGCTGCTCGTGGTGGAGGGTCAGAGTGGAACAGCCTTTGCTCTGTGTATTATGTGGCCTCATTCCCCTCTCACTTACAGCCACGCAGAAAAGGAAGAGCAGAGGTGAGATTTATTGGCTGAGGCTGCAAGAACCTAGAAGAAAATACTTTTATTCTGATCCCAACGCTTCCTATCACCTCATCCTCCAGTGCCTGCAACATTTTTGAGGTTCTGTTAAATGGGACAACTCTTAAAGTCACTGAGATGTATGGAGAAATGGACTAAGCCTGGTCCAGGCTTATTGCATCCAAATCTTACACAGACTGGCTGAGGGACCTGGAGTTGTTTAACCTGGAGAAAAGGAGGCTGAGGGGAGCCCATCACTGTCTACTGTCTGAAAGGAGGTTATAATGCGGCAGGTGTTGGTCTCTTCTCCCAAGTGACAGCAATATGATGAGAGGGAATGGCCTCAAGTTGTGCCAGGACAGGTTCAGGTTGGACATCAGGAAAAATTTCCTCACCAAAAGGACTCTCAGGCCCTGGTGGAGGCTGCACAGGGAGGAGGTGGAGTCCCCATCCCTGGAGGGCTTTAAAAGGCAGGTGGATGAGGTGCACAGGGATCTTGTTTAGTAGTGGCCAGGTATGGCTGGACTTGATCTCAAAGACCATATCCAACCAAATGATTTTATGTTTCTAATGGGAGGTGTCCCTTCCCATGGCTGAGGGATTGCAACTGGATGATCTTTAAGGTCCCTTCCAACCCAAACCATTCTGTGATTCTACTCTATAATCATAGAATCATAGAATCACCAGGTTGGAAGAGACCCATCGGATCATTGAGTCCAACCATTCCTATCAAACACTAAACCATGTCCCTCAGCACCTTATCTACCCGTCCCTTAAACACCTTAACATAACTTAAACATAACCTTAAACATAATAAAATGCAATCTGGGTTCTCCAAAGGTACTTTGTCAGAGACCAAGCAAGTCCTTGCTTTTCCGCAAAAGGCAGCACATCGCGTTGTATCTGTCTGGATTCAAACAACTACCGGATAAAGCACCCCTGGGAAATTATGAGCTAACCTAGAGGAGATGGGATCACAGAATTAAAGTGGATAAAGAACTTGAGAAGGGTGAGTCTGCAGTGGATAATACTAAAAGGAGGTTATCAGGAGGAAGAATGATAAGTAGTGATGTTCCCTGCGGATGGGTCCTGGGGCCGTCTCGGCGTGTTTCCTTTCTTGGCCTCAGTTGCTCCCTGCCTGGAATACACATAAAATGGGAGGATGACCATATCAGCAGGAGCAGAGCAACCAAGAAAGGAAGAGCAGAGAGCAGCAGGGACTGGAAGAGCACTTACCTTGCCAAAAGCCGACGTCAGGCAGTCCTTCCAGCCAGCAAATGGACGACAACTCCTCGGCTGACAGCTCAGATAAGACCAGGCAGAAACAGTTCAAGCATTTCTGTATTGATGCCAGGAACATGAGCAATAAAATGGAAGAATTAGAAGGCCTCATCCAGGAGGAATGAGTAATCCAGGGAACCGTGGATACGGGAGAACTTATCTCCCGGGGCAGAGATGGGAGAACAAGTGCTGCAGATAAACTTGGTCACAGTCAGATTGTTCTACAAGGCAGAAACAGGGGAGACGAGTTTGGGGTTTGTTCTGCTAATAACTGAAAAAAGAAAGAGAATTTAGTCCTGATGAGCTCGGATTGAACTGCTGTGATTTGGTTTGGTGTCTCCTAAATGGGTTGGGTGGACAGGAATTGGTTTCTCGCCAAGGTTTGGACGTTGCAGACTGTGAGGTATGAAGAAAATTTCAGGTGTCTTCTAGTATCTGAAGGGGCTACAAGAAAGTTGGAGAGGGACTATTCATAAAGGTTTGTGGTGAGAGCATGAGGGGGAACTGGTATAAACTGGAGAGGGGCAGACTTAGGCTTGATATAAGGAAGAATTTCTTCACCATGAGAGTGGTGAGGCACTGGAACAGGTTGCCCAGGGAAACTGTGACTGCCCCACCCCTGGAGGGGTTCAAGGCCAGGCTGGATGGGCCTTAGGCAGCCTGATCCCATGGTAGGTGTCCCTGCCCATGGCAGAGGGGTTGGAACTAGGTGATTTTTAAGGACCCTTCCAACCCAAACTATTCTAAGATTCTATATCAGAGGCTGAGGCTGCTTGGCTGGAGGAGCTCTGAGCGTGAGTATGGACACATGGCCAGTTCTGCCTGGAGCTGACATTCCCGTGGGAGGAAAGGGCTGGAAGGAAGGGCTCCAGGTCCCCACCACGGACGTGCCTTAAGCCAGGCACAGCTAGAGAGCTGTGGAATAATGGCAAGATCGGGAGGAGAGGGAGGCTCAGGCCAGGAAAGGTGGGACACAAGTAGGAAGGGTGGATGTGAGGCCTTTGTAAGGAGACCCAGAGGCAGGAACTTACGGTTTCTGTGAGCAAGGGACAAACTCAGGCAGGGGCTCCCTGTGTGCCAACAGGAATGTTTTCTCCTGCTGCATAATGAAGTTGCCAAGACTGGAAGTGACTTCTGACCTGCTTGACACTGGTGCACTGATGGCACTTAGAACAACAGCCAACCAGGTTGGAAGAGACCCACCAGAACTTCGAGTCCAACCATTCGTATCAAACACTAAACCGTGTCCCTCAGAACCTTGTCCACCTGTGCCATAAACACCTCCAGGGTAGGTAAATCAAACCCCTCCCCGGGTAGACTCTGCCAGTGCCCAATGACCCTTTCTGTGAAAATTTTTTTCCTAATGTCCAGTCTGAACCTCCCGTGGCAGAGCTTGAGGCCATTCCCTCTCGACCTGTCCCCTGTCACTTGGGAGAAGAGCTCAGCTCCCTCCTCTCCACAACCTCCTTTCAGGTAGTTGAAGAGAGCAATGAGGTCTCCCCTCAGCCTCCTTTTCTCCAGGAAAAACACCCCCAGCTCTCTCAGCCATTCCTCATAAGGCCTGTTCTCCAGCCCCTTCACCAGCTTCCTTGCTCTTCTCTGGACTTGCTCCAGAGCCTCAACATCCTTCTTGTGCTGAGGGGCCCACAACTGAATGCAGGATTTGAGGAGGGGTCTCACCAGTGCCAAGTCCAGAGGGAGAAGAACCTCCCTGGACCTGCTGGTCACACTGTTTCTGGTCCAAGCCAAGATGCCATTGGCCTTCTTGGCCACCTGGGTCACTGCTGCCTCATGTTCAGTCACTGTCAACCAACCTTCTCCTCCAGGCAGTTTCCAGCCAGACTTCCCCTAGTCTGTAGCTGCTCGGGGTTGTTTTGCCCCAAGGGCAGGACCCAGCATTTGGCCTTATTAAACCTTATCCCAGTGGTCTCAGCCCATGGATCCAGCCTGTTCAGATCCCTTTGGAGCTTCCCAACCATCCAGCAGATCCACACTTCCACACAGCTTAGTGTCATCTGCAAACTTGCTAAGGGAGCACTCGATGCCTTCATCCAGGTCATTGATGAAGACATTGAACAGGGCTGGACCCAGTGCTGAGCCAGCACTTCTCTGGGGAGAGGTACTTCCACGTTCAAGGTTAGGTGGGAAAGTCTTTTCTTTCCTTCTGGCTGTGAGTTTCCCCCCCGTCACTGATGCTGGGGTATCTCTGCTCTGGGGCACGCTGTACACTCCAGCCTTTCCCTAGGTATTGGATATGAGCTCAAGAAGATCTGGGGAGGGAAGAAAGGAGCATCCTGGTCCATAATCTCTATTATCTGGTTTCTTGCCAGGGTTGTGAACTGGACTTGGTGGCCAATCTCTGTTCTTTCACACGGATTCCCTGCACCACAGAGACTGTGCTGCCCTGTTGTGTCAATGGCTGTAGAAGCTGTCGCTTGCTGACGTGTTTCCTGGCACGATTCCTAGCATGATTCCTGCCAGCAGTGCCCCAGTCCCTCTGCCCTGAACCGGGCCAGCTCAGCAGCACCTGCGGCAACCCCCGAAGGGCTGGAGAGCCAAGCGTTGCCCAGGCTGCCTGTCCAAAGGCATTAGTGCTTGGCACCTTCCTTGTAGGCAAATGAGCCGGTTAACCCGATCAGCTGAACATGTGGGCACCACCACAGGCAGCCAGTCGAGCATTACCTCTCTTGTCCTACATGTGAGGCTCCTGCTAATGCAGTCCTCGTGCGACAGCATCGTGGGGCTGACTCAGAAGGAGAATGTCACCGTGCCAGCCCCGGCTCCCTATCCAAGAGCAGGGATGCTCTCATAGAATCATAGAATCACCAGGTTGGAAGAGACCCACCGGATCATCAACCATTCCCATCAAACACTAAACCGTGTCCCTCAGCACCTCATCCACCTGTGCCTTAAACACCTCCAGGGAAGGTGAATCAACCACCTCCCTGGGAAGCCTGTTCCAATGCCCAATGACCCTTTCTGTGAAAAACTTCCTCCTGATGTCCAGCCTAAATCTCCCCTGGTGGACTTGTCCTGTCTCCTCTTGTCCTGTCTCCTGCCACTTGGGAGAAGAGCCCAGCTCCCTCATAGAATCATAGAACAATCAGGTTGGAAGGGACCCATCGGATCTTCTAGTCCAACCATTCCTATCTAACACTAAACCAAGTCCCTCAAGACCTCATCCACCCGTGCCTTAAACACCTCCAGGGAAGGTGAATCAACCCCCTCCCTGGGCAGCCTATTCCAATGCCCAATGACCCTCTGTGTGAAGAACTTCCTCCTAATGTCCAGCCTAAATCTCCCCTGGTGGATCTTTAGGCCATTCTCTCTTGTCCTGTCCCCTGTCACTTGGGAGAAGAGCCCAGCTCCCTCCTCTCTACAACCTCCCTTCAGGTAGTTGGAGAGAGCAATGAGGTCTCCTCTCTCTCACCCTGCTTCATGCCTTCCTGCAGAGGCCACTCTGCCTCCCCTTTCCAGCATGATTTGGGTTACTTCTGTGTCCCTCTCCAGAGCTGGGGAAGGCTGGGTCTGTGCTATGCCTACAGGAATATTTCATCATTTGCTTCCTCCTCTCCGCCTCCTCATCCCCTTGCTCCTGGGCAGCATCTCTGCATCTAGGTCAGGCGGAAGATTTCGCTTCACCTCCTGTCTTCCACCACACCTTAGGTGTGTGGGCAATTACCCAGTAACTCTGCACACACCCTGTCAGCTCTAATTACCTGGTAGAGGCAGCACAGGAACAGAGCAGCAAACTGTGTCATCCTGCAGCTGCCTTGGGCCGAGGGAGGCTGGCGTGGGTGATGGGGTGGGCATTGCTGACTCAACCTCCCTCTCCTGCTTGCACCTGAGCCCGGGACCTCAGCACCATCCCTCAGTCCTGCAGGACCACCATACAGCCTATGGGACATTTGATAGTCCCACCTTGGAGGAACTCATCAGTCCATGGCACCAAATGTTTCATTTCACAGAGTGGCATCAGAACACTGCCTTGGTCTCTTCTTGCACCTGGTAAATGTGGGTTACCTTGCAAAGCTGCACCACAAACAACTCAGCCCCACAAAGAAACCTGCACAACTCTTCTTTTCAACGCAATCCCCTTTGCACCCATTCCCTGAACACCAAGAACCTTGAGGTTTGCTCAGCTCACTGGAACCCAGCATCTACAGAGGCTTCTGGGACTGGGATGGGTGGTTGTTTAGCCTGGAGAAGAGGAGGCTGAGGGGCACCTCGTTGCTCTCTACAACTTCCTGAAAGGAGGTTATAGATAGGAGGGTAATGGCCTCTTCTCCCAGGTGACAGGGGACAGGATGAGAGGGAATGGCCTCAAGCTCCACCAGGGGAGATTCAGGCTGGACATTAGGAAAACATTTTTCACAGAAAGGGTCATTGGGCACTGGCAGAGGCTGCCCAGGGAGGGGGTTGATTCACCTTCCCTGGAGGTGTTTAAGGGACAGGTGGACAAGGTGCTGAGGGACATGTTTAGTGTTTGATAGGAATGGTTGGACTCGATGATCCGATGGGTCTCTTCCAACCTGGTGATTCTATGATTCTATGGATCTGGCTCTCCTACCGGTGTGGGTCTGTTCATCATGTCAGACCATTCTACTGCTACTCAGTGTGTGGGATCTTTGGATACAGGTAAAGGTTTGGAGTGAAGATGATAGCCTGAGAGCCTTCCAGCCAGAACAGAACAGGGTTTTGTTGCTGTGGTTGGCAAATGAGCCCCAAATGCCATTTTGCTCAGGGCGTGAGGGCTGCTTTCAGTGCACAGCTGCAGGAGAAAAGGACAATGAAAATATTTGCTTTGTGCATTTTCTAAATGAAACTTTTCTTCTTTTATTATTATTATTATTGTAAAAGCCCCCCAAAAGGAGGAATAAAAGGAAGAAGAAAGGCAGAAAAGGAAAGGATTGTAAAACATTTCATTTCCTGTAGAACGACTGCTTTGGCGTGACCCAAATTCACGTTTCTGATTTCCATTTCTTGTGAGTTAAAATGCTTCTCTTTCAATTTGCCTCAGCCTGGATCTCTCCCCTCCTTCTCCAGGTTCTCTGCTGGCAACTGGACTGAGAAATGCCCCCACGCCCCTGCTTCAATGACATCCCTGTAACTTCAGCCTGACAGTTCTTAGTGCCCCTTTGCCCCTCTCAGTGCCTTATTTCCCCACTTAGTGTCTGATTTGCCCTCTCAGCACCCAATTCCCCCTCTCAGTGACTGATTCCCTCTCTTTGTGCCCAATTCCCCCTCTCGGTGCCTGATTCCCCCCAGAGCTTCTCAGGTTCTGCCCCACTGGGAACCCCCCAAATCCTTCCTAGGTTGGAGGGCAGGGAAGCTTATGGAGAATTGCTTTGCCCGTAGATGAGAAATGAAAGAAAGTGGTTTGCAACATTGCAGAGGCAGAGCTCCATCGGGGAGTTTTCCTTCGTGGGAGCCGAGTAAGCTGACAGTGGGTGATGGGGCAAGGGTCCAGCGGGCTCGGCTTCTTGTGATTTGAGCACGGCTGAGCCCAGATCTCTGGGTGGGAGCATTTTTATAAACGCGAATAAATAAAGGAAGTAAATGACAGTCATTTTGGACGTTTTCCTGTATGTAAATGCGTTTCCTTGGTAATCACATCTCTAGTATTTCTGTTTATTTTTATACATCTGTTTTCGGTTAGCCCACAGAGCTCGAGCTGAAGCACAGCGATATCCTTAGATGTCCCTCACCTTGGCACGGGAGAGGGGCTGGGACGTCTCACACATGCAAGTGCGCGAAGGCATAGAACCCTGCGCGTGTTTGCTCACACGCCTGCCCGTGTCGGGGGTCCCTGCCACCACGCTTGGCAGGGAGACACGATGCCCCAGGCAATGGGTGGCTGGGACTGAGTTTTTCTGTCCCGGCCCTGTGGTTTGTTTGTGGCGCACGCTGCTGCTCTCGATGACACATGGTTAATTGTGCCTGTTAAGTTGCCCGAAGGCTTTTTAAACCCTGGTATTTGAAGCACGACATCAGTATCTGAAGATGGCTGCTGGTCCCCAAGTGCCAGACCAGGATGAAGGTGAGAATGTCCCCTGCTGCTCCCCTGCTCTTTGGGCTGAGCAGGGTGAGGGCAGGACACGATGCTCTGGCTTGCAGCCAGGCTGTGTCAGGCTTTTCGAACACCCAGCCCACAGCTCAGCACTGCGATCTCCCTGTCACCACTTCTGATGCTCCACCAGGGGAGATTTAGGCTAGAGATTAGGAGGAGGTTTTTCACGGAAAGGATCATTGGGCATTGGAATAGGCTGCCCAGGGAGGTGGTTGAGTCACCTTCCCTGGAGGTGTTTAAGGGACGGGTAGATGAGGTCCTGAAGGACATTGTTTAGTGTTTGATAGGAATGGTTGGACTCGATGATCCGATGCGTCTCTTCCAACCTGGTTGTTCTATGATTTATCTCGGCCCCTCCATGCCACCCAATGAGCTGCAAAGTGAGGGTGAGAAGTGGTACAGAGCGGGATGGAGGGCTGGAGGCCCCAGCCCCATGTTCCCAGCATGCTTGACTCTCTGTGGACACCCCCTGGCACCTACCTTGCCTGCATCACTTTGGCTAGACCAACACATGGTGGGCAGGAAAGATGTTCAGAGATGCTGCCCAGAGGCCTGGGCTGGTCCTGGAGCACAGAGACCAGCACATCCCTTCTAAGATGGTCTATGAGGAGCGTCTGAGAGAGCTGGGGGTGTTTAGCCTAGAGAAGAGGAGGCTGAGAGGAGACCTCATTACTCTCTACAACTACCTGAAAGGAGGTTGTGGAGAGGAGGGAGCTGGGCTCTTCTCCCAAGTGACAGGGGACGGGACGAGAGGGAATGGCCTCAAGCTCCGCCAGGGGAGATTTAGGCTAGAGATTAGGAGAAAGTTTTTCACAGAAAGGGTCATTGGGCATTGGAACAGGCTGCCCAGGGAGGTGGTTGATTCACCTTCCCTGGAGGTGTTTAAGGCACAGGTGGATGATGTGCTGAGGGACATGGGTTAGTGTTTGATAGGAATGGTTGGACTCGATGATCCAGTGGGTCTCTTCCAACCTGGTTGTTCTATGACTCTATGATTCGATGATTGTTCTAAGACACCACCTGTGAAACCTGGTAGAGCCAGTAGTACCAATGTGACCCCACATTCCAACTGTCACAACAGGGCTCAAAAAGCTGACATGTTCTTCCCATAATAGCACCCTCGTCAGAAACCTCGGAGCATCCAGAGATTGGCCATTTCAGGTCCCCACCAATCTGTAACACAGCAGCTGGCCACAAACTTTTCATGGTCCCCATGATCTCTGTTTGCTGTCACCCCGGTGCCACTGCTGGGAGCCCTGGATGGACTGGGCTTTGCCTTTGTTTGACTCTCAGCCCCTGAAGAAAAGCTGAGAGTGAGCATGGGAGACACAACGTGGGGTCTCTGATCTGATCCTCACCATGAAATGGATGAACCTCTCTCTAGGATGATATCAGAGTCCAGGATTATCGGTGCAAAGCACCATTAAACCATGCTGCAGGCTCCACAGGACCACATGAACAGGAAAAGCAGCACTCTGCTGCCTTCTGGGCTTTTTAGCCTCTGCCTGACTCTTGAAGGATAGTTGTTCCACGATAACTGGTGCTTTTCTTAGATTCATATAATCATTTGATAGGAATGGTTGGACTCGATGATCCGGTGGGTCTCTTCCAACCTGGTTGTTCTACGATTCTATGATTCTATGATTTAGGTTGGAAAAGAAAAACGTCATCAAGTCCAACCCTCCAGCTAAAGTTTCTCATCTCCTTCCCTCCCAAGCATAACACAGAACAAGCTGTGCCCCTGGGGAGAGCCCTGAGGATGGGAAACCTTTGTCTCACTCTCCTGATGATTTCTACCACCCCACTCGGTTGGCTGTGACCTCCTTGGGACATTCTGTGCTTGTACTGAGATGTGGTGATGGCCAAAAAGCACCGAAGTCTCACAGAGGAGGCTGCAGAGGAGACTGCTCTGCTCTGGTGCAGCTGCACCTTGAGCCCTGGGGGCAGTTCTGGGTGTCACAGGATAAAAAAAGATCAAAAGCTACAGGAGAGCATCCAGAGGAGGGCAGGGAATTAGAGAGGGGTTTAGATGGGAAGCCATGAGCTGTAGCTGAAGTCACCAGATCTATTCAGCCTGGAGAGAGAAGACTGAGGGGAGACCTCATTGCACTCTAGGGCTTCCTCACAAGGCAGAGAGGAGGAGCAGGGGCTGAGCCAAGCTCTCTGACCCAAGGGAATGGCAGGAAGATGCCAGGGGAGGGTTTGGTTGGACATTAGGAAAAAGTTCTTCCCCCAGAGGGTGGTGGAGCCCTGGAACAGCTCCCAGGGAAGCAGTCACAGCTCCAAGACTGACGATATTCCAGCAGTGTTTGGCCAATGTCCTCAGCCCCATGATGTGAATGTTGGGGTGTCCTGTGCAGGGACAGGAGTTGGACTCGATGGTCCTTGTGGGCCCCTTTCAACTCAGGACACCCTGTGTGCTGCGATTCTATGAAGCCAGTACTGGGTGAATCCCCCCTGCAGCAGGGCAGGTCCTTGCTGACACCCTGAACAGTAACTGTAGTTCCTAATCCTCCGTCTTCCCACCTCACTCACTCCATTCTCAGGGCTGCCTGCGTGCTGAGGTTGGGGGGATGAAGAAAAGCCTGTGGAGTGGGCAGAGACCTTGCTGTGTTGCCAGAACCCAAGTGTATCTCTTTGATGCTCCCCTGGGAACATCCCAGTTGTTGTTCAGACATTCACAATGCTTCAAGGCAAGCAGAGAGCTGAAATGCAGCTTGGATGCTGGCTGGCATCTCACTGAAAGGACTGGAGAATAAACCTTCATGGGTTTGTTAGGGATTTTGTTAAGGATTCTCCCCTAATTTAAGCTGAAAAAGAACATCCTTAATAGCAGTAGCAGCTCACACGCACCTCATCACTCCACACACTCCATGCCCTGACAGCCACAGCGTTGCAGAAAGAAAGGAGAGATTTTCTTTGTGCCACACACATTCCCCTCCTGCACCATAGTCTTGCCCAAGATCCGTATGCAGCCAAACACGGTTCCACCTCGGAGTGATAAATAAACCAGGGAGGACTCGCCAAGTTGAGCGCCTGTCTTCCTACCACACAGCACCTGATAAAAGTTACTGTTGAGAGCATCATCTCCACCAGCACATGGCAGCAACCCAAAGAAAAGTAGCATTTTCTCATTCACCTAAAATTATCCACCCACTGAAATAGGTGCTACATTCGAGTGATAAACAGGAGCCGGGTGCTGGTTGAAGCACACGTTCTCCTACAATGTAGCATGAACCAAACCTGCTGCTCTGGATCATCTGCCCGACTGGAATGTCTTCTGCATCTCCATGTAGCTGGTGCTCAGTGTTCATTATGGATGTGAGCTCTTTGATAGTGCCCAATACCCACATTCACGCTGTTTCCAGTCTCTGCTGCTTTGCTTTCTCCTTCCCCCTGAAGCCCAGTGTTTATTACCTCTGCATTTAGCTGTATCCCAACTGGAGACCCCAGCCTGGTGTGTCAGGTGCTGTACAAGACCTTGAACTGAGTGGCAATTCTTGCCTCTCCGAGCTGGCAATCTCATAACCATTTTTGGATGGAAAAACATAACAGTGCAAGGAAAAAAATAAAACCTTGGATTGCATGTAAAGAAACAAAGCAAAATGCTATTCCCCCACTCCTGCTGTCTGTGCTCAAGCCTTCCAAGAAGTTCCTGTCCTCATCTGTTAGGATATCATTTTACAGCTCGATGACAAACACAGAACTTGCCAGTTTAAACATATAGGGTTCAGTTTCGCTCTCCGGTGCACACATGCACTTACCTTTCTTTTGCAGAGATGGGTGGGAGAGCAGCTTCAGTCCTTGTGCCCTCGCAGCCTGTGGCCAGAGGTGTAGTGATGTGTTGGGGTGTAAGGAGAGATGTCACAAGTCCTTTCCCTTGTGCCCCCATCAGCCCCATGGTCCTCTCCTCTCCTCTCCTCTCCTCTCCTCTCCTCTCCTCTCCTCTCCTCTCCTCTCCTCTCCTCTCCTCTCCTCTCCTCTCCTCTCCTCTCCTCTCCTCTCCTCTCCTCTCCTCTCCTCTCCTCTCCTCTCCTCTCCTCTCCTCTCCTCTCCTCTCCTCTCCTCTCCTCTCCTCTCCTCTCCTCTCCTCTCCTCTCCTCTCCTCTCCTCTCCTCTCCTCTCCTCTCCTCTCCTCTCCTCTCCTCTCCTCTCCTCTCCTCTCCTCTCCTCTCCTCTCCTCTCCTCTCCTCTCCTCTCCTCTCCTCTCCTCGTTGGCAGTCCTGCTCACATCACTCCTTTCATATTAACAGGGCTTCCGATCTCTTGCTCCCTGTCTAACCAGGGTTGCATCTACCAGACCCCAAATTATGCTGTTATTCCCCACTCAGGGAAGCAGAGAGCCCAGTGAAATCCCAGTCCCGCTATAGCCTTACACATGGAGAAAACAAACCGGTTACAGTAAACAAATCCTATAAAATAACACATCACCTACGAAAACGCATTGAACGCACACCACGGCCAGAAGGGCTGATGCTAACATCCAGCTTTTTGAGGCAGCCAAGTGCTGCCCTTACCCTGAGGATGCACTGGCTGGTGGATGGGGGTGCCCTGTGCCCATGTTGCTCTGCTCAGCCTCTCCCCACAACTTCTTTCTGCTGCTGTGTGGCACCACTTTGCCTGTCAAGTCAGCAACTTGGATTCTACTCACACATGGGAGGAAGGAGCACACGGGCTCCTGCATCCTGAGACAACCTCCCCGGATCCCCCTGCAACTCCAGGGGTTGAGCAGGGCTGGGGTAGTGGGGTTGGGGGACTGAAAGCAGCAGGAGTGCAGGCGGCATGCGGCACAGTACGTCTAATTGCAGTGATCCCAGGAGCATGATAGATGGCCTGGGGATGTATTAGCCATTACGGACTGCAAGGCGTCATTCCCAGATAAGGGGCCTTACACTGGTGACTGATTTATGTCTCCTGCGCCTTCTTGCCTTTTTTCCCCCACAGCTTTAAGAGGCTGGAGCAGCCAAGCCTCAATGCTGAACCATTAAAACTCTCCTCTAAGTGTGCCAGATGGGGCTTGAAGGGAGAACTGAGCAGGGCATGGGCCAAACTGAACTCATAGACTCGTGGAATGGTTTGGATTGGAAGGGACCTCAAAGCCCATCCTGTTCCAACCCCCTCCCGTGGGCAGGGACAGCTCCCACTGGATCAGGGTGCAGCAGAATGCTTCCATGCTCGGTGATGCCGGTCCCAGGAGGTGTGGTGCTGGCTCAGGAGGTGCAGTCACGCTCTGGTCCAGACATCCCTGTGCAACCAGTGCAGCCTCAGGACATGGTGGGGTGGGAGGTCTCTGCTGGAGCAGATGCAGACCCCAAAGACCTCCAGGACTGGGCCATGTGAACAGTTGAAACGTTCTGCTGAAAACCAAGTAAACTCATGTTTCCATGCTAGCTTTAGTCTGGTATAAACATAGAATCATAGAAACATTAAGGTTGGAAAGGACCTGTAAACTGATGAAGCCGAACTGTCAAACCATCATGCTGTCACATTCATGAAATAACAGTCAGAATGCTGAAAATGAAAATTCCAGTGCACATGTGCTTTAAAAAAAAAGGAAACAAAAATCATTATCCTAAGTCTAATGATAAGCCAGGATGATCTGTGGTAAGACAGTGGGGTCTGGTCCTTCTTGGTTTAGAGGGGATGTGGGGTTGTGTCTGTTCTCTGCTGTGGCTGTACAACCAGAGGAGCTGTGCTGGCAGGGTCTGAGCTCTCCCTGTGTGGAGGGTGATGGATCCCAGTGCCTTCTCTCACCTTGGCAGGAGCCCCGTGGGCTGCCGTGTGATGCTTCTGCACAGTGATGGTTAGAGGAGAGTGCCTGTCCCTTTTTCCATCCATCTCTCTTTTCAGTGCCAGAAGAAAGTCATACTTTCTCTAATCTCGTGAATCACTCCATAGCACAGGACGAAGCCAGCTCCCACAGGGCTCACTGAGAGAGTTTTGCTGAGATCTGAGAGCTCAGAGAACCAGTTTGTGTCTGGGGGCTGGATTTGGGAGGCATCACTTTGGGATATTTCATGTGGAGCAAGACAGAGTCACTCCTGCTACCTCCCCTTTCCTCTGCTGGACAAAAGGCAGCTGGATATTGTGCACATCCCTGCCTTTCTGCAGAGGGAATGACAGGGGTTACAGAGGGATCACAAGCACTGTCTCCTTGCAGCACAACTGCTCCAAGTCTGCGCTCACGGCTCCTTGCCACGAAGCACACGTCAGCGTATAGTGTGTAGCACTCCTGGGGGTGGTGAAAGCAGGACACAGACGGCCTCTGCATGCACCTGCCCCGGGGCAGCCTCGGAAGGGGCAGAGGAGCCGGGCAGAGCACCACGCGATGCCCGCTGCGTTCTCAGCGGGGAACCCACAAGTCCCATCCCAGCAGGTTTTGCCTGAGAGCTGGAGGAATCCAGCCCTGCGACAGGCAGAACTCCAGGTTCCCAGCCTGCTCCAGCAGCCAAACGCTCGGATAGCTGGCACTAGGCTCTCTTCTTGAATTACTCATCTTTTCCATTACGAGGCCTCCCATACTCCAGCAATCCATCTGTTTGGTGGTGCAATTTCAGGATCATGCCTTTTGTCAGCGATGTTAATTTTGGCAGGCAGCAGCCGCCGCCGTGCTGAAGCTCCCGCTGAGGCCTCGCTGCCTTTTCCTGGGCAGCTGGCAATGCGCTCGGAGGTGCCAGTGGAGATGGCAGCCTCCTCCCCTGCTTGTCCAGGCTTTCGTGCCCGGTCGTGACTTCCGAGACTGATGAAGGACTTGGCAGTGTAAGAGCTTGTTGCTGGTGGTACAGAGAGAAAGGCAAACACGGGGAGGTTGGATGTCCTGTGCCCTGTGTGTGACAAGGCTAACACTGCTCACACTTTGCTTTCTCCCTGCAGCCTCCTGATCTCCTGCCAGGTCTTTGCCCTCCTCCTGGGATGTACCTGCCTGGTGTCCACCTTGGATGCTCGTGGACTGGACTGCAAACACAGGGCTACCAAGTGGTGCAGACGCGCTACGGCTACTCAGCACCACAGGGGGACCTTACGTGACCATGTCCATAAATGTGTGGTTGCACCTGAACCACCTTCAGGAGCTGGACAAACACCACATCAGTTGCTTCTTCCACCTGCTTCTCATCTTCTGTGGATTCCTCTCTTCTTCTCTCGGTCCCTGCTGCTCTTGGATGGTTATAGACTCCACTTCCCTGTTACACAGCTTATCCACAGGCAGATCATGCTCAGCTTGGTTAGAAGTGTCCTGGGGCACCCAGAGGGTGAGGGCTGGGGAACAGGGTGGAGAGAGGATAAATCAGGCTTTTCTGGACTTCAGAACAGGGATCACTGGAGAAACATGTCACATTCCTGCCACCATGCTGTAAGGATCGGGGTCAGCAGGGATGGTGGGAACAACATCCCTGTGCAAGTGCAAGTGCAAGTGCAGCATGCTCGGATCTGGGGCAGGGGCTGGAACCTGGAATTGGAGTGGGGATCTCTGCTCTGTTTCTCTTGTCCCTTGCCACACTTTCCCCTGGCAACGCTCTTAGCTGGCCTCTTGATAAAGAACTTTGGCAGAGGCTGCATCCAAAATGATGCTCCTGTGAGGTTCATCCAACTCCCAAAACTGAACTCAGTAGGATAAATGGTCCTGGAGCATCTTCCTTTGGAGCTGAACCACAGACCTCAGGGATACCCCCAAGATGCTGCCTTCAGCATTGGTCCTGCATGAGGTCTGAGGGAGCCTATTTCACACAGGGCATGCGCTCACCATCCCCCTGCCCAGGTGACTCCCCAGAAAGGGTCTTCTTGTTCTTTCGTGCAACCACACAGCAAATATTTGTCATGGACAATGCAGAAGCTGACAAAGCTGGGGGTGTTTATCCTGGAGAAGAGGAGGCTGAGGGGAGACCTCATTGCTCTCTACAACTACCTGAAAGGAGGTTGTGGAGAGGAGGGAGCTGGGCTCTTCTCCCAAGGGACAGGGCACAGGATGAGGGGGAATGGCCTCAAGCTCCACCAGGGGAGGTTCAGACTCAACAAAAGGAAGAAATTCTTCACAGAAAGGGTCGTTAGGCACTGGAACAGGCTGCCTAGGAAGGTGGTTGACTCGCCTTCCCTGGAGTTGTTTAAAGTGTGGGTTGATGAAGTACCGAGGGACATGGTTTAGAGATTGATGGGAATGGTTGGACTCGATGATCCGGTGGGTCTTTTCCAATCTGGTGATTCTATGAAAGTGGGGGAAGCCTTTTCCCTGCCATCTGAACCACACGTGGCAGATCAAGGAGGAGAAGCCCAGTGGTGCCCCCAGAGGGGTCAGCTCGAGCCTTTTGCAGTTCCCCACCTCCCTCCCCGCAGCCTCAGCTCTGCTCCTGCATGTGGTGCCTCCCACGGCCGGCGCTCCCATGTGTGCAGGCTGACTGCCAGCCTGATAACCGGGCTCCTGGCAGCCTGCCTGCCCCTCCGGCCCAAACAAGCACCGAGCGGGTGGGAAGAGCCGGTGTGGAGATGCGACGGTGCTGCACAGAGCGCAGGCTGCGTGCCGTGCTTGTCCTCATGGCAGGACTCATCTCTGTCTCAGCTCAGAGATGTTGCTTCCACTGCGTGACTCGCCCAGTTCTTGCTTGCTCTGTGCCTCATGTCATGTTGCTTTTGTTTCTCACCTGGCTATGGCTTTCCTCTGGGGCTTGTGACCATGCAAGTTCTTCATGGTTGCTTCTCCTCTCCTTGTTGTTGCACAAGTCTGGAAGCAGCCCAGCAGCAGCTGCCTGAGCATCGGGGGAGATGGTGGGTGCAGGACCCTGATGCAACTCTGCTCCTACCATTCCTGCCAGTCCTTTGCTGCCCCTCAGGCTCTTTCCCCCCTTTCCAGAGGGTTTGTGCCTCCCCAGAACTTTTCCCTGCTGTGATCAGGGGTATTCTAGTCCCCACCAGTGCCCACCTGCTTTCCCTGGATGCTGTTCTGAAGCCTGAGGAAGAAATATTGCTGACCAGGGAGGAGGAAAAGGGACAGCAGAGCTTGGGGCAGTGATGCACCCTGTGAATGGTACAAGACAAGGGCTGGGGAAGTATCAGGATGGACCAGGCTATGATCCACAGCTCTTGCAACACCAAACTTTTCTAGATACAACTGGGGAAGGTGTTAGAAGTCCACAGTGGATGGGGAGGAGGTGGGAATTATTTACCCTCATGGGTGTCTTTGGTAAATTGAAATGAGCCTCAACTGATCACAGGCATAACGTCCCAACAGTTTATGGCTGTTAGCTGCTATCAGGCTGTGTATTCCAGCTGTTTGTCTCAGTCTCCTGCTCTTGCTTCAGCCTTGTGCAGGGTCTAAGTCAGGGATTTGCTCTCATGGGCACCTGAGGATTCTCCCCTGTGTTGAGCTGTGCCCTGGGGGAGCAGTGAGATGGGGGCAGGTAGGAAACGTGGGGAAGACCCTCAGCATAACCAGGTTGCAGCTCCCAGTCTGTGTACAATGGAGGTGGAATGTCACACAGCGCATTTTGGTACCAGCAGGGTTTGCCCACTGACCTGCAGAGCCTTGGCTGATTGCAGCAAGGAGACAACACCAAGGGACAAACCTGTCACTCACACCTCTGGTCCCACCTTTTTATTCTCCTGCTCTGAAGCCTGTGGTGCTCATGGCAAAGGCTGGCCTGATGCTGCTAGAGTGTCTGTAAACTGCACCAGCACCTCATTGTCCCCACAGCATGGGTTTATCCCCTTTCCACAGGTGTTCCTGGAGCAGGGCCTGGCACTTGGCTGTGTGTCTTGGAGTCGCTCACCCAGATGGTGTCTTGAGCTCTAGCAACAACATCAAAGAAATGCTAGTGGATGTTAAAACCATGGGTCCATTTCAGAACACTGGAAAAACTTTGTGGACATTGAGGTATGGTGCTTCCCTCCTTGGTGCATTCAGTGGCTGGACTCGACGATCCAGTGGGTCTTTTCCAACCTGGTGGAAATATCTGGATATCATGGTCCCATTGTGCGGCTGCTCATCCCCTCCTGTAGCTGCCAACACCACTGTTCCTGGATGGTGTCTTATCGCCCTACAAGGTTCTCCTGCATCCCAATTATTTACCCATTATCTCCTCCCACAGTCCCCAAGCTGTCTGGCTTCCCCTGCTCACTGCATATCAGCTGGGGGTGTTTAGCCTGGAGAAGAGGAGGCTGAGAGGAGACCTACAACTACCTGAAAGGAAGTTGTGGAGAGGAGGGAGCTGGGCTCTTCTCCCAAGGGACAGGGGACAGGACGAGAGGGAATGGCCTCAAGCTCCACCAGGGGAGGATCAGGCTGGACATTAAGAAAAAAATTTTCACAAAAAGGGTCATTGGACACTGTCAGAGGCTGCCCAGGGAAGGGGCACCTTCCTGGAGGTGTTTAAGGGATTGGTGGATGAGGCGCTTAGGGACATGGGTTAGTATTTGATGGGAATGGTTGGCCTCGATGATCTGGTGGACCTTTTCCAACGTGGTGATTCTATGATTCTATGATTCTATGATTCTATGATTCTATGATCAGGACCTGCACACGGCAGCAGGTGGGAGTGGGGAGAGGCTTTCTTCAGCACCCCCCACCCCGCGATGGTGACCCTATGCAATCCTGGATGGGAGCGCAGGACCCATGCTGGAGATGGGAGAGCCAGAGAATTCGGTGTGCAAGGACGTGTGAGCGTACAGCATGGACGTGCATTTAAGGTCTATATGTGAGGGGCTGTGTCTACACGCAACAGAAATTCTGAAGGTGCCCGTTTGTGACGAGGAGCCGTGTGTGTATGCGAAGCTGCAGCTCCCATGTCTGTGTCAGTGTGTGTGTAAGAACATGCTCACGTAGCTCATGTCCTTGGGTGCAGTGAGCGCGCGTCCTACCCTGTACGTGTGCAGGGTGCATCTGTCGGTGCGTCGGGCTGGCTCTGCGGCGTGTACACCGTGGGTGCCAGGCTGTGCGTGTGTGTACGGTACCGGATAAAAGGGGAAAAGCTATCCCCACTCCCATTTTAATCAGAGAAATGAAGCAGCTGCTGGAGTGAATAGACCCTGCACTAAAGCAGACGTCTTAATATCTTTTGCAGAGGAGGTGCATTGTGATTCATTCTGTGCATCTCTATTACTCAGCTTTTGATAGGGGCTTACTTGTCTCAAGTGCTTTTCATTATTGCCCTAATGCTATCTATTAACATACTGGATGGAGGCTCTTTTCTCATCTGGAGCATGCATCACTGTGCTTTTAAGGATTATGGGGCTTGCAAATACATAACACTTTACTGCCTCCCTGACATAATTCACTGGGAAAAGAAATACATGTAAATAGATAGGTAAATAGATAACCTCGTCAGAGGGCTCTGGGAGAGGCAGACAGACAGACCTACCCCGGCATGGGGATCAGCACACAGTTGGTTCATTTGTAATAAACGAGAAATGAGCTGCTCTCGGTGTCAATCTATAAATTCTTGGCCATTGATTGATCTTGTTTGGAAAATCCTTGCTTCCTGGCCTCCAGCCTTCAGGCTACAGGGTGGGTTGGTGTCGGCAGGGAAAGGATTCCGTGCCCAAGAAACAGGGCTGACGGGGAAGAGAGGAATAGGGAGAGGACTGTGGTGGAGATAGGAGTAACAGCACATTGTGGAAATGTGATCTGTGGATGGAGACCCCCATCCCAAAGCCCACAGGATGGGCAGGAGACCAGTGACCACAGCCATGAGCCATGGCTGCACTCTGCTCCGGTGGACATCTAGGGAACCCCATTTCATCTTAGCTGGGTCAATTAACTACTTTAAAGGCTTGGTGAGGTGTTTAAACACTCCGATGTGACTCACGTAGGCAGTCTTCATCAGGAGAAGATTATGGGTGTGGTTTTTTGGGTCACAGTTATCAATCATTGCTCTGTTGCAGGGAAGGTGATGGCTGGGGTGCCTGACAAGCATGATACCGAGACAGGACCAGGAGAGATCAAGAGCAGATATCACACAGTGGCGTTTCCCCCTTCTCTAGCAAATGATTCTCCCTCTAAATTAAAACTTTTTTTTTTTTTTTGCAAGAAAAGAGTAAATTGAAGTTATAATTTAACAACAACACAAGCGCTTCTTTGCTTGGCTCCAAGTGGTTTTTTTTTTCTTTCAGATTTTGTTAAACTGTGGTAAGAAATGCAATGGCATGGAAGCAAAATTAAGCAGACTAAGTCTGGCAGAGCTGAATGGTTCAGCTGAATGCATGTATTTTCCTTCTTTCTTAATTTCTTATATTTTGGAAGCCCATTTCCCTGCCCTGTGCCTGTGTTCCAGACCCCCACCCTCTGCACCCCTATCCTCCCTACCCCCCGACCAGCAGTTGAGGCCACATTGACCCTCCCAAGCAAAGTGATCACAGCAGAGTACTTGTCCTGCACCCCTGCCCACCTCCCCAGCCCAGATCTGTTGGCCTGCTTAGGGTAGGATACTCTGGGGCACAGTTTTCATGTCCTACAGCCCCAGCAGCCCTGGAGACAGCCCAGTGCTCCCCTCTTCCCCCTCTGGCTCTCCCAGCAGCATCAGGGCTACTGGTGCTGGTTCAAAGAGGAGCTGATACTGAGGATTTCAAATACGATACTGATCATAGAATCATAGAATCACCAGGTTGAAAGAGACCCATTGGATCATCGAGTCCAACCATTCCTATCAAACACTAAACCATGTCCCTCAGCACCTTGCCTACCCGTCCCTTAAACACCTCCAGAGAAGGTGAATCAACCACCTCCCTGGGCAGCCTATTCCAATGCCCAATGACCCTTTCCGTGAAAACCTTCCTCCTAATCTCTAGCCTAAATGGTTCAAAGAGGAGCTCAGCTGCTGGAGTGCTCTTCCAGAGGGACCCACAGCCAGGAGCCTCCGCTATGGGGGTTGTGGTGGCCCCACAGAGCAGGGGGATGGGCAGGAGCCCACTTGGCTGCTGTGAGATCTACCAGGACATCCTTCCAGCTCAGGGCTGCACATTTACTGTGAAGTGCTTAACCCCTGCTTGGCACTGGGACTTTTGCTGTCTCCTGCTGTCACACCAAACCAAAGTGAGCTTTCATGCAGAGGAAGCATCCAATACCCCAGGTTTATCATCCTCTGGTCTAAACATATTGATAAACGCCAGGTTTATCATCCTCTGGTCTAAACATTCTTGAGGGGCATGGTTTAGTGTTAGATAGGAATGGTTGGACTAGAAGATCCGATGGGCCCCTTCCAACCTGGTTGTTCTATGATTCTATGATTCTATATTTTGGATGTCAGCCTCTCCTGCTGGGCAGGAACCCCTGTTGCGTAGGTGTCGGGTAAACTGGGGCACTGAGACAGGAGACAGTGAGGGAGTGGGATATTCTGAGCTGATATCAACCCCAGTTTTGGTTGCCAGCTTCCCATTCCCCACACTGGGTCAGTCAGGGAACCATCCTGTGCCGCCACCACCCCCTGCTCTGAAGCATTGTGACTTTCCCTTCCTCCAGCCTCACTCAACCTCTCCCCTTGGGGCTGCCAGCATCCTCTGGGTGGCAGACAGCAGCACCCAAAGGTGTGTTTCCTGGGGTTCTCCCCACCTGCAAATGCAGCTTTGCTCCCTTCAATAAATAACCTACAGGATATATTACAACCTTTTCTAAACTGAGACCGCTGCTGGCTCCCAGCTATGGTTAATCACATAAACTTGCCTAATTTTATTCTATCAGCCATCTTGTTGCTACATGCCAGATGCTTGCCTTAAATGAATAGTGTTGGAACAGCCAAGCATCAAGTTAACAGAATACCAGCAAACATTCCCGACAGCATGAGCAGTCTATAAAACCTGGCACTAAACTGTATTAGAGGGAGAGAGAAGCTCTCAGAGAGGAGCTGGGAAGATGGGAGGCTTGGTTTTTTTTTTTTTCCTCCAAATGGCTTCATGTAGTGTGCAGAGCAGGTGTCGTAGGAGAAACCCATCCAGCTATGGAAGGATCTCTCTATCTGAGGTCAGCGATGCTATGAATCTTCTAATGGGATTAAGGCTTAATGTTTTAAACAGAACATGAAATAGTGCTTCCTCTGGTAGATCTGCCAGCTGCCTTGCAAACAGGGCAGAGAAACTTCCACTTTTTGCAGATCAAATCAGTCACTCTCGGAATTGATGGCAAGAGCCTCATCAACAAGATATAATGTTTTAATGATGTTGTGACACGACCTGACATGAGATGCCATTTGATGGATTCTCGCGTGTCACGGTGGATTTCTGACAGAGAAAAATGTCACCTCTCTCCTCTCTTCCAAAAAAAAAAAAAAAAAAAAAGAAGAGGGAAGGAAAAAAAAATGTTCATTTTATGAGTACCTAAAATGCTGAGGTCTCCTGCATCCCAAGGTGCTTCGTGGTGCCCTCCTTCAGCTCCATGATTGCCTTGTGCTGGAGAAGATGAATTTCCGCCATGCTTTTCTGTATCTGCTTTTCACCTCTGCATGGTACATTATCACTCGTTAATAACATGGAACAAATAGCAGGGCATTAATAAACAGCAGAAATCGTTTCACCTCTATTTTCAGCTGTGAATGCTCTTGAAGTCATTTTGGACCTCGTGAATCGTTTTTCCTCTGCCATGAGATCCTACCAGCCTCTGTGAAGGCTTCCAGGTCTGCAGTCCCTTCTTCCCAGTTTGGGGCAATGGCTCCGTACTGGGAGCTCAGCTGGGTCTGCTGGTGCAGGTGCTTATGGCACAGAGTGGGTTTGCCTGGAATCATAGAATCATAGAATCATAGAACAACCAGGTTGGAAGGGACCCATCGGATCATCTAGTCCAACCATTCCTATCAAACAGTAAACCAAGCCCCTCAAGACCTCGTCCACCCGTCCCTTAAACACCTCCAGGGAAGGTGATTCAACCACCTCCCTGGGCAGCCTAATGACGCTCTGTGTGAAAAACTTCCTCCTAATCTCCAGCCTAAATCTCCCCTGGTGGAGCTTGAGGTCATTCCCTCTTGTCCTGTCCCCTGTCACTTGGGAGAAGAGCCCAGCTCCCTCCTCTCTACAACCTCCTTTCAGGTAGTTATAGAGAGTAATGAGGTTGTCTTTAAGACAGAAGATGCAGCTCTTCTTATTTGAGCAGCACCACCAGCTATGGGCTCCTGGGACAACTGGTTCTGTGTGTCCCAAAAGGAAGAGGAAAACCCATCCAGCACCCAGATGAATAAGGAGAGCGGGTGTCTTGTCTCCAAAAGGGTGTGCTGAGTTGAGAGAGGCTGTTGCACACCCTGGATGCACTGGTGCTTCTCCCGAGGAGAAGGTAGGGATGCTGATGCCTCCTGTGGATGAGGGACATCAGGGAATGCCACTGTCTGTGCTGGGAGGAGGTCTGTGTGGCTGTCAGCACATAGGAGCTGTGCAGGCATCGAGGGAAAGGCTCAGTGTATAGAAAACAGGGCAGTTTGTCTCCTTTTCTGCGACCCCAGCCTTGAAACAGTTTTCCATGGGCTGCTTGGTGCCTGGGAGTTACTGAGGTTGGGCAGAATTGGACCCTGGAATTGTAGAATCACAGAATCACCAGGTTGGAAGAGACCCACCGGAACATCAAGTCCAACCATTCCTATCAAACACTAAACCATGTCCCTCAGTGCCTCATCCACCTGTCCCTTAAACACCTCCAGGGAAGGTGAATCAACCACCTCCCTGGGCAGCCTCTGCCAGTGCCCAATGACCTTTTCTGTGAAATTTTTTTTTCCAATGTTCAGCCTAAAATTCTGGGGCACCTCGTACCTCTCTAGATGAAAGAGGCATGCTCCTACTTGCACCCAGCTCCAATCTTTCCCAAGTGTTGATAAGGACCCTCAGCTGGATGGTCAGCCCTGTCCCAGTAACTGATACCTCAGTGAAACTGGGCTTGCAATGAACCTGTGGGTGGCAGCATGTGTGGTAAGGAGGTGTCTGGGGATGCCCTGACCTGTCAGCCCAAGCCTCTGATGCAAATTTGGGAAGTTCTGGCACCCCAGAGGTGCCATGGGATGCCACTATCCTGTGTGTTGTGTGAGATTGAATGCACAGGGGTCTGCACAGACACTGCTGGCACAGTCAGAAGGACTTGTGGGGATGAACTGCATAGTACTATTTAGCTCAGCCAACCCTCTCCCAGGGCTCAACCAGACCCCAAGGCTCTCCAGGGCAAGGAGTTTCCCCAGCTGCAGCTCCAGGACTGCAACATCTCTCTTACAAGGAAAACCTGGGAGAGTTGAGTCTGTTCAGCCTGCAGAAGAGAAGTCTCTGGGGAGACTCTAGAGCAGCTTCCAGTACTGAAAGGGGCTCCAGGAAAGCTGGGGAGGGGCTCTTGATCAGGAAGGGCTGGGATAAGACAAGGGGAAATGCTTTTGAGCTGAAAGAGGGGAGATTGATATGAGATCTTAGAAAGAAAAGTTTTGCTGTGTGGGTGAGGAGGTCCTGGCCCAGATTTTCCCAGAGCAGTGGTGGCTGCCCCATCCCTGGAGGTGTCCAAGGCCAGGTTGGATGGTGCTTGGAGGAACCTGATTCAGCTGGAGGTGTCACTGCCCATGGTGTGGGGGTGGAACTGGATGAACTTTAACAACCCCTCCAACCCAAATCATTCCTTGATTCTATGATTCTACAATTCTATGACTTGAGGGAGCAATTTGAGCGCCTGCACTTGGCCCCTGATGCCTGGGGGCAGCAGTGTGGGTTTTTAAAGGACTCAAAAGTGGTAGTGGGTATCTATCCCACAAGGACATGTGGTTTGGCATCCCTCACCCATCCATACGTCCATAGCACCTGCTGGATGCCCTCCCTGACCCACAGAGCTGGCAACTGTGGTTTGAGAAGGAAATCTGATCCATCCAATCCATGTCTTTTTTTTTTTTTTTTTTATGCCATTTCCCTGGTGCACAGAAATGAAATGATCAATGTCATGTTTTATTCCTGGCACTACTTTAGGGGGAAAAAAAAAATCTCATTACACTCTCTTGATTAGAGAAAAGGGGCTGTCACCTCTGGGTGGACAAATGGTGTGAGGGCACTCAGCGATTTCCCTCAATGCCGACACCTGCAGGAGAGGTCTTCAAAGACCTGACGGTTATTCACCCATATTACAAAAGCAGGAAAGGTTAAAAAAGGTGATTAAAACCATCTGGAAACCCAAAATGTGACAGAGTCTTGCAGTAACCTCCGAGCAGCTTGATTTATGACAGGCCGGTCCCACCCGTAACAAGATTATAGCTTCTCCCCATCAGCCATTGTGATAAATACCAATTACCTACTTGAGGATTGCCATTCAAATTTGCCTAAGTAAGGAGCAGAATCATACATCTCTGTTGATTACATATCACTGATGCGGTGGAAGCCTTTGCAACTTTTAGATCTGCTTAAGATATGCCGCCCTGATTTAGACAGCGATTTGCATACAATTTACCCATAAAGCTTTCCTCGGGAAAGTATAATTACTTTTTTTAATATTCTTCCTTCTGATTTGAATGTTAGCGAGGCCATATAATGAATTACTGCTCTAATGAAGACAAACTCGCGCTTGGGGTGTACAATGGGAGCATTGTTAAATAAACTTCCTGCCTGCAACACATTTGTTGTGGTTAATCTTTAAATGGAGGCTCCTATTAATACCGGCACTTTTCTTCCCATAATTATTTTTCCGAGGGATGTAAATCCCCACCAGCACTGCTCCAATGGTTTCACCTGCACTGCTGGGAGACAGGAGGGCCCCTCACTGCTCTCTCCAACTACCTGAAAGGAGGTTGTAGAGAGGAGGGAGCTGGGCTCTTCTCCCAAGTGATAGGGGACAGGACAAGAGGGAATGGCCTCAAGCTCCACCAGGGGAGGTTTAGGCTGGACATTAGGAAAAAAATTGTCACAGAAAGGGTCATTGGGCATTGGAATAGGCTGCCCAGGGAGGTGGTTGATTCACTTTCCCTGGAGGTTTTTAAGGCACAGGTAGACGAGGTGCTGAGGGACATGGTTTAGGGTTTGATGGGAATGGTTGGACTCGATGATTCGATTTCAACCTGGTGATTCTATGATTCTATGAATCTTGGGCTCAGTTTTGGGCCCCTCAGTACAAGAAGGACATTAAGGGGCTGGAGCATGTCCAGAGAAGTGGAATGGAGATGGGAAAGGGTCTGGACAACACGGGGTACAAGGAGGGTGAGGAGGCCCTGGCCCAGGTTGCCCAGAGCAGCGGTGGCTACCCCATCCCTGGAGGGGTTCAAGGCCAGGTTGGATGGGACTTGGAGCCCCTGATCCAGTGGGAGGTGTCCCTGCCTATGGCAGAGGGTTGAAACTAGAGAGGCTTTGACATCCTTTCCAACCCAAACCACTCTAGGATTCTGTGATTCTATGGCCTGGGGTTGTTCAGCCTGGAGAAGAGGAGGCTGAGGGGAGACCTCATCAGTGTCTACAACTGCCTGAATGGGGGTTGTGGTGAGGTGGATGCTGGTCTCTTCTCCCCAGCATCAAGGATAGGATGAGACAGAATGGCCTCAAGTTGCACCAGGGCAGGTTCAGACTGATCATCATAGAATCATAGAATCACCAGGTTGGAAGAGACCCACTGGATCATCGAGTCCAACCATTCCTATCAAACACTAAACCATGTCCCTCAGGACCCCGTCCACCTGTGCCTTAAACACCTCCAGAGAAGGTGACCCAACCACCTCCCTGGGCAGCCTGCTCCAATGCCTAATGACCCTCTCTGTGAAAAACTTTCAAGAACCATTTCTAAACTGAAAGTGTTCTCCAGAGCTATCAGAGGCTGCTCAGGGAGGCGGTGGAGTCCCTGTCCCCCAAGGTACCTGCTGGAGAGGGTCCACAGGAGGCCACAAAAGTCTTCAGAGGGATGGATCTCCTCTCCTATGAAACAAGGGTGAGACATTTGAGGTTGTTCAGACAGAAGAATAGAAGGCTCCAAGGAGACCTTTTTAGGGCCTTTCAGTACTGAAAGGGGGATCTTCAAGAATGATGGGGACAGGCTTTTTATTAGGGCCACTAGTGACGGGACAAGGGGTAATGGTTTTAAACTGAAAGAGGGGAGATTCAGCCTAGATATAAGGAAAAACTTTTTTACAATGCAGATATAGAGGACCTGGCCCAGGTTGTCCAGAGAAGTGGTGGCTGCCCCATCCCTGAAGACATTCAAGGTGAGGTTGCATGAGGTTTTGAGCAGCCTGATCTATTTCAAGATGTCACAGCTCACTGCAGGGCAGGTTGTACTGCATGTGCTTTAAAAGTCCCTTCCAACCCAAACTGTTCTATAATTCTATGACTAAAGAGTCTGGAGATTTCTGTTGCTCTCAGGAAACAGCAACCTGTGAGCTCTGGGAAAAGGACTGTCTGGGAGCAGTTGGGGGATCTGGCGATGGGAAGGAAGGACTGCTGGGCCCAAGGAGGAATTCCACCACGCTGGGATAGGTACTCTGGTCCAGGGTCATGCTCTGTGGTTTCTTTTCTAAAAGCAAACCCACCTTTCCTTTGCTGTTTTCATGCAGGTGGGGATGCTGAGCAAACCGACAGGGCTGACCCCAGGCTGTGGGGTAGGAGGCATGAGTAAGCCTGGACCTATTAAACTATAGTCTTGAGGTTGACCTGAGCATCCTCTGAGACCCTGGACTGATGGTTTAACTCCTGCTCATTAGCGTCCTCATTGCTGACCTCTATGAAGGGCTGAGCATTAGGTGCTCCAAGTAGTTTAGAGAAGAGTTGTTCCTCCCTGTGGAGTAAGAAGGGAGGAGGATTTGGGATTCAGGTTAGTGGACCTTGGCAGACCAGTTTCCACACACCTTCCAACAGATGTGACTCAACCCGTGGCCACACACGAGCACACCGGGTGCACTCATGCCCAGAACTGGGTGCTGCCTCCATCACCCGGCATGGATGTGGCTACCAACTTTGTGTCTTCCAAATCCTGCTGGCACAGGCGCTCTGCCTGCAAGAGGGAAGAAGCCTGAAGTGAGGAAGAGTCCCTGGGAACAGGGACTCCATCTGGCTGAAGGGCAAGTGGAGACGGGCTGTGCCACTCCACAAAGCCGTGGAGGCTCAGTCTCCATTCTCTGCCTGATGGGTTTGGGTCACGGCTGCCAGCAGACCCTGCTAATGCCTTCTCCTCCTCTTGCCAAATATTGATCTAGACGCTTGACAGGCTTACTTAAAGGGTCTCAAGCAATGCCTGGGAGATACTTCAAATCAAAAGGCTCTTTCCCAGATGAGTGATTTCCCAGCTGGTTGTCAGCAGCTCTCTGCTTTCAACTGGTCCTGGTACACCATGGAGATGCATCGTCCCTGGAGGGCTTGGGGAGGCTGAGGGAGGAAGGGTCAGAGTGTTAGACAGTCATTTTTGGACTTGGTCTGAGGGTGGGGAGACACTTAGACTAGTTCTCTCGCCTCCCAGCAGGGCACCCCATTGCACTCCTGCCTGGTCCCTCTGACACAGACCAGCCCAAGTGCTGCTCCTCAAGGTTCCTGGTCCTGGACACCCATGAAGATGGATGTGCACAACGCGTGCAGGTGGTTTCCATCCATTCTCCAGACTCCAAGCCTTATTTGAGTCCATCTGGCTCCATTTTACAGCCAGTGCCCCCCATCCTTCCTCCCTCATCCAGGGTGATACTTGAGAACCTGCTGGGAAAATGTCCACACACATATGAACTCTTCTACCGTCTGATCACTTCTGGTTCCTTCCTCCCTCTCTTTCCCTGTCAGCTCTGGTTGCAGGAAAGCAGAGCATCCTGCTCTCTGTCTCTACTGGTCCTGGCTCCGCTGCTCCCTGGTGAGAGTCACTGCCTCTCTCGCTGTCCCCCTGCTTCGTACTGACACTTTCCAGTGATGCAGGTGGCTCTGGTCTATGGGCAATCCATGCCAGTTGTTCTCCAGCTTTCTCCACTTGTGGGTCCCGTCTACAGTGACATCCAGCTCCTGCTCTTGGGCTGCCTCTAAGGTTGCTGTTCAGGATGACTGGACACAGCCAGAGACTCCCGGGCTGTGTGGGCTGACGCTTGACTTGCTGGACCTCAGCTCGATGGATCCATTTGTCCCAGCACTTCTCCATCCAGCTTGTTACCCTGCTCTCGCTTGTCCTGGGAGCTGGTGAACACCCCTGCTGGCTCCAGACCCCCCATGGTTCCTGAAGCAAGGACCTTGGGCTCAGCTCAGCCCTGCTCCTAGGTGTGCTGCCTCGTAGCTGAGCCTATTAAAACATCTTTTGTTGGAACAGGTCCAGAGAGGGAAGAGATCCAGCTCTGTGCGACTGCCTCGTTACTCACCACTCTGCCAATCTTTATGTCATCTGCAAATTTTATCTGGAGAGATGTGGTATTTACAGCCAAGTTATTGATGGGATGGCGAAGAGCATCTGGCCAAACGCTGACACCCCCTTGGCACTAGGATGATGCAGTCAGCCTGGATCATTTCCTGGCTTGCATGATTATCTCCTCACTGACCTTCAGGATGTCACTTAGCTCTGTATCTGCAAAGGTATTTAAACATGTGAATCTCCACATCGGTGATGGTTAGTCCTAAGCTTTTTATGTGACTAATTCCCTGGCATCACAGAATCATAGAATCATAGAACAACCAGGTTGGAGGAGACACACCGGATCATTGAGTCCAACCATTCCTATCAAACAATAAACCATGTCCCTCCGCACCTTGTCCACCCGTCCCTTAAACACCTCCAGGGAAGGTGATTCAACCACCTCCTTGGGCAGCCTCTGCCACTGCCCAATCACCCTTTCTGTGAAGATTTTTTTCCTAATGTCCAGCCTAAATCTCCCCTTCTGGAGCTTGAGGCCATTCCCTCTTGTCCTGTCCCCTGTCACTTGGCAGAAGAGTTCAGCTCCCTCCTCTCCACAACCTCCTTTCAGGCAGTGGTAGAGAGCAATGAGGTCTCCCCTCAGCCTCCTCTTCTCCAGGATAAACACCCCCAGCTCTCTCAGCCGCTCCTCATCAGGCCTGTTCTCCAGCCCCTTCACCAGCCTCATTGCTCTTCTCTGGACTCGCTCCAGAGCCTCAACATCCTTCTTGTGGTGAGGGGCCCACAACTGAACACAGGATTCAAGGAGAATACATCATGAGTGTCCCAAGCCCTGCAGCCAGGTCTGCTGGAAGCACTTCCACATAAGAGCCTTGAGAGTCATCTGATCCCATGTTTTATTCCCCTGAGATGATACATAGCCTTCTCCAAACCTACTTAGAAACTTACTCCTGAGAGGAAGAGAAAGGCCAGTTCTTGCCTCAAGGAACTCCTCTGTGAAAGGGAGGGCAAGGTGTTGGCCATGGGGACCAGCAGCACCCCAGCAGGGTACAGAGATGCTGGGGGACATTTCCACTGTGTAAGTAACAGCACAGTCACTGCCAGTGAGACAAGGCTCACAACCAGTTCTGTATCTTGGGAGAGTGCTTCCTGAGCCCCAGTTACCCAAGGTATTCTCTTTCTCTGCCCCATCTCTATCAGTCTTCCACGTGCAGTCTCTCCAAGAGGCTCACAGAGGTAGCAGGAGGCTCTAAGCACTCATCACTCCACGACAGAGTTGAGCAGATATCCCTGCTGGACACTAACTGCTGCATGCTCCACAATAACTGCTCCCCAGCACCAGGTCCCTATCAGCAGCCCCCAGAGCTCTGCCCAGAGTGCAGCATCCCACGGCAGTGGCAGGGAGACAGGCTGTGTGCCGGGGGCTATCTGGCACTGCAACAGCCTC
Source organism: Coccyzus lansbergi (assembly GCA_033558105.1). Taxonomy (NCBI): domain Eukaryota; kingdom Metazoa; phylum Chordata; class Aves; order Cuculiformes; family Coccyzidae; genus Coccyzus; species Coccyzus lansbergi. The sequence goes on along the minus strand of JAUMJK010000780.1, from coordinate 1,173,409 downwards.
CCTGCCTGGGCAATCAGCTATCCAGAGCACAGGGCTGGGCAACTAACCGTGAAAGCATCACCCTTGGGATTGCACAGCTCTTTCCAGTCCTGCTGAAGGAGAGGAGGAGCAGGTCAGATAATGACCTTGCCCAGCTTGTTAACCTTCTTCTCTCCCTGTAACGTACTTGGCTGCTTGACTCTCTTTCGTAATTAAAGTGTTGAGTTTTTTAACAATTAACAAGTCCAAGGGAGGTGCTTTCCAGTATGGACTTACAGGGAGCAGCAGAAACTGTCCAAGGCTTGTTGAAGCGAGAGCTGTCCTTGAGGAGCAGAGCCAGGTCATTGCCATCTCCCCATCTGCACCCCCTGCCAGCTCCTCCTCTACCACCTCTGTGGACACTGAGTTGAACTTGGCAGGAAAGCAAAAGTGGCTAAAGCCTTGGCTAAATGTGCCTCCTACTCGTGCTCCTGCCAAACCATCAGGATCTAGTGTGAATCATGAGGCTCTGATGTGCCAAGGAGATACACAAGTGAGACAGAGCTAGCTGAAGCCTCTTCTGGAGGAAGCAGAAACCAGGTGCACTCCAACAGGAGACAAGGTCCTGATATTTCACACCGTGGGGACTGATAAGCTGAGCACGCTGCCTGGGCAGTATTGCGCTCCCCAACCTTTTTGCTTCTTGGTCCAGAGCTGAAGATGTTATCACCCTGTAACAGGGGACCACAGCTGACAGCTGGATACATGGTGCCCAGACCAGATGCTCCTGTGGTCACTCCTGATCTTGTGCTTGGTGGTCTCCGGAGCAAAGATCTTTGGAGACCTGCCAGCCTCACGGCTGCCTCACTTACCTGATAGGGGTGGGAAGCCTCCAGCGGTTTGGTATGGTCTGCATTACCCTCCCAGGGCACTTACTGCAGCAGAGGGTTTGGTCTGGCCAACTATGGGTGTCTGGAGTTTGAATGCCTCCACAGGACCTGATCACCTTGGGGACTTGTCCTGCATCCAGTGGAATTCAGCTCTCCTAAGGCTTTTGGTGTGTGCTCTGGTGAGGTGATGAATTGCAGAAGACATCACTGGGAAGGGATGGACTATGCTGTGAAGCTGACCCTGGTGGAGACAAATGCCCACCTTCAGCCAGACAGATCCTCCTGCAGATCCCATGGACTGTTTCCAGCAGAGACCACTGGAGCAGGGTGATTTCCCAGTGTCAGGGTCTGCATCAGAAGTCTTTGCTGGCACTCTGAGCCTGGAGAGCTGGAAAGGCTGACTCTGTGCTGGGAGGACCACTCTTTTGCAGAAGGCAGACACAAGTTCACGTGAAGATGGTCCAACAGACCTCATGCCTCACTGTTGAACAAGCAGAACAGCATCAGGCCTGGGATGCTTTTCGTTGTGGTTCATGATGCACATGACGTGCACACTGATCCATGCAGCGAGCCTGAGGGAGCAGGCTTGGCGAGGGTTAACCTGGGAATCAGCCAGGCAGCTGCCAAAGGGCTATAGATTTTGGAGCAGTAACTCTTCAGCTGGAGAGTGAAAAGGGGACAGCTAATGAGGCTCATGAGATCTGTTAATACTTAACCTAATGCAACACCTACCAGCCCTGCCGATAAATCAATGAGGAGCCCTGGCACGTTGCTCCAGCGGCCACCTGCTCTGCCGGCAGACCCTTAGCATCCACAGGGAAATCCTCTCCTCTCACCAGCGTGGGAGCTGAGTTTCCCTTCCCTGCCCTCCTTCTCCAGGAGCCTGGTGAAGACCAGCACCACTAGGCCCCTTTTGCTGGGACAAAATGGTTCAGAGATATCTGCAGAGTAGGCAGAAACACGAGTCCGGAGGGAACATGGGCTCAGCACTGGCAAGTTCATGAGCCTGTGGAAGTTCAGCCCAGTGGTTGAGGGTGGGGGGCATGGTCTGAGGGAGCAGCTTGACACTCAGGTTTTTCAAACCTCTCTAGGAAAATCTAGCTTTGGTGTAATCAGCACTGATTAGCCTCCTGGCGTGGGCAGAGGTTGCTGTCCGCAGCCCTGCACGCACCAAGACCTTGATTTCCAGCACTTGCTCTGATTCTTGAGCTGCTCAGAGGCATCCGTGTTCCCATTTGTTGTCGTGGTTCATTTCTCATGCAAAAATCATGACCAAATAACAGCAGCAGAACCTTCTTGATGGGACCACGCTATTAGATGGTGAGTAAAGATGTGGCCCCCACTGTGAGAGATGCTGAGAGTGCTGCTCCTGGGGAGCACTGAGACACTTCAGTCTCAAAGTTAGCCTCCTCTACAAACTTTTCTGATGTCCCTGTAACAGCAGAAACCAAACTGAGCTTGTTAAGCCACAACAGGGATCTTTCAGGGGAAGAGGAAAGAAAATTGTCTGCCATCCTATTCATAGAAACATGGAATCACTGAGATTGGAAATGACCTCTCAGCTAATCCAGTCCGACCACCAGCCAGACACCACTGTGCCTGCAAAACTAAGTCCCAAAGTGCCACATCTACACTCTTCTTGAACCTCTCCAGGGACGGAGTCTCCACCCTTGCCCTGGGCAGCTCAATCCAGTGTTTAAACGATTGAGGAATTGCTGTAAAACACTTTGAGTTGGATGAATGAAATACACTAATAGAATAGAAAGCATCTTCTGTCAGTGATTGAGTCTGCTTTTCGCAATGAGATCTAAGCATCTGCTTTTATAGAGTAGAAGTAACTGTTGTGGATGCAGGTCTGACATGCAGGTAAGACTGAGGAGAGCTCAGTCTTTGTTTGCTGGTACTGTTGCCACAACAACATGACTATTACAGACCTTAAAACAGGTCCCAGGAAATACCAAAGCATCAAGCATGCCTGTTCTGGGTGCCTGAGGCTGAGTGAAGATGGCACAGCTGGACCGGTCAGGAGATGTTGTACCACCTTGACAGGATGCAGATGGTTCCTTTCTTAGAACTTGGTTGTGTCTGCTTCTTGCTGTGAATCTGCGTCTGACATACTCTCTGCCCTTGTTCTTGCCTATGGTCCTTAGGGAAAAGGTTGGGATTGGTTGGTGTAACCCAAAAACCTCACAGGCTGCTGGGTCCAGGATCCTTCAGGCACCTTCAGGCACCTGAGGAGGTGGCTGTAGTGAGAGTCTCAAAAATGTGATGGGAATAAAGCTGAGTAAAAAATCATACACTGGATGAGTGAAAAGGATACAAAGCCTGTGTCCTTTACAAGAAAGACAGTATTTCAGAATTACCTCACTTTTAGGGATGCAAAATTACCATTGGTTTTCATAGAATCATAGAATCACAGAATCACCAGGTTGGAAGAGACCCATTGAATCATTGAGTCCAACCATTCCTATCAAACACTAAACCATGTCCCTCAGCACCTTGCCTACCCGTCCCTTAAACACCTCCAGGGAAGGTGAATCACCAACCTCCCTGGGCAGCCTATTCCAATGCCCAGTGACCCTTTCCATGAAAAACTTCCTTGTCTCTTCCTTCACCAGAGATGCAAAAGAGGAAAGAAAGGAAAGAAGACAAGAAAGCAGGAGAAAAAGGGAGAGATGAAACTGCAGGTCTGGAAACTCTAAAAGGAGGTACAGAGAGGTGGGTGTTGGTCTCTTCTCCCAGGTGACAGGTGACAGGATGAGATTTGGGGGGGTACTTACCCTTGGCAGTAGCTGATGGTTGGCATTTTACTGGGTTCTGCTGTCTCATTTGGGTAGAAAGAATTGTTGAGCAGAGCCTCACATATCACAGACTTTCACCTGTTGTCCTCAACACCTCTAGAAATCCACAGTGAGCAAACTCGAAGAGGGAATTACATTTCTACCTGATGTGTTGCCAATCACTGCCATTTCATGGTGTTTGAGTCATGTTCTGCCAACGAGAAGCAATTTTCCCTGTTAAATCCAGCAGGTCTATGTTAACCCTGGATTAAAGATTCTCTGTGTGTCTCCCTGGAGTTTGTGTGCTCTGTTCCTGGCTTTGGCTACAGTTGCCACATGTGGTGGGGTTAATTTTGCTGTCAATAATCTTTTCTGGTCACTGTGGAATGGCACAAGCCTTCTGATCCCAGATAGTGCACGTCTGTGGATGATGTTTAACAGTTTCAGCGCAATGAAGGGAGTTTTGAAACACTGAGTCTTGGCATTTCTTTCACCTCATACATTTGCATGATCTTCTGTGCTTGGCCTTTGTTGAACTCGGGAGATGTTTTACAGGGCACATTTTCTTCAACCTTCCTCACCTGGAGCCCTGTGTCCAGTTCTAGAGTCCTCAGCACAGAAAGGACATGGAGGTGTTAAAGCAAGTCCAGAGGAGGCCATGGAGACGATTCAAGGGCTGGAGCACCTCCCATAAGAGGACAGGCTGAGGAGTTAGGGTTGTTCAGCCTGGAGAAGAGAAGGCTCTGGGGAGACCTTAGAGCAGCTTCCAGTGCTGAAAGGAGCTCCAGGAAAGCTGGGGAGAGGCTCTTGTTCAGGGAGTGCAAGGATAGGATGAAAGGGTGTGATTTTCAGCTCGAAGAGGGAGATTTAGGTGAGATCTTAGGGAGAAATGTTTTGCTGTGAGGGTGAGAAGGGTTTGGTGCAGGTTGCTCAGAGCAGGGGTGGTTGCCCCATCCCTGGAGGGGTTCAAGGCCAGGCTGGATGGGGCTTGGAGCAAACAGATGCTGTGGAAGGTGTCCAGGCCCATGGCAGGAGGTTGGAACTGAATGGACTTTGAGGTCCTTTCTAACACAAACTATTATGATTCTCTGATAAGGCAAAGCTGCAGCATGAACAACTCTGACCTGAAAAAAAATCGTGCAGAGATCTTCTCTTCAACCCAGTCCCTGCTGCTCTGATTCAAAATGGTCAAATTCTGTTTCAGGACCCTGTTGTGACACATATTCTGGATGCTTCTGTCTGATCCACTTTGTCACTCCCTTCAGGGACTCTTGGAAGGTCAGCACCGAAGCAGCTCCCCACCAGTGACTATTTTGCAGTGAGCCAGTGTTTTTCACTACCATGACTGCTGTGTGCTTCCTAGCAGGTGTTCTGGACAGTGATTTGGAAGAGAACTTCCAAACAAGGAAAAACACAAATTGGCCTCCCCCCAGAACCATAAGACTGGCTCAAAACCCAGAAGATTTGAAAACAACTGCTGAAGTGCATCCTGCCTCCTTGGGATGCTTTCATCGCCCGGTTTGCAAGTGGCATCTACCATCCTGCACCCTAGAAAGTTGCACATCTGGAAGAAAGCCAGGACTGCTTTGCTCACGTGATACTGGGACCAGAGGCTACAGCATCAAACATCACAAGATGTACATTGAGATCGTGAGATGGGGTTGCTCTGCAAAGAGTTAGTGCTTTGTCTTCCTCAGCCTCTGACAATCAGCAGAGCATCCCCCCCGGGATAGTGTCTGCTTCCCACCAGGTCATCGCCTCGAGCTTCCATCTGCTCCTTGAAGGAGGAGGGTGGCTGTAGGCAGGACCCTGCTGACTTTGGGCCACTGGGGTTGGGTGATGCTTTGCTCATCTTCCAGGAACAAGGGGACACAAGTTTCATTTCATAGTTGTCAGATGCCAACCCTCCTCCTGGGACCAGAGTGGCCTCCTGTGCTGGCAGGGAGAAGGTCCAACCAGGCTCAAGGGAGACTGTCTCAAAGAGCATGGGACCGTGACCGAGTGCCTGTCAGTACATTTCCCTGGTGGTTTTCTATCTGTGACAAGTCAGAAAGCAAAATAAAAAGAAGGCAAGCAGTCAGCCAACCCACTTAACTGCAGTTTTCCTCCATCAGGATCTATTTAGTTTTATTCAGCCTGACACTGCTCAGAGAGAAGAAGAAATTCTGGGAGCCGAAAGCCAGAGGGAGACCACACAGTGTGCGCTGGCCGTACTAGGGGAGCTCATCTCCCTTATTGCATCTGACATCAGGCAAGAGGAGCCAGGATCTGTGGCTGGGGATGTGAGGAGTTTTTCCAGGGACAGAGACAGCCTCCCCCGCCGCACACTGGCTGTGCAGACATCAGGATCCTGCTCTGACTGCCCTGCAGGTGTGGCTCCCCAGAGCCTGGTGGACTTCGTAGTGCCCTGGACTCCAAGCTTGGGTCTCCATCACACAAAAGTAGCTTTGGGCAAAGCTTTACCATAAGATGCTCCAGCTGTGAGTCAGGGATGTTGAGGTTAAGCTGACGCAGTGGAATCCACAGCTGGATGTTGTGTGTGGAAGCAAATCTGTATCACTGCTTTCCAGGAAAGCCCCTTTCTAAGGCTAATTTGAGAGGATTTAACAGTATGGAACAGGAAGGAGGAGAAGGAGCAGACCTGCTGGGAGTCCATTCCTCGTAGAACACCCCTTAGGTGGGGGATTTGTTGTACAACAATGCATGGGGGATGCGATGAGCTATGGGGCAGGAGCTGTAGTGAGGGCATGGGGGATGTGAGATGGGGCAGGGGGCTCCAGAGTGGGAGTGCTGGGAAATAGATGCTTCACAGTCTTTGACCAAAACTACCCAGGGCCTGCAATGTTCCCATCAGCTGCCGGCATTTTGGAGTACAGCTCCTGCCAAGGCTGACAGCAAAGCATCCCAGGGACACAGCGCTGATCCAGGAGAAGGTGCCTGCCAGCGTGGGAGAAGCGACAGCAATGTCAAAATGATGTTGTGGAGGGCACATGTTGATCTATAACTCCATAGCAATGATGCTAGAAACTCTCATTACTCTCTACAACTACCTGAAAGGAGGTTGTAGAAAGGAGAGAGCTGGCCTCTTCTCCCAAGGGACAGGGGACAGGACGAGAGGGAATGGTCTCAAGCTCCACCAGGGGAGGTGGACATTAGGAGGAAGTTTTTCACAGAAAGGGTCATTGGGCATTGGAATAGGCTGCCTAGGGAGGTGGTTGATTCACCTTCCCTGGAGGTGTTTAAGGCATGGGTGGATGAGGTCTTGAGGGACTTGGTTTAGGGTTTGATAGGAATGGTTGGACTAGATGATCCGATGGGTCTCTTCCAACCTGGTTGTTCTATGATTCTATGATTCTCCCTCAGCCCAGCCTGGCCCTCAACCAGCTATTTCATGTTGTACTCCAGCCAGGGGAGAGCAGGCACCATGTAGGAAACACACTGCATCATCCAAGGACGTCTCTCTTTGCATTGGTCTGGAGCAACAAGTAGTGGGAAGCTCAGCTTCTGCTTGTCAGCATGGCTCTGCAGGACAACCAGCTGGTTGAAGACAGATGCTTCTGTCACTGATGCCAACCTTTCCTGGACAGGACTGTCCTGGGGGAGCTCATCGTACCTCTGGCAGAAGCATAACCTGTGACATAAATGACTTTCCAGCACAGATTCTCCAGGTGCTCCCATCTCCTCTCAGGTGCTCTACGCCTTTCCCTGGCTGCACCTTCCCAGAGGAATGATGGTGATCCTGCACCTGAGCTCACGCTTTCCAGAGCTGGCAGAGCACCTGGACTCATCTATATGGACCGTTTGGAGCTCTTTCTCTGCTACCCACATGGACTTCACTTGCCCAGCTCTCCCTGCTGAGAAGGGTTATTACAGCAGAACCACCCTTGGTGGATTTTGTGCTGTGATCTCGCATCCTTTGCCACTGAAAATGTTGCTTCATTAGTCAAGGCAGTGCTGTCCCTGCTTTGTGCATTGCTTCTCCTGGTTCCCCTTTTGCTCACATGTCAATCCTAACTACCTTTCTCCATTCCCAAATCCATCCCATCCTGCTCTGTTTCCTTGGATGATTTTATCTGTGTTTGTAACACACTGAGCTGGGAGATCTCTTCTCTTTGATAACCAATGACAGGACCTGAGGGAATAGCAGGAAGAAGCACCAGGGGAGGGTTAGGTTGGACATTAGAAAGGTTCTTTCCCCAGAGGGTGGTGGAGCCCTGTAGCAGCTCCCAGGGAAGCAGTCACAGCACCAGGCCTGACGATATTCCAGAAGAACTTGGCCAACGCGCTCAGCTCCATGGTGCGAATGTTGGGTTGTCCTGTGCAAGGACAGAAGTGGGACTTGGTGATCCTTGTGGGTCCCTTCCAGCTCAGGACATTCCGTAATTCTAACCCACACCGAGACCTTTTGCATCAGGGTCGTGGCACAATTGGCTGTCCTGCTGCCCCATCTGCATAAGGCATCGCACAAGGACACCACCTCCTCACCTGTCCTGATCCAGGGACTGTCCACCCCTTGTCTGGGATGGTGCAGGAACATGGAGAGATCAGAGAAGAGCAGGAGGAAGGAGTGGAAGTTTGTAAGGCCGTGAGAGATTGAGTGGCTCAGGCTATTTAGTTTATCATGGCGAGGTTAAGAGGCAACTTGATCATGGTCTATAAATACTTACAGAGGGAGGAGATTTCTGATAATGGAGGGTTTTTTAATCTAGCGGATAAAAAATGTAATGAGATTCAATGGCTGGAAGCTGAAGCTAGAAAAACCTAAATTGGAAATAAGATGCATCTTTTAAACAGGATGTATAATTAAGCATTGGAGCAATTTGCCAAGAGACATGGTGGATTCTCCATCATTTGTGGTCTTTAAATCAAGATTTTTCTAAAAGAGATGCTTTCCCTCAGCCAGAAGTCACTGGGTTCCACAGTGTCATTGCTGGGGGAGAACAACAGTGCCCTGATTCAGGGGGTGCCCTTGGTGACCCCCTCCAAATCCCAGCTTCCCTCTCTGGTCTGATTCCCCATCAGCTTGCAGCCCAGGTCCTTATTTATGGAGGAGCATCACATTCCTCGATAAGGATGAGAGTGTGTGCCCTTTTCCCACCCTGAACAGGGGAACAGACATAGTGAGGAACCAGACCTCATGCATCCTCTCTGTCTCTCCCATGGATGCACCATGTGGATGAGACCAGGAGAACTCAAGACACATGAAGAGGGCATCCAGAGTCGGATGGTTCTCCCAGCTCTTCTTGTCCATCTTTGCAAAGAAGATGCCAGAGACTGGCACAATCCAAGCTCTGGAACAGCCACCCAGTGATGCGGTGGAGTCCCTGTCCCTGGAGGAGTTTAAAAGATGGGCGGATGAGGTGCTCAGGGATCTGGTTTAGTGGGCAAGTACGGTTGGACTCGATTACCTCAGAGGTCTTTTCCAACCAAATGATTCTATGATCTCTGCTCAGCCTTGGCTCCCTTGTAGAAGTCCGAACACATCTGTGTACCTTGTCACACTCACCCACCTCCTTCCCTGCAAACCCTGGGCACCTCACACCACAGTGCTGCGGGTCCTGGTCTCGAGGTCCAACACTCAGGGTGTTTGCTCCTGGGAGCCTGGCAGCCACGCTCACTCCCTCACTGATGCTTTTACTTCTCTGCTTCTTTTTTTCCCCCTCTTAGTTTCTTTCTTGATATTTTTTCCTCGCTGCCCTAATTTTTTTTTTTCACCTATAATTTTCTCCATTGACTTTAATTAAGCTCTCCCCAGGCTCGCTCTGTAGGCAGGCTTCCCCGGGTCTAATTAGACTCTCATCATAAGTAATCTACATGGAAAGCAAACATGTGTGTGAGTGTGAGAGCCAGTGAGATTTATAGAGAGCACGCAGGGAGCAGATGGGTGCATAAAACACTACAAATAATTCTGGTGCAGATGCAGAAGAGGCAGGAGCTACGGTGGGGACGGGAGTCTTCCCCACACGCTCTCATAAGTCAAATCTCTGTCTCTCTCTCTCTAGGTATCACCACATTTCCCACAATAAAATCAATAGCGCAGATCAGAGTAAATCATCTCGGGCTAGGGAAGCAGGACCCGTTGCTAGCAGCGATTCCCAGATGAGAACTAAGGCGATGGCTCCCACTGATCTGTTTCTAACCATGTAGTTAAGACCCAAGGTGTACTCTGGGGTGATTATTAGGGGGAGGTTGCCCATGATGAGTGCTTTGTGTTGTTTTCTCAGGGATGGAGAATGGTTTACAATGTGGAGCTGAGGCATCTGGTACAGCCCAGGAGCCGCCAGCCCCACACACCTTCCTGACGCTGTTGCTCTGAGGATGGAAAATTGCCTTAAGGGAAAAAGAGCTTGGAAAGGGAGAAGTCTGAGACCAAGGATGGGAGATAAAACTACAGGGGTTGGGAGTTGGCTCCCACTGTGATGCCAATGCCTGCCTGGGGCTGCTGGGAACCAGAAGCCATTGGACAGCTTATGCTGGGATGGGGCTGTGCTTGAGGCCAGGAGAGGTCTTGGAACTCCAGGAACAGTTTGGGAGAGAGGAAAGCCAGGGTCCTGCTCCATCTCACCCTTTGCTTTTCACTGCAACAATGAGGGCATCTGCCAGCTCTGGGATGGGGAGGGGACCCAGCACCCCTGTCTTTGAAGCTCCTGGGGGTTCTCTGGCAAGGATGAGGAGTTAGTGCTCTGTCCATTCTGCAACCCCAGAGGGAAATTGCGCCTGCACTGCTTACATGCACTCTAAGCGAGGCAGCACAGAATCTCAGAATCATAGTATCACCAGGTTAAAACCTCTTGGATCATCACATCCAATCATTCCTATCTACCACTAAACCATGTCCCTAAGCACCTCGCTCACCAGTCCCTTAAACACCTTCAGGGAAAGTGACTCAATCACCTCCCTGGGCAGCCTCTGCCACTGCCCAATGACACTTTCCATGAAAAATTTCTTTCTGATATCTAGTCTGAACCTCCTGCCGTGGAGCTTGAGGCCATTCCCTCTTGTCCTGTCCCATGTCACTTGGGAGAAGAGGCCATCACCCTCCTCTCTACAACCTCCTTTCAAGGAGTTATAGAGAGCAATGAGGTCTCCCCTCAGCCTCCTCTTCTCCAGCCTAAACACCCCCAGCTCTCTCAACCGTTCCTCATAAGGCCTGTTCTCCAGCCCCTTCCCTAGCTTTGTTGCTCTTCTCTGGACTTGTTCCAGAGCCTCAACATCCTTCTTGTGCTGCAGGGCCCACAACTGAACACAGGATTCGAGGAGCGGTCTCACAGTGCGGTCTCACCAGTGCCGAGAGCAGAGGGAGAAGAACCTCCCTGGACCTGCTGGTCACACCATTTCTGATCCAAGCCAAGATGCCATTGACCTTCTTAGCCACCTGGGCCACTGCTGGCTCATGTTCAGTCACGGTCAACCAACCCCCCAGGTCCCTCTCCTCCAGGCAGTTTCCAGCCAGACTTCTCCCAGTCTCCAGCACTGCTTGGGGCTGTTGTGCCCTAAGTGCAGGACTCGGCATTTGGCTATGTTAAACCTCATGCCACTGGTCCCAGGCCAGCGGTCCAACCTATTTAGATCCCTTTGAAGAGCCTCCCTACCCTCCAGCAGATTGACACTACCTCCCTGCTTCTTAATGTGCTTAGTGTCATCTACAAACTTCCTGAGTTTACATGGGCGACCATGGAGACCATCAGAAGTGCCTGAGATATTTCTCTGGTGGCTGAGTCTGTTTTGGGCTGAACTTGGCACTATGGACAAAGATCTTGGCCACCGTGTACAAAGTAATGTCCTGAATTTTTGGGGACAATGGCAATCTGGGCCAGGGGTGGAAACACATGGTGACGACTCAAGGCAAGTTGTACTTAGTGGGACAGATCTGAGAGGAAGAAAGTGCTGCTGAGAACAGGCCAGGGCCCATGGTTCACTGAGTTTAAAGATATAAGAATCCATTAGGCCATGTAAATCTGGTGTTCTACTTTATCAGGAGTCAACCAACCCTAGGCATGTTCTTGGACAGGTGATTTAAGGCCTGTTGGCAGGTTGGGGCTCTTTTTCTTTGCATTTGAGGACTTTTCTGGCTGGTTCTTCAGCATTTGCTAACATGGGCTAGTAATGGCAAGACCTGGCCCCCACTGCCTCCCAGATGAGAGGGTTTCCAACATTGATTTAGAGTACAGAGCTTGAAGCTGAAACTTATTTGCAGCAGCATCAAGACATGGATCCTCCCATGTAGTTAAACTCCATTCACTGAAAATACATGCCTTGTTTCCAACAAAAATGGTTCTGTCTGGGTGTCTAACCTGGTATGGGCTCTACCCCTATAAAACGAAGAGCTCTGCCAGACCTGGGAATTACTTGCTTTGCAATTTACAGTGCATTTATCATTCCTGTTGTGTTGTGAGTATGTTCTCTCTGGGTGTTGTATCCATGCTGTGGACCTTTCCTCAAAGGAAAACACTGGCAGCCTCTGCCAGTGTCCAGTGACACTTCCCATGAAAAATTTCTTTCTGATATCTAGAAAGTTTTCGTCTGAAAACTTTCCACAACCTCTAGAAAACCCAGACACCAACACCACATCCAGAGTTCCTGTAGATGCCTCAGCAACACCTCTTTATTCAACCACACTGTGGAACACATTGCCACACTATGTCATGAAGATCAAAACTGTAAATGTCTGGAAAGACAGGTCAGGCAGATTCCTGGATGACAGGGCCACAGGATTGCCACAGGACCTGCTGGACTGACCCAAATGCTGTGGGAACTCTGGGGTTCCCTGAATCATTGCCAGGAAAAATAATGTGGGAAGGATGGCTCAGTGCTGGCCTTGCATCTCTGGCCACCTGCTGCTGACCTGGTTGGAAATGGCTCAGAGCTTGAATTGAGCTTGGGTCCAGTAGTCCAGCCACACTAATGCCTTTGTGTACATGGAAAGAAAGAGACTTCAGATGATCAAACAGCATCTTCTCCCATACAAGTGGGCCTCTTGGGTGCTCATTCAAGGTTTCTGTGCACATATGGTTGGACTCAATGATCTGATGGGTCTTTTACGACCTGGTGATTCTATGATTCTATATTGGAGACAAAAGGTTGTTTTCGGGACACAGAGTAGTTTGTCTTGAGCTAGTCATGAACAACAGGGCAGGTGACTCACCCCATGGTGTGACAGTTCTTCCTTCTGACTTGCTGATTTGGGAGAAATGAGCTCCAAAGAAAGACCATCCTCACTCACCTTGTGTCTCACTGCCTCCCGGAAAGGAGGACAGTAAACTTGTTATACTCTTCTGTGGTGACTGTGATCAGAACTTCAAGTTCCCACTGCAGACGGAAAGCACCAAGTTAGGTATGGTTCCCCATCCATCACCTCCTCTCTTCTTGATTCCTCAATACCACAACCAGGCATGAGATGAACCCAAGTGGGTACTGTGCTACACACCTCCTCCAGCCCCCCATGGTGTAGAAGTTCTCAATAGTTTTCTTCCAGTTCTCCCTTGGGTCTGGAGCCACCAAATTCAGTGTCAAGCTTCTCGCCAAAGGTACCTAGTGGAGGAAGGGTGGATGACTAGGGGACACAAATATCTGCATAGGGCAGTACAGCCTCTCAGACAGCAGTTTCAGTGAGTAACTCACCTCATCTGTGTTCTCTTCTGATGCATATGGGCCCAGGAGGAATTGGAGCTCTGGACCTGCCTTATATGAGGTACTTAATTCCTCTAGTCACCAAATCATTTAGCATCAACCCTAGAGGGCTACAGAAACCATCAACCATCTCCTTTCAGACTCTTGACTTATGAAATTAGAGTGATTATTGAGATTACTATTATTTTTAGGGTGATTTGAAAATGTTTGTCCCATGCAGATGTTGTTTGACATTCTCCTTAGATACAAAGAGGATGAAGAGCACTTCATTGTCCTTGCATGTTGCAAGTGCTTCCTTCCAAACACACAGAACAGAAATAGTCATTGATCACGTCTGCCTCTCCTCCCTTTTATGAGCAATTTTACCACATCTACGTAGCAGCACGCTTTGCCATTACTAGGATTTATTCTATTCCTAATAAACTTATGAAACCTCTTCACGTTGCCAGCCCAGGAGCTTGTGCCAGTACTTTCACCACTTGTGACTTGAGGACTCTCGCTCTCTGGCAGGGGGAGCAGGCATGGAGAGGTGCGAGTGGCTGGAGAGCTTGGGGAGAGGGATGGGAGGATGGGATGAGTGCCAGAAGGATATAGGGAAAATCAGAGCTATGAGCACACTCCTGAGCTCCTCCTGGAGGGCACAGCAGAGCCAGCTCTGGTGTGGGTGCAGGCCAAAGCTGGCTCTGGTGGCATTGGCAGACTGAAGGCAGAGAGGAGGGGTGAGGCTGGGGACTGGCAACCTTGGGGGACCCAGGGCTGCACTGATGTGGTCACTCGCCTGGTTTCTGTCAAGGATGTCTCAGAGCAGCAGGTGCTGCAGGTCAGGGTTTCATTATCTCTGCTCAGGGGGCACAGCTGAAGCATCCACACATCACCACATCACCATGAAGATGATCCAAGGGCTGGAGCACCTCCTCATATGAGGAGAGGCTGGGAGAGTTGGGGTTCTTCAGCCTGGAGAAGGAAGGCACTAGGGAGACCTTAGAGCAGCTTCCAGTGCTGAAAGGGGCTCCAGGAAAGCTGGGGAGGGGCTCTTAATTCGGAAAAGCAGGGACAGAATGAGGGGAAATGAAAGAGGGAAGATTGAGATGAGATCTTAGGGAGAAATGTTTTCCTGTGGGAGGGGGGTGGTCCTGGTCCAGGTTGCCCAGAGCAGTGGTGGCTGCCCCATCCCTGGAGGGGTTCAAGGGCAGGTTGGATGGGGCTTGGAGCCCCTGATCCAGTGGGAGGTGTCCCTGCCTGTAGCAGGGATGGAACTGGCTGGGCTTCGAGGTCCCTTCCAACTCAAACAATTCTACGATTCTGTGATCATAGCCCCTGTTACCCTTCTTCTTCTCCCTTGGTGGCAGCCACAGACTGGAAGTTCACAATTTCTGTCTTAGGGGGAGATTTGACTACCAAGTTGGAGGACAGGGAAACACCACCCTTCTCCAGTACATACTTTTCACAACCTCTAGAAAACCCAGACACCAACACCACATCCAGAGATCCTGTAGATGCCTCAGCAACACATCTTTGTGTGGTGTGTAATCAGATTGTGGAACCAATTACCACACAACGTCAGGAAGACCAAAACTGTAAACATCTGGAAAGATAGTTCAGGCAGATTCCTGGATGACAGGGCCACAGGATTGCCACAGGACCTGCTGGACTCACCCAAATGCTGTGTGATCTCTGGGGTTCCCTGAATCATTGCCAGGAAAAATAGTGTGGGAAGGATGGCTCAGTGCTGGCCTTGCATCTCCGACCACCTGCTGCTGACCTGGTTGGAGATGGTCCAGGGCTTACACCCTCTCCAGTACATACTTTGTCCCTTCCTTGGGGTGGATATCATCTCCTCTCCACAAATATCCTCTAAGGAAGGACCATCCCTTCTCAGACTGCTCTGTCCAAGTGCACCTCTAGAGAATTTGAGCCGGAGTGATAGAGGGAGGGACATAGGTCTGCCTCAAATTTCTAGCTGAACCATTGCAGAGAAAGTGTCCCAGTCTTGCTTATTGCTCTGTGCAGCAACAGAGGCTTCTGTGGTGACCTGCAGCAGGTGAGGAATCATCTGACAAAGACCTGCCTGGGCTCTATCAGTCACCTCCATGATCCTCACACATGAGGCTGAGGAGAGACCTCATCCCAGACTAACACTCCGTAAAAGGAGGTTGTTGTGAGGTGGGTGCAGGTCTCTGCTCCAAGTAAAAAGCAATAGAATGAGAGGAAATGGCTTCAAGTTTAGATTGGACATTAGGAAAAATTCCTTTACCAAAATAGTGGTGAAGCCTTGGCAGATGCTATCCAGGGCAGTGGTGGAGTCTCCCTCCCTGCAGAGGTTCAAGAAGTGTGTGGAGGTAGTGTTTTTGGCCACGATTTAGTAGACCAGGTGCGGTTGAACTGGATGAGCTGAGAGGGCTTTTCCTACCTTAATGATTCTGTGATTCTGTGAATGGGGGATGATGCCCTCCCAGTGCCAGAGTCCCTCCTGATTCCCATTTGTGAGGCTCCGGGTGTGTGACCACGAGCAGGAACCAGTGGGTTTCCTACACAAAGTAATCAGTAGCCTGCTGGTCCCCTGCCTGTGGTGGAACAGTGAAGGTGGAGAGATGTGCAGATAAAGGAGTTGATGACAAACATGCCATGGATGTTCCTCCATCACAGGAGAACCATGTTGTTCCAGCAGAGCTGAGCTTGGGGCAGGCTGCGCTCACACTCAGCAGGAGATGTGCCCACAGCTGACTTGGGGATGAATATCCTGCTCCTTTCTTACTCAGAGGATCCTCAGATGCTCAGAGGATGTTCTCTATCTTCCTCAGGGCACAAATGGCAGCTGGGCGCTTGTGTAGGAACTTCTCGGAGCTTGCTGATGGTTTTGGGAACATAGGTATGAGGAGATTCAGGAGAAGGACTTGCCCTTGGATGGGCAATGCCAAAGTTGAGTGGCTAGGCAGTAAGAGACCTACCAAACACCCCTGGTCCCTCAGTGCAGGAGCTGTAGGGACCAGTTTCATCAATAAGAAATTCTCAGTGCCATTCGGGGGGCAATTTGACTGCACTTCAACAAATCCTTTTGGCTAAAAGCAGAATGGACCATGGGGAGGGAAATGTAGGATTTCAATTTCATATCTGCAGAGGTGTTTTCTTTTCCAACTGTCCATGTCGAGAGGATGGAAGGAAATCCAAGAGAAGAAAGAGATACAAACTCCAAATCCATTTTTTTTTGGAGTGGAATAAGTTGTTTCAGGTGAACTCAGAATGCTTCATTTTGTCATTGCCATGGAAAAAAACAGGAAGATTTTGATTTGATTTAGTACAAACCATTCGTCTTTAGTTTTGCCTGTAGGTTGCCAAATGAAACAGCACAGAGCTCTGCCTGACCCTGCAATGGCTTTCTGCAGGGGTCTGATATATCCCAAATTGCTGCATTACCACTGTGGGAAGGGAAGTTCCCACCTGCGGCATCTCCTGGCGCTCAGCCTCCACCACCTCTGTGCAGGAAAACCCCTGCCTAGTCGTAGAATCATAGAATCATAGAATCACCAGGTTGGAAGAGACCCACTGGATCATTGAGTCCAGCCATTCCCATCAAACACTAAACCATGTCCCTCAGCACCTCGTGCACTCATCCCTTAAACACCTCCAGGGAAGGGGACTCAACCACCTCCCTGGGCAGCCTATTTCAATGCCCAATGACCCTTTCTGTGAAAAACTTCCTCCTAATCTCCAGCCTGGACCTCCCCTGGTGGAGTTTGAGGCCATTCCCTCTCGTCCTGTCCCCTGTCACTTGGGAAAATAACCCAGCTTCCTCCTCTCCACAACCTCCTTTCAGGTAGCTGGAGAGAACAATGAGGTCTCTCCTCAGCCTCCTCTTCTCCAGGATAAACACCCCCAGCTCTCTCAGCCGTTCCTCACAGGGCTTGTTCTCCAGCCCCTTCACCTCCTCCTGCAGATGGGGAAGGACCCACCCCCAAAGCCTCCTGTGTTTCCCATACTGGCTTGTAGCAATAATGGTGTGGGCAGCAGGAGTAGGGGAGTGATTGTGCCCCTGTGCTCGGCACTGGTGTGGCCACACCTCAAAATCTGTGTTCAGTTTTGGGTCCCCTCAGTACAAGAAAGATGTTGAGCTGCTGGAGTGTGTCCAGAGGAGGACAACAGAGCTGGGGAAGGTATAGAGGACAGGGGTTCTGGGAGCAGCGAGGGACCTGGGGCTGTTTCGTCTCGAGAAGAGGAGGCTGAGGAGAGACCTCATCACTTCCTGCAATTCCTGAAAGATGTTCATGGAGAGGAGGGAGCTGGTCTCTTCTCCCAAGGAACAAGGGATAGGAGGAGAGGAAGTGCCTCAAGATGTGCCAGGTTTTAGGCTTAGGTTGGATATCGGGGAAAAATTTCTTTACTGTAAGAGAAGTGAAGCCTTGGAAGAGGTTGCCCAGGGTAGTGGTGGAGTCACTAAGCCTGGAGGGGTTCAAAAACCTTGCAGATGTGGCATTTTGGGCCATGGTTTAGCAGCCACGGTGGGCTCGGGCTGGTGGTTGGATTGGATGAGTTTAGAGGTCTTTTCAAACCCTAACAATTCTATGGTTCCATTTGTGTGGCTTCAGGGTCCATCCAGGCCAACTGTGTTGGTCTGATAAACCACACGTTGAATATTTGTTTCCAATATTTAAGTACATCTCAGGGTTCAGATCACAGCTTCTCAACAGCAGTTAAATAAGTAACACATTCATATTTTGTAAACTGTTTCTCACAGCTTGTTTATTTAGGGTTATAACTCGATTTGGGCTCCTTATGGAAGTGTGACTCATTGTTTAATGTGTCAGCTCATTAGCAATACTTGTTTTTGCCTTATATTTCTGTGCTACCACTAATTGCTGAGCCCACTGTGAGCTTCAGCTTCCAATGACACTGTGGAAAATGCAAGAAAATAGATCAGTGAATAGATAAAAGGCAACAGAAATAAACAAACTCATGAACCTGCAGAGGAAGCTTTTTAGCTGCTGTGATTGTACTCCAAGGAGAGACTTCCCTTGCTTGGGAAATTGATGCCACCAGCCCTGGGGCTCTTCTGTCAGGAGGATTTCAGCGAGACGAAGCTGAGGAACACCTCACACAAAGAAAACACATCAGGGCCACTTCTTCACAAGCAGAAGTGAGCTGAACACCTGCAGCTTGAGAACCATCATCCTGCCCTCCTTGAGGAGCTGCTGGGGTTCAGTGCCCTGGTGCCCCAGGAAAAGAGAACTTCATGGGCTGGAGTTTCAGCATATACTTACTGCAATTTCCTTTGAAATGCAGACATAGAATCACAGAGTTATTTGGGTTAGAAGGGATCTTAAAGCCCTCCCATTTCCACCCCCTAAACAACTCCAAGCCCCATCCAGCCTGGCCTTGAGCCCCTCCAGGGATGGGGTAGTCATCACTGCTCTGGGCAACCCCACCCTCACAGCAAAACATTTCTCTCTAAGATCACTGCAATCTTGCCACTGAAAATGATTCCCCTTGTCCTCTCCCTGACCTCCCTGATCAGCCCCTTTCAGCACTGGAAGCTGCTCTAAGGTCTCCCTGCAGCCTTCTCATCTCCAGGCTGAACAACCCCAACTCTCTCAGCCTGTCCTGGTATGGGAGGTGCTCCGGTCCTCCTCCGAACTTGCTCCAAGAGCTCCATGTCTTTTCTGTGCTGAGACCTCAATGCAGGGTTCCAGTCCTCAAGGGCTGGGGCAGAGGTGGTCAGAGCAACATCTGCCCTACCTCAGCAGGAAGAGAGTGGCCCAAGAATTGTCTGTCAAGGACTGGAGCCAATAACAAACCTGATTATTGTGTTCAGTTGTGGGCCCCTCAGCACAAGAAGGATGTTGAGGCTCTGGAGTTAGTCCAGGGAAGAACAACAAAGTTGGTGAAGGGGCTGGAGAACAGGCCTTATGAGGAACGTCTGAGAGAGCTGGGGGTGTTTATCCTGGAGAAAAGGAGGCTGAGGGGAGACCTCATTGCTCTCTACAACTCCCTGAGAGGAGGTTGTAGAGAGGAGGGAGCTGGGCTCTTCTCCCAAGGGACAGGGGACAGGACAAGAGGGAATGGCCTCAAACTCCACCAGGGGAGGTCCAGGCTGGAGATTAGGAGGAAGTTTTTCACAGAAAGGGTCATTGGGCATTGAAATAGGCTGCCCAGGGAGGTGGTTGAGTCCCCTTCCCTGGAGGTGTTTAAGGGATGAGTGGACGAGGTGCTGAGGGACATGGTTTAGCGTTTGATAGGAATGGCTGGACTCGATGATCCGATGGGTTTCTTCCAATCTGGTGATTCTATGATTCTCTGATTAATGCATCTTTTGTGAAGAGACTTCAGGCAAAGCTGGGAGCAGCTTCAGCCTCTCTGCAGGAAAAGGTACTGCAGCAGGAGGATGGCTTCTCCAGGTCTGCATGGACAGCCTCAGCATCTTCTCCTCTGCATCCTGGTTCCTCTGAGCTGTAGCAGTTTGTAGGAACAGTATCCTGGCCACAGGAGGGGCAGTTTCCACATCACACACTCCTGCTCAGAGCAGGCCATGTCTTTGGTAATTGATGGCTGGAGGTAGAACATCCCATTTTTGTCATTTTGATTTCATGGGCTGTATGGAACAAACCTTGAAAATCCTAATGCTCATGGTCACAGTGGTTTTGGCAAAGCAAATGTTCTGGACGTATGAAAATCCACCTTCCCTGCTTGTTACCCTGCTGGCTCACTTGCTCCCTTTATTCCTTTCTTTTTTTTTCTACATCGCTCAAGCAAGATTTTTTTTTTTTTTTGCTTTACTTCTTTCAAGAAGAAAACTCTTTCTAGTTTCCTACATAGTTTTATGAGTTTCCATTAAGTATTTAAAAGCAGAACAACATTTTATGAGAGAAAGAGGGAGGGAAAAACCCCACAGAACTGGAGGGGTCAGCAATGATTACAAAGAAAGGGGAAAAGAGCCAGGCTTGTCTGATTAATCTGCTTAACTTTTTCCTCTTTGCAGCTCCTCCAGGGAGTCTTACTGCGAAGCAGTTGCTGGAAGGGGTTGGTCGGGTCCATGAAGGATTCAAGCTGGAAGCGATGCTTTCTGCTCCATCCTCCCACTCCATACTCCGGCCCCAGCATCTCCTCCCTGCCAGGAGGATGGAGCCATCGTGGGCAGCTTCTTCCCCTCTGCCTGTGGTGCAACAAAGCTGCTCTCCCTGCCAGTCTGTTCCCTGCTGGGCGCTGCTGGCCCTCGGTGTGTGGCACTGGGGTCCAACCTTGCCCTGGACGGCTGCAACGCGGGAGCAGGCAGAGGAGACACCAGCACAACGTGACTGGTCCCAAGAGCAGCATTTCAATTACTAACAGGAAGGCCAGGGAAGGCTAAGTAAACTCAAGCTTTCCAAAGAAGGCTGCAGGAGCCAAAGCTCTGGGATTCTATTTCTGGCCAGAAGTGCTGCAGGTTTGGAAAACATCTCCGTTGGAGTTGGGGAACATTCATCTTGGGTACGATTTGGGTCTGGTTTCAGTGTTGATCCTGGTGGAATCAGTTAAAAATCAGCCCCTCTCCTCCCCAAGTGTTGTGCCTGGAACTGATGAACACCCCAAGCATCATCAGTCCTTATCTGCTCGGTTTGCCAAGGCAGCCTCTGGGATATGCTACGGGTTCTTTCAACACCACTGAAAACATGGGCTTTCAAATACAACAGAAAAGCTACCTGCTACTCTTCTGGGGTGAAATCCACCCCACTAACTGCCTCTAGGCTGCACGGAGCCCTTGGACCGTGTCTGGTGCTTCTCTGTCTCTGCAGGAGGGACACCCAGCACACCTCTACCTAGCTCCAGCCCCATCACCTCTGCCCCTGCTCAGCATAACAAATAGAAATATTCATTGTCTGCTAGATGTAACAGGGCAGAATTGTGTGTTCCAGCTCTGAGGAGGGCTTTGCAAACAATAGAGATTAAAAGATAAATAAAAGCTATAAAAAGTGCTTGACAATGGCCTTTTAAATTTTATTTTTTTTCTGAAAATATGCAATAAATCCCATGCAAGCGCCATAAAAGCACCTGAAATGCTCTTCACAAGATTTATAGGCACCTCACCACTGTTCTCAATAAAGTGAATATGCTGGTTCCAAGATAATTCCTCATCACCCATACTTGAGATTCCTGAACTCCTTTCAGGCAGCTTATCCCAGGAAATACTGTAACGTCAGGCCGTCTGAATTACATCTTCTTAGAAATAACCGTTGTGTTTGATTTATACGTGTTTGCTGGGATCTTTCCCCTTCGGCCACGTTGCTGAATCCAGTGCTTTTTAGCTTTGACCTAGTGCCAATGAGCTGTCCTTGTAACTTTTCCAGGGAGGTTTGTCATCCCGAAACAATCTAATCATTACCTCAAAGCGGTTTGGAAACTCTGCTTTTGAGATGACCACGCCTGATGTGGAGAAATAGCAGGTTTCCAATACCTGTACACAAAATGTTTGCCCGGGAGGAGGTGGGGACAACATCCCTCTGATTATGAAAATGAAGACAAATACCTAGATTGGTCCAAACTTGTGTACAAAAAGGGATCCTGTTCCACCTGCCACATAGATGAGGGTCACCCTGTGAGATCTCTCTGAGCTGAGCAGCTTCTATAGAGCACAGGGAAGAACCTGCCTGGTCGGGGTTCTTGTTAACCACGGTCATTGGTGATGGTTCACTTCTGCAAGTGAGTGTGTGCTTGACTTTGCTGATGGGTCTGGATTCACATCAGACAGGATCTTCATCATTTTCATAGAATCGTAGAACAACCAGGTTGGAAGCGACCCACCGGGTCATTGAGTCCAACCATTCCTATCAAACACTAAACCATGTCCCTCAGCACCTCGTCCACCCGTTCCTTAAACACCTCCAGGTTTTGCATTGATTGTTGGGACTTTTCCTAACAGGAATATGGTTGAGTCCCTGTCCCTGGAGATGTTTAAAAGACAGGCAGATGAAGTGCTTGGAGATACAGTTGGACAGGTATGGTTGGACTTTATGATCTCAAAGGCCTTTTCCAACTGAACAATTCTATGATTCTGTGATCTGCATGGTTGATGTTCTGGAGGTCATGGTTTAGCTCCATGACCCTCCGCACAGCTGAAGTAGAACCTTCATGGGCCACCCACTGGGACAGGCTGTGGGATGGGCTCATGCCCTCTTTGCACCATCATGTCTTTATAGAATCATAGAATAGTTTGGGTTGGAAGGAGCCTCTAATGGCCATATAGTCTATTTCCCAGTCTTCTCCATCATTTGTACCATCTCTTCTAAAATCACCAAACTGGGCAAATCAGTGCAGCCTCTGGGATATTCAGAGACATCTACTAGAAACCGGGAGCACCAGGATCACTCAGGAGTGACATTTATTGAGGGGAAAGCAATAGTAATGGGGAAGAATGAGGGCCATGAAGATTATCCGAGGGCTGGAGCACCAACCATTCAAGGGCAGTTTGAGAGAATTGGGGTTGTTCAGCCTGGAAGAGACGCTCTGGGGACACTTTAGAGCAGCTTCCAGTACAGAAAGGGATTCCAGGAAGCCTGGGGAAGGACTCTTGATTATGGAGTGCAGGGATAGGAAGAGGGGGGGACAGTTTTCATCCAAAAGAGGGAAGATTGAGATCAGATCTGAGGAAGAAATGTTTTCCTGTGGGAGTGGGGAGGCTCTGGTGCAGGTTTTCCAGAGCAGTGGTGGCTGCCCCATCCCTGGAGGTGTTCAAGGCCAGGTTGGATGGAGTTTGCAGCATCCTGATCCCATGGGAGTTGTCTCTGCCCATGGTAGGGGTGGAACTGGGTGGACATTGAGGTCCTTTCCAACTCAAACATGCAGACATGTGTGTGCATACATGTATGCTGCAAATATGTTTCTTGAGGTCCCACCTGCTTCCTTCGTGGCAGCCACTGGTGTGAAGTGCATGAGTGTGCTTTCCCTTGTAGATGCTACACAATCAAAGAGCACAGTGGTATCCTGTCACCTCTGGGAGCACCAGGGCCTGAAAGCATCTGTCCTAGTTAATGAAACCCTGAGCTCCTCATCCTCTGAGTGGTTCCTGCCCAGCCCCACCGTGCAGCACTGATCCTACCTGGCCAAGGTCTGAGCCCAGGGCAGAGCTGGGCCTGGCAGGGGTTGGTGCAGGTTC
Organism: Coccyzus lansbergi; assembly: GCA_033558105.1. Taxonomy (NCBI): domain Eukaryota; kingdom Metazoa; phylum Chordata; class Aves; order Cuculiformes; family Coccyzidae; genus Coccyzus; species Coccyzus lansbergi. The sequence goes on along the minus strand of JAUMJK010000780.1, from coordinate 1,150,031 downwards.
CCACTCCTGCCCTCTACCCAGTGACTCCAGTCATTTCAGCTTGAGAAAGCCTTCTGCTTTCTCAGCTTCCTGTTGGTGCACCTGGAAAATCAGTGCTCACTCAGGTAAACATGTGCACGCTCCACTCACTCTATTTTCGTGTGTTTCAGACTAATGGTTTTTGATGGCAACTTCAAAGTTGGAAATGTTGAGGTAGAGCCAGGCAAGGACATCAGTTCCATGCAGAGCTGGGGCAGGGGGAAGGGCCTTGCTGCTTACCCAGCTGAGACAGATACTGAGCCTCTGTCTCGCACCAGTATCTGAGCAGGGATGAGCACACGTTAGAGGAGCACGAGGGACACAGATTCATCTCCGGGCTGGGGCATCTTCCAAAGGCACAAATTTGATAGGAACAGTTGGACTCGATGATCTGGTGGGTCTCTTCCAACCTGGTGATTCTGTGATTCTATCATTCTAAGCATCCTCCTTGGTCAAAAAGCTCATGAAGGACTTAGGAATCAGCCTTAGAGATCAACCTTATCAGCCCTAACCCAATATCTCTGTGTAAGGCTCCACGGAGACTTTATTGCAGTCTATCAATACTCAAAAGGGATTTATAAGAAAGAAGGGGGAAAACATTTTTGCAGAGACTGTAAAAATAGGACACGGGGAGATGGTATAAAACTAAAAGAAGAGGGGTTTATATGAAGGAAGAAAGTTTTTCCACTGAGGTTGATGAAACATTGGCCCAGGTTGCCCAGGGAGGTGGTGGATGTTGCATCCCTGAAAACATACAAGGTCATGTTGGATGGGGCTTTGAGTAACCTGATCCAGTAGAAGGGCTGGAAATGGATGGACCCTTCCATTGGAATTGGTTGGAATGGCTCCTTCCAGCCCCAAACTTTGCATGATTCTATGATCTCTGTGCTGTAAGCAGTGAGACACATGGCATCCCATTTGGGGCCATCCTCAGCTGTCTGGTCACAGAATCACAGAACAACCAGGTTGGAAGGGACCCATCGGATCTTCCAGTCCAACCATTCCTATCTAACACTAAACCAAGTCCCTCAATACCTCATCCACCCGTGCCTTAAACACCTCCAGGGAAGGTGACTCAACCAACCTCCCTGGGCAGCCTATTCCAATGACCAATGACCCAAATGGTCGTGCATTTCAGTGGTGGGATCTGGGCATTTGCTTTCTGCATTGGCAAATAAACCTTTCCCCTCAAACATTCCTCTCTAGTGATGCCTCTGTGAGAGCCCCAGATCTGTCTCTCACATGAGTGCCCTGGGCTGGCCAGTACTGCCCCAGGGGGAGATGCTCTGGTCCAGCGTTTGAAGCAGTTCATCCATCTAAGCTCCCCAAGGTGCTGCAGCCCGCTCTGAGCCATGGCCCTGACCTGGACAGGGCAGCCTTGACCTTGAAGTGGTGCTGGATCCAGGGAGGGATTTTCCACCTGATTGCCCTTGGCTGCTCCAGTCGGTGCTGGAGCCGACCTGCAGCGGGAGGTGTCAGGCTCATGCCTGGCTGGTGCTTGGAGAGCATAAACACAGAAATAATCAGAGAGGAAAAATCCAGTGTGGAGCAGGGAGGAAGGGTAGTAACTCGGGGCCTCTATTTTGGTGAGATGGAGAGAAAAACAGAGATTCAGATACTTCCAGCAATTAATTGGTTGTGTGATGGGAAACATGCATTGACTGTAAAAAGCCTTCCTGTGCTTGCTTGTGTGTCTGGAAGCACCGACATGTGTGAGGGCTTGATGTGATGCTTGTGATTTCTGGATGATCTGGTTATTTCTCTGTGACGTTGATCCATATTAAAGGAACCCTGCTGTCCCACCTTTCCTACTCTGTTTGCACCTCCAGAGCCTCTGCTCCACGAGCATCCTTCAACCTCTACCTGCCTGTTAGGGGACTGGCACCTGCCTCACACCCCGTCCCTCAGAAGGGCAAGTTATGCCCTTTGGGGTGGAGATAGATGGCATGACAGGAGGAGTTGAAGTTAGTTGGGATGTTTCAGGCTGCTCAGATCCGTGGGGGTGAGGGCTGAATGCCAGCTTTTCCCTGTGTCCTTGCCTCGCTCCTCATCTGACGGGAGGGACACGTGACGGCTGCCAGCGCCAGGACAGAGAAGATGTGAGCACTGTGGGGAGAGACTCTTGTGTCCGCCGGGGTCCCTCTGGGATCCCTGTCTCTAAGAATAAGTGTCTGTGTCTCCATGGCCTCCGGAAAACCAATCAGCAACACTCGTTAGCTGCCATTTGGGCTCCCAGTGTCTCCAGCCTATAATTCAGTGGCTTGCATGCATTAATTGTCAAGCTTGGAGTGCTACAAAGATGCCCAGCCTGGCTTTCTTGTGGTTTGCAGTGGCGCCTCTCAGCACAGGCTCACTACCCTTCAGCTTAGCTCTTTGGCACAGCAGCCTAGGTCTGGGCTCTGCTCTCAGCCTTACAGCTGCAGTCCTGACCCCTGTGCTCCGTCCCTGCCGGCAGGGATGTCCTTGGTCAACCCAGATGAAAACCCTGCTGCTGCTCTCACTCTTCTTACCTCTTACTCACCCTTCTCACCTCTTTCTCACCCTTCTCACCTCTTTCTCACCCTTCCAGAAGATCTGCAGGGATTCACTCATGATCAGGGACCAATCCAGCCCTCTTTGAAAGCTAGAAACACCCTTTATTTTTCCAACATCTCCCAGGGATAGGAGTTCCTGGCTGGTGCCTCTGCCCTGGGCAACACAGAGCTGTCCTGAGCTTGGTGGCAACATGTGTGCTGGCTCAAGCACACGACACATGATTTTATTTTGCTGCAAGTTACACCTTTTTCTTGTGGCTGTAGATATTGGAGTCAGAAGATCATGAAGAGGGATTGGACTCCCAGACTTAGAAGGAGCCCCTGTGCTTGCTCTGCATCAAGGAATGTGTTTATAGAGCTCAGTGTCTGCTGAGAGAGACAGCAACTGGGAAATTGCATTGATGCTAGCAGGACAGCCCTGCCACAAAACTCTGTCCCTGCACTCCCAGAGCCTGTGTGGGCTCTGCTGTGTGCTGCATCCAAGCTCTTGAAGCAGGGCTTGGGTGTTTCAATGTCCTGTGAAGCAACTGGGGAAATGAGCCTAAAGAACAAAGAACTCATAAGGTTTGTTAATTCTCTCACAAGCTTCTGTGTCTCCCAAGTGAGTGATATGACCAGAGATCCTGGATCTCTTCCTCTTCATTTGCAGACCCTCACTTTCTGGGCAGAGGTTTGATATCTCTTTAGTTGTCAGGAGCTGGGATTTGCAAAATTACAGCCATGGATGAGTGACTGGGGAAAGAATTGAACGACAGAGACTGGAAACTTTTCTGTTGTGCTCTTCTAGCAGTAGCTTCTGGACTTTTCTGAGATTGCGACTGCATGTGTGCATGCATGGACCTTTCCTCCCCACAGCACCCCTGCACTGGTGAAGGTTGAGCTCATGTTGGGCTGTGGTGGAGAGAGCAAAGCCAGCAGGCTGGGGAAGTGATTGTTTCTCTGTCCAGCCCTGGTGATGAACCTGATGAACCTGAACCGTCTTCTGTAGTGCTGGTTTGGATCCTAATCAAGAGAGGTAGACCAGGCAGTAGGGATGGTCAGGGGACTCAGTCACAGGATGGGTGATGCTCAATAGGGGGAATCAGGCTGGTTCAGCTCTCAGAAAACTGCAGAGAGGGATGAAATTACCGTCTTCTGCTGCTGGAAAAGGATGGCTTAGAGAAGATGGAGCCAGGCTTATGTCAGAGGTGTACGGGGCAAGGGCCAGAGGCAATGGACAAAACTACAAAATGTGAATTTCCACGTGGTCTTTGAGGAGAATATTTTTCACCACAAGAGCAGTGCTTCCTGTAGCAGATGCCCCAGTGAGGTGGCATCTCTGCCTTCAGAGATTTTTAAAAACTCAGTGGATCAGGCCCTAAGAACCTAGTGCAGCAGGAGGCTGGACAGAGACCCCAACTATTCCTTCCAGCCCGAATTTGCCTGTGATGCCTCTTATGATTCCCAGTCCCAGTGGGTCTCTTCCAATCTGGTTATTCTATGATTCTATGATTCAGTTCCACAGTGTCAGGTAGCTATGAATCCTACAGGGTGATTACAGGTGGTTTGGTTTGACCCCATCTTCCCATGGGGCAACCTCAGCTCCTGCAATGTCAGAAATCGCACAGCTCCCCTCCCAGTGCTGCCCATGGCAAACTGCTGTCAAACCTCTTTCATTCATAGAATCATAGAAACATAGAATCATAGAACAACCAGGTTGGAAGAGACCCACTGGATCATCAAGTCCAACCATTCCTATCAAACACTAAACCATGTCCCTCAGCTCCTCGTCTACCCGTCCCTTAAACCCCTCCAGGGAAGGTGAATCAACCACCGCCCTGGGCAACCTGTTCCAGTGACCAATGACTCTTTCTGTGAAATTTTTTTTCCTAATGTCCAGCCTAAATCTCCCCTGGCAGAGTTTGAGGCCATTCCCTCTTGTCCTTGTCCTTCACATCTTCCCCACACTGGAGGGGACTTGGTTTCTTTCCACATGGGTGAATATATTCCTTACCCTAATCCTCAGGTCTGCTTTTTGGTACCCTTAACATCTGCTTTTCCCTTTTTTGGTGGCTGGGATGCATTGTAGGTATCAGTTGCAGGATTATATATTTGCAAAATGATGTGTTGTGTTTGGTTCCCTGGGTCCTCTCCTTCAGTTTGACTTTTGTAGCATCACTGAGTGTTGACCTGATGTTTTCATTCTCCTCTCTGCAGCTCTTCTCCACCTGCTTCCCTTGGTAACACAAGTTAATTTAGAGCCCATCCGTGCACGTGTGCCTTGTTCTTTCCCAGGTACGTTGTCTTGTATTCCTCGGTGCTGAATTTCATCTGTAGTTTCATTTCCTATCTTCTAATTCATAGAATCATAGAATCAGTTGGTTGGAAAAGACCTTTGAGATCATCGAGTCCAACTGTACCCATCCATTATTAAACCAGATCCCTGAGCATCTCATCTGCCTGTCTTTTAAATCCCTCCAGGTACGGGGACTCCACCATCTCCCTGGGCAGCCCCTCCAGTGTCCAAGAATCCTTTAGATGAAGAAATTTTTTTTATGTCTAATCTTAACCTCTGCTGGTGCAGCTTGAGGCCATTTCCTCTCATCACCTGTCGCTGGGGATAAGAGATTAATTGTTGGACTCACCTGTCCAAACTGTACCTGCTTATGTGGTGCCTGATCATTTGGGTTCCCCTAAGAGGGAATCATAGAAACATTTATGACCTCAAGCTCCGCCAGGGGAAATTTAGGCTAGAGATTAGAAGGAAGTTTTTCATGGAAAGGGTCATTGGGCAGTGGCAGAGGCTACCCAGGGAGATGATTGATTCCCTTTCCCTGGAGGTGTTTAAGGTGTGGGTGGATGAGGTCCTGAGGGACATGGTTTAGTGTTTGATAGGAATGGTTGGACTTGATGATCCAATGGGTCTCTTCCAACCTGGTGATTCTATGACTCTGTGATTCTATGATTCTATGATTTAGGTTGGAAAGATCTTAAAGATCATTGAGTCCAACTGCAAACTTAACAGGGCAGAGAGAGTGAGAGAGCAGCATTTGTAGGGCACAACTCATCTCATCCAGAGGGAGGCACCTAAAGCAGGGCAGGCAGTTGTGCCACCCCAGGGGCTGAGGTTAGTACCTGTCTTGGGTAGAGGTTGGCTAAGGAGCAGGACAGGTGGCTGGTAGCACCATCACATGGGTCTATGAGCGAAACACCAGGACCAGCAAAGATGTAAAAAACAGACAATGTGATGGGGGCACAAGTGGTGAGAGCAGATTCCAGTTTCATGTTCAGAGCGAAAGCCTTAAGAGGAGTAGCTCAGGGCCCTGGGAACAGGTTGCCCAGGGAGGTGGTTGATTCACCTTCCCTGGAGGTGTTTAAGGGACGGGTAGACGAGGTCCTGAGGGACATGGTTTAGTGTTTGATGGGAATGGTTGGACTCGATGATGCGGTGTGTCTCTTCCAACCTGGTGATTCTATGATTCTATGAAAGGAGACTGAAGGGAGACCTCATTCCTCCCTGCAAATACCTAAAAGGAGATCTTTAGTGAGGTGGGAGTTGGTCTCTTCTCCCTGGCAACCAGTGACAGGACAAAGGAAATGATCTCAAGATACCCCAGGGGAGGTTTAGGTTTGATATTAGGAGTAATTTCTTTACTGAAAGTCTTGTCAAGCACTGACAGAGGCTGCCCAGGGAGGTGGTTGAGTCCCATCTCTGGAGAACTTTCAAAAGCAACTAGATGTTATGCTTGAGGACATAGTCTGGTAGCAGACTTAGCAGGGCTGGATTGATGGTTGGACTCAATGATCTTAAAGGTCTTTTCCCACTAAAATTAGTCTGTGATTCTATGATTCTATGTGCTTAAAACTTACCTGGTTTTACACATCACAGCCATTCAGTCTAATAAACCAGTAATGTATCTCCCCTCGGGCCTTGCACCCCCTGCCTGGTGCAAAACCAGGCTCTAGTCTGCCTGCCTGGATCTCCTCCTGAGCCCTTTTCAGGGGGTGGCACCTCTGCCCTCCCCACAACTTTGGTACTGAGGACAATTGTGGCTCATGAACTCAGCAGTTTCACCGCTGGCTTCCTCAGATCTCCCTAGATAAACCCTCCTGGTTCTGGTGGTCTGCTCCTCTTCCTGATGCACGATTCAGTTCGAAACACATCCCAGACCCCCAACCCCACAGAACAGCTCTCTCGCAGGGATCTTGCTGCGAACGATAGTGCAGATAATTCATCTGTGTGACCTTTTCCTCACAGAGTGTTTCTCTTACATCTTCACCATCTCTTGGCTCGGCAGACTTTTTGGCAGGCTCTTTGCTTCTGATGTATTTGAAAAAAAGCTTTTATTACCAGCTTTTACACCATTAGCAAGCTGCTCCTCCAAGTCTTTCCTGGCTCGATCTGCCAGGGTTTAATATTTAGCTCCCTTGCCTTTGTGCCACTCCATTACATACGTGTAGGAGCTGGGGGAGGCTGGTCCCAGCTAACCTGGCTCCTGCGCCTGCCATCTCCCCCAAATCCCCTGGGGCTCTTGCATTCCTGGAGTGAAAACACGGGCAAAACCTTTTTATTCTGTTGCAACATTAGGTGCTTTGCTTAAAGCTTCACTTTCTGGAATCAGGTAACTCCCTGGCAACTTCAGCTTTCACTGTCGCCTTCTCCCAGCCCAGAAAGAAGAAAACAAACAGGGAGAGCCCAAAGATGGAGCTGCCTGGAAGCCAGGGAGAGGAGCTGGTGCTCTGGACAAGGCAGGGAAGGTCAGGGATGTGTGTGTGTGTCCTTGGCCAAGAGTCAGAGACCAGCAGGACTCAGCAGTGGGGGTCCCTGCCCAGGCAGTGGGACATGGCATGGGGTCGAGTGCTTTGTGGGGCCACCTGCAGCTTCACAGTAGTGAGCAAAATTGCTTCTTGCTCCCCGGCCAGGCCATCCCTATTGTGTGTGTCTGACTGATTGTTCCTAATAAACAGAGAATTTTCTGCAGCTCTCCCCGATACAGACCTGTTTGCAGGGCCAGAGTGGAGTCCTGGTAGCTTTGGCCCAGCGCACATCTCTTTGGAAAGCAGCTCCTGGCAGTGGTTTCCAGAGGATGTTTCCTTTCTCAGGCCACTGCTGATGAATACAAGGTGCCTGTGCCTCACCTTCCCAGATGGAGCCCATCACCCTGGCCTCACGTCCTTCTGCCCATCTTAAAGAAGATCTCCATTCCCAGGCAGCACCACTTGATGAAGCAGTGCAGCATGTTATCCCTGGCTGCCCAGAGCGAGCAGTGATGCCTCCTCAACCCGCTGGTGGCAGAGGGAACCCTTCCTATCACCTACAGCACAGGAGAAATGCTCCTGGTTTGGTGTGCAAGTGCAACAAGCATCTCTCCTCCACGCTCTGCATCCTCCACGCTCTGCGTCCTCAGCCCCCGTGGAGGAATGAGAGAGGCTTTCGGGGCGAGAGGGTTGGACGCAGGGCTGATGTTAGCGGGTGCAGACGCTGATGACAAGATGCTCGAGCAAGGCAGCGACAGGAGCTGCCGCTGGCATTCGGCAGCACTTGTGTGACACTGCACAGAGCCACTGATTACAGCCGAGCCCTCCAGCGGGAGGGGGCACATTACAATCAATAAGCAGCTCTGGATATTATTTAAGAAGTCAGCAGCAGAGCTTCAGGACTCTCTCATCAGATAACTGCCTGGCTGGGGGGAATTCAGATAACACCACTGTGCGATCGCTGGGGAAAAGCAGGTTAAGAGGCGCAGTTGCCTCCGAGCAGCACAAACCGCGTATTATCTGCTGAGGTGCTACCAGGTTTTGCTGTCAGGTTTTGAAGATTTTAATGACACAGCTTGCGGATGAAAATAACTCCTTTAAAATAAAATTCGGTGCCCTTTTCAATCTGAGAATTTGACTTCCCAGCGTTAGCGAGGAACTGATCAATTTTTCATATGAATGTAAAAATCCAGATTGGCTCACGCTGGGAGATGAGTGAATGCTCAGCCCTGCCAGGGTCTTTATATAATCTGCAGACTCGGGACTGCAGCAAAGGAGAAAACTCCAAGTCCAAGATTGTTCAGACTAACTACGTCACGGCACGCAGCTCCCCTGGTCCTTGGCAGGACATCTCCTCATGGGTTTAACCCACGTTTAACACAAGGACCTGCCCAGTGCTTGCAGGATGGGTGAGAACTGTGTTTGGTAGTGGAAGGGGAATGGGTGCAGTAGGTTTTAACCTGGACCTTTGCTCTGCAGTGGGTGATTCTCCATAAACTGTATGGGACAGAGGAACAGCTCAGCCCCTGGTGCAGACTGGGGCATTGGGAGAGCTGCTGCAGATGGAGGTTTGGGCACCCCTTGTGCCTGTTGCTGCTGCACCTCAGCATGCAAAGTGCTCCATGCGTGCTGATGCCTCCTTGTAACTGAGAACACTGGTCCCCAGAGCAAGGAAGCTGCTGGCTGCATCCCACGGGTCATCCTCTGCCAGAAATTGTTGGGATGGTTCTGTGCTTATCCCTTGGCACCTCCCCAGTGAGGAGGATGGGTCAAGTCGCAGGAGAAGGGGTTGCTCATCACTGCAGAGACCAGATAGTATCTGTGGTCCCCTCCCTGCTTCTGGCTGAATATTAGAATCATAGAATCACACAGAATCACAGAACAACCAGGTTGGAAGGGACCCATCGGATCTTCTAGTCCAACCATTCCAATCTAACACTAAGCCAAGTCCCTCAAGACCTCATCCACCCGTGCCTTAAACACCTCCAGGGAAGGTGAATCAACCACCTCCCTGGGCAGCCTGTTCCAATGTCCAATGACCCTTTCTGTGAAAAACCTTCTCCTAATCTCCAGCCCAAATCTCCCCTGGTGGAGCTTGAGGCCATTCCCTCTCGTCCTGTCCCCTGTCACTTGGGAGAAGAGCCCAGCTCCCTCCTCTCTACAACCTCCCTTCAGGTAGTTGTAGAGAGTAATGAGGTCTCCTCTCAGCCTCCTCTTCTCCAGGCTCCAACTGATTCCAGGGGCACTAGATGTGATGCTGCAATGGGCAGGTGCTAATCCCGGGCAGTGGGGCACATACAGACAGCAGAGCTGCTCCTTCCACCGAGCTGGGCTGTGCTCCTTGGCTCGCAAGTGAAACCAGCAGGGAGCTCTGGAGGTTGTACAGTCCAACGTCTCCTCCCAGAGCAGGGGCAGTGAATGCAGGCTGCCAGGATTATATCCAGTTGCATTTTGAGTAAGAAAGATGGGGAGGAATCGCTTCTTGGCATTTTACCCTGGGCATCACCATGTGACGATTGTGTTCTCTTCAGAGAAGTACTTGGAGTATCCACAGAGGTAGAATCCAAGTTTCCTCTGGATGAAGCATGCTGTGATCTCCCACTGTTTGTGGAAGAGGTTTTGGGCAGTAAAAGTCCACAGGGGTAGGTTTTACATGCTGGGGTTTGGCACTGCTCTGAGTAACCAACTAACAATTTAAAAGGGAGGAAAAAAATGAGTGGAAAATATATTTTTGGCCCAGCAAACAACTTCCCAGGCATCACTCTCTGTGGATCCACAGGATGAATGAAAAGCGGATTTCTCACTGGTAACCAGAACCTCTTTGCAATGGGAAAGGATTTCTGGCCACATTTTGAAGCAAACACGTGTGACCGTGTCTGAGAAGGGCTTGAGGGACCATCCTTCAGAGATGCTGCTTCACACTTTGCAGGCGCAGACAAGGGGAGGCAGAGGGCAAAGGGAGATGAAAACTGATCTGGGAGCAACATGTGTGTAGGGTGTGGGACACCAAAGGGAGAACCAGGTCTGGTGGGGCCAGGACACAACTCTTAGAATCGCAAACTCACAGATTCATGGAATGGTTTGGGTTGGAAGGGACCTTTAAGCCCATGCTGTTCCACCTCTGCCATGGGCAGGGACACCTCCCACTGGATCAGGTTGCCCATCCAGCCTCGTCTTGAACCCCTCCAGGGATGGGGCAGCTACCACTGCTCTGGGCAACCTGGGTCAGGCCCTCCCCACCCTCACTGTGAAGAATTTCTTCCTAATGCCTAATGTAAATCTTCCCCCTTCCAATACAAAGCCATTCCCCCTCATCCTGTCACTACAGGTCCTTGTAAAAAGTCCCTCCCCAGCTTTCCTGGAGCCCCTTTCAATACTGGAAGCTGCTCTAAGTTCTCCCCAGAATCTTCTCTTCTCCAGGCTGAGTCACCCCAACTTGTATTTCTGAAATGAACCCTAAATGCATGGGCCCTGCTCAGCTTGCTGTGCTCTCCACCAGAAGAATCTTATCTAGGTCTTGGCACTACCTGCTTCTATATCAACCGTTCTTCCCCTCAGTAACATACAGAACTATGTTCTCTGCACTGTTTTTGCTAAGCGGCTTTGCAAAGTTATTCAGTGCGGAGGAGAGCCCAGAGCTGGCCAGAACCCTGTGATGGTGAGAAGGTCACCTTGTGGAGAGCACTGACCGGTTGGTGGGATCCGGCCAGGTCTAGCTGGGCAGCCAACAGCCACATTGCTCACTGCAGCTTTCTCCACCCCTCCTGAGCTTGTCTGAACTGCAAGCCAAGGGTTCCTGCTAGTACAGGCTGTGTTTCACAACCAAAATGAAATGTTTCACTGTGGAAGAAGCTGTGAGTCCTGCATTCTATTTATCCAAATGTAGACAAGGCTCTCTCTGAAAAGGTGGAAACTCTACCAGGAGAAACTGGTGCTTACCCTGCCGGTATCCAGAGAGGAGCCTGCAGTCCCACACCAGCAGCTGTTCAGCTGACCTTGGGGACAGACAGGTTGCTCTGGGTGGGCAGGTATGGCACTGGGATCAGCTGCTCCCTTCTTCAGAGTCCCTTCTTGGCAGCTCACGTGATCTGGGTCTGGGAAAGGGAGTGTAGTCTCTGCAGAAAGGGCCTGGCTCTGGACACCCTGCCTGACACCTCCAGCTGCTCTTGCCGTGGGTCCCAGATGCTCACCAGGGAAGAACCAGGGCTGCTGGCAGAGTTAGTTACAGAGGATGGTGCTGCGCAGCCAGCTGGGAGGAGCTGAGGAGACCTGGATGTGCTGTTGTTGTGGGGTTTGTTTCTGAACAATGTCCAGAGCCCCCTGGTTTGCTCATGGGCACAGGGTAAGTGCTGAAAGAGCAGCATTGTAAACGTGCTCCTCCACCAAGACCTGGCTCTGCTTTGTCTCCTCTGCCACCCATCTCTCTCTTGCATGCTTGCATGTTCTGCTGCCTTTCCCATCTCCTTTCTCACCCCACCCTTTGGGACACCCCAGACGTGTTTCTGGACAGTGTCACACCAGGCACTGGTTCATCACTGCTCAGCAATGGACTCAGGAACTGCTTCTCAGCTGCTCAGCACCAGCAGCAGGAGGAGCACAGAGACATCAGGGAGCTCCCAGGCAGGAAAGGCAGCTTGGACAGGGCATGGGATCCACTGAGGAAGGTCTGATCCAGTGATGCTCCCCATCCCCAACTCTGATTGACCTTCTGTTCTTTCCTGCCCTGTCCTCCTGTTGTTTTCCCTCTTTTTCTAGCCTAGAACCCTGCTCAGCCTGATGGGGATGTCACAACCTGCAGCCACCTCCCAGTCACAGAATCATAGAATCATAGAATAACCAGGTTGGAAGAGACCCAGTGGATCATCAAGTCCAACCATTCCTATCAAACACTAAACATGTCCCTCAGCACCTCGTCCACCCGTCCCTTAAACACCTCCAGGGAAGGTGAATCAACCACCTCCCTGGGCAGCCTTTTCCAATGCCCAATGACCCTTTCTGTGAAAAACCTTTTCCTGATGTCCAGCCTAAATCTCCTCTTCTGGAGCTTGAGGCCATTCCCTCTTGTCCTGTCCCCTGTCAGCTCCCTCCTCTCCACAACCTCCTCTTAGGTAGTTGTAGAGAGCAATGAGGTCTCCCCTCAGCCTCCTCTTCTCCAGGATTAACACCCCCAGCTCTCTAAGCCGTTCTTTTCTCCATCCTGGCCTTAGCCTAACAGGCAGGTCCTTGACAGGGGAGGATTTACCTGCAGCAGACTGGACTCTTGAAGCAGAACTCCCCAGCGATGCAGGTGTTTGTGGGCAGCATCCTCTGAAGAAGCCTGTGCAGAGTCCTCCCTGCTCTGCAGCAGTTTTACCACTTCCCCAGCCTGTGCAGGACTCTGCCCTGGGGCTCTGGTGCATTGGGCTCTTCTCTTCCCACAATGTGTGCAAATCTCACTTTACTCCCTGGGTAATTCCTGCATGGAGAGTGTTTTTATAGGGGAATTTTGGGATGGAAATAAGCCATGTGCTTGGAGCTGCTTGCTCCTGCCTAATCATGCCATCTCCAATCACACCCTGTCGTGCTGTGCTGGTGCTTGTGGTTCCCTGGGACTGAAAACCCAGGGCTGCTGGCAGCTTCTCCTGGTGCTTGTGGTGAGCTGAGCACTCATAAATCCCTGGGGTTGTGATTAATTCTTCGCAGTGTTATTTAACTGCTTGTCAGATGTTCCCAGGAATGACTCCAGCAAGATGAAGACTTTACCTCGACACACTCCAACGGGAGATGCTGGTTGGACAGTGCTGTGAGCAACTGCTTCTCCATCTGGACCTGAAAGTCCAGATTTTCTGATCTACATGAGGCCATATGAGCAATCACACTCATGAGATCTCTCATTCTTGTGCCTTCTGGACCAGTTTTCTCCAGAAAACTCCAACTTTTGGCCCCGGACTCATGTCGACTCTGAAGCCACTTAGTTTTCAAACTCTGATGGACTTTTAATTGTCTCCCTGCTCCTAAAGAAAGTGGTGAGTCCTCACACACTCTTCTCCCCAAGCACCATCTCGTTGCTCTTCCCCATCACCTCTTTGAAGCTCCTCTTGCCTTTGCAGCCTTGTCTGCGTCGCGGGGCACTGTTTAGAATCATAGAATCGTAGAATCATAGACTCATAGAACAACCAGGTTGGAAGGGACCCATCGGATCATGGAGTCCAACCATTCCTATCAAACACTAAACCGTGTCCCTCAGCACCTCATCCACTCGTCCCTTAAACACCTCCAGGGAAGGGGAATCAACCGCCTCCCTGGGCAGCCTATTCCAATGCCCAATGACCCTCTGTGTGAAAAACTTCCTCCTAATCTCCAGCCTAAACCTCCCCTGGCAGAGTTTGAGGCCATTCCCTCAATTTATTTGTTCCAGGGTTGAGGTGACCAGTTCTGGACCTGCTCTCTGGGATCTGGAGGTCTGTGCTCTCTACAGTTTTGCTGCTGATGGTTACACTCCAGTTTCTGCTGTCAGTTCTCAGGCAGTAGTGAAGAGCTGTGCTGGAGGAATGGGATCTTCACAGGAGGAGAAATACATGAGTACATCCTTCAGTATCACTGTTCTCTTCCCAGCTTGCTTTGCTACCTCCTGCTACTCAGAAGCCTTGGGTGAGATCCCAAACAGAGATTGAGATTTTTTTCCCCACCAGCTGTCCCTTTCTCTGGCTCATGGGGAACCACCATGTGCAGGACTGGAAGATGAAATAGAAGGGTGGTGAGGAGATTTGAGCTAGGATAGTGCTGTACTGCCAGGAGAACCCCATCCCCGCGGGGCACCTGCCTGCTCACTGCTTGCTGGGTTCTGTCAAACCACGTTCTGCAGAGTTTGGAGTGCTCAGGTCTTCCCAGGCTTGCTCAGCTCCACAGACCCTTGAAGAAAGGAATAGGAGAGCTCTGCAGTCCTCCACGGCTCCACAGCAGCAGAAAAGGTCGGGGTTCAGACCAGTCACAGACAACAGCTCAAAAATATGCGTTTCTGTGAAATGTGGATCTGCCTTCATAATGACACACGACCTTGAACCTTTCGATTTGAACTGGGGAGAGGAAGAAGGTAAAACAAAGCATCTGCCCCAGCCCCTGGTGACCCTCCCCAGAGGAAGGCAGGAATGGCATTAACTCTTCCCTTGCCCTGCCAGTCACTCATGCCTCGCTCAGGGTTTGGGAGGTGACCGAGCTATTCCTTCAGAAGGGAGAACAATTAAGAAGAAATAAAATACCGGCGAGCCTTGAAAATCACTTGGAAGATAATAAAGAAAAAACAAATCTATCCCTTTTTTTGAGAGCTCTTCTCAGCTCAGTAGATTTATTGTTGCCTTTTTAAATTTTAACAACTCACGAGGTCGCTGTGCTGGCTTCTATCGCATTAAAACTTTTGCTTTTTATTCCCTAATTTGAAGCAGAAGGGAAGTTAAATCACCCAGAAGTGAAAGGTTTGCAGTCGGCAGGTACTGCTGTGCAAGGAAATAGATCTCCTTTGCAAGGTGTCCTGTCTGCTCAGGCAGCACATGGTGCAAAGGTGAGTCCACATTTCTGGTTCTGGTGGAACTGGAGGGGACACAGGACACATGGGTTCCTGCAGCATTTTGGGTCCCTGAAGTGAAAACTGCTCTGAGGTTCTGCTCCAGCATGTGCCCATTCCATTGGGCATTGGAATAGGCTGCCCAGGGAGGTGGTTGATTCACCTTCCCTGGAGGTGTTTAAGGCACAGGTAGATGAGGTGCTGAGGGACATGGGTTAGTGTTTGATAGGAATGGTTGGACTCGATGATCCTATGAGTCTCTTCCAATCTGGTTGTTCTATGATTCTATGATTTCCATGTCAGTCTCTCTGTGTTTTCCAGGGCTCAAGATGGTTACAGGTAAAAGCCTACTGAGACCTGTTGACATAGGGCACTCATGCTGCAGAAGTTCTGCGTGAGACTGGAGCAAACCAACCGTGTCCTGGGTTGCATCCAAAGCAGTGAGACCAGTGGGGAGGGAGGGGATGCTGCTCCTCTGCTCTGCTCTGGTGAGACCCACCTGGAGCCCTGCTTCCAGTTCTGGAGTCCTCAACATAGAAAGAACATGGAACTGTTGGAGTGAGTCCAGAGGGGGCCACAGAGATGATCTGGGGGCTGGAGCACTTCCCATCCAAGGACAGGCTGAGAGGGTTTGAGTTCAGCCTGGAGAAGAGAAGGCTGTGGGGAGACCTTAGAGCAGTTTCCAATGCTGAAAGGGGCTCCAGGAAAGCTGAGGAGAGGCTCTTGATCAGGGAGTGCATGGATAGGATGAGGGGGGTTGTTTATCATCTGAAAGAGGGGAGAATGAAATGAGATCTTAGGAAGAAATATTTTGCTGTGAGGGTGGGGAGGCCCTGGCCCAGATTGCTCAGAGCAGTGGTGGTTGCCCCATCCCTGGAGGGGTTCAAGGCCAGGTTGGATGGGGCTTGGAGCCTCTGATCCAGTGGGAGGTGTCCCTGCCCATGCAACTCGATGGGCTTTGAGGTCCCTTCCAACCCAAACCATTCCATGATTCTGTGACTGCTGAGGGTAATTGATGCAAGTTATTGAACCCAGTGGCAACACAATGAGTGTTTCATTAATGAGGGAATGTAGACCCGACAGTCCTATTAAGCATGAGGCATCAGATACAGTGTGGGACTCGCAGATGTCCCCAGACACTGGCAGAGAGGAGGGGAACAAACACTGTGCTCTGTCCCTCAGCACATCCAGTGATCCCTCTCCCTACTGCCCCTCCTGCCGGCATCACCCAGGCAGTATCTACTGGCTCTCAGGCTTGGGACAGATTGATCTTGCTGGGACGTGAAAGGAAGTTATAGTGAGGTAATGGTCTCTTCTCCCAAGTGACAGGGGACAGGACAAGAGGGAATGGCCTCAAGCTCCACCAGGAGATATTTAGGCTGGACAGTAGGAAAAAATTTGTCACAGAAAGGGTCATTGGGCACTGGAACAGGCTGCCCAGGGAGGTGGTTGATTCACCTTCCCTAGAGGTGTTTAAGGGACGGGTGGACGAGGTGCTGAGGGACATGGTTTAGTGTTTGATGGGAATGGTTGGCCTCGATGATCTATTAGGTCTCTTCCAATATGGTTGTTCTATGTTTCTATGATTCTATGACTTCTCTCTGCGGGATAGTCACCACTGTCCAAAGCAAGCACAGAGGTTCTCACCCCTGGGACAGATGTGGCTAATTCCCGTGGGGTTCTATTTGGTCAGGATCCAGGGTAAACTCCCAAAGTGCAGGTTCCCCATCCTCCTTCACCTCCCATCCCTATATTTTTTGAATACACCTGACACCAAAGTGCATCCCAACACCTTCTTGTCCTTCTCTGGTGCTTCCTACACCCTACACCAACATGGCCAGGACAGTCCCAGCCCAGCAACCAACCTGCAGCAGAACAGCTCTGAGACTCATTTGTGGTCTTTGGTGAGAAGTCACCCTGCAAACAAAGGCTGAGCAAGGGCTGCCAACTTCATTTTTAGCTGGAGTCGAAAAGTATTTAGAGTCAGGTCTTCTTCATGTGGATGTTTCACCTGGGAAACAAGTTTTCCTGGTCTAGGAAACCTGGTGTCCACAGTCCCACAGGTGTCTTGAGTACAACATTACCCACGTGCCACAGGGACCTGCCAGGAGCAAGCGATGGTGATGCCTGAGCTTCAGGTTTCGTCAGGATGGAAAGGGAAGCAAGATGGCACAAGCAGGTGTTGTGCAACCACGTGGAGTTACTCATGGCCAGATGCAGCATCAAGAACCTGCTTTTCATGAGGAACTTGACTTGCTAATGAGCCCTGAATCTGGGTCAGGCATTTCCCACAGTTGGGCTGGGTGGACACGGGCATCGACACCCTAGCAGGGCACCCGGAGACACAGGGCAGAGCAGCCAGGTTGTCTCTGGCTGCGACAACCAGGGGTGGATTTCTTGTAAAGGAACCTTTGGTTTCTGCCTCCTGCCAGTTTCAGCAGGCTGGGTGTGTGTCCCCGCTGACTGAGAGCAGCTGCCATTGTGAATCTGGCCCTGAGATCATCACAGAAACTTGGCTCTTAACTGCTGATGCCTGATGCACATGGTGCAAGTCCCTTCAGGCTCTGGCTGCCCCTGGCACGGCACAGGGTCACGGTTGCCCTCTTCTCAACACAAAGGAAAAACGGCTTTGAAAATGATGTATTCTTTTCTACAATAAAAGAAAAAAAATGGGTCAGATGGACTAAGAATCATAGAATCATAGAACAACCAGGTTGGAAGAGACACACCAGATCATCGAGTCCAACCACTCCTATCAAACACTAAACCAAGTCCTCAGGACCTCATCCACCCATCCCTTAAACACCTCCAGGGAAGGTCAATCATCCACCTCCCTGGGCAGCCTATTCCAATGCCCAATGACCCTTTCCATGAAAAACCTCCTAATCTCTAGCCTAAATCTCCCCTGGTAGAGCTTGAGGCCATTCCCTCTTGTCCTGTCCCCTGTCACCTGGGAGAAGAGCCCAACTCCCTCCTTTCTACAACCTCCTTTCAGGTAGTTGTAGAGAGCAATGAGGTCTCCCCTCAGCCTCCTCTTCTCCAGGTTAAACACCCCCAGCTCTCTCATACACTCCTCATAGGACCTGTTCTCCAGCCCCTTCACCAGCTTCGTTAACTTGGTGATGTTCCTCACAATGTCTTTCTGGCATGGGGCAGAGGGTGACCAAAGATGTGTCACCAACCGGACTGTGGTCCATGTGGTACACCAATAGGTTCTGTCCGAGTTGAATGGAGCTGACGCCTCTGAAGGCTGCACCCAGGTCACTGCAGTGCCTGTTTGATGCTCTCCAGCTGCTGGGGTAGAAAGACTTTCCCTCTGATCCGCCTGATGGCTGCTTTCTGCATGCTTGTGCTGCCACCCTCGTGGGATGCTCCAGCACTGAGCCCCACAGGGCTGCACCATGGGGAAAACAACTTGAGGGAGGGTCTTCCTTCTGCTCTCTGTGCTGAGCTGGAATATGGTTTGGGTGTTTATTATAGAATCGCAGAATCACTGAGGTTGTAAAAGAATCATAGAATCATAGAACAATCAGGTTGGAAGGGACCCATCGGATCTTCTAGTCCAATCATTCCTGTCAAACACTAAACCAAGTCCCTCAAGACCTCATCCACCCGTCCCTTAAACACCTCCAGGGAAGGTGACTCAAAAGGCCTCTAAGAGCATCAGTCCAAACCCACCATGACTGCTAAACCATGTCCCAAAGCACCACATCTACACACTTTTTGAACCCCTCTAAGGATGGAGGCTCTACCCCTGCCCTGGGCATTCTCTGCCAGTGCTTCACCACTCTTTTGGCAAAGAGATTTTTTTCCCAAAATCCAATCTAAACCTCCCCTGGTGCAACTTGAGGCCATTTCCTCTTATCCTGTCACTTGTCACTTGGGAGAAGAGACCTGCAGCCACCTCCCCACAACCTCCTTTCAGGGAGTTGCAGAGAGCAATGAAGATTCCCTTGATCCTCTTCTCCAGGCTAAACAAACCCAGGGCCCTCAGTTGGTCCTTATAAGTCTTGTGCTCCAGACCCTTCACCGAGTGATGCTCTACTCTTTGCCCAAACCTTCCCAAATTAGTCACAGCAGCCTGGTTCATTTGCATGCACGGCTCAGCGCTGGATTTGAATATGAAAATGAGGCACTAAACACAGGTTAAAGAACAGGCCAGTGGTTGATCAGATCCTTACATCCTCTGTGCCGGCTGGGATGCCCTCGCCTCATTTGCAGGTTACTCTTTCCGTGTAGTCCTTTAATTCCTTGATCCAAGCAGCATATTTAATGAAAATCAGTGTAAATAAGGCTCCCGTGGTTCTGCCTCTCCCCGTCAGAGGCCAGCACTCGAGTTAGATGGACCAGAAAGTGCACTCAGCCACTTATTTATTTGTTAAATGACCCCAGCCTAGAGCAGGATTACAGGGATTAGCAGCTGAGCATTCCCCTGCCTACAAAACATACACAACCAAGCAGCCAGATATTCAGTGATGGGAACCCTGTCCTCCCAACAAGGCAAGCATTTACACGGCCTCTTGGCTGCTTGCATCCCAGCCCATCTGTTCGGCTGATTCAGGGTCTGCCCATCCTCCCGGGCTGCTTGGATCGCTGCCCCGGGGCAGGGGTGGGGGCAGCCAGGATGGTGCAGGAGATGCTGTCGGCGTCTCTGCTTGCAGTTCTCCTGGCTCACAGCACCGCATGGGCTCACAGAGCCTCCTCGGAGCAGAGGGTGCCGGGAGGGGAGGGCTCCATGCTTCTACCAGCAAAGCAGGTGGCATTGTTTTAGCAAGGAGGCCCTTCCTGGTGTAATGCCTGCAGATCTGGGATAGGGGAAGAAGTGTAGTCTGAAGTTATTGGAGTAAAACATGGGCTAGGAGGGATGGACAGGGTTACAAAATCACTGATGCTTTTCTCGACCTCAGAAGATACCTGAGAACCTTCTGTGGGAGCATCACTGGGACATGGTGCTCAGCATGCAAGGTCGTGGAAACAGGTAGGAGATGCCCACACCTGCAAAATAAAATCATGGTGGGGACCACAGGATGGTTTGGGTTGGAAAGGACCTCACAACCCATCCAGTTCGACCCCCTTGCCGTGGGCAGGGACACCTCCCACTGGATCAGGTTGCCCATGGGTCCTGTATGGAAGACACAGCCAAATGCTGTGTTATTCTCCCTCT
Organism: Coccyzus lansbergi; assembly: GCA_033558105.1. Classification (NCBI taxonomy): domain Eukaryota; kingdom Metazoa; phylum Chordata; class Aves; order Cuculiformes; family Coccyzidae; genus Coccyzus; species Coccyzus lansbergi. The sequence continues at coordinate 1,130,038 of JAUMJK010000780.1, read as the reverse complement.
GTACTCAGCACTGGTGAGGTCACTCCATGAATCCTGTGTTCAGTTGTGGGCCCCTCACCACTAGAAGGGTGTTGAGGCTCTGGAGCTAGTCCAGAGAAGAGCAACGAGGCTGGTGAAGGGGCTGGAGAACAGGCCCTGTGAGGAGCGTCTGAGAGAGCTGGGGGTGTTTAGCCTGGGGAAGAGGAGGTTGAGGGGAGACCTCATTACTCTCTCCAACTACCTGAAAGGAGGCTGTAGAGAGGAGGGAGCTGGGCTCTTCTCCCAAGTGACAGGAGACAGGACGAGAGGGAATGGTCTCAAGCTCTGCCAGGGGTAGATTTAGGTTAGAGATTAGGAGGAGGTTTTTCATGGAAAGGGTCATTGGGCATTGGAATAGGTTGCCCAGGGAGGTGGTTGATTCGCCTTCCTTGGAGGGGTTTAAGGGACGGGTGGATGAGGTGCTGAGGGACATGGTTTATTGTTTGAAAGGAATGGTTGGACTCGATGATCAGATGGGTCTCTTCCAACCTGATTGTTCTATGGTTCTATGAAGAAAACACCTCAGTTGTTGTTGTTACCAACTCACAGATGATGGAGAAGCATTTCAATGCAGACCTGAGCAGCTTAGAAGGCTGGGCTGACTCTGAGGCACACAGAGCAGGAGCTAGAGATGTCCTCATGTCTGCCTCCATGGAGGGTGACTCCTGGGTGCAGCACCAGGGAAAAACCTGTCCTCCAGCCAGGAGGTGGAGGGTTGATGTGTGGTTACCAGAGGACCAGCCAGGCCAGCAGTGAGTGCTGGGATTCATGGTCGTGCTGGCAGCCCCTTTGGCTGAGCTGGGCATGTGGGACGGCTCCACATGGGGTGACGTGGGCAGGATAGACAGAGTGTGGGCAGGATGGAGAGAAGGTCCAGGGATGCAAGGTGTTTGAAAGGGCTTTACTCCTTTGCTGCTGGGAGGATGGCCACGAAGATTGATCTGAGGGCTGGAGCACCTCCTGTACAAGGACAAGCTGAGAGAGTTGGGAATTTTCCGCCTGGAGTCAGGAAGGTTCTGGGGACAACATTCTGTGATTCTATGATGCTGAGGACTAGAAAGCATTCACACGCTGTGGCAGAGCTAGGCTGGCCTGGGTCCCCCATTCCCTGATGCCTGTTGGGATCTGCATCCCATGAATGCCGATCCCACAGCTCTGCCTGCTGTCAGCTCCGTGCCTGCCTGGCACGGGGTAAGGACCACAGTAGAGAGGGGAGCTGCCCAGCCCAGTCTCCGTGCCAGGGAAGCCTGCTTGGCGTAACAAGTTTTCACTGACACCTTTTTTTTTTTTTCTTCACTGGAAGCCTTCCAGCAGTGTTTACATCGCTCTCCGCTGAGCAGAGTGAGGCCAGCTCCCTGCCTGCTCCTCATTCTGAGCAGACAGCTGGCTCCTGCCCTGAGCTGGCCTCCTCGGCTCTGTGCCAAACAGGGAAGACGCGGGTCCCACGCTCTCACGCATGCTCGGGCTGTGAGCGCGGTGCCCATGCAGCTGCACAGGGTTGGCACGACTGCCGGCTCCAGCCTGGCCTCCAGAGCAGGAGAGGGGCTGCAGTGGGAGTCCCATCCCAGCAAAGGCTCTGCTGTGCCACAGGAGGAAGGAGCACGGTCCGGCTCAGACCCCTGCCTCCAGTTTTTCCCATGAGGTCCTCTCCTGTGCCCAAGGGGTGGCACCTTCAGCGAGACAGTGCCAGGTTGCACAGGCACCACTGACCTCCATCCTCCTAAGTTACAAGTGGGATGGTGAGAGGAAATGGGCTCAGGTTGTGCCAGGGGAGGTTTAGATTTGATATTGGGTTGGGTATTTCTTACTGAAAGAGAAGTGGAGCCCTGGCAGAGGCTGCCCAGGGCAGTGCTGGAGTCTCCATCCCCGGGAGGGGTTCAAAAAAGCAAGCAGATGTGGCACTTAGGGACATGGTTTAGCAGGCACAGTGAGGTTGGGCTGATGGTTAGACTGGATGAGCTGAGAGGTCTTTTCCAACTATAATGATTCTATAATTCTTTGATCCTTTCAGTGATGTCCTAGTGCCTGTGGGGCAGCATCCCTCCCACCTATACAGCCAGATTCTCTGCGTGGGACTGCTCTGCAGTCCTGTTCCACTACAAATGCTTCCTAAGGAGCCTCCCAGGATGTAGAGATTAAAGAATAATTTTCTAGAGGCTCATGGGTGGTGGAATCAGGGAGATATGATCGTAGATGGCCATTTACATTCAAGGTCAAGTTGGATGGGGCTTTGAGTGACCTGATCCAGTGGAAGGTGTCCCTGCTCATGACAGAGGGTTGGAACTGGATGGGCTTTAAGGTGCATTCCAATCCAGATCATTCAGCAATTCTGTGATCCTATGGTTGGATGGAGGAAGGCAGGAAAACTACTACATTTGACCATTTCCCTTGATAATGTATTGCTGCTGGTTCCTGTTTGGTTCACACTGGTGACACGGGACCCTCTGTCTTGACCAGGACAAGGTTTAGATGTGAATGAGCGCAGGATTCACTGAAGCAAACGAGCACGACTTTGATTGCCGGTCTGTCCAGCCAGTCTCCAGGCTGAAAGATTGAAAAGAAAGAATTTCTTTTCAATCAAAGGATTTCTTCAGCCTCTAGGTTGAAAAGAAAGGATTGAGCAGCATTTTCATTCAAGACTAATTCTTCCTTCCCTGAACAAGACAAAAGCACCTGCTGATAATCTGGGATCTCTTAATTAAATACCTCGCAGCCTGAGTATGTATAACAAGGGGCAGTCGTGTGTTCATGAACAGTCTTACTTGGTGATATTTCTGATGGTTGGAGTTGCTTTCTTTGCGGCCTCAGTGCCTGTGCAGGGCCTGCTGTACATGGCACGTTATCAATCACGGGTGTGGAAAATCCCCCAAGCCACCAGGAAATGGAAACAATCTTGAATGCTCCTCAAGCGAAAGCACAAAGCTGTTTCCGAGACATTCCTTCAACAGCGAAATGGCTTTTTGAGGAATCCAGACAGACATAATAAGGGAAAAGCCGGACAGAAAAATAACCCCCCACCACCTGCAGCAACAGAGTGTGGCAGGAAAATTCAGAGTGGAAGGGACTCTGGAGGTTTGCTGTTCAACCCTGCTCCGAGCAGGGTCATTCTAGGTTGCTGAGGGATTTTTTATAAGACCAGTTGGATCTTGAAGGCCTCCAAGCACAGAGACTGCACAGCCTCCCTGCACAACCTGCTATGATGTTTGACTTCCTCCACTGTGAACAAAATTTCTCCTCTATCCAGTCCAAACTTGTTTTGTTACACATCTGGTGTAACAAAGCAATTGTCCTGCTGCAGACAGTTGTGAAGAGCTTGACTCTGCCTTCTCTCCTTATAGATGGCCTTGAAGATGCTCCCTTGAAGATTTCTCATCCTCAGGATGAATAAACCTTGTTCCCTCAGCATCTCCTGACAAGGGCACATGCTCCAGCCCTTGGGCCATCTTGGTGTCCTCCTCTGAACTCGCTTTACTTTATTGGTGTTCACTGGTAGACCCAGAACCAGATGAAGCACTAGGCTGAAGTCTAATGAGTGTTGAGTAGAGGGAGTCCCAAACAGCTCCTTCACAAGCGCCTCCAACTGCATGGTCTGTGCCTCCAGGATTGGCTTCTCATCAAGGCTGAGCTGTGCACACAAGGAGATGCCTACAGAAGGCTCTATGGGAGATTCTGAGGACAACCGGTGGCGACCCTGGTAGCAGAAGGCTCAAAGCCGCAACCTGGAGGCTGGTGGGACAGACCAGCAACCAAAGGTGTCAACATCACATCCAAAGGAGGTGACAGTCCAGGGAGATGATTTTTCCTCTCTGGGACAACACCAAAACCATAGCACCTTCCACTCCGCTGAAAGACTCCCAGGGGAAGTGGGAGGAGATGACACCAGCCAGGGTGGAGATGTTCAGCATGGGGAAATCATCTTGGCTGCAGCCACTGCATGGAAGAGAGGCAGAGCAGCACCACCCTGCACGGGCACAGGGCCAGCGTGTGTCTGCACGAACAGGCAGAGCGTCCTGCGCACGAGGCAGACGGCGTTTACTGCAAGGACACTGTTGAAAGCATTTGAAGAGCTTGTTGGCTCTTCCAGGCTGCTTTGGAGGTATCTTCTTGCTTGGAGGCAGGCACCATTGCACCAAAGGGGTTTGGTCACTGTGATGGGCATGAACTCGAACCCCAAACACACATGCTTGCACTACATACTTCCTCAGGTGCTCACACAGGTCTACTAGCACCAGGTGTGATGAGACTGCCCAGTGTGCCAATGGATGTCCCCTGGTGTACATTTGTAGGTGATGCTGAGACAGGGGTGTTTGAGAGGAGATTTTAGGGAGAAATGTTCGGCTGTGAGGGTGATGGGGCTGTGGCCCAGGTTGCCCAGAGCAGGGGTAGCTGCCCCATCCCTGGAGGGGTTCAAGGCCAGGTTGGATGGGGCTCTGAACAACCTGATCCAGTGGGAGGTGCCCATGGCACTGGAGTGGAACTGGATGGGGTTTGAAGTCCCCTCCAACCCAACCATTCTATGATTCTATGATTTTTTTTTCAGAACAAAGTGCTTAACATTTACCCCAATGCTCTACACATGTCTTTCTTATGACAACAACAGTGACAACCAGTACAGCCCGAGGTTCCTCTAATTCTGCTCCATGTGTGCGCAAACATCTAGGAGGTTCATGGTAGCCATGCTACCAATGATGGAGTGAGGTCTGTGCAAAGCTCTCCCACATCTGTTTGTTGAAATACACTGCACTACAGGTATTATCCAAGTCTAGAGGCTTCCATGCCACCTTCAGCAGAGTGAACATTTTGAGCGTCTTCTTCTCTGGTGTCCTTCCACACTTGAAGAAAGCCTATAGCTATCTGAGCTTTACCATTGCTTTCCTTCAGAGTCCTCTCTGTCTCTGTGCTGCCTCTAACCCTCAGCACAATGAATCATAGAATCACAGAATCATAGAACAACCAGGTTGGAGGAGACCCATCGGATCATCGAGTCCAACCATTCCTATCAAACAATAAACCATGTCCCTCAGCACCTTGTCCACCTGTGCCTTAAACACCTCCAGGGAAGGTGAATCAACCACCTCCCTGGGTAGCCTGTTCCAATGCCCAATGACCCTTTCTGTGAAAAGTCTTTTCCTTATGTCCGGCCTAAATCTCCCCTGGTGAAGCTTGAGGCCATTCCCTCTTGTCCTGTCCCCTGTCACTTGGGAGAAGAGCCCAGCTCCCTCCCCTCCACAATCTCCTTGCAGGTAGTTGTAGAGAGCAATGAGGTCTCCCCTCAACCTCTTCTTCTCCAGGATAAACCCCCCACAACTCTCTCAGCCGTTCCTCATAAGGTCTATTCTCCAGTCCCTTCACCAGTTTCCTTGCTCTTCTCTGGACTCGCTCCAGAGCCTCAACATCCTTCTTGTGGTGAGGATGTTGGATGAGGATGAAGGAGATGATCTGGAGGGCTCCTTTCTCCCAGGGTTCCCTATATATGTTTGGACCTATCGCTTGCCTCTTGCCATGTGCTGGGATCTCCTGAGAGCAGGACAGGTCCTGCAGCATCTCGGCATCACAAAGGTGTGATATGGCTTGCAAGGAGAAAGGAACAGCCATTGCATAGTGCTGAGTTTCTCCTCGGCTGCATTAGCTGACCACAGATAGGGTTTCATTGGCACTGTCAGATATCTTCTGTTACAATAAAGAGGGAACTGGGAGGTGTTCTGCTTTGACCCTTGTAAGAGAAACATGTCAGTTCTCCACTGATGGACTGGTTGACCTCATGTCTGCACTCATGGCTGGTCCCTCTGAATGAGGATGTAGTATACATTAACCCTACCCATGGACAGGAATTTACCTGTGGATTCTCATCCCAAAGTCTCCTGACACAGAGAAGGGACCACTGGGCACTGGCAGAGGCTGCTCAGGGAAGTCGTTGGGTCACCACCCCTGGAGGTATTTAAAGGACAGGTGGATGAGGTACTCAGGCTCATGGTTTACTGATTGATGGGAATGGTTGGACTCGATGATCCGAGAGGTCTTTTCCAACCTGGTGATTCTGTGATTCGATGATTCTATGACCAGATGGGCGTTGGGATGGAGTCACATGTGGTGGAGGAGAGGTTCGTCCCATATGGTGTCAAGAGGAGTGGGAATGTTGTCCTGTTTGGTTCCGGCTAAGATCTTCTGCTGAGCAGGGTCTGAGAGCTGTTGGACCTATGGAGGATGCTGGAGAGGGCAGGGGCTTGCAGAGAAGCCCCAGGTGGATGCTGAGTGCTGGGGTAAGAGTTTTGGCCCATGCCAAACTTCTCATCACACATTCCCTGCTTAACCAGTGCGTTGACAGCATCTCAGCGCCTACCTTTACAGGGGTCGTGGTGCATGCAGCAGTTAAAGGCAGATTACCTGGTACTGGAGAGCTTCATCTCATACTCGCTGGTGCTTGAAGAGTTCAGTAGATGGTACAGCTTTTAAGCAGCTAATTGCAAAGCTCTTGGCGTGTCTGCGATGCATCGGAGGCTCAAGACATCCATTTTGGTTTGGGCCTGAAGAAGATTAGGTCATTCATACAGATTTGCTGACAAGAGCAGACTTTGACACAAAGTCTGTTGCTCAATGCCAAAGCCAGCTGAGCTCCTGATGGGCAAGAGGAACGTTTTCAGGGAAATACAGCCATGGGGAGAGGGAAATCCCTGGGAACACAGCACGTAAAGCCCAGCTGCTGAGGATTTCTGCATTTCCACTGTTGTTTGGAGACAAACAAGCATCAAATGACAGCTTCTAGATACATTCACAACACATCTCCAAAGTGCCAGACCCCAGGGAGAGGTCCACAGTTGGCTCAGGGAGAAATGATCTCCCTGGATCCTAATTTACCTCCTTCACACTATCAAATACCCACAGCAAGTGGAAGAAGGCTTATGTGGTGCTGGTGTGGCCAGAGATGTCCTGGAGCTTTTAAGCTGCAAGAGGGGAGATTGAGATGAGATCTTAGGAAGAAATGTTTTGCTGTGAGGGTGGGGAGGCCCTGGCCCAGGTTGCTTAGAACTCTGGTGGCTGCCCCATCCCTGGAGATGTTCAAGGCCAGGTTGGAAGGGGCTTGGACAGGGAATCTTGGGCCGTTCTGACCCTTCTCTGTGCTATCAGGCATTTGACACCCTGGTGTGCACCTCTCCCTGTCCCTGTGTGCACCTCTCCCTGTCCCTGTGTGCCAGGCTGCCGAGGGCGTGCCAGGGTTTGCATGGGGATTGCGTGGGTCAGAGTTAGCAAGTGCTGGTGCCCATGTGGAGTGCGCGTGGTCTGAGGATGAGGCCTCACCAGTCCTTTCCTGCCCTTGTCCAGCAGTTCACCTCTCCCTCCTGTGTGCTGTGGTCGTGTCCATCACCCACACCAGCCCTTGCAAAGCTCAGCTCTTTGCAGGCTGCATCAGGGCGAGGGGAAACTGAGGCAGGCAGGAGGGTAAGGGGCTGGTGAAGGCAGAATGGCTGCATGGCTCAGGCTGGAAGCGAAAAGCAAGTGGCCCAAGTGACCCGTCTGTCCCCAAGGGGATCACAGAGCAGGTGACTGCATCCATTGGGCTCCTCTTGTGCAGGGTGGGACCTCTCACACCATGACTCAAGGGCTCAGGCCATGCTGTTTATTTGCAAAACTGCTGGAGATGAGCTGGCGGGGGAACATGGTCCTGGGGTTTGGGCCACGTGTCAGCTGGGGCGTGGGGAGCGAGGCTCGCTGCCGGGTGGGTTCGCCTTTTGGGATGCCTTGGGATAAGAGGCTTGTGCACAGCTGAGCAACCAGAGCAGGAGATGTGCCTTGCTTTGGGGCGAGCAGAGCTCTCCTCCGGTGCTCTTGGAAAGCCTAGTGTCTCTTCTTCCTGTGGGTAGAGAACTGCACGTCCTCTCCCAGCTGACCTCTCCGGCAGGGTCAGTAGGTCCCCACTGGCCTAAGCCGCAGGAATGCCGGAGCACAGGCGTTCGGATGCTGTGCTGGTTAAACGCTGCACTCACTTAAAAATATCCTCTGACAAATACCTGCAGAAATGAGGGAAAAACCCAAACCCCACTTAACCCTTCAAAAAAAAAATAAAGGCATTTGGAATTTTCCGCAGGTTGGAGATATATTTTTTGGTGTCCCTGCCTTGGGGCTTCTCCAAGACCCTTGCCCATCTCTGTGGGGCTTTCGGCCAGTAAACCCCTCTGACAGCGCCTTCGCAAGCCTGGCTGAGCAGGGAGGATGAAGTAGGAGGGAGCGTTGCCTGCCCAGGGTGGCTCTGCGGGGTGAGGCTCACAGAGCTGTGAGCACCCGCCTAAGGCTTCCCGGAAAAGCTCTGGCACAGCAGAGCAGGGAGCGGGTCCTGCGCTGACCCGCTCGGCCGCACCCTCGTCTCCGCCTTGCACCGGCTGTTTTCCACTTGGAGTTTGAAGCTCCCTGTGCTCCAGCCTGTGTTGTCACTTGGCATCTTGCTTTCCTCCCACACGGGTGCGGGTACTGCCCAGCTGGCAGCCAAGATCCCGTGGGAAAGGGCTTCATAGAATCATAGAATCATAGAACAACCAGGTTGGAAGGGACCCATAGGATCATCGAGTCCAACCATTCCTATCAAACACTAAACCATGTCCATCTACCCGTGCCTTAAACACCTCCAGGGAAGGGGAATCAGTCACCTCCTTGGGCAGCCTATTCCAATGCCCAATAACTCTCTGTGTGAAAAACTTCCTCCTAATCTCCAGCCTAAATCTCCCCTGGTGGAGCTTGAGGCCATTCCCTCTTGTCCTGTCCCCTGTCCCTTGGGAGAAGAGCCCAGCTCCCTCCTCTCCACAACCTCCTTTCAGGTACTTGTAGAGAGTAATGAGGTCTCCTCTCAGCCTCCTCGATGGGCTCCAGGTGGGAAGGGACCTCTGACTCGCTGCAGGGGGTTGGACTGGATGACTTTCATGGTCCCTTCCAACCCAAACCATTCCATGATTCTATGATTCTATGACCACCTCTAGGACTTTGGCAGGTGAGCGATGTTCCAGGCGCATGGTCAGGAGGTCAGAAATGCCTTTCAGCAGCACTTCTGCCTTCTGAAGCTCTAGCTGCGGTTCGGAGCACTTGGAGCTGTGGATGAGAAGGCTCCGAAGCATGAACTGGCCACCCATCCAACTGGGAAAAGGAGGGGACACAGCGGCTCAGCACAAGGGACAGTGCAGCACTAGAGAAATACCCAGTAGATCCAGGCTCAGGAACAAGATGCTCTGGGACAAAACCGCAGTGTCCGGTCTTGGGGTGACTTTTGGGAGCTATAGGCTGCCCTAGGCACGACCACTCTCTGTGGGACTCCACCAAGCAGCCAGTCCCCAAGCTGGGAGCACTGGTGTGAGGGGAAGAGCCACAGGGTTGCCTGGGGAAGGTGTGTGTGTCCCTGCCGTGCACGGCTCCCCACCAACCCCAGGCATGGCAGAGGGTCCCTAGGTGCTGGGATACTCCAGCCCTGCAACACCTGTGCCTTCCCAGCTCAGCCCCATCTCCTCTGCAGGCTTGTCTGGTGCTGCGGCATCACCGGTTGCATCTTTGCCTCTGGATGAGCTCTCTTCCATGCCCTGTCCTGTGGTATCTCCTGCTCTCCCTGCACCAGAGGCAGGGCTGCCCAGGGTAAGCAGGGGCACTGTCTGGGTCTGCGTGTGGGGCTGGATATAGCCATAACCCCATCGCAGAGACCCAGGAGCTCAGGATCTTGGCAAATCTCCCATCCGCCTTCCGAGGATCAGCACAGTGCTGGTACAGTGACACTCTCAGCTCCCTGTGACCTCAGGGATGTAGGACCCACCTGTGTCTGGTGCTGTGACTCTCATGGTCACTGTAAGAGCCAGGTTTGTGCCCTTATGGAGGGAACCTCCCCGGCTGAGTGTCAGCTGGCCATACTGCGAGGGACAGGAGCTAACCTGTGCTCACACTGGTCCTCAGGCCATCCTCCATGTCTTGTGGCACACGCTGATGAAAACCATGATGATTCCCTCATTGTGGTGACCAACAGTGCTGTCTCCCACCCTCTGTCACTGGGTCCCTGCCCCACAGATGCCAAGGGTGCTTTACTCCTGCCTGATGACTAAGCTGCTCACCCAGAGCTTTTGCTCTCCAAGGGGTGAAGGTAGATGCCTGGGATGTGCAGCTGGTGTGATATAGACACAAGGACAGCACCAAGGGGCAGAGCTCTCCAGGAAAGCAACAGAGAGTCTTGGCCTTGTCTGAGTGGCATGGAGTGGTTCAACTCAATGATCCAGTGGGTCTTTTCCAACCTAGTGATTCTGTGTGATTGTGTGAGTTGGTTGTCCTCATGGAGTCATCAGCATGGTTGGAAGGAGGTCCTGAGCAGTGCAGCTGAGTGCTGGATGCTGGATCCTGGTGTTGTGCAGGACAAGGCTGAGTGGCAGTGAAAGGTCATGAGAAGACCTGGAGCAAGGGGCCTCCAAGGGTCTTGGGTCGTTCCTGGCTGCTGTGGGGACACCAGGATGTCTCTGGAGCCCACAGACATAAGGGCTCTGCTTCAAAAAGGGAGCACAGTTCTGCTGCCTGAGCAGTGCAGCTCAGGGATGGAGACTGACCCAGGACCTCTGTGCATGTGCAGGTGTGTGCAGGTGTCTGTTGTGCCAATCCCTACGGGAAGCATTTTCTGGCAACTCAGCTCCTTTGGGGAGCCTCTTCTACCTCCCAGAGCCATATGAGGTGTGAGACTCACATCTCCATGCTCTGTTTGCCCCACGCCCTGCCAAGACCCTGCTGATCTGCAAGGAATTGTGTGTGTGTGTGTGTGTGTGTGTGTGTGTGCATGGACAAGGACATGAATGGGCACATGGTGTATGTGAGTGTGTGACACACATGGGAATGTATGGGATTGTAAACCTGAGCAGGCATCTGTGTTCATGTGTATGCCTGTCCATGCTCCTAATGCCCTGTTCCCTTGCTCTGGGGTCCTGTCCCCCTCTCATCCCACAGGCTGGGCACGTGTAGCCCCTATCTGCAGGCATGTGCTCCCACTCTCTTCCTTGGAGATGCAGGTATTTACAAGTGGAAATACGGAAGCATATTCAGTCCCTGCCCAGTGACCTTCAAAACCATCCAGAAAATTCAGCTTGGACCGCAAGCCCAGCCAGATGGCCCTTCTCAAACACGCTGGCCACGTAAACTGAGGTTTTACTCTTGCTTTCAGCTCCAAGGCTCGCGAAACGGCGTTTTCAGTCTGTGCTCTGGGAAGGCAGCCACACAGCCCCGCTCCGAGGAGGAGGAGGCGGTGGGGAGAGCGCCAAGCTGGGGTGGGGAGCGACGGCACAGCCACAGGCTGGGGAATGAGAGGATTTGGGGGTTGTAATTGAAATGTGAAGCACAGAGTTAAGTTTGAGGATGCAAAGCACCAGGGAATGGGGTTGTGTGCAGGTGTCAAGGGCTGCCAGCCAGGGCAGCAGTTGGGTGCATGAAGAATCATGGAATGGTTTGGGTTGGTTGAGACCTCCAAACCCATCCAGTTCCACCCCTGCCATGGGCAGGGACACTTCCCACTGGATCAGGGGCTCCAAGCCCCATCCAACCTGCCCTTGAACCCCTCCAGGGATGGGGCAGCCACCCCTGCTCTGGGCAACCTGGGCCAGGGCCTCTCCACCCTCACAGCAAAATATTTCTTCCTAAGATCACATCTCAATCTCCCCTCTTGCAGATGAAAACCATTAACCCTCATTGTGTCCCTGCTCTCCCTGATCATGAGCCCCTCCCCAGCTTTCCTGGAGCCCCTTTCAGCACTGGAAGCTGCTCTAAGGTCTTCTCAGAGACTTCTCTTCTCCAGGCTGAATAACCCCAACTCCCTCAGCCTGTCCTTGTACAGGTGCTCCAGCCTCCTCCGTTGCCTCCTCTGGACTTGCTCAAACAGATCCATGCCCTTTCTGTACTGAGGACTCCAGAACTCAATGCAGGGCTGCAGGTTGTGTCTCACTATAGTGGAGCAGAGAGGCAGAATCCCTGTTACACCCTGCTGGATTGAGCTTCTCATCCACCAAGAAAGCAGAGGGTGGCAGTGGGAGACACCTGTGATGGTGGTGGAGAGCAGCCCACTGGGGTGATTCATGTACGGGGAGCTGGGCAAGGGCAACGGTGACTCCTGAAGCCCAGGAGAGGAATAAGCAAACCAAAATAACATCACTCAGTGGAAGGGAAGGGTTAAAAGACCTGTCAGAGCTGAGCCTCCCTGGAAACATGGGAGACAGCTGGAAAAGATTTAAATAACTCTTCGCTGTGTGTCTGCAAGCCGTGGGTGCCAGCGAAAGGTAGTCTTATTTCTGATAATATCGGGTCTGACACACTCAATGTGTTTAACAGTTTTCAGTTCACTCAGGCAGATGAGACTAACGAGGAAGCGATCACGCAGGGATTCCTGGATGCCGCATTAACATGCAACCTCTGCGAGGGATGTTTTCGCCTATAAATGCAAATAGAGGTTGAAGTTATTGAAGAAGCTGTGACTGATCTTCATCTGAGGAATCAGACTTGCAGAGCCAGGGGTAACCAAGCCCCCGGTGTGGAAGGCATCGTGGATGCCCAGCAGGAATTTTAGGGACCCACTGGTGTGCCGCCTGGAGAGGAGATGGGGCTGGGGAGCTTTTTCGATATCTCCATGCTGGCCACCGACAGCACCTACAAGGAGAAACAGTAGGGAAAGGGGCTGATGCCAGCGATTCCTTGCAGGTCAGCAGGGTCTTGGCAGGACACGGGGCAAAGCAGAGCATGAGGACACAAGACACACTCCCTGTATGGGTCTGGGAGGTGGAGGGAGCTCCTGAAAGGAGCTTAGCTGCCAGAAAATGCTTCCCGCAGAGATTGGCACAGCCCTGCTGAAGACCTCCTGGCTGCTGGCAGCATGGATGCACCCACACAAAACATGAAGCTCTGGCAAGGGATTTGTGCCCTCACCTGCAGGACACCAGTGCTAGGAGCCAATCATATCCCACTCAGATATCTTAGAATCATATAGAAACCGTTGGTTGAAAAAGACCTTTCAGACCACTGAGTCCAACTGTACCTGTCCACTACCAAACTGAATCCCTGAGATCCGTCTATCCATCTTTTGAACCCCTCCATGGATGGTGAGTCCACCACCTTCCTGGGCAGCCTCTGCCACTGCCTGAGAACCCTTATGGTGAAGAAATTTCTCCTGATATCCATTCTGAATCTGCCCTGGTGTAGCTTGAGGCCATTCCCTCCTGTCCCATCACTGGAGACACTGGAGAATCCAAACCCAATGTGCACGGGGGTGCAGCCACTTTACCCTATCCCTCCCTTTCCCAGGCAGGATGGAGGCAGCTTTCCCTCTAGCTAAGGGAAACCTCCTGTACAAGGACAGGCTGAGGGAGTCGGGGCTGATCAGCCTGGAGAAGAGAAGTCTCGGAGAAGACCTGAGAGCAGCTTCCAGTGCTGAAAGGGGCTGCAGCAAAGCTGGAGAGGGGCACTTGAACAGGGAGTGCAAGGATAAGATGAGGGGAAATGGTTTTCATCTGCAAGAAGGAAGATTGAGATGAGATCTTGGACAGAAATGTTTTGCTGTGAGGGTGGGGAGGCCCTGGCCCAGGTTACCCAGAGCAGAGGTGGCTGCTCCATCCCTGTAGGTGTTCAAGGTCAGGTTGGATGGGGCTTGGAGCCCCTGATCCAGTGGGAGATGTCCCTGCCCAGGGCAGGGCTGGAACCGGATGGGCTTTAAGGTCTCTTCCAACCCAAACTATTCCATGATTCCATGACTCAGATGCCTGCAAGGGGGTGACCCAGGTCTCTCCTGGGAGACTTCATTCTGCACAAGACTGGAAGAAAACACAGCCTGGAAGGGTTTACCATCAGAAAACAGGGCTTTATGGAAATCAACTCTTTCCCTGGGAACTTGCCAGTTTTGGTGCCATTTTCTCCAGGAAGAAGCCTAGCAGAATCACTTTGACTTTCTTGTTTCAGCAGTGTCAAAATGTTTATTCCGATCATGTCAAAACACCAAGCTCATTTCTTGAAAGTAAAAATATTTCACTTTGACTTTATCATTTCATTCGCTTCACTTCCACGTTACATGCCGTGAAAGTATTTTTTAATACGTGCTGCTTGAGATCCTTCTGCACCGTGGCATCCAGGTACTTTGTCAGGAGACAGAGCTGGATGGGAACACAGGGAGTTTCAAAGGCCTGAATTAGAAATTGGGTGAATTTTCATGTCACCAGGACGTGCTGCACACACGGCTTTTCCTCTCAGTGCAGAGCAGATGACCTGCACACTGCTGGAGTTTTCTAGAGGCTTCCCAACTCGGCACACAACCTGCCTGATGATTCCTGTTGGGATCAGGTTGCTGGTGGGGTGGCCTGAGGTGAGGGTGATGGGCTACGGAGTGGGATGCACACCCAGGGGGTGCTCCTCTCTCCCTGGCTGCTGCTTATGTTGAGGCTCTGGAGCAAGTCCAGAGAAGAGCAAGGAAGCTGGGGAAGGGGCTGGAGAACAGGCTTTATGAGGAAGGGCTGAGTGAGCTGGGGGTGTTTATCCTGGAGAAGAGGAGGCTGAGGGGAGACCTCATTGCTCTCTGAAACTCCCTGAAAAGAGGTTGTGGAGAGGAGGGAGCTGGGCTCTTCTCCCAAGGGACAGGGGACAGGACAAGAGGGAGTGGCCTCAAGCTCTGCCAGGGGAGACTTAGGCTAGACATCAGGAGGAAGTTTTTCACAGAAAGGGTCATTGGGCACTGGAACAGGCTGCTTAAGGAGGTGGTTGATTCACCTTCCCTGGAGGTGTTTAAGGCACGGGTAGACGAGGTCCTGAGCATGTTTTAGGGATTGGTGGGAATGGTTGGACTCAGTGATCCGGTGGGACTCTTCCAACCTGGTGACTCTATGATTCTATTCTTCTCTCACCCTGCCAGACTGTGGTGCCAGAGGGACACCCTGGCAGTTGGGTGCCCTCTGTTGCAATGCTGAAAGCTGAATTTTTACCTTGGCAGTGAGACAAATTGGTCACAAATGCAAAATTTGGAGCATGCTGGGGTTGTTTTGCATGGGCAAATATCCCATCTGCCTTCCAGCTGGGCACTGCCCAGCTCAGTCCCTCCTCAGATCCTGTGCTGGCTCCTACAGCTCCATCATCCCCCATGGCACACTGCTCTGGACTCTGGAGCTGCTGGGCATCCCCCAGGGATGGTGATGGGGATGAAGGCTTTGAAACAGCCCTCAAGTGGAAATCTGAGTGGGGGAAGGTGGCAGAGGGGTCTGTGGGGCATGTCATGGGAAGCTGCTGAAGTACAGGGGTTATGAGGGCCAGCTGAGGGCCGTGGGGCTGTTTATTCTGGAGAAGAGGAGGCTGGGGGGAGACCTCATCGCTCTCTGCAGCTCCCGGAAGGAGGTTGTAGCGAGGTGGGTGCTGGTCTCTCTTCCTAAGTAACAGAAGACAGGAAGACAGTAAATGGTCTCAAGCCAGAGGACGTTTAGATCAGACATTAGGAAACATTTATTTGCTGAAAGAGCGGTGAAGCACTGGCAGAGGCTGCCCAGGGCAGTGGTGGAGTCTTCAGCACTGGAGGGGTTCAAAAAATGGGTAGATGCAGCACTTCAGTACATGGTTTAGTGGGCAAGGTGGGGTTGGCCTGAAGGTTGGACTTGATCTTAGAGGTCTTTTCTAACTTTAATCGTTCTAGGATTCTATAATTATTCAGGTGGAAGAAAGGTGGAGGTCCTGCTGGTCTGGTAGGACTGGAGGTGACACTGGATCCAGACAAGGGCACCAAACCTTGTCTCTGCCCAGAGCTTCAGGGGAGATGGCAGAGCAGGGGCTCAGGCTGCACCACTCTGCCTGTGACCCAGGTGATGAGGGAATGTCTGGAGCAGCATCCCTTCTCCTCCTGCTTCTCCTCTTACTCCTCCTCGTCCTCATCCCACAACTGGCCACTCTCCTTTCATCCCTCCTGTCTGTGGGTCTGTTCATGTCCACTTCAGCCCAGGCCCCACTGCCCCCATTTGCCCATCACAAGGAGGGTTTGCCCTGGAGGGGTAGGGGGGATGCTGAGGGGCTCAGCATGGTACCCGCTGGACATTCTTCTCTTCATATCAGAGAATCTGAAAAAGGTTTGGGTTGGAGGGGACCTCGGAGATCGTCCGGTCCCACCCCTGCCATGGGTGGGGACGCCTCCCGCTGGATCCGGGGGCTCCGGGCCCCATCCGGCCTGCCCTTGAACCCCTCCAGGGATGGGGCAGCCGCCACTGCTCTGGGCGGCCTGTTCCGGGGCCTCCTCGCCCTCATGGGGGAACGCTTCTCCCTAGGATCTCATCTCAATCTTCCCTCTTTCAGCTTTAAAATAATTGCTTTATGATGTTGAGGCTCTGGAGCAAGTCCAGAGAAGAGCGACGAATCTGGTGAAGGGGCTGGAGAACAGACCTTATGAGGAACGGCTGAGAGAGCTGGGGGTGTTTATCCTGGAGAAGGCTGAGGGGAGACCTCATTGCTCTCTACAACTCCCTGAAGGGAGGTTGTGGAGAGGAGGGAGCTGGGCTCTTCTCCCAAGGGACAGGGGACAGGATGAGAGGAAATGGCCTCAAGCTCCGCCAGGGGAGATTTAGGCTAGAGATTAGGAGGAAGTTTTTCACGCAGAGGGTCATTGGGCATTGGAATAGGCTGCCGAGGGAGGGGTTTGATTCCCCTTCCCTGGAGGTGTTTAAGGGACGGGTGGATGAGGTCTTGAGGGACTTGGTTTAGTGTTTGATAGGAATGGTTGGACTAGAAGATCCGATGGGTCCCTTCCAACCGGGTTGTTCTATGATTCTATGATTCTAAGGAGGACCAAGAACATTTCTGCATCTTTGATGGACTTAGTTCTGCAGAGCAGTGACATAGACCATATTGGCATCTCTTTCATCTTACTTTATCAATACAATATTGAACATCTAAAAACTAGTATTATTATATTGAAAAATTCAGGGTATGAAAACTTGAGCTGATTTTGCTGGATATCTGATGAAAGCTGAGGTGTTGAGGGACATGGTTTAGTGTTTGATAGGAATGGTTGGACTAGATGATCCGGTGGGTCTTTTCCAACCTGGTGATTCTATGAAATCCTAAGATCATTCAGACCAGTTTGGCAGGTGACTTGCAGCAGCCAAGGCACCAGAGCATCCATCTGCTGATTGTGGGCATCCAACTCCTCTCCCTGCCACCCTCACTTGAAAGAAGCAGCTTACACATGTGGTACCAGAGCTGCTCCTGCTCACTCCAAACCCATCCAGCTCCTGTTTTCCCTTT
The DNA here is from genome assembly GCA_033558105.1 of Coccyzus lansbergi. NCBI lineage: Eukaryota > Metazoa > Chordata > Aves > Cuculiformes > Coccyzidae > Coccyzus > Coccyzus lansbergi. Next base: position 1,112,773 of record JAUMJK010000780.1, on the reverse strand, counting down.
CAGCCTCATTCAGCACCTTGGAGGTGCTGAGCACCTTAACGAAGCTGGACCTTAACGAAGCACCTTGGAGGTGCTGAGCACCTTAACGAAGCTTGTAAGTGCCCTGTCCCTTCCTGCACATGATAAGCAAAGGTGTTGAGTGACATCATCATCATCATCAAGAGCAAAATGGCTCTTGTTCCAGATCCTGCAGCCCACAGGAGCCCCACTTCCCAGCCAGCTGGTATTATGGGATGGGAGCACCACACCTCATGGGATGCCTTTGCCCAGGCACTGTTGGAAACTGGTAAAAAAAGAATGAGCAAGGAGTTGCACCAAGCGAGAGCTGCACTGCCAGTGTTGGGTGTTTTGACAGGAATGATTAGACTCGATGATCTCTCGATGGTCTCTTCCAACCTGGTTGTTCTGTGATTCTGTGGGTGTTGGGAAAGAGATGTGAGCCTGGACCCTGCAGCCCCAAACATCTCCACCATCCCTTCCTCTGCTGCTGCTGGGACTCTGCCCAGCTCGGCTCTGCTCTTCTTCTCCCTTCAGGCCCTGCCTCCCCCAGCCCCACCAAACCCACTGAGTGAGTAATAAAAATCCTTGAAATCCCAGTGCTTACCCTGCAATTCCCTGCCTCCTTCTCCGTGGCCGTGCAGGGTGCAGGCAGGACCAGGGGTGTCAGGGAGAGGCAAGGCAGATCAATGTCCCCGAGCTCTGCTCTTCACTGTCTCTGACCATAAAGAGGAGCATGAGCAGCAGGGCCTGCTGCTTAACGAGGGCAGTGACAGCGTGCAGCTGCCTTAATAGAGATGCTCCTGCCTGGTGCCAGGTGGATAAGTGATAATTAACCAGGTGCTTGGGAAGGTGATGCTGGAAGCCAGCCCCTTGCTGCTGCTACTGTGGGGCAGAGGGCTGAACACCCACCTCTGTGCACTCCAGACCTGCAGATGCCTTGGTTAGGGCCATGTGCACCCAGAAATGTGATGCTCCACACCCTCAGGGGTGAGCAAGACCATAGGTAAGACAAGCACGGGAGTACCAGGCAGCGGTGATTGCTTTTAGGTGCAAGGAACCACAAAGCCACACAACACTGGCCTGTCACCTTCACCACCAGCAGCTGTCCTTGTCTGCAAAGGTAAATACTGCTGTACTGGTGGGGAAACTGAGGCAGTAAGTGAGCAAGACCAGCAGTTTTCTGCAGCATTAGGTGTAGAAGCACAGAATGGTTTAAGTTGCAGCTAAAGCCCAGCCAGTCCCACCCCTGCCATGGTTAGGCACACCTCCCACGGGATCAGGGGCTCCAAGCCCCATCCAACCTGCCCTTGAACCCCTCCAGGGATGGGGCAGCCACCACTGCTCTGGGCAACCTGGGCCAGGGCCTCCCCACCCTCACAGCAAATATTTCTTCCTAAGATCTAATCTCAATCTTCCCTCTTGCAGCTGAAAATCTGTTCCCCTCATCCTCTCCCTGCAGTCCCTGATCAAGAGCCCCTCCCCAGCTTTCCAGGAGCCCCTTTCAGCACTGGAAGCTGCTCTAAGGTCTCCCCAAAGACTTCTTTTCTCCAGGTTGATCAGCCCCAACTCTCTCAGCCTGTCCTTGTACAGGTGGTGCTCCAGTCCTTGGATCATCTCTGAGACATCCTCTGGTGTTGCTCCAACAGATCCATGTTCCTCCTGCTTGACCAGGCACTGGAGTGACCTGGCAGCATGGACAAGGAGGTCTGAGCACTGTCATCCATGGGGTGAGGTGGGTCAGGGTGGTCACAGCGAGGTGCACCCACTGCAGCAGAGAAAGAGAAAGGCTGCTGGAGGAATTTAGCAGCACTGGGCAGGGAGGGACAGCCGTGGAAGCAGCAGGGAAAGACTGTCTAGGCTGTGACCCTCCTGCTCAGCTTGGCACTTGGAAGCTGAGCTTGGGATGGAAGAACAAGGTTGGAGGAGACGGTGAGAAACATGGAAGGGTTTTGACTTATAAAGATGAGAGTGAGGGAAGAACCACCAAGTTGCGAGTGGGCAAAAGTCTGCTGAGAGAGGAGCAGACAATTCTGCCTCCAAGGTTCACAGGGTAGGTGAATGAGATGTGGGTGTAAACCATAGCAAGGAAGACCTGGCCTAGATCCCAGGAGAAATGCTCTGGGGAGAAGGGAGGCACAGGGAGATGCGGAGCCTCCAACCAGGGGTCAAGGGGTCTGGGGTCACGTTTGTGCCCAGGGTGCTTGGGCATGGTACAGTGGCTGCAGCAGGGCTGTCCAGGGCATGTCTGGTACCATCCTGGCTCACTTCCCTGGACCAGGAGATGTGGGTCTGGGTCAGCAGGTCCTCGTCTGTGTGGCAAGGGAGTGGAGAACACAACATTGGAGTACATGCTCGCTGGGCTGTGGGTCCAGCAGTGGTGGCTGCTGATGCCCAACAGGGAGGGCTGGGGCATCGGCAGCCACAGCTGCAGGTTGTGTGAAAGAGAGCACTCGTCAGGTCCCTCCTGTAATACTTATTGTATTTATTATATTACATTCTATTTATTAGATTATATTACACTTTATTATATTATTAGAGCTGTCAGGCCAAGCACTTCCAGGCTGGAATTGTCAGCTCCTCAGTTGCTCGGGTAACCTTAGCCCATCTCCTTGGACCGCGGGTGGTATCGCATGTGACTGGGACATGGAAGATGCTGCTTCAGGCACAGCTGGTAGCAGCAGGGGTGACAAAGCCCCGGAGTGACACGTACTCTCATTGTCAGCGTCCCCAGGGCCAGTGAGGTCGGTGCGATGGGGACTGAGGGGAGACAGTGCATGTGCAGGGTGGGAGGACACAGCTGGCACCCCTGTCCCAGAAGGTGTGGGGTGAGTGATGGGCATGAGGGAAGGCTGAGATCAGACCTAAGAGCAGCTTCCAGTACTTAAGCTGGGCCTGCAGGAGAGCTGGGGAGGGGCTCTTGATCAGGGAGTGCAGGGATAGGATGAAGGTGAATGGTTTTCAGCTGAAAGAGAGGAGATCTTAAGAAGAAAAATTTGCTGTGAGGGTGAGGAGGCCCTGGCCCTGGTTGCCCAGAGCAGGGGTGGCTGCCCCATCCCTGGAGGGGTTCAAGGGCAGGCTGGATGGGGCTTGGAGCCCCTGATCCAGTGGGAAGTGTCCCTGCCCATGGCAGGGGTGGGACTGGATGGGTTTTGAGGTCCCTTCTGGCCCAAAATGTTCCGTGATTCTAGTAAACTGCATGATGGCACTGAGGTTCATGCCTCTGAGTAGACTGTATTTTTCCCAAGAAATTCATGACAACCACTGTCTAGCAAAAATCCTGGCATTTCATCAACCCCCCAATGGATAGGGGGGGGTGTGTGCGGAATCAGAGGGGCTTTAGGGTTCCTTCCAAGCCAACCCATTCCATGATGGTGAGAGGAGGGAGCTGGGCTCTTCTCCCAGGTGACAGGGGACAGGATGAGAGGGAATGGCCTCAAGCTCCACCAGAAGAGGTTCAGGCTGGATGTTAGGGAAAAAAAATCATGGAAAGGGTCATTGGTCACTGACAGAGGCTACACAGAGAGAGGGTTGATTCCCCTTCCCTGGAGGTGTTTAAGGGACGGGTGGACGAGGTGCTGAGGGACATGGGTTAGGGAATGGTTGGACTCGATGATCCTGGGGGTCTTTTCCAACCTGGTGATTCTATGGTTCTAAGTGGGGACTTTGCATCCTTGTGGGTGTGAGGGGAGGCATGTGCTGCCAGGGGATGTGGGGGTGCCTGGAGGGGCAGGGCTGCACCCCAGCACCTCTGGGGCAGCAGGGAGGCTCCCACAAGATCCTCGTCCCTCCAGCTCTGCAAGGAGCAAGGGGGATGATTGGCATCTGCCCCGCCCCGGGTGGGCTTCGTGGCTTTGACCTGGCTGACATCGCATCCCCCTGACAACACCAGGGGGGCCGAGGATGGGGAAGCGGTGGGGCTGGGACCCCAGGGCAGGGGCCGGGAGCTGGCACCCAGGGCGGGGTCGGGCGGGGCCGGCCGCACCCCGGGGCGTGGGCGGGGCTGGAGCGAAGAAGGCGGAGACTCCACCTAGTGGGCGTGGCCTCCACAAGGGAGCGTGGCCAGTACCACGACCCCTGGGTCCATAAGGGGCGTGGCCACGACTAGAGGGGCGTGGTCATGGCTAAAGGGGCGTGTCCTCGTTGCCCGGGGCGCTGCGCGCGTGCAGCCCGCGCCCCTGACGTCACCGGCGAGGAGCGCCCCCCTCCGCCCCCTCCCCTCGCGGAGCGCGCCGCCCGCTCGCAGCCAATCGGCGGCCTCGGGGGGCGGGACCGAGGTCGCCTGGTGCCAATCAGGAGGCGGCGCCGGCTGCGCCGCCACAATGGGGGGCGCGCGGGGCGCACGTGGGGCCGGGGGTGGGGGGAGCCCCGGGGAAGATGGGGGGAGACCTCGGTGAACTTGGGGGGAGCTCGGTGCAAGGTGGGGGGGAGCTCGGTGCAAGTAGGGGGGGATCGGTGCAAGGAGTTCTTCACACAGAGGGTCATTGGGCATTGGAACAGGCTGCCCAGGGAGGGGGTTGATTCCCCTTCCCTGGAGGTGTTTAAGGGACGGGTGGATGAGGTCTTGAGGGACTTGGTTTAGTGTTGGATAGGAATGGTTGGACTCGATGATCCGATGGGTCTCTTCCAACCTGGTTGTTCTTTGATTCTATGAGTGGGGAGCTCGGTGCAAGGGGGGAGCTCGGTTCCAGTGGGGAGCCCGGTGCAACGAGTCGGGGAGCTCGGTGCAAGGGGCGAGCTCGGTGCAAGGGGGTGTCTCGGTTCCTGGGGGTGTCTCGGTTCCAGTGGGGAGCTCCGTGCCCGTGGGGCGCTCGGTGCAAGGAGAGAGCTCAGCGCGAGGGGGGAGCTCGGTGCAGGGAGGGGGGAGGCCGGTGAAGGTGGGGGGAGCTCGGTGCAAGGGGGCAACTCGCTTCCGAGGGGTGTCTCGGTGCCCGTGGGGCGCTCGGCGTCGGCCGCTGTGTCCCGCCCCGCCGTGGCACTCCGGTCCCCGCCCCTCTCCCGCCCCCCCCCCCCCCGGGCCCTCCCCCCGGTGTCCCGGCGGCTCCCGCATTCGGGGCCGGGCCCGGCGGAGGGGAGGGCGGCGGCGTTGGGAGCGGAGCTGCTCGGCGGCCTCCCCAGCTATGCGTCCCGCCCGCTCGGGGCCGGCATCGCGGCGGCGGCGGCGGCGGCGGCGGCCGGAGCGGAGCGGGGGGGCGTAGGGGCGGGGAAGCCCCCGCGGCTGCCAGGTGCGTGAGCCGCCCGCATGGCTCCTACGGCACGCGGGACGTAGCGGGCCCCGAGCCGCCCCCGACGGGAGCTCGTCCCCCGAGCCCGGCGGCGGCATCACCCCCGACCCCGGCAGGTGCCTCCCGCGGCAACACCCGCACCGACGATGCCGCCCGCGGCTTCTCGTGCCGCCTGAGCTGCCAGCGCGGGGGATCCGCTGCTTCTCTCCCTGCCTGACCGCTCGGGACCGACCCCGCGGCTCCGCTTCAGCTGGTGCCGCCAGACCTCTCGGTGCCGACCCGGGGGCTCCGCTTCTTCTCGTGCCGCCTGATCGGTGCCAGCCCCGGGGGCTCCGCTTCTTCTCTCGCCGCCCGACCGCTCGGGACCGACCCGGCGGCTCCGCTTCAGCCGTTGCCGTCAGACCTGCCGGTATCAACCCGGCGGCTCCGGTTGATCTGTCGCTGCCAGACCTTGTCGGTGCCAGCCCCGGGGGCTCCGCTTCATCTCCTGCCTCCCAGACCTCTCGGTACCGACCCGGCGGCTCCGGTTCATCTGTTGCTGCCTGACCTGCCGGTGCCAGCCCCGGCGGCTCCGCTTCTCCTGCCTCCCAGACCTGCCGGTGCCAGCCCCGGGGGCTCCGCTTCTCCTGCCTCCCAGACCTTGTCGGTGCCAGTCCCGGCGGCTCCGCTTCTCCTGCCTCCCAGACCTTGTCGGTGCCAGCCCCGGGGGCTCCGCTTCTTCTCTCGCCGCCCGACCGCTCGGTACCGACCCGGCGGCTCCGCTTCTCCTGCCTCCCAGACCTTGTCGGTGCCGGCCCGAGAGGCTCCGGTTCATCTCCTGCCTCCCGGCCGCTCGGTGCCAGCCCCGGGGCTCCGGTTCATCTCTCGCTGCCAGACCTCTCGGTGCCGGCTCCGCTGCCTCCGGTTCATCTGCCGCCTCCCAGCCCCTCCGCAGCCTCCGCCGATGGATGCGGCGCTCCCCGCAGCCTCCCCGCTGCCCTTTGTGCCGGCGACCATCCCGGAGCTCCGCGGCTGGTGATAAAAAAAAAAAAAAAAAAAAAATCCCCCAAACCGACCAAAAAGAAAAAAAAAAAAAAAAACAAACCCAGAAAGCAAACCAAAAAGAAAAAAAAAAAATATATATAACCCGAAGCCGGGGCCAGAGAGGCGATGATGACCATGCAGCGCCCGCCCCGGCTCGTCTCTCCCGGTAGCCTCCGGATTCCCAGCGAGGAACCGGCCAGAGCCGCCTCCTAGAGCCCAACCGGACCGGGGGCTGCGGGACCCCGAGCGCCTCCTCCTCCCCTCCGCCCCTCAGCCCGGCTTGGAGGCCGCCTTCGCACTCCTCTCCCTCTCGGCTTTTGCGGGTTTTTGGGGTTTTTTTCCCCCCCGTTTTTATTTTTTTCTTCTTTTCCCCTTGTTTTTGGGGCTTTTATTTTTTCCTTTTTTCCTTTCCCTTTTTTCTTTCCCTTTTTTTCTTTCCCTTTTTTCTTTCCCTTTTTTTCTTTCCCTTTTTTTCTTTCCCTTTTTTTCTTTCCCTTTTTTTCTTTCCCTTTTTTTCTTTCCCTTTTTTTCTTTCCCTTTTTTTCTTTCCCTTTTTTTCTTTCCCTTTTTTTCTTTCCCTTTTTTTCTTTCCCTTTTTTTCTTTCCCTTTTTTTCTTTCCCTTTTTTTCTTTCCCTTTTTTCTTTCCCTTTTTTCTTTCCCTTTTTCCTTTCCCTTTTTCCTTTTCCCTTTTTCCCTTTTCTCTTTCCCTTTTCTCTTTCCCTTTTCTCTTTCCCTTTTCTCTTTCCCTTTTCTCTTTCCCTTTTCTCTTTTCCTTTTTTCTTTCCCTTTTTTCTTTCCCTTTTTTCTTTCCCTTTTTTCCTTTTCCTTTTTCCCTTTTCCTATTTTTTCCCTTTTCCTATTTTTTCCCTTTTCCTATTTTTTCCCTTTTCCTATTTTTTCCCTTTTCCTTTTTTTCTCGTTTCCTATTTTTTCCCTTTTCCTTTTTTTCCCTTTTCCTTTTTTTCCTTTTCCTTCTTCTTCCTTTTCCTTCTTTTTCCTTTTTTTTTTTTAAAATTATTTTTTTGAGGTGGAAACCCACCGTAACTACAGGGAGGGGGTTGCTGGGGTGTGCGTTTGGGGGGGTGGGACCATGGAAGAGAAGCTCCAGGCGCATCAGGTGGAGATCGACCCGGATTTCGAGCCGCAGAGCCGCCCCCGCTCCTGCACTTGGCCTCTCCCCCACCCCGACTTCGAGGAGGAGGATGGGGGTTCGGCCGGGGGACCCCCGGCCCTGGCAGCGCCGACAGGTAGCGGGGAGGGAGCCGAGAACGCGGTGGCCCCCGTGGAGCGCAGAGCGGCGGCCGCGGCCCCCCTGGCACCCCCTGGCACGGACATGGGGCAGCTGCGCAAAGCCAAGACGTCCCGCAGGAACGCTTGGGGGAACCTCTCCTACGCAGACCTCATCACCAAAGCCATCGAGAGCTCGCCCGAGAAGCGCCTCACCCTCTCCCAGATCTACGACTGGATGGTGCGATACGTCCCCTACTTTAAGGATAAAGGAGACAGCAACAGCTCTGCCGGATGGAAGGTACCTGACCCCCTTGACCCCAGGCCCAGCGCAACTTTCCCCCCTGCTCACAAAGGCACACGGGGCTCTGGGTGCTTCTCCCAGGCCAAACAGAGTTTGCCCCTGTCTGGGAGGCTGAGGGCAACCAGAGTTTGCCCCTGACTGGGAGGCTGAGGGCAACTAGAGTTTGCCCCTGACTGGGAGGCTGAGGCCATCCCCGCTTTCCGGGTGGTTGTGAGGGGAAAAGGGTTTGGTCAAGTTTCAGGGAGAGCAGGTGCCTCCCAGTGTTGTGCACTGGAAATGGGGGGACCTTGTCCCCAGCTCACCTGCTGCCAGAGTGGGAGAATCGCCCTCGTCCTTCAGAGGTCAGGGAGAGGGGATGGCAGCAGGGAGGGGGTTTATCCAGCTCTGCCACCAGCCTGGGAGCACCGGGGTATGGTGACAACCATCCCACTGCCCCTGCGGGCACCCCAGCTGTGCCAGGTCCCTACAGCGTGCTCGGGAGTGCTGTCCCCAGCCAAGTGTCTCCAGGTTGACTTTCACCCAGTTTGGGGTAAATGACCCACTTTTACCCAGCGCATCCGCCTCATCTCAACCCCCTGGGGTCACCAGGGCCCCTGTGCTGTGTGCTGGTGGCTCCCAACTCCGCTCCTGCCCTGCACTGTGGGCTTGTTGGAGATCCCTGGCGTGGGGAGCGACCCCCCTCTCACTCAGGGATGTCACTGTCCTGGCACTGGGTGAGGTCCTGGGTGGGGGTTGCAGTGTCCCCTGCCCCTCCGGCTGGTGCTCGGAAGGGGAACGAGTTTGTCCATGTCCAGATGGTGTCAGTAAAAAGGAGACGGTTTCTCTTAAGCCCTACCCTAAGTCCTGTTACCTCCAGCGTGATTAGTGTGTAATGAAGGCGTCGGGGGCTCTAATTGTGCCCGCGGTCCTGGCACCGTGTGCCCTGGTACTGTCAGCCAGGTGGCCTGAGCTGCCTTACCTTGGGGGATCCCTGGTTGCAAACAGAGCTGTTTTGGGGCTCTGTCTGTGGCCCCTGGTGTGGAGAAGGACCAGCGGTGGGTGTTGGGGGCTGCGGAGGGCACGGGAGGCAGTGGTTGTGTGGGGTTTGAGACCTGTGTGGGTGGTGAAAGCTCCACCAGGGATGAGACCTGTGTCCCTCTGTTGGGGGCGAAGGGTGTCCCCAAGACTTGTACCTGTTGGGGACAGTGTGGGGCACACACTGGTGGAGTCTGGGGACATGGCAGGTTTGTCTGGGCTCTAGTCATCCCACATCCCCAGCGACACTGGTGGCTGGCGAGGCGGAGCGAATGGAACCTATAGGTTCCATTCGCTCCGCCTCGCCAGCCACCAGTGTCGCTGGGGATGTGGGATGACTAGACTGTGTCACTGGGGATGTGGGATGTCTGGGACCCCCCTGGCTGGGTGTCCCCAAAGATGCCCCTGAAGGGCAGCCCAGGGCAAGGAGATGGAGCTGTGCAGAAGTTTGTGTGTCCATCGTGGCCGGGCAGGAGCAGGGAAGGGGCTGCCGGTGTCTTCTGGTGCTGGCACACGAGCTACAGCCACTGAGCAAAGCCCTTCCCGTGTGAGAAGGACCCTGGCTGAGGACAGTGGGGACAGCAACCGTCCTCGTCTCAGGCAAATGTGGGGTTTTGACCCACTCCTGGCTTGCATGGGGTGGAGGAGTGACCCATGTCCTCTTTGGGTGTACTGGGGCTTGCCCAGTGTCAAGGAGTGGGTGTGCCGGTTTGGGTGTGCAAGGTGGCACAAGCTTCCCGTCCTGCCTACGCCAGCGCTGGCTTTTGGTCCCTGGGTGAGAACAGGCTGTGACAGCAGCATTGCCTGGCGGAGGTGACCCTCGAGGACATCCATCCTCCTGGGAGAGCAGGAGTGGCCTTTTCCCATGTCAGCTGTCTCCTGGGAAGTCCCTGGTGTGTCCCAGAGCTACCTTCGCCTGGCAAAGCCTCCACCAGGGAGCATTTGGGAGCAACGCAGGGTGTTCCACCCTGTCCCTTGACCCCACACCCTTCCTGGTGTCCCTTGGGGTAAGAATGGTCCCTGTCCCATGTCTCTGCTCAAAGTGCTACCATGGTGGCCCTGTCACTGGTGACGGGTTTAGTTTGGTGCCTTTCTTGAGGTCGCTGCATCCCTGAAGGCTTCTTGGTGCGTGATGTACAAGGCAGGAGGACAGGCTTGGAGCTCAGCTGCTGTGGGGCATGAAGGGACATCTATAGGGACCGCTCACTGGGGTGGGCTTCCCTAGGTGTGCTCCAGCACATGATGCTCTCCACATTCCTGGCTGTTCTTAGGGTTGGAGCAGCTCTGCTGTGGCTCTGTCACTCGCCCTCGAGGCTGTGGGCAGGTGGCTCTGCTGCCCGGGCTGCCTGGCTGCTCCCTCCTGGCAACCCCATGTGGGCACCAGAGCTTAAACCTCCCAGTCCGGCTCTTGGTGACATGCCCTCCCTGCCTGTGTGTGCCTGGGGTCTGTCCTGATGCCACCGATGCCTGATCCCCGTGGGGGCTGGCACCATCTCGGGCTGCGAAGCAGCGTGCGGAGACCCCTTTTGCTTGGTGGGCTGGCTTGGTGTCAGGGGTTCAAACCTTTCCCCCCAGCCCCATGTCCCTGCTGACTGTCCGGGGATGTCCCTTGCCCCAGACCCCCTGGTTGTCCCCACACATCCCTCCCTGGTGCCGACTGGCAACTCGTGGTGCTACGGGAGCACCCGGGGTTCTGGGCAGTCGATCCTGTTGTAACGAGCTGCTGGTGGGTTGTTAAAGAGCCCCTGGAGAGGCCACGTCCTCCTGCACCAGGCCTGGGAGAAGCATGATGGGTTTCAAGTGCTTCATTACCCAGCACAGCAGTGTCCGAGGCAGGGCCCTGCTAATGGGCTGCTCCTTTAATCAGCTCCTTTGCAGCCTCCCCAGGTCAGGGAGAGTGGGATGGGACCGAGGAGGTCAGGGAGTCCAGCTGAGGGCATGGCATCCTCACAAGGTGCAGCAGAACTTCTCCAACCCCGCTTGCTCTTTCTCAGCTGGACCTTTTCCTGCATCCAGATGGCTATGGGGATCATAGAATCATAGAATCATAGAACAACCAGGTTGGAAGAGACCCATCGGATCATCGAGTCCAACCATTCCTATCAAGCACTAAACCAAGTCCCTCAAGACCTCATCCACCCGTGCCTTAAACACCTCCAGGGAAGGTGACTCAACCACCTCCCTGGGCAGCCTATTCCAATGCCCAATGACCCTCAGAGTGAAAAACTTCCTCCTAATCTCCAGCCTAAATCTCCCCTGGTAGAGCTTGAGGCCATTCCCTCTTGTCCTGTCCCCTGTCACTTGGGAGAAGAGCCCAGCTCCCTCCTCTCTACAACCTCCCTTCAGGCAGTTGTAGAGAACAATGAGGTCTCCTCTCACCTGGATGCTACACCTGTGCCTGGCCTTCTTCCCTGCCAAACCACGGGGTGCATTACATGGTTTTAATGGTGAGGTAAACTGAGGCAGAGCATTGAAACATCTCGTCCATGCTCAGCATCAGGACCAGGACCCGGGCAGGAGGATGAGGGGATGCTCTGGCTGCCACTGTCCCCTGCACTGTGCACCCAGCAGACTGGGCCGACACGTTGGACTCGTGCACCAGGAGCTGCCGCTGCTTCCCGATGCAGGGCAGCAGGCGCCTGCTGACTGACAGTTCTGCTTAATTAGGGAGTTGTTATTTTATCAATTCCAAAGCGCTTGAAGTTTTCTGCTCCAGCTCACGCTTTCCACTTGTTAATGGGAAACCAACACCCTCCATCAAAAAGGCAGCGGCACTGATGCATTTTAAAGGTTTCTGCTTGCTCCGGTTTGACATCCAAAATATAACAATCAAGCAATCAGCTAGTGGATGCCTGTTTGATGTGGCTCTGACAGCGCTCAAAACCTTAATTTCCCAGCCCTCTCCTACACCTCCTCTTTTTTATATCCCTGGGTCGGTATCGTGGTGACTGCTCCCATTTTGAGGACTGGGGCTGTTGGGTCCTGCTGTCCCCTGGGAGGTGGGAGCACTGTGCCATGCAGAGACACACCTTCCACACCTTCACCTGACAGGGAATTGAAATTAGAGAGAAAAAGGGGTGGAAAAAGTGTTTGGGTAGAAGCAGGGTGTGAGTGCTCCTTGCTGCCCAAGGGTTTGGGGCGTACGAGGATGCTTCACCTTCTTGCAGGGCATCGAGACACCCAAGGGACATCTCTGCCCCTGTGCAAGCAAAGGGAGGCAGAGAACAACCCCATGGACGTGGCAGGAGCTCTGTCTCGGTGCCACCCGCTGCCTGAGCTCCTCTCAGACAGAGGCCCCTGCATCTGTGCGGATGTTTCCCTGTGGGGCTGGAGAGGCTCAAAACCAGCTCCTGGCACTGATGGAGAAAACTTTCCCCTGGCAAAGGGCAGCTTGGGCACCAGCGAGGGAGCAGGTGGCACTCTGGGGAGGTGGGACAGCGACAAAGGAGGGAATTATGGTGAGGGCAGGGTGACATGGCTCTGGGGTGGTGTGTTCTGGGGTCGTATGGCAGGCTCACTCCCATTTCCACTGGGATTAGCGGTGTGCGTGTCTGCCTGGCCGGGGGCTGAGCGTGGGTCAGGGCTCCCATGGGGTGGTTCGGCTTGGCTCAGCTCCGCTCCCATATCCCCATCCTCTCCATATATGGAGATTTTTTTCTAGCTGCACTGACAGCCTGATGCTCCCCGGAGAACTGCCCATGGCTGGAGCAGAGGCACCGGGAGAGCCCGACCGTCCTGGGAGCTGAGCTGGGCCATGGGGAGCCTCGCGCTTCTTCACCCTAGGAAGCCCCTCAAGCCAATCATAGAATCCTTTGGTTGGAAAAGACCTTTTAGATCAAGTTCATCCATCCCTGCCCACTTCTAAAGCACATCCCTGAGCACCTCATCCCACCCGTCTTTTAAATAAAGAGGCCACCCTGGCTCTCTAGTTCCCATGTGTGCGATGCCCCCGGGGCCTCCCTGATGTAGGGGGACACCCTGCCCCTTTCCCACTGCGCAGGTGAGGTCCCCCGTGTGCTCACCCCTTCAGCATCCCGGGGATGGAGTGACAACTTCTCACTTGTCCTTGTCTTCACGCAGGGATGGGAAGCCTGTTCGCTCCCCCCCTGAGCTGCTGTGATGTGCTCTGGCAGTGCGGCTGTGGGGGACTGCCCAGCTTTCTCTCCTTTCTTCCCACCTCGTTTTTTTTCCTCTGCTTTTGGAGGTTTTCATCTTCCTTCTAATTCCACCCCCCTTTCCCTTCTTCTGGAATCACTTTTCATGCAGTGCTAACTGCTGAAGTAACACAAACCTGCTAAATGGTCCAGCTTTATGATAGCATAAAAATGATACTATAGCAGTGAGTGGGGCTTTATTAAACCCAAGGGAAAGGCTCCAAATGAACAGCTTGCTCTGCTCTTAACTTCCCCACCGCCCCCGCCCCCTTTATTTTTAATAACCACTGGAATATAAACTACAGTTAAGATCCTGTGGACTAGAAGAGCTCTCACAGCCAAGCGTTGCCTCCATCCATCCCCACACACGGGTCCCTGTGCGCATCCCTCCCACCTGCCCAATGCTGCAATGGAAGGACCAGCATCCTGGGCTGGGAAATGAATTTCCTGGTGTTTGGCTTTATGCTTAAAAAGCCTGGGAGATATTTTACAGGGACGCAGTGTCCTCAGTGCATTGGGCTGGGTGTGATGTGGGAGAGAGCTAGAGCTCCTTGGTTTGACTTCCTATCCCAGTGGGATCCTCACTGGGATGCTGGTGATGGCTGGGGGTCGCTTGGGTTTTGGGAAGGGGCTGTACCCCCTTCCCACCGTGTCCTCATAGAGGGAACAGGCAGGAAGGGGATGGATGTCCCTTCCCACTGCTGCAGCAAGGTCCAGGCTACCTCTGCATCTCCAGTGTCCACCTGAAGCCCTGGTGCCACCATGCTTTCGGGTCATAGAATCATAGAACAACCAGGTTGGAAGGGACCCATCGGATCTTCTAGTCCAACCATTCCTATCAAACACTAGACCAAGTCCCTCAAGACCTCCCTGAGCAGCCTATTCCAATGCCCAATGACCCTTTTCGTGAAAAACTTCCTCCTAATCTCTAGTCTAAATCTCCCCTGGCGGAGCTTGAGGCCATTCCCCCTTGTCCTGTCCCCTGTCACTTCAATCCTTCCTTGAGGGGATGCTCCAGAGCTGGGTATGGAGTCCAGCTGGGTATGGGACCTCCCCTTGCTCTGCCCCCCACTGCCCCCTTGCCCTGCACCCACTAGCAGTGGGCTTGCTGCACCCTGGCTGCGTTATTTTTAATTAGCCCGATGGTTCCCATTGGCTCCTCTCTGGTGCTGAAGGTGCCTGGTTAGTGCGGAGGTGAAAGGCACTTTGGGTTACGGAAGGACACAGGGAGCAGCTCGCCTTGTCTGCCACTGAAGCTCATTTTGGACAGCATCTGTTCATTATTATGTGGTGCCTTGGCTGGGCGCCAGCCAGGAGAACTGAAAGCCCCGGCACAAAGCTTGCTTTCACCCAAGGCAGGGAGGAGGAGGAGGAGGAGGAGGCGGTTGGTGCTGGGAGGGGGCATGGGGACCCCTAAAGCAGGCTGGGTCCTTCCCTCCCAGCGGGGGATGTTCCAGCATCCCAGAGCATCCTGAGCTGTCGCCTGCTGTTGGTCTGGCTGTGGGGTGTCCAGCCCTGCGGGGACTGTTGACTGCCCAGAAGGGCTGGGGGGGCAGAAGTGGAGGGCTGCCTGGTGTGGGTAGCGGCAGGATGGGGCGATGTTGGGGTCTGCATGGATCATGTCTGCTTTTTCCGGAGGGAACTTGATAGGAATGGTTGGACTAGAAGATGCAATGGGTCCCTTCCAACCTGGTTGTTCTATGATTCTATGATTCTATGAATTCATCCTTCCCCTCCCCAGCACCTCCTGCCACCCCGTGCCCCTGGCTGAGTCCGTTGGAGTCTGCATGAGTGATGTCTGCTTTTTCCAGAGGGGACTCATCCTTCCCCTCCCCAGCACCTCCTGCCACCCCGTGCCCCTGGTTGTGTCCTTTGGAGTTTGAGAGCAGGGAGGCTCCTGGGATTTGCAGCCTTCTGGCCCTCTGGGCATGAGTTCCAGGGTTGATGCCCATCCCAGCTGCCTCCCCTGATTTGCTCCTACCAAGCCAGGGGTGCCGCAGTGACGCAGCTTGCTGCTCTGTCCCTTGGGGACACAGGTTTCTGAAACAGCTCTGGATAGGGACACAAATAGGGACACCTGGGGGATGCCAGCATGGCCACCCTTGCCTGAGCTTGCCCACTGGGCTGGGCAGAGAACGGGAAGCTGCGGGCAGCGATGCCTCAGGGCATCCACCACCTGTGCACACGCGCTGGAATTTTCACGTGTTCCCTCGCATGCCTGTGCATTCGGGGCACACACGGTACACGTGCATGTGCACCCACACATTGTAGTGGGATGCATGGCGGGTGTGCGAGGGCAGAGCCTGGAAGGAGCCTGGAAGGAGCCTTGGACTGGCTGGCGCCTCTGCATGGTTCTCCTGGGAGCATGGGCTGGTGGCAGCATCCCTGTGTCCCCAAGGGCTGGGAGGGGACATCGTGGCATTGCAAGGGGTGGTGGGGACCTGGGTGCTTTTGAAGGCTTGGTTGTGGCTTGGGGTGATGGAGAGCCCACAGAGCAGCCACTTTTGATTTACTGGTAAGGAAAAAGCGAAAAAAAAAGGAAGAATTCCCCAAAACGCAAAGAAAAAAAATCCAGCCCCAAGAAGGAGAAGAAAGGCAAGGGTTGTTGGGAGCCTCCTGGCACGGTGCCAGCCTGGGGACGCTCCGGAGCAGACATGCCAAGCTATAATTGCAGACAGGCTCGTTTCAAGAGACGAGACGGTTATTTTTAACTCGAGTTAAGGTAATGCACTTGATCTCCTGCCTGCTGGTTCAAAAGTTCGACACACACCCCACTCCCCAAACCCTGTCTTTGCTCGCCCACCCCGTGCCAGTACCCCTGGGTGCCCCTGGGAAGGCGCATCCTGGCTCCGTGGTCGGACACGGCGGCGCTGCCAGCCACCCTCGCCCTCCCCAGGGCAGCCTTTGTGTCTCCCAGGGAGTCTGGCTCCAGTCCTGCGGGACTGGGAGGAGGCCGTGGCCGGGGACAACCCTGGGGTACAGAGGAGACGGGTGTTTGCGGGGCTGTGCAGCTCCATGCCCAGTTTTGGTGCTGCTGAGGTTTCCGAGGGATGGTGCTGGGTGCTGGGGTACTGGATCTTGCTCGGAGTGCGGTGGGAGAGCCCTGCAAGGTTGTGTGTGGCAGCATTGCTCACTCTCAGAGGTCCCGAGTGCTTTCTAGTCCCTTGTGCTGATGGCTGTTCTGCCTTGGCAACTGCTGAATCTCCTCCAGCAGCCGGGCTGGCAGGGCAGGGCAGGAGTGAAGGGAGATGAGTTCTCACCTCCTGGGCTTTTGGGGGATCCTTGTGGTGCAGGCTGAGTCTCCAGACCACCCGTCTGGTCGGACGATCCACCAGGTGTGATGTTCCCAGTGCTGCCTGTCGGTGCACGCCGAGGACTGTGCAAGCACCTTGACCTTGGCTGCTGACAGTGGGAGAGGCCAAAAGCCAGGCACAGGGATTTATTGCCTCTTTTTTTGGCCTTAAACCATATTGCAATGTGCCAGGAGGGCCTGGGTGCCCTCTGCTCCCCTGAGATGGGATCTGACTCTGTGGGTTTCAAGAGCTGCTAGACTGGTGAGCACAGGGACGAGCCTGGCACCTGCTCCTGGACCTCTGCCCAAACCATCCGAAGCTGAAGAGGAGCAGAAATGCTCCCAACATGTCAGGTCTGGACCTGCAGTAGCTGTAATTAATCCTTTACGCCCCTCATCAGCCTCCCCAGGACCTCAGCCGGTGGGAATGAAGCCCCAGGGTGCTCTGGAGCAGGAGCAGTGTGTCTGTCCCCCTGTCCCCGCATGCCCTCTCACCCTGGTTCGTGGCGTCAGCAGTTTGCCAGACAGTTGGGAACTCCCCGCGTGGCTGAGATCTCTTTTGTCCTCGGCTGTCGCAGGGCTGGGTCTACCAGCTGCAGGTGCTCTGCTGCTCTCCCTCTGCGCTGCCATCCTTTGGCATTTCCCTCCCGTTGGATGTAGCCGCTTTTGGCAGGAGCACTGAGGTTCGCAGTTTGAGGGAATGGAAGGGGAGTTTAGACCCACTGGACACATTTAGTGGCGTTTTACCTCTCACCAGGGCTGGCTGCTGGACCTCGTGGCTGTGCATCATCTGCCGGAGTGGATAAATCAGGGGGAATAGCCCAGCGGCATCAGCCGTGAATTGTGGGGCCATTATCTGTAATGAGTTCAACAAGGATGCACGGCGTGAGCCGAGGGGGGAAACCTCACTGGGATTATTCCTGGACTGTGGCCCTGGCGGCTGCCTCTGTGAGGGGCTACACGGCCACGCGCTCCCCTGGTGCTCCCTGTTTGCAGAGCTGTGTGATGGGAAGGGCAGCCCCTCATCCCCTCTGCACGAGGGACGGGGAGCAGAGAATCATAGAATCGTAGAATCATAGAATCATAGAATCATAGAATCACCAGGTTAGAAGAGACCCACAGGATCATCGAGTCCAACCATTCCCATCAATCACTAAACTATGTCCCTCAGCATCTCGTCCACCCATCCCTTAAACCCCTCCAGGGAAGCTGAATCACCCCCATCCCTGGGCAGCCTCTGCCAGTGCCCAATGACCCTTTCTGTGAAAATTTTTTTCCTAATGTTCAGCCTAAACCATCCTTGGCAAAGCTTGAGGGGACCTGGGAGGCTGTGTGGGTACCATTGGCTCCATCCTGGTGGGACTGGGCACTGCATCATTGTGTTCTGAGCAACACCAGCACCTTCCCAGGCTCTGGAATGAGTTTGGTAGCACAGGACTGGGAGTGCCTGGTGCAACCACTAAGGATGGGAGATTAGGACTGTGACCCAGCTTGGGACTTTTCTTGGGACCTTACTTGGGGCCATGCTTGCTCAGGACCCTGCTTAGGACCTTGCTTGCTTTGCACCCTGCTTGGGACCTTGCAGGGGACCCCATTTGGGACCTCCTTCAGCAACTGCTCCTTCCCCCCCACTACACAGCCAGTCAGAGCTGCCAGGAGCTGCTGGGAGCAGCAGGCAGCAGGTTTAAGCAGGATGGAGGGCAAGTCCCCAGCTCCTCAGCACCGCACTGATGGGTTGAGGCAGCCAAGATGATATTATAGGAATGGTTAGACTCGATGATCCAGTGGGTATCTCCAACCTGGTGATTCTATGATGCTGCTGTCACCTCCTGCCTGCGAGCTGCCTGCCCCTCGCGCCCTCCCTGCCCAGGTGGAGCACACGTGTGGGGCTGCAGGGAGGAATCAACCTGCTGGCAGGGCGACAGGATCATAAATTTGGGGTTTTTTTTGAACCTGTCAAACCCCTGCCTGTCCCAGGGATGTAAGACAGGGTTTTATTGCCTCCTGCTTGATGGTTATTCCCTTCTCCTCTGTGGCTGTGATTTATCTCTGCACTTTGTGCTGATTGGATTAGAAGTTTAAATGCTAAGGGTGCATAACAATATATTTTTCTTATTAATATTAAAAAATCATTATTGGATTTTTTATAGTTCTGTTTTGAATTGAATCCCCTTGCTTGATTTATTCTCTCTCCCAGAGTAGAATTTAATGCTAATAGGAACAATCATTGCTTTGTTTTGAATCTTTGACTGTTTGGAAAACTTTCCTTGCAAAGGGAAATTAACGGCGTTATTAAGAGTCCATTAAAAGGGGGTTTGCCTATTCCTAGCGATTACCTGTGAGCTGGAGAGACAACAACAAGCAAAGACAAAGAGTCTCCTTTGCAGGGCTTTCTGCTTGCACCCTCTCCTAGGTGTCGCCCAATTATTGTGCTGATTATTCTAATCAGCTCTATTCCATCACAGGTATTATTTGCAGGGCTGTTGGTTTGATTTCTTGCAGGACAGTGGGTGCTGAACACATGTGTGTGGTGGTGGAGTATGACTGCTCCATGCTCACCTCAGCGCAGTGAAAGGCAGCGATGGGGGCTTTGGGGACCATGGGGCTGCTCTGCTTCCCACTAGATTAATGGTTTTGAGGCAAACATCATAGAATCACAATGGTTTAGGTTGGAAGGGACCTCAAAGCCCAGCCAGTTCCACCCCTGCCATGGACAGGGACACCTCCCACGGGATTAGGGGCTCCAAGCCCCATCCAACCTGCCCTTGAACCCCTCCAGGGATGGGGCAGCCACCACTGCTCTGGGCAACCTGGGCCAGGGCCTCCTCACCCTCATAGAATATGAGCAGCAGAATGTCAACCCTGAGCTGACGCCTCTTGCAGCATCCACAGGACTGTGGGTACCAAATAGGTGGGATGGTGGATGCTGAATTTCCTCCTTGTGATGCCCTTCATCAACGAATGGTGTGTCTGCTTGCGCGTGGGGACCACTCATCCTCCACCCAACACATGGATTGTGCACAGTTTGCTTCGCTTTCAGCTGCCTGCCGCTCTCAGGGCTCCAGCAGGCAACGGGGCTGGGCATGTGGAAACAGGCGGGTGGGAATGAGAGACCTCATTACTCTCTACAACTACCTGAGAGGAGGTTGTAGAGAGGAGGGAGCTGGGTTCTTCTCCCAAGTGACAGGGGGCAGGACGAGAGGGAATGACCTCAAGCTCCGCCAGGGGAGATTTAGGCTAGAGATTAGGAGGAAGTTTTTCACACAGAGGGTCATTGGGCATTGGAATAGGCTGCCCAGGGAGGTGGTTGAGTCACCTTCTCTGGAGGTGTTTAAGGGACGGGTGGATGAGGTTTTGAGGGACATAGTTTAGTGTTTGATAGGAATGGTTGGACTAGGTGATCCGATGGGTCCCTTCCAACCTGGTTGTTCTATGATTCTATGATTCTATGAATGGGACAGAGGATGCCCCGTCCCTGGGGGTGACCAAGGCCAGGTTGGATGAGACTTTGAGCAGCCTGATCCAGAGGGATGTGTCCCTGCCCATGGGACAGAATTAGCTGATCTTTAAGGTCTCTTCCAGCTCAAACTGTTCAATGATTTCACGATTCTATGATGCCAGGTGGCTGATGACGTGCCTGGGCTCCACGCACGGCTCTCGGATGGGTGCAGTGGTGACGGGGAGCTGTGGCAGGCTTGGCACGCGGCTGGCACGGTTGGCAGGGGGAGCGCAGCGTGCCCAGGCAGGGCTGGCGAGCCGCAGCCCCAAGGAGTGCCAAGGCGGATTGGGGTGGAGGTGGGAGAGGCAGGAATGTCACCCTGAGGCACAGAGGGCCCCACGTCAGATGAACACCCTGCAGGTTGCCAGGCCAGCACCCTGTACCCCTAAAGCTGTGCTCCTCATTCTGCTTCTCTTGCCTGCACTCTGCTCCCCAACCCTGGGCTCTGCACCCCTCACTCTGCTTCCCAGACCTTTCCCTCGGCCCCCCAGACCCTGCGCCCCTCACTCTGCTCTCCGTACCCTGCGTACGCAGGGTACGGAGAGCAGAGTGAGGGGCGCAGGGTCTGGGGGGCCGAGGGAAAGGTCTGGGGAGCTGCACCCCTTACTCTGCTCCCCGTATTCTGCACTCTGGTCCCTAAAGCCCCCCCGCCCCGGTCCTGCACTCTTGACCCCTCGTCCTCCTCTCCACACTCTGCACCTCAAACCCTGCAGCCCACACTCTGCTGCACCTCAAATCCTGCAACCTGCACCTTGCACCCCACCTGCTGGAACTCTGCCCCCCTCTCCCCCAGCCACTGATTATTGCAACTCCCGGTGTGCATCCCATACCTTCAATCCCCTCTGTGCTCCCTGCCCCAAATCTCCACACCCCAAATCCCATCTATACTTGGTGGACACACCATACCTGCTCCCCCCACCACCCTCCTACCCCCCAGTTCACCCCATACCTGCAGCTCCCATACTCACCGTGCCTTCCCTGCTCACCCGGCGCTGGCAGGGGTTGCAGAGGGGGGTTCACGGCAGGCGGGAGCCCTCACACCCTGTACCATGGGCTCAGCTTTCCTCAGAGCTGCCATCCCTCTACCCTCTGGCCCATGCATCCTTGTCCACACCTCAGAATCGCAGCATGGGCTCTACCACCTGCCTTTCGGTGAGATTCCCAGTTGACCCAGTGCATCCTGGCCACTGGGAAGCTCCCAGGAGGAGCTACCTTAAAGGCCATCCAACTCCACCCCCTGGCATGGGCAGGGACACCTCCCACTGCATCAGGGGCTCCAAACCCCATCCAACCTGACCTTGAACCCCTCCAGGGATGGGGCAGCCACCCCTGCTCTGGGCAACCTGGACCAGGACCTCCCCACCCTCACAGTAAAGCATTTCTTTCCAAGATCTCATCTCAATCTCCCCTATTTCAGCTGTGTTGCTGTCTGTCTCAGGACACCCTGACTTTTGCAGGGAGCCTCTGCAACCCTGATCCCTCTGGCCATAACCTGGGGCTGGATTTGCCCAGTAGGGGTGCAGACCTCATCCAGCCAGGGTCCGGCTGCAGGACCCCGATTCTGGCCCTGAGCACCTGCGAGGACAAGAGCAGCGAGGGGTTAAATGCAATAAAACCAGTGTGAAGCTTTGGGCTTGGATGCTGCAGGCGGAAAGTGCATTTGTAGCAGCAAGTGGCCGCCTTGAAGACGATCCAGATCTGTCTGGGAGCCGTCTGCTGCTAAAACCCTTTGATCCACTTACTTCTCCCCAGGGAGCTCCCTGCAGCCCTGGTGCTGATGCCCCTGCGGCGACAGACGGATGCAGGGAAGACCCTGCTCCTGCTGCCAGGGAAGAAAGCAGCGGCAGAAAAAGAGACTGTGGCAAAAATAGAGGCGCTTTGGGGACGTAGGAGTGATGCCACCAGGCTGAACCAGCACCGTGCTGGGGGTAGGGGCAGGATTGGCTGGTCCTCAGCTGTGAGGGATGCAGGGAGTGTTGTTGGGTGATGGCTGTGATGCCAGGCTTGGGGAGAACAGGCGGCTGTCACGATGGGGCTGTCATGGGGAGGGTTTGAATCGTTGTGTTTGATAGGAACGGTTGGACTCGATGATCCGGTGGGTTTCTTCCAACCTGATTGCTCTATGATTCTATGATTGTTGGAAGGCCCTGGGGGCAGATCCAGGGGCTTTTAGCCTGAAGAAGAGGAGGCTGAGAGGAGACCTCATTACTCTCTACAACTACCTGAAAGGAGGTTGTAGAGAGGAGGGAGCTGGGTTCTTCTCCCAAGTGACAGGGGACAGGACGAGAGGGAATGGCCTCAAGCTCCGCCAGGGGAGATTTAGGCTGGAGATTAGGAGGAAGTTTTTCACACAGAGGGTCATTGGGCATTGGAATAGGCTGCCCAGGAAGGTAGTTGATTTACCTTCCCTGGAGGTGTTTAAGGCACAGGTAGATGAGGTCTTGAGGGACATGGTTTAGTGTTTGATAGGAATGGTTGGACTCGATGATCCGATGGATCCCTTCCAATCTGGTTGTTCTATGATTCTATGATTCTATGATTCTATGATTCTCTGATTCCAGCCCACTGGCTGACTGTCCCTTGCAGACTTGGTGTAAGGAGTCGCCACTCAGCAGCCAGACCTGCTGGTGATTTTGGAGCTGGAGCGGGTTCTGCTTGGGCAAGTGCATCCCTTCTCCCTCCTTGCCAAGTCCCAGGAGTGGGATGCCCCCTCCTGGGGCTGGGAAGGCAGCAGTGGCTGCATGGATGCTCCTAGGGATGTGGTTTCTCGTCATCCTCACCCTTTTCAACCTGCATTTGTGAGGCAGGAGAAGCAGCCTTGTGCCCAGCTATGCTTGAAGGTTTGGGGTTTATCCCAGTGTGTATTGGTACCTGTTCTTGGTGTTCGCGGCACTGGGATCCTGCTACCATGTTTACTGTGCCAAACCACTGGGCAGGGGGATGACTTTTGGGTTCAGTGAAATTTCTGGGTGTGGGGAGCTGCATTTCAAGTCAGTTGAGCGATGTTTGCTGCTGAGGAGCTTTTTTCCACAATGGAAAAGCAGCCCAGATAACAAATTGGCCGAATGGGGAAAGCAGTGGAACCAACAGCACTGGCCAGGCAGGAACCGACTCCCGCGGGGTTAAACGTCATATCGGCAGCTTGGGTTGAAAGCGATTACTGTGCTTGTACTATAGGAAATGTTTAAAGATTGGGAAAAATGAAGTAAGTGGCTGTGCTGGACCTCAAATTGACATTTTCCAGTGGGTGTCAGAAGTTGGATGCGCTTTCCATGCCCTGTGCTCCCCAGGTCCCCATCATGGATGTGCTTCACCCCTATGGCAGTGGGACTGGGCGTCCCTGGGGGTCCAGGGAGGGGAGCAGCGCTGCCCAGTGTGGGGAGCAATGAGCCCCAATGCACACTGGTGAGTTACGGATGGACCCGTTAACCAAGTTCAGTTCTGGAGTCTTGAACACAGGAAGGACATGGAGATGTTTGTGTCCAGAGGAGGCCACGGAGATGATCTGAGAGCTGGAGCACCTCCCGTACAAGGACAGGCTGAGGATTTAGGGTTGTTCAACCTGGAGAAGAGAAGGCTGTGGGGAGACCTTAGAGCAGCTTCCAGTACTGAAAGGGGCTCCAGGAAAGCTGGGGAGGGGCTCGTGATCAGGGAGTGCAAGGAGAGCCATGTCCTCCCTCCTGGGGGATGGTGTTTGGGAGCTGGTGCTCTGGCAGGTTCCAGGTGATGCCTATGGGTGTGAGGATGGTGCTCTGGCAGGTTCCCGGTGATGCCTGTACCAGCAGGACAGCATTGGTGCTATTGCTGTCAGCAGCCCTGGCCACGCTCACGGGGAAGGAAAATCCCATGGAGGCAGCTATGGAGCTGCAGCAGAGGCCAGAGCGCGGTCATGGCCTGGGATGATCACGGCCGGGTCCAGAGGGGTGGGATGGAGGTGTGAAGGGAGGCGAGTGGGGAGCGAACAAAAGCTGCATTGAGTGACAGTGCTTGGCCGCCAGCAGAGCAGGAACCCAGCCAGGAAAAACAGGGCTTGGAGCAGGGAGCACATCGTGTCCCTGGCTGGGGCCGCGGGGGCCCTCGGTACATTCTGTAGCGGAGGAAGCTGGCGTGGGGACCGGCTGGCTCGATGGCTGCGAGATGCAGCTGACCCCCACAGGGAGAGATACGGGGGGCTCCACCGTGCTCTGCACCCTCCGACGGCATCGCTCGCCCCAGGCTGAGCATCTGCACCCCTGAGCCCACCCAGACTCCCCTCTCCCACCCGGGGAGCTCAGACGCCTCTGGGTTGTGGGTCAGTGCTGGAGGAGGAGGCGATGGGGTTGTGGGGAGGCTGAGGACCGGCTTGTAGACAGCGAGCGGGCGCCGTACCCAGGAATTTGAGGATGGTTTGCAGGCTGCACTGCCCAGGCAGCAGCGTCTAATTCAATTAAAGCTCAGTGTCACGAAACCGGGAGGCCGGCAGCGCGTGGGAGCCGCTCGAGGGCCCCCGCGGGGAAGGCGGACGACTGAAGGGCTGCCAGCGTGTCCCCTGGGGTGTCAGCGGCCAGGGGGTGTCCTGGCCCCCCCAGATCTTCTGGGATTGCTGGCACACTGGCTGTGGGGTCATGCTGGCACCACGGGCAGATGCCCACAGCCTGGGGACTCCCTGGGGCTGCTGGGAGTGTTAAGGAGGTTTGAGGCACAACCCCAAGTGCTTGGGCCCTTCAGGATGGTCCTTTTTGGGATGGACTTGGGAGCTGCTGTCTTCCTGCAGTGATGAGTGGCTTCCCGTTGTTTCTACACCTCCTCCCTGTGCCCCAGAACCCTCTGTCCCCTTCCTTGGCACCTTGTCCCCTATATGCTCCACACCCCCGACCTGTGTCTCCCCAGCTCTGCCGCAGCCCCCATGGCCTCATTCCCACTGGAACAGCCTAAAAATTAATTAAGGAGGGCAGTGGATGGGGTTCAGACCCTGTGGTTCAGGCCTAGACATCCTCACCCTGCAGTCTAGGGCTGATTTTGGGAATGGTTGGACTTGATGTGGGTCTCTTCCAACCTGATGATTCTATGATTCTATGATTTGGGCCACAAAGCTGGTGGAGGAGCTGGAGAACAAGTCTTATGATGAGTGGCTGAGGGACCTGGGGCTGTTCAGCCTGGAGAAGAGGAGGCTGAGGGAAGACCTCATCACTGTCTACAACAGCCTGAAAAGTTGTAGCGAGATGGGTGTTGGTCTCTTCTCCCAAGTGACAGGCAATAAGATGAGAGGGAATGGCTTCCAGTTGTGCCAGGGGATGTTTAGACTGGATATTGTAAAATATTTCGTCACCGAAAGGATTCTCAGGCACTGACAGAGGCTGCTCAAGGAGCTCCCATCCTTGGAGGGGTTTTAAAGACAGGCAGATGAGGTGCTTAGGGATGGTTCAGTAGTGGTCAGGAACAGTTAGACTTGATTTCAAAGGTCTCTTCCAACCAATTAGTTCTATGATTCTATGATTTGTTCCTGCTGATCCAGGCACTGGTTTGTCCTGCGCCTTCTGGGACAAATGGGAACGGCCTCAAGCTCGGCCAGGGGAGATTTAGACTGGAGATTAGGAGGAAGTTTTTCCACAGAAAGGGTCATTGGGCATTGGAATAGGCTGCCCAGGGAGGTGGTTGATTCACCTTCCCTGGAGGTGTTTAAGGGACAGGTGGACGATGTCCTGAGGGACATGGTTTAGTATTTGATAGGAATGGTTGGACTCGATGATCCAGTGGGTCCCTTCCAACCTGGCTGTTCTATGATTCTGTGATTCTAAGTTTTGACTTCATTCCCTGAAACACCTGTTTTTGTGGCTTTGTTTCCAAGTGTCTGGTTGCTCCACTGAAAGACAAGACCCCACTGGTGATATGGACCCAGCACCTTTTGGAATTGCTGCTGGCTTGCAGATAGGGCAGGTTTTCAGGGTCTGCAGAGGGACCCGTCAGGTTTGAAAACAGTCTGGAAGATGCTGCATGCCCTGACCTGGAACATTATGGCTCATGGGTTTCTCAGGCTGGAGAAGAGAAGGTTCTGGAGACACCTTAGAGCAGCTTCCAGTACTGAAAGGGGCTCCTGGAAAGCTGGGGAGGTGCTCTTGATCGGGGCCGGGGGCAGGGATAGGATGAGTGGGAACGGTTTTCAGCTGAAAGAGGAGAGATTGAGATGAGATTTTAGAGAAAAATGTTTTGCTGTGAGAGTGGGGAGGCCCTGACCCAGTTTGCCCAGAGCAGTGGTGGCTGCCCCATCCCTGGAGGGGTTCAAGGCCAGGTTGGATGAGGCTTGGAGGCCCTGATCCAGTGGGAGATGTCCCTGCCTGTTGCAGGGGATGGAACTTGCTGGGCTTTAAGGTCCCTTCCAACGCAAACCATCCCATAATTCTGTGATCTCCACCCACTTCTTGTCCCTCTGGCAGGAGTGGAACTGGACCCCTTGCAGCACACATGGCTTGGGCTCAGCAATGTTCCACGAGGCTGTGGTGCTGTTGGGCTGGATCCTCCCTCGAGCAGCACCAGCAGCTCAGGCTGATGTAATTTTTGCCGTTACAGGTCAAACTGCTCCGTCTCAGGTGGCCAAACCCCTCCGAGACAGGGCTTGTTGTGTTCCTGTTGCTCTGCAGCATCCTAGGGGACCTCTGCTGCCTACCCAGGTGTGTCTGCCTCCTGCCCAGGCTGCCTTTGCTTGGTTGCTGATTCATTTGTGGAGCTGCCTTGGTAGGGGGGTAAAGGCTACAGAATCACAGAATCACAGAACAACCAGGTTGGAATTGGATTTTCTAGTCCAACCATTCCTATCAAACACTAAACCAAGTCCCTCAAGATCTCATCCACCCGTCCCTTAAACACCTCCAGGGAAGGGGAATCAACCACCTCCCTGGGCAGCCTATTCCAATGCCCAATGACCCTTTCTGTGTGAAAAACCTCCTCCTAATCTCTAGCCTGAATCTCCCCTGGTGGAGCTTGAGGCCATTCCCTCTTGTCCTGTCCCCTGTCACTTGGGAGAAGAGCCCAGCTCCCTCCTCTCTATAACCTCCTTTCAGGTAGTTGTAGAGAGTAATGAGGTCTCCTCTCAGCCTCCTCTTCTCCAGGATAAACAACTCCAGCTCTCTCAGCCGCTCCTCATAGGTGCATAGCCGCTCCTCATACAAGGTGCATTTTCACCCCCAGCAGCCCCTGTTGTGGCTCCACCACCTCTGCTCCTGGTCCTACTGGTTTTATACTGGTCTGGAAGCATCCCTGCAGCTCCCTCCCTGCCTGCAGCTGTGCAAGCACAACTCAGACACCACTGTGATGGGCTGGGTCTTCCTGCCACCCTGGGTGCTCGAAGACAGCTCAGAGAAGGAAGGGGGTGTCACCCTGCTTGGGGTGACAGCACATCCTGGGGTGGGATGGGGGGAAGCAGGCAGCTGGGATTTACAGCTGGCAAAGTCTAGGGAGAAATCTTGTGGGGTTCCTGATGCTTCTGAACCCTTAAAGGGGGAAAGCAGAGACTGGGGTTAATAAAAAAGCAACCTGGGAATGCTGTTAGGGAGGAAACTGCCCCTTCTGTTGAGGCTCTGGAGCAAGTCCAGAGAAGAGCGACGAGGCTGGTGAAGGGGCTGGAGAACAGAACCTATGAGGAGCGTCTGAGAGAGCTGGGGGTGTTTATCCTGGAGAAGAGGAGGCTGAGAGGAGACCTCATTATTCTCTACAACTACCTGAAAGGAGGTTGTGGAGAGGAGGGAGCTGGACTCTTCTCCCAAGTGACAGGGGACAGGACGAGAGGGAATGGCCTCAAGCTCCGCCAGGGGAGATTTAGGCTGGAGATTAGGAGGAGGTTTTTCACACAGAGGGTCATTGGGCATTGGAATAGGCTGCCCAGGGAGGTGGTTGATTCCCCTTCCCTGGAGGTGTTTAAGGGACGGGTGGATGAGGTCTTGAGGGACTTGGTTTTGATAGGAATGGTTGGACTAGAAGATCCGATGGGTCCCTTCCAACCTGGTTGTTCTGTGATTCTGTTCTGTGATTCTGTGATCTGATGGGTCCCTTCCAACTTGGTGATTCTATGATTCTATGATTCTATGATTCTTGGGGTGGGGTAACTGTCCCCTACCCCACTCCAGGAGAGAAGTGAAGGGTGGGCTGAGACTGGGGAGCTGCAGGGAGGGGAATGTGACCCCAGGCACTGACAAAGCGATCGGGTGGTGTGACAGGCAGTGTGTGGGGGTAACATGCAGAGTGTGTGTGTGTGTGTGCGTGTGTGATAACGGAAGGGGATAACAGGCAGTAGTGGGGGTAACAAGCATCAGAGCACTCGCCTGGGACCAAGGTGCAGTGGCTTCTCTCTCCCTGCTGCCACCAGCCCAGCAACACTGCCCCAGGCAGGGTGACCGTGTCCCCAAGGGAAAAATCTTCCCTTATCATCACCTGCCAGTGCCTCGGGGGTGGCCAAGTAGGGGCTGTCCCCAGTGCCACCCCCAGGGCTCGTGCCCACCTGGAACAGGGCAGGGACGCAGAGGGGGAGGCAAAACCAGGGCATGTTGTGGGGTCCCCGATTCGTCCACCCTCGCTTACCTGCGGGATGTCACCCGCCGTTTCCCTGGCAACGGCGCTGGCATCCCGAGCACCTCGGGCAGAGTTTCCCTGCCTCCCGTGCGATGTCATCCACTGTTTCCCGGGTAACCCAGCATCCGGGAGCCAGCTCAGGCAGGTAGAGGAGGACATCAACCACCCACCTCCTGCTGCTGCTCTCACCTGTTCACCACCTGACCGAGAGCAGGGGTGGGCTTGGAGATCATCAAGTCCAACCGTACCTGTCCACTACTAAACCAGATCCCTGAACACCTTGTCCGCCTGTCTTTTAACCTAGGCTCTGGGTGGCCGTGGCCGAGCACTGGGGACAGCCTGGTACCTCTTTAGAATCATAGAATCATAGAATCACCAGGTTGGAAGAGACCCACTGGATCATCAAGTCCAACCATTCCTATCAAACACTAAACCATGTCCCTCAGCATTTCGTCCACCCGTCCCTTAAACATCTCCAGGGAAGGTGAATCAACACCCTC
Organism: Coccyzus lansbergi; assembly: GCA_033558105.1. Classification (NCBI taxonomy): domain Eukaryota; kingdom Metazoa; phylum Chordata; class Aves; order Cuculiformes; family Coccyzidae; genus Coccyzus; species Coccyzus lansbergi. The sequence continues at coordinate 1,083,996 of JAUMJK010000780.1, read as the reverse complement.
CCTGGGCAGCCTGTTCCAGTGCCCAATGACCCTTTCTGTGAAAACTTTTTCCTAGTGTCCAACCTAAATCTCCCCTGGTGGAGCTTGAGGCCATTCTCTCTTGTCCTGTCCCCTGTCACTTGTGAGAAGAGCCCAGCTCCCTCCTCTCTACAACCTCCCCTCAGGTAGTTATAGAGAGCAATGAGGTCTCCTCTCAACCTCCTCTTCTCCAGGAGGTGCAGGGGTGGAAAGATGAGGCAGATGGCCTTGGCAGTCTTTGGGGAGCAACAGCCCCACCGGGCATATAGAACTCTGTCTGTTCTCTGCACCCTGAAAGTGCCTCTGAAAGTGCACCTGAGGGTGCACCCTGAAAGCATCTGGAGCCCAGAGGGTGGGTGGCTTGAGAGGTGGGCGGAGAGGCAGAGCTCAGGGAGTTGACACCCACCCTGTGCCCCACTGCATCTCTGTGCAAAGGGCTGGGGACTGCAGATGGGATGCTGGGAGTCAGCATTCGGAAGGGAGGACAGCCCAGGGAAGCTGGAGACCATCCAGGTCAATGGGCAATTCCCTCTCCTTGTTGCCATTGAGCAGCTGCTCTGGGAAGGAGATGGAGATTAGCTGCAGGAGGGCACTGGTGATGCTGGTGAAGGGGCTGGAGAACAGGCCCTATGAGGAGCGGCTGAGAGAGCTGGGGGTGTTTATCCTGGAGAAGAGGAGGCTGAGAGGAGACCTCATTACTCTCTACAACTACCTGAAAGGAGGTTGTAGAGAGGAGGGAACTGGGCTCTTCTCCCAAAGGACAGGGGACAGGATGAGAGGAAATGACCTCAAGCTTCACCAGGGAAGATTTAGGCTAGACATTAGGAAAAAAATATTTCACAGAAAGGGTCACCGGGCACTGTCAGAGGCTGCCCAGGGAGGTGGTTTATTCACCTTCCCTGGAGGTGTTTAAGGCACGAGTGGATGAGGTTCTGAGAGACATGGATTAGTGATTGATAGTAATGGTTGGACTAGAAGATCCGGTGGGTCTCTTCCAACCTGGTCGTTCCATGATTCTATGATTCTGTGATTCTATGTGTTGAGCATCCCACTCCGTCTTGGTCCTGAGACTGTTTTCCTCCATGAAATATCCTTCATCAGGAGTCCATCCTGGGAAACTCTGAGAAGAAAGTGTCCTGGCACCTTATGTTGCCCCTGCTTCAGTTTTGGGTCCTTCACTACAAGAAGGACATTGCGGGGCTGGAGTGTGTCCAGAGAAGGAGTGTGGGGGAGCTGGTGAATGGGCTGGAGAACAGGGGTTATGAGGAGCAGTTGAAGGAGCTGGGGGTGTTTAGCCTGGAGTAACAGAGGCTGAGGGGAGAGCTCATCACTGTCTTCAACTGCCTGAAAGGAGGCTGCAGGTAGGTGGGTGCTGGACTCTTCTTCCCAGTGACAGGCAGTAAGACAACAGAAAATGACCTCAAGTTATGTCAGGGCAGGTTCAGATTAGACATCAGGAAAAATTTCTCCACCAAAAGGGACCTCAAGCACTGGCAGAAGCTGCACAGGGAGGTGGTGGAGTCCCAGTCACTGGAGGTATTTAAAAGATGGGCAGATGAGGTGCTTAGGGAGATGGTTTGCTAGTGGACAGGTATGGTTGGACTTGATGATCTCAAAGACCAGGATCCTGTTGGGTAACAGCAGGAGTCCATGAGTGACACCAGGACACCACGGGGTGACACTGGGAGCCTATAGCCTGCCCCGTACCCTGCCCAGCTGTGGTGGCAGGAGATGTGGGCAGGGCTGTGACCAAAAAAGAGCTCAGTGGGTGCCCAGGCTGTGCAGGCTGCTGGTGGAGCCTGAGCACCCCATCGGTGGGGAGCACTGGGGGGTAGGAGCCTCCTGCCCTGGTGGGTTGCACCCTGTAAGCTCCTGCACCTGCTGGGGCCCTGAGAGGGAGGGCTCCCAAGCCCAGCTGACTGGGCAACTGATGTGCCTGGGGGTGTCATCCCCTCCTCCCAGCTTGGTGTGAGTAAGCGCAGGCTGGTGAGCCCCCGCTTCGCAGGGATGGTGCTGCTGGGACTGGAATTAATGAGCAGGTGCAAAGCGAGCTGCTGCGGGGGGGTGGGGGGGGGGTCAGCTGAGTCACCAGGCAGCCCCTGAGCCTGCTGGGGTGCACGTCTGTGCCTGCCGGGGATGTGGGGCACAGGGAAAGGGATTTGGGGAGCTGCAAGCTGGGGTCGGGGGGTGTGGGCGTCGTGAGGCGTTGGTCAGGGTGCACATGGGTGTGTGGGTACATGCTCTACTCCTGTGGGGGGGACAAGGGGAACAGATGCCTTGTGGCAGGCTCAGGACATCCTGGTGGGACCAGCTAGGCTCAAGCTCCTCCAGTCCTGGGCCAGTGGCTGATTTTATTACCCCACAAGAAGATGGACCTTTTTCCATCTCCCATCACCTTCCCTGGAGGTGTTTAAGGCACAGGTAGATGAGGTGCTGAGGAACATGGTTTAGTGTTTGATATGAATGGTTAGACTTGATGATCCGATGGGTCTCTTCCAACCCGATTGTTCTATGATTCTATGATTCTATGAAAAGTGTGTTTGCTTTTGGTCCCTGTCGAGAATCCAGTGGGGTCTGGGAGCCCTCACGATGCTCCTCAGCTCCTCCCACTGCTGTGATGCTCCTTGGGTTCAAGCAAGGCAGAGAAGGGATGGATCCCACACCTCTTCTCCTCCCTTACTCATTGCACCTCGAATCCTGTGTTCAGTTTTGGGCCACTCACTCCAAGAAGGACATTGAAGGGCTGGAGCACGTCCAGAGGAGGGAACCGAGCTGGTCAAGGGGCTGGAGAACAAGGGTTATGAAGAGTGGCTGAGGGAGCTGGGTTTTTTTAGCCTGGAGAAAAAGGAGGCTGAGGGGAGGACTCATCGCTGTCTACAACTATCTGAAATGAGGCTGTGGTGAGGTGGGTGTTGGTCGCTTCTCCCAAGTGACAGGTGATGGGATGAAAGGGAATCCCTCGAGTTGCACCAGGGCGGGTTCAGAGTGGACATCAGGAAAAATTTCCTCACAGAATGGGTTCTTAGGCCCTGGCAGAGGCTGCCTAGGGAGGTAGTGGAGTCCCCATCCCTGGAGGGGTTTAAAAGCTGGACAGATGAGGTACTCAGGGGTGGTTTAGTACTGGGCAGATATGGTTGGTCCTGATGATCTTAAAAGTATTCCCCAATCTAATCATTCTGTGATAACCCACAGGGAGATCCACAGGCCATGTTCAGGTCCCACCAAGCCCTGGCCATCTCCAGGGGTCTTGCAAACTGTGAGTGGGGTCAGGGAGGGCTGGACTGTTCCTGGGACACGGGCTGGGTCTCTTGGGAAGCAGTGGATGGCAGATGTCACCAGAGCAGGGCTGATTCCTGAAGCAATACTGTGGACCAGATTTGCCATCAGCTCCCTCTGGCCCAGGCCCCTCTGTGCCTCAGTTTCCCTTGACCACAGGCAGCCCCCCTTCCCACCTCCCTGGGACCCTGTGGTGACCTTTGTGACTTGCGTGACTCTGGCTCACGGAGCATGTGCTGGAGGTGCTCCAAGATTCAAGAAGTGTATCGTGCGTGATGCTCAGGGCCAGGGGGCTCCGGCTGCCTCCCCATCTCTCCCAACGGGGTCTGCGTGCAGCTGGAGAGCGTGTGGTGCAGCCCCAGGCACAGACCGTGAGACTTTTCGGCTGCCTAAGTGACATGAAAGGCATGTTGGGCTCTGGGAGCTCCCATCCCCACGCGTCTCGCCCCAGGGTGTGCGTATGCGTGAGGGAGTGTGAGCATGTGGGCAGCTGAGCCTCTCTGCCTGTGTGGGGTGAGCAGGCAGCGACTCTCCTGCTATTGTCATAGCATGGTTTGGATTAGAAAGGGCCTTAAAGATCACCCAGTTCCAACTCCCAGCTAATTCCAGCCTGGCTGCACTGTCTCACCTGGGGGACAGCTCTCCAGGGGCTGTTTTGGAAGTGTTTGGTGACCCTTGGGTTGCCACCACACTTGATGATATCTCAGCATCTCTGGGTTGCCTTTCTGTTGGTGGGGACAGGGCACACAGATGAGGACCTGGTGCCTTTGGGCTCACCTGGGCCAGGAGGGAGATCAGTGTGAGGTGTTTGCTGTGCTCCTGGCCATGCAGGGACATGGTGACAGCTCATTCTGCTGCCTCCTTGTCCCTATCCTCGCGGGATGCTGGCTTGATGCGTGATGCATTCATCTGTTCCTCCCTGCCAGGTGGGCAGCCATGCAACCTTCTCTTCCCAAACCTGTTGGTTCCTGCCAGTCTCAGGAGGGCTGAGCCAGGTAGACAGGGTTTATGTGCTCTGTGTCCCATGCACACACAGAGATGAAGTTGTAAGAGGAAAAAGGGAGCTGTGGGGGATGATTTGAAAGGGTTTGATGGCTCTTGGGTCAGTACCACACTTGGTGACATCTCAGCCGTGCCGGCGTCTCTGCGCTGCCTCTTAGATCTCCCCCTTGGTAGGGATGGGGCACATGGATCAGGACCCTGCCTGGGCCTGGAGGGAGATCAGCGTGAGGCTGTTTCATAGAGTCATAGAATCATAGAACAACCAGGTTGGAAGAGACCCATTGGATCATCTAGTCCAACCATTCCTATCAAACACTAAACCATGGCCCTCAACACCTTGTCCACCTGTGCCTTAAACACCTTCAGGGAAGGTGACTCAACCACCTCCCTGGACAGCCTATTCCAATGCCCAATGACCCTCTGTGTGAAAAAATTCCTCCTAATCTCTAGCCTAAATCTCCCTTGGTGGAGCTTGAGGCCATTCCCTCTTGTCCTGTCCCCTGTCCTGGTGTTTGCTCTGCTTCTGGCTGTGCAGAGACATGGAGACAGCTCATATCACCACCTCCGTGTCCCCATCCTTGCCAGCCTGGATGCCGGTTCCAGGCATTCACCCATTCCTGCCTGCCAGGTGAGCAACCATGGATAGAGTCTCCTCTTCCTGCCAGTCCCCGCCGGGCTGTGCCACTGACAGGGGGCTTTGTGCACTCCGTGTCCCATGCACACACCCAAAAATGAAGCTGGAACTGGAACAAAAGGAGTTGTGTGGGTTTGGGAGGGTTCCTGTGCTGCAGCGTGTGCTGGCGTGGGGTGCTCTGGCTGGAGGGGCTGGTGTGGGGCCAGCTGGCACCAGTGGAGGGGACAGGGCTGGTCCCAACCCGGACGATGCTTAGATGCGCCAAGGCTGAGCTGGGTGGGGTGGCTGGAGCAGGGAGTGCTGTGGGCTGGGGTGTGGAGCGGTGTCGGCGAGGGGACAGCATGGTGGGGACAGCAGGAGCCTGCCAGGACAAGCAGGGGACCGTGGGCGTGAGCAGGTGGACCTGGTGCTGCTGTTGGGTGGAAATCATTCACTATTTTCTCAGACGCTTTTAAAACAGTGCTTTTTCTGCAATGTTTCTGTGCTGCACAGCAGGTCCCCATGACAAATATTTCCTCCTCTCACCCAGAGGCATTGCGTCACCAAACCCCACCCTGCCCCACCTTTGGGACCTAAAACCTGCAGACGAGGAGAAATACTTGTTTTGTTGAGCAACTGGATTTTTTTTTTTTTTTTTTTTTAATCAGAAAATCCATGAAACATCTTTCAGCCAAGAACGTTTGAGGCAGGGATGCGCCTGCTATCCTGGCAACCCGTCTGCTCCCTGTCCACCTCAGGGATGATCACCCATGTGCTCCCAAGCGTTTGCCATCCCTGCTTGCTGGTGGCAGGGTGAAACCTCTGGAGGGGTTTTAGAAGCAAAAGGCAGCTTTCCATGCATGGAAACCAGTCCCTGCATCTCCAAAGGCTACCCTGAGATGCATCTCCCTGAGGTTTGCTGTGTGTCTCCATGCATCTCCCCAGGGTTTGCTGTGCATCTCCGTGCATCTACCCAGGGTTTGCTGCCTCTGCCAGGGAGTGTGCAGAGCATGGAGAGCCCATTGCTGCTCTAGCAGTGACCACAAACCCACTGGGGTCCTGGATGCACATCTGGGACTGAGCACATCAGAAAGGGTTTGGTTCTGCTCTGTGGGGCCCTCGGAGGACACTTGGCCAGAGCTGAGGGACTGGCTGATGTCTTAGCATCTCTGCAGGGTGGGTGCCCTGGGGCAGGTGGGGAATACCTGGAGCAGAGTGAGTCCTCGAGGACACGTGTGCCCCAGTGCATGGCTCCGTGCCCAGTTTTCATTCTCTTTTGGGTGCAGTCCAGCTCTGCTGTAGGTCACAGCCTGAAAACAGGGCAGCCTTGACTGAGCAGATCAAAGGTGGATGGGGCTGGATGTAAAACCTTGCTGGGTTTGGGGGTGCCACTGCACCTCATCGTGGTGCTGCACGTGGACGGTGGTACAAGGGTGACACTGAGGGACTTGGGGTTGTTTAGCCTGGAGAAAAAGGAGGCTGAGGGGACATCTCATCACTGTCTACAACTATCTGAAAGGAGGTTGAGGTGAAGTTGATGTTGGTCTCTTCTCCCAGGGCAGGTTCAGATTGGACATCAGGAAAAATTTCTTCCATAGAAAGAGTCTCAGGCAGGGGCAGAGGTTGCCCAGGCGGGTGGTGGAGTCCCCATCCCAGAAGGGGTTTAAAAGATGTATGGATGAGGTGCTCAGGGATGGTTTAGCAGTGAGCAGGTACAGTTGGACTCGATGACCTCGAAGATCTTTTCCAACCAAACAATTCTATGATTCTGTAATCTCTCCCGGGCAGCCTGGTGACCCAGTGACAGGGTTTCACAGCACAACACAGGACAATTGCCTCCTACAGGTGCCCCAGTACCATTACGCAAGCAGAATGGTACAGGCTGAGCCCTGCTGTTTCCCTCATCTTCCTCCTGCCGGCCGCAGGTGATGAAGAGGAGGCAGGTAGTTTCTCTCCTGAGAACAACCAGGTCCTCTACCTGATGAGCTTTGGACCCTCCCAGGGGGCTCAGCATCCTGCTTGGGGTGCCTTGAGCATCCCTCATGGGTCCTGGGTCTCTCAGGGGCCTGATCTGCTTTGCTTTCAGATCCAGAGCAGCTCCTGTCTGCTCTAGGTGGGCACAGGCAGGGCTGCAGGTGCTGGGTCACACCTTGTCCCCAGTTTCCCACAGCCCTGGTACTGGGCAGTGATTGGGGTAGGGGGGGTGAGGCGGCAGGGCAGCCATCAGGGAATTAAATTGTATCTGAGGAATAGGGAGTGCAGCTGCTTTAATTATTTGGCTGTGGTGAGAACTTGGTGTGGAGGAAATTGAACCCAGGGGAAAAAATACTGTAATTTCATGCAAAAATTACATGGCAGCTCCAAGTGATTTACTGTAGCTATTTTGGTGGCCAGCTCTGGGGTGTAATTAGAGCATTACTGGGTAAGTGGCTGATGGTGGAGAGGGTCTTTCCGAGGTGGCCCAACTGATCTTGTATGTTGGAGAGGACTCCAGGCAGCCTAGAAGGGGGTGTTTTGTCCCCAAAGGCAGGGGGGGTGATGGCTCACCTGGATGCAGGTACCAAGCAGAACATCTCTGACTGTACCAGCACCTCACATCTCGCCCTGGGGAACCCTCGTGGGTTTTATCCAGCTTATCCAGGCCTTACCCTGCTCTGAGGTGGCTTATGTGTGGATCTCAGGGAAGGGGGTGCAGGGGCTCTGCTTTGCCAGGGAGCTGTGCTGGGGGGTTTCTTGGCACGTGGCGTGATGCCACAGTGTTTTCTGGGGATCTGGGAGAGGAGGTGGTTTCTGGCTGGGTGCGGTTGCGTGGATGCTGGGACTGGCTGGGTGCAGGTGTCTGGGATGCTAGGGCTGGCTGGGTGCTGCACCAGCCTGGTGCTCTCACAGGGTGCTGCAACAGGGGCAGAATCCAACCCCATGCTCGCTGCATGCACAGTGCTTGCTGGCTGCCAGCCCATCCTCAGCAGCACCGCGGGGCCAGGGCTGAGCAGGGCGAACAGCAGGGTCTGGTCCCCCAAGCAGTGCCATGCCCGGCGGCACCGCGAGGTCCCCCTACCATCTGGCCAGGGCAGGTGGCCCAGCAGCCTCTGGCTCAGCCACAGCCTGAAGGCGAGCGTGCCAGGGCTTGGAGATGTGTAACAGGCGGCCACAGCCTGTCTGGTACCTCCCCCTCTTCTCTCTTTTGGCGTCACATCTCAGGGCAGGGATACAGGACATGTGCTGAGCTACAGGCAGGCAGAGCGAGCAGGAGGTGGGCAGAGGCTCTTGTCTGTCCCCTACCCCCCATCAGCCCCATGTTTGTGTCAGGGTGCAGCCTGCAGGCAGGGACCCATGACCAGGGCTTGTGTGGGGCCCCTTGGTGTTGGGACGTGCTGCAGCACCAGCCCAGGTCTGCGGGGACCGTGTCTCTTGGTGGCATCCAGTGCCAAGGTGAGCCTGCAGCCGGACTCCGTGCATGCACCTCTGCATGACTGCATCTGTCCAGCCCCTGCCTGCCTCAGGTTCTGGTGCAATGCCACTTGCAGGGGATGGGATCATCTCTAGCTGGGCTGAGCCCTGGGCTGTGCACTCCAAAAGTGCAGGGGGGGCCTTAGCAAGGGGGACTATGGGGAGAGTGACACTGTGACAGTGCCAGGTCACTGCCCTGGTCTCCCGTAGAGGAAGGAGACTCTGGGCTACCAACCCTGCCCACTCCCTGTGCTCCCTTGTGCTCCCTTATGCTCCCTGTGCTCCATTCCTGCATCCCTACCTGCATCCCTACCCACATCCCTACCTGCATCCCTACCCTCATCCCTACCTGCATCCCTACCCACATCCCTGCCTGCATCCCTACCCTCATCCCTACCTGCATCCGTACCCTCATCCCTGCCTGCATCCCTGCCTGCATCCCTGCCTGCATCCCTACCCTCATCCCTACCTGCATCCCTACCCTCATCCCTACCTGCATCCCTACCCACATCCCTGCCTGCATCCCTACCCTCATCCCTACCTGCATCCCTACCCTCATCCCTGCCTGCATCCCTACCCTCATCCCTACCTGCATCCCTACCCACATCCCTGCCTGCATCCCTACCCACATCCCTACCTGCATCCCTACCCTCATCCCTACCTGCATCCCTACCTGCATCCCTGCCCATTCCCTGTGCTCCCTGCCCACTCCATGCCCACTCTCCCTGGTGGGAGCGCCTGCTCGTTAGCTGCTGCCTTGGTGTGCTCTAATGAGCCATTTGGGGAGCGAGATGTGCTGGGGGATTCGTGGCGACAGTGGTTCTGCTGGGATGCAGTGTGGTTACTGCGTTATGCATCACATCCCAGGTTCTAGTGGCAGGACAGGGTTTGGGGCAGGCACCGCGGGGTGATGGGACCTCTCCCCTCCACCCACCTTGGGGAACAGATCTTCTGGTGAAGCTGGGAAAGGGGCTGGAGAACAAGGATTATGAAGAGTGGCTGAGGGACCTGGATCTGTTTAACCTGGAGAAGAGGAGTCTGAGGGGAAACCTCATTGCTGTCTACAAACTATCTGAAAGGAGGTTGTGGTGAGGTGGGTGTTGGTGTCTTCTCCCAAGTCACAGGCAATAGAGTGAGAAGGGAATGGCCTCAAGTTGCACCAGGGCAGGTTCAAATTGGAAATCAGGAAAAACTTCTTCACCCAAAGGGTTCTCAGGTCCTGGCAGAGGCTTCCGAGGGAGGTGGTGGAGTCCCCATCCCTTGGAAGTGTTTAAAATCTGAGTAAATGAAGTTCTCAAGGATCTGGTTTAGTAGTGGACAAGTGCAGTTGGACTTGATGTCAAATGTCTTTTCCAAGCAAACGGTTCTATGATTCTGTGATTTTATGATTCTGGCCCCTCCTGTCTTGATCCAGCTTGGGAACACCCATAGCTGGAGGAGAAGGTGTCATAAAATCATAGAATCATTAGTTTGGAAAAAACTTCTTGGATCATCTAGTCCAAACTTTCCTATCTTCCACTAAACCATGTCCCTGAACACCTCATCCACCAGTCTCTTAAACACCTCTAGGAAAGGTGGCTCAACCACCTCCCTGGGCAGCCTCTGACAGTACCCAATGACCCTTTCCGTGAAATTTTTTTTCCTAATGTCCACCCTAAATCTCCCCTGGTGCAACTTAAGGCCATTCCTTCTTGTCCTGTCCCCTGTCACTTGGGAGAAGAGCCCAGCTCCCTCCTCTCCAAAACCTCCCTTCAGGTAGTTGCAGAGAGCAATGAGGTCTCCCCTCAGCCTCCTCTTCTCCAGGATAAATACCCCCAGCTCTCTCAGCCGTTCCTCATAAGGCCTCTTCTCCAGCCCCTTCACCAGCTTCGTTGCTCTTCTCTGGACTCACTCCAGAGCCTCAACATCCTTCTTGTGCTGAGGGGCCCAGATCTGAACACAGGATTCGAGGAGCAGTCTCACCAATGAGAGTGATCAGTGCCATGCAGAGCCCCAGCAAAGTCACAGTGAGTTTGGGGCTATGCTGGCCCCATCAGGAGAAGCCAAAGGCTTTGGGCAAGAGAAAAGCAAACCACAGCAAGGAGTGTTTTTGAGCAAGCTGTGGGGGCTGAATTTACCATCTTGGGGTCCTTCCAGTTGTGGGATCACTCACTGCCAGTCCTGATGTCTCCATCCATCCATCCTTCCATCCACCCATCCCCTTCACCCTGGGCTGGGACGACCCATCCCCTGAGCCACCTCACTAGGATCGAACTGGTGAGAGCCCCACTGGCCATAGTGGGAAGCAGAGAAGATGCTGGTGCTGTGTCCCTAATGTACAGTGGGGAAAGGCTGTCCCACTGGGATGGGCACTGTGGGTGCCCCCTGGGGCTCTCAGCGAGGTTCCTCTGGATGGGGATGGGGCAGGACCTACCAGGGAAGGAAGGATGCTCTTGGTTTTGAAGGGGACTGGATAAAATAAACCATCTGCCATGGCAGCAGCAACACTCCCATTGTAGAACTTGCTAGAAACCAGCTGTTTGGCAGCAGAGGTAACCAGGGTGGGGAGAGGGATGCTCAGCCATGCCCTACTTTGGTGTCACTGCTGGGGTGGTCCCTGGGCAGAAGGACTCCCCTGATGTGGCTGATCTGCTTTCCATCAGCTCCATCCTGGCTGGGAGGTGTGCTGGGGGTCTCACTCTTCTATGCAGAAAGGGTTGAGCCAAGAATCATCCTGTGGCTTGGGGTCCACCAGGTGCTCTGGTATGTCCCTGCACTGAGTGAGGAGTGGAGATGTATCAGTGGGTGTTCCTGGCTGAGGGCTGCAGGCTGGGCAGGGGGAGCTGCCCGGGGGGCACGGGGAGCAGTGTGTGGTTTGATTTGCATCAGTCACTTCATTGCTGGGTTTGGGAATCACTTGCAGAGCTTGTGGTCAGCATGAGGAGGCACCAAGCCAAGTGCAAAACACAAGCTCAGCTGCCAAATGCAGAGGGGCAGCAAGGAGGGAGCATGGTGTCAGGGTTCCCGGAGGGCTGTGCTGGAGCTGGATCCTCTGGCAGCCACAAGATGCATGATAGAAGTGGTGAGGATGAGTGAGCAGGGGTGGGCTTCAGCTGGGGACCCATCCAGCCACCACAGCATCCATCGTCGTCCTGGCACCTGGAGCTCAGGCAGCCACAACCACGCTTGGGATGGGGCTGGTGAGTAGGTTGGGGTCAAAGTGGTGGTTTCCTCCCTCAGGAGAGGTTGGAGCAACCCCCTCTCCAAGGCCAGGGATGGCAGAGGAACATGGGCAGGGGACTGGACATTAGGAAAATGATGTCACCAAAAGGGTTCTCAAGCACTGGCAGAGGCTGCCCAGGGAGGTGGTTGACTCCCCATCCCTGGAGGGATTTAAAAGATGGGTGGATGAGGTGCTCAGGGATGGCTTATTAGTGGACAGGTATGCTTGGGTTTGACAATCTCAAAGATCTTTTCCAACTAAGCAGTTCTGTGATTCTATGCTCTGACACAGCCTGGCTCCACAGCACACATTCCCAGCTCCACTCCAAGCATGAGGATTCCCTGGATCCATCCTTTGCCCCACGGCACCATGGACCTGTGGGGCAGGACAAGGCTGGAGCCCTTGCCAGGCTGTGCCTGTGCTCTGTCCTGGGGGTGGCATGCAGAGGGGCTGTGGGGTCTCTGCTGCACCATAGGGTCTCCCATAAACCCCAGATGCTATGGGGTAATTAGCGTCTCCTAATGAGCTGCTGGCTGGGCTCGGAGCTGGCTAGGATGCGTGAGGAGGCGGGAGATGCTCTGGCCCCACCATGCTGAGCAGCCTTCGGGCTCCTTGCGTGTCAGCCACCTGCGACAGGAGGGGGGCTCGGCGTGGACACGGCCTGTCACGCCTCTAATGGGCATTTGGTTCAATTAGCAGCGCGTCAGAGCGGCTCTGCTCAGGCGAGGCGCTGACCCGAATACGCTCGCCTCCGCTCGGCAGCCGCCAGTGAGACCCCCATGGCGGTGAGGCGAGTACCCTCCTTCTGCCCCCACAGTGCCCTTCCCGGGGGCAGCGTGTGGGCTCCTGCGCCGCTGCAGCTGCCATGCCCAGGGCAGGACGTGCTGGGGTGGGGAACAGGCCCACGTCCCCAAGGCGGAGATGCCACTTAGGAGCCACATGGCTGTGGGTGCTCAAGAACAGTGTAAGGGGTTTGGGGCTGTGGGGGATGATGGGGAGATGCATCTGGGGTGCTGTGGGGCACTGCAGAGATGTGATGAGGCAGCACAATGGGTTTGCTGTGATGCTTGCAGAGATGCATGTGTGAGATGCAGCGTGGGGTGCTGTGGGGCACCTCGGAGAGGTGAGGAGGCAGCACAGTGGGTTTGCTGTGATGCTGTAGGGATATGGCTGTGGGGTGCTGTGGGGCACATCAGAGAGGTGAGGAGGCAGCACAGTGGGTTTGCTGTGATGCTGCAGAGATGCAGCTGTGGGGCACAGTGTGGGGTGCTGTGGGGCACTGCAGAGACTGCGGTTCTGGAGCAGAGGATATCCCGTGCCCATGGCAGCTACTCAAAACTGAGCCCTTCAATGTGGGCTGCTCCTTCCCTGCAAGCTGTGAGCGCTGCCCCAGCCCTTGGGACATGGGGACATCCCAGAGGCTACTCACAGCTGAGTAGCTGTTGGGGATTCACTGTCCTCCTGAGCCCGGTGTGCTGCTGCTGCCAGGCTGTGTCCCACCCCAGGGGAGCTGGAGGAACCTCTTGAGGCATTTAGCTGGATTTACAGCTACCCGTCTACCTTCTCCTTGGTTTTCTCCTTCATGTGGCTTCCTCCACCCACCCATGCAAGAGGGGCTGCAGTAGAGCAAGGAGCAACCGAGGGGCCGTTTATCCTGGAGAAAAGGAGAGGGGTCTGTCTACAACTGCCTGAAAGGAGGTTGTGGTGAAGTGGGTGTTGGTCTCTTCTCCCAAGTGGCAGGTGATGGGATGACAAGGAATGGCCTCAAGTTGCACCAGGGCAAGTTCAGATTGGACATCAGGAAGAATTTCTTCACGGAATGGGTTCTCAGGCCCTGGCAGAGGCTGCCCATGGAGATGGTGGAGTCCCCATCCCTGAAGAGTTTTTAAATCTGGGTAGATGAGGTGCTCAGGGATGGTTTAGTATGGACAGGTATGGTTGGACTCGATGAATTCAAAGGACTTTTCCAATCTAGTGATTTTATGTATCTGTGCTGTGCCTGCAGGCACCAGAGGTGATGGAGGTCTCATCCTGCTCCCTACCTCACACATGGTGTGGGGGTCTGGCTGCCATCAGCATGAGGAGTCTGTCCTAGTAGTGAGCATCTGGGGTGCCTGCATTCCTCTGGCACGCGGGGTGAGCTGCCGCCCTGCACCAGCTGCTGTCTGCTCGCCAGGCTGGGATGAGCTGAGCAGGGGCACCAGCTGATTAGGGCAGCCTGGAGGGGACAGCCCCATGCTGGCATGGTGACACTGATGGCAGGGAGTAGGGGTAGAACAGATCCAAGGGCTGGAGCGCGAGGACAGGCTGAGAGAGTTGGACTTGTTCCACCCGGAGAAGAGAAGGCTCCAGGGAGAGTTTAGAACATCTTCCAGTGCTGAAGGGGGCTCCAGGAAAGATAGAGAGGGGCTCTTGATCAGGGAGTGCAGGGATAGGACTGGAATGAATGGTTTTCATCTGAAAGAAGAGAGATTGAGATGAGATTTTAGGAAGAAATGTTTTGCTGTGAGGTTGGGGAGTCCCTGGCCCACGTTGCCCATCCCTGGTGACTACCCCATCCCTGGAAGGGTTCAAGGCCAGATTGGATGGGGCTTGGAACCCCTGATCCAGTGGGAGGTGTCCCTGCCCATGGCAGGGATGGGACTGGATGGGCTTCAAGGTCCCTTCCAACCCAAACCATTCCATGATTCTATGATTCAAGGCTCAGTGTCCCCCAGGGATGATGCCAAGAGGCCACAGTGATGTCCGTCCTGCTCTTTGTTGCCGGTGCTGTGGGGTTTTGGGTGAATATGGGTTGTCACCAGTGGTTGTCCCATACCACTCCCACCCTGGACGACATCTCCTAGGATGAGGCACTGTTGGAGCTGTCACCAGCCTCTGACCCCTGGAATATTTTCTCCACTGCTGGCAATTTTTATGTGCGAGCAGTAAATAAGCATCAATTAACCCCTGGAGCCATCCTGGTGCTGCTGAAGAGCAGGCGGCAGGGTGCTCATTAGCGGCCCAGTCGCTGCTTCCTCCCGTTAACCAGCATGTGGATCTCTGCTGGGTGACAGAGTCATTAGCTGGATGGACCAGCAGCCCGGACAGACGGACAGATCTCGGCCACAGGGCTGGGGCTTGGAAGGAGTGCACAGGGTCCTTGTGAGCAAGAACTGGATGTGATGCTGTTGAGGGACAGCCCAGGGACAGGGATGGGGACAGCAGACAGGTGCAGGGGATGTGTCAGGGGTAGGGACAGGCCAACAGGGCTCCCTCAGTTGTTCTCCTTCGCTTTGCTTGGAGCAGGGATTGTGCAATCCTACTCTCATGGAATCAATAAGGTTGGAAAGGACTCCCAAGACCATCCAGTCCAACTGTCAGCCCAACCCTATCGTGGCTACTAAACCATGTCCCAAAGTGCCACATAGAATGATAGAATGGTTTGAGTTGGATGGGACCTCAAAGCCCATCCAGTTCCAACCCTAACATCCAGATGGTTTGAACCCCTCCAAGGATGGACACTCCACCACTGCCCTTGGCAACCTCTTCCAATGGTTGACTCAATGCTGTCACTGGAATTGTAGTTGTTTCCTCCACCTCGTGCTCTCTTCGGGGCACCCTGAGACCCATGAGCACCCCGAGGCTGGAGGGGTGAGCTCTAGGATGTGCTGACTGTGGGGATCACAAAGTGCTTCGGATCCTGTGATGGGCACTTTTGTGCCTGGGTCGATGCGTGTCTCGGTGGTTCCCCCAGCACCCACCGCCCACCAGCTGCACCAGACACCGTCTGTGGTCAAAAGGACACAGAAAGACGCTCCCAGCAGCATCATCTCTGCCAGATACCGATTGATAGTCAAGTCACTCATCCAAACAATGGGGTCCAGCTAATCCTTTTACAATGGGACTAATTGCTAATCAGACCGATTTCACACTGCCTGTTCCCCTGACAATGAGGCTCCTTGAAGAAGGGGGTGAGAAGGCTCCGTGGGTGCCCACGGTTCCCGCCAGCCCCTCCATCCCTGTGCCAGGCCTGCAGCAGAGCCCAGCTGGGCCAGCACCCGGCAGACGGGCACCGGGATGGCACTGGGGTCTTCCGGATTGGCAAAACCTCCAACTTTGGGGTCAGGGACTGGCACAGGCTCCAGTCTCATCACAGAATTATGGAAAGATTTGGGTTGGAAGGGACCTTAGTGCTCATCCAGTTCCACCCCCCTGCCTTGGGCAGGGATACCTCCCACTGGATCAGGAGTTCCAAGCCCCATCCAACGTGCCCTTGAACCCCTCCAGGGAAGGGGCAGCCACCACTGTTCAGGGTAACCTGGGCCAGGGCCTCCCCACTTTCATCGCAAAGAGTTTCTGCCTAATGTCTAATCCGCCTTGTAAACCAGAGCTGAGCAGAACTTGGGTCCATCTGCACCACATGGGCAATCCTGATGGCACCTCCAGCACTCACCACCACTAGCCAGAGCATCCCCTGCCCCTCTGCAGAGCCACGAGGGTGATGGCTAGTGCCAGAAATGTGGGTGTGACCCTCTGGCATGGTCTGGATTTTTGGTAGGGAGCAATGCTTCTCACTGCATGAAAGACATTGAGGTGCTGGAGTGCATCCAGAGAAGGGGAATGGGGCTGGGGACGGGGCTGAAGAAGAAGTCTTGTGAGAGACACCTGAGGGACCTGAGGATGTTTAGCCTGGAGAAGAGGAGGTCGATGGGAGACCTTATCGCTGTCTACAACTGCCTGAAAGGAGGTTGTGGTGAGGTGGGTGTTGGTCTCTTCTCCCAACTGACAGGTGGTGGAGTGAAAGGGAATGGCTTCAAGTTGCACCAGGGCATGTTCAGATTGGACATTAGGAAAACTTTCTTCACAAAAAGACTTCTCAGGCAGTGGCAGAGGTGGTGGAGTCCCCATCCCTTGGAGGGGTTTAAAAGACAGATAGATTAAGTGTTTAGGGTTGTGGTTCAGTAGTGGACAGGTGTGGTTGGGCCTGATGATCTCAAAGGTCTTTTCTAGCCTAGCTATTCCATGCTTCCATGATTCGGGTGCTGTGGAGCTGTGGTGCTGCATGGGGCCAGGATGCTGGGAAGGCCTCTGGTTTGGTGTGTGTGGACAGGGCAGGAGGGATGTGGGGACAGATGGGGAGATGGAGGGAGACACAGCAAGGATGCAGGGCATGGCAGAGGTGCAGGCTGATGTGTGAAGTGATGCAGAACTTGGGGGAACAGGGCAAGGGTGATGTCAGGAGCACCAGTAGCCGAGCCCAACATTGCGGGGTGTGTGATCATGTGCTGCTCCCCGCCAGCCTGGGGCTGGGTGCTGTGGGACGTCAGGTGCTCGTGGGGTTGCTGGGGTGGTGGCAGGAGCAGCAGGTCCCTGCCTGTGTGGTGTTAATAAGCTCCTGTCCCGCCCCTGGGCAACCCCCTGCACCCTGAGCCACGGGCAGGCTTGCGCATCGGGTGCTAATGAGCAGAGAGCTGGGCTCGCTGCGCCTTGCATTTAATTGCTGCTGTCTTTTGGCTCTTAATGAAGCTCTGCTGCAGGAGAGGCAGCAGCTTCTCTTTCCCTGCTCTCCCTCGGGCAGCCTGACCCCACCAGCCTCCACCTGCCTGGGCCCCTGCCCGAACCAGCCTCTGGGTCAGTGGGTGGTGCTGGGTGCCCTGGGAGGGAGGCAGCAGCAGAGGAGGAGGTTTTGTGGCATGTCATCTCCATCCAACTGTGGCATTCTAAAAACCCAGCCTTTCTCGCTGTGCTTTCACAGCATCTCAGTCCAGCCATGGAGAGATTCTTGCAGCATCTCCTGCCTCCTGGGACTTGGGGGTCACCAACTGAGAGGGAGAGGGGTTATTTAGGGTCCCCCTCATCCTATGAGGTGTCCAGCAGCAGCTGGCATCACCCCAGCGAGCCCTCCCCATGCATCCTCAGCCTGAGGGAATGGGGTGACTGGGGAGGGAAGGGGATGACTGGGGAGGCTGGAGTTGAACCCCAAAGCAGTGGGGAGGGATGGAAATGGAGTTACTGGGATTACTGGAGCTGAACCCCAAAATGATGGGGAGGGAGAGGAGTTGTGGGGTTCCTGGACTTGAGCCCCAAGGTGACTGGGGAGGGAAAAGAGTCGGGGGGCTCCTGGAGCTGAGCCCCTATGTGACTGGGGAGGGAATGGGGTGACTGGGGAGAGAATAGGGTGACTGGGGAGGCTGGAGTTGAGCCCCAAAGCAGTGGGGACAGAAGGGAATGGGGTGACTATGGTTGGACTCGATGTTCCGGTGGGTCTCTTCCAACCTGGTTGTTCTATGATTCTATGTCTGTGGGTGCTGGGTGGCACCATGCAACTGAGCTGGTGGCCATGGCTTCGACAGCCAAACACTCTGTCCCCTGCCACTTGCAACGTGACTCAGTGGCATGGAAGGGAGTTTGGGTCACCTCGTGTCTCAAGGGAAAGGTGTTTGGGTGGTGAGAGAGAGCTGTTCCTGCCTGGCAGACTAGCCCAGCACTCGGCTCGCTCTGGCTGAAGATGATGAGCAGCCACTGTCAGGGGAGGCAGCGCGTGTCCCAGCCTGATCCATGCCAGTTGTAGCTTGCCCCCTCTCCACCTGTGCATGTGGCTGTGCAGGAAGGGGTTAACAGCTAGCCCATACCTGCAGTTGCATTTTAAAGATGTGAAATTAAAGCCCGTAATTTATTCTCCCCACACACGAAGGAGCAATTAGTTCTAAACACGGCTTAATCAGTCAGCGCGAGATTGATTTCTGTAGACTTGGATTTGGTGGCTGCTGGCGAGGAGCCAGCCTGGGAGCAATCTCCAAATAAATGAAGTGCAGAGAAGTAAAGCCATTACATAATATGATGGATGAGGCTGGAGCTCACTCGCCTCTTCATTAGTATTCCAGTGTAGGCCGGCGCAGCACCAAACTTTCTCCCCAGCACCTTGGTTTCTTCCCTCTCCTTATCCCACTGCCCCCATCAGCAGGACCAGGAGGATCCACCTGCCTCCCTCTGGCAGCCCCTGCCGAGCCCTGGGGGCAAGGGTGTCCCCACTGTGGTTTGGTGCCCCTTTGGGATACTCTTCCCTAGGCTCTTTGTCTTGCCTTTCTTCTTTAGACCCAGGGGAAACTAAGGCACAGGGAGATGGAGTGACGTGAGCTGCAGAGGATCAGCAGCAAGGAGGCAGATGTCCTCATCCTTTCTCCTCCCCTGAAGGCATCTCTGCAGGGTTTCCCCAGTCTGTCACCCCAGAGGGCAGTGGCAGCTTGAGATGTGTGCGTTGGGACTCTCTGCCTCCTCCTGCCTCTGTGAGGGCATCCCTGCTCCAGCCAGTGAGCTTCCAAGCCACAGCAGAAGGCAGGAGCCAAGAGAACTGGGCCATTGCCATTAAGTGAGTTTAAATTGGAGGGGGGGAAGATTTAGATTAGACATTAGGAAGAAACTCTTCACGATGATGTTGGTGAGGCCCTGGCCCAGGTTGCCCAGAGCAGTGGTGGCTGCCCCATCCCTGGAGGGGTTCAAGGGCAGGTTGGATGGGGCTTGGAGCCCCTGATCCAGTGAGAGGTGTCCCTGCCGATGGCAGGGGGGTGGGACGGAATGGGCTTTGAGGTCCCTTCCAACTCAACCATTCCATGATTCTACAATTGCCCTCAGTAGGAAACCCCTTTGAGATGCTGGATGGGGGAGCCAGAAGTGTCTGGAAGGAAAGCATTCCCTGGTCTGAGCAACGGAGTTGGATTGGCAGCCCCTCCATGCTGTGGTGCCTGAGCCTCACGGGTGGGGTTGGTGCTTCTGTCCCTGCCTCAGAGCCTGCAGGCAGGCAGAGGTCCAGACCCTCTCCAGTGGGGCCCCAGCCCTGCTCGCAGGAGGTGACAGGCATTTTGGGGACAAGATATCACTCTGCACGGTGCTGACAGGTTGCTTTGGGCTGGGTTGATGCCTCCGCTGCACCACTCACACTTTTCTCTCCCAGGTGTTAAGGGAGGAGGGGAGCAGGGCAGGGAAAGTGGTTTGGAGCCAGGTCCATAGGGTTGGTGCCCAGCTCTGTGTGGGCAAAGGAGATCCCTCTGTCCATGATGCTGGTGTGGTGCCTGGCGTTGGGGAGAGTGGGATGAGATCCCTGCAGAGATGTGTGTGGGTAAGGCTATTCTGGGATGGTTTGGACTGGGAGGGATGAGGAAGACCAAGACCTGCTCCTGGTCCTGATTCTGCCCCTGCTTTTCTTGCCTCACCTTGTCCGTCATCAGCTTCTGCTGGGGAAGAAGTGTCCCCTGAAACTAAGCCCTGTGTGGTGCAGCCTGATGCGGGTCCCTGGGGCACAGGCTAACGACTCCCTGCTGTGACAGTAATTGCGCTAACGACAGGTAGCTGATAGCAGAAGGCCATGACCCTTGGGCTCCTGGAGCCAAGTGCCCAGCAGGGCTGTGGGAGAGACCCACCAGCTGAGCCTTCTGAGCCCCGACCCCTCTAGCTGTGCCCCAGGTGATGGAGGTCCCCTGTGACACCCTGTCACGCTGTCATCCTTCTCCTGCCTGTGGTGGCTGCTGACCATCCCTTCTGTCCTTGCTGTCTCCTCAGAACTCCATCCGGCACAACCTCTCACTGCACACTCGCTTCATCCGCGTGCAGAACGAGGGCACCGGCAAGAGCTCCTGGTGGATGCTGAACCCCGAGGGGGGCAAGACGGGGAAGACGCCTCGCCGGAGGGCGGTCTCCATGGACAACAACAGCAAATTCCTGCGGATCAAGGGCAAGGCCAGCAAGAAGAAGCAGCTGCAGGTGACGCAGGAGCGTGGGGAGGACAGCCCTTCCTCCCAGCAAGCCAAGTGGTCAGAGAGCCCCGCGTCCCACGCCAGCGACGAATATGATGCCTGGGCGGACTTCAGGACGCGGGCCAACTCTACGACCAGCACGCTGAGTGGACGCCTGTCGCCCATCATGTCCAACCACGAGCCGGACGAGCTAGAGGAGGATGACGGAACCCCCTCCTCTCCGCTGATGTACCCCAGCCCCTCCAGCACTATGTCTCCTTCCCTCAACGCCCGCTGCTCCGTGGAGCTGCCCCGGCTGACCGACCTGACGGGCACCATCAGCCTGAACGAGAGCCTCGGGGAGAGCATGCTGGAGGACCTGCAGGACAGCTACACCATGAGCCCTTCGCAGCAGCTGCCCCCGGCCGCCCTGCGGCAGCGGAGCTCCAGTTTCACGTTCAACTCCAAGTGCTCCAGCATGGGGGCTTCCACCAACACCTACTGCGGGACTATCTACAGCCAGCCAGCCATGAACCTCATGCGTCGTTTGCCCATGCAGACCATCCAGGAGAACAAGCAAGCCACCTTCTCGCCTGTCAGCTCCTACAGGAACGCCTCGCTGCAGGACCTGCTCTCCTCCATCTCCTACGCGCACAAGGAGAGCATGGTCCCTGGGGACTTGCCCCTGCCCCAGGCCAGCCCCATGGTGCCGGCCCGTGGCCACAGACACAACCCGCTGCTCTGCGGGAACGGGGAGCAGGGTTTGTCCTCCTACGCGTCCCACTCAGGCTCTCTCATGAAGAGCAACGCTTTGTACCACCCGTCACCAGCCGGTCACCACCCTGCGGTCAACACCAGTGCCTTAGCTAATCCTGTCAGCCTTATGAGCTTGCCCAGTGACACGTGCAGCGTGACAGCCATGCCGCACCACGGGCACCTGCATTCCTACGCTAATAACCAAGGGGCACACATGAGCTTGCTGGATTCGCTGCAGGGCCCCTACCCGGGGGCCGTCCACCCCCCGGTGTTGGGCCAAGACAGGTTCCCAACAGACCTGGACCTGGACATGTTCAACGGGAGCTTGGAGTGCGATGTGGAGTCCATCATCCTGAATGACTTTATGGACAGTGACGAGATGGACTTCAACTTCGACTCGGCTCTCCCGCCACAGAACGGGCTCAATGTGCCCGCGCTGCCCGGGGGTCCGCAGCCCACGAACCAGAGCTGGGTGCCCGGGTGACGCCCGCCCCAGGGGAACATTGAAGCCACGAGGGGAACATTGAGACTAACTATTTTTTTTTCTTTTCTCTTCTGCCTTTGTTTGTTAAGATGAGCCAGAGCCATCGGTCTGAGCTTGAGGTCAAACATGAAACACAAACCGTAGGGTCAACTACTGGGACGGGGTAGGGCCCTCAGCCCCCAGGGGTGCCCGATCTGCTGGGTCCTCCCAGAAGCATCCTCTGGAGGATGGAGGGTGGGAGAGGGAGCTGGAGCCAGGCGGGTTCGGGGGATAGTAGGAAGGGAAAACCTTTCCAGACAGTCCCAGTGCCCTGCTGTGACGGTGCTGGTTTGATTTGTCCTTGGGCTGGGTGACAGAGCGGTGACAGCTGGTGGTGTCGGAATCCCCTGCTGGGCATCCCTTACTGGAAAGGGACCCTTTGCTCTGGGCCACCCCAGGAAACGAGTCCTCTGAGTAGAAGTATAAGGAATGGAGACCGTACCCAGGGCAAGGGTGGACTTGATCCCCCTAAATCCTGGTGGAGATTGGAGCTCTGCCAAGCCCACACGCCCAAGCCATCTCTATTGCAGGTCTCTGTGTGAGTCCAGGTGGGTTTTCTTGCTAAGCAGGGTTGGTAATGGAGGGATGCAATCTGCAGCCCTAGGGACAGCATCTCAGCAGCCCACGTGCCCACAGGTACCTGGGAGTGCCAGGTCACTCTACCTGGAGAGGGTGTGCACATGCATCTGCATGAGAAGTCCTGCTGCCTGGGTCCCCCGTGCTGGAGGCTCCTGGGGAACTCACAGGGTTGGGGAGGGGTCTGTATTTATTTGATTTCATGCACTCTTTTGCCATTAAGGTTTCGCATCAGAAGGAAGATTAAGTCAAGCTTAGGGAGAGGAGGAGAGAGGCTGTGGGCGATGCTGTAGACTGTGCCCGTCGCACATCTCATCTTGGCTTGTCCACAGTGTTTGGTGTTGGATAATGGGGGTGTCCTCAAGCAGGGGATGTGTGTGTGTGAAGAGGGGAGGGATGCAGTGATCAGGGCTGACACACACTGCTTCCCCTGCGAGCAGAGCTCAGAGAGGTGCTGCCCTGTTTACAGCTGGGGCTGTGGAGCACCTGGGGGGCTGTGGAGCTCCTGGGGGGCTGCAAGTGGCTTCAGGAGTGACTCCAGGAGCAGTCAGCATGCATGACCTAGAGGATCGCTGCCTGTCCCCAAGATGACAGGACAGTTGGTCTGGAGGGGTGACAGTAAGAGGAGTCAGCCTGGTGCACCCACCTGCCATGGACTTGAGCTCTGTGGGGATGGGGATCACGATTCATGTGTGGTCCCGGCATGTGTTGGGAGCTACAGCTGCCCCGGACCCTCTGCTATCCTGCACAGCTCAGACAAGGGCAGAGGTAGGCCAGGGACCCTCTGCCATCCTGCACAGCTCCCACTGCAGGATTTTGGAGTGGGGCAGCCAGGAAGACTGATAGGCAGTTGGTCCAGAGGAGATCACAGGGCTGGGAGGAGACTGTGGGAGCTGCTGCTCTGTCCCACAGGACTCTGCACAGCCCGTCTTCCTTCTGCGCACCACAGACTTTCTCTAAGTCCCTTTCCCCTGGATTGCAGCAAGGGTCAGTCCACTCAAGGAGCCCCTTTTCCCAGCCCAGATCTTCCCTTCTTGCTTCAGCACCACCTCCTCCAGCACTGTGCAGGCACTGGGTCCCATCGAGCCACAGGGGGCGCGTGGTGCTTGGAGCCAGGGCAGGATGGGGCCCTAGGGTGGGCACCTCCTGCTCCTCTCCTGACCCGTGTGTCCGCAGTGAAGTGCGACAGAGGAGCCCCTTACACCACCTTTCACCTTCGCTCTGGGCAGAGTCTCTGCAAGACATTCTCACAGGTTAATTAATTATGTTTACATTATTTGATCATGTACAGAATTTAATATATTCTATTATATATAATCTTTCTTGAATGCTTTTTTTTTAAAAGAAAAAAATATTATTCTTTGGTCAGGATTATTACCGCATTCATTTTATACCCCACCTCTCCTTACGGGTGTATTTAAATCATTGGAAACCGATTGCAAATGGTTATTTTATTTAATACCCAGCACCCCAGCTCGGCACAGGGGCTGCGAGCGAGGAGAGACAGGGAGGGCAGCCACAGCAGAAAGGGGAGCTCAACACCCCAAGCACAGAGAAAGGGAAGGGACGGTGGCTCTTCCAGGCATCCAGACACACATCCAGCAGCAAGCCAGGCAGGGATATCTGCAGATGGGATGCTCAGGCACAGGGAACCCCCCAAAAATCCCTCTTTGGTGTCACAGATCTGGGCAGACCATTGTCACGTAGGGGAAGCCCGACCAGCACTAAAGGCAAAGCCTCCTCCTTGTCCCCCTCCCGGTCCTGCTCGCGTCCCCTGCCCCGCTGCGTGGTGCCCCCGGGCATCCCCCTCCACCCCGGGCATCACGTCCCATTGCGAAGCTGTCTTTGTGGTTCGTGACCGTGGGGTTGTCGTGTGTGCGGTGGAGTCGTGTTGGTAAGCGTCATGTGTACAGTCGTCGTGCGGTGCGAGGGACGGCAGGCAGCGGCAGGCGGGCACCGAGACCCCCCAGGGTGGCTGGAACCCCGGGAAAATGGGGGGTGGCTGGATGGGGAGGCGAGACGGGCTGTCCCCGCTGTGACGGAGGGGAGCGGAGATGAGGGAGCAGGGGCTACTGGGTGGGGCAGTGGTGGTGACATGGGGGTGTCGGGGCTGAGCTCCCCCCAGAGCTCCCATCACTGTGAGCACAGAGAAGGGGAAACCAGGGCTTTCTTCACCTGTGTTTGTGTTCAAGGTTCTGGGTTCTCTTTTGGGAACCAGACACCCCAGCTCACCTCAGACCCACTTTGCTTGGCTTCAGCCTCCCCACTCCATCCCCTCCTCTCCCTCCTGCTCCCCTCAACCCTACAGGGACAGCCCTTGGGGGGAAGGATTGTCCTCTGCTCCCAGTCCTGCTCCCACCCAGCCCTGTCCAGAGCGAGGAGATGGCGTCGAGGGGGCCCCACCGGTTTCCTTTGTCAGGCGGTTTGCGGTCCATCCTTTCCCTCGTATTTATAACTGTACAGACTGGGGGGGAGGGTCTCTGACAGGCGTCATCTCTCACCACACATCTATCGTAGGCAATGGTAACTTTCTTGATCGTGCTATTAGAGTTTGTGTATGTGGCAATGTAAAGAACTGTGTATAGTGCATTGTACAGCATATTTTCATGAATAAAATCGTTTTAAATATTACAGGGCGGGGCTGCTGCCTTTCAATGCTTGTGTCAGCCTGAGTTCATAGAATCAGAGAAGAACCAGCTTGGAAGAGACCCACCGGATCATCGAGTCCAACCATTCCCATCAATCACTAACCCATGTCCCTCAGCACCTCGTCCACCCATCCCTTAAACCCCTCCAGGGAAGGTGAATTAACCACCTCCCTGGGTACCCATCCAGTTCCAACTCCTTGCCATGGGCAGGGACACCTGAACTGGGACACCTCCTGAACAGAATCACAGAATTATAGAATCACAGAACAACCAGGTTGGAAGAGACCCATCGGATCATTGAGTCCAACCATTCCTATCAAACACTAAACCATGTCCCTCAGCACCTCGTTCACCTGTCCCTTAAACCCCTCCAGGGAAGGTGAATCAACCACCTCCCTGAGCAACCTGTTTCAGTGCCCAACGACCCTTTCTGTGAAAAATTTTTTCCTTATGTCCAGCCTAAATCTCCCCTGGTGGAGCTTGAGGCCATTCCCTGTTGTCCTGTCCCCTGTCACTTGGGAGAAGAGCCCAGATCCCTTCTCTCCACAACCTCCTTTCAGGGAGTTGGAGAGAGAAATGAGGTCCCCCCACAGCCTCCTCTTCTCCAGGATAAACACCCTCAGCTCTCTCAGCCGTTCCTCATAAGGCCTGTTCTCCAGCCCCTTCACCAGCTTTGTTGCTCTTCTCTGGACTCACTCCAGAACCTCAACATCCTTCTTGTGCTGAGAGGCCCACAACTGAACACAGGATTCGAGGAGTGGTCTTCTGGCAGCAGTGGCAGAGGTTAACAGGTTGGCAAAGCCTTAGTGGTCACAATGTCCCTGCAGATGAGGGGTTGGCTCCACACTGGGATTGGCATTTTGTAGGAGTATGAGGCAGAACTGAGGCTGGTGCAATCAGGGCTGGAGTAGAAGACACCAGGACGGACTTGGGGACTTGAATACCATCACATGAGCTACCACTGCAAGGCAGAGTAGGAGACAGCAGCTGCAATGGGTCTGGAGGAGCAGGGACCACCTTAGCACACAACACAGAGGTGGGAGGATCATACAGATTTCCTAGATTGTGGGACCAGGAGGCAAAAGGGGTCATGGAGCCTTTCACTCCACTTTGTTGTTTGTGCTGCTCAGGCTTCTGTCTCATTGGAGTGAAGGCAGGATGGACTCTAACCAAGAGAAGACTCTTCACTCTAGGGCTGTGTCCTCCAGGATCCCTCCCCAGATCTTACACCATCCAGCACAAGACATGGTGGAGCAACTCTGGAGCGTAACACAGAAGAAAAGTAGCTTTTATTCTCATTACCCATTTCCACTGGTGTTCATTGTCCTTTCCACAGCAGCTGGATGCAAAGTGCTCTACAAATCCCTTCAACAGTGTCACCCCCAGGCCCACAGGTGACTTCCTAGCAGGACGTCCCTCCTCACAGGTGACACTGCTGGGACACAGATACCATAGAATCCTAGAATGCTTTGGGTTGGAAGGGATCATAGAATCATAGAAACATAGAATCATAGAACAACCAGGTTGGAAGAGACCCATCGGATCATCAAGTCCAACCATTCCTATCAAACGCTAAACCATGTCCCTCAACACCTTGTCCACCTGTGCCTTAAACACCTTCAGGGAAGGTGACTCAACCACCTCCCTGGGCAGCCTATTCCAATGCCCAATGACCCTTTCTGTGAAAAACTTCCTCCTGATGTCCAGCCTAAATCTCCCCTGGCGGAGCTTGAGGCCATTCCCTCTTGTCCTGTCCCCTGTCACTTGGGAGAAGAGCCCAGCTCCCTCCTCTCTGTAACCTCCCCTCAGGTAGTTTTAGAGAGCAATGAGGTCTCCTCTCAGCCTCCTCTTCTCCAGGATAAACACCCCCAGCTCCCTCAGCCGCTCCTCATAAGGCCTGTTCTCCAGCCCCTTCCCCAGCTTCCTTGCTCTTCTCTGGACTTGCTCCAGAGCCTCAACATCCTTCTTGTGGTGAGGGGTCCACAACTGAACACAGGATTCAAGGATCATATCGTAGAATCATAGAATCACCAGATTGGTCTCTACAGAACATTCAGTCCAATCCCCTTGCATTGAGCAGGGACATTTTCAACTCGATCAGGTTGCTCTGAGCCACATCCAACCTGACCTTGAGCATCCCAGCAGATCCTCCCCATGGCTGGTGGCATCTGCCAGGAGACGACCGCCCTGCAGAGCTCTGACATGGCACTTTGTGCCTGCTGCTGTGCAGCCAAGCCTGTGACATCTCCAGCCGAAACCCACCCCACAGAAGGGGTTGGATTTTCCTAGTTTTGTAAGAAAATATCACATGGCACCAGGTGACCGGTTGCTGTTCTCCGTGTCCTCAGCAAACCCCTCTCTCTTGCTGGGTAATCCTGGATTTAAAGAGAAAAAAAGAAACCCAAAACAACAGGAAGAAAGACGTCAAGGCGGTTTGACAGGATCTATTTTCCATAAATCCCTGTTGATTGGCATTAATTATATCACCCTTTCTGATTCTTTATTCATTGCATTCCATATCAGCCGTTCCATTATTTTGCTTGGGATCAATGTCAGCCTGACAGGCTTGTAATTACCCACGTCGTCCTGCTTCCCCTTTTAAAGTACGAGGCCAACCTTCACTTTTCTCCCAGGGCCCTGGAAATTCCCACGTGCTTCGCACCACAGAATCATTAAGGTTGGAAAAGACCTCTAAGCTCATCCCAGCCACCACCATGTCTGCTAAACCATGTCCCAAAGTGCTACTTCTACATAGTTTTTGAACCCCTCCAGGGATGGAGACTCCACCACAGAGTGTTACCCAAGATCTGTCCTCCAAAGGATGCCTGAAACATCCCAGTGAGGGCATCTGCCAAAGGAGCAGGAGATGTGTGGACCCTTGATCATCCATGCAGGGGATGCAGGAAGGCAGGCGGTGATGAGGAGGAGCAGGATAGGGAATTAGGCTGGAGAGGGGCAGAGGGGGTTTAGTAGACTCCTTGTTGTGCTCCTCAGGAGAGAAATGCTCCAACATAGACTCGTAGAATCACCAGGTTGGAAGAGACCCACTGGGTCATCAAGTCCAACCATTCCTATCAAAAACATGGGGAGCTCTGAGATGTAAAGGCCAGAGGGATCAAGCCAGGCCAGTGAGGAGGTCCTGGTTAAATTAATCCCAAAATCTTGATTCTGCCTCCAAAAAGGTTTTCACTGAGGCTGCCCTGGGTGCACTTAGTGAAGGGCAGGGGAAGCCAAGCACCTAGCATCTTCATGCCCAACTGCAAACCAGCACTGCCCAGACCCATTCAGGGGCACAGAGGAGGAAAGAGGGCTTGGGAGCCAAGGAGGGCCGAGACCAGCAAAGCATCACCGGGTATCTCCAAGCTGGAGGGAGGTGGAACAGGAGCAGCCCCATGGGGAGCCTGGCTGGAACCTGCTGCTGCTGAGCAGAAGGCACAGGCTCATCCTGCCAGCCCTACAGCAAAGCTGAGCCACCCCATGCACTGCCTGTGCCCCTTCCCACCCCTCAGAGTGTGCAGGAGGAGGAAGGAGAGAGTAGCATCCCCCTACCTCCCACCTCCCAAAGACCCAGGGAATGGGGAGAGGTGGAAATCCAGCATCTCTCCTGCTGCCCCTGCTCTCCCACCCCACACAAGATCTGCTCTGCCTGCTGCCTGTGAGTCAGGGGTGTCTCCGTGGGGCATAGGGGCACATCTGGAGCTTCACAGGGATTTGTATTCTTTTACAGGCTCTGTCAGGTAAAGCAAGAGGGTATCCAGCAGCTGAGGCTGCACCTCTGAACCTTCCCACCCCATCCCACCTCAACAGAGCCAGTGCTGGTTTCAGCTCACTGCCACTGGCTGCAGGTTTGTCCTGGGATGATACTTTGACATATTTTACTATTAGATGAGGTAGCTGGCACCTGAGAAGTTTAACTGGAGAGCTGCAAGTGTGCTGCTTTCCTCTGCTCTGAAGAGCGCAGTGGCCATGAATGCTCTCTCTGCTGCACCAGCAGCTTCCCCACTGCCCCTGGATTTTGTTAACTCAGCTCCTGAAAGCTCCTGGATAAGCCGGAGGGATCCAGCCTGCAGGTGCATTGCTACTTCATCCCTGGAGCTGGGGAAGGTTCTGGGGAAGGGACGGAGGTTCCCATGAGGAGACGATGAGAGCCAAGCTGGGGTGCAGCATCCCCCTCCCCACCATCCCAGATGCATCCCCAGACACCCTTGGAGCACGCGGAAGAGGATGAGGACAGAAGGCTAGAGACAAATAAGGAGGAAAGCCTTGAGGAGCATGTGTCTGTCATAAGATATTCCCTCGCAGAAATCTTGGAAACCTTAGAAAGAGTTTTTGCTCAATGTTATTAATTAAGGCAAAAGAATCCCCATATGGAAAGAGAAACAGTCAAGTTATATTTTTGCTAAATACGCGGCACCATATGGTAACATACAGAAAATTGGCCACATAGGCAGCCTAGAATATATGTTACCATATGTTCATATGTACTTTATAATTTCTTTGTTTTTGAAAAAGGGCATTGTCTTGTGGGGCAAAAATGAGCAGCCCACCCCAGGGAGGAGGAGGAACATCACAAGCTGCTTTTGCTGAATT
This sequence comes from Coccyzus lansbergi, assembly GCA_033558105.1. Taxonomy (NCBI): domain Eukaryota; kingdom Metazoa; phylum Chordata; class Aves; order Cuculiformes; family Coccyzidae; genus Coccyzus; species Coccyzus lansbergi. The sequence goes on along the minus strand of JAUMJK010000780.1, from coordinate 1,054,631 downwards.
AAGCCCAAGGAATCAAAGCAACCACCTGGCCTGGGGGCTGCAGGCACAGGCAGGACAGATGAGACAGCGCGAGGGCAATGGGATGTTCTCCTTGCTTGGCATCCTCTGCTGAGCCTTCTCGGATGGGATGTGGTGCCTGTAACCTGCGTGTGCAGGTTGGGAGACCTGGAAGAGGAGGAGGGAAGAGCCACTCACTCATCCACCTGGAGTCCTGTGCTCAGTTCCAGAATCCCCAACATAACAAGGAGATGGAACTTTTGGAACAGGTCCAGAGGAGGATGATCTGAGGACTAGAGCATCTCTTTTATGAGAACAGGCTGAGGAAGTCGAGGCTCTCCAGCCTTGAAAAGAGAAGGTTCTGGGGAGATCTTAGAGCAGCTTCCAGTACCAAAAGGGGCTCCAGGAAAGCTGGGGAGGGACTTTTTACAAGGACCTAGAATGATAGGAGGAGGGGGAGTGGCTTTAAATTGGAAGCGGGAAGATTTAGATTAGACAGTAGGAGGAAATTCTTCATGATCAGGGTGGTGAGGCCCTGGCCCAGGTTTCCCAGAGCAGGGGTGGCTGCCCCATCCCTGGAGGGGTTCAAGGGCAGGTTGGATGGGGCTTGGAGCCCCTGATCCAGTGAAAGGTGTCCCTGCCCATGGCAGGGCTGGGACTGGATGGGCTTTGAGGTCCCTTCCTACCTAAACCATTCCAGTATTCTATGATCCTGTTTGTGATGACCCCAGGAAACCTTAACTCCCCTGCAGCAAAAGCACAGGGGGAGAGGGAAGGATGTCCTGGGAAAGCATCAGGGAACTCAGGAAAACTTGAAAATCTTCTGTCCAAAGGCTGCAAGTGTGTGTGGGTGTGCACAAGGGTTTGGTGTGACGTGTAAGGCACATTGTGGGAGCACAGGTTGTGCAAAGGCTGTTCCCTGGGGAGGCTGCAGGAGGAGGGGTGCACGCTTTTCACAGGGTGTGGGTGAACCTGCACCCACATGCACGCAGCCCAGACGCTTTCACATCAACTGTGTTGCACCCCAGAACCCCCTGAGGTGGTTTTGCTGAGCAGCCATGGCAGGACACAGCTCAAAATGAATCAAACTGGCACTGGAGCCCCCTGGCACTGAGGTGTTTGTGACCGCGTGTGAGATCATAGAATCACAGAATCATAGAACAACCAGGTTGGAAGTGACCCATCAGATCTTCTAGTCCAACCATTACTATCAAACATTAAACCAAGTCCCTCAAGACCTCATCCACCTGTGCCTTAAACACCTCCAGGGAAAGTGACTCAACCACCTCCCTGGACAGCCTATTCCAATGCCCAATGACCCTCTGTGTGAAAAACTTCCTCCTAATCTCCAGTCTGAATCTCCCCTGGTGGAGCTTGAGGCCATTCCCTCTTGTCCTGTCCCCTGTCCCTTGGGAGAAGAGCCCAGCTCCCTCCTCTCTACAACCTCCTTTAGGTAGTTGTAGAGAGCAATGAGGTCTCCTTTCAGCCTCCTCTTCTCAAGGATAAACACCCCCAGCTCTCTCAGCCGCTCCTCATAGGGCCTGTTCTCCAGCCCCTTCACCAGCTTCGTCGCTCTTCTCTGGACTCGCTCCAGAGCCTCAACATCCTTCTTGTGGTGAGGGGCCCAGAACTGAACACAGGATTCAAGAAGCGGCCTCTCCAGTGCTGAGTACAGAGGGAGAATCACCTCCCTGGACCTGACACACATAGGAGATATGACACACAGAGGTGGCTTTGAGGCTGTGCCCACATCTCACTGAGCTTGGCCCCCAGAATAACTGGACAGAGGTCCTCTGAGCAGGGTGCGCGTGCACAGGGAAGTGAATGCATGGGGAGCTGCTGTTTACCCTCTTTGCAGTCGGTGGTTACGGTTGGGTTTGATGTTCTCAAAGATCATTTCCCAACAAGCTATTCTGTGATCCCCCTTGGGGAGGCTGTCTCCGCGGGCCACAGCCCAGAGGCCAGGTCCTCAGACACCAGAGAGAGACTCAAATGTGTCCTTGGGGTGCAGAGGTGTAGCGGATGGTGCAGTAAAGTGCTGGCACAGGGGTTTGATCTGCACCAGGGACCCAGCATTTGGCCCTGCCCAATACAGCCCTGACCCCTTCACTAACTGTTGTTTTCATAGAATCATAGGATCATGGAATTGTTTGAGTTGGAAGGGACCTCAAAGCCCATCCAGTTCCACCTCCTGCCATGGGCAGGGGCACCTCCCACTGGATCAGGGGCTCCAAGCCCCATCCAACCTGGCCTGGAACCCCTCCAGGGATGGGGCAGCCACCACTACTCTGGGCAACCTGGGTCAGGGCCTCCCCCACCCTCATCATGAAGAATTTCTCCCTAATGCCTAATCTAAATCTTCCTCCTCCCCTCTCCAATTCAATGCTATTCTCATTCTGTCCTTACATTCCCTGATCACAAGCCCCTCCCCAGCTTTCCTGGAGCCCCTTTCAGCACTGGAAGATTCTCTAAGGTCTCCCTGGAGTCTTCCCTTCTTCAGGCTGAACAACAGCTCTCTCAATCTGTCCTTGTACAGGAGGTACTCCTGCTCTTGGATAATCTTCATGGCCCTAATCCATCTCAGAGACTTCCAGGGATGCTGACACAGTTTCAAATCATCTCTGTGGCCTCCTCTGGACTCCCTCCAACAGCTCCATGTCCTTCCTGTGCTTCCACAGGTACAATTTTTTTGCAGCCCATCCCAGGTTGCTGGGAGGATTGGAATGAGGATGCAGTGAGCATCGCCCACGCTGGGCTCTGCAGCTCTGCACCAACCCCCCCCACAGCGGCAGGAGCACAGGGCAGGCAGGAAGGCCAGGAGCCCGCAGACTCACTGGCTGTTAATCAGCTCACCGCAAGCCCTGAAACCCTGCTTCTGGGGCCTTGGCATGAATTATGGCTTCAAGAGGAGCTGCAGAGAACGGGCTCTCCAGAGCCGACCGGGAGCTGCAGGGGCCAGGGTTGGGCTGGAGTGCAGAGGTCACATCTGTGCAGCGCCCAACAGCCTGGAAAGGCAGAAATCCAGCCTGTCCTTTGAAAAGGATTAAATGTAGATGGTGGGGAAAATGGAGCAGGAAAAAACTGGAGGGAGAGGCGAGGGAGGTGGCTGAGGGGAATGGCTATTGGAGAGGGGAATATTTAGACTGGAGGAGGAATGGGGAGACATGAACAAACCTCACCTCCACCTTGAGCTCCAGCCCATCTTGAACGAAGTGGATCAGGTTTGTCTATGTCAGGAAAGGACTCAACTGCATGTCTGTCCCTTGGCCCCAGCAAAGTAAGGTTGCTGTGAAACTGTCCCACTGAGGAAAAAGGACTATTTCCCTCTGAGTGTGAGCTTAGGGGTGGTACCCAGTGTCATGATTCCATCCAGCATTCTGGGGGTGGTGCCCTCAACCCAGTGTGGCTTTCCTTTGGGCATGGGGCAGGAGCAGTGATGGAGAATCCCTCTCTCCAGGAACACATCATGAATTATCTGGTCTCTGGCACCTGATGCCGCAGGTCAGGAGACGATGGAGACATCATAGAATCATAGAATGGTTTGGGTTGGAAATGACCTTAAAGGTCATCTAGTTCCACCCTCTACCACAGGCAGGGACACTTCCCACTGGATCAGGCTGCCCAAGGCCCCATCCAACCTGGCCTTGAACACCTCTAGGAATGGGACAGACACAGCTTCCCTGGGTAACCTGTTCCAGTGTTTCACCACTCTCATAGTGAAGAAATTCTTCCTCATGCCCACTCTAAATCTGCCCCTCTCTGGTTTATACCTGTTCCCCCTCGTCCTATCACCACAAACCTTTATGAGTAGTCCCTCTCCAGCTTTCTTGTAACCCCTTTCAGATACTGGAAGATTGCTGTAAGGTCTCCTCTGAGCCTTCTCTTCTCCAGGCTGAACAACCCCAACTCTCTCAGCCTATGTATGGAAAGTTCTCCAGTCCTCTGATCATCTTTGTAGCCTTCTCTGGACCCATTACAACAACTCCATCTCCTTCTTACACTGAGCATTCCAGACCTGGACACAAAACTCCAGGTAAGGTCCCACAAGAGAGGAATAGAGGGACAGAATCACCTATCTCGACTTGCTGGCCGTGCTTCTTTTGGTGCAGTGGGGGTACATTTTGTTTGACCTTCCTCTTTTGATTGACGTACCTGTAGAAGCCCTTCTTATTAGTCTTTACCTCCCTTGCCAAGTTCAGCTCCAGCTGTGCCTTGGCCTTCCTGACTTTATCCCTACACAACCAGGCAGTGACCCTATACATGTCCCAGGTTCCCTGTCCCTGCTTGCACTGCCTGTGCAGTTCCCTCTTCTTCTTTGGTTTAACCAGCAGGTCTCAACTCAGCCACACTGGTCTATTCCCTTTCCTACCTGATTTTCTACACGCAAGGACTGAGTGCTCTTGCACTTTATGGAAACTATCCTTAAATATTTTCCAGCTCTTTTCCACAACCTTGTCTCAGAGGACCGTGTCCCAGAGGTCTTAATAAGTAATGCCTTGAAGAGCTGGAAATCTGCTTTCCTGAAATTTAATGTCCTGACTACATGGGACATGTCCTGTCCCGTGTCCCATGAGGAAATGGCCTCAAGCTCCACCAGGGGAGATTTAGGCTGGAGAGTAGGAGGAAGTTTTTCACAGAAAGGGTCATTGGGCATTAGAACAGGCTGCCCAGGGAGGTGGTTGATTCACCTTCCCTGGAGCTGTTTAAGGCACAGGTGGACAAGGTGCTGAGGGACATGGTTTAGTGTTTGATAGGAATGGTTGGACTCAATGATCCAGTGGGTTTCTTCCAAGCTGGTGATTCTATGATGCCCTCTGGACCTCGAACTCCATCAGTGCATGATGACTTCAACCCAAGCTGCCTCCGATCCTAATATCACTGATGAGTTTGCTTGTATTGGTGACCATAAGGTCCAGTATTGCATCTCCTCTGGTGGAGGTGTCGATCAGCTGGACTAAGAAGGTATCCTCAATGCACTCTGGGAGTCTCCTGGGTTGCCTACAGCTTGCCATGCTACTTTTCCAGCATATATCATGGTGGTTGAAGTCCCCGAGTAGTGTGATTACTTGTGAGCGTGAGGCCTCCTGTAGCTGGAGGAAGAAAACTTCATCAGTTGGCTCTCCTTTATTGGGTGGCCTGTAGTATACATGTGGGAGGCCCAGAGGCCCAAAAGTGCTTCACAAATTCTGACAGGTATGACTTGTGCTGGGGAGCAGGTGGTTGTGGGCTGAGTGTCTGGATCTGGTCTGCAACCTCAACCTGCAGGAGATCCACGGGGTGTCTGGGGTGGATGTGAATCCCAACCTCAATGATGCATAGAATCATAGAGCAGTTTTTGTTGATAGGAACCTAAAAGATCATCCAGTTCCAGCCCTGCCATGGGCAGGGACACCTTCCACTGGATCAGGGGCTCCAAGCTCCATCCAACCCGGCCTTGAACACCTCCAGGGATCAGGCAGCCACAACCTCCCTGGGCAACCTGTTCTACTGTTTCACCACTCTCATAGTGAAGAAATTCTTCCTTATGTCTAGTCTAAATCTGCCCCTATCCAGTTTATAGCGATTGCTCCTAGTCCTATAAGGTTGCTATATGGTCTCCTTGGAGCCTTCTCTTCTCCAGGCTGAACAACCCGAACTCTCTCAGCCTGTCCTCATACAGGAGGTGCTCCAGTCCTCTGATCATCTTTGTAGCTTCTTCTAGACCTGTTCCTATAGCTCCATATCCATCTTATATTGAAGATTCTATGATGAGTTCAGGCAGGGGCTCCTACCTCTGCAACCTTTCGAGAAGTACTTTTACAGGATGAGCTTTTCCTCACTGGATTCTCACAAGCCAGAGCATGAGTTGTGCTTGGAAGAGAAAACAAGCATCCAGCAGAGCCCAGCACTGGGGCCTGGGATGTTGAGTCTGACCTGTGATGCTCGGACCATGTGTGCACTCCAAGTCATCCTCCAAGTCATCCTCCAAGTCTCCACCCTTTGAGTAGCTGGAGTGAGACATCTCCTACTGGACCAGGGAGCCAGGAAAGACCCTCTGCAAGGGAACCAGGTTTGGTGTCCCCTTCCCCAGAGAGGAGAGACCAAGCAGGAGGGTGCAAAGCAGGGTGCAGGAGGTGCAAGGGCTGAGCAGAGGCCCCGTGCCCCCCTGGGACCCTCACCTCAGAGTGCAGGCAGGGGCAGGCAGACCTCCCTCTCTGCTGGGCAGCCTCTCCCGCACGCAGCGCAGCTGTGAGCCCTTTGTGCCGAGGTCTGGGTGGCTCCCACCACCCCCCCCAGCCCTCCCCACCGCCCGCGGCGAGTCCGGCTCCACACACGCAAAGGCAGGGCATGCTTCCAGCCCCACTTCTTAGCCCCCCCTCGGCTTTGGAGGAGCTTCATTAAAAGGAAACACAAACCAGAAGCAGAAGGAAGCACTTTTAAGTTGCTGGCAGCTTTGCCTGTCTATGAGTTATGAGGTCTTGCTTTATTCATGGGGCAGAAAAAAAACGCTTATCTCCTCTGAGTCCATTATGTTTCATTTGGAGCCCGGGTGCAATCGGCGCTTTGGCAGAAATATCCCCCTGCCCTGCTCGCCCTCCCAAAACTTTATCTCCCTATTTCATTACTGGGAGTTGCACTCGCCCTGGTTTATCAACGGTGATGGAGTGGATTGCTGACTTCTCTGCTGTCCTAGCAAAAATGAGGATGGAGACATTCTGCTCCAGGTTCCTGCTATTTTCAGAGACCTTGGCTGCATGATTTATTCATAAAAAAGCCATTATTTATGCCAAAGAAAGAAGACAGAATGGGTTAGCTTTTTAAGTGCTTATAATGCATTATATGGTACCTTAGCCTGCCAGACATCATTTATAATTGTAGAATCCCTTAACCTCCTTTTTCTCTTTTTCCTACCCTTCACATCAGTGCGGAGGGTGATAGCAAACTCAGTAATTAGCAGAAGTTGACAGATGTGGCAAGGAGAGGTAAGGTGAAATATCATCGAAGAAGACATTTCTCTAGCACCTAAGTAAAGCAAGACCCTCCCTCCTCCCAGCCTTGATCTCCCAGCACAGGCAGCACAGGGAATTGAATACTGCCAGCAAGGTATTAGCTCACAGGCTTGGATGCTGGTGTCCATCCAAGCCTCTGGCTCCCAGAGTCTCTTTTCCCATGACCTGCAGGTATCCCAGTTTGTTCCCTTCTCAAAAAGGGTCCTTTGAAACCCACTGGAGATCAGCAGCCTCGTGTTCCCCCCTCCTCCATGAGCACCCCAGCCGCGGGGTCCCCAGCCCTGAGGCACCTCATGAACTCACTGTGTCCCAGACATTGTGTGGTCCTATCAACTGCTCACCTGTAGTGCAGTCCTGGAATTCTAACCCCAAGCCCCCTTTCCTTAGCCTTTGCACAATGAAATACGTATCAGGGCAGCATCAGTCAAAAAAACCCCCAACTTCTAAAATGTGACATAATAAAAGAGCCAGGGGGCTGTGGGCAGAGCCTGGGGCTGGTGCAGCCCTTCTCCAGTCAGGGGGTAGATGCTATGACATCTCCTGTTGTTTTGGGGTGACACTGGAAATCCTTTAGAGAAGGGGAGATATGCACACAGAGCCAGATCATGGGCAGTCACTCCTCAGGGGTCTCAGCTGTCTTCTGTTAACACATTTGCAACCATTTGTGCCACAAAAATTAATGAATAGGAGCTCTCATCCTGCAGCATGTTGGACCCTGTTGGATGGGTCCCTTCAAGTCAGAGTTCTCCTTCACTATTTCTGACATCATCCTCATCCACACAGTGAGAAATGCCAGGATCAGCTCAACCTTGTCTCATGTAGCCTGTGTTCTCGCATCATTGCCAAGGGTCCCATCAAGACTGAAAGGAATGGAAAAGAGGATTATAACCTGGGTCTTGGAGGAGACCACAGCATTCTCTATGCTTCCTTACTCTGCTCTGGTGAGACCTCATCTGAAGCCTTATGTCTGTTCTGGAATCCTCAGGACATGAATCTGTTGGAGCAGATCCAGAGAAAGCCACGGCGATGATCCAAGGGATGGAACACCTTCCATGCAACGACAGGCTGAGAGTTGGGGTTGTTCAGCCCAGAAAAGAGAAGACTCTGGGGAGATCTTAGAGCAGCTTCTAGTGCTGAAAGGTACTCCAGGAAAGCTGGGGAGGGGCTCTTGGTCAGGTAGTGCAGGGATGAGGGGGAATGGTTTTGATCTGTGTGAGTAGAAATTGAGATGAATTCTTAGGGAGAAATGTTTTGCTGTGAGGGTGAGGAAGCCCTGGCCCAGGTTGCCAGAGCAGGGGTGGCTGCCCCATCCCTGGAGGGTTTCAAGGGCAGGCTGGATGGGGCTTGGAGCCCCTGATCCAGTGGGAGGTGTCCCTGCCCATTGCAGGGGTTGAAATTGGATGGGCTTTGAGGTCCTTTTCCAGCCCAACCCATTCTATGATTCTGTGATTCCAGGCATGACCCATCGTGGGGCGAGTGCAGAGATGTTTTAAAGCAGCAGCTTTATTTCACAGGTCCCAAATGTGCTGCATGCTTGTGGCTTATCTGAGTAGTGACCCTCTGCCTGGGTCCTTTCTTTGCAAGGATGACAGCAGGGGAGAGGGACATCCCGGCTGTGTGGGCAGCGCTAGTGAGGGAAGGGGCTGTTCCCCACATTGTGGGGGTAGAGAGGGCTACCTGGTGTGTCCCTCACAGGGTAAAAAGTGATGACCAAGGGGATGGAACTGCCCAAATAAGGGAGCTCCAAACTGGGGGTGGTTGTGCTGTGCATATTCCACCTGGCACGAGGCACCCACACTCTGAATACGAGACAAAAGGCAAGGAAAACAATTAGCTACTTGGAGGTGAGAGGCAGCTTTCCCCTCCAGCTTCTTGTCTGAGCTGGTTTCAAGTAGGAGAAAATCCCCATTAAAAGGCAGTGCCATTTCCAAGATCCTTGAGTTCAAAAGCAGAGACAGAAATCTCAGCTCTGATTTTGCTTTTTAAGCCTAAGATAAATAAAAATGTAAGAGACGGGAAATAATGTAATGTAATCATCAAGGAGAAGAAAAACCAAAGGCTCAACTCTCACACACAGAGGCAAATATAAACACACACGTGGAACACATTTTAAAACCAATTAAAATCCCTTTGCAGAGAAAGCTCTTTCACCCACTCGCCGGGATGCAGGCTATCGGCTTCCTTGGCGCGCTGGATATGAATAATTAAAAGCTAAACATATGTTAAAAAATGCAAACAGTACATGATCCTGGAAAGTTCCCCTTCTTATTATTATTTCCCCAAGAAAGCTGTGAAATGGTTCTCAAACCGATGAAAGACGCCAACCTTGGCATCTCGTGCGGTTCCCCACTTTGGCAAGGAAGGAGTTAAACCCATTTGGCAGAGACTAACCCATTAGGCCTAATAATTATGAAATTATAGAGGTACTCAGGTGACTGTTAATTTCACACATACTGTTCAGCTCTGTGGCTAATGAGAGCCTGAAGAACTCAAGTGCCTCATCTTTCTTGTTGAATGGTGACCTGCAATTAATGAGCTTCTGCAAGAAAAGGCAGCATTTTGCACTTGGGGCTAATAAGATGGCTTTTGTGCCGCAGCATTGTGATACCAGGAGCTTTCGAATGAAGATTAAGAACTTTTCCCCTTATTTATTTATGAGAGCTCCGCAGTCCAAGGGACCACACATGCAGAGAGGAGGCCCTGGTGTGAGTCTTGGAAGGAACCGAAAAGCGTAGTTGCTCTGAAGCGATGGTGAAACTCCATCTCTCGCGCTGAGTTTTCATATATAGAATCATATAGAGTTCCTAGGTTGGAAAAGACCTTTGAGATCATTGAGTTCAACTGTACCTGTCTACTACTAAATCAGATCCCTGAGCACCTCATCGGCACATCTTTTGAATCCCTCTGGGGAAGGGGACTCAGTCACCTCCCTGGGAAGCCTCTGCCACAGATTGAGAAACCTTTCTGTGAAGCATAGAATCACCAGGTTGGAAGAGACCCACCGGATCGAGTCCAACCATTCCCATCAATCTCTAAACCATGTCCCTCATCACCTCATCCACCTCACCTTAAACTCCTCCAGGCAAGGCGAATCAACCACCTCCCTGGGCAGCCTCTGCCAGTGCCTAAACGACCCTTTCTGTGAAGATTTTTTTTCTGTGAAGAGTCAAGGACTGCAAAGTGCTTTAGACCCACCACCCTTGTGCCATCCTGGTAAATAAGAATAGTGTGTCCATGGAGAACCAGAATTCAACAGGAGAGGACAGAGCTTGCTGACAAAGATAAGACAGAAATAGAAGGGAAACAACTGCAGATCGATCACACAGTCACCCAGCATGGGGAGTGACAGGGCAGGTTTAGTTCCAGGAAGAGAAATGGCCTGAGACCCCACTTTGCCCCTGTCAGTGCACACTATCACAGACACACACACACACACTCACACACACACACACACACGCACTCATCCATCCCTGCAACAAAGACCCTTGCAGCCAGGAGTGACCAAGCACAACTCCTGCCTTCATGGCCATCTCTACTTCAGAACATGTGCCAAGAACCTGAAATCCTGGAATCATGGAAAGGTTTGGGTTGAAAAGGACCTCAAAGCCCATCCAGTTCCAGCTTTTTCCATGGGCAGGGACACCTCCCACCGGATCTCGTTGCTCCAAGCCCCATCCAACCTGGCCTTGAAGTACTACAGGGATGGGGCATCCTCACAGCAAAACCTTTCTTCCTAAGATCTCATTTCAATCTCCCCTTTTGCAGCTGAAAACTGTTCTGTCTCATCCTGTCCCTGCACTCCCTGATCAAGAGCCCCTCCACAGTTTTCCTGGAGCCCCTTTCAGTACTGGAAGCTGCTCTAAGGTCTCCCCAGAGCCTTCTCTTCTCCAGGCTGAACAATCCCAACTCTCTCAGCCTGTCCTTGTACAGGAGATGCTCCAACCCTGGATAATCTTCATCCCAGAGACTTCCAGGGATGCTGACACACTTTCTACCAGTTCCCAGCCTTGCATCAGTGCTGGGATTACTGGATGGCTGTGCTGAGTGCGTGTGGATCGCCAGGACCACAGCTCCTGGGTGGCAGCAGCCTGGTTACCCAGCCACCTCCAGCCAGAACCCATTGGTTGGCTGCAGCTCTCCAAGCACACGTGTTTGTTAGAACCCAGCATCTCCTGACCTCCCTGTGTCAGTGTTTGCACAGTTATTCTTGGTGGCAGCATTATCATAATCATTATTAGTAACACCAGTTTTATCTCTAAATGCCTGCTTGCATTCACATTTGCTGCATAAACACACACAAGTGAGGAAATAAACCCCTACAAGCCAAAACCAATGAGACTTTTCAGGGATTTCACTCAATCACCCATATTTCAGCTGCTCAGAAATAACTTTTTCTGTAGAACTGGTCATTCTCCCGCCCATCAAGTGACATCTGAGTCCTGACCTATCTCAGGTGTTAGCAGGAGGAGGACAAGCTGGACACAGGTGTGCAGAGCAGCAAGCAGGGCAGTCCAGTGGTGCCTGGTGCTGGGTTGTGCTCCTGCAGTTCCCAATCCAACTCCAACCTGCTGGAAACTCCAGCTGATCTGCCAAGAGTTTTCCAGATAAAGCTCTTACTCAGGGCCCCTCACAACAAGAAAGATATTGAGGCTCTGGAGCAAGTCCAGAGAAGAGCAACGAAGCTGGTGAAGGGGCTGGAGAACAGGCCTTATGAGGAGCGGCTGAGAGAGCTGGGGGTGTTTAGGCTGGAGAAGAGGAGGCTGAGGGGAGACCTCATTACTCTCTACAACTACCTGAAAGGAGATTATAGAGAGGAGGATAATGGCCTCTTCTTCCTAATGACAGGGGACAGGACGAGAGGGAATGTCTTCAAGCTCTGCCAGGGGAGATTTAGGCTGGACATTAGGAGGAAGGTTTTCACAGAAAGGGTCATTGGGCATTGGAACAAGCTGCCCAGGGAAGTGGTTGATTCACCTTCCCTGGAGGTGTTTAGAGCACTGGTAGACGAGGTCCTGAGGGACATGGTTTAGAGATTGGTGGGAATGATTGGACTCGATGATCTGGTGGGTCTCTTCCAACCTGGTGATTCTATGATTCAGGAGATCACTGATCACCTTCCTCAGCAAAGTCTATCCTCTCTTGTTGGTCAAGTTCTGGTTCTCCATGGACACACTCCTCTGATTTGCTCAAGTGATGTGAGGACGGTGGGTCCAAAACACTCCTCATTCTTTGACTGTGCAGAGAAGCCTGTGCAAGCTCTTGGCCCCAGGCAATGTTGTCTGAGGGGAGTGTTCCTTGCTCTGACAGCGTTGAACATGCTGATTGTTTTCTCTGTGTCTTCAGAGGGTCATTACTGCACCCTCAGGGACCCTTCAAGATAATCCCCCTCCACTTGATAACCCCATGGTATGGCTGATATAGGAGTAGAATAAAGAATGGAGAAGCTGCTGACCCTGCTCCAGCACATCCAACCTTCCTTCAAATCTAGATAATTGCTCTCTCATTTGCACCAGGCTGAGGGTACAAACAGGACACACAGGTCTCTGCCTGGTGGGATCTGTTAAGTATCTCCTCACAGGAACTGCTCTGCCATTATTTCTATAGTCTCCCAGTGCTTGGGATAAGGATAAGAATCTGCCCATGGCATGTAAAGTCCCATTGAGTCCTGTGCTGGCCAGACCCATGGGGTGGCCAGGGACAACCATCCAGAAGAACCTGCAGCCAAAGTAAGAACTTCTCTCTGCAGACAGCAGGTATGGGTCCTCCTGGTTCCTGAAGAAGCTCTTCCTCACTCAGCAATATTGCCTCTACTTGGATCCTCTATACTCATCCTTGTCTGAGTGAGATAACCGGAACTCAGCTTCTCCAAAGTCACCCGACAAACCTCGGTTGTTCCAGCACTCTGTAAGAAGAAGGACTTTTTGGGGAGGTCAGGCATGTCCCCAGGCCCAAAACCCTGCTGCTGTGTCCAGCATGTATGTTTAAGTCCTGTGTGTCTGCTGAGTGAGGTGACAAGGCAGCAGCACTTTGCTGTACAAGCGTTATTGGTATCAGCAGATGTCAGGTCAGAGATGCCCATCAGCTTCTCTTTCTCTCTTCTCTTTGAAACCCTCCACATCTGGGCCCAGTGGGGACACCTATGAGCAGGTAGTGACATGGCACAGACATGCTATTGTTATGACTACCTGGCCCCTGCGACTCACCTGTGGCCTCTGCCACCGTGAGCATCATCCTAGTCTACAGGCAACCAGCCACGCAATCATGGCTGAGCCACAATGGACCAGGGGCAGAGTTAAGGTCACCCCGTGGTTTTGGATGATTTTCCTTTCCAGCAGCAGTGGGTTTCCATCTGTTGATATCTCCTGAATTCCTACTGCTTCCCTGTCCCCATGCTTCAGGCTCCAGCATCACCAAACTTGATGATCCCTGCAAGCTTCCCTCCCATCATAGAAGCATTTGGTTGGAAAAGGACTTTGAGCTCATCAAGTCCAACCATTACCAAACCAACCCTGAGCACCTCATCTGCCCATCTTTTAAACACCTCCAGAGATGGGGACTTCACCACTTCTGTGAGTGTGTTTCTTCCTGTCAGGCTGCAGCACCTGGGATGCTCATATAGGAGATAGATATCCATGTTCCCTCATCTCACATCATTCCCTCTCCCTCTTGTGTGACAGCAGCACACATTTTCATGTCTCCATCCAAGGAGGCACATCCCCAACCACCCATCAAATGCTGAGGTGCTGGTGCACACTCTCCTCGGGGGCTGTGCTCCCCTTCACCGTGCCTTGGAAGCTAGATGCTCATCTGCGAAGCAGCAGCCTAGGGTGGCACAAACTCGTTTGCATCCCAGTCAGGGACCTCGGTGAGCTGACTTCCTCCAGCTGACAGAGAAAGAGAAGTGTCATGTCAGCTGGGCTGATGAGCCGGGAGGAGGACGTGCTTGCTGTCAGGAGCTGGCACACGGCTTTCCATGGGTGGCCTTCGGTTGTTTTGCCTTCTTATATTTAGAGTCAATCATGCGGCTGCGTGCCAGGCGCCCTTCACCGGAACGAGGAGGAAGAGAGGCACTGAAATGTATCTGACAAGGTGGGTGATGGCTGCCCTCCCGCAGAGCCCTAATGGCCTCGGAGCAGACGGGGGAGGGAATGAGGAGTTGTGGAGGAGCTCTGCTTCCTTAGCCCTGTTGGGATGGAAGGGCTGTGGGGCAGCTGCCTCCTCTCAGCCCTGTGCAGCAGCCACTGCTCTCCTCCCAGGACTGGCCAACATCCCCTCCTTCAGCCTGAGACAACCTCCATCCAGTGGCTCTGCTGGGCTTGCTGCTGGCAGAGATGCTCCCCAGCCTCTGAGTCTCTACCTCCTCCATGAAATCCACGTTTAAATGTTTTGCTCATTGGTGCAATGAACAAACACACATTTAAGATTCTAAAACTGTCTTGTTTTCTCGGTGGAAGGGCTGAGAGCCCAGCACTTGTAACACCACAATGGAGTAGGGGTGCCACTCCTTTCTGCCTCACGCACCCAAAGATTACAAATGAAGGTGCTCAGGCGGAGAAAGATGCTGGTTTAGGAGTGGCTGGAGGTCTGCACGGCAGCCCTGCTTTAGCCAGAAGCCCCTGCCTAAATGCCTGCTCTCCTGCTGTTGGTGCAGGGGTGAGTCTGGCCTCTCCATGTCAGGAAAGAGGAGGCTGAGAGGAGACCTCATTGCTCTCTACAACTACCTGAAAGGAGGTTGTAGAGAGAAGGGAGCTGGGCTCTTCTCCCAAGGGACAGTGGACAGGACAAGAGGGAATGGTCTCAAGCTCCACCAGGGGAGATTTAGGCTGGAGATGAGGAGGAAGTTTTTCACAGAAAGCGTCATTGGGCATTGGCACAGGTTGCCCAGGGAGGTGGTTGAATCACATTCCCTGGAGGTGTTTAAGGCATGGGTGGATGAGGTCCTGAGGGACATGGTTTAGCGTTTGATAGGAATGGTTGGACTCGATGATCCGGTGGGTCTCTTCCAACCTGGTGATTCTATAATTCTATGATTCTATGAAAAGATGTAGCCACCGGTGTCCCGGCTGAGGCACCCAGAAGTGATGGTGGCAGGGCTGGTGGGTGCTTCTGAGTGCAGAGACACCAGAGGTAATCCCTAAAGTAGCTGTTAGAGTGGGCTCTCTCAATAGGAACAATAGAATCACAGATTCATTAAGATTGCAAAAGACCTTTAAGCTCATCCAATCCAACCATCAGCCCAACATTCCTGTACTTGCTGAACCATGTCCCAAAGTTCTATGTCTATGTGACTTTTGAACCCCTTCAGTGATGGGGACTCCACCACTGCCCTGGGCAGTGTCTGCCAGTGCTTCACCACTCTGTCAGTAACAAAATCTTTCTTAATGTCCAACTTAAACCTCCCCTGGTGTAACTTGAGACCTTTTCCTCTTGTTCTTGGGCTTGTTACTTGGGACAAGACTCCAGCACCCACCTCACTACAACCTCCCTTCAGAGAGTTGTAGACAGTGATGAGGTCTTCCGTCTACCTCCTCTTCTCCAGGTTAAACAAACTCAGTTCCTTCAGCCTCATGCAGAACCCCTGGGTTCCCCAGCTCTGTTCCCCTTCTCCAGATGTGCTCCAGCAGCTCATTGTCCTTCTTGTAGTGAAGGGCCCAAAAGTGAACACTGTATCCAAGGTATCAAAGGTATCAAACTCCCCTGGTCCGTCAGCTGTCCATGGCAACATCATCCCCCTTGTCCTTCTTTGGTCTTGTGTCCATTTAGGTCAATGTTTGCCTGTCAATGAGTCTCCCAAAGCCGATGACTTCCCCAGCAGAGCCTGGGGCTGAGCTGGTGCCCCCGACAGGCTGTGCTCCTGCAGGAACACCCCAGCAAATGCTTGGCCACACTGTCCTGCTTCAGCTCACTTCTGGGTTTGCTTTCATGTGGTCCCTTCCCTGTCTCATTCCCAGGCTGCTTATGAAGAGAAAATCACACCAGAGCCAGGAGGACCTCTCCATCCCCCTGACAACCCAGGTAAAGAGCTTGTGCACCTCATGCAGAGCTTCTTGAACACATCATGCTGCCTGAAGTCTGAGTTCTCTCCCATCTACGTTTACAGAACTTGCTTGGGAGAACATCTTGAGAAACCTTGTCAAAATCCTTGTGTATCTCTGGATAAGTGACACCTCCTGCTTCCCCCGCTGCCGGGCCTGCTGCTCCGCTGTACGAGGAAATGAGATTGTGTGACACTCTCTGCTCCTGACAAACTCAGGCTGGTTGTTACTCATTTCCTCGTTATCTATCACAGGCTTGCAACAGCTCATGTGATTAATTGTTTCAGGGCTTTGCAGGGAATTGGAGTTAAGCTGACTGGTAGGGAAGTCCCAGCTCTCCTCGTTAGTGCTGAGTTTGCCCTTTCCTGACCCCAGGAACTCCTCATCATGGCTGGTTGCAGCCCCAGGATGACCTTGCCCCAGTTCTGATCCCCTCCCTGACCCCCACGTTGGCTTCTGCCCCAGTGTGAGCATGACAGCTTTCCCCATTGCCAACCACCCTGCCTGGGCCATGAAGGATGGAGACACCAGAAACAGCTTCACTCTGCTCCAGTGGCCTCTGCTCTGTCAGTGGGACCTTGCTGCTGTCCCTCTGTGCTCAGAGCTGGGGAGGTGCCCCTGCTGGGATGCCCTGAGGCCTTTGGTGCAGGATTCGTGTGGTCTGGCCACCTCCTTCCAGATCAGCATGATGATAGCAGCTTGCCCTGACTCTGCAAAGGAGCTGAGGCACTAGGGGCTCTTCCCTGCTTTGCAGTAACCTTACTGGGTACCCTTTGGTCTCCTTGTGCCTCAGTTTCCCCATCTGCATGAGGCAGGCCATGAGCTGTCCTGAGGTAAAGGGGAATGAGTGTGCTGGTACATTTAGCTGTGAAGTCCTTGTCCCACACAGAGCTGCAAGAAGCATGTTTATGTGACCAAAGAAGTGAACACTGATAAAGCACAGGTGAGACAGGGAGGCCCACGAGCTGCACAGAACACTCATGGTGGAGGAGTCATCACCACAGAGCATGGGCAAGCCCATTGTTGGGACTGAAGGAAGAGCTGAGATGAGCCCCACATGCAGCTGGAGGGCAGGAAAAAGCTTTGGAGCGAGGCATGGGGTGCCCTGTCCACTCGGCTTATCAGTGGCCAGACTGAGAAGTGTTTTGATTGCAGCATCTAAGTGGCTTGATGGGGATGAAATTCCAGGCACTAAAGGGCTCTTTAATCTCCCTGTGAAAGAGATCATGCACCAGCAGCTGGAGGCAGGAGCTCCTCCATTTAGAAAGGAGTCTTGTTGTTAATAGAGGCAGAGAGGGGATTGAGTGCCCAGGGGCTACTTGGAGCTTAACCTGGGCACTCCCGACAGAGGAGCTTAGCGGAGCCTGGGGCAGAGAGTGCAGAGCGGCTGGAGGGTGAAGGCTGGGTCTCCATATGCAGTCTGATCACTGCAAGGCAGTGTAGCCACGTTACACAGCTGGGGAAACTGAGGCACGGGGGGGACAAATGTCTGCAATGCATGTGGGTTAGAGAGGGCTGGGTGTACACTCATGCATATCAGGTATCTCTGTATTCAGGTGTGTCCCTTAGCAGCATCACGCTGCTATCACCCAGTGCCATCTGAGACACCCTGGGGTAGCCCACCTGGCCGCCATCTGTCATGCCAGAAGGGCACAGGTTTCCCATAGATCCTGCGTCACATCTGCCAGCCCTGTGGAGGTGTCTCAGGGCCCCCAGAGCTTCTTGGATTGCACCAGGTACCTCTGCTGAGGGGCTGAGTTGCACCCCTTGTTCAAAAATGACGCTATAGGCAGCTTAATTACTCTGCATGGTAACTCCCAGTACGGCACAGGAGGGTTACACCACGTTCATCTCTCTCT
The DNA here is from genome assembly GCA_033558105.1 of Coccyzus lansbergi. NCBI lineage: Eukaryota > Metazoa > Chordata > Aves > Cuculiformes > Coccyzidae > Coccyzus > Coccyzus lansbergi. Next base: position 1,036,751 of record JAUMJK010000780.1, on the reverse strand, counting down.
CCCCAGGCACTTCATTAAAAAAAGCCCAACACGAGCCCCCATCTGATCCAAAGCCCGTGTGGGCAGCCTCCCTCGTACCTCCGCAGAGCTGGTGTGACATGGTGCATGTGTCACAAGAGTGGCCACTCTGTTCAAGCACAGATGTTTAGGGGGGATATCTGATACTGAAGGATTAGTTCAGCCATGTAATGAGGTGCTTAAGTACACAGGTAGCCCTGGACCCTGAGTTTCTCAGGGGTCTGAGCCCTATACGGAACCCCTGGGTCAGGTACTGCTGTGAAAACAGGGCTGGTGGGCAGAGGGTCCAGATCCATTAGTTGTAGAATCATGGAATGGTTTGAGTTGGAAGGGACCTCAAAGCCCAGCCAGCTCCTCCCCTGCCATGGGTTGGGACACCTCCCTCTGGATTAGGGCCTCCAAGCCCCATCCAACCTGGCCTTGAACCCCTCCAGGGATGGGGCAGCCACCACTGCTCTGGGCAACCTGGGCCAGGGCCTCTTGACATCAAAGAAAAACATTTCTTTCTAAAATCTCATCTCAATCTCCCCTCTTTCAGGTGAAAACCACTCCCCTCTCCTATCCCTGCACTCCCTGAGCAGGACCCCCTCCCTAGCTCTCCTGGAGCCCTTATCAGCACTGGAAGCTGCTCTAAGGTCTCTCCAGAGTCTTCTCTTCTCCAGACTGAGAAATCCCAACTCTCCCAGCCTGTCCTTATATGGGAGATGCTCCAGCCCTGTGCTCCTCTGCACTCACTCCAACAGCTCCATGTCCTTACTATGCTCAGGACTCCAGAACTGCACACAAGACAGATGAGGACTCACAAAAGCGGAGTAGAGAGTGCCTGAAGCACCTTTCTGTCTGGAGGGATTAGAAGGGAAGGGTTTCCCCTGCCCTGATATGTCCTGCCAGAATCTTGGGCAGCTGAGTGGGAACCTGTTTTTCCTGATCAGCTTGACCAAGCTTGAGAAGGTCTCAAAGAACTGTTGGTCTGTGTGAGGGCAACCAGGCACCCCAAAAGAGCTGCTTGTGCTGCTCAGCCAAGCACCTTGTCCCCAAGGACTATGCAGTCTGGCTGCTCTTGTCCTCTCCTGCGCAGGGAGGAGAAGGCAGAGGCCACACATGCTGCTTGTCCGTGCTAGTACTTCAGTACAGCCACAGCTCTATCTCCTCTGTCGGCAACGTGTTTCAGACAAAGCAGTGGACTCTGCGGAGGGCACGAGGGAGGTCAGCCGAGCTGGCTGTGCTTCAGGGCTCTGCTCATTTTAGGGGATAGAGCAATGTGCCAGTCCCATTTCAGTTCATGCCACTGGGGATCCCAGCTGATACCGAAGGGCTCACGCGAGCCATGGGGCTGGGAGATCTGTTTGAGGAAGGTGAATACTGGAAAGACTTTAACTTTCTCTATTAAGGAGAGATTTGTGAGCTTAGCAGCCGGAATGGAGCCAGGGTAGCAGCAGGAGCTGAACAAAGGGCTGTGCAGTGGAAAACGTGTGCTCACAGCTACCGAGTCACACCTGCTAACTGCTGGGAGAAGCCGCCTGCGGCACCAGTGGTGCCATTTCAATGAACTTTGCCCAAGCAGGTGTGCCATTTATCCGTTGTCTGGAGCCACCAAAATGCATGTACAGTATCTCTGCCTGGCAGCCTTCCCATGGAACCGGCTGCACCTCAGCTGCCTGCGGAGGGGAGCTGGGAGATGCCCTCGGTGCAGAAACACCAGCCCAGGCATGGGATGACGGGATGTGCTGGGTTGGCCATGCCTGCCAGAGGAGTGAGCTCCATGGCAAACCCAGGGGAGAGAGCAGGTCCTGCTCCTCTGCTGTTGTGGAGCAGAAAAATGGACATGAAGCTGTAAAAATCCAGGTAATTCCTTTCAGGGGCCTGGGGAGGCTGCAAGCATGCAGGAGGCTTTTTAAAACTGTGTCAGGGCTCTGCACATCTCACTAACCTCATCTCTGGCCGTGGAGCTGGGAAGCCACCTGCCAGCCCTCCTGGGAGGCTTGGGGACGCCGTTTCCTGGCAGGTCTCCATCTGCACAACCTATGGTGTTGACAAGCCCCACTGAGCATTGGGAGGGAAGCCAGTGTCTGGCCACCAACCATCTCTCTCCTCCTTGGCTCCAACAGCAAAAAGGGTTGCAAACTGCAGCGCTAAAAACCACTTGCTGTGCACGTGTGTTCTCCAGGGACACCCCATCACCTCAGCACTGCAGTGTTGTCAGAAGTGTGATGTGTCTCATGCCAAGCATGTGCCTGTCACGTAGCAATGCCAAGGAGATGCCTGGTTTTGGTTGCCACCCTCCTGAGCCTCCACTGGGAATCCTTGGCTCCTACCCCAGGAAAACGCCCCAGTGACCAGGCTGGAAGACACTTCCCCAGAGTGAACAGCCCCACCAGAGACCTCTCAACCTACAGAATGAGGAGTTCACCCTAAGGGGAGGTGTGGCAGCCTGGGAAAGGGAAGAGATGTTTTCAGTCAGAAGAGCATTGCAGCAAAGCCCTGATGTGATCCTGCACATCCTTGGGATGTGGCCCCTCGCTCAGGAGCCCATCTGGGTGGCATCTCCTGTAGCCATTCAAGGTTAAACTCCCTTTAGACTCCATGGAGCAGCATGAGATGGGAGCTTTGCTCTGCCCAAAGCTGGGAATCCAGCATGAGTGGCATGGTGACAGCCACAGTGGAGCTGGGACAGGGGAGAGTACCTTCCTTGGAAATGAGGAGAGGGACTGCAGGAGCAGGGCCAAGGAAAATGAGTGTGGGTGCAAAGCAGCAGGCACAGGGGAGGATCTGGCTTGCAGTGACAACCATCTCCTCTTGCTTTCCCCAGGGGCCTGTGGTGGCTTTGACCTGCTGGTTGGAGCAGGGTTGATCAGCTGCAGAGGGGCTGGACAGGATGGATTGATGGACAAAGGCCAGTTGTATGAGGTTCAACAAGGCCAAGTGCCAGGTTTTGCACTTGGGTCACAACAATTCTGTGCAGCACTGCAGGCCTGAGGAAGAGCAGCTGGAAAGTTGCCTGGTGGAAAAGGATCTGGGATTATAGTCAACAGCAGCCAAACATGAGCCAGTAGTGGCCCAGGTGGCCAACAAGGCCAAGAGCATCCTGGCTTGGATCAGCCATGGTGTGGCCAGCAGGATCAGGGAAGGGATCATCCTCTGGACTTGGCACCAGTAAGGTCACACTTTGAATCCTGCATTCAGTTTGGGACCTTCACTCCAAGAAAAACATTGTGGGGCTGAATCATGTCCAGAGAAGGGAATGGAGTTGGGGAAGATTCTGGAGCCCAGTGGTTGTGGGAACAGCTGAGCGACTTGGGGTTGTTTATCATAGAGAAGAGGAGGTTGAGGGGAGACCTCATCGCTCTCCACAGCTCCCATAAAGGAGATGGTGGTGAGGTGGGTGCTGGACTCTTCTCCTAAGTAAAAAGTGATAGGAGGAAATGGCCTCACATTGCACCAGGGGAGGTTTAGATCAGATATTAGAATTGGTTTTAGTGACAGAGTGGTCAAGCCATGGCAGAGGCTGCCCAGTGCAGAGTTGGAGTCTCTCATGGATTAAAAACCATGTAGATGTGGCACTTGGGGACATGGTTTAGTAGACACATTGGTATTGTGTTGATGGTTGAACTGGATGAGCCTTGATGTCTTTTCCAACATTAACGATTTAATGATTCTGTGATTCCAGTTGCAGATGCAGCTTGTGTCCTTTGGTGACCAGGGAATGGGGAACATCTCACCCAGGAAGCCTGCTGCCTCCTTCCTGAACGAATCCTCAGCAGGGAAGGGCATCAGTGCCCCTTACCATCTCCATCTCTCTCTTCAGGAACATTTCAATTAATAGCCCAGAAAGCACTGGGGAGACTGGGATTCCCAAAACTGCTCCCTGGCCTCCCTCCAGGCTCATCAGCATGACAATTGCTCTCTCACCCGCTCTGGTTTCCATCCTACCCTTAACATTTAACCACTCCCCATTAATTTCTGAATTGCCACACACATCGCCGAGTCATTTCTTCCCCCGCATGGCTCTTGGGGCCAGGCTCTTCCCAGGGAGGCTGGGGGTGCTGGGGGCAGACCTGGCTGGGGACCCCCTGCTCCCAGGAGGGAGTCTGGGAACGGGCGGAGAAGGGAACTGGGGACCCGCCACTTGGCTTTGTCCTGTGTCAGACACATGGAGCACATTAGCAGCCTTTCAGTGGAAGTTTGATCGATGAGGAAGGCTTTCTAACTGACTATCAAAGCACGCATGGTATGTGAGAAGCAGACACCAATTAGTGATGTCTTTTTAAAGGCTGCCTTGTTAAGAGGGGAATAAGGGGAAAGAATGAAATTGGCCAGAAAACATGGAGCTATTTAACCTTAATTAGAAGAAAGGTGTGGGCTTTGTGAAAAGGCCATTTCTGAAAGGGGTTTTTCTCCCTGGGTATAAAGAGATCCTGCCTACTTGTTAGAGACTTGTTAGAGTTTATAAGACTGGGCAGGAGGCTAACTTGTAGAAATGCCTTTTATGCCACTTGAATGTGTGGCTTGCTTATTATAGTCTGCCATCCTGCCAGGGTGGCTGGTGGAGAGGAGAGAGCAGCACTGCCAACTGGCTATAAATTTCATGAACATCATAAATGTAAGTGCTTTCTGGAGAGCTGTGCAGATTGCACATAAAAGTCCCCCTTCTGTCCCTGTAAACTAAAAAGAGGGCTTTTTTTTGCAAATTAAAAATTGTAGAGCGTCTTCCATGCTGAGCTACGAAGCAGCCAGGCTACAAATCCACAGCTACAAAGTCCCAGCCACACAGGGAGGTCGTTCGCACACGCTGGCATCGCTGCTCCTTGGTACCATCGCAACTGGGACTGAAAGCCAAGGAGTCTGCAGCCAGCGCTGAGGAGCTCAGGACCTGGGGGAAGCTACGACTGTTCCCGCTTCAAGGGCTCCTGGGGGGAGGTGGGCAGTGCCACCTCAGTGCTTGTGCTGCGGCCAGCAGACCGTGTTACTGGATTGCATGTGGGTGTAGAGACAAGAGAGGGATTTTTCTATGAACTGTGGGACTGAACATTGTTCCCTGCTCTTCCCCTGTCTTCCCTGTGACCTCCAGGAGTCACAGCACCTTTGGGACGTGGGTGTCCTGGGCCTTGCCTGGTCTGGAGGAGGTGATGCCAGGACATGAGAAGCGTTGCACGCAGGGCTCGTGCGCAGCAAACCCTCCAGCAGCTCAGGGTCTGTGTGGCACTGAATCAAGGAGAGTCATTTGAGAAGGGAACACGTGCTCTGCCCCTGCTGTGGACCCTGACACTGGACATGGTGAATGGGCACAGAGAGAGGCATTTTCTCCGTCAGCTGAACAAGACCGTGCTTTATCCCCACTGCTGCTCTGCTCCTGGGCTGTGCAGCCCTGCCAGGAACATTCCCAGCTTGTTCCTGCTGCTGTCCTGCGCAGCCGTTAAAGACATAGAGCTCCTTGCAGGGCTGCTGCGGGTTCAAGGATCCGTGTTCAGATGGTGCCTGCTGTCTGCATTACCAAGTGAGTTCAAGCTCTCACTGCATGTATCTGATACTATTTTTCTTGTTGCTTAACAAGGACCATAAATATAATCTAATGACTGCATGGGGCAGGCATTTCATAGAATCATAGAATCATAGAACAACCAGGTTGGAAGGGACCCATCGGATCATCTAGTCCAACCATTCCTATCAAACCCTAAAACATGTCCCCCAGGACCTCATCTACCTGTCCCTTAAACACCTCCAGGGAAGGTGAATCAACCACCTCCCTGGGCAACCTATTCCAATGCCCAATGACCCTCTCTGTGAAAAACTTCCTCCTAATCTCCAGCCTAAATCTCCCCTGGCAGAGCTTGAGGTCATTCCCTCTTGTCCTGTCCCCTGTCCCTTGGGAGAAGAGCCCAGCTCCCTCCTCTCTACAACCTCCTTTCAGGGAGTTGTAGAGAGCAATGAGGTCTCCTTTCAGCCTCCTCTTCTCCGGGCTATACAACCCCAAATTTAAAGCATTCAAGGCATATACACACAGGGCAATGCCCCCACCAGCCACCTGAGTCTGAGGGCAACATTTTCCCACACAGAGAGCAGGAGAAAGCATCTCCAGCCCAAGCTAATGGTCATAACCAGGCTAGCAGCTCCCCATGCCAGGGAGAGCAGGTGGAACGGGCAGTACACCTTTTCAGTTTTGTTGGTTGGTGTCAGCCACCCCTGCAGAGCTGTGATGGCTGCAGTGCTTCCTCAGGGTAAAAGTTGCTTTTGTGGGACATGGTCAAGTGGGTCTGGCCAAGCATGCCCTCCACAGGCACAGGGCAAATGAGCCCTTCTGTCACCCAACTCCAGCGTAAAAAGCTGCACTGGGCTGAGCCTCCTTTTCAGGCTGCTGCCTATGCTCCATCAACATGTACTGGGATGCCAGACTGGACCTTGGCTCTGCTCAGCTGCAGTGGGAGGGGAGTGTAACCATGGGATCCACACCAAGTAGCTCCATTTTCTGGGTTGCATGTCCATCCTGCAGTTGGGGATGCCGTGTGCTCGACACCAGCATGAGCTCCAGGCTCACCACCTGCAGGAGTTCTCTGGAGGATGCTGTGACCTCTTAGTTCCAGTTGCCCTCAGTCTCCAAGATGTCTCTATAGGATATTGTGCTCTCCAGGCTCCATGTTGCCCCCAGACTCCTTGTTTCATAGAATCATAGAAGCATAGAATCATAGAACAACCAGGTTGGAAGAGACCCATTGGATCATTGAGTCCAACTACTCCTATCAAACACTAAACCATGTCCCTCAGCACCTCATCTACCTGTCCCTTAAACACCTCCAGGGAAGGTGAATCAACCACCTCCCTGGGCAGCCTGTTCCAATGCCCAATGACCCTTTCTGGGAAAAACTTCCTCCTAATCTCCAGCCTAAATCTACCCTGGTGGAGCTTGAGGCCATTCCCTCTTGTCCTGTCCCCTGTCACTTGGGAGAAGAGACCAGCTCCCTCCTCTCCACAACCTCCTTTCAGGTAGTTGGAGAGAGCAATGAGGTCTCCCCTCAGCCTCCTCTTCTCTAGGCTAAACACCCCCAGCTCTCTCAGCTGTTCCTCATAAGGCCTGTTCTCAAGCCTCTTCACCAGCTTCGTTGCTCTTCTCTGGACTTGCTCCAGAGCCTCAACATCCTTCTTGTGGTGAGGGGCCCAGAACTGAACACAGTATTCAAATAGTGGTCTCACCAGTGCTGAGTCTAGAGGAAGAATAACCTCCCTGGACCCGCTGGTCACACCATTTCTGATACAAGCCAGGATGCCATTGGATCTTTGGTCCCAGGCTCCCTGGTATTTTAAAGAAGAGCTTTGCAGAGCACACTGAGTGCATGCAGGCAGTGTTAACCTTGGAAACCATCCTAGGCTCTGTTGTCTTTAAGATGTGATGGATGTGGTGCTGTTAAATCCCATTGTCCTGGGAATCACCTCGCTAAAACAGATCCACCTTCAGCCAGTTGTTCACTATCTGCTTTTGCTACTGCTGGAAGCTTGGAGGATTATGCAGGGACATTTCTGTTCCCCTGAGCAGCTTTGGCCTTTACCTCCTATGGCCTCTTTCCCATTCAGCACAGCCCAGGACAGATTGTCTCCAGATGGGCTCTTGTCAGCCAGTTCCCCGCTCAGGAACGTGCTCTAGAGCATCCCCAGGAAGCACGGGTGCCCATGCACAACTGAGACTATTCCAAAATCACAGCTGTGGAGTTTTCCTGTGCTGCATCTCAGGGGCTTTGTGCAGCCTCAATGCAGGCTCAGGCAAGGAACTTTCTTTGATGTGCTCTGTGGATGTCTGTGACCCCCTGCAATCCCTCACTATGTGGAGGAAGACTTGGATAAAGACTGACCTGTCCTCAGATGACTGAAGCTAAACCAAAATAACCCCAGTCCCAGCCAAGTCGAACTGCCAGGACAGCCTTTTGCATCAGTTCCCTAAATTAGAATAATACTGAAGTGAAGCTGGCACAGGGACAAGCCTGGCAGGGGAGGCAGGAAGGACACCAACAAATTCCCAGGCCCCTTTAGCAGCAGTGGGTTGGTTCTCTTCTGAGATGAAGAAGCTCCAGAGCCCTGGAGCCAGGGGACAGAAGTCAGGGCTGTGGCACAGCTGACGAGCCCACTTCTTGGCATCCACCAGTCCCTCTCCTAGAGGTGGCAGCCACATGCTCTGGATCTGCCACCTTGCGGGCAGAGAGGGCACGAGTACCAGGTGGCTCTTACTCAGGAGCAATCCTGTTGGGTACTGACTCTTTCATTCCCACTTTGAGTAGGGAATGGAGTGCTGAAGACTGGATGCACGTTGTGGGGCTGCACCAAGTACTCCATCGCTGTGGGTGTCACTGGGAGGAGATCATGGAACCATGGAATGGGTTGGGTTGGAAGGGGCCTCAAAGCCCAGCCAGTTCCACCCCTGCCATGGACAGGGACACCTCCCACTGGATCAGGGGCTCCAAGCCCCATCCAACCTGGCCTGGAACCCCTCCAGGGATGGGGCAGGGATGCCCTGCTCTGGGCAATGTGGGCCAGGGGCTCCCCACCCTCACAGCAAAACATTTCTGCCTAAGATCTCATCTCAATCTCACCACTTTCAGCTGAAAATTGTTCACTCTCATCCTCTCCCTGCACTCTCTGATCAAGAGCCCCTCCCCAGCTTTCCAGGAGCCTCTTTCAGGACTGGAAGCTGCTCTAAGGTCTCCCCACAGCTTTCTCTTCTCCAGGCTGAACAACCCCAACTCTCTCAGTCTGTCCTGATCTGGGAGGTGTTCCAGCCTCCTGATGATCTCTGTGGCCTCCTCTGGACCTGTTCCAACAAATCCACATCCTATATATGTTGCCAGCAATGCCCTAACCCAGGAAAGGGCACATGGGGACAGCTCTTCACATGCTCTGCAGGAGTGGGGAGGTGCTGCCTGGCTCTAGAATCTGCAGGATTTGAAGCCAAGCAGGGATGTCCCCAGACCAGGGGGTAAACTCACCACCATTCCATGAAGGGGATGCTCCAGGCAGGGAGCACCCTCTCCATTCTCAGCAACTCAGCTTTGCTTCAGGCGTCTGACCCCCAGTCCCAGGGCTTCACAGAGGAGTCTGGGGAGAAGTGCAGTTTGGTCTGAGGTTCGAGGAGATCTAAAAGTCCCTGCATTGCGTCCTCCCAGAGCAAGGAAAAGGGAGGTGGGTACATCAGAATATTTGTGTTTCAGACTTCTGGGTGGAAGGTGTCTTGGTTTCCTCATTTTCTTCCCACATGACTGGGGTCTGCATGGAGCCCCACTGTGGCCCCAAAAAATGGATGTAACACAGTCATCGTCTCTTTGCAATTGCACAGGGCAATTAGGATGGTGCTGGACCCCTTGCACACATCCCAGCAGGATGAATAGCGTCTGTCAGAGCAAGGCCATGGGCCTAACATAGTGAGGATGCTTGTTAGCATAAACCAAACATCCTTGGAAGGGCTCTACCATGGCTGATGCTTGGATGTTCATTGAGGCAGGAGCAGGCAGAGATGCGTGGGGTTCAGTCCCTGCTGCTTTCATGCTGGTGCAATGCACTGGGGTGGGAGCGAAGCCCTAACACAGGGTTGTGGGTGCCCTTGGTTTCCTCAAGACCACTCTAATAGCCCTTGAGAGCGTCATGCTGGTGATGCCACCAAGCACAGCCATGTGAGATATCTTGAAAGGCTCCATCTGGGCAGTGGCCAAGGGACAGCAAAGGCCAGGAACAAGTCTCTACCACTCTCTCAACCACAGCTCTCTACCACTACCTGAAAGGAGGTTGTAGAAAGGAGGGAGCTGGCCTCTTCTCCCAAGTGACACGAGAGGGAATGGCCTCAAGCTCCACCAGGGGAGATTTAGGCTGGACATTAGGAAAAAAAATTCACAGAAAGGGTCACTGGGCACTGGCAGAGGCTGCCCAGGGAGGTGGTTAATTCACCTTCCCTGGAAGTGTTTAAGGGACCGGTGGATGAAGTGCTGAGGGACATGGGTTAGTGATTGATAGGAACGGTTGGACTCGATGATCCGATGGGTCTCTTCCAACCTGGTGATTCTATAATTCTATGATTCTATGATTTTAAGTGAGAGTTGGGTTTGGATTCCAGGAGCAGCAGAGAGTCCTCAACCAGTTCAATGTGGGGTCTTGCTACCCGTTGGTGGCACCACAGGGACACCCCAACACAGGGACACCACAGCGCTCATGGTGACGAGAGCCAGCCATGGAATGCCAGTCCCCTCTCTGGAAAAATGCCCTAGCTTTGAAGCATGGGTTCAGGCCAAGTGAGGACAAATACAAAATGTCAAGGTTTTGGCAGGAAAAGATTTCCAGGGAAATTCCGGCCTGGTTGAATGGAGACCTCGGCACGCATGGGTAGGGGCTGGGTCCATGGAGACTGGGACTGGGCAGCGTAGGATCATAGAATGGTTTAGGTTGGAAAGGACCTTAAAGCACATCTAGTTCCACCCCTGCCATGGGCAGGGACACCTCCCACTGGATCAGGGGCTCCAAGCCCCATCCAACCTGCCCTTGAACCTCTCCAGGGATGGGGCAGCCACCACTGCTCTGGGCAACCTGGGCCAGGGCCTCCCCACCCTCATCATGAAGGATTTCTTCACAAGATCTAATCTAAATCTTCCCCCTTCCAATTTAAAGCCACTCCCCTTTGTCCTGTCTCTCCAGACACTTGTAAAAAGCCCCTCCCCAGGTTACCTTCAACCCCTTTCACCACTGCTCTAAGATCTCCACTGAGCCTTCTCTTCTCCAAGCTGAATAACCCCAAATCTCCCAGCCTGTCCTCACAGCATCATTCTGCCTCTGGAGAAAAACCGACATCAGCAGGCAGTTCTCCCTGCCGAAATGTTTCAGTGTTGGAAAAGGAGCCAAGAAGCCATCGTCACCCGTGGCAGCAGGTGCTGCCATTCCCGACGCTGTGTGCGGGGCAGATGGAGCAGGGCGGGGGTGGGGGGCACCTGCCACTCAGCCCCTAGTGGCACCAGCCCCTCTCAGCAGGGCAGTGCCAGCTGATGACATGCAAATTGCTGGCTGCTTTAGGGACGTCGTTGTCATTAGGGAAATTCGCTGACTGGCGTAACAGGGCATGAGATTTCCCCATTGATCCTTGCAGAAATCAGTGGGCATCCTATGGGGGAGTTCAGAGAATACTGAAGTCCAACTCATGGGTCTTTCAAGCCTGATGTTTAAGATGATTTTACTGTGTGTGCTGCTTGAAAAAAGTAGTGAAACCCTGAAGCTCCTGATTCTGCCCTTCCTCCACAAGGGATCACACCCGGCTTTACCTGTGTCTGCTACTTGGTCTGGCAGGGAGGACAGGCAGGTTGTGGGTGAATACTTTTTGTAATGGTCAAACTCCCAGAGATAAACCTGAAGATGTGGCAGAAAGCTCAGAAGCCAATGAGGCTTTTGAAGGACTTGTCCTTTAAAGGATGCACCCAGCTGTGCCACATTGTCAGCCCACCCGTCCTGGCAGTGTGGTGTGAACACGGACTGATGTATCAGGGAAGGATGAGGAGCAGGATCTGGCCAGTGCTGTGGTCTCCAGGAAGCTCACTGGGAGCACAGAGTCCTGCTCTTGGAAGCTCTGATGAGCATGCTGACATTCCAGTTCCTCTTCCCAGGGTTGACAGCTCCTGGGTCCTGCACTCCCTCTGCCTTCTTAGAATCAGACATTTTCTTTTTCTTCTTTTCTGCGGTTGCTTTTTGCTCAATCCTTGTAGGCAGAGTTCAGTGGTTTCTGATGAGGATTCTGTGGATTCTGGTGTCCATGAGGAGGGGAGAGAAAGCTCTGGAATTAGGACATTGTGCCTCAAACCTGTAGATTTTATATGAAACAAAGGGTGGGTATCAGCTTAGAGAAATGTGTGCATTTTGAAGGGCAGAGGAGCTGGGATGGTTCTGGGACATGCTGGTTACCACAGTTCTTATTCCCTTGTGCAGGCACATGGCAGTGTCAGATGGGAATGGCACAGTAAAAGAACTGTAATCCTTATTTTTTCTTTAGTCAACTGATTTATGGAATGTTTCAAAAAGCTTTTCTATCTGTGACTCACCTAGAGCAGCGCTGTTAGGGGAGTAGGAGATTCCTGTAGCCAAAAACTCACGTGCACCCGGAGGCTCTTGGGATCTCAGTAACAAATGGGGTTCTGCGGGGAAGGGGCTGGTTCTCTCTTGTCTTTTTGGGCTGTGCTGTGTGGTTGTTAGCAGCTTTGTGATGCACGGTTGGACTCGATGACCCGATGGGTCTCTTCCAACCATGTTTTTTCTATGATTCTATGATTCTATTTAGTTGGGAAAGACCTTTGAGCTTATCGAGTCCAACTGTACCTGTCCACTACTAAACCAGATCCCTGAGCACCTCATCTATGCATCTTTTGAACACCTCCAGAGATGATGAACAAGGGACAGGCTGCTGCTGACAGGAGTCATTGTCTCCATTGTCCCCAACTGCTGCTGCTTGTCAGGTTGATGTTGGACTTTGGTGGCAAATCATCAGCAGGCTTAGCCCAGAGCAGCACCTGTGAGAGGATGGATGGATGGATAGATGAAGGATCCACAGGGCAGAGCTGCTTGCATGGAGAAGCAAAGGGAGACTAAGTGGAGTAACTGCAGTGGTGTGAGAGTCCTGCTGAGTACTCACAGGGTGGGACTGGGTTGTATGGGGCAGAGAGTCTCCAAGGCTAAAGATGGTACTGGGGCATGTGAAGAGGTGCCACCCAAACCCTGCAGATCCCAAAGGTTCCTGATGCAAGCATCTTTGGCATTTCACAGTGCTTCAGTGCCATTCCTAATGCAGCTCTGTCATTGGAGGGTGGGCTCAGTGAGCCCAGAACACTAGCAAAGTCAGGACACACCACTCCCAGCTGACCTCTGCCTGAGGAGCTGCACAACACTCCCTGGTGCTGTTAGCTTTGGTGTGTTCCATGAAAGAAGAGATCACATTTCCAAGGTGATGAAAATGATGAAGTTCATCCTATGAACATCAGCTGAAGGACCTGGGGTTGTTTAGCCTGGAGAAGAGGAGGTTGACCTCATCACTGCCTTACAACTCCCTGAAAGAAGGTTACAGATAGGGGTGCTGCTCTCTTTGATCAAGTAATGGGATGAGAGGTAATAGCCTCAGGCTGCACCAGGGGACGTTTAGATTGGGTCTTAGGAAAACTTCCTTCACTGAAAGGATTCCCAGGCACTGTCAGAGGCTGCCAAGGGAGGTGGTTGAGTCCCCATCCCTGGAGGGGTTTAGAAGGTAGGCAGAATTGGTACTCACGGGTGGTTTAGTACTGGACAGGTACGGTTGGACTCAATGATCTCCAAGGTCTTTTCCAACCAAAGAATCCTATGATTCTATGAAAAGTCTTGCTTCTGCAAAGTGGGAGGGATCCTCTCCTTGCAAGCACATCTGAAATGCAGGCTCCCAGCAGCAGCAGCAGGCACTCCATGGACTGAGATCACTGGACCAGGCTTTTTGCCTGCAGAGCCTGTAGCCTTCCCAGCCATCCCCAAGGTCAGGTAGGTGACTTCAGGGAGGGCTGGGTAGGTGGGATCCATGCTGGACATTGATTTCCCGTCTGGACCTGCGAGTTAAGAGGCTCAGATACTCAGTACCTCAGAGCTCTCCTCAACTTGGCTATTTCTTTGTGCCGTAAAGAGCAATTAAGAATAAAAGTGGAGCTGCCTCTGCCTGCGCAAGGCTCTGTCTGACTCCTGTCTCCTTGCTGCAGTGCTGCTCTGATTTCCATCTCATGCATATCTTATTTAACATTCTGGATACTGTTTTGAGTGCCCCAATATTTTAAAATAAATTGCTGCATGTAAAAGACTTAATGTCACATTCTGTTATTCTGACTGTTAAAAGAAAAGTGAAATCTTCAATGGGGCTAGTGGAGCAGAAGCAATCACACAGAGGGAGGTCCTATTAATGTGTATTACGTTTCATTATTCCGGCACTGCATGTCAACCAGCTTCTCATCAGAACTCACGCAACAGATCACAGTATTAACTCCTTGCAACCAAACAGGGGGGGCAGGCTTTTTAAACTCCTTCTGTGTTCCTCGCTTTCTCGGTGTCATCTCTCTGATGCGGTTCCCATGTCCTCACAGTGCACAGACGCACCCTCTGGTGCCTGGAGAGGAGGAGGTTGAGGGGAGACCTTGTTGCTGGATGAGGGGCTGGAACACATCCAGATGAGGGCAATGAAGCTGGGGAAGGGGCTGGAGAACAGGGCTTATGAGGAGCAGCTGAGGGACCTGGGGTTGTTCAGCCTGGAGGAAAGGAGGCTGAGGAGAGACTTTATCACTGTCTACAACATCCTGAAGGAGGTTGTGGAGAGGAGGGTGTTGGTCTCTTCTCCCAAGTAACAGGCGATGGGATGAGAGAGGGTGGCTTCAAGTTGCACCTGGGGAGGTGCAGATGGATATTAGGAAAAATTTCTTTACTGATAGAGTGGTGAGGCCCTGGCAGGGGGTGCCCGGAGCTGTGGAAGACTCTCCATCCCTGGAGGTGTTTAATAGATGAGCAGATGAGGTGCTCAGTGTTGTGCTTTAGTAGTGGACGGGGATGGTTGGACTCACTGATCTCAAAGGTCTTTTCCAACCAAACGATTCTTTAATTCTATGTGTGCTCCTCAGTGCTGTGGCCCAGCCAGGCCCCTCACTGTCTTCCTTCCTGCTGGAGGGGAGAGCAGCATGGGAGAGGGCTGCACACCCTGGCAGGGACTAGCTGGGGAGATGGGAGAGGGAAGGGGATGTCAGAGAGGGATGCATGCAGGAGAAACAAGAGGGAGAGGGTGTGGGATGTGATGAGAAGAGGACTGAAGCACAAGAGAAGGGAGTCTCCTGTGCCACCAGTGCATGCTGCCTTCTTCCAAATACCCAGATCCATGAGATTTCCTACCATGGAAACCACCCTAGTGGCTTCCTACCTGTAAAGGTCTCTCCAGTAGTCTGGTAGTTTGGTCTCTCCAATCCCTTGACTCCTCTACTCCCCATCATCCTGTAAGGAACTGTTCCCTGGAGGCACCCACTGGCTTTGGAGGTGGGTGAGAAGTGCTGAGGGAGAGGCATCCTCATGGTGGGGAAGAGAAAGGAGGCTCCAGCCTGGGGTTGGACTCACAGACCACGGTTGAAAGAGGGCTGGAGGGAGCCACTGGGTAGCAGAGGCAGTACAAGGAGACTACAAGCAAGGAGAAAATGCCTGCCCCAAATAACAAGAGGCCCTAGCAGGCATTTAAACTCCATATTTCCCTGGGATGAAGAGTCTCTAGCTCCATTCTATCCCATAAGGTAAAAAGCAGCTCAGTGCTAACGTGCCCTGCATGTGCTGAAGTACTGGCAAATGGGCTGAAGATCCAACTCTTGTTATCAACCTGGATCCACTGTGCTGTACAGACTCAGAGAGGCAGCACCGTTTGGTTAAGGAAGGATAAATGTGAAAGATCTGTCTTTTATCCCCCTTTTCCCAGGACATCCCTCATTTACTCCCCCCCCCCCCCACCCCAGGTGCTCTGGGTGTGGAGTGAGGCACTGAACCCTGCTGGGTGTCCACAAACTTGGGAGCAGTGACAGGTTTCTGGAAGGGATACTGGGCCAGGAACTCATCCATCTGAGCATGTTGAGGGCATGAGATGCACAACTCAGCCTCCACTTACTCGCTTGGTCTGTGCTGGAAAACCCCAGCTGTGCCTGAGCCCAAGAGTCCCTGAACAGCCTGGGCAGGGGAGCCTTGCCAAGTAACCCTACTCTGCAACAGATTGCATAGCATGTGTATTTAAATCACACAGTGTAGAAACATCCTTACAACCCGTTTGGAGAGGGAACAGCCACCACAGGCTGGGACATGACTTTGAGAGGTGCTACACTGCTGCCTTGGGTAGCATGGGCACGGAACCGTCAGTGGTGATGTGAGACCTAGGCCATGGGTAGTGGCACGTGTGACCCAGTCCCCGAGATCTTGCTGTTGTTGGGAAGCAGGGTATCAGTAGGAAGGTCTGTAAAAACCCTAGAGAAAAGTGATTTTAGGACACTGGAGAAGGAGGGAATATGAGGGTAGAGTGACATGAGAATAGATTGCGTAGGGAATGTGCATGCTCCCAACCTGGAGGTGTTCAAGGCCAGATTGGATGAGGTTTTAAGCAACCTGACCCAGTGGGAGGTATTCCTGTCCATGGCAGGGGTTGGAACTGGGTGGGTTTGAGGGTCCCTTCTGATCCAATCCATTCTATGATTCTAAGTGGGTTGCAGAAGGAAGGGCATACGCAGATGTTTCAGACCTCCAGGTGTCCATTCTTGGCACATGAGGGGACTGAAAGGTCACACGGCACAGTGCTAAAGCCCTAATCCTCCACTCTGACTCCTCCTCTTCTTCACAGTGGGCTTGGTGCTATGGGAGCAACAGGTACTGATATGGGAATGTGACCCCCACAACAGGCAGAGGAAACACGGAATACACAAACGTGCACCCAGATGTGTGTGGACACACTTGCAAGCTCGCCCTCCAACACCCATCCAGCACAGGGCTGGATGTGCTGGATGTGCTGGATCTGCTCTTTCCATCCTGGAACAACATGGGAGCACATTGAGCTGCCTTCCCTTCTCAGGGATAACACTTCTGCTTGGGATTGACATCACTGGGCTGGATCCCCTCTTCAGTCCTAGCTCTGAGTTCTACTGTCCCTCATCCAGCACCAGGGCAGAGGAGTGATGTTCAATCAGCTGGTTCGAGCCCATCTCTAGCGTTACAGCTCCCTGGGTAAGGAATGGCAACTCTGTGGCTTTGGCTTGGGGAAGGGGATACTAGGAAGCATGGAAAACACGTCAGGGTGCTGGGGCTGCTTATGGAGCGACAGAGGATTTCTTGTGGTAAAAAAAAAAAATCCTGAAATAATAGTAATAATAGTAATAATAGTGATAATGTATTTTGTAGCAAGAAAATCTGGGTTGATTATATTTCCATTTTCTGTTGGTTTGGTTTGTTTTCTGCCCCAGCTTTTCACAATTCCTGTATTTGCTCTTTTTTAATCCTTCCTGTGGTTTTGAGGGATCGAGGCTTTTCTACAACAGCAATTCAAGTGTGGGTTAGGAATTCCATGGGTAGTGGGAAATAAAGCTTGTTTTTCTGTTCAGTCCATTTCAACTTCAACACCTGATGCTCCCAAACATTCAACCTAGCTCAGCCCAGAGACTTTGCCAACACTGCAGCAGGAGGGGGATTCACATTTGGCTTCTGAGAGGTGGTGATGAGGACTGTGGATGCAGAAACTTGTTGGGATGGCAGCCCTACACCCCAAGAGTGCCCTGAACTCCCCTGATATGTCTTGAGCTGCTGTCCCTCCGGTGTGGGTCCATCTGGGCTCAGGACTGTATCAGGAGTCGGATAGAGCAGGCATCACACATGCTGCCTTTCCTCACACTTGCCTCCCGTTCATTTCTTCATCCAGACTTTTAAAGAATGTATTAAAATAAAAGAAACAATAAATCTACCCGAAGTTTGTTTATTCTTTCCCCCCCTCCTTTTTCTTTCCTTCCCTCCCCACATGCTGCAGCTGGTGGTCCTGCTGCCCTGACCCTATTGCCCTCACCATCCCCATAGCCCTGCTCCCCACACCAGCCCTTCGCCTCCACCCCACAGAGAACCTGCAGGAAGATCAGGGTTCAGGAATGGAGCAGGGGCTGAAGCCAAGCCCAACAAGCACACACAGTGGGATGTCTCCATGGGTGAGGGATGGGCTGAAGCTTTCAGGAGCGAGGCAAAGCATGCGGCTCTGCATCAGGGAGGAGGGGAGGAGGAGACAGACATTCCTTGCTCTGCCATAATTTGGGCTATAAAACGCAACACCAGAGACATTTATCTTTCATCTTCATCTCCTCCTAGCTGTGTCTGGGCTCAGGAATGTGCAGCACTTCGGAGCAGCCCAGCACCAAACTGGAGGCTACACCTGAGGAGGGAAAATCCCTCTGTCTTTCCAGTGACCTTTCTCAAAGGGGCAAAGCACTGTCCTAGCAGGAGTGAAGAGCACAGGGAGCCTGTGAGATGGACCCTGCCATGGTGGAGAAGTTCCCTCTTAGAGTTATGACCCCAGATAAAGCAGGGGAAAGGTACCCATCATGCAGGGGCTCTGTGCTCTGCCCTGGCTTCATGACACTGCTTGGTCAGGAGGCTGGTCTGGTTTGCTGGCATTGAGAACCTGGTTGATCCTTCTCATTAAATCTGGTTTGCCCATCACCAGCTGGCAAACGTGATGGTCAGTCTGACCTGGAGTGGTCTCCCCCATGCATGACGTGGTGCTCCAACTTTGGTTAAGGTAGGAGAGAGTTCGACTGAGGTTTCCCCACCTAAACCTCTCCCAGCCCTGACCAGGATCCAGACGTGGATACTGGGAGAGACACAAAGCTTGTCTTATCCAGATCATTGTGTCAGAAGTCGTCATAGTAGCAGCAGTTGGCCAAGGTGAAGCACATCCCAAGACAGCCTCTTCTTGGGATGGATGGGCCAAGAGATGGTTGGAGCAGGATGCACACCCTCACTCAAACTGACCTGCACAACCTACACCTTTACTTATTCTGAAGCTAAGAGAGGTGATGTACCCCACCCTCCTGGCCAGGCTGCCTGCCTCTCAGCCACCCCTGTGATGTTTATGACCCAGATGCCCTCCATCTCTGTGGGCATCTCCAGCCCAGGCCCCGGAGACCCCTGACTCCTGCTTTTGTTCCTCAGGTCTGGCCTCACCACGGATGCCTCCTGTTGCTGAGCGGTGGAGGAGCCTGCGAGGTGACCCCTGACATTAACCTAATTGTTCCCTCTCTTTGATTAGATGCACCACAAAGCTGGTAAATGGATCAAATTAAATTTGAGTGGCGGCAGCACAGCTTTGGAACGCTGATTAGATTTGAAAATACCACATTTAAATATCTTAGCATTTGTGGGGATTAGGAGAGAGAGTGGGGGTGTGAGCAAGGAGAAACGGAGGAGGGGGTGGTGGGGAACAGGCAGTGCCACCCCCTCCCATGCACACAGCTCTGCACGGGGATGCCCAGACGGGACCTCCCGCTTGCCGCTGGGCATCGGCACCGGCTCTCTGGCTTGGCAAGTGGAGGGTCACTTCCAGCTCCTGGGGTTGGTATGTTGCTCCATGTTCATCTGAGGTTTAGCATCACTGGATGGATTCGTATTCCACCTCCCACCACACCGCTGTCCCCCCCATCACCACCCGCCTGCTCTTAAATGTCACCCGGCGTCGCTGAGATTTATGCTGCACAATGAGCTGCGAACGGCAACACGAGCCCATAAATGGGAAAGAAAACTAGAGCCCAAACAAGGAGACTGGTCCTGGGACTGGATGCTGACGGTAGCAGGGCTGGATCCAGGGCACTGAGCCCTCCCTCCTTGTGACACCATGGTCCAGCCAGGAAACAACCCCCAGCACCTGGCAGTCACGACCCTGATGTACTGGGACCACAAAGCCCCATGTATGCCCCTCTCCAACCCACCCAACTCTGCAGCCCCGCTGGGGGAAACCCAGGGCCAGGCAACCCAGCCCAGTGAGCGATCGAAGTGCTGGGACTGGGTTGCGGGTCTGATCCTGCGTCTCCCTGGTACCTCATTCCCAGGGTATGCAGGAGGGCATCGCTGGAGGACATGGGGAAAAGGCTGCTATGATGGACATCTTGTGTGCGCATGGGTGTTTGGGGGGAGACAAGGCTGGATGCTGCTCAGAAGCAGGTGAGTGATGGAGGAAATTGTCCATGGTTGGTAACTCTGTGGTGCTACAGGGGATTTTGGTCAGTCTGGTTCTGAGGGATCACACTGGTGCTGGGAGTGTGTGGAGGAAGAGAAGTGAGCTCAGATCCTGAAGGCCACAGTGGGCAGGGGGAGACACCTCCCTCCAGCACAGCTCTGGAGATGTGGGGCTTGTTGGCACTTGCCAGGCAAAGCGCTTTGCTGAAAGGAGGTGACGGCCAGCGCCTGCTCATGCCACACACTGAGGTGACAGCAGCCCCTGCTTGTGCCACGTGCTAAGGTGTTGGCCAGTGCCTGCCTGCCTGCTCGTGCCAGGCACTGAGGTGGTGCCAGCCCCTGCTCACGCTGTGCCACCGTGCAGCAGGGTGCCCTGTTGGAAGAGGGCAGGGCTCCAGCAAAGCGTGAAACCTCTTCTTGGAGTGCCAGCTGCTGGCTGGCCCACGCAGGATCTGGAGAGGAGCTCTGAGGGGCAAGCACAGGTGTGTTTGTAAGAGCACATGTGTGTTGGAATGCTCCCCATGCCACGTGCATGGAAGAACATGTGCAGATGTGCACAAGTAAAGCCAGGGATTGTGCCCCTGTGCCCACCTGCCCCTGCCTGTTTGTCCCTGCTGGTGTGTGCAGCCCTCTGGCAGCTCCGTGCACGCACAGGGTGAGCGGTGGGTGTGAGTGGGAGCACCGTGGAGAGTAGGGCTGAACAACGTCACCAAAACACACACACACGCAGACTTCAAGAGCGCACAGGAGGCAGGCCAGCACTCTGCTAAGTGGAAACATCTGGGGTACATCTGGCTCCCATCAGAGGGACTCCAGAATCTCTTTAGAAGAGCGAGAGAAAGAAAAGAGAGAGTAAAACTCCTGCTGGGGCATTCCTGTGCATCCCAGCACCTCGCGCTGAGTCCAACCACTACCCAGGGCCAAGTCCCCACTTGCCTCCTCCAGCCAGAAGGGTTCCAGGAAAGGGCCAAGTGAGGTTCAAAAAGGAAAGCAGCACAGTGGGGCAAGGAGGAGGAGGAAGGGAGGAGCAGTGAGTGTTCGCAAGGAGCTGTGTGCTTCCAGCCTCCCTGCAGAGCTGGATCAGCTGGGAGTGCTGGTGGCAGGAGATCAGGGAGGGGGCTGGGAGCCCGCTTTGCAAACCTGTCCTGGGGAGGAATGGCAGCACATTCCTCCAGGCAGCAAAGCGTGGTCACCATCCTCCGCATACCCATCTGCCACCTCATCCCTCAGGTGGCCTTGGTACATCTCTGAGCATCCTCTTCCTCTTGGAAAGCACTGGGACACCAGAGCTGGGGAGAACCCCAGGGGCGAGAAGGGCTTTATGGTAATAGCAACAAGATGTGGGTGATTCAGTTGTCAGCAATAAATCCCAGCCGAGAGAGGACAGTTAAATAGGGAATGTCCCACTGGAAATGTTGACATTTCAACCATGACACAACACTCTTTCCATTCTGAGAAAATGATAAATGGTAAAAAATGCAGAGTCCCAACACCTCTGTGAGGTGTGAATGCATGGGTGGGATTGAAGGACATGACTTCATCTCAGCCAAATGCTTTTGTCTTCCTGAGCAGAAACACTGACATCAGAACAGGGTGGTTTGAGTTCATTGCAGTCTGCGGTGGAAGCCACAAGCTCTTCCTCTCATCCCAGATAGAGACGATGTGTCCAGACAGGCTGGTGGGTGCTGGGCAGTGTAGTTGGGAACTCAGTTTTTGGTCCTTCACAGATCCTTGCCCCAAGCTGAAGTCTCTGGCTCCTTCACACTGAGGCGTGGAGTCCCAGGGACACTGAGTTTGTGAGCACTGGAGACCAGGCAAGGCAAAAGTAAGATTTATTAGTCTCGGTGTAAGGTTTGCAGCCTTGGTGCTGGCAGATCTGAGAGTGCCCAGGCACTGAAAGGCTGAGCTGAGCTCTGCGGTTCCACACAAACTACAGTGAGCAGTAGGTGCTTCAGGTGCACCTCATCCATCTCCAACCTGCAGCAAACCTCCCCTGGATGAGCCAGGACACCTTGCAGAGGGCTGTATAGACAGGTGAGGCTTCATAGTCTCTGCCAACCTCCTCCAATACCATTCCACACCTGCTCTAGGAACCCAGAGGCTCTCAGGCCATGGCTGGAGGACACTGAGGGAGCCCACACTCACCTTGGGGTTCTCCTGGAAGGTCTCAGGTAGCATCATGGGGCCAGTTTGCCGGGGAAGGGTGGATACAGGACGCATCTGTTGGCAAGTGACCATGTGCTGTGGTTTGAGCCTGAGGCTGTGCACGCAGCAGGCAGACAGCGTGCCCGTCGCTGCCTGTGCAGGCAGAGCCGCCTTGCTCCGCGGTGCTTTGCTCTCGCGTGTGTGGGTGCAGAGGGCTGGGTGTGTGCATGGTGTGCGGTACAGGCGGTCCCTGCACGCCCTTGTGTGTCTCCTGACAAGGAACATGGGGTTCTGTGAGCCGGTGAGTGCAATGTCCCCTGCATTGCGGGGGTTGCCGTGGGGTGCACGCAGCTCACCCAGAGATGCCAGATCCCCGCCTTGTGCCACAGAGCGTGGGTCCAAACCTGCACAGAGCTCATGATGTGGGGTGGGAGCTACTCAGTAAAAGCTTGACTCCAAAAGAGGAGGGTCTGACACATTCCTTGGTTCCCTGTGTCCTTGCCCCCCCCTGCCCCAGCACTGTCCCCAGCCAGGGCCACCCGCGATGTGCGGGGAAGGGGCAAAGGCATTTCCAAGGCGAGCTGTGCGAGGCGCCGATGAAAAGCTTGGAGAGAGGGAGTTGCTGAGGCTGGGAGGGGAGCGACGGGCAGACAGCAGAGTGGATTTCTGCTTGAGTGGTTATTATACCGTCGATTTGAAGAGACAGATGACGGCAGTGGCAGAGGAGGCAATAATTGAAAGCGCCATGAAACATTAATGAATGCCCAGGGACTGGATCAGGAGTTGTTAACGCTCACTTCGCTCTCTCTGTCTCGCTCTCTTTTTAAAGTCAAAATTGTTCCACTGCCCTCTAGGCGAAGGATTTATTATTTTTTTCGCCCTGATTTAAAGGTGTAGGCGCCCACCGAAGGAGTCCTGACTTGGCGGCTGATCACATCTCCTCTCAGGAGGCTCCTCCACGAGAAGCAGCACCAAGCAGGTGATTGTACAGTGGGGTCTGCGGCACTGGAGTCCATAATCAACAGGTTTAGTGGACATGGAGGTGATGCAAGAGTAGCAGAGGGGTAGGGAAGCCAAGGTGGGATGAGGGACTCCTAGCAGTGATGGTTCCATCCCCTCTGTGTGCTTATCTGTGGAAAGCATTGCATGAAAGCACCACATCCATGGGAGAGGAGCCAGCCCTAAGGTCCCAGCCTGCGGGTGGAGAAGCCACCACTCCACAAGCAGACAGAGTGAGCTGTGATGCTGCCCAGCGCTGCTCAGAGGAGCAGGGAAAACAGCCTGGAGAGCATCTCTCTGCCAGGACGCCCTCCTCATGGGCTCTGCAGATGCTCTCTGTGCTGTTCGTCACTTAGCAGGGCCTTAGGGGTTGAGGAACAAAGAGCTTTTAGCAGAGCTGTCAGCAGCACCAGGGAGGTCTCTGACCTGCAGGTACAGGGCTGTCATTTAAACAGGGCTTAGGCGGAGGCTGGGGGATCCTCTGGCTTTGCACCGAGGGATCTGACATCATTTAATGCTTGCTGCTCTGGCCCTGAAAGGAAATTAAAAGCCCTCACCTAAAGGAAGGGTAAAGTGGAGGTGAAGCAGTAAGTACAGCTTTCCCTTCCTGCTTTTGTCCCTGGAGAGGAGCAGAGGGATGACACAATCCCTGTGTCCCCTGCACAACCAGGGAGCAAGGAAGGTTGTGGGTGTAAGAGGGAATAAGATCTGTTCTAAGGCACAAAGACACAAGAACCAGGCCTCTCCAAGCCCCTTCTGCCCTGGGCACAATCAGGACTCCACAGCTCCTAGGACATGGAGACTCTTGATGGAGCACAGAGCAAAGATCATAGAATCATAGAATCACCAGGTTGGAAGAGACCCACCAGATCATTGAGTCCAACCATTCCCACCAATCTCTAAACCATGTCCCTCAGCACCTCATCCACACACACCTTAAACACCTCCAGGGAAGGTGAGTCAATCACCTCCCTGGGCAACCTGTTCCACTGCCTAATGACCCTTTCTGTGAAGAATTTTTTCCTTACGTGGAGCCTGAACCTCCCCTGGTGGAGCTTGAGGCCATTTCCTCTCGTTCTGTCCCCTGTCCCTTGGGAGAAGAGACCAGCTCCCTCCTCTCCACAACCTCCTTTCAGGTAGTTATAGAGAGCAACGAGGTCTCCCCTCAACCTCCTCTTCTCCAGCCTAAACACCCCCTGTCTCAGCTGTTCCTCATAAGGCCTGTTCTCCAGCCCCTTCTCCAGCTTTGTTGCTCTTCTCTGGATTCTCTCCAGAGCCTCAACATCCTTCTTGTGGTGAAGGACCCACAACTGAACACAGGATTCAAGGAGTGGCCTCACCAGTGCTGAGTACAGAGGGAGAACAACCTCCCTGGACCTGCTGGTCACACCATTTCTGATCCAAGCTGAGATACCATTGGCCGTCTTGGCCACCTGGGCCACTGCTGCCTCATGTTCAGTCCCTGTCAACCAACACCCCCAGGTCCTTCTCCTCCAGGCAGCTTTCTTGACATACTTCTCCTACTCTGTAGCTGCTTGGAGTTGTTGTGTCCCAAGTGCAGGACCTGCCATTTGGCCTTGTTGAACCTCATGTCTTGGAGCTGCAGGTGGACAGGACACAGCGGCAGGGCCTCAGGCAGCCCAGGCTGCCCTTTCAGGGACATGGGTGAGCCTTATGCCAGTGGAACATGGAGGCTGCACCACTCTCTATGAGACACGTGTAACCCCCAGCAGCAGCCCAGGTTGTGCACAGGAGGAACTGATGCACTCAGTGCCAGGGTGGAGGAGAGCAGGACGAGGTCTGCTGGCCCTACTTCACTGCATTGTATCCCAGGACAATAAAGAGCTCCTGGGGGTTGGTCCTGGCCACCTGAGCACTTCAGGAAAGCCTGGGATGGCTGCAGACCATGGAGAACATCTCCTCCAGGCTCTCATCCACATAGGGGCAGCGCCGATTCCTTTGGGGCCAGAGTTTGCCTGCACAGTGCAGGGAAGGAGCAAAAGCAGCAATAATGATGGTAACTGCTTCTAATGAGACCAGGAGACCAGGAGCTTAACCATTGCCCAGGTGAGGTGTTTGGGGCTATGTGGTGACAGTGATTGGCTGTGACAGCATTCAGGAGCCCTGCTGCAAATTGGCACTGTCATTTCTCCTCATTGTCACTGCAGACTGTGCTGGTGCAACTCCGATTCATGCAGAGAAGCTGCCCACATCCCAGCTGGGTCCCCATCCCTCGTGTCACACCAGCATCCCAGGGCTTTCCCACTCTGTGTGTTCCCACACACTGGCCTGGAACAGTTTTTGTTGGAAAGTAGCACTTTCTCATCACTCAGTCCCACACAAGGCATTTCCACCATGGGAACTGGTGGTGGAGGGATGGCCTCGGGTCTTGGGCTGGGCTCCCTGTGACCACAGGAGCCAGGGAGGAGCGTGTAAGTCCAGAACAACCCCAGAACCCTCTGACCACAATCTACACAGCCTCTTATCAGCCTCTGCCAGTAAAAAAGAAAAAAAAAAACAAAAACCAAAAAACCGAAACCTTAAATATGAAACCCAAGAGGCACAACTGAATTCTGCCCATGAGGCCAGAAGGTTACACATTCTCTTTGCTAGGACTGGAAAGCCAAGTTGCCCAAGAGTCCCAGAGGAGTCATTTGTTTCTGGGGCTCTTCCCAGTGCTGAGCTGAGGGAAGAGCTGAGGTGGAAGGAGTAGTGTTCAGAGGTAAACCAGGGGCATAGAGAGATGTGAATGAGCACGCTCCTACCTCAAGAAAAAAATAGCGCCAAGAGTTGCAACATCACTGAGAATTTCCTTCCCATCACAGCTTTGAGCACTACAGAAACAGGGGATAGGATAATAGAATGGGTTTGGGTCGGGGGGGAAGTTAAAACCCATCCAGTTCCAGCCCCCTGTCATGGGCAGGGACACCTCACACTGAATCATGTTGCTCCAAACCCCATCCAACCTGGCCTTGAGCACCTCTTATACGAGGACAGGCTGAGGGAGTTGGGGTTGTTCAGCCTGGAGAAGAAAGAACTCCAGGAAGAACTTAGAGCAACTTCCAGTACTGAAAGAGGCTCCGGGCAAGCTGGGAAGGAGCTCTTGATCAGGGCAGCAACAGGATTAGGAGGAATGATTTTCAGGTGAAAGAGGTGAGATTGAGATGAGATCTTAGGCAGAAATGTTTTGCTGTGAGGGTGAGGAGACCCTGGCCCAGGTTGCCAGAGCAGGGGTGGCTGCCTCATCCCTGGAGGGGTTCAAGGGCAGGTTGGATGGGGCTTGGAGCCCCTGATCCAGTGGGAGGTGTCTCTGCCCATGGCAGGTGTGGGACTGGTTGGGCTTTGAGGTCCCTTCCAACCCAACCCATTCTATGGTTGCATGATCTGTGGCATCTCGTTACCTACGTGTTCTTCCCCCTGTCTCTGGAGCGAGTCCAGAGAAGAGCAACGAAGCTGGTGAAGGGGCTGGAGAACAGACCCTATGAGAAGTGGCTGAGAGAGCTGGAGGTGTTTAGCCTAGAGAAGAGGAGGCTGAGAGGAGACCTCATTGCTCTCTACAACTACCTGAAAGGAGGTTGTGGAGAGGAGGGAGCTGGGCTCTTCTTCCTACTGACAGGGGACAGGACAAGAGGGAATGGCCTCAAGCTCCACCAGGGGAGATTTAGGCTGGAGATTAGGAGGAGGTTTTTCACGGAAAGGGTCATTGGGCATTGGAATAGGCTGCCCAGGGAGGTGGTTGAGTCACCTTCCCTGGAGGTGTTTAAGGGACGGGTGGATGAGGTCCTGAGGGACTTGGTTTAATGTTTGATAGGAATGGTTGGACTCGATGATCCGATGGGTCTCTTCCAACCTGGTTATTCTATGATTCTATGATTCTGTCATGCTGGTTCCTGATGTCTCAGCTCCAGTATAGATTTCCCCCTAACTTCTCTACTGCCTGACTTCCAGCCTGACTTTCCAGCTTGCAGTGTTACCCTGCTCCTGCCTCGTCCCACCCATCCCATTCAGAGCATCTCCAACACCTCTGGTGGTGGTGTCATTCTGCCCTTCCTCAGTCCCCCAGAGGGATGGGAGAAGGGGGAAAACCCCTCTTGCTGATCCAGGCACCCATCCAGGAGCGCAGCAGCCCTGTTCACATCCCACCCCCCTTCCCCACCCACCACGGCTCTTATTTCCCTGGGAGAGAATTGCCAGGGAGGTGCTGAGTGTATTTTTAGCTTTGCTGTTCATGTCTGATAAGTGTTTTGACCTTTTTGAGCAGAGCTAATCGTGCTGTCTGCTCCTCACTCCATCTCAGTCTGTGCTCTGCCTGTCGGGAGCTGAGGGAGGAGGTGCTGACTCCCCACGACACCAAACCATGGGAGGAGGAGAAGGCTTCTTGCTTGGGAGTGGTGGGTGAGTGCTAGGTGTGTGCCCTCACCTCAGCACTTCTCTCACATCTGTGCTTTTGGAGCAGATGCCAATTGAAGTCCTGAAGGGGTGGGACCAGATTTTCCCACCCATGGGGCAGGATGAAAGTCAATGGATGGGGGAACCATCCATTGACTTTCATCCTGCCCCATGGGTGGGAAAATCTGGTCCCACCCCTTCAGGACTTCAATTTGTAAGGTTGGGAGGTTGAGTTGTCCCCGGGCTGGAGGTTGCTGATCATGTCAAAAAGACATCCCCATTCTGGTTTTTCTGCCTTGCCCCAAACCCAGCATCACTTCAAGTAGCAAAGAGTGCCTCCACCTCCATGCTCAGGTGGCACCTGGGGCTCTGTCCCATGGAGACCCAGCCCAGGGAGAAGAGCAACGGCTGTTGGGAAGGAGCTGGCACATCTTGATGCGATGTGAGAAGAAGAAGAAGAAGAAGATGAGACCTCATCGTTCTTTACAACTCCTGGAAAAGACGTTGTGGTGAGGTGGGTGCTGGGCTCTTCTTTCAAGTGATGGGAACCAGCCTCAACCAGCCTCAAGTTGTGCCAGGGCAGGTTCAGATTGGATATTGGGAAAAATTCCTTCCCAGAATTTGGTTGTCTGGCACTGGCAGAGCCTCTCCATGGAGGTGGTGGAGTCCCCAACCCTGGAGGGGTACAAAATGAATGTTGAATGGTTGAACTCGATGATCCGGTGGATCTCTTCCAACCTGGTTATTCTATGATTCTATGATTCTATGATGTGGACAAAAGAGCTCTCACCCTCACAGAAACCAGAGGTGTGGCTGCAGAGCACCCAGAGACATCATCAAGGGCCTGGAAACTGCTGTCAGGGCTGTCTGTATCAGAAAAAAAAGGGGGGTTGGGACAGTCTCCTTTCCTGTGAGAGGTGTCTTTGCCAACAGCACAGCTGAATAGAGAGGGGGCTGCAAAAAACCCCAGAGGAATGGTTTCACCTCAATTTCACCAGAATATCGGGGAGAGATGGGAGAGGTTGGGGAGGGGGTGGAGGGATGGAATAACCTGAGGCTGCAAAGAGCTCCCCAGATTGAACCCCCTGACCATGGGGACACTGGGAGGAATGTCAGACCTTGGCCTTGTACAGTTCACTGATGGGGAGGAGGAAAGGTCACCTTAGTCCTACCAGTCCTCAGCCAACCCTGCAACCAGTACCCTGGTGCAATTTTGTTATGATGAGATCTTGGCTCATCTTCCTGTGTCATAAATCTTGATGAGCTGGAGAACAGGCCCTATGAGGAGCATCTGAGAGAGCTGGGGTTGTTTAGCCCAGAGAAGAGGAGGCTGAGAGGAGACCTCATTACTCTCTCCAACTCCCTGAAAGGAGGTTGTGGAGAGGAGGGAGCTGGGCTCTTCTCCCAAGTGACAGGGACCAGAACAAGAGGGAATGGCCTCAAACTCCACTAGGGGAGATTTAGGTTGGAGATTAGGAGGAGTTTTTTCACGGAAAGGGTCATTGGGCGTTGGAATAGGCTGCCCAGGGAGGTGGCTGATTCACCTTCCCTGGAGGTGTTTAAGGGACGGGTGGATGAGGTCCTGAGGGACTTGGTTTAGTGTTTGATAGGAATGGTTGGACTCAATGATCCGATGGGTCTCTTCTAACCTGGTTGTTCTATGGTTCTATGAATGCACCCCAAGCCCATCCAACCCCCCCTGACAGAAGAAAGAGTGTGCACGATGACCACAGCGTCCTTCCTCCTTGGTGGTGGGTCACAGGGACAACATGAGCTGGGAAGATGCTCTGTGGTACTGCAGGGAGGCAGAGGGGATGAGAAGTGGCCTGGCAGCTTCCTTCAGGTTGGGATGCCTGCCAGGGGTGGGAAAGAGCTGGTGGGGTTTGGGGATCCACAATGATGCCCTCAGTACCAACATCCCTGCTGATGGCTCTGCTTGCCCAAGGCATCCTCTTTCCCTCCTTATAAAGTCTTGAATAAAGGAGATGGAGGGAGGGGACTGTGCAGTAAGGGCAGAGAGGCACTTAACTGCCACCTGGGACCCCATGAGAACCCCACAGAGATGACTGGGAGTTAACCCCCCATCTGCTGCTCCCCTCTCTCTGCTGCTTCTGAGACAACCTGAGCATTGTGGTGTTGGGCCTTAACCCCAGCAATGAAACACTGCACTGCTCACTCCCCCAGTGTGCTGAGGGAGAGAATTGGGAGGATGAAAGTGAGACAACTCATGGGTTGAGAGAAAGATAGTTTAATGGTAAAAGGAAAAGCCATGAATGCAAAGCAAAACAAGGAATTCATTCACCACTGTCCCTCAGCAGGTGGGTGCTCAGCCATCCCTGGGAAAGCAGGACTCTGTCACACCCAATGGTGACTTGAGAAGACAAATGTCATTGCTCCAAATATCTCTGCTTCAGTTCTCTTCTCCCACCCTTATATGCTGAGATGATGCCGTATCATGGAACCATAAAAACATCCAATGTCCTTAGCTGAAGGGATCACGAGTCCAACTCCTGTACCTGCATAGGACAATTCTAACATTCACTCCGTGTGTCTGAGGGTGTTGAATATCCCTTGAGGCAGTTAGGATCAGCGGTGGTGGCTGCGTCCACTGCTTATGCACCCCCAGTCTCCTTGCTGGTGAGGAGCAAAACCAGCCTTGATTCA
Source organism: Coccyzus lansbergi (assembly GCA_033558105.1). NCBI lineage: Eukaryota > Metazoa > Chordata > Aves > Cuculiformes > Coccyzidae > Coccyzus > Coccyzus lansbergi. The sequence goes on along the minus strand of JAUMJK010000780.1, from coordinate 1,006,811 downwards.
GCGTAAGAACTGCTCATCAGGAATGAAAACATCTCTGTGTTGTCAACACTCCTCTTGGCACCAACCCAAGCCCTAGGCCCAGAGTAGGTACTGTGAGAAAATTCACCCTGTCCCAGCCCAAACTGGAACGTGGAAAAGCTGCTGTTGCTGGCTGGACTTGCCCCAGGAAGGATTTGGTGCAGAGGGGATTTTCTGAACCCGCAGTACTCAGAGCTCCTCTCACTCAGAATTGTAAGGCTGTGAAAAAACTCAAAGATCATCCAGTCCAACCATCAAAGTTTAGGGCTCTACCTCCTGCTCAGGCATCCCCCTACGCTCTGTGGGGTCAGGAGTTGCCTTCTGGAGATGCTGCTCTTGCACATCTTCTTTCAAGTCTGTGCGTCGGAGAAGGCAGCACGAGGTGTGCTCCTGGCTTCCCCAGGGCTGGGTTGCTCTGTGGATCACGCCAGGCAAGCCTCAAGCCCGCACTTAATCTCTCTGCCTGGGAAATTAGGCAGAAAATGCTCCGATTGAGTGTGAAGGCCTCCACTGTAATTTGGAGCGAGCAGATGACATGCACTCCTCATCAGAGGGAGATGAAAGCTTTTAAAGCTGGTGAGCACTAGCAAAATCTGTGAAAACCTCTTCTTTTTCATTTTTTTGTCAGGAGTGGTAGATGCACAGACAGATGAAAGACAGAAGATAAAATTAGCCTGTATGCAAGAGAAAGAGAGGGAAAAACAGAGAGCGAGAAGGGGGAATATGTCTCCGGAGGCTCTCGGTGGAGAAGGTTTCAAACACTGGTGACTCAAAGGCAAAGGGGAGTCATATGTGTGTGCATGAGAATGTACATGTGTGGCTGTGTTTGGCTGCATTCCCACAGCAGCCTCAGCACCTGGGGCTGATGCATTTGAAAATATGAGATGAGGCTGGGCTCGTCGCTGCCGTGGCAAGCAGGGACCTTTTGCCTGCACCCCCATGGCAGCTCCTCTGCCCTGCACAATCAGTCCTAGCTTGTATCAGGAATCGTGGCCAGCAGGATCAGGAAAGGGATCATCCCACTGGAGTCAGTGCTAGTGCAGCCACACTTCAAATCCTGGGTTCAGTTTTGGGCCCCTCACTCCAAGAAGGACATTGAGGGGCTGGAGCATGTCCGGAGAAGGGGAACAGAGCTGGGGAAGGGTCTGGAGAATGAGGGTTACGAGGAGCAGCTGAGAGACCTGGAGTGGTTTAGCCTGGACAAAAGGAGGCTGAGGGGAGATCTCATCACTGTCTACAAGTGCCTGGAAGGAGGCTGTAGCAAGCTGGGTGCTGGCTTCTTCTCCCAGGTGACAGGCGATGGGATGAGAGGGAATGGCTTCAAGTTGCTCCAGGGCAGGCTCACGTTGGACATCAGGAAAAAAATTCTTCATGGAAAGGGTTCTCAGGCAGTGGCAGAGGCTGCCCAGGGAGGTAGTGTAGTGGAGGGTCTTTGGAGGGGTTTAAAAGATGAGTGAAAGAGTTGCTCAGTGATGGTTTACTAGTGGACAGGTACGGTTGGACTTGGTGATCTCAAAGGTTTTTTCCAACCAAATGATTCTATGAGTTTCCCCTGAGCTCAAACTGATGGATAATGTGAATGTGCTGCTGCACAGCAGCCACGCTCTGTCTAAAGTGACTTTAATTCTTTTTTACTCATGGTTAGGCTGCTCAGATAGAAGTGTATGGCTCCAGGTTGCAGCAGGGATCTACTATGCTCAGAGGGGTGATTGCAGCAGGCATCCCCTGACCATTAACTCCGGCTGTTGGCGTTTTGCTGCAGGCTGCTCCAGGTTTTTGGGGTTGAACGGTACTTCTGAGAGGTGTAGAAGGAGACATCAGGACAGCTTCTGTCTGCAGACACCTGATGTTTCAGCATTGGCAGCATGTCCTGCCCAGGAGTCCAAGGCAGTAGCACAGTCCCCTTCACTCTTCCTGCTTTTGTCACTGGAAATTATAGGGATGCTGGTGGCTCTGCTGCCTGTGGCATCAGGAGGGAGAGTAGCTGGAGTTAGAATCATAGAATCATAGAATCACCAGGTTGGAAGACACCCACTGGATCATTGAATCCAACCATTCCTATCAATCTCTAAACCATATCCCTCAGTACCTCATCCAACAGCACCTTAAACACCTCCAGGGAAGGTCACTCAACCACCTCCCTGGGCAACCTGTTCCAGTGAAGAATTTTTAACTTATGTCAAGCCTGAACCTTCCCTGGTGGAGCTTGAGGGATACTTCAGCAGGCATTCACTGCTAGTAATGCAAATAGAGACCAGTAGGATCTTCCAGTTTAAAGGACATCTATAACTATAAGGTTTAGGTCAGTGACTAACAGTGACTTCATACACACACACTCCGTTACCTATAAAGCCACTTCAGATTAAATATGTATCTGGGACTCTGTATTTGGGAAATCATAGAATCATAGAACAACCAGGTTGGAAGAGACCCACAGGACCATCGAGTCCAACTATTCCCACCAACCCATGTCCCCCAGCACCCCGTCCACCCGTCCCCCAAACCCCTCCAGGGAAGGGGACTCAACCCCCTACCTGGGCAGCCCCCGACACTGCCCAATCACCCTTTCTGGGAAAAATTTTTTCCTACAGTTGCCACTGTACCCATAAGGGCACTGGATCTAAAAGTGCCAGTGGGGCAGGAGAGAAGGGTCCCCATAGGGTGTCCTGCTGAGCTGCTCTGTGCAGGAAAAAACCCTCAGAAAGTCCCCTCGGCACTGCTCAAGGCCTTCCTCTCTGTGATCAGCAGCTGGATGACAGATTTACGCTGAGAGATGGAAGAAAGGGAAACGACTCTGAGATCTCCTTGCTCTCTGAAGTGGTGGGTACTGAAAACTAGAAGTCTTTTTTCCCAACCCACAGCTTCAGCTGCACAAGGGCAATGATGCCTTCAGCACTGATGATGTTACACCTAAGGGAGGGTGATTCCCTCTTAGGATGCTGCAGCTACAACACATCCACCCTCTGAATGATGGAAATCATTCACAAATGAAGAGCAACCTCCTCAATGGAGTGAGCGTAAGGACCTCTATAGTCCAAAACGCCCCCTCCCAAGCAGGCAAACCCCACAGGTTCTAGGGATGTTGTGGATGTTCCCAATCCACAGAATAGAGCCATGAAACTGGTGAAGGGGCTTGAGAACAGGCCTTACGAGGAACAGCTAAGAGAGCTGGGGGTGTTTAGTCTAGAGAAGAGGAGGCTGAGAGAAGACCTCATTACTCTCTACAACTACCTGAAAGGAGGTTGTGGAGAGGAGGGAGCTGGGCTCTTCTCCCAAGTGACAGGGGACAGGACAAGAGGGAATGACCTCAAGCTCCTCCAGGGGAGATTTAGGCTGGAGATTAGGAGGAAGTTTTTCACACAGAGGGTCATTGGGCATTGGAATAGGCTGCCCAGGGAGGTGGTTGATTCACCTTCCCTGGAGGGGTTTAAGGCACAGGTAGATGAGGTGCTGAGAGACATGGTTTAGTGTTTGATAGGAATGGTTGGACTCGATGATCCAGTGGGTCTCTTCCAACCTGGTTGTTCTATGATTCTATAGATTCTATGATTCAATCAGCTCAGGGAGCAGAGGTGGGAGGACTTCCCATTGTCCTCATGATGCAGCCCCAGGAGCTGCAGCATCAGGAGTCTCCCTTGAGTTGTACGACACCCACCAGTGTGAGTCAACATGAACATTAATAAGAAACAGAAGAGCTCTCTCCCCTGCCTTTCCCAATGTGCTGCCGAGCAGGACGTTAGCTCACTGGGGAGTCACAGGGTAAGGTTTGCAGCCAGGAGCTCAGGTCCTTTTCTCCTGCCCCATTACCTGGGGATGATGTTATTGGGAGTAGGATGGGGGATGCAAGTGGCACCTCAGCAGGGAGATGTCCTGAGCCCAGATGAGGCTAAGGGACACCTGAGGGACTGTGGGAGAGCACTGCCAGTATGCGAGCACCTGGAGAGAAGCACCAAGCGCTGCCTGCTCAGTCATGCAGGCGGCTGAGTAAAAGAAATAAATAACCCAGCCGTGAAAAACAAGCACTGGCCAAAACCTTCCAAGAAGCCGTCTGTACTTCCCAGCTGCAGTCCCCGTTCCCTGGCTCTGTTCACCCTCTGGGAATGACAGCAGGGATGGCAACTCCTGCAGCCCAGCAAAGACGCAAACCTCTCCCTCCTCCAGTCCTCCAAGTGCTCCACAATGCCTTTCACCAGCAGAATAATTAGAAATCTAATTCCTCTTTCTCCCGCTCAGCTAATTGTCTGTGGACGATTTGATTGTAAGAGCGTCCAGTGATGCAGAATAACCATCTTATGTCTGCTAGACATTGCCTTCGCAATTAGCACTATTGATTGCATCTCTCTGTTCTCTCACCTGCTGGGTCCCCGGGGGAGCAGGGGAGCGGCTCTCACCTGGCTCCCAGGGTGATGGGGCCATGCGCTTCCTTTCCCAGCACCATCCCTCAGCTTGTCGTGTCCCATCTGGATGAACTCTGCTCTCCAGTGTGGCTCCTGGGCTGCTCTCTGCTCTGCAGGTTGAGCCCCACAACTTCCAGCCAGGACCCAGAAGGTTCCCCCAAACACCAGGGAACCCCCTCCAAGGACTGAGAGCACTTCTGCCTGCTGGGGACCTGAAATGCAAATTTAACGACCCCAAAAGGTTCTACAAGAGGAGTCAATCCTCTGAACGGTTTGTGTGGAGGAAAGGGATGGGGGGGGGAAGCAACCCCAAAAGATCAAAACAATTAATTTCAGCATTTTCAGAGTGAGATATTTTGATTTTTTTCCCCCTCTTCCAAATGACTTTGTTTCAAATTTTCCTTTTATTTTGTTTTCCTAAACATCAAAAAAATCTCTAAGAAATGGCTGCGGTTGGAAGGAAATGCGTTGGCGTGGTCACAACAAAACCTTTTGTTCAACACCTCCCCCTTCAAGAATGCCCCTCCCCTCCCCATTTTTTAATTTAATTTATTAGAATTTCCAGGGATTTTCATTTGCAGGCCAGCTCTGAATTCCATCTGGTTGTGCTTTCCCAGTCACGAACGCGTCACAGCTCTACACAGGGACAAAGCTTTCTTGAGGGCCTGCAGGGTCCTACTCGGCCCAGATTTCATCCCTCCCTGCCAAGGTTCAGCTTGCAACTGATTTTAGAATAAAACAGAATAGAATAGAATCATTAAGGTTGGAAATCCAGTCCAACTGTCAGTCCAAACCCACTGTGCCTGCTAAACCGTGTCCCAAAGCACCACATCTACACATTTCTTGAATCCCTCCAGGGATGGAGACCCCATCACTGCCCTGGGCAGCCTCTGCCAGGGCTGCATCACTCTGTCAGTAAAGAATTTTTTCCTGATATCCAATATAAACCTCCACTGGTGCAACCTGAGGCTATTTCTTCTCATCCTCTCACTTGTTGCTTGGGAGAAGAGACCAACACCCACCTCACCACAAGGTCCTCTCAGAGAGCTGCAGAGAGCTACAAAATCTCCCCTTCTCCAGGCTAAACAGCTCCAGGTTCCTCAGCCACTACTCATAACCCTTGTTCCTCAGCCCATTCCCCAGCTCTGTTCTCTTCTCCAGACGCACTCCAGCCCCTCAATGTCTTTCTCTTACTGAGTGCCCCAAAACTGAACCTGGGATTCGACATGTAGTCTTAGAGTGCAGCAGGATGATCCCTTCCCTGCCCCTGCTGGCCTCACCATGGCTGAGCCAAGCCAGGATGCTCTTGGTCTTCTTGGCCACCTGTGCCACTGCTGGCTTATGTTCAGAGGCTGTCAAATAGCACCCCCAGGGCCTTTTCCACCAGAAAGCTTTCCAGCTGCTCTTCTGCAAGCCTGGGGCACTGCATGGGGTTATTGTGACCCAAATGCAAAACCCAGCACTTGGCCATATTGAATCCCATACAATTGGCCTTGGCCATGGATCCAGCCTGCCCAGGGCTCCCTGGAGAACCTTTCTTTCCTCCAGCAGATGGATACTGCCACCCAATTTGGTGTCATCTGCAGACAGACTGAAGAACTCGATCACCTCACTCAAATAATGGATGAAGGTATTAAACAATACTCGTCCCAATAACGAGCCCTGGGGACACTGCTTGTGACTGTAGAACAACGCTTGTCCCCATGATCTGCCCCAAAGGTCTGTGGCAGTTGCCTCTCTGCTAAACTCAGAGCCTCTGCCTGTCCCAGGCACCGTTTGGGGAGTACAAAGTCTTGCTGGTGTGTAGAGAAAGCAGAGCTGGGAGATGACCTGGCCCCAGCTGACCTCCCTCCTAGAACACTGGACAAGACAGGATCCCTCCTGCCCACACTGGGGGCCACCGAGGGGCAGCTGCCTGCCCGGCTTGGGGCATCCTTCAGCGTGGAGGAGAAGATGCTCGTCTTATCACAGAATCACAGAATTACCAGGTTGGAAGAGACCCACCAGATCATTGAGTCCAACCATTCCCACCAATTTCTAAACCATGTCCCTCAGCACCGCATCCACCTGCACCTTAAACACCTCCATGGAAGGCAAATCAACCACCTCCCTGGGCAGTCCATTCCAGTGCCTAATGACCTTTTCTGTGAAGAATTTTTTCCTTATGTGGAGCCTGAACTTCTCCTGGTGGAGCTTGAGGCCATTGCGTCTTGTCCTGTCCCCTGTCACTTGGGAGAAAAACCCAGCTCCCTCCTCTCCACAACCTCCTTTCAGGTAGTTGTAGAGAGCAATGAGGTCTCCCCTCAGCCTCCTCTTCTCTAGGCTAAACACCCCCAGCTCTCTCAACTATTCCTCATAAGGTCTGTTCTCCAGCCCCTTCACCAGCTTCGTTGCTCTTCTCTGGACTCGCTCCAGAGCCTCAACATCCTTCTTGTGCTGAGGGGCCCACAACTGAACACAGGATTTGAGGAGCAGTCTCACCAGTGCTGAGTCCAGAGGGAGAATAACCTCCCTGGCCCTGCTGGTCACCCCATTTCTGATCCAAGCCAAGATGCCATTGGCCTTCTTGGCCACCTGGGCCACTGCTGCCTCATGTTTAGTTGGCTCTCAACCAACATTCCCAGGTCCTTCCTTGTTCAACATATTGAATTGCTACCTGAACAGCCACCAGTTCTGGGCCAAGGCGAGTTTGGTCTCCAAGGTCCAGATGGCTGCAGTAGCGAAGAGCTTTCCAGAGCAAGAGGAAATCAGTGTAAATAGCAGACTGTGCAATTAATTTCCCCCACACCAGATTTCTGTTCCCGCAGAACGGGAACAGCCAAAGCTCTCCCTCCAGTCCTACTGCCTCCCAGTACTGGGAAGCTGTGGTATTGCTGGACGACACGTGCAGGTCCTGCACCCTTTTCTACTTTGACAAGCCCTGGTTGGGGACCTCTTCCAACTGCTACTCAGTCTGGTGGGTCTGATAGTGACAACCCAAGCATAGAGGAGCACCTAGACACCCAGGTCTCCTAAAGACACAATTTTCCATTGGATAGGATATCCTTGGACTGGGTGCTGTCATCTACCCCACAGCACGTGGGTCACAGCAGCTGGAACAGCCCCTGGGCTCAGATGCCACTGGCAGCCAAGCAGGGAGGAATGGCTCGCAGGGAGGGAGAGGTGCTAGGAAGGAATTAGTGTCCGGATCTATAAAACACTTGGTCCCAATTATTATAATGCACTGATTAGGGGAACTCAATAGTTCTGCTGGTGGTTAATGGCAGTAATTACCCAGATATGACTACAGTGGCAATATTAATAACTCTGGGCCATTAGTATTTGTGAGCAATGAGCAGAATACACATCTGTGAGCCTCTTGCTCTTTCTCCTTCAGCTATTGCCTTTAGCTGGGCTGGGAGAGAGGCTAGAACTCTGCAGCAGAGGAAACAGACCCAGGACTTGGCCGATGTTTGTCAGATCCAGAAGAGTGGCTGAAGCCACTTCTGCGCTCATGGAGATGACTCTTTGTTCAGCAGCATCTTCTACACTGGGACTGGAAATTTGACTGCTCAGAGCAGAAATTCCTTGCTTTGAAGGTGCTGCTGTAGTGTGGGGCTTCTGGCCACTTGGGATGCCACAGCCCATCTCCTTGATGACCTGTAGACCTGATGTCCTGCAATGTGGGTCACTTCAATTTAACTCAGACAACTCAGCTGCTGTGAGGCTGGGAACATGTGCAAGGGGCTGAGGACTGGGCTCTTGTGCTGGTGTGAACCCATATCTACCTGCTAGAGAGTGAGGGATCTGTAAGGTTCCACCTTACAGAGGTCTCCACAAGCACGATGATGACCAACGTCTGATCTGGAGGGTGAGGAAAGGCCCTTGCAAGCAGCTTGGAAGAGTTTCAGTGAGAGAGAGGAGAAAGGGAGGAGTAGGTGCAGTATCTCTCAAGAAGAAGGAGGACAGGGCTGGTGCAGCCAACACCAGTGCTTACACACATACACACTGTGAAGCCCCCATGACCCTGGTAAAGGATGGAGGAAGTGTAGACTCATGATGCTCACCAGCATCCCCTGACAGCAAAGCCCAGAACCACCCTTCCTAAGGGCTCAGCCAACATGAACCTTCCCTGGTTTGTCACCCCATGGATGGGAAAGGGCCTCCACACAAGAGCTGTTTTTCTTGTTGCACGTCTGCAAGGGGCTCAGGTGGCAGGAGGCAGCTCCTCCCTAACAAGCCCCAGTCTCCTTGCTGCCACCAGGCTGCCCAGAGCACCATCCCCCAGGGCCAGGTTACCAGTGCTTGTGCCTGTCTCCTTGGCTTCCCTGCTACCTTCTTTGTCTGTGTCTGACTCGCAGAGACACACGGCTCCTACCACCTCACATCTGTATTCCCCCAGGGAAGCCCCTCCGACCGCATGGCCTGGCTCTGACTCCAGCCTTGGTCTGTGGTTTCTTGGCTATTTCTAAAGAAAAAGGGGTGATTAGTTACTCCCTCATTTGCCCTCAGGAGAAAATAAATCTATGATTCTATCAAACGTGTAGATGTGGCACTTCAGGACATGGTTTAGTGGGCTGGATGAGTTTAGAGGTCTTTTCCAACCTTAATGATTCAATGATTCTGTAACTCTATTCCAGCAGCCTCCCAGAGATTGGTGAAGTGGTTAATTCACCTTCCCTGGAGGTGTTTAAGGCACGGGTGGATGAGTTCTTGAGGGACTTGGTTTAATGTTTGATAGGAATGGTTGGACTAGAAGATCCAATGGGTCCCTTCCAACCTGGTTGTTCTGTGATTCTATGATTCTAAGTCCTAGAGAGCAAGAGGATACTCCTAGAGAGCTGCCCAACCTCCATCCTGCAAGTGATGCTGCCAGCTCTCCGCTTCCAAAGCCCACGAGATGCTGGGGATGGGAACACCATGACCTATGCAAGGGGCACGCTCCCTGCTCCATGCGCTCTGCAAATGCAGCTTCCACCCTTGCTCCAAATGCCGCAGGGAACTTTCTAACTCCATCTCTCTGGCTGAGTCATAATGATGGGAATATTTAGCACACGGAGCAGTGTATTCAAACAATCCCGCAGTCAGAGACACCCTGTCACCCAGGTGACATGCCTCTTGCATGCTGCCAATTTAGCAGCCGCGGCAGCATGACGCCCCTGGAATCTGGGTTAATGTTGGCAGCTGCCGCTGCCGACAGCCCTGGCTCCGCAGGGAGAAAGGGCTGGGAGTGCACGGCATCCGTATCAGTGTCCTGCCCTAAAGACAGACCCCCAGCAGGCCTTGTGCGAGGTCTGAGGCCACGGCAGCCCCTCTAGCAAGGATGCTCAAAAGAGGAAGATATGAAAATAAATAAAAAAATAAAATCTCTGGTTGTTTTCCATTGCAAATTTTGTGAAGAAATCTTCTTTTCCTCCCTCTTCCCTGCATTGCCATCAGATTCCCCAATCTCTGCCAAGCCCTTTCCTTTCATAAATGAAAAACCCCAAACAAAATCTGTCAGGACAGAAGACGGTGAAAATGCCTGGATTCTGAACAACCAAAGCCCAGTTTTCCAAACCAAGACCTTTCTTGGTTGCTGTTACAAAAAAAAAAAAAAAAAAAAGAAAAAGAAAAAAAAAAAAAGAGATTTTTTTCCCCAGATCAGCATTCTGCAAAAGTCACTCAGCGAACGATTGATGCTTTGAGATAATTACACGGTGATTAAACTGTTTGCGGCAGTTTCACTCCAGATGGTAAAGGACAACACCCCGTGCCCGTTCCATCCCCCTTGTCCTTGTACCCTGCCCTGTGCAGTGGACACACCCTGAGGTCTGGGTTGACCTTGCTCATGGCCAGGCCATGTAGGGTGGTGGCCACACCATGGGGCTGAGAGCACTGGCCAACACCTGATTCATGCCAGAGTGACCTGTCCCTGTGTCACATCCCCACGTCCCTGGAGGTGTTTAATAGATGCACAGATAACATGCTCAGAGATCTGGTTTAGTAGTGGACAGAGATGGTTGGGCTTGATGTTCTAAGAAGGTCTTTTCCAACAAAGAGATTCTGTGCTTCCATGAGATACGTGTGGTGCCTCAGACTTGGTATTAAGAATCTCCCTGTTTAACTGCTATTCACTGCAATGCCTGATGAAAAACCCTTAATAAAGCAGAGATGCTGAAACACAAAGCATCATCTTCCCTTTGTCCCGTGTTGCCCAGTGGTTTGAGCAGTGGATTAGACTAGGAATATTTCCACAGAATCATAGAATTGTTAGAGTTGGAAGGGACCTTAAAGCCCAGCTAGTTCCAGCCCCTGCCATGGGCAGGGAGTGGATCAGGGGGTCCAAGCCCCATCCAACCTGCCCTTGAAACCCTCCAGGGATGGGGCAGCCACCACTGCTCTGGGCAAGCTGGGCCAGGGCCTCCCCACCCTCACAGCAAAACATTTCTCCCTAAGATCTCACCTCAATCTCCCTTCTTGCAGCTGTAAACTATTCCCTCTCATCCTATCCCTGCCCTCCCTGATCAAGAGCCCCTCTCCAGATTTCCTGGAGCCCCTTTCAGTCCTGGAAGCTGCTCTAAGGTCTCCCTAGAAGCTACTCTAAGGTCTCCCTAGAACCTTCTCTTCCTGTGCTGAACAATTCCAGTTCTCTCAGCCTGCCCCTATACAGGATGTTCTCCAGCCCTCGGATCATCTCTCTGGCCTCCTCTGGACTCGCCCCAACAGTTCCATGTCCTTCCCATGCTGAGGACTCCAGAAGTGGACACAGGGCTCTGGGTGAGGTCTTATCAGAGAGGAGCAGAGGGCCAGAATCCCCTCCCTCCCTGCTGCTCCCACTGCTTTGGACACAGCCCAGGACAGGTGGTTTCTGGGCTTCAAGCACACATTGGCAGCTTGTAAGGACCTTCTTCATCCCCCAGTACCCCAAGTCCTTTTCTTCAGGATTGCTTTCATGCCTTTGCTACATCTAAAATTAAATTTCAAGGTTTTTCAAGGGTCCTTTTGGCCATTTCCTAATTCTTGCTGTTTTTTAACCTTCCTCAACTCACACATCTTCCCATGTCAGATCATTGCAAGGACTGGGGAATCAAAGCACCTGAGCCCTGCTTGCAGTGTGGAACCAGCCCCACTGACCACTAAGGCCATACTGGTACAGGCTGTGGAGGTGGAAGGTTGCAAAGGTGACACCCAGGTCTCCTCCACGTGCACCGGGATGGCAACTCGGATGCTGCAGATGCTGCATCTTCATTTCTGTGTGCTCTGTTCCCACACCACCTCTGCTCCCATCCTGTGGCTGGGGCTTGAAAAAGGCTGGGTAATTTTATGATCAATAATAACATTGGTAGTTATTCTTGTCAAGAGAAGGTTAATTGTGCCTCCTGCCTAGGGGCACCAGCTGATCACCGCAGGGGCCAGGAAGACATTTTCTGCCTGTGTTCAGCATTTCACAACCCACTAGGTTGCGAGATGCAGGGTTTAACCATGTGCTGAAGCATCAGGTGCTGCTGTGGAAGGCAGCAGGGGAGCAGCGCCCTGATCCTGCTGTCAGATGGGTCATTTGGTGGCCAGCAAAGGCCAGCAGGGAGAGGGAGGAGATCCTGCCCCTCTATTCTGCTCTTGGGAGATCTCACCTGGAGCCCTGTGTCTGGTTTTGGAATCCCCAACATAAGCAGGATATGGAACTGTTGGAATGGGACCAGAGGAGGTCACAAAGGTGATCCAAGGGCTGGAGCAGCTGCTATGAGGACAGGCTGAGAGAGCTGGAGCAGTTCAGCCTGGATAAGGCTGCTGGGAGACTTTAGAGCAGCTTCTAGTACCTGAAGGGAGCTACAGAAAGCTGGGGAGGGGTTTTTTCCAAGGGTTTGTAGTGATAGGATAGGATAAGAGATTTACATTAGACAATGGGAAGAAATTCTTTGTGATGAGGGTGGGAGGCCCTGGCCCAGGTTGCCCAGAGCAGCGGTGGCTGCTCCATCCCTGGAGGGGTTCAAGATGGATGGTTCAAGATGGAACAAGATGGATTTTGAGGTCCCTTTCAACCCAAATAATTATGTGATTTGCCGACATGGGTCTCATGATTTGATGCCGCCCTGGGCGTGCTCATGAGTGGGTGATGGGTAACGAACCACCACAATGAGGTATCTTAGCCTCCATCCCCAGACTCTCCATCCTGGCACAGGGACACAAGGGCTGCCCATCACCCCTGTGAAGCTGAGGGATGTGTCTCCCCATAACCATGATGGTTGAACTGCCCCCAGCCCAGGTGCAACTCCGTGTCACAATAAAATTTTATGGCTTGTGGCTGTCAGGAATATAAAGGCTGTGATGCACCCAGCAGTGAGAACAGCTAAATACTGCCTAGCTGTGGGCATCTTCCCGACATAGATCCCAGCAGGCAAGAGCTCCAACACTGGGCTGTGCTGTGCAAGGGGGTCAGAACGAGAGTTTTCCTCCTGCACTGGAAGGGCAGCAACGGAGCAAAAAGCTAGGAGGCTGCTAATGGCACAAAATACAGCAGAGACCCCTCTGTGTCTTTGCACAGGGGCATGGTCCTGTATGATTGTCTGGCTGTGAGACCCCTGAGCTCTCTAACTGTCTATTCCCAGACATCCTCACCCCCTTTTTTTCTCTTTTCTCCCTCTTGCATTTACAAGCTGTGCCCGTGGCCTCGTCTCCAGCCTCGCGTGTGACCTACTTATGCACACAGCCCCAGTTCTTGCCTTTTCTCTCTCGAACAATGATGCCGTCCAAGCTGCTGTGCTGCGTCCCCTGAGCACAATGTGAGCAGCTCTTGTGGAGCTTGTCACCAGAGCATCCACGGTCACCAGTGCACGCTGAGCTGCTGGGAGGAGGCTCAGCACCCCTGTTAGTCTGAATGCTGCCCAAGGCTCTCATCCCGTGGATACCCATAGCAGGGAGAGGGTTCCACTGCAGCTGGTGGGCAGGGAGAGCAGTGCAGGCTGTGCTCTTGCCTTCCAGGCTGCCTGCAGACAGCAAAGGCAGCAAGGCAGCAGGCTCAGGGTGGCTCAAAGGCAGGGAGCACAGACAGAGGTTCCTCCAGCTGTGCCTGGGGCCAGCCTGCAGCAGCACCAGCCCTGCTCTCCCCCACACTGATTCCAGCCTGACACTCCCCATGGTAAAGGACTACAGAGCTGTAGATGAAGTTGTTCCCCCTTGGAGGCCCCTGCTGAAATGAGAAACCAGTCTGAGCAGAAGCAGCTGGGATCCTCCCTGCCATAGAATCATGGAATGGTTTGGGTTGGAAGGGACCTCAAAGCCCATCCAGTTCCACTCCCCTGCCTTGGGCAGGGACACCTCCCACTGGATCAGGCTGCTCAAGGCCCCATCCCGATTCAGCACGATGAGTTCAGAGTCAGGACAGAGCTGTGGGAGAGGCAGGTGCCACACCTGCATTGGAAATGATACTGGAATCCAGTCCTGGGAATATGTTGGGGTCGTGGGGGCGCGGTGGCTGGGCAGCAGGCAGGATGGGTGCTACGGTGACTGCATCTCTGCCTCGGATCAGGGCTGCTGCTTGCTCTGCTCCATGCTGTGTGGGTCCTGCGGGGAACAGCTGCTCCGCAGAGTTAGCACTGCTTCTCTGGGGAAAGCCTTCTCCCCGAAATAGCCCAAGGGAAGCAAGGGGAGAGTTGCTGCACCGTGCATGCAGGCACACATGGAGAGCACGTGCACAGGCATGCACACACGCCCAGCACGTGTGCAGGTGCGTGCACAGGGAGAACCTGCTGCGCAGGTGTGTGTCACGCCCTGGGTGCTGAGAACGGAGCTGGAGCCAGGGGGAAGGAGGTTGCGCTGGCTAGGGTGCTGCCCCACATGAGTGCTGCTGCATCAATCTGTAAAATGATGGTGAGAGGCAACTGGAATGCTGAGATGCCCACACTCAGACCCAGACCTAGGCTGCCTGTGGGTTCATCAAGAGGAAGGGGTTCCCTGCCTTGGTTAATGAGAATAATAAGGTAATTAGGGACTGCATAATCAGCGTGAAGACAGGGCCTTGTTGCTATGCAAGCACTGAGTCAAGAGATGCCCCTGTCCTCCTGCTTGCACACCTGATAAGTCCCTAGAGAGAGGCTCTCCTGAGGCTTGTGGTTGCCCTGATGCTTATTACAGTGCCGAGAAAACCTCCCATCCCTCATCCACTGCTGTCTTCATCAACTTCGTGATGGGAAGGCACACAGACTCCCATCAGGACCATAGAATCACAGAATGATTTGGGTTCCAAAGGACCTCAAAGCCCATCCAGTCCCATCCTCTGCCATGGGCAGGGACACCTATCACTGGATCAGAGGCTCCAAACCCCATCCAACTTGGCCCCTTGGAACAGTCCTCCTGTGCTGTGCCCGTGTTGGCATATATGTGGCCTCTCAGCAATGCCAGGAAGCTTATCTGTGCTCAGTTTGGTGTTTCCACTTGCACATAGAGATAACAAATTATTCCAGCCCCACTTTGCTTCCGAGACATCTCCAGCCCCATGTGGTAGTCATCCACACAGGGAGGGCTGAGTTGTGAGTGGGGGCTGTGGGGTGCAGAGGATACAACTCGAATCACTGCCTACCCAGCACTGCAGGTGCCCATCACGCCCCAGCTGGGCTTCCAGCCCCAAGCATAGTCCTGTTGCTGTCACGCACATCCTCATGGAGCACAGATCATGACACAGCATCACCTCAGCACCTTTTTCACATGATGTGCTTAGTCCCCAGCTGCTGTATCCTCCTACACCACACACCCCAGCTGGTTCCTGACCCCGTTCCAGGCAGAAGGGAGCCCGGATCCATCCCTTCCCCTGGCCGTGCTGCTGCACCGTGCAGCTCCATCGCTGCAGAGGCAGGGTGTGGAGCGCTGACAGGGACTGTAAATTGTCAGGCCCTGTAAAGCATTTAATGATTTTGAATTTATCTGCATCGATAAATACATGACAAGGTAACAGTCAAATAAATACCCATTAGTGCACTCGCTCTCTTTTTTTTTTTTTTTAATTACGAGCTGGGGTGTAACCAATCATTTTCTGCTAAGCAAGCGCTCCAGGAAATCTTCATTAGCACCAGCTCCAGCCCTGGTGAGCTCTGCAGCCGGTGAAGGAGGGAGCAAGCCAGGAAGGAGGTTTGGCCCCAGCAGCATCCTGCTCTGGCCCAGCAAAGGCACACAACCTGGATGGTGCTGGGTTTTCTCAGCATCCACTCCCTTGCAGAGTAGGCTGCAGGGACTGCTTTGCTTTTGTTCAAAGAGCCAGGCTTGCAGAGTTGAGCTCTCTGCTGTGAGCACGTGCTGCCCAAGCTGTGCTGGCGCTGCTGGGGCTCCTGCCTTCCCCTGCCAGCCTGGGAAAACCCTGGAGAGCTGGTAATGCTGGAGGCTTGGGTGAGCTCAGGAGGGTAGGGACACTGCTCTTCAGGCCAGGCTAGAGGTAATGTCAAGGAAGACAGGTTTGGGGCAGTGATCCTCTAAGCTGACATAAGCTGGCAATGTGTGCTCAGAAGGCCAACAATATCATGGGCTGCATCAAAAGAAGTGCGGCCAGCAGGGCAAGGGAGGGGATCCTGCCCCTCTGCTCTGCTCTCATGAGACCCCAGCCGGAGCCCTGGACTCAGTTCTGGAATCCTCAGCACAGGGAGAATATGGAGCTGTTGGAGTGAGTCCAGAGGAGGCCCCAGAGATGATCTGAGGGCTGGAGAACCTCCCGTACTAGGACAGGCTGAGAGAGTTGGGGTTGTTCAGACTGGAGAAGAGAACCAGGGAGACATTAGAGCAGCTTCCAGCACTGAAAGAGGCTCCAGGGAAGCTGGGGAGGGACTTTTTCCAAGGGCCTAGAGGGATAGGGTGTTGGGGAATGGTTTTAAATTGGAATGGGGAAGATTTAGATTAGACATTGGGAAGAAATCCTTCATGATGAGGGTGGGGAGGCCCTGGCCCAGGTTTCCCAGAGCAGGGGTGGCTGCCCCATCCCTGGAGGGGTTCAAGGGCAGGTTGGATGGAGTTTAGAGCCCCTGCTCCAGTGGGAGGTGTCCCTGTCCCTGGCAGGGGATGGGACTGGCTGGGTTTTGAGGTCCCTTCGAACCCAAATCATTCTGTGATTCTGTGGTCCTGGTGGGGGGCTGTGTACATCCCAAGGGCACCATTTTCTGGAGGCAAATTCCAGGTTATCTGAAGCATGAGCAGGGAGAGTTGGATCTCTGGTATCACTGGGCCATCATTGCCTTTGGCCATCCCTCACCAACCCCTTTCTCATTGGTCAAGCTGGAAAGCCCTCGAGGGATGCAAACCACCCAGGTCAACATCTCAGAGCAAGTTTTGCTGTGGCAGGTAGGCCAGACCCCAGAAGGGGTCATGGAGAAGAAACAAAACTGAGAGACAGGACTGGGAAGTCGATGGGTTGTGAAATCCCTGAGCACCAGCTTGGCTGCTGCAGAACAGCCTCCCACGTGAGCCGCGGTGCTGCTGCTGACAGCACTTGCTGCCAGCAATAAGGAATGGGGAAAGACAGAGGAAGGAGGAGCCGGGTAAGAAGAAGCCCCTGGCTGATGTGACCCAGCAAAGATGGAGAGGGTCAGGCTGCTGGCCAGACACTCACCCTGCACACAGAGACAGAGCACCAGGTGGTAAAGGAGTGGGGTTGAGGGCAAAACCTCCTCTGTCCCCGTTGACCTTCCCTTGCATTAATCTCTCTGTGCCAAACCGCTGGCTCAAAAAGGGGGCAGAGAGAGGAACTGGCTCTTTTGCTCTCTCTAATTTCTATCTGGCAAAATTCTTCCAGGAGAGCAGCTTTTCAGATCCGAACATCTCCTGGGAACATGTCGATCCTGATGATTTTTTTTCTACGGAGATGTGTCAAATCAAATGATTTCAACTTTCACATTTCATTTCAATAACGTCGCAAGGATTCTTTCCAATGAGAGGTGAAGATTTCAATTTGACATTATCATTTGGTCGCAT
Organism: Coccyzus lansbergi; assembly: GCA_033558105.1. Lineage (NCBI taxonomy): Eukaryota > Metazoa > Chordata > Aves > Cuculiformes > Coccyzidae > Coccyzus > Coccyzus lansbergi. The sequence goes on along the minus strand of JAUMJK010000780.1, from coordinate 989,487 downwards.
TCCATTTGGGCTTTCATATTACCGTATTACTTCAAATCTACATTTCTATTCTATGTAGCCTTTTAGTGCTTAATGATTCAGCGGCGTCAAAATCCCAGCTAAACGTTTTCATATTTTTGGGTGGAATTCCACCCCACGCCCCTCCCAAATACATATCTTGTGGAATAATCTGTGTTGGGAAGACCCTAGGTTCCCAGGGGAGGGACCTGCCACAGTGTACCTGGCTCTGACTCTAGCAAAGAGCATCATGGCAGAGGTAGCAGCAAAGCAGGGACACTTTTCCCTGTGCTGAAACCAGATGCGACTGCTCCGTGCTGTACAGCCATAAATAATGAGCGGCAGTGCTAGCAGAGAGGAAGGTGAAGACATTGTGCTGAAGTAGGAATAGGCTGCTCAGGGAGGTGGTTGAGTCAGCTTCCCTGGAGGTGTTTAAGGGACGGGTGGATGAGGTCTTGAGGGACTTGGTTTAGTGTTTGATAGGAATGGTTGGACTAGAAGATCCGACTGGTCCCTTCCAACTTGGTTGTTCTATGATTCTATGATTCTAAGTGGAGAGAAACTCACCAGCAGGAGTTAAGAAAGACAATGCCCTTGATACCCAGAAGTGCTCCAGGAAGAGTTTGTGGCCCCAGTAGGGCAGGATTGGCTGGAAGCAAGAGCTGATTCAACACAAAAAGAGGGGTTCTCTGAGGGGCTCTACATGAAAGTTTTTTTGAGAAGTAATGGCAATAAGTCAGGTTTATCCCTTTGTGACCCACCAGCCTCCAAAGGCTAGGATGTGGCTCTATGGGGGGAAACAGAAAGCTGCTTTCTCCTTTGCTGGTGGAAGAGGGGCCAAGGCTTCACCTTCTCTGTGCAGACTACATTTCCCGCTGATCATAGAATCACCAGGTTGGAAAAGACCCATCGGATCATCGAGTCTAACCATTCCAATCAATCACTAAACCATGTCTCTCAGCACCTTGTCCACTCGTCCCTTAAACCCTTCCAGGGAAGGTGAATCAATCTCCTCCCTGGGCAGCCTCTGCCAGTGCCCAATGACCCTTTCCATGAAAATGATGAACTGGTAGGTTTCATGTAGGTGGGTCAGGGCAGGTCCAGGTCAGCTCTTTCCCTGGAGGAGGCAGCATGCCCTCTCATCCCTGGGCACTGCCCGTGGCTCCATACTCTGCAGGGATGGCTGAGTCCTTCCCCGGGCAGCGAGAGCCTGTGGCAGGGTGCCAGGCTGCCCTGTGTCTGTGTGCCACCTGCTCCCTGCACGCAGCCTGCCAGGCTCCTGTCTCTCGCTCCCCAGCATCCCTGTTGATAGCAGGATAGATTAAAAGCTGGTTTAATGGATATTTATGATCTCCATCACAGTCTTTTACTGCCTGTCCTTCTGCATTAAGGGCAGCACTGCTGCCACATGCCCAACCAGTGCATGAGGGTAGGGGCTCAGTCTGCATAGGGGGAACTTGGCTACCTAGAGGAATTAGCATCCCCCTGGAACCCCAGCAAAAGCTTCAGACAGGTACCAACTGTGCCAGAGGAAACCTTGCACATGCCCCTAGTAGACCTCATCGGGTAGCGATCCTTAAGTGCCCCTCATAGAATCATAGAATCACCAGGTTGGAAGAGACTCATCAGATCATTGAGTCCAACCATTCCTATCAAACACTAAACCATGTCCCTCAGCACCTCGTCCACCCGTCCCTTAAACACCTCCAGGGAAGGTGAATCAACCACCTCCCTGGGCAGCCTATTCCAATGCCCAATGACTCTTTCCGTGAAAAACTTCCTCCTAATGTCCAGCCTAAATCTCTTCTGGTGGAGCTTGAGGCCATTCCCTCTTGTCCTGTCCCCTGTTACTTGGGAGAAGAGCCCAGCTCCCTCCTCTCCACAACCTCCTTTCAGGTAGCTGGAGAGAGCAATGAGGTCTCCCCTCAGCCTCTTCTTCTCCAGGATAAACACCCCCAGCTCTCTCAGCCGTTCCTCATGAGGCCTGTTCTCCAGCCCCTTCACCAGCTTCATTGCTCTTCTCTGGACTCACTCCAGAGCCTCAACATCCTTCTTGTGCTGAGGGGCCCAGAACTGAACACAGGATTCAAGGAGCCCCTCTATGCCTTACTCACCAGATGGGGAAACTGAGGCAAAGGGAGGAGGGAGTGGAAGTGAACTTGCTGCCAGCAGGCAGGGTCAACACTGGCACAGACATCTGCACATGGGGCAGGAGGTGTGGATGGGCAGGGGTGAAACAGCACAGCAGCCACACAGCAGGGTGTGTGCTGGGCATGTGGGACAGAGGGGCAGAAAGTACCAGCAAGAGCCATGGGTAGAAGCTGGGTCTGTGGGAAACAGCCTCCGTTGGCATTTGCTGAGTACAGACTGCTGGCTTTTGAAGCTGGTGATCATAGAATCATAGATTCATAGAATCACCAGGCTCTTGGACTACACGGGAAACCCTAATTGGATCCCCAGTCTCCCTCTCACTGGCTCTAAATGAAACTCCCCTGGGATAGCATATTAAACTTGACCTGTGCACCACCTCCGAGATTAACATCAGAGGAGGAAGAATTAAAGGTCTGCGGAGGGCAACGCAAGGGAGGAGGCGGGCATGTCTCTCCTCTCCTGCTCCGGGAAGGGGTGGAAGGGCAGCTCTCCGGGGAGGTGTGCAGTCCAGCATGCTCTGCCGAGCTGCTGGAGGAGTGCGACTGTCCAAACGCCACACGTACTGGCACGGAAAGTTGATGTTCTCCTTCCCCAGCTCAGTGCTAACATGAAAGGCAAAAAATAAATATATATCCCCTCTGGGGCAGTGGTGGGGAATGAGGCAGCATTTGCTTTTCTGCAGCACAGAGGCTGCTCCTGGCCTTGCAGAGCCCTGCTGCTCAGAGCAACTGGGGTTTGGGAACACTGGGGTGAGGAAGAGTGTTGGGGTTTGGAGGAAGGGTTGCGTCCAACAGGCATTGTTTGGACCTTGTGCTCCCTTGTTCGCTCTGCATCACAAGCTGTGTTCCTCTGGGGAGCTCTACATGCACACTGCCACCCCCCAGTCCATGCAATGGCCCTGGCTGGGTCACATCCAGCCCTTCTTCACAGAATCACAGAATCACAGAACAACCAGGTTGGAAGAGACCCATCAGATCATCGAGTCCAACCATTCCTATCAAACACTAAACCATGTCCCTCAGCACCTCATCTACTCATCCCTTAAACACCTCCAGGGAAGGTGAATCAACCACCTCCCTGGGCAGCCTATTCCAATGCCCAATGACCCTTTCTGTGAAAAACTTCCTCCTAATCTCCAGCCTAAATCTCCCTTGGTGGAGCTTGAGGCCATTCCCTCTCGTCCTGTCCACTGTCAGTAGGAAGAAGAGCCCAGCTCCCTCCTCTCCACAACCTCCCTTCAGGTAGTTGTAGAGAGTAATGAGGTCTCCTCTCAGCCTCCTCTTCTCTATTTTCAGGAGAACAGGTGCACAGCTCAGCTCAGAGACACTGCAGAAAGAAAAGTCCACTCATAGTGCACCCAAGGTACATCTACACCTTAATCTGGATTGGAATTCTGGGCCTGATCCTTCTCTCCCTGAGCCCTGCCAGGGAAAGAGGGAGCATTTTTGCACCAGCATCATGCTCATCCTGTCAGCGAGCAAGAGACACTGCAGGCACTTACAGCTTTCAAGAGCTGACAAGCTCACAAGAATGAAAAGTTCAAAACCAGTGCTCGGGACATGTAAGTGTCTGCGAAACTAACTGCCATTTGGGTAGGAGCACGCGTGCCAAGACCCATCTCCTCCCGCATCGTGCACGCCTGGAGAAAAGGTCACCCTTCAGCAGGCTGGAGTCACCCAGCCTCCCCCAGGTGAGGGATTCGGCTCTCACTCCTCTTAATGAGGTGACCTTCGCCGCGGTGGATGTGAACAGTTCTCCCTGAAGAGTCGACAGGTCAAATTAAGCAGATGTTTTATTCTGCCCCGTATCCTGCTGTCGGAGAGCAGAACACAAGATGGATAGAAGCTGAAATGAAGGTGTCACTTGTTTTCTTTCCTCCATTATTATTTTACAGCCTGTAAATGACTGGCAAACTGCTGGGATGTTTCATCTCAAGGCAGAATCCACCCTGATTGAGCTGAAGGGCATACAGTGTGTGTGAAGAGGGGCTGTACGAAAGGGTTACCAGTGCTCTTCATCTCTTCTCCAGGTTTCCAAGGTAAGTACAGGTGTTGGTCTCTGAATTGCTGCCACTGCTGGAGAAGACTTTGCCACCATGTGCAATGTTCTAGGCACTGCCCTGAACTGGGCAGGTCAAAAGCAGATCCTCCTGGCATCAGACTGCTCAGCTCCCCTCTGAAATCACTCCACCTTCAGCACTAGAGCAGCTCAATATCATAGAACCATAGAATGGTTTGGGTTGGAAGGAATCTTAAAGATCATCAAGTTCCAACAGTAGCTACCTGAAATGTGTAATGGGGCTCCTGCCCATCTGACCCAACAAGGCCTGTCCTAGAATCATAGAATCATAGAATCATAGAATAACCAGGTTGGAAGAGACCCACTGGATCATCAAGTCCAACCATTCCCATCAAACACCAAACCATGTCCCTCAGGACCTTGTCCACCCATGCCCCAAACACCTCCAGGGAAGGTGAACCAACCACCTTCCTGGGCAGCCTGCTCCAATGCCCAATGTCCTGGGTATTCCCCATCCCAGATTCCTTGAGCTGGCTCTTCTCAGTCCAACAAGGCTGCACTGATCTTTCTTCACTCAGCAGGGTCTCAATTGACTTTGCTTTACAAAAATCTGTAGCCTTTTATAAGATGTAACAGCAAAGGAGATGTTTCCTGTCCCCAGGAAGGGAGGAGATGGCAAACTTGCTAAGCAGTGATGAAAGAAAGTTCATGGGACACAGTGAAGAGTCACCTGGGTGCATGGGGACCTGTCCTGGCCAGATCCTAGACACTGGTCTAAGGAAAGCTGGGGAGGGGCTCTTGATCAAGGAGTGCAGGGACAGGATGAGGAGAAACATTTAAGCTGAAAGAGGGGAGATTGAGATGAGATATTAGGAAGAAAGGATTTCCTCTGAGGGTGGGGAGACCCTGGCCCAGGTTGCCCAGAGAAGTCATGGCTGCTTCATCTCTGGATTTGTTGTAGGTCAGGTCAGATGGGGCTTGAGGCACCCTGATCCAGTGGGAGTGTCCCTGCCCATGGAAAGGGGTGGAACTGGGTGGGCTACCGAGCCTTTTGATCCAAACCTTTCTATGATTCTGTGGTTCTGTGATTTCACAATTCTATGATTCCCTGAGCAGGGAGTATGAACTCCAGTCCGAAAAATTTATTTCCAATGGGTTGGCCATGCCAAGTCAGAATTTCCAGTGGACTAAGTTGCATTTGCATTGACATCCAGTAGAAAACAGCCCCTATACCTGCTAGACTTGAATGCCCCAGCTGTGGGCTACAAAAGTGGAAGCAGGGCTCGCTCTGCACAGAGTGCTGATCCCTGCCCCACACAACTCAGGGCAACAGCTCCTGACCTCCCTCTTGCACCACAGATGGCCTGACTAAGTTCAGGCACTTGTCGATAAACCAGGAGGATATTCTACCTACTGGGCTTGAATTAATATTTCACCTTTATAGAAGAACTGGCAGCAAGGCACAGGTGGCCTCCACAGAGAAGATTCTTCTAAGACTGTTTCTAGAGGGAAGAAAGGCCTGTGAAATCACAGCATGAAGTCATCCAAATGCAATGGGCTGCTGTTCAGTCTGTGATGTGCTGGGTCGGCTCCAGCCTCAGTGAACTCACCTGTCCCTCACTGAAAAGTGGCTCTTCCCATGGGCCATGGTGCTGTCTGGACAGGACAGGTCAGCCTTCCTGCCTCTGGCTTGTCATCCTACCCATTTAACCATCTGTTTCCAACATGGACTTCATCTCCAAGATCTAGGGCATCTGTTCTGATTTCATCTCCATCTCCCTATAATCCTCCATCTCCCTCAGCCCAGGTTGCTTTTCCTCCCTCATCCCAGCATCCAAGGCAGTGGTGAACACTTTTGGAGTGAGAGTGGAGCACTGTCCTTGGGAGGGGGAGAACATGCACACTGGTTGCTCTGGCTTTGCCACCAGGAAGCAGCCATAAGAATGTCACCTTGTCAGAAGAGAGATGAAGACATCCCTCCAGGCCTTACTGAGCAGCCCTGAGCTTCTCCTGCGACAGCAGTCAGGGTCGAGATGAAAAGGACCGGGGGTGAAGCAGCCTCGGTTTGTTGCAGTGTTACTTCCCAAGGGGGTGGGTAGTGGCGTGGGTGAGGAAAGGCAAGAGACTGCAGCAGCAGCCGGAGCAAATGGGTCTTTATTTTATCTCCAGGATAAAAAGGAATACGGAAACCAGCTTCCTAAGATGAGGTGCCTTCATCTCGCTGCAGCGTGTTTGATCATTTTAGATGTTTTACAAGGAGGTGTATGGTTGAATTATCATTAGAGGAGGTGATGGAGCTGAAGAGTAACGGAAAACTTCCCCTGTGGTGACCCAGACTCGAATTACATGTTTGCAGGGAGAAGAGAAGGAGAGCACAGAAGCTGGTGTGGCTTTTGGCTGCGTGTCCAGGAGGCAGGAACAGCTCCTGAGCCCTGTGGCGGAGTCTGGCTGAGCCCAGCTGCCTAAGAGCTTTTTATACTGGGAAATGGGTCTGGGAGATGGGTCTAAGGGTATGCAAAAGCAGCCAGGACACAGCTTTCCAGTTTCCTCTCTGCTGTCAGGGGAAAGGGGGCAGAGTGTAGAGAAGAAGTTTATAACCCAAATTCTAAACTCTGACTGGGATGGTGGGGCCAATGTGCTCCTGAGCAGGGGAATCCCATGAGTGGCTGGGATTCAGTAGTATGCCCAGGTGGCCAAGAAGGCCAATGGCATCCTGGCTTGGATCAGAAATGATGTGACCAGTAGGTCCAGGGAGGTTATTCTCCCTCTGGACTCAGCACTGGTGAGACTTCTCCTTGAATCCTGTGTTCAGTTGTGGGCACCTCAGCACAAGAAGGATGTTGAGGCTCTGGAGCGAGTCCAGAGAAGAGCAATGAAGCTGGGGGAGGGGCTGGAGAACAGACCCTATGAGGAGCGGCTGAGAGAGCTGGGGGTGTTTAGCCTAGAGAAGAGGAGGCTGAGAGGAGACCTCATTACTCTCTCCAAGTACCTGAAAGGAGGTTGTAGAGAGGAGGGAGCTGAGCTCTTCTCCCAAGTGACAGGGGACAGGACAAGAGGAAATGGCCTCAAGCACCACCAGGGGAGATTTAGGTTAGAGATTAGGAGGAAGTTTTTCACAGAAAGGGTCATTGGGCATTGGAACAGGCTGCCCAGGGAGGGGGTTGATTCACCTTCCCTGGAGGTGTTTAAGGGACGGGTAGATGAGGTGCTGAGGGACATGGTTTAGTGTTTGATAGGAATTTTTGGACTCAATGGTCCTATGGGTCTCTTCCAACCAGGTTGTTCTATGATTCTATGATCCAGGGCAGGGACATGCAGCAGTGAGGACAAAGGGATCTTGGAGCCAAGGATCCTGGAGCTGGAAGCACTGGCATCCCCATCTGAGAGGGAATTCTCACCTCTTTTTCCACATCAGTGCACTTAATCATCCATCCATCACCCATCCCGTCTGTCTCGAGTCCTCCAGCAGGTGTAAGGATGGATGGCATGCTCGAAATTGCCAAAGCCTGCACTGTCTGCATGCTTGCTTAGCAATAGAGCAAGTGCCATTTCCAGAGCCTCATTAGTATTTGCATTGTTGCATGGCTGTCGAAGAGAAGTAGCAGCTAAGTGAGCCAGTCAGATCTTGCTAATTTGCATGTTAATGAAGCTCACAGAACACAGCTTAGAGAGAGACTGGCAAGTAGACTTCCAATTGATAGATCTATACATGCAGCCTGTATGTGCTTTAGACGCAGCAAACACTGTAGGCAGACACGCAGATGGCTGTGGAGACAGACAAACAGATGGCTCCAGACAGACGTACTGGATGTGGGGAGAAATCCTGGTGGAGAGAGGTAGAGTGAAGTGCTGGAGAGAGGAGGGGAAGGACAGAAAGATGGATAGATGGATAGATAAAAAATATGAGTGGGGAAACAGATTAGTCAAGGACTGTGAACATGTTTTGAAACAGGAATCTTACCAGGGCTTTTTTATTTAAAAAAAAAGAAAAGAAAAGAAATCAGGCTATGAATAATGACTTGCAGAGCACAAGTCCCGGTGGGGCTGGATTTACATCTCTGCATTAGATGCTGCTGCTGCCTTGGGGTGCTGCCCAGCCCCACCTTGGGAAGGAACCTGCCCAGGCTGCAAGGGCTATCCAACCTCACTCCTGAATCTGCCCTTGGGGAACTAGAAAGGAAGCAAACAAGGTTGTAATGGAAAGATATACATATATATTTATATGCATTCCTAGCCTGAGTTTGAAAGGCAGCAGCTCATAGAAGAGGTGGTGTGTGAGGGAACCTTTCCTGCTTTTCCCAGGCAAAGGGGCTCCAGCAACCTGGAAGATACTTAGAATCTGTGCATTTGAATCATAGAATCATAGAATCACCAAGTTGGAAGAGACCCATTGGATCATCGAGTCCAACCTTTCCTATCAGTCAATAAACCATGTCCCTCACGACCTCGTCTACCCGTCCCTTAAACACCTCCAGGGAAGGTGAATCAACCACCTCCCTGGGCAGCCTGTTCCAATGTCCAATGACCCTTTCTGTGAAAAACTTCCTCCTAATCTCTAGCCTAAATCTCCCCTGGCAGATCTTGAGGCCATTCCCTCTTGTCCTGTCCCCTGTCCCTTTGGACAAGAGCCCAGCTCCCTCCTCTCTACAACCTCCCCTCAGGTAGTTGTAGAGAGCAATGACGTCTCCTGTCAGCCTCATCTTCTCCAGGATAAACACCCCCAGCTCTCTCAGCCATTCCTCATAAGGCCTTGAGACTCATGCAATGTTCCGAGTTGGAAGGGAACCACAAAGATCGTTGCGTCCAACTCCTGTCCCTGCTCAGGACACCCCAACATTCACACTGTGAGGCTGAGGGAATTGGTCAAATGCTGCTGGAATATTGGCAGGCTTGGAGCTGTATATGCCTCCCTGGGAGCTCTTCCAGGGCTCCACCACCCTCTGGAAGAAGAACCTTCTAATGTCTGGCCTAACCCTCCCCTGTACAGCTTCCTGCCATTCCCTCAGGTCCAGAGACAATAGTTCAGTGCCTGCTCCTCCCTTTGTGATGAAGCTTGTAGACTAGGATAAGGTCTTCCTTCAGTCTCCTGTTCTCCAGGTTGAAGGATTGGGAGAGTGTGATATTCCCAGCCTGGAGCTGGTTGACAGAGGCTCATGCAGGGAGGCTTCCTGAGGTTTGCAGCTGCAGTTGTAGAGAAATAAGTATGGATCCCTAGGAGTGATGTGTTCTGCCAAAGGTATCAGAGGATCGTGGACATCTCTGGATGTATCAAACTCATCGGCAGAGGAAGGTCAACCACCAAACTGCAACACTGCCTCTGGGTCTTAAAGCAGGCTGCCCTGGAGCCCAGTCTCTACCTGCTTGCATGACCTGGGGGGTTGAATGCCAGGCAGGGCTGGAGCCAAAGGCAACGCACACAGAGACCTGTCTCTGGTCTCAGGTTCAGATGAGCTCCCCAGAGGCTTTTGTGCTGGACTCGGGTATGCAACAGCACTGGTTTGAGCTGACCAGTCCCCGAGTGGTTCCTCGCCTCCCTCTGAGGGTATTCCTGCACCCTCAGAGGGAGGCGAGGAACCACTCGGGGACTGGTCAGCTCAGACTGGTTTTCATCACCGGTTTCGTGTGCCCAGGAGCTACAAGGGGACAAGGACGCAACTTCTGCCCAGGGTAGGGATGTGGAGAGGGCTGGCACGCAGCTCCCCAGTGGTGCTGTCGGATCTCACGTAGCTCCTATGTCAGATGCATCAGTCAGCACAGCGTGGCCCTGCCATCCCCATTAACCACAGCACTGGTGCAAATCAGCTCTGAGCCCTGACAACCACTGCAGTGGAGCAGGGTAGGGCCGAAACGGGGATAATAGGCCCTCAGCTGCCCTCACCAAGTCATGCAGAGCCTCTCCAGAGCATCCCAGAACTGGAAGAGACTGTGTACAGGACCAAGAGCATCAGTGCTTTGTAACGTTTAGCTAGGATGCCTCCTGCCTTGGCCTCGTCCACTCGGCTCCTTTTCGTTAGTGCCCATGAAGTGCTTTGAAATCTCCAGCTGGAAGAGCCTTTAGACACGCAGAACATTATTAATTCATGTCAATGATTGTTTCGGTGCCTTCGGCTTCGCATCGCCGTTCTCACACCCCACGCTTTCCAAGGCCTGGGGAGCCTCGGACACAAAGTCCTCTGAGCTATCAGGGCCACGTCGCATAATCGAGGTGATGCCTTGACAATCCATCCCTATTCTGCCAGCAGGATTTGTATTCAGCAGGGAGCACAGAGCGGGACGCTCCGGTGGGAATCGATGGCAGTGGATTAGAAGCCATTGATGGTGGGTAATCACCCTGCCCCACAATGCAGGAATCTGGCTGGTGGGATTGCTCTGCAGAGTCTTCTCAGAAGGGCTCCTCCTTGCCTTTTCCTTTTGGAGCATTTCAAAGGGTCCCTGTGTATTTTATGGGAGAAGTCCCACACTGGTTTTGGGCTCTCCACAGAGCAAGAATAAAAACAGAAAAGGCAATGAAGGACCTGGCTTGACCCAACCCTGGCTGTAAACAACTCCACACTGGTGGCAGTGGGAGGGATGGAACAGGTATAAACATGTGACCCTTGGCCATTAGGATGAGTGGAGGCAGTGGTGGCTGGTGGGTGGTGCAGAGCTGGGGAGGTGTCTCATGCAGTCATCCCCTCCTATTGGCTTCTTGGGGCTTTTCACTGCTTTACCTTGATTTCTCTGGAAGAGGAGGATGGGCAGACCAAGGCAAGAAGAGCCTGGGAGGGTCTTCTCCAGACCCTCACCGCCCTCTCAGAGCATCACTGGCACTCCCGAGCATGCTAGATGACAGCTCTCTTATCCAAAGACAACTCTACTCTCTCCTCCGTCAAGTGCATCGAACTCTGGGCTATTTACAGCAATTTTTCCAGTGTTTCTGAGTGGCTCTTGGAAAGTTTCCATCTCCATTTCAGATGGGAGGTGCAGCGCTTGTCATTGTTTGATAGTGTGTGCATGTGCACAGAGGTGGGTGATGGGCCACTTGGCACCACGGGGTCTGTCTGTACACATCGGTATGTGAGTGCATCAGAGTCTTCTTGGGGAGAGAAGGTCATAGCAGGGCTGTGCTCAGAGACACCCACCAAAGAAACAGACATTGCTGACATCATCTCCGATGCTGTGAGTTTTCTTTTATTTCTCACCCCCGTCCTCAAAACTTTTATTAAGAAAACATCAAGCTCACAAACCAAACTACTGGATGGAGATGCCAAGAAAAACCACTCGTGTCAGGCCTCGTCTTTGCAGATCAGAGCTGAACTGGGCCATCATGTTCATGGGATATTTAGGCTGGACATTAGGAAAAGAATTTTCATGGAAGGGGTCATTGGGTGCTGGAGCAGGCTGCCCAGGGAGGTGGTTGGTTCACCTTCCCTGGAGGTGTTTGGGGCACGGGCGGACAAGGTGCTGGGTGGCATGGTTTGGCGTTTGGTGGGAATGGTTGGACTCGATGATCCAGAGGGTCTCTTCTAACCTGGTGATTCTATGATTCTGTGATTCTATCATGTGAGGAACCACCATCTCAACCCAGTCTGCGAATTCAGAGCCTTGCTTCAATCCCATAGGAAGAAGGGAAGAACGTCAGTTTCTGGCTGGTCTTCCTACTTGGTGTGAGAACTTCCAACACGTCATTGTGCCTCATTTCCTCTAGGTGAAATGAGAACCTACCCACGTCCTGACCATGGGCATCCAGGCCTTGGCACAGGGGATTGCATCCCAACTAGGCTGGGAGAAGTGAGTGATAGGATGAGGGGGAAAAGTTTTCAGCTGCACCAGGGGAGATTGAGACGAGATCTTAGGGAGAAATGTTTTGCTGCGAGGGTAAGGAGACCCTGGTCCAGGTTACCCAGAGCAGGGGTGGCTGCTCCATCCCTGGAGGGGTTCAAGGCCAGGTTGGATGGTGCTTCAGACCCTGATCCAGTGGGAGGTGTCCCTGCCCATTGCAGGGGTTGAAATTGGCTTTGAGGTCCTTTTCTAGCCCAACCGATTCTATGATTATGTGATTCTAAGTGATTCCCTGCCCACTGCAGTGGAGTCTCGGGGACAGGAAGCCTCAGTGTCCTGCAGACCATCAGCTACGTCAGTCCTGAGGTCCAGCATGGTTTCGAGAACTTAATGCTTGTGCCTGGCAGGAGAGTTGAGGTACATAATTCCACCATTGGAGCCAGGCTTTCAGGCACAAGTGTCTCTAATTATTAATTAGTTGATGAGGTTTTATTACTTCTTAGTACAGCTCCTGTTGCCTATGACACTTACTGGCAAAGAAGAGGAGAGAGGGCTCCTGTTGCTCACACATGTTCAATCATGGTTGGGCAGGAATAACGGATCTACAAAGCCTGTGAGCCCTTGTCTCACACTGTCCTGGGGGGTCAAAGCTGTAACACCCCCAGGCTAGTTATCAGGCTTGATCCAGCCCTGCCCAGCATGATTCTCTGCCCACTCTGGCTTTGGCACACGCAGGATGCCTTAGCCACATTGTGCCCTCTTTGGGATTTCTCCAGGCAAGTGTGAGCCTGATGGGAAATAGAGGACCTGGCACCCAAACATGTCCCTCTCCTGGTCCCGATCCAGAGCAAACCTTCTCCCAGCTGCCTCCCTGCAGCCAGGAAGGTCTGTGGGAGCCGCAAACCAGCTGTGCTGCACCGAGGTCCACCTGGCAGCAAGCCACCCTCCCCAGCACCAGTCCTGGCACTCTCCACCTCCCTGTCCCTGCTGCCACCTCAGTTCCGGTCTCTGCTCTCTGGGCAGATGGGGAGAGGTCTCACCAGCTGCAGCCACCGTGCCAGGAGCTGGTTGAGATGACCTGTGCTGTTGACTCAGCCCACGCCGAGCTGCTGGCACGGGCCTGTGGCAGGAAGGGTTAAGTGCGATTGGGAGGCTCTGACATTTTGCTAATGTGCTGTGTTAATTGATTCGCTCATTTCCATTTGTTCCTGTTAAAGAGAGACAGATGAGAGTGGTCCTGCAGTGCAACGACTTGGCAGGGAGCGTCTCCGCTGCGTGCAGATGTGCTCCTGACTCATTTATTACCATCAGGTCTCCAAGCTACCAGCCAGCCCGGGCAGCGCGTCAGGCTGCTTTCTCCAGAACCAGGGAAGAGCAAAGAAGCAGACCCTCAGCATCCCTCCTGGGGCACGAAGGCCACGACCCTGCACAGGCTGATCCCACCTGGGGAAGCACAAGAAGCTGCTGCATATGGGAGGAAGGAGAAAGTCAAAGAAAGGGACAACAGCCTCTTTGGAAAACACAGGGATGAGGGAAAAGTTGAACTATCTTCAGTCAGTGAGGCTCTAATTGAAACAGCTTTTTGTGTAGAGCGCTTAGAACCATAAAATCACAGAAGCAAGGGGTGGCTTGGGTTGGAAGGAACCTTAAAGCCCATCCAGTTCCAACCGCTGCAGGGACATCTCCCACTGGATCAGGGGCTCCAAGTCCCATCCAACCTGGCCTTGAACCCCTCCAGGGATGGGGCAGCCACCACTGCTCTGGGCAACCTGGACCAGGGCATTCACACCCTCATCATGAAGAATTTCTTCTGAATGTCTAATCTAAAACTTCCCCCTTCCAATTTAAAGCCATTCCCCTTCATCCTGTCAGTACAGGCCCCTGAAAAAATTCCCTCACGAGCTTTCCAGGAGCCCCTTTCCATACTGGAAGCTGCTCTAAGGTCTCCTCTGAGCCTTCTCTTCTCCAGACTGAACATCCCCAACACTCTCAGCCTGTTCCCATGAGGGAGGTGCTCCAGCCCTTGGACCATTTCTGTGGCCTCCTCTGGACTCGCTTCTACAGTTCCATCTCCTTCTTATGTTGGGGAATCCATAAGTAGGCACAGGACTCCAGGTGGGGTCTCACGGGAGTGGAATAGAAGGGGAGAATCCCTTCTCTCTACCTGCTGGTCACACTTATTTTGATTGGCTCCAGATACAAGGAGACTTTGTTCTAGCATGTGCCCAGCTCAGGTGCCCCAGCCCCAGCATCGCCCCAAAACATCAAGCTCCACTGAAGCACTGGACCAATATCTTCAGCTTTAGAGATGAGAGGAGGAGGCCAGGCACAGGCAGGTGTGTGGTCAGAGGCTGCACAGAGCAGGACCCTGTTCTCTGCTAGGTCCATGGCCCTGTGCACGGGCAAGAACTGGCAGTGCCTGAAAGAGATGGGGTCATGGTTTGCCCTTGTTCTTACCTGCAGCTCTGGCACTGGGAGGCCAGCAGGTAGTAAAACCCTGAGCTCCCCTTGCCCGTGCTGGGCAGGCAGCTGTGTCACACCCAGAGCCCCTGCTCACACCTGCAGGCCAGGCTCCCCAAGAAGTGAAGCTGCATGAGAGCTGAGTCACTTGACCAAACACTTATTTTTCCCGTTGAAAAATGCAATTATGACAAAAATGAAATTGCTGCAGGGGAAGAGCTCAATTTCAGTCAAAATGTTTATTAAAAACTTATTTGCTCTGAACCTTTTCGCTGCTGAAAGAAAAAATATCTCAGCCCAAGCATCATTATTTGCTTCAATTTTTCCACAAAAGAAACATCTTGTCCAGGCAGCTGCGGAAGGGACAAGTTCATGCTTGACCATGACAAGAGTAGGAGCAGGTCAGGCTGCAGATGGAACAGTGAGTGACAGTGAGGACTGTGGGATATCGGTTTGCCTGTGGCTACAGCAGAAAGGCTGAGGGGAGCTCGGATGGAAAGGTTTTGATGACCCTGATCCAGTGGGAGGTGTTCCTGCCCATGGCAGGGGCTTAGAACTGGATGGGCCTTAATGTTCCTTCCAATCCAAGCCATTCTGTGATTCTATGAATTTGCGTGTAAAGGATGGACAATTCATGTCTGCATGAAATCTGCTCCAGCTTTCACAGAATCATAGAATGTCCCGCGTTGGAAGGGACCCACAAGGATCATCAAGTCCAACTCCCGTCCCCGCACAGGATAACCCAAATATTCACCATGCATCTCAGGGTGTTGTCCAAATGCTTCTTGCTCTTCACATGGGTAAATTTTACATGAACCCCCAAATCCAGCCAAGGCTGCTGTGTAGCTGAAACCACCCTCAGCATCTTTAACCAAACCAGTTTGCTGAGCCCTGTCCAACCTGACACTGAATGTTTCCAGGGATGGGGCAACAACCTCTGCTCTGGACAACCTGTGCTAGTGTTTCAGCATCTTCACCATAAAAAATACCTTCCTTGTGTCTAGTCCGAATCTTTCCTCTTTTAAACCATTATCTTTGACCTGTTGCAACAGGCTCTGATAAGAAGGCTGTCTCCATCTTTCTTGTAGGTTCCCTTTAGGTACTGGAAGGCTGCTACAAGTTCTTTGGCTTTCTCCAGGGCTCATAAGGCCACTGACCTCTAAGTTGTGTCTGTGTCCTGTACAGATGAGTCCCCTTTCCTCTTCCCAATAATCTGCTGGGCTAAAAGCTGGAGAGCAGCTGGCAGCCAAGATCCTACAAACAGAAGAGGAGGAAAGCTCCAGCTCCCCAGAGCAGAGAAGCTGAAACACAGCAGGGTTTTTCTCTCTTGTTATCACTTTAGTCTGAGCGATGTGCAAGCCCTGGGGCCATAGTAGCTTGCTTCCAGCTAGGAAGGAGCAGGGATTTCCCTGGCTGAGCCCTTTATCGATGTGGGAGTGGAGACGGGGGCCTCCTCCACTAAATGCAGGTGGCAGGAACACCAGCAGGCAATTGCCCTGCCAGCAATGCTTGGGGCTGCTCATCCACTGAGTCTCACTACTTTCTCCTCCTTCCAAATCCAGCATCATTTTTGTGTCTCTGCTTGCCCTTTGCTTTACCCTTGCCTTCCACCACCCCTTCCATCTCCAGTTGTTCTTCTAGGAGACCCCAGATTTCCTCCTGGGTTAACTTTTGCCGGGTTCTTCACTCTCTCAGAATTTCCATTCCTAAAGTCACTTTAATCCAAAAGGAAGAATAATTACCTCTTCCATTTAGCTAAAATGCAAGATCATAAACTTGTCCATCAGCTGCAGTGAGGTCAGCAGCTGACTGTAAAAGGCAAAAGGCATTTATTGCTTCCAAGAGAGCAGATTTCACTCCCTTTTATTCCTGCATCCCCACCCTGACGTCTCTAGTGGGATCTCACCGGAGCTGGGTGGATATAGCAGCATAAATTGGTTGGAAGAGGAATTAACCTTTTTTTTAGGTATCCCTAAACGAAATTTGTTCTGCACAAAGCTGCTTATCACAGCAGCACTTTTGTCTGTCCTCTCTGTGTGATGTACAGTGGGTCAGGGGCATCCCTTGGCATCATGTCTGCTCCTGACTGGAGCAATGACTCCGTTTGTAAACCAGGGTTTCCGAGGCTGCAGAACGCGCTGTGCCGCGGGGAAGGCTCCACCAGAAGGATGTTTTGCTAGAAAACAGATTTCTAGTGAGATTCACCACTGACAAGGAGAAACAGAGAGGTTGACTGGGGAAAGACTGTGTTGCCTCTCTCTCACAGGAGGCTGGTTGGTAAAAAGTTGCTTGTTTAAAAGGAAAGAAACTCATAAATGCACACCTCCCCCCATATTTTGTCATGCAATTAAATGTAGAATTTGGGGTTAAGGTTTTTTTCTCTCCCACCTCAAACCTTCTCCCTTTCTGTCTCTTTTTCCATGCCAAGAAAATATGAAGAGGATGAAGTGATAGTGAACTCAGAAGCCAATTTTCATCCTCACTTCGCAGTGGAGAACTAACCACTCCATCTATGAAGAGGAGGAAGGGAAATATTCCACTGCTGCGTTGAAAACATTTCAGCTCTTTAACAAGTTGGGATGGAAAAAATTGGTCTCCTTGACTTTGATGCCTGGTAGGTGTCACTTAAATAACATGACAGACGGAAGCAGACTCCTCCTCCCTTGAATCCACCCACAGAGAGCGTTTCCCCTGTGCCAAACATCCCAGGAGGAAAAAAATCATGCTTGGGCAGCACATCCCTGTGCCTGTTATTGGGAACACTTGGGCATTCAGGGTTTGGAAAGGGATCCTTGATCGTATATCCTGGGTGAACAACCCTGTAAATCCCACATCTGCCACAGTGGGTGCACCTAGTGGCTTCCCAGACAGGCAGCAAACCCAGATAGTTTTGAAATTATTTGCGTTTGAACTACTTTGGGAGAGTCTAGGGAGAAACAATCCTCCAGTCTGAGGATGAGTGAAACTGCAAAGGCAACCAGTGGAGAGAGGGAGAGCTGCCCAGCACCAGTCAGGACTGTCCCCAAATTGTGGAAGAGGATGCCATCAGTTTCTCCACCCAGCCTAGCACACGGAGCTCACTCTGTAGCTCCTTGGTGCTCATTCATCCCCACAGCCCCACAGCAAGGATGCTCTGGACCCAGCGTTCTGCAGGTCCCTGGTTCCACCATCGCTCAAGTTGGGTTGCATGAGGCTCTGGATTCATGCTGGAAGTGGGCTCAGTGCTGTTGCCCACATCAGTGCTGCCCCTCCTCCTCCTCTGCACCCATCGCTGCAGCAGTGACCAAGTCCGAGCCTGGGAGGTTGGCCCCAACGAGCACATCTCTGCTCTTTGTCTGTCCCCGTCACGCCGAGGTCAGATGGTTCATGTGATTCATGTGGCATGACTCCGCATACGCCTGCTTCAGCGTTGTAAGATGTCAGTCGCCATGGCAACGGGATACAACACATCCTGGCATCACTTAGGTGAGGTTTTCCAAGCTGGCAGGGTGGGTAGGTCGTCCTCTCTCCTCCTTTCTGAGGAAGCTCGTCATCCAGGCAGGGGCACAGTGGGAGACGCATTAACGAAAGCCTCCTGCCGTCAACATCCACCTCCCTCGGCCTCCTGAAAAGGCCTCTTCTCCAAGGCTTCCCCACCGGCTGCATCCTGCCTGTCCCTGGCAGCTGTGCAAACCCAGCCGAGGTCCCCTCCCCCTCCACTGCTTCCAGCAAGAGCAGAGCTTTGCCCTGCTGATAGCATCTGTTCGGCTTGTGCAGGGGGGAGTTTGTCCTGTCTGATCCAGAGAAACCTCAAGTGCATCCCGAGGAAACTGTGCCCTAAACAGGGATGAACCAATTCTGGGGAAGAGCATCTTCCTAAAGGTGTGTCCCTTGCTGATCTCAGACCCTGGGACTGGTAGGGATGGACAGCTTGGTGTTCATCAAGACCTGAACCTGCATCCTATGTGCCAGTGTGTCCCAGCTGATTCTAGGTTCCTCCTTGGTGCTGTCATTTCCCATGGGAAAAAAAGGCTGGCTTTCATCCCAGTGCTGCCTGGGATGGATTCTGAAACCTCTGTTTCCTGGGAAGGAATGTCCATCTTCACCCCAGCTGTGGTTACGGTGGATTGCTGGTCCCGCATGGGAAGGTGTCACCTCCCAGCATCTTCCCTGAGCCTTGGGGCAGGCTGGTTGAAGGCTGGGGGGTAATCAGACATGCCGGAGCAGAAGCAGCTCTCCAGGGGCAGATAGACAGGGAAAGACTCAAGGTTGCTGAGAACAAGACCAGGGCAGAGACTCACCAAGGCCCCAGATGTGCTGGAGATGCAGCTCAAACCAGGTCGGCTGCTACCTGGTTGTTGTGTAAAACTCCAGTAGAAGACCAGGGGTTGTTAAATCCTTTCTGCCCAAATGATTTAGGATCTTGTTGGCATTCCCTTTAACTCCTTTCCAATTTCCCTGTCTTGTAATTTCTAATTTTGGGATTGCAAAGCTGTGGAAAGCTTCTGGGTCAACCTTTCATGACATGATGTCAGCCCAAGGATATCAGTACCCATGCATCAGGCTGAGGGCTTTACCCTTGCTCAGTAACTCAAGAAGGGAAAGCTCTCGTTATTCCCAACCATGAAGTTGTGTTTGCTCCTCCAAAGGTCACTCCAGGAGGAACTTGCCCCTCTGCCTGGCTCTGGCCTGGCACATGTAAAGTGAGACAAGGCGGGTGAGACATGGGGAGAGACCTCCAGCATATCAAGTCCTGTGCCCATGCAGTGTGGGGCAGAGGGAACACAAAGCACAGAGGGTCACCCCAGGAGGACAAGGGACACAAGAAAGCAGGACACACAACCCCCTCTCTGAGTGGTGCATAAAATATGTGTCCTTCACCCTGAACACGGCTTCCCAAGCCTTTGAATCATAGAATCATAGAACAACCAGGCTGGAAGAGACCCACCAGATCATCGAGTCCAACCATTCCTATCAAACACTAAACCATGTCCCTCAGGACCTAAACTACCCGTCCCTTAAACACCTCCAGGGAAGGGGAATCAACCACCTCCCTGGCCAGCCTGTTCCAATGTCCAATGACCCTTTCCGTGAAAAACCTCCTCCTAATCTCTAGCCTAAATCTCCCCTGGCAGAGCTTGAGGCCATTCCCTCTTGTCCTGTCCCCTGTCCCTTGGGAGAAGAGCCCAGCTCCCTCCTCTCCACAACCTCCTTTCAGGTAGTTGCAGAGAGTAATGAGATCTCCTCTCAACCTCCTCTTCTCTAGGCTAAAATGAGATCCAGAACAAGATCCAGAGATCCAGAACAAGAGGTAGGAAAAAAGGGCTGTGACAGGAGTTTGGGTGAACTGCAGAGCTGGGCTGAATCTTCCATCATTGCTTGAGTGTACAGAGAGCCTTCTGGCACTGCTGCTCCCATAGCTGGTGGATGCTTGTGTGGCCACATCTGTTTGTGGTTGGGGATGCCCAACCTACTGGCATGAAGATCATTGCAAGCACTCACCCCCTGCCCACATCCCCTCCAAGAGGGAAGAGACACAACAGCCCCAGGATGAGGTTGCCCTACAGCATCTTTCAGGTCAAGCCGGGTGCTGGGGCTGCCTGGAGCTGTCAGAGCAGGAGGAAAACAGGTAGCAGATCATCTTCTTCCCCTGTCCCTTCCCCTGCTTCTCCCAAAGTGGAGAGAGGGGCAAAGCAGGGAGATGTCCATACGTGCCCCTGCATACTGAGCACAATGGAGTCAGCTCTGTCAGGAGTCTTAGAGTCTGCCCACTGGTACTGGAACGTGCAGACAGCTCCCAGCTCGATCAGAGCAAAGCTCTTGTGGGGAGGGGACTTCATCCAGAAATGATGTGACACTGAGGGCAATGTCATGCTGGAGTGCCTGTGTGCCACAAAGGGATGTTATCATAGAATCATAGAATCATAGAACAACCAGGTATATCTCATCCTCCCTTCTGCAAACCCACACCAGACACTGCCTACCTCAGAAAAAATCATTTCCTTGCTCTCCTCCAAGGCTGGGCAAGGCTGGGGAGCGTGGCAGATAGCTCTGAACCAGGTGGAGGCTGGGGCGGCTGCTCTGGCAGCAATCACTGTGTTCCTGCCACTTCGCTGGTCTCCTGGGAGCAGAGGTTAGTGGGCAATGCCTATTTATAGATCCCTCAGAGCAGAGCAATCATTTCCCTGGAGCCAGGAGCAACAGAAAATGCCAAATGTATCAAGGATGAGCATCTGCTCCTGCAACTCCTTCACCGAATGCTTCTGGCACCCATGCTGGTTGGGTTCACGGGCCCCATTTTAACACTGTTCTCTTGGGGTTCTGGGAAACACGCCAGCCTGAGGGAGTCAGATGGGATGATGAGAGGGCTCAGGCAGATGGGCATGCTGGGTGCCTCACTGGGGATGACAGCTCATGGCCGCTACCCATCTCCATGGGCTCCGTGACTGCACCATCCTGCTCCAAAACCTCTACTCCCAAGGGAACGACCCTCTGCTTCTCTTCATGGTGGATGGAAGGCTGAGCCTGCTGGTGTTTATGCCCCTGTGGCTGGTGGATGCCTGCATGGCCACATCTCCCTGTGAGTGAGGATGAAGGTCTCTCCAAGCACTCCCTGCTCACATTTCATCTCCTCCAACAGGGAAGAGACACAACCTGGCAGGGACCTGAGCATGTGTTGAGCTCACAACCCACCAGGAGCCAACCCTGGCTCTTGGAGGTGTCAGCAGCAGGACTCAATGGTGCTGCCTGGCTCCCGTTACACTCTGGGACTTGGCAATGATGATCCAGACCACAGCCCAGAGGATGGCTCTGCATCGCCACAGGTGCTGCTCTGTGCCATCCTCCAAAGCTCCAAACCCTGGCACAAGGTTTTGGAACAGGGTGTGCTCACCGGCATGGTGGAGACAGAAAGCCAAGCTTAGACAAGGCTGTGAGCACCTAAGGGGTGTGTGCACAGCTCCTCCCGCCAGCTCTTCTGGAAGGGACCACATTGGCAGGCATGGGCGAGCACGTGCCACCTCCCTTCTGGTTGTTTACATGCCGCAGCCAGCGTGCGAGTGCCATGGCAGACTGTGCCAGCTCCCACTGCCGGAGAGGGAGCCTGGTTCCGCTCTTACGCATGCCTGGAGCTCCCCAGGCAGTGCTGGAAGGTGATGGCTTGAGCCAGCAGCTGGGGCAGAGATGTCTCTGGCTGCTCTGCCGGGGCACCTGGGCCAAGCCAGTGCAGGATGTGCAGCTGGCACCAGGCAAACCCCAGCCTGGAAGCTGGTGAGATGTTTGAATGCTCTTGAACAATGATATGTGGAGAATCATGCACCAAGCACATATTGCGAAGCCACAGGCATAAGCCCAACCCCACCTCTCCATCCCTCACAGGAAGGCATCCAACCTCTTGTTTCCTTACTCATCTCCAGGGGCATCCAGGCTCTCCAGCAGCCTCCTTCCAGGAGGGTTGGGGCCACCTTCCCCTGTCCTGGGATTTTATGGTGCCCCTTGGGGAGCCTGGTCTGTGCGACCCCAGCAAATCTCATCCACCTTCTTCACCCTACCCTGAAGATACTTTTGGTTGCCCCAACAGGAAGGATGGTCCTTGCTGGAGTGGGGATAGTGGCAGGATGGACAAGGTGTGTTTCTCACTGGAGGAGTGACCATGCAAGGGCAAAACACAGGATCATTGCTGCAGTCACTCTGGAGGTTGAGAAAGGGTTGTGTCGTAGGGAGAGGATCCCTGCCAGGGTACCTAAAGAGGTGTTCATCTTCACCCTCAGCAGCTTCCCTGCATGGGAAGGGCTTGTTGTGGGCCTGATTACTCCATGCTGCAGGCTTTGGTTTGCAAACAGCTCCCTCCATTGCATCCCGAGGTCTGGCTTTGCTGGGAGACGCCTTATGGAGGGCTCATTACAGCACAAAAGCAGATGCCTTTGGTGCAGGTTGGTGACCACACGGGGTTACAGTGCTGTTGGGGAGACAGGGCTGGGCAGAGCAGGTGTTTAAGGGATGCAGGGACCATGTGAGGCTGATCCCAGATCACCTCCAGCCCTGGCCCCACATCACCTCCAGCCCTGGACACACATGACCCCCAGCTCCCCATCACAGTGGGGACAGGGAGGTTAGGCAGGACCTCACCTCCCATCCACCCAGCGCTGCCCTGCAGGACAGCTCGCACCCGCGCCCAGCAGCATCGCTGGCAGAAGCACCGCAGCCTCATGAGGGAAGCGGCAGAGATTGAGAGCAGAGCCCTTGGCTGCTGCCACTTCACGGCACCATCTTCATGATACGGCGTTGCCTTGACAACTGCAAAGGGTCTTTTACTGCCTGTCGGCTGCTGAGACAGAAAAGGGGGGGAGGATAAAAAAAAAGAGAGGAGAGAGGGAAAAAAAAGAGCATTAACTGCCAGTTCCTCAAAGTCATTTGCTCCGTGGGAGAAGGGTGCAGAGTGTGGACAAGGCTTGTCCATGGCAGCCCCTACCCCACTGAGTATGTGCACGGACTGACCCACACAGGGACTTCATCGTCCAACACTTGTGAATGATCCTCAGCAATAAATGGGTTCCTGTTCCTCCCCTCCCACACCTCCCCATGACCTTGGCATCAAGGAGGAGCTGTGGCCACCTCATGGCGTGGCACAGCCTCGGGGCAGCTCCTGAGATCAGTTGGGTTTGTCAGCTTGATCGGTCAGTGTGTCCTGCGATTAGGGCTTTGTGCTGTCTACCCACTTCGACACCAAGCGTGCTTCCCTTGCTCATGACTTTTCCCAGACCCAGGAGTGGTCCCACCTCACCTCTCTGCAGACAGCCCAGACACTTCATATCGTAGAATAATAGAATCACCAGGTTGGAAGAAACCCACTGGATCATCGAGTCCAACCATTCTTATCAAACACTAAACCATGCCCCTCAGCACCTTGTCCACTAGTGCCACACTGCATACACACCCAAGATTTCATGGCAGAGGAAAAGAAGGAAATTTGGGTCAGCTGAGTCACAAAGAGTGACACCAGGAAAGGACACAACTGGTGGTTGTCTTTTATGAGAATTTTATGGGCACTATGACCCATTCTTGATGTGTATGGTCCTCATTTCTGCATGAATAGCACTGCCTATGCCACCCTTGGTCTGAAATGCTGGACCAGAACCTTAGATTCATCCTAAAAGAAACACAAATTTGCCTCCTGGAGTTGCTCCTAAGCTCAGAGTTGCAGTGTGAGGAGCTTGACAAACCCTGCAGTTGCTTCTCAATTATATTAGTTGTCTAATAGTTGCATACAGAAGGACCAAAGGGTCCTGGTGATGTAGGGTATGGTCACATCGCCTGGTTCCAGGCGGCAGGAGATGTCCCATGCTGGAAGGTCGATAGCAATAAATAGTTGCTGGTAGAACAGACTCATCTGACCTACTTTGGACAGCCATGGGCTGAAGGGCACCCCACCAGCTGCCCCTCCGCTGACTGTCTAGACAAGGAGTGCCGCTGCAGATGTCTGAATGCAGTCAGATGAACCCGACAATGCTGACCTGCCCCAGGCTGTGGAGGACTGCAGAGGGAGAATTTAGACCCAAACCACGAGCCTCTGGGACAGCCAACCCTTTTTCTGCCATCAGCCCTGGCTCCCAGGGATGAGCATGCAGTATATGAACAGAGAAGTCTATGATGTAGATCATCTATACGGGATCAGGCTGTGGACAGTTGCTGGTTAAGTCACAGAATCATAGAACGATTTGTGTTGGAAGGGACCATGAAGGTCATCTAAAATTCACTCCTTGAGGTTTGCTGTAGGGAGTCTGAGACAGCAACTGCAACTTCCTGAAGGCGAGCAGAAGCGATATGCGTGATACTCGTGAAGTTCAAATTACAGCTGGTGTCCTGAGTGCTCCAGGGCTCTCAACAATATATTATGATCTGGATGAGCCCTCTGTCTTCAGAGTCCTCAGCCCTGTAGCCCACCTGCATCTCCACAGCTGGCCTGCTCCATACTCCCCTGAAGTATGTGGGCACAAGAACTGCACCCGCAAACCTGGTGTCATCAGTTCACATGTGGGATCAGGTATGTCGTGAGTCCAGACATGTAGTAGAGGATCTGCAAACATGGACAGGCATCTTTTGACATCCCAACACAGCTACATAATCCAGAGAGGCTGAGGAGTGGGGCTCTGTACTACAGCAATATGGACTAGCACTAACCCCTTAACAGATCTAGGGAGTGGGGCAGAAACATTCACATCTCTCTGTCTTTCCTGGAGAAAGTTCTTATGAGAAATGAGCTCTTCCAAAAAGATACCTGCACCTAAACAACCTAGTAGCAATCACAAGTCTTTCTGAAACTGTTGCCCTGAGCAGAAAACCATCTCTGCTCCCCAGGGGAACTGGACAGAAAATATGCACTAGGCAGCATCAGGTCGAAGGACCCGTGAGCCCTGAGAGGGTCTGTGGTTGGAGGCAGATTCATACAGCCCTAGCTGAACCCAGTGATTTCCCAGCCCGGTCGCAACAGCAAGTCCAGGAGGGCACCTTCCCAAAAAAAAAAAAAACAAAAACACCACCTTTATAGGCTGCCCAGGGAGGTGGTTGAGTCACCTTCCCTAGAGGTGTTTAAGACACGGGTGGATGAGGTCTTGATGGACTTGGTTTAGTGTTAGATAGGAATGGTTGGACTAGAAGATCTGATGGGTCCCTTCCAACCTGGTTGTTCTGTGATTCTGTGCTTCTGCATCCTTCAAGTCCTGGTCACATCTGGAATGTGCTAAAATCCAGCTGTGAGCTGCAGGGCATGCTGGGTAATGTATGCAAAGGAGTCCTGTCCTGCCTTGTCCGACACAGCCTCTAACCACCCCTGCTGAGCCCCTGCATGTGTCACTGCTCCTTCCAGCCCTGGATATCCCTGAGCAGGGGTCTCTGGTGTGGAAGGGTTAAAAACATGCTGTAGGGTGGCAAAGTACCAGGGTTTCTGGTGGCCCCTGTGGGTGCTGGCAGCTCTCCAGCTGCTTGGCCACCTGTGGCAGCTGCTGCTTCCTTCAGTGGCTGCTGTCGTTCCTTTTAAATTGATGATGCTATTGGGCCTTATTTAAATCCCCAGCTCTTTCCCTTCCTATAGTGCTCCATGATGAATATTGGCTCTACTTCTCTCTCTCTCTTTCTCTTCCTCATCATCCGGACTCTGAACTGCCCAGGGATGCATGTGGAATGACTTTCTACCCATTGTCAAGCACTTACAGTATCCCATAAATAATCTAATACTTGTTTGGGCTAAATGTAATTAAGATCCTTACTCCATGCTTGGCGACACTGACCGGCCATAACGCCAGTGATTTATTGTGTTGTATTGTTTCGGGCTTTAATTGCATGCTGGAGTTTGGCACTCCACTGACAGCTTCTCCCAGGAATGATATGTTTACGCTGCAGAGGAGTTGGGGCTGATAACTGTATAAAGCAGTTTAATAATGACGAACACCCTTCTAATACGGAAACCTGTTGAAGGTGGTGCTCTCGGAAGCTCATTCTGAGAGCAGAGTAGGAAGTTCCCCAGAGAAAATCAGCTCCTTTTTATGCACAGAATATTTGCAAGCTGCTTGCGATTGTAGTGATTGTTACGGAAAATGATGTGAGAGTTCTATTTTCCTTCAAATAATTTAACTCTCTGGATCCTGTGGGTATTTAGTGTGAGGTCTTTGAGCTGGGCTGGCCACATGGTAATCAGTCACATTAAATCACATGGCTCTGCTGCCAGGGCTGGATTGGAGAATGCGCTGTGAATATTCATGAAAGGGAATTGGAAATGCAGTCCTCCTGGGTGTGTGGGTATGCCACTTTGGGGCTGCTTTTGTGCCAGGGAACCAGCATGGCACAACTCTTCAGGTGCTGCTCATGAAAACCCACCCGAGGTGAAGCCCTGATGCCTGCGATTTCTGACTTGCTGCCACAATGCTGCGTCTCCTCTGAAGGATTCTCCTTACTTGGAACCCTTAAAATGGTCGTGGGGGCAGGGTTCTAAGCTGCAAGAGGGGAGATTGAGATGAGATCTTAGGGAGAAATATTTTGCTGTGAGGGTGGGGAGACCCTGGCCCAGGTTGCCCAGAGCAGGGGTGGCTGCCCCATCCCCGGAGATGTTCAAGGCTTGTTCAGGTTGGACAGGGCTTGTAGCCCCTGATCCAATGGGAGGTGTCCCTGTCCATGGCAGGGGTGGAACTGACTGGGCTTTGATGTCCCTTCCAACCCAAACCATTCCATGACTCTCTGATTATATGTTTCCAGCAGCACAAGGTATTACAGAGCTCAGCAGGGAAAAGCCTGGGCTGTCCTCAGCCTTACAGCTTCCCTCCGCTCTCTCTGATTCACCCTCAGCACCTCCTCCCGTTATCATTGCTTTCTCTTATTGATACGCACTGCTTCCAAATTCAGACCAATGCTGTCCTGCTCCTCTGCTGTCTTGTTCTCCTCTCTGGTACAGATTCCATGGGACTGGTGAAAAGCAAGTCGGCTTCTGCCAACCTTCCTGGATAAACAGGATTAAACCCCTTGTTTATTCCTTCTCCACCAGAGCAAGGACAGGAGGGGTAGAAGCGAGAATCTTATCTTTTTCTTATCTCCGGTGCAGCTGCTTCTCTGTGGTTGTGGAGTAGTGATGTCCCCAGACCCTGCTCACATAGACACGTGCCTAACGTTGACCTTCCTTGCGTGAGCAGGGGGCTCTCTCCAAGCACTGCTTTGTTTTTAGCTGCCAAAGCCTCTGGGGAGAACCTGCAGCTACCTGATTGCAACAGGTACCAGGGGAAAACCACAGAAAACCTCAGCCCTTTTTGCACAAACAGGTATATTTAAAAACACCTGAAAACCTCAGCACGTAATGCTTTTGTAGCTCTGTCTCCTTCTTTCTCTTATGGATAAATATGCACGATTCCTTCTGATTTCAAGCCAGACTAAGAGGGACTGATTGGTCCAGTGGTTTCTCCAGGGCATGGACTTTTATCTTTTTCTCTCAGCTGGACCACCTCACCCTGGGCTGCAGCAGCTCTGTACTTCATTCTGGTGTCAAAGCCCTCTCAGGTTTGGAAAGTGCCTCCAGACACAAAGAAGAAATCATAGAATTACAGAATCATTAAGGTTGGAAATGACCTCTATGATTATCAAGGCCAATCTTCAATGCAACCACACTGTGCCCACTGAACCGTGTCCCTAAGTACCACTTCTACACAGTTTTTTGAACCCCTCAAGGTATAGAGACTCCACCACTGCCCTGGGCAGTCTCTGCCAGAACTTCACCACTTTGTCAGTAAACTATTTTTTACTAATATCCAATATAAATCTGTCCTGATGCAACTTGAGGCCATTTCCTCTCATCCCAAAGGTTCAGAGCATTGTTGCTGTGCATCTCATTGGCAAACAAAATTCGTGTCCATTAACTTATGGAGAAGAGTTGCCAGTGCTGGATGCAGCAGTGTGGTTTGGCCCATGGCAGTTAGCAATGCTGCTGCACACATCCTCGCCAGTCCTCCTGGGTCACTCCTGGGGCTGCCCCTTCAGCCCCCCTCCTGCTGGGTACATCCAACTAATTGCTTTCCAACTGAAATCAAAGCAGACCTGAGAGAAAGCCTTTCCTTCCCTTGCCAACCTCCTGGCCTTGGCCTGGCCCTTTAGCCTAATTGAAGTGAGTTAAAGGAAGGTTATTTGGCACCTGCAGGGCTGTGGAGCAATTACAGAGCACCCTGAATTCTCCCCATGCTTGTATCCATGCCAAAACCATGTGCAGAGCCTTGCATGGTCTTTTTGGGTAAGTGTTGTGACCTCCTTTGTAAAGCCTGCTCGGATTCTGCTAATAGGAAGCGCTGTGCAAGACTGAAATAGTGACTTTATTGTAATGGGAGATGCAGAGAAGTGTATGCACAGAGTCCTGAGAGGGGAATGGTGTCCTGATCCCTCTGGATGGACACATGGGTACCTCACAGGATCCTGGAAATGCTGTGCCGGGGAGGGGAGGAGGTGTCGGGGCCGGGCAGTGTCCTGGGCTGCTTGCAGGCAGCAGCATGTTGAAGGAACTGGCCTGTCATCTCTCCAGCCTTGAGAATGACAGATCCACAGCTGCATTTTGCAATGAGTTCACCAGCTCACAGGCCAGATCAAAGCACCGGACACTGGCACCAGCCCTCTCTGAGGAGGGCTGAGCATCCACCCAAGCCCTGTGCGGTGGGGCCGTGCCCAGGCCTCAGCAGTGAGCGACTGCCTGTCTGGCTCCATCACCCACCATGTGGTGCCAAGTGGTGAAGGTCAATCACAGTAGAATACGTGCAAAAGGCACCTTGGACCCTGGACAGGATGGGGGACACACAGAGACCACCACGTCTCCCTCCCTCCCACATGAACACAGAATCATAGAATCATAGAATCATAGAATCATAGAATCAGGTTGGAAGAGACCCACCGGATCATCGAGTCCAACCATTCCTATCAAACACTAACCCATGTCCCTCAGCACCTCGTCTACCCGTCCCTTAAACACCTCCAGGGAAGGTGAATCAACCACCTCCCTGGGCACCCTGTTCCAATGGCCCTTTCTGTCAAAAACTTCCTCCTGATGTCCAGCCTAAATCTCACACATGGGTGTTTGAGACCTAGGACTCTGGCATGACTCATCAGTCATTTGCTTCCTCTCTTTGCTGCCTTTTATTGTTCACACCTCCAACCCCAGCTGAGGGCACAGCAGGGTGTGCCTGGCACCCTGCAGGGACAGGCAGGGGATGCCAGAGCTGGTGCCCAGCAACAGAGCAAAAATGAGACCCCAGAGAAGTGAGCTGGGACAGCTTTGGACCTGGGTTGATAGAGGCGCACAATCAGAATCATGGAATGGTTTAAGTTGGAAGAGAACTTAAAACCCATCCAGTTCCACCCCTGCCATGGGCAGGGACACCTCCCACTGCATCAGGGGCTCCAAGCCCCATCCAACCTGGCCCTGAACCCCTCCAAGGATGGGGCAGCCACCACTGCTCTGGGCAACCTGGGCCAGGACCTCCCACCCTCATAATGAAGAACTTCTTCCTAATGCCTAGTCTAAATCTTACCCGTTCTAATTCAAAGCCATGATCCCCAGGATCTTCACGGGGCTCAGCCTATGCCCTCGAGGGTTAATTCTGACTGAGAAACCCAGGGAGAGAAGGGCCTGAGGGAGGAGGGCAGGCAGGGTGGAGTGCTGACCCCACCAAAGCTGTGGTACCCCATCAGTCATATCCTCTATCCCATAGTTGGGACAACTTTGGTTTTGTTTTCAGGATGGTTTTTAGAAACCAGGTTTTGGCCCAGTGACAAGGAGATGTGCTTTTGCACACATAGACCTTCACATATATAGACATATATCATGTTCATGTAAGAACCCACACATTAAAATCTGTGATGGGCATCCCTGATGCCAAGATCATAGAATCATAGAATTACTAGTTTGGAAAAGACCTTTGAGATCCTCAAGCCCAACCACACGTATCCGCTGCTAAATCACATCCTCAGCACTTCATCTACCTGTCTTGTAAACCCCTCCAGGGTCAAGGGCTCCACTACCTCCCTGGGCAACTTCTGACAGTACTTGATAACCCTTTTGGTGAAGAAATTTTTCCTGATATCCAGTCTGAACCTGCCCTGGAGCAACTTGAGGCCATTCCCTCTCATCACATCACCTTGGGATAGCTTGGGAGAGGAGACCAGCATCCACCTCAACACCACCTCCTTTCAGACAGTTGTAGACAGTGATGAGCCTCAGCCTCAGCCTCCTCTTCTCCAGGCTAAACAACCCCAGATCCATCAGTCACTCCTTATAACACTTGCTCTCCAGCCCCTTCACCAGCTTCATTGCACTTCTCCGGATGTGCTCCAGCCCCTCAATGTCTTTCTGTTATTGAGGGGCTCAAAGCTCAACCCAGAATTTGAGATGCAGCCGGAGATTATTTGAGATCACCTGGTTATACAAGATAACCTGTTCTGAGCCCCACTAGCAGCCCAAATCCTCCTACCCTCCCACCTGGGCTCCAACTCTCCCTCCCTACCACATGAATTAAGGGATTTACACCGCGATCTTTTCAATCTCTCCGTCAATAGATTTCTTTTCTCGCCAGCCGATTTTTCTCCAGCCCAAGCTCTTTCACTTCATTAATGCGCCCAGAAGGGAAGAGCAGCTGCCTGCATTGTCTGTCTATGAAAATTTCTTGCGCTGCTGGATTTGTAAAACAACTGATTAAAGACAATGCAATTAATTATTCCTTGATGAAATAGTGGAAATTATCCTGAAAAATGAAGAAATTTAGCAGTGGAACATTAAATCCCCATAATTATGTCATTTCTACAAAGAGGGCAGGAAGGTGAAGGATAAAAATAAAACGCAGGCGCAGGCTTTGTGCTGGAACCTTGCCGGGTGTAGTGGGATGCAGTGCCCTCCAGCCAGGTCCTGCTTGGACATCTGCCCTGTAGAGGTCCAGTGGCACCCGTGGAGACCCTCTGCAGGCAAGTGGCATCAGCTAAGTGTGGTCGGGTCCTGTTGAGCCCTTGCATGTATGGCCAAGGCACCTCCTGTGCTGCAGGCTGGGTGTGAGCATCCAGCTGTGCTTACAGCATCCTCCGTCACACAGACCCTGGGGTGTGGTTAAGGAAATGCTCACACCCTGGCACCACCACCACCCCTGCTGGGTCTGCCCTGGAAAGTCTGAGATGCCTTGGAGAGGAAACTGCGGCCCAACCGTCCTCATCCTCACCCCTGCTCCTCTCAGAAGTGATGAGACTTTGGCTCCAGCTCCTCCCGGGGTGCCGACACCCAACTCCTGCTCTGCTGCTGTGGGCAGCACTGCCTTCAACCCCAGATGATCTCCCAGGACGTGCTTGGTGCCCTTGCACCCCCTGTATCTCAGCACCTAGGTTGTCCCCCAAATCAGGGGGTGTCACCTCCTGGCAATGTCCCCTCCACATCTCACCAGCATGATCTCCATCCACCCACCTCCTCCAGCATCCTCTGCCCCACGCTGTCCTCTGACTGTTTCTTGCTTGTCATCACTCCACACCCTGTTTCCCTTCTCATTACTGATTCCCACTCCTTTTTCTCTTGTTCAGCTTTGGATCCTTCTGCTGTCTCTCTCTGCCCTCCCTGGTACCATGTACATCCTTTCCCCCCCTGCCTCTCACTGTCTGCATCCCTGTCAGACCCATGATCTGGGAGGAGAGCTGACCCCAGGCACCGCTCTGCATTCCCCGTTCCACCCACGCAGCCCGTGTCTATCCTGCCCTGTGTGTGTGCAGGTGCTGGTGTCCGTGATGATGCTTTTGCACTGTCAGAGCAGGGAGAATCCCCTCCATGGGAGGAGGGATCAAGCGCTGAATCACAGTCCCAGCGCGGGGGAACGTGGGAGGCAGGGGGAGTGCAGTGTATGGGGAGAGGATATGCCTCCTCCGCACTCGCAGCTGGGGACTGTTGATTTTATTTATTTATTCTATTCTGAGATTTATCAAACGTGGGACTGGAGCCTTCCCGAGCCTGGTGTGCGTGGAACGAATCCAGGCCCCACATACCACCTGCCGAAATGTAATTACCAGATGCGTTAAATGAATAAATCTTCCGGGCACCGTTTTCTGTTAGCACTGTGAAACCCACGGGAAAAGCCTCTGACTGTGCTCTGAGTTGCCTGTGCCACCTCCATCACTCTGAGCCTCCTGCCTACCCTGGGCACAGGGGCTGGGACCTGGACATGCCTGCACTGAGCTCCTCCAAGGTCGTCACCATCGAGTCATTTGGGAGAAGCTTTATGTCCCTCAGTCCTTCTCAGCATGAGGGGTGGACTGCAGGGGAGACCCTGCCCACTGCGTGGATGCAGGAGTAAAGCAAACAGATTTCATGGTTTATGATAGTGAGCAGCGTGCTGAAGGGATTTGAGAAGAGATGGGATCCCCGTGGGATCACAGAATCACAGAATTGCTTGGTTGGAAAAGACCACTGAGATCATTGACTCCAGCTGTACCTGTCCACTACAAAACTAGATCCCTGAGCACCTCATCTCTCCAGCTTTTATACCTCTCCAGGGGTGGTGACTCCACCACCTCCCTGGGGAGCTTCTGCCAGTGCCCAAGACCAAGCAAGAGGTAGGCATGAGACGCCCAGAGGCATAATCCATGTAACACATTGGTAAGCAAAGTTGGGTCCTGGGGTCAGGAGAGGGTCTCCACCTCAGTCCTGGAGACTAGACGCCCTCATCCTGGCATCAGGAATGGGTCTAAGGTGGAAGATCCCTGC
Source organism: Coccyzus lansbergi (assembly GCA_033558105.1). Taxonomy (NCBI): domain Eukaryota; kingdom Metazoa; phylum Chordata; class Aves; order Cuculiformes; family Coccyzidae; genus Coccyzus; species Coccyzus lansbergi. The sequence goes on along the minus strand of JAUMJK010000780.1, from coordinate 956,873 downwards.
AGGGTGACTCAGACCTCCCTCTGCAAACACCTTAGGAAAAGCATCTAAGCAGGGCACTTAGAATCATAGAATCATAGAACAACCAGGTTGGAAGAGACCCATTGGATCATCGAGTCCAATCATTCCTATCAAACATTAAACCAAGTCCCTCAGCACCTTGTCCACCCGTCCCTTAAACACCTCCAGGGAAAGTGAATCAACCCCCTCCATGGGCAACCTCTGACAATGTCCAATGACCCTTTCTGTGAAATTGTTTTCATAATGTTCAGCCTAAATCTCCCCTGGCGGAGCTTGAGGCCATTCCCTCTTGTCCTGTCCCCTGTCACTTGGGAGAAGAGACCAGCTCCCTCCTCTCTATAACCTCCTTCCAGGTAGTTGTAGAGAGCAATGAGGTCTCCTCTCAGCCTCCTCTTCCAGGATAAACACCTCCAGCTCTCTCAGCTGTTCCTCATAAGGCCTGTTCTCCAGCCCCTTCACCAGCTTTGTTGCTCTTCTCTGGACTCGCTCCAGAGCCTCAACATCCTTCTTGTGCTGAGGGGCCCACAACTAAACACAGTATTCAAGGAGCGGCCTCACCAGTCCTCTCTGGGGACAGGGTGCTCTCTTGAAATGTTCTCCTTCCTTTTTATTTCATCTCTTACACCTCTCATCTGAATTCCTCTTGGCTGAAGGCTGTGGGATGCAGGGCTCACAAAAAAAAGTTCAGTCCCCAAAATGTCTTTAAAGTCAGGAACAGCTGGGCCCGTATTCCTCCTTGCTCTTCCTTCAAGAGGGGTCCTTGGGTAGAGTTTGATTTCTGGTTATCGATGCATTTCTGAAAGTTCTACTCTTTCTGTCAGCATCAGCTGCCTCCCTTTCAGAGCTTTTAGCTAGAAACAAAGCCTCCAAAGTCAGACTAATTGCTGTACTGGTTCATATTTTTGTAATTCCAGTAAAAAGAAGGAAAAGGTAATGATGGAAATGCAGGTTGAAGGAGCATGGGTGTTGAGGACAGCTCATAAAAATTGTTTTGCACCCATTTTCTGACCATTCCTACTAATCACATACCATGAAATGAACAGTTTGCAAACACCCCATGGGCTGAAATTTGTTTGCATAAACTATTCAGTGAATACTTGCAGATAACAAATTCATTTGCAGAAATCAGGATCAGCTTCTCAGCAATTCGCAAATGGGAAATAAAAAAAGCCAAACCAAACACAAACTTCAATGAATTGTGCACAAGGAGCTGCTTCCTGCAGAAGCCTGTTCGCATTCCCGGCGATGCAGATGGGTTTGATGGTGGTGCAGAAGGGCTGCGTCACTGTCTGGTGCAGTCAGCAAGAGCTGAGATTGTTTAGGGTGGAAGGTTTGTGGTGACTGCATTTAAACAAATGCCACAATTTGGGCCAGAGGGTACATAGGATGTGGGAAGGGATTTCAGAGTCACAGATCTCAGCTGGACATGCAAGGAAAGTATGAGCTCTCAGGGAGTCTGTCTGCAGCCCCAAGAAATTGGGTTGTAAAGGAGACCTTTGCAACACAGTCCTCAGCACAGAAAGGACATGGGTCTGTTGGAGTGAGTCCAGAGACGGCAACGGAGATGAACTGAGTGCTGGAGCACCTCCAGTATTAGGACAAGCTGAAGGAGTAGGGGTTGTTCAACCTGGAGAAGAGAAGGTGCAGGGGAGACCTTAGAGCAGCTTCCAGTGCTGAAAGGGGCTCCAGGAAAGCTGGGGAGGGGCTCTGGATCAGGCAGTGCAAGGATGGGAGAAAGGGGAACAGTTTTGATTTGAAGGAGGCAAGATGGAGATGAGATCTTGGACAGAAATATTTTGCTGTGAGGGTGGGGAGGTCCTGGCCCAGGTTGCCCAGAGCAGTGGTGGCTGCCCCATCCCTGGAGGTGTTAGATGGGACTTGGAGCACCCGAATAGAGAAGGAGATGTCCCTGCCTATGGCAGGGGTGGAACTGGATGGACTTTGAAGTCCCTTCCAACCCAAACCATTCCATGTTTCTATGAACACAATTCTCTTTTGTTTTTAAATAGAACAGCATTACTGGAAATTTGACCTTTTTTGGGTGCTAACAGCTGGTAAACCTGGTCATACGACCTGCTGAGTGGGACCCTCTTTTTTTGCTGCCTCCAACAGGGAATTGTGCTCGGAACAGAAAAGCCAGCAGAGATCTCTGATGTGGATGGTGCGAGCAGGGCTTAGAATGTCCCTCTCCACCCAGGGAAGCTGTGTTGCACGGTTCTGGCATCTCTGTTCTTGCAGTTTCCTCGTGCTTCCCCCAGGTATCCCTGCTCCTGGAGCTATTCTGTGCTTTCTATTATTTAAGAGTGAAAAATGCAGTTGGACTAGCAGAGTGTGCAGCTATCCCAAAGCAGACAAATGGAGTACATGAGAAAGTCAAGTTTCCAACCATCATTTTTCCTTTAAATATACACACACACACACACACAAATATTTTTCCCCTCCAAAGAAGAATATTTGATTTCAGACACTTTTTCACATTGTAGATGGTGTTTGATGCTTCTTTTTAACCCTGTAGTATCGAGAGGGATTTGCTGCTACCCAGAGAGTCACAGCTCTGAAGGGTGCAGAAAATGACCCACACAATTGCTCCCTCAAGGCATCTCTGCTGTGTGGCCTAGTAGCATCAGGATGGGTTGTGTCCCTGCTCCTCTTCAGGAACTGAAGAAGAGCTGGGCTTGGTCCATCGCTGAGCAGGTCCTGGGTCCTGGTGATGGGGTCTGGAAACAGAGATGCCCCTCAGGCACCTCCGTTGACCTCAGGGTAGGCAACACGGCAATGAGGTACCAACAGGTGAAGATAGGGTTGAAACCAGCTGACACACCTTGAGCACCAGGACGTTTTTTATCTTACTCTGCCTGCCCCTGTCCTGGCCAGCTGGACCCCAGGCACTCACAGGGAGCCCACCTCCCTCCTTCACAGAAGTTCAGACTTTCCAGGAAGGAACTGAGCTCCAGGATGGAACTGAGAGGTGCTGGGGTTCAAGAATAAGGATGCCCCAGTCACTTCTGGGGAAGAGGGCAATGGAGGATCAATAGAAGATGATGAGGCTGAAACTAGCTGACACACCTCAAGCACCGGGACCTGCTTCTTCCTCCTTTGCATGCCCCTGTCCCAGCCAGAGACCCCAGCTACCTGCAGGGACCCCACCTTGCTCTTTCGCAGCAGTTCAGACTTCCCAGGAAGGAACTGAGTGGTGTTGGGGTCTGAGAAAACCTGTAGTGGTCTCAGGGTGGGCAACAGGGCAACAAGGATCTGAACAGGCTGGACCAATGGCATGAGGATAAACAAGGCCAAATGGCGGGTCCTGCACTTGGGGCACAACAACCCTGAGCAGCTACAGACTAGGAGAAGTCTGACTGGAAAGCTACCTGGAGGAGAGGGACCTGGGGGTGTTGGTTGACAGTGACTGAACATGAGCCAAGACTGGCCCAGGTGGCCAAGAAGGCCAATGGCATCTTGGCTTGGATCAGAAACAGTGTGACCAGCAGGTCCAGGGAGGTTATTCTCCCTCTGGACTCAGCACTGGTGAGGCTGCTCCTTGAATCCTGTGTTCAGTTGTGGGTCCCTCACCACAAGAAGGATGTTGAGGCTCTGGAGTGAGTAAAGAGAAGAGCAACGAAGCTGGTGAAGGGGCTGGAGAACAGGCCTTATGAGGAACGGCTGAGAGAGCTGGGGGTGTTTATCCTGGAGTAGAGGAGGCTGAGGGGAGACCTCATTGCTCTCTCCAAGTACTTGAAAGGAGGTTGTGGAGAGGAGGGAGCTGGTCTCTTCTCCCAAGTGACAGGGGACAGGACGAGAGGGAATGGCCTCAAGCTCCAGAAGGGGAGATTTAGGCTGGACACTAAGAAAAATATTTTCATAGAAAGGGTCATTGGCAGTGGCAGAGACTGCCCAGGGAGGTGGTTGATTCACCTTCCCTGGAGGGGTTTAAGGTATGGGTGGATGAGATGCTGAGGGACAAGGTTTAGAGTTTGATGATTTTCTATGATTCTATGATTCTAAGGAACGATGGTGGGTCTGAAACCAGGATGACACACCTTGAGCACCAGGACATTCTTCCTCTTACTCTGCCTGCCCCTCTCCCGGCCAGCCGGACCCCAGCCACCCACAGGGAGCCCACCTCCCACTTTCACAGCAGCTCAGACTTTCCAGGAAGGAACTGAGCTCCAGGAATTAAAAGCTTTGCAGCGAGATGTGACAAAAAGGAAGAAAATGCCTTCAAACGCGCCTCCTTCATCTCTCCCAGCACTTCACCTTTCCATCGGCTTCAGTTATTTCACAGCCTCTGGAAAAGAAGAAGAAGAAGAAGAAGGGGAAAAAAAAAACGGTTAGGAACTTGCTGAATAAATCATATCCGCTCCCTCCCCCACCTCCCTCCTTTCTTTTGTGCAAATCAAAGGCTGGGAGCTGCCAGGAGCTGACAACGGTGCCCCCAGCCCCCACCTCACCGTTCCTTGCGGCCCCCATCCTTGGGAACTTTGGGGGAATACGTGGAGGTTTCAGAGGCAATCAAACTCTGACAGCCCAGCCGGAGGGACGGAGGGGGAGTGCGGAGAGGGGAATGGAAGCGCTTTGCTGCTGTCGCTCCTGCAGGCGCTTTGCTAGCTGCTCCCCGTGGGTCTTGTAGTTTGGAAACAAGGTACCGAACATGTGGGGAAGGCTGATAATCTCTAAAGTGGCTGTGATTAAGTGAAACCAGCAAATTGAGATGCTTAGACAATTAGTAATCTTGGCGTGAAAAAAACGGGAAGAATCAAAAAAAAAAGAACAGAGGGTTTGGGGCTTTATTTTTATTTGGTTTTATTTATCTTATTTTATCCCTTCCCCCCTCTCCATCCTCCTAATTTCCTAAGCTTGTTCCAGTTAGGTTTGAAAGGAGAGCCAAGGCAGTGCTCCCTGCCCCGAAAGGTTTGTGCCCCGCGCGGGAGCAAGACGCAGAGGGAGGCAGCCCAGGGCTGCTGCAGCGTCTGTCAGCCACACTCCCAGCCCTGCCACGCTGCTTAATTCCCTGCTGCAGGGCAGGGGAGGTGGCAGCGTGCTCATGGCAGCCCACACTGGCGAACGGCGCTCTGCCCGCGCCCATCTCCCAGCTGGGCAGAGCCAACAGCATCACAGAGCCAGGGCTGCGCGTACCCCAGCCACCCTCCCGCAGCTGCCTTCCATCTGTGGGCTCGCGTGGATGCAGGTGGTGCTCAGGCCATTGAGGAAGCTAATCCCAAATGTGAGCCCAGCCCCAGTGTGGCAGCTGTCAAATGCCCATGCCAGGTGCTGTCCCCGCACCGTTGTGGGCCCAGCAGCCTCATCTGCTCCGTAGCGCCCTGCTGTCGGGGTGGTTTTAGCTGGGAGTTCCTCTGTATTGCACATGGTGAGCTCAGGGCAGCTGGCAGCGCAGCCTGGCATCAGCTAAAGCACAGCCAGGGGCATGGCAAGGGCATCTTGGAGAAGAGGAGACTAAGGGGAGACCTCATTGCTCTCTACAACTACCTAAAACAAAGTTGTGGAGAGAAGGGAGCTAGGCTCTTCTCCCAAGTGACAGGGTCAGGAGGAGAGGGAATGGCCTCAAGCTGCACCAGGGGAGATTCAGGCTGAACATAAGGAAAAAAAATTTCACGGAAAGAGCCACTGGGCACTGGCAGAGGCTGTCCAGGGAGGTGGTTGAGTCATCATCCCTTGAGGTATTTAAAAGATGGGTGGGTGAGGTGCTGAGGGACATGGTTTAGTATTTGATGGGAATGGTTGGACTTGATGATCCAATGGGTTTTTTCCAACTTGGTGATTCTATGATTCTATGATCTTGCAGAAATCACTTGCAGAGTTTACTTTGGCCCATTCTCATATCAACCCTGGACTCGTGCACACGTCAAAAGCCAAAGTTGATGTCTGTGTCATTTGTTCTGCCTCACCTGGTTGTTATTGACATCCCAGGTTGAACTCCAAGAAGCTGAGCATGTGGCTTCCCCATGAGGAATTCCCAGGCTGTGGCCAGCCTGCACCTATGAAGGGCTCAGAAGCAGCGTTATTGCAGACTTGGAGGATGCGAGCAATGCACACTACTGAGCATGCAATCATCTTAGTCTGCAATTGATGCACATTAGGGCTGTGAGTTATGACGGGACCCACTGTGTCTCCTCTCCACAGGTACAAGGACCTTTTGGGCAGATACAAACCCTCAAGGCATTCCTGCATTACCATGGGCAAGCACAGCCCCCAGTGAAGAGACCCTACTCTGCCCTGTGTGGCTGGACTTCCCTGCTCTCCACCTTCTTCCCTTCCAGCTCTTGCGCCCCAGAAAAGCTGTGATAAACATGGGGGCTGGTTTGGACACCTGCCCTTGGCTCCCAGGTTTCATGCTGTGTTTCTTCTCCTCAGATAAAGCTTGGAAGAACCTGTTTGTTTGCAAGGCTGCTGAAGCTGGAGCTGCCTTGGCTTTTCAGGCTACCGAAAGGACCTGTCATCACTCATACCTACCAACCCTGCCAGAAACTCAAGTGATAATGTGCTATCCCTTGACAACAAGGATGCGGAGCTGTTCTGCTGATAGCTTCTTCCCCCAAATCAAAGTATCTAACGGTAACGTCTGGGTGTGCCCTGATCTCCTGACCCCAGTGCCATCAGAACATGCAGAGAGGTTTCAGACCAGCACCTACAACCACGTTCCTGCTCACTCACGGAAGAACTGTGCTTGCATGGAGAGCTGGACACCCTCTTCACCCTCCACTCCGCTGTTCATCTGACAGTGATTTTGCCCCTTTGCAAAAGCACACTTCATGATGCTGGATTTCCACTTTCCAAAGAAGGCTCAAGCAGCCCTTTGTATTTCACTTTTTGACCAAGTTTCATTTCTTTTTTTTTCCCCTTCATCTCCTGCCTCTTTATTTGTTTAGAGCTTTATCTCTGGGATTCCAATTCCTCCTCGGGAGGTTGTTGCATAAGTAGCCTCCATACTGATTGCAAGGATTTTAATTTGGTAGCTTTCATCTTAAGCTGTTTCTCAGGCACTTGCTCATTTGTTTAAAATCACCCTGCCTAAAGCTTTCGAACTGTTTTTCTGGCTTGATACTTCCCAAAGGGCTGTGGGACTTAATTAGAGTCCCTGCTCCTTTGTGGTTCAGTGACAGTTGTCTGGATTAAGTCAAGAGTTGCCACTCCACTTTGTGCACCCCAGATCTCACTGGCAGCTCTGACACAGAGACATCTTCAACACGGTGTTGATCTCCTAACACGCAGGTGGCTACAGCCACTCCTAACTGCTCTCCTCTGTGGCCACCCTGTGACCTCCTGGCTGCTTGGCTGCAAGAGCCAGGGGGACACAAAACCCCAAGGGACAGGAGAAGGCTCTGCCAGCCAAGGTAAGGATGGATGCCCAGCCAGCATCCAACACGAAAAGCCTCATTTAGGAGAACAAGGAGGTAAATGGAAGGCAAAGCAAAGCAAAAAGGAAGGAGAAGAGGAAATTGTCTTTAAATAGGTTTTGCTCCAGAGTGTTGTACGTAGAATGGGGAATGGCTGAGAGAGCTGGGGGTGTTTATCCTGGAGAAGAGGAGGCTGAGGGGAGACCTCATTGCTGTCTATAATTACCTGAAAGGAGGTTGTGGAGAGGAAGGTGCTGACCTCTTCTCCCAAGTGACAGGGTACAAGACAAGAGGGAACAGCCTCAAGTTCCGCCAGGGGAGATTCAGGTTGAACATTAGGAAAAAAATTTCACAGAAAGGGTCATTGGGCACTGGCAGAGGCTGCCCAGGGAGGGGGTTGATTCACCTTCCCTGGAGGTGTTTAAGGGATGGGTGGACGAGGTGTTGAGGGACATGGTTTAGTGTTTGATAGGAATGGTTTGACTCGGTGATCCGGTGGGTGTCTTCCAACCTGGTGTTTCTATCATCCTATGAAAGGGGAATTCATATACATGCTTCACGTTTTCCAGCCCCCCTTGGCAGGTAACCGCAAGCCCAGGTCTGGTCTAGGATGAATGCATAAGGGCAAATTTAGCTCTGCAGCTTGCATTGGTAGGCGCACCCCTCAGAGCACCCCAGAGCTGCTGGAACCCATCCAGGGCAGGGAAGATCTCCACAGGGCTGAGCCCAGGGGAGGAGAACTGGCTGAGGGGAGGTGTGGTGCCCTAGCACAAGGAACATCACAGTCCACATTCCAAGGTGACTCTGTAGAAGACCTCCAGTGCAGAGAGATGTCGACCTCAGCACAGAACCTGTGTCCTGCTTCACTTGTTCCACAGGTGACATCACCTCTGCCCATCACACTGCTCTCCTCCTGGTCCTGCTCTCCCCCTTTCTGATATGGGTCCTCACCCATCCCTTTCTCTTCCCTGATGGTGCCTCCATAATCTGGCTTCCTCCAACACTGGAAGGGAGTTGGGCTGTGAGGGTCAACCTCAGGCCAGCTCTGACATCCTTCGCAGCAGGGGTGTTTGCCTGAGCCCCACCTCTGGTTTACGGGATGTGATTTATGCTGATTTAATTGGTGTTGGTTTAATTGGCTCATCCAGTTCCCATATGTGTTGGGAAGGGGCCAGAGAGAGCATTAAAAGATCATTACACATTATGGGCGTCTTTATCCATCTCCTCTCTGCCACTCCTACCCCTCCCTTACATTTTAGGGAGCCAGGACACTCCAGCATGAGGTGGGAACATTTTCTCGGAATCCTGACTGCTGGAATCTTGTTGAAACCAAACAAAACAGTAGCTTGTGCTTGAAGACATATCTGCAATGCCTAGTGCTCCCCCATCCCATTGGTTCCCCAGGAGCTACCAGGCAGGGGCATCTCTGAGGAGAATCATAGAATCATAGAACAACCAGGTTGGAAGAGACCCACAGGATCATCGAGTCCAAACATTCCTATAAAACACTAAACCACGTCCCTCAGGACCTCATCTACCTGTGCCTTAAACACCTCCAGGGAAGGTGAATCAACCACCTCCCTGGGCAGCCTATTCCAATGCCCAATGACCCTTTCTGTGAAAAACCTCCTCCTAATCTCCAGCCTTAATCTCCCCTGGTGGAGATTGAGGCCATTCCCTCTTGTCCTGTCCCCTGTCACTTGGGAGAAGAGCCCAGCTCCCTCCTCTCCACAACCTCCTTTCATGTAGTTGTAGAGAGTAATGAGGCCTCCTCTCAGCCTCCTCTTCTCTAGGCTAAACACCCCCAGCTCTCTCAGCTGTTCCTCATAAGGTCTGTTCTCCAGCCCCTTCACCAGCTTCGTTGCTCTTCTCTGGACTCACTCCAGAGCCTCAACATCCTTCCTGTGTTGAGGGGCCCAGAACTGAAGATGCTGCCCATCACCAGTCCCAAAGTCCACAGGAACTGCCACCACTCCCATGCTGACAACAGTTGATTACAAAGCCTGACATGATCCCTTCCAGTGCTACAGACCTTTCTGCAAGCTCTGCTTTGTGAAGGCAGCTACAGCTCAAGGGAGGACCCACAGTGAGTAGAGGGTAGTTGTGTGCCTCAAACTCTTGAGAGAGTGTCCTTGTGCAAGATGGGTGTTGGGTGGGATGGTCTCAGCACAAGCTCAGAGCACAGGGGATGCTCTACACCCCACAGGGATACTGGGAGTGACAGCGACTGTCAATTCACATAGGGAGGAATGTTATGCACTTGGAGAGCATGAAGGGAGAGTCAAGGATATTGAGATCCTACATACCCTTTGATCTCCAGACGTTCCAGCTCCAAGCTCTGTGGTCTCACCTCAACCCTGCCCAGCGTGACTTTGCTGCTGTTCCCAGAAGCAACCTGGGCCTGCACAGCAGCAGAGCTGGCACACACACACACTGTCCTGGGAGCCTCTAAGACTGGCGTGTAGGCTAAACCACCACTTCTTTTCACCTCCTGGAACTCTGCTTATGCCCTGGCCTCTGTCTTGTGTGCAATCTCTTGTGCACATACCTAGTCCCTTTGCTGGTGTGTAGCATCCCCGTATCACTCATCCAGTCACCTGTCCCAGGTTTCCTGCTGAGATTCCTGCTGTGCCTTACACCCACAGCCAGCACAGGGCTGTCCCCAAATCTCCCTTCACTCCCAGACATACTCAGTGTACCCCAGGAACCGTTCCTGCCACCAGCATCCCACGCTCCTGCCACCAGCATCCCATGGCGGAGCCACACACTCAGCCCACTCCCACCTCTATAAAAACCAAGTGCCCCAGCCCCTCGCCCCCCAGTGCTGCTCTGAATGCCCTGCAGCAGCGCAGATGTCTTCTGAGCTAAATAAGGGAATCAGCTGGAGCTGTTAAGTTCTGTACCCTGAGGATGCTGCAGGGGAGAAAGTGACAATTATGTGCATTATAGCAGGAGCCCTGCTGCCAGGCACCGCAGGGAACTGGGGGAGCAGCTCTGCCCTGGCAGCCTCAAGGCATTCCCACCACTTGCTCTCAGGTGCCAGCGTTTTGCTGCTGGGCTCCCTGGGCCAAGCATTCACAGGTCCCTGAGTGGTGCTGCGGGCAAGGAGTGGAAGCTTTGGGCTTTTTCTTGACCCCTGGCTTTCTTCAGGGGTTTGCTGGGGACACCTTGTGCATCCCCCTGCAATTTAAGGAAAGGCAGTGGAAGAGCAGAACTTCAGATGGGAACTGACATTCCCATGGCTGTACAGAGGGGACCTTGCTCTGCTCACTCCAGGAGGAGGACGACTCTCCAGGATATGACACAGGGTCATTTTTTTCTCCTCTAAAAAGACCTGCTTCTTTCCTAAACTGCCTGTGGAAATCCACTGTGGAAGGAAACCCCAGAGAAGTAAGCTGGAGCCCCCGAGCCAGGCGAGAGCTGAGCGCGGGTACAGGCTCCAAGAGGAGCTGGCTGGGGAGCCTGGCAATGCTGCCAACTTGGCATGGTTCAGGCGGCAGCCCCAGTCCCAAGCCACCCAAGCTGTTGGGAGTGGGTATAAAACAGACCCTGCTGGCCAGTCCCCAAGGGGAAGAGCTGACTTGAGCAGGAAACATCATTGCTGACATTTAAGAGCCGGGGAAAAGCTCCCAGTTGGCAGGCAGGGAAAGCAGCACCCGGTACTCCAGCAGCCCTCCTCCCCCTCAGGGCTGCAGTCCCTTTTCTCATGCCACTGGCCCCATCTCCCACTGCTGTTTCCTTTCAGTGTCTACAAAACATCCTCTGGCTGCCATTCTCCTGCGATGGGTGCTCACCGTGACCTCTGGAGCCGCACTCTGTCCTCACTCTACCCAGCCCTTCTGGGGCAGAGCCAGCTCTGGGGATCGCAGCGTGGTCAAGGATGCTTCCATCCCACACCAGTCTGGGATGTGCAGAGTGAGGTTGTCCTAGATCACACAGGGGCTGGGGGCATGACCAGCCCTGCCCTACCTTCCATCTGCCCTCAAGAAGGATGTTGTGCTTATTGAGGCTCACTAGGTGAGGGATCACCAGCCTCCATTGCCCCATCCTTGAGTGACAACCTTCCTTGCAAGTGAGTACATGGAAAATCTCACACCACCAGTCTGGGAGGCAGGGCGGCCTCCAAACTCAGCTCTTGGTGGGCGGCTGAACCTGACTCAGTGGGAGCTGGAGCCGTGCTCTGCAGATGGCTCCAGCTCCCAAGTTGGTGACTCAACCTCCTGCTGCTGGAGGAAGAGCTGGGGTGAGCAACCATGGGCTTTGCCCAGCTCTGTGGTCAGGACAGGAATGTCTGCAGGGAGCATCTGCTGGATCAGACCTGTGGCCATGGGGGAGCAGAGGTGTAGCCCCTCCCAGGCACTGCTGAAGCTCCTTTGCTAAACCCATCCTGCATCTTGCAGGACCATGCACCCCTGAGGACCACACTGATTCAGGAAAACCCAAAACTTCCCCTCCTGGAGAAAGTGGGAGATGGACAGGCAGAGGGCTTGAAGTAGGAATGCTGGGCTGGGGGTCCCTGACCGGGTGCAGCCGAAGAAGAAGGGGTGGGGTGGAAGGGTGGAAGGAGCTTGCTGGTAGGTGATGATCTGCTGTGGGGAGCTGGAGGTGTCAAAGCTAATCCCATTCCACTGTAGAGCCCAGAATTTGTCCTGGGCAGCCAAACCTCTTCCCAGGCACAGGTTAGCACGAGAACCCCTCATCCCACCATCATCCCAGTGGAGCATCAGGAGGCAAACCGCATGCAGGACCTGTGGGATTCATGTGTTAAGTACTCAAGGCCAATCATGGTCCTGCCCATGTCTCAGGCAGTGGGCTGGTTGCTGCAGCATGTGGCTCCCAGGGTGAACAGTGGCCAAGGACGCTGCCTGAACCCACAACCCCAGAAAAATCTGTCCCAGCCCCAAGGGCAGGCAGCAAAGCCCAGCGAGAGCATCTCTCGTGGTGCCCACTGTGCAGAGATGGAACGTGTACCTGTGAGCACAGATGGTAAACTCCAACTGCACCAGAAACGCAGAGATCATAATTATCTGAACATAATGAAGGGTTTCATTAAATACACTTGGAAAACAACTCAGCAGCCACACAAAGTTAAACTGCTGGTCTCAACTCTCCAAACTATTTAAAATTTATTAGCTTCCCCTGCAGGTCTCAAGCTTTTAAGTACCAGAGAATTCTTGAAAATAAGATATTTTTCTCTTCCCTCTTACCCCCTCCCTCATCTTTCCAATGGGTTTTGCTCTCTCAGAGGTGTCTGTGGGGGAACCACCAGCCCTGACTCTGCTGCTCTCTCCATCCTGCAGACACATTTTCTCTCCCACCCACCCCTGTCCCTGCTCCCCCTCCCCAGACTGCTTTTCACTTGGGCTGCAGAGCATTGCTGTTTCCAAAGGGAAGATCGAATCAGAGACACCTGCACACTGATCCCTGCTAAATCCTGGACTCCAGACTGCAGGTGGTTCTGTTGCAAAGGGATTAGTGGGAGGCTGAATAAACCTGGGTTTGATCTAGTGCTAACTGGCATGGGGTAATGCCCTTGGCTAAGATGAGATTTACGGAGCTGTATCTCTTCACAATGTGTGAGGGGAGGCAGCGCAGGGAAGATACTTTCTGCTCAAAAAAATAAAAGAAATTCCTGGTTTTGAAAAACAGTAAAAGTCTGGTGCTTGGAGAGGTGCTGGAGCCTGGTGCAGGATCTGTGCTCAGCAGAGCTGAGGAGAGGCTGTCTGCACACAAGGAGAGCTAGAAGATGTTCGCGGGCTTTCTCCTCACACCCTATGTCTGTGGGGAAGGGTTTCATTTCTGGAGAGGCAGGGGAGCTCCTTCATGGGCCATAGTAGGCTGGGAGGAAAGAGACCTCGGCTGCTGTTAGAGAATCATAGAATAGTTAAGGTTGGAAAAGACCTCTAAGCTCATCCAGTCAAACCATCAGCCCACTGTGCCTCGTAAACCATGTCCTGAAGCACCACATCTACACACTTTTTCATAGAATCATAGAACAACCGGGTTGGGAGAGACCCACTGGATCATCAAGTCCTATCAAACACTAAACCGTCTCCCTCAGCACCGTGTCCACCTGTCCCTTAAACACCTCCAGGGAAGGTGAATTAACCACCTCCCTGGGCAACCTGATCCAATGCCCAATGACCTTTTCTGTGAAAATTATTTTCCTAATGTTTAGTCTAAATCTCCCCTGGCAGAGCTTGAGGTCATTCCCTCCCCTGACACTTGGGAGAAGAGCCCAGCTCCCTCCTCTCCACAACCTCCTTTCAGGTAGTTGTAGAGAGCAATGAGGTCTCCTCTCAGCCTCCTCTTCTCCAGGATAAACAACCCCAACTAGGGGGGTTGTTTGAACCCCTCTAGGGACGTGGACTCCACCACAGCCCTGGGCAGCCGCTACTAGTGTTTCACCACTCTTTTGGTAAAGAGATTTTTCCTAATATCCAATCTAAGCTGAAGCTGGTGTAACTTGAGGCCATTTCCTCTCATCTCATCACTTTTTACAGACCACCTTGCTTTAACCTCCTCTCAGAGAGCTGTAAAAAGTGATGAAGTCTCCCCTTAGCCTCTTCTTTAGCCTAAACAGGCCCAGGTCCTTCAGCTACTCATCATAAGACTTGTTTCCCAGCCTTGTTGCCCTCCTCTGCAAGTGCTGTTGCTTACACGGATGCAGCAGTGGAGCTGATGGCAGGGATTGCTAGTTCTGGTGCCAGCAAAGCACCAGAGACTTGTCTTCCTTCTGTGAAAGATTGTGTGGCAAAACCCTGTGGCCTCACCTCTGCTTTGGTGAAGCTTTTGTGTTCAGGAAAAGCAATGAGGGCTTTTTACGTGGGAAAATAAAATGGTGCCAGCCTGCTTCTTTTAAAATATTATCATAGAATCATAGAATGGTTTTAGTTGGAAGGGAACTCAAAGCCCATCCAGTTCCACCCCCTGCGATGGGCAAGGACACCTACTAGGTGAGGCTGCTCAAAGCCCTGTCAAACCAGGCCTTAAACACCTCCAGGGATGGGGCAGCCACCCCTGCTCTGAGTAACCTTGGCCAGGGCCTCCCCACCCTCATCGTGAAGAATTTCCTCCTTACTTCTAGTCTAAATCTTCCCCTTTCCAAGTTAAAACCATTCCCCCTCTTCCTATCACTGCAGGCCTTTGTAAAAAGTCCCTCTCCAGCTTTACAGTACTGGAAGGTTTCTATAAAGTCTCCTCACAGCCTTGTTTTCTCCAGGGTGAACAACCCAAACGCTCTCTGATATTCTAATTTACAGCCCTCAATTTAAGGGTGGAAAGAAGCTTTAAACATAGGAATCATGCAGTGGGATCAGGTGAATCTTAATACTTCTCCTCCTTGTGTGCTGGAAGCCACAGGGGCTGCCACTGACAACTACAGTGCTGTGTTCTCCCACGTTTTTGGGAAATCACAGTGAACTGAGAAATTCAGGCTATGGCCAGACTGCTCATGATCCTGGGTCTGCACTCACTGGTGCGTGTGATCAGCAGAAGCTGCTCAGAGTGGGAAGTTGGTGAAGGGGCTGGAGAACAGGCCTTATGAGGAATGGCTGAGAGAGATTGGGGTGTTTATCCTGGAGAAAAGAAGGCTGAGGGGAGACCTCATTGCTCTCTATAACTACCTGAAAGGAGGGATCTGGGCTCTTCTCCCAAGTGACAGGGGACAGGACGAGAGGGAATGGCCTCAAGCTCTACCAGGGGAGGTTTAGGTTGAACATTAGGAAAAAAAAAATTCACAGAAAGGGTCATTGGGCACTGGCAGAGGCTTCCCAGGGAAGTCACTGAGTCACCTTCCCTAGAGGTGTTTAAGGGATGGGTGGATGAGGTGCTCAGGTACATGGTTTAATGTTTGATAGGAACAGTTGGACTCAATGATCCAACGGGTCTTTTCCAGCCTGGTGATTCTCTGATTCTATATCTGGGGAGAGGGAAGGAACATGCAAAGCAACATTATACAGCGATAGGAGAAGGAAATACATCTCCCCTTTGTCATTGCACATCCAGCCTTGCTGTGAACCTGGAGCCTTTCTCCCAGCCCTGGAGGTTGCATTGCCTGTTGCTGAGTTGCATTAATCTGGACTTTCCCATGCTTGGTCAGCTTGGAACACGCATCTGCCAGCAAGTGCTCATGGAGGCATGTTGTAAAGGCCGTGTCTGCAGGGCAGCACAGGGAACAAGCTGTGTGCCAGGAGCTGAGGGGATTGAGCAGCACTTGCACAAAGCCAATGACAAGGCTGTTACTTTCAGAGAGAACAGGGGACAGGCCTTGGTGCTCTGCCTTGCTGAGTAATCTGCTAGGGGAGAGGTTCTGTGATACAGGTGTGATTGTAGCGCGCTCTGCAGAGAGTTGGGTAGAGATAACGCAATTACAGGTGAATGAACATAAACCCAGCTGCCCACTGACAAGCAGCAGCTACCTGAAACCCCAGAAAGCCAGGGACAAAGGCAGGAGGTGATCCCCTGTTTCTTGCAACAGGACAGGCTGCTGTAATTTTATAGAACAGAATCACAGAATGGTTTGGGTTGGAAGGGAACTCGTCCAATTCCAACCTCCTGCCATGGATCAGATTGCTCTAATTCCCATCCAACCTGGCCTTGAACCCCTCCAGGGGTGGGGCAGCCACCACCGCTCTGGGCAACCGGGGCCAGGGCCTTCCCACCCTCATGGGAAAACATTTCTTCCTAAGGGCTCAACTCAATCTCCCCTCTTTCAGCTGAAAAGCATTCCCCTCAGTCCTATCCCTGCAATCCCAGACCATGAGCCCCTCCCCTGATTCCCAGAAGTCCCATTCAGTACTGGAAGCTGCTCTAAAGTCTCCCCAGATCCTTCTCTTCTCCAGGCTCATTTATGGGAAAACAAATCAGAAAGTTCCAAACATCCATGAGGGGTCCCTGGAGCAAGTGGGTCTTGGCATTCAAAGTCAATTTGAACCCTGGAAGGGTGTGTGAGAGAGTGATGTGACCACAAGGAAGGTGGGACAGCTGGTCTGCTCCCAGCTATAAGGAGGGTAGTCTGGTTTTGGGGGCAACTGGTGGAGACATAGGAGAGATACTGTGAGTGAGGAGGGGAGGAGGGGGTTGGAGGGTATGCTGCTGCCTTGGCAGGGCTATGACTTTTTTTTAACAGTGCCTCACGTTGCTGCCTTGCCTGGGGAGGTGGACCATGTGTGGAAAGCTGGGAGAAGAGGAGCACACATGGAGCAGGCAGCTGCTCCCCCAACCAAGGTCCCCCGGGCAGTATGGCAACACTGGCAAGACACGGGCATCAGGTGCAGTTCTCTGGCAACACAGAGGGCTTTTCCTCGAGGAATTAATGCAAGAGAGAGGCCAAGATTTCTCAGAGCACTGATCCGAGGCATCTTGGCTGGGATGTGATACACATTCCCCTGCTGCTGGGTCACTGCTCTGCTGTGTGTGTGATGAGCCAGAGGGTTAGGGCATACTCCAGCCCGGAGCAATGGGGCAGCTTCTCTTTATAGGGATGGGCAAGGAGAAAATGTTCTTAGAAACTGGGCTTGGTCCCACTTGCAAATATTTTTGGCCCCTGTTATGAAGGTCTCCCCAGCACAGGAGATAGGATGCAGGTTTTCCCATTTTATTAGCATCCCTGCCCATTGCAGGGGGTTGGAACTAAATGATCTTTAAGGTCAGTTCAACACAAACCATTCTATGATGATTCTATGATTGTCCATTAAACGTCAGGGAGGATCTGCTTTGTGGATGCCCCAAACCCAGCAATTTCCCCTTCCTCTTCTAAAATGGTGAGAAATGATGCAAGAAATTATTTCTTTCATTAAATAAGCTCCATGCAGTGGCCTTGACTGTCTTCTCACCCAGAAAGGGCAAACTGGAGGGAGACAGATGTGAAGCAGAGGCAGAAGGCAGGGAAAGTGCCTGTGTTCCCGCTAGCAGAGTCAACCACGCAGAGGCAGGAGCCCTGCCTGCAGCTTGGCTCATCAAAGCTGCTCTCTTAAGCAGAAGGGGCAGCTCAGTGTGCAAGTTCCACACCACCCCGAGCAGGGCACACAGCTGCAAACCGGCCGTGCTCCACGGGCATGGCTCTGTCACCACACCAAGCTTGACCACGTGGCCTTGGCTGCCCAGGCACGCGTGAGATCTCCATGCTGCTGGCAGCAGAGCAGAGGCTGGAGATCGCGCTCTGCCCCAAGAGGAATTCGCAGAGCTTGGCTGGGAAGGGGGAGGGCCTTGTCCCAAGGCGAGTGGTCTCCAAAACTTGTCAAGGTCTGGGAACAGCAAATCAGTCTTGGTGAGGGACCTGTGGGAGATGCAGAGGGGAGCATGAATACGAAGTGCCCACACAGCTCAGCAGCTGGACTTCAGCTGAGCACTGAAGCTTCAGCAGACAGTAATAGTCTTTCCTTGCCCAAAGGCCTGATATCTCATCTGTTCCTATCACAGCACTTTCTCTGGTACAGATGGCCGGAAAGGGCAGGGTCTTGCAGTCCAGACCCTGCCAGGCCTCAAGGCCTGTCCAGCAAGGACAGGAGTTGGACTTGATAATCCTCTTGGGTTTCTTCCAGTTCAGGATGTTCTATAAGCCTGCATCTGGTTGGGGACAAGCCCTTTACTTCCAGGGCAGGAGTTACCAGCCCCAATATGAGGACTATGAAGCTGATGTCTCAGTGCCTTCCATGAAGGTGCTCCACACTCTGAAACTACTCCTCCATCTCCCACCTGAGGCAGGGTAGGGAAGGCGCTTACCCACACGACTGAGCCTCACCCTTAGTGAAGTCATAGAATCATAGAATCACCAGGTTGGAAGAGACCCACTGGATCATCCAGTCCAAACATTCCTATCAAACACTAAACCATGTCCCTCAGCACCTCATCCACCTGTCCGTTAAACACCTCCAGGGAAGGTGAATCAACCACCTCCCTTGGCAGCCTGTTCCAAAGCCCAATGACCCTTTCTGGGAAAAGCTTCCATCTAATGTCCAACCTAAATCTCCCTCGTAGGAGCTTGAGGCCATTCCCTCTCGTCCTGTCCCCTGGCACTTGGGAGAAGAGGCCAGCTCCCTCCTCTCTGCAGCCTCCTTTCAGGTAGTTGGAGAGAGCAATGAGGTCTCCTCTCAGCCTCCTCTTCTCCACGATAAACACCTCCAGCTCTCTCAGCCGTTCCTCATAAGGTCTGTTCTCCAGCCCCTTCACCAGCTTCGTTTCCCTTCTCATGTGACAGGCTCTATTGTGCCTCACCTACGCTCACTGTATCTGCTCAGGGGGCAGCCTAGAAAGGTGCATCTGGAGGGAGACTGAGCTGTGTGCCACGGGGCAGCTGCAGATGAATCTCCGAGTCTGCTCTAGGTCCAGCTCCCAACTGGAACTGGGGAGTCACCGTTGTAAGCTGTGTTGGTGCATGCAAGGGGTCCAAGCTTGCAAGGCCAGGGCTGCGCACATGCTTGTGCAGAGGAAGAGAGCATTTTGTTTTCCAGCTCAGTCAGCTTGGTCCCTTTAACAAGCTCTAACAAAGGGACGGTGCCTTTTCATGCTGCTCTTGATCTCGGGGCCAGTAGCAAATTCCTCCCGGCGGGTCCCTGGGCACCGTTCCCTTCTTTCTCATCCTGTAGCTATGCCGGAAAGACTGCAGGCGGTACAAACGGAGGGCAGCATTAGCCATGCAGAACGATGCAGAGCTGAGAGGAGAATGGTGTTCCAGGAGCACGCAGCCCTCCCTGCCAGCAGCCTCTGTGCTGCCTCCTGGTCCTAGCAACCAGCATGGCAAGGTGCAGGGGAGCAAGGATGAGGGCAATGCAGGCAGCTGAGTGGAGAAGGGGTCGTGTGTCAGTGCTTTCCTCTCAGCTGAATGATGAGGGAATGGCCTCAACCTCCACCAGGGGAGATTTAGGCTGGAGATTAGGAGCAAGTTTTTCACAGAAAGGGTCATTGGGCATTGGAACAGGCTGCCCAGGGAGGTAGTTGATTCACCTTCCCTGGAGGTGTTTAAGGCACAGGTAGATGAGATCCTGAGTGACCTGGGTTTGACAGGAATGGTTGGACTCTATGATCCGATGGATGCTTTCCAACCTGGTTGTTCTATGATTCTATGATTATCATAGTATGATCACAGCATCACAGAATCATGCAAGGGTTCGGGTTAGAAAGGAACTCGCAGTCCATGTAGTTCCACTCCCCTGCCATGGGCAGGGACACCTCCCACTGGATCATCTCCAACTCCATCACCTCCAGGAATGGGGCAGCCACCACTGCTCTGGGCAAACTGGGCTCCCCACCCTCACAACAAAGCATTTCTTCCTAAAATCTCATCTCAATCTCCCCTTGTTCAGCTCAAAACCATCCCCTCTCGTGCTATCCCTGTGCTCCCTGATCCAGAGCCCTGCCCCAGCTTTCCTGGAGCCCCTTTCAGCACTGGAAGCTGCTCTAAGGTCTCCCCAGAACCTTCTCTTCTCCAGTCCAAACAACCCCAACTCTCTCAGGCTGTCCTTGTATGGGAGATGCTCCAGCCCTCAGATTATCTCTGTGGCCTCCTCTGGAGTTACTCCAACAGATCCATGTTCTTCCTGTGCTGAGGACTCCAGAACTGAATGTCATTAATATTCCTGTTGTTAGAAGGGATGTCCCATGCCAACAGCACAGCAGCAGTGGGTTTCTGAAAGCCAGCTCTGTCCTTGGTGACTTTGGGGGAGGCTCCTCCTAACTCCATAGCTCTGCTCTCTCCTGTTCATCAGTCCTGCTGAGATGAGACTGGAGGATGTGTCCATGTGTCCTAAGGAGATTTGTCTCCACAACTAGTTCCCTCTCCCTGCCCCCAGGAAGACTCCAGTTGGTTGCGGTGAGGAGCCATCTCCCCTCCATGCTGCAGAACGAAAATGGATTTTACTTATTTTTTGTTGTTTTTTCCCCCCTCTATTAAGTCTGTGACTAGAACATTGTGGCTTTTAAGTTTATTCCAACTGTTTGATATTTTACATAATCGTATTATTTATGTGACAAGATTAGAAGTACTCTGCATGCTGACAGGCAACTAGCACACACGCGATTTCTTGCCAATCCTTCACAAATTTGCATTGTATTCCTGACTTCTTAGAGTCTGTGCAGATTGTAGTGTTGGGCGGGGAGAGAGGGATGTCGAGAAACAGAGGGGGAAGGTGGAGAAGACAGGAGACAAGCTGCTCACCCAACAGCTCCCTCCTCTCCTTAGACATCTTTTGGCTTTTGCAGAGCAGGTAGCCCGTGCCCGGTGCCTGCCACACCAGGGATAATGGAAATACCTGTCCTGGCTTCAACCCCTTGGCCTCTAACAGCAAGTGCTAAGTACACAAAGGTGTTTGGTTTAATATCCCGCTGCTCGCCCGTGGGATACTTGATTTATTCTATGCCTGTAAACATTCATTTCACACCTAAACAGGGGCAGGTTCATCACTTCTGCAATCATCATTTATTCATGTCGTGAGGGTTGCAGAAAGCAGAGATAAATGGATTTCCGTGAAATTGGTGCTCCAGGCTGCTCACGAGCCTCCATCCTTCTCACCAGGCTCCAGAGCTGGGTGGGGAATCTTCCCTTGCCAGCTCCTCTGCCCTAGTGCTTTGGCACATCGTCCTTCGCAGGCCTGTGCCGTGCCTTGGGCCGGAATGTGGTGTAGTCAGAGGGCTCTGACCTCAACACCAGCCAGGGGACACCAGGCTCCCTCATTCCCTCGTGTCACAAACCTAAGCTGTGCTCGAGAGGCAGCATGTGTAGACGTCTTGCAGCAGGTCCTTGCTTTGCTGGCTTTCCACTGCTTTATGGGAGCTTTCTTTCCTCTATATTAAGACAAGAATTTGCCACATGTCTTTTTGGGTAGAGTGGGCAATACCCACCCTTTTCTGGAGGAAAAGTCCCTGACTTCTGTGCCCCAGGTAGAGGATGGCTGGCTGAGAGGGGACAATGCCACTGTCCACCTTGCAGCCATCCTGGAGGCCACAGAGACTGGAACTCACCTGTACCTTTCTATGTCCCTCCAGGCTGGAATAAAACCTCTTCAGTGCCTACAGGACATCACACCTCTGACGGATAAATCCTACATCCAGCTGGCCCTTAGCCAACCGGTGGTCCCCCAGCGCACCAGAGCAACCCCCAAACCACCAGAGATGGATGTGCCCTCCCTGAATAATTCATGGCCTGAGCCTGCACTCGGCTTCCTTTGTTATCTCGTTAGGAATGAAAAAATGAACCGAGATTAAAGAGCTCTAGCTCTGTTTCCAAATTTATGTGATGTTGGAGTCTGTTCCTCCTCCTCAGTGAAGTCAGGCTACCCACTCACAGCCCATTTCCACACGTGGATAGAGCAGCTTTTAAAATACAAGAAGAATTAAATATGTGGCATCTCCTGGATCTACTGTGCAGGCAGCACCACACTGCACACAGCTGGAGCTGCTCCTCCAGGGAGGGGATAAAACCTATGGTGCCCTTTATAACCTCATGGTTGTGGCCATTTTCAGTCATATTCTCTATGTCCTGTCATCCCAAAGGGACCCTCTAGAGAAACAAAGAGCATCATGGGGGTGGTGACCACATGAAGTCACTGCCAGCACTGGTCTCTCTCTGCTGATCTCATGGACATTTCAGGATAACACCAAGTGAGGCCCTTTGTGTTAAATAAAGTAATGTACAGCCAGAGTTGGGGTAACCGACTCCAGTGTCCCTGGTTGTTAAGGAATGCACTTGGGGCACAACATCCCTGAGCAGCTACACGCTAGGAGAAGTCTGTCTAGAAAGCTACCTGGATGAGGACCTGGGGGTGTTGGTTGACAGCAACTGAACATGAATCAGCTGTGGCCCAGGTGGCCAAGAAGGCCAATGGCATCCTAGCTTGGATCAGTTGTGGGCTCCTCAGCACAAGAAGGATGTTGAGGTTCTGGAGCGAGTCCAGAGAAGAGCGACAAAGCTGGGGAAGGGGTTGGAGAACAGGCTTTATGAGGAACAGCTGAGAGAGCTGGGGGTGTTTATCCTGGAGAAGAGGAGGTTGAGAGGAGACCTCATTGCTCTCTATAACTCCATGAAAGGAGGTTGTGGAGAGGAGGGAACTGGTCTCTTCTCCCAAGTGACAGGGGACAGGACGAGAGGGAATGGCCTCAATCTCCACCAGGGGAGATTTAGGCTGGACATTAGGAAAAAGTTTTTCACGGAAAGAGTCATTGGGCATTGGAACAGGCTGCCCAGGGAGGAGTTTGAGTCGCCTTCCCTGGAGGTGTTTAAGGCACAGGTGGACGAGGTGCTGAGGGACATGGTTTAGTGTTTGATAGGAATGGTTGGACTCGATGATCCGGTGGGTCTCTTCCAACCTGGGGATTCTATGATTCTATGAATGCATGGTGAGATGCTCCTGCTGTGCCCAGTCTGAGGGCAGCTTCCACCCAGTGTTTGAGCAGAGAGAGAGAGAGATGGTGCAGAGATCGCTCCCAGCAGTGAGTGCTCTGCTGGGGTCTACCAGAGGTTCCCTTCTGGGAGCTGAAGCACTGCAGGGTCCATTTGCAGGGACAGGCAGGGCTAGGTGAGGCTGTGGAGGCAGCTCTGCAGAAAGGCTGCTTAAGATTCAATGCTAGGTTGGACGGGGCTTTGAGCAACCTAACCCAGTGTGAGGTGTCCTTGCCCATGGCGGGGGGTTTGGAACTTGATGGGCTTTAAGATCCCTTACAACCCAAACCATTCCATGATTCTATGATTCATTTCCCAGGGGAAAAGGTCCTATGGGTCCTGGTTGAAAGTTGCTGAATATGAGTCAGTAGTGGGCCAGGTGGCTGAAAAGACCAAAAGAATCCAGGCTCAGAACATTCATGGTGTGACCAGCAGGTCAGGGAGGGGATTGTCCCCCTACAATAAATGCTGGGGATGCCACAACTCAAATCCCAGGTTCAACTTTGGGGCCCTCAATACAAGAAAGACATTGAGGGGATGGAGCATGTGCAGAGAATGGAACAGAGCTGGGGAAGGGTCTGGAACCCAGAGGTTTGGCAGAACAAGAGGGAACGGGCCTCAGGCTCTGCCAGAGGAGGTTCAGGCTTGACATCAGGAAAAAGATTTTCACAGAAAGGGTCACTGGGAACTGGCAGAGGCTGCCCAGAGAGGAGGTTGAGTCACCATCCTTGGAGGTGTTTAAAGGATGAGTGGATGAATTGCTGAGGGACATGGTTTAGTGACTGATAGGAATGGTTGGACTTGATCCAGTGGGTCCTTTCCAGCCTGGTGATTCTATGATCCAGTGAACCCCAACCATTCCATGATTCTGAGCATCATCATTTCCTTGGGGACTCCTGTGAGAGCAGTGCAGAAAACCAGCCCATGGCAGGGCATGGGGAACAGGGCTTGCAAGTGTTGCTGTAACACCCTGATAGCACGATTTATCCTTCCAATGTGCTTTCCTTTCCCTTTCAATAACGCAGCTCCTAGTATATCACATTGTTCTAATAGCTTGTAGGTGGCATGTAGCACCCTCAGTGACCACTGGGCTGATGCACTTTGGCTCCAGTGTCTCTGGCCAACAGAGGCAATATTAATGGTGTTTTCACAAGGGTCCAGAGAAGAGAAGCCAACACAAGGCATAAGAGTCACATTCTTAAGTACAGTTGTTGATGTGAGGCTCAGGAGGACTCATGTTATCAACTCAATGTTCAGAACACTCGTGAGGAGGGTGTTTGCAGATATCCCTGTTCCTATCAAACCCGTGACTGATGCTCTATGTTCTCAAGCACAGCTTCAGCCTGTGACGTTCTACCTGCCCATCTGTTGATGTGCTGGCACCCTGGGCTCTTATAACCTTCTCCCTGCCCAGGACACCAGACTTCCTAAATTCACAGGCAGTTCCTGACATTGTATTTCTGTGTGTTTGTGTATGTGTGGACAGGACAGGGGAGCAGAGTACTTGTATAAATCTCATTTATGGCTTGCAGCCAGTAAAACTCTGCCCTAGGTTGCACACTTATCTCTCTGCTTGCCACAGCATTGGTAAGAACCAGGCAAAGGCAGGTACCGCCTTTCATCAAGGACAGCCACACCACCGATGCTAGTGGATGCTGAGCCAAGACCATCCCCTCCATCATTTTTCATCCTCAAATTAGCCTTTACTGGGAAGGTTTGTGCCTGCATCCTGCATCGATGTCCGTCTGACAGGGACTAAACTGACTCAGAATTAAAGAGCACAGAGCAGACAGGGTGAGAGGAAAATAGCTCTAATGTAAAAATAAACGGTGTCCAGCCACCCACTGCATCCAGCTGAGCTCCCAGTAGGGTCTTGCAAGCCTGACACAGAGCAGCAGCTGCCCTTTCATTAGCAGCTTGCTCATTTTCTCCCCTACAGCTGAATTCCCTTTGGAAGAAAAAGACTCAAAGTGACAGGAAGGAGAAAGAACCCCTGACTGCAGCACTGCCAGCCCCAAGCAGCCTGGTGTGCTCTTGGTTGCAGGAATGCACCACCTAGGTCCTGTTGAAAGTCTGGAATGGTGAGAAGAACACTTTTATCCTGCCCTGTCCCACAGTCTCTGCTGCCTGAAATATTTTGGGTTTTTCAGCCTGGAGAAGAGAAGGCTCCAGAGAGACCTTAGAGCAGCTTCCAGTATGGAAAAGCACAGCAGGAAAGCTGGAGAGGGGCTTTTGATCAGGGAGGGCAGGGAGAGAGGGAGTGGTTTTAAGGTGAAAGAGGGGAGATTGAGATGAGATCTTGGACAGAAATGTTTTGCTGTGAGGGTGGTGAGGCCCTGGCCCAGGTTGCCCAGAGCAGAGGTGGCTGCCTCATCCCTGGGGGGGTTCAAGGGCAGGTTGGATGGGGCTTGGAGCCCCTGATGCCGTGGGAGGTGTCCCTGCCCATGGCAGGGGTGGGACTGGCTGGGCTTTGAGGTCCCTTCCAACCCAAACCATTCTATGATTCTGTCATCTCTGTGCCCCACCCTTTGTCTGGGTGAAGCCCTCCTGACTTGCATCAACGTATCAGCCCAGGCAGCAGCTCGTGGCACCTTCCTTGTGCTACTGGTGAATGTTTATCCACATGAACCACCTTCAGATATGGACAGGACTGATTCTGCTAGCAAGTGCTTGCATATCTGAAAAATACAGCCTCTGGAAATGCAATGAGCGGATGGAAGAAGACCTTTAAGTCTTTCCAATGTACTTTGTGGAGATATAAGTGGTCAAATTTCCTGGTTTTTCTCTCTGTTTCTGAAAACCCCACAGCAAACTCTGCAACGCAGAGGAGCTGGGCACAATGAGCTCGCTTCAGCTCCCCCAAACTAGCCAAGCAGAGGAGAAAAATGATTTAGATGATTTACAGCACTTCGGAAGAGTTGAAAAAAGTGAAGTAAATAATAAATCAAAACCAGCAAAAAGAACAGGAATACATCCATCTTTTATGAGCTCTTTTCACTGCTGTATGTACAGTTCAGACATAAAACAAACGCGCCGTGCAAAGTTGCTGCTGCTTCAGAAGTGTCTGTGCCCAGCAGTTTCAGAGCACTTCCAAACTACATAAAAGCAGAGGCAGAGGGAGGCGCAGGCGTTGTCTGCCGAGTGCAGGAAACCAGCTCCTATTCTCTGCCGCC
Organism: Coccyzus lansbergi; assembly: GCA_033558105.1. NCBI lineage: Eukaryota > Metazoa > Chordata > Aves > Cuculiformes > Coccyzidae > Coccyzus > Coccyzus lansbergi. The sequence goes on along the minus strand of JAUMJK010000780.1, from coordinate 930,954 downwards.
TTATCAGCCTCCTGCATAGCCCAGCGTGGGGAGGATTTCAGCTGGGAGAGGGGAGCGCAGTGAATCCGTGATAAAAATGATTTCTGCTGAAAAGTGCGTTTTATCTGCAGGGTCTTTGCCCCCTTGGAATTTCACCTGAGGTGTTCAGCAGCTGCAAAGTATCCTCTCACTCTTATAAAGTCTCACAAATGCTATTGTGTGAAGGACACACAGAGTCCCTCAAGAGGTCCATTCATCCACTTAGTAGAGCCCCAAGGAATGCTTCCCTGGGAAGAGCATCTTGCAGACCTATTTCCCTGATGCAAGCACAGGTCTTGCCTGGGTGGTTGCTGAAGGATGCATCCAAAGTCCGATCTGAGCTTGGGTCACCCCTCAGCACAGCAATAAAAATATTGGATTTAGGTTGTACAGAAAAAAAACTCCTGATCTGAAAGACAGAAAATTTTCCTGAAGACATAGGTCAGTTTCATGAGAGATGCAGATGATGGATTCCCCAACCCTGGAGGTGTTCAGGTACCAGGTTGGATGGAGCTCTAAGCAGCCTGATGCAGTAGGAGGTGCCCCTGTCCATGGCAGAGGTGTAGAACTGGATGGGCTTTAAGGTCATAGAATCATAGAATAACCAGTTTGGAAGAGACCCATTGGATCATCAAGTCCAACCATTCCTATCAAACACTAAACCATGTCCCTCAGGACCTCATCCACCCATGCCTTAAACACCTCCAGGGAAGGTGAATCCACCACCTCCCTGGGCAGCCTATTCCAATGCCCAATGACCCTTTCCGTGAAAAACCTCCTCCTAATCTCTAGCCTAAATCTCCCCTGGCAGAGCTTGAGGCCATTCCCTCTTGTCCTGTCCCCTGTCCCTTGGGAGAAGAGCCCAGCTCCCTCCTCTCCACAACCTCCTTTCAGGGAGTTGTAGAGAGTAATGAGGTCTCTTCTCAGCCTCCTCTTCTCTAGGCTAAACACCCCCAGCTCTCTCAACCGCTCCTCATAAGGCCTGTTCTCCAGCCCCTTCACCAGCTTTGTCGCTCTTCTCTGGACTCGCTCCAGAGCCTCAACATCCTTCTTGTGCTGAGGGGCCCAGAACTGAACACAGGTCCTTTCTAATCCAGATCATTCTATGATTCTATGATACAATCACCTATGGCCTCAGGTTTGAGGAGCTTCTGTTTGTGGAGTATCCTCAGTACTAAATCTATATTGAATCTTGACCAATAGTTCTCATTGCAACTGAGTCTAATCATTGAAGGTGTCTGCTTCCATGTTCTGGACAGAAGTAAATCCTCCAAAGACACTGACTCAAGAGACTCTTCCTCCTTAGGGATAATTCAGCCATATCCTGGTCTGCATCAGAAGAATGACCAGCAAATTGAGTGAGGGGATTCTCCCCCTCTACTCTCCCTTCATCAGACCTCACCTGGACTTCTGGATTACTCAGCTCAGGAAGGACATGGAACCATTGAAGAAGTCCAGAGGAAGCTGCAAAGATGAATGGAGGGCTTGTGCATTTTGGGTATGAGCATAGGCTGAGAGATTTGGGGATGTTCAGCCTGGAACAGACAAGGCTCCAGGAAGACCAGATGGAATCTCAAAGCCCGTCCAGTTCCACCCCTGCCATTGGCAGAGACACCTCCCACTGCATCAGGGACTCCAAGCCCCATCCAACCTGACCTTGAACCCCTCCAGGGATGGGGCAGCCACCCCTGCTCTGGGAAAACCTGGGTCAGCGCCTCCCCTCCCTCACAGCAAAACGTTTCTCCCTAAGATTTCATCTCAGTCTCTCCTCTTTCAGCTGAAAATCATTCCCCTTTGACCTATCCCTGCACTTCCTGATCAAAAGCCTCTCTCCATCTTCCCCAGAAGCCCTCTCAGGACTGGAAGATGTTCTAAATTCTTCCTGGAGCCTTCTCTTCTCCAGCCTTTCTCAGGCTGTCCCTATGAGAAATGTGCTCCGGACCTCTAATCATCATTGTGGCCTCCTCTGGTGTCACTTAAACACACAGGTTTGAAACACATCAGCTTAGAGGGACTCTCCCCTGGTCTGCCTAACCCAGCGATGCTCAGGCCCTTGTCTATTCACACACTGAGGGGTTCAGTGCAACTCCTGATCCATGTGGTAGTGACGAGGACCACATGAATAAACTTCACTGATACCCTTGTTAGTTTTTCTAAATCATAGCAAACATGTCAGGATGGGGCTGGTCACATCTAGGCTGTTCATCCACATCAGCGATTGGATGATGTGGCATTTTCTAACTTGTTTAGGGAGGAAATTTGAAACATCAAGGAGGAAGGGATATGAGGTTCTGCCTTCATCCACACTGCCCTGAACTTATGCAGCTGCTTGCAGCGAGGTTGGATTCACACTGGCTGAGTCATGAGGTTGTATTCTGGTTCATCCTAACACAGTTCCTATCTCTCACATTTCAGAAGTATCAGTGGCCTTTCATAGAATCATAGAATCACCAGGTTGGAAGAGACCCATTGGATCATCGACTCCAACCATTCCTATCAAACACTAAACACTAAACCACTAAACCATGTCCCTCGGGACCTTGTCTACCTATGCCTTAAACACCTCCAGGGAAGGCGACTCAAACTCCTCCCTGGGCAGCCTATTCCAATGCTCAATGACCCTCTGTGAAAAACTTCCTCCTAATCTCTAGCCTAAATCTCCCCTGGTGGGGCTTGAGGCCATTCCCTCTTGTCCTGTCCCCTGTCCCTTGGGAGAAGAGCCCAGCTCCCTCCTCTCCACAACCTCCTTTCAGGTAGTTGTAGAGAGCAATGAGGTCTCCCCTCAGCCTCCTCTTCTCCAGGATAAACATCCCCAGCTCTCTCAGCCGCTCCTCATAGGGCCTGTTTTCCAGCCCCTTGCAGGGTCACATCCCACCACCTGGTTGGACACCACAGTAGCCTGTCCTTCCAGTCCCTCTGGCAGTCAGCTACTTTGGGTCACTGGGCAGATCCTCTGCCTTTGCCATCAACCAGCAGTCACAGACTCTGATGCAGGACACAGGTAAGATCCTCCAACAGCAGCTTCCAGCAGCACCATTCTGCTTCTCCAAGCTCCCAGAGGAAAAAAAACTCTGCAGAATCAGTCTCACCAACAACCTTCTAGACTGTAAAATCAGCTCCACCTCTTCAAGCTCCAGCAGGAGCAGGGGTGATTTTTGAAGAGCCCCAACACACTGTGTTTTCATCACCTATAACCTCAATAGCCCTTCTGTTGAGAGGTACTTTATTTTCTTAAAAGCAGCAGCTCATGACAATCCCTATGAAAATCAACAATCCCTGATCTCTGTAACTCACCTCAGCTTCACAAATCCTGCCTATAGAAGGAATGGCTCAGGGAGATCTTCTCCACTCCACAAGGAGCAGAGATGGAAGCAAGGAGAGGAGGGAGCTGGGCTCTTCTCCCAGGTGACAGGGGACAGGATGAGGGGGAATGGCCTCAAGCTCCACCAGGGGAGGTTTAGGCTGAACATTAGGAAAACAATTTTCATGGAAAGAGTCATTGGGCACCGGCAGAGGCTGCCCAGGATTGAGTCACCTTCCCTGGAGGTGTTTAAGGGATGGGTGGACGAGGTGCTAAGGGACATGGTTTAGTGTTTGATAGGAATGGTTGGACTCGATGATCTGGTGGGTCTCTTCCAACCTGGTGATTCTATGATTCTGTGATTCTATGATGCTCTCACCACCCCTCTGAGCAAGAGGAGGCTAAGGGGTGACCTCATTCCTTTCTACACCTATATAAAAGGAGTCTGCAGTGAGGTAGGTACTGGTCTCTGCTCCCAAGTAACAAGTGATAAGATGAGAGGAAATGGCCTCAAGTTGTGCAGGGGAGGTTTAGATTGGATATTAGGAAATAGGTCTTGAGTGACAGAGTGGTGAAGCCCTGGCAGAGGCTGCCCAGGGCAGTGGTGGAGTCACCATCCCTGGACTGGTTCAAAAAGAGTGTTGATGTAGTGCTTCAGGACATGGTTTAGTAGTCATGGTGGGTTGGTTTGATGGTTGGACTGGATGAGTTTAGAGGTGTTTTCCAACCTTAACACTTCCATGATTCTATGATTCTAAGCTGAGAGTTTTGGTGCAGCAGCCAGCCGGGTCTAGCAGATCTACAACTTGAGCTGATGGGCTGCAGCACACTTACGCTGAACAGCCTTGCGGAGCAGCCTGGCAGCTTCCCACGAGACACCCACATGCTGCAGTGTTGAACTGCAACTGCCAGTGCCCAGGGGTTGGAGGAGGTTGAGCACCAGCCATGAGGTCTGACTGTGCAGAAGGTTGGTCTTTCCCCAGAAAGATCACGGTCCTAGGAAGTCAGGGTCCCCCCACAGCAGCACTTCTCTGGGCAGGCATGCAAGACAACCAGGCTCAAGTTGTGCCACCTCCTTCCACTGGAGCTCCCCTGGCAATGCCTTGTTAATAGAACAATTTCTCCCTGCCTTTCTAAAGCCCACCGGTTTCCCAGCCCTGTTCAGAAAGACATTTCTCCTAATTCAGATACAGAGAAACTGAGGCGCAAATGAGTACAGGCTCTGCAGAACCTTGACAGCAGAGCTCAGTTGTACTGTGGTCCTTGGGAACCACCTTGTTCGAGCTCCTGGTAACAGATCGCAAGGAGCATCCTTGCACCAGGCTCTGAATCCCTGAATGGTCCCTTGGGGGCACCAAACAGCTCTTGGGCTGTTTTCTGTGATGCCCCAGCATATGTCCCCAGCTTGCTGGATCTCTCCTAGTCAGACCCAGCAGTTCTGCCCTTTGCACACGGAGTGGTGTGTGCACTGGAGAAATGGGGTGGGTTGAGGGAGACAGTGCAGGGCATGCAGGGCTGTAGGCAACTAAATCATAGAATCATAGAATTGTTTGAATGGAAAAGACCTTTGAGATCATCAAGCCCAATGGTACCTGCCCACTGCTAAATCACATCCTTAAATAATTAATCTTCCCAGCTTTTAAATCCCTTCAGAGATGGGGACTCCACCACCTCCCTGAGCAACCTCTGCTGGTGCCTGAGAACCCTTCTGGTGAAGAGATTTTTCCTGATATCTAGTCTGAACTTGACATGGCACAACTTGAGGCCATTTCCTCTCATCCTACCACCTGTTAATTGGAAGAAGAGATCAACTCCCATCTCGCTACAACCTCCTTTCAGGCAGTTGTCAACAGCGATGAGATCTCCCCCAGCCTCCTTTTCTCCAGGCTAAATACTCAATAAGACATTCTCCAGACATTCACCAGCTTTATTGCTCATGTTCCAGCCCCTCAATGTCCTTCTTCTCATGAGGGGCTCAAAACTGAACCCAGAATTCAAGGTGTGGCCTCAGCAATGCTGGATGTAGGGCAGAATCACTTCCCTGCTCCTTATCAGTGACTCAACAGATAGAGGAGAGGAAACGAGCTTTCTCTCATAGAATCATAGAATCATACAACAACAAGGTTGGAAGAGACCCATCGGATCATCAAGTCCAACCATTCCTATCAAACACTAAACCATGTCCCTCAGGACCTCGTCTACCCGTGCCTTAAACACCTCCAGGGAAGGTGAATCCACCACCTCCCTGGGCAGCCTATTCCAATGCCTAATGACCCTTTCTGTGAAAAACTTTCTCCTAATCTCTAGCCTAAATCTCCCCTGGTGGAGCTTGAGGCCATTCCCTCTCGTCCTGTCCCCTGTCACTTGGGAGAAGAGACCAGCTCCCTCCTCTCTACAACCTCTTTTCAGGGAGTTGTAGAGAGTAATGAGGTCTCTTCTCAGCCTCCTCTTCTCTAGGCTAAACACCCCCAGCTCTCTCAACCGCTCCTCATAAGGCCTGTTCTCCAGCCCCTTCACCAGCTTTGTTGCTCTTCTCTGGACTCGCTCCAGAGCCTCAACATCCTTCTTGTGGTGAGGGGCCCACAACTGAACACAGGATTCAAGGAGCGGCCTCACCAGTGCTGAGTACAGAGGGAGAATCACCTCCCTGGACCTGCTGGTCACACCATTTCTGATCCAAGCCAAGATGCCATTGGCCTTCTTGGCCACCTGGGCACACTGCTGGCTCACGGTCAGTCGCTGTCGACCAACACCCCCAGGTCCCTCTCCTCCTGGCAGTTTTCCAGCCAGACTTCTCCCAGTCTGTAGCTCTGCATAGGGTTGTTGTGCCTCAAGTGCAGGACCCAGCATCTGGCCGTGTTAAACCTCATGCCACTGGACTCTGCCCAGCGGTCCTTCCCTCACTCCTCCAGAACAAGGGGTGCTGTGTGCCTTTGGGATGCTGGGGGCCTCCTTTCCATGCTCAGTGCCAGGAGCTGCCTGTGCCCTTGCTGTGCTGGGTAGGAGCTGGCCCGTCTGAGGCAATCTGCAATGTGTGCTGCTTTTAATTAGAAAGGGTTGCACGCCCACCTGCAAACCGCTGTAAATCTGGGCTGCGCTGTGAAGAATGTCCTGGATTTAAGTTGTAATTAGAACTTCTATTGACGGCGCAAAGCCTCATTTTTCATGTGAAGCTGCTCGTTGCTCCCAGTCGAGAAATCAATCTGGGCCGGTTGAAGAGATGGGGCCGTCAGATTTGCAGGATGGATTGATGGAGGAGAATACAGGCTCTCTTAACCCCTCTGCTGCCCCAGGTCTCACGGGGGTGGGAAGGGACAAGGGGCAGGAGGAGCAGTGCCTTCTCACATCCCTGTGCCGTACTACAGGTACTCTCAGTGCAGAGAGGCAGCCAAATCTCTGCTTTGTGGGAGGGCAGCTTGCAGCCTGGCTGCACTCCCTCTTTGAGCATGGGACAGGGCCTGGCACCCTCCATCTGTCTGGAAGAACAATAGCAATCATAGAATCATAGAATCATAGAATCACCAGGTTAGAAGAGACCCACAGAATCATCGAGTCCAACCATTCCTATCAAACACTAAACCATGTCTCTCAGCACCTCGTCTACCTGTGCCTTAAACACCTCCAGGGAAGGGGAGTTATTTTGGCTGCAGCACATCATTACAGATGCTTGCAGCACCCTAGCAGATGAAATTGTCACCAGTTTTCCACCAGCTCGGGACTTCCTAGGGCAAAGAGCTCCCCCAGGGCCACATGGTAATTTCTTAGGGATGCTGTCATCTTGCTCTTCTGAGGGTGTTCCTTGTCATAGAATCATAGAATCATAGAACAACCAGGTTGGAAAGGACCCATCGGATCTTCTAGTCCAACCATTCCTATCAAACACTAAACCATGTCCCTCAAGACCTCATCCACCTGTCCCTTAAACACCTCCAGGGAAGGTGAATCAACCGCCTCCCTGGGCAGCCTATTCCAATGACCAATGACCCTTTCTGTGAAAAACCTCCTCCTAATCTCCAGTCAAAATCTCCCCTGGTGGAGCTTGAGGCCATTCCCTCTTGTCCTGTCCCCTGTCACTTGGGAGAAGAGCCCAGCTCCCTCCTCTCCACAACCTCCTTTCAGGTAGTTGTAGAGAATAATGAGGTCTCCTCTCAGCCTCCTCTTCTCCAGGATAAACACCCCCAGCTCTCTCAGCCGTTCCTCATAAGGCCTGTTCTCCAGCCCCTTCACCAGCCTCGTCGCTCTTCTCTGGACTTGCTCCAGAGCCTCAACATCCTTCTTGTGGTGAGGGGCCCAGAACCGGACACAGGATTCAAGGAGCGGCCTCACAAGTGCTGAGTACAGAGGGAGAATCACCTCCCTGGACCTGCTGGTCACACCGTTTCTGATGCAAGCCAAGATACCATTGGCCTTCTTGGTCACCTGGGCACACTGCTGGCTCATGTTCAGTCGGCTGTCGACCAAAACCCCCAGGTCCCTCTCCTCCTGGCAGTCATACATCCTTGGGACAAAGCCAGACCTGGATCCCCTTATCTTCTTGCTGGGTTCTACAGGAGATTCTGTTTGCTCCTCCTGTCCAGCATGATGTGCTCAAGGGCTGCATTCAGCACACCCTGCTGAAAGCACCACTTCCAGTGAAAGTTGTTTTCTTTAGAATGGTTTGTGTTGGAAGGGGCCTTAACAATCATCCCTTTGTAATGGAAAAGCACCAGGTGACAATCTGTGCTTTGCTGGGTCTTTACCACCACTTAACATATGACCTGTCCTTGCTGGAGGGAGGATACCAAGAATTAGCAATGCATTTGTCAGAGTCTTTATGCCTCTGCAGGCTGATTAGACTTGTGCCCACTTAATTACAGAGTATTAGGAACCCCTGCTAGAGCAGTGATGGCCCAGGAGAGGCAGCTGGGGACTTCACAGTGAAACGAGTAGAAATAACTTAGGGCAGCAATGTCAGCTTTTTTTTGTTCAGCCAGTGTCCATGGATCTATGCTCTCTATTCCCACACCCAACACAATCTCTCCTTTTTGGTCTCATGCTGGCCCTGCAGCTGGTGCAAACCTTCAGAGTTTGCTCAGTAGCACAGCTCATCTTAGGCCAACATAAAGTGCTTCTGGTTTCCCACAGCAGCCCAAACTCTGTCAGTGTTGTCCTCTGTGATAAAACAGAGTTACCCAGAGAAGTGGTGATTGCCCCATCCCTGGAGGTGTTCAAGGCCAGGTTGGATGGGGCTTGGAGTGATATGATCCAGTGGGAGATGCCCCTACCCATAGCAGGGAGTTGCAACTGCATGGACTTTGAAATCCCTTCCAACCCAAACTCTTCCATAAGTCTATGATTCTAGAGCCCTGTCTCTGCCAGCCTTGATGCCAAGAGGCTGAAGCCAGGGAGCAGGCAGAAGAGAGATGAGAAGAGAAGGATTAGCATGGCAGGTACTGGACAAGGGTGTCTGCTCACATGAGGAAAGTGTTGCTTGATTCATCACTGCCCTCTCTGACCACACGCTCACAGCCTCAAACCTGCTCTGCCTTCTTTTATCTATTCTTTCAACTATCCCAAGGATGCACAGCTGAGGACTGGGCATCCCCTCCAAAACAGAGCTGGCCAAACCCACTCCACCTGTGAACAGATCTGCTCTGTACAGAGCTGGACACAGGCGACAGACCTCTGCCCTGCCTCTTATCCACCTGTGCCCACCTTTTGCCTCTCATCCGCACCTCGAATCCTGTGTTCAGTTGTGGGCTCCTCACCACAAGAAGGATGCTGAGGCTCTGGAGTGAGTCCAGAGAAGAGCAACGAAGTTGGCGAGGGGGCTGGAGAACAAGAGGAGCGGTTGAGAGAGGTGTTTATCCTGGAGAAGAGGAGGCTGAGAGGAGACCTCACTGCTCTCTCCCACTACCTTAAAGGAGGTTGTAAAGAGGAGGGAACTGGGCTCTTCTCCCAAGTGACAGGGAACAGGACGAGAAGGAATGGCCTCAAGCTCCGCAAGGGGAGGTTCAGGCTCCACATAAGGAAAACATTCTTCATTAGGCACTGGAACAGACTGCCCAGGGAGGTGGTTGAGTCACCTTCCCTGGAGGTGTTTAAGGTGCAGGTGGATGAGATGCTGAGGGACATGGTTTAGAGATTGGTTGGAATGGTTGGACTTGATCTGGTGGGTCTCTTCCAACCTTGTGATTCTATGTTTCTATGATTCTATGATCTTCAGGGTGAGCAGCTCCCGAAGGCAGAAGTGCTCTACAGAAACCACAGGACTCCTACTCAGGGGCCTCAGTAGCCAAGGACAGTAGCCATGTGGCTCTATCCTTTTTGGAGACTGTAGTGGTTGCTCTGTGGAGTGCCTTTTCTCTTTAGGGAAAGGAGTGGTTTTCCTTCTTTTGTCCTGTAAGTGTCTGCCCTGTTTGCTTAACCCAGGAGCTCCCTGGGCTTCCCTGGTCCAGCTCCATTCAACATCATCTTCACCCTCATGAGGACAAAGCACTCCAGTACGGAGTCTTATGTGCTAGTGGCAATGAGACAGGACAGAGAAGGAGGAACAGGAGCTCTTAAGAGCTAAAACCAGGGATCATCACCTCAAATTCCCCTGTTTGCAAGAAAGATGCCATGTACCCTACTGCTGCCCTCATCTTTCCCCTCATTAATAATGTCAACAATGGAGGCTTTTCAACCCCCTGCACTCCCACCACTTTGGGCTGTCTGCCCTGTGAGATCAGCACCTGAGACCTGAAGGGAAGTCCCATCTCACAGGGGACTCTGGCCATCCCTGTGGCGTCCACACCTCTTTACAGTCTTGCTTTTCCCACTATCTTTCTGGCTGTATTTTCAGGTTGATTCTCCCCCAGGATCTACAGTGATCACAATTATAACCCTTGTTTTCTCTGGTGTCCTGGTCAAAGGGCAACGTCGCAAAATGCTTCCCATTATCTCACTTCCCATATCAGTGTACACCCACACTGATGGTCCCATGGGATTGGTTTGACTTCCAGTTCCTGATGAGGGGCACCACCCATCAGACAACAGCCCAGACTGTGCCAGCTCCACATGTTTGGGTCAGTTTTAGGCATGAATTCAGGGTGCAGGGTGCTCTCTCACCCTGCATGAAAACTCTGGTTGTTAGGGGATGATAGACAACATCCTCTAGATATTAGTCCATGAGGAGCCAGAAGGTGAGGTGGCATTTCGAGGAGCTGCCCTTCCTGGGAACTCCTGAGGATGGTTTCACTCTTGTACAAATATAAAAAGTTGAAAATCTGGTGGCAGCTTCCCCAGCAGAGGGTCAGGAAGCTGTAAATAAGGTGGTGTGAACTAATCAGAACCGACATAAAGCTTCCAAGACCCGAATTAAGCCCACGGTGGATTTGGATTCACACTGGAGATAAAGAGGCAGATCTTGGAGAGTTGGCCTCTGGAGCTGGTTCAGATTAACCCATATTTTCAGCATCATTTCATGCTATTCCAGTCCACAAATCCTGGTGATTCTGCCAGTGCACACCAGGCTGGACCACAGAGCCCCAGAGACACAAGCGGCTCTGCTACCCCTCTGCCAGCCCAGTCCATCCGTGCCTTCCCTTTGTTGTGTGTCCACAACTGCCTCTGGAAGGAGCCTCCCCTTCCAAAATAGCCTCAGCCAGTGCCCAGCTATGAAAGAAACTCCTGGCTAGAAAAGTAGGGCTTTTTGCCCAGGCCACCTCATTGGGGTGGAGCAGGGCTGTCCCTGCCAACGTGACCTCCTATAGCCAAAGGCACTGGGGGAATCATAGAATCATAGAATGCTTTGGGTTGGAAGGGACCTTAAAGATCATCTAGCTCCAACTCTTGTGCCATGGAGGCAGATTATCATTCTTCTTGTCCAGGATCTGCTCCCCAACCCTCCTGGAGTGGAGACAGAAATCTGTCCTTCTTGTCCAGCATCTGCCCTCAAAATCCCATGCCATGAAGACAGGAGACGTTTGTTCTTCTTGCCCAGCATATCCCTCTCAGTGCCCCTGCCATGGAGACAGGAGATATTTGTGTTTCTTGTCCAGCCATCCTTGCTCTGGGGCTGGGAGATGCCCTTCCCACCTCCACTCCCATGCTGAGGAGGTGCAAAGGAAGGAGACACCCTTAAAGCTTTGGAAAGGGGAAGGCAGAAGCTCAACAAGAGCTTCTGGGCATGGGGATGAGTGCATCCAGGGGATGCTCTCTGCTTCAGTTCACACGTCCTACAGCAAAGGCTCCTGGGCAGGAGAAGGGGTTTGTCTGGCAGGAGGCGATGGGCAAGAGCAACTGTTCCTTGGCAGAGTGTCCTGGGAGTGCCCCAGCAGGACGGTTCTCGCTCTGACAGGCGACAAGCTACAAAACTGTCTTAAAATAGACTTCAGGAGGGCTTTGTCTCAAAGCCTATTATCTGCATTGAATGCCAGATTAGTGAGCAAAGCCCTCCTTGGGCTTTGAAAATGCTTTGCTAAGGAGGGATAATCATGTCATTGAGGCCCTCCAGGAGCCACCATGGAGGAACTGGGGACAGCAGTGACCTCAGCACACGCTTTATGTAAGGGGGATCAGGGGAGAGGGGTCACAGCACCTCAGTTCAAAGGTTGCTTTTCCGTGGCCACCTTCACCGAGGATCATCTATTTCTATGCATCCTAAGCAGCTACAACTTGCCAGAAATGTGTGCCTGCTCACAACACACCCTTGCATCTCCCACCTCCCCTTCCAACTCCACAAACACTGCTAATTTGGCAGTGGTGAAGCAGGATGGGCCCCCAGCAGGTAGGATTGCAGCTGTCCACCACGGTACATCCTTCTTGTGAGTAAAGAGGCGGAGGGTGAAAAGCTTCCCCCTCCAGCATCCCCACACAGATCCTCACTTCTACCACTCCACCCCTGACCAGGTCAGGACTGCTTTCTCCTTCAGCCTCCTTCTTCATCACGGTGTGCTGGCAGGGGACCAGCCCACTCCACGCACTCCATGGCCAGAGCACTTTCACTCCCACTGCCAGTCAATTATCAAGTCCATTAGGGGAAGGAGAAAGCAGCGTGGCTCCTGGTACTCTCTCCTTCCCCATCTCCCCCCTGGTTTCTCGTACCAGCCTCAGGCTGACATGTTTAGCCTGATCGTAACATCAACGCGTTCCCTTAATGCCGCAGAATAAGCAGAGCAATGACTTGTGGGCAGGTGGCTTTATTTCAAGCACAGGAGATCCCCCTGGTCAGATCACATAAGCTGCAAGCAAGTTAGAGGCGAGCTTCCACTGGGCCTCGCTAAAACCATTACTCGTAACATGCACCTAATCAGGGGATATTCCTGGGCTTTGTGGATTAGGTCTCCGTGCCACACCGGGAGCATGTGCTGGGATTTACTAGCTGGTTTACAGGTTGCAAAGAGGAAAAGAAGAAGCTTTTGCTCTTTATGGGGCAGCTTTTATGCTCTGCAGTTTCTGTACAACATTTTTACTGCTTGCAATCCTAAACCCCATCAATCCAGAGTGAGCACCAAGGGAAAAGCTCGAGCGCTCAGTGGTAACAGGCAGCAAGCAGCAGGTACCTGGCTGCTGTGCAGGGGCAGAGGGTGCATGCTGATGTGGGCTGCTGGGTGCTGGGGTCTGGGAAAGTCGTTTTACTGGGAATGGTGTACTTGGGAGGCAGGATATTCCCAGGGAAAGAGCCCCTCCTGACACATCTGCATTGCTGTTCTGCTACTGCCTTGCAGCAGGGCTCGGCATGCAGCCAGAGTCGGCTCAGGGCTCCCTGGCAGAACTGCATTTTGCTCTCTTGAAGAGGAAATGGGGTGTCCCACTATGGAGAAAGGTGAGAGCTTGTAGGGAGGATGTGGAGAGCTCGACCGATTCCTTCTGCCACCCCCAATCCCACCATAAGAGGCTGAGCACCCCTTTAGGAGCCAGCCCAGCTTTTTGGGGCTCTGGCAGAGGCTAAGCTGTCAGACAGACAGGGAGGTTCTGCTGCTGCTACAAGTGATTGCATACTCGTGCCTGGAGCCTCCTCTGTGAGTGACAGCAGGAACCCAAAGTCCAACTGCTGACACTCCAGGATGTCTCCAGAGAAGTGCTTTGGACAGTAAGAGACTCCACATCAGGGCATTTGGAAGGGAAAGGCATCGCTCTTCATCACCAGTCATTAATGATTAATTGCATGTATTGAAATGAAGTCTGGGACATGGCCAGAGCGAGGTCTCCTGGGGGAGGAACTGTGCAAACACTGCTCTGTGGTCAATCCCCATCCCAAAGGAATTGCCCCCAGCACCGATCCCTGTTTTCCTAGCCTGCTGTGTTCCCTCTGTCTTCCTACAGCCTTAGCTGGGGGCAGCAGATGTTTTCATGCGCATCATAACATGTTGCTTCCCAGATCAGATAATTTGCTCTGCAACCTCAAGGCACATATCGTACAGTATTTTGTCACCCTTTATCACTGCAATTTCATTGCTATCATGGCCTAGTGAATCATTATTGATAGACTCTTAATATCACTGCTATTCCTTCACAGGAATGTGTTCTAATGGATTTTCTTCTCACTAAGCAGTACGGCTGCTCTGTGCTATGGTTCAAGGGGTAGGGCTGGAGCTGCACAGCTGAGTGCATCCCGCGTGGTGCAAAGGTGACCCTGATGAACTGGCCTGTGCTTTGTTATCTGGTGTAATATGTGATTCCCACAGACAGCGGCTGCAGCGTAGGGACACACTCATGATGCTGAGGAAATATTACATCTGGAGAGACCTGAGTTTGCACTGCAGCTCCACCGCTGCGGTTTTCACCAGCTCAGCTTTGGCTCTTGGAGGGTTTTCTTTGACGTGTTCTGTATTCCTTTCCAGAGGATGAACAACTCTAGGGCATTCAAAGCAGGAGGTTTGCTCTGCAGTGCTTCACTTTCACACCCTTAGCTTCAGATGTTGCCCCTGAAATGTCTCTACAGATGCAAAGAGTAGCATTGCCCAGTCAACTGAGCCAGCTTGACCTGTTACAGGGCAACCATGCTCACGTACAAGTCAAAGGGAGAGGCAGAACCAGCTGCAATCTGAAGATTTGGAAGTGATGGAAGGCTCAGCCAAGAAAAGGAGTTTCAGGCACATGCTTTGTTGGGGCAGCAGGTTTCTGGGCATGTCTGTGGAGTTGTCCTCTCTGCAGCAGTTCAGGGAGCCTTCCCGAGGCAGCCTGCAGCCCTGTATGCTGCTGGCGAGCAAAGAGGGCAGCTGGTCTGTATCAGTAATTCCTGACCTGGCTTCAACTCCAGTATAAGCCGAGCTCATCCTCCTTCCTGCTCTGCCCCGAGCCCCCGGTTCAGAAGGCAGAGTGCTGAGCCCTGTCTGTCTCACAGCTTGTAAAGCGTCTGTCACTCTGAGATGGTGACAGCTCGATGGGTTGGATGCACACAGCCTCTGTCTGTTCCAAAGAGCTGGGTTGGGGGCTGGATAACAGTGACAGCTATGGAAATAGGTTAGGAGGCAGCCAGCTCCTGGCAGAGCCAGATCTCAGGTTTCCAGCTTCCCCTGTTGCTTGACCTCCTGTACCTGGCTTGGTATTTCTCCTTTTGCAATGCAAACTTATCTTAGGGCAGAGAAAAGAGGTTGCTTCCTTTTGTCATATGTGCTCATAAAGGAGTCAGCGAAGTGCCTGGCTCCATTTTTCTGCTTTGCGGAAATGTTTGAGGGACACAGAAAGGGACTAAGAAAAGGGTCCACCCTCTCAGCCTGCGTGGGGACCTCTGTGTCTGTGCAGCACTGGAACAAGCCACTCTGTTGCTTAAGGGATTGTACTGTAGGGCATGAATCAATGTGAGCAGGAACGTGACCTCTTTGGAACTTGGCTACAGGGCCAGGAATAAAACAAGCCGAGAAAACACATTCGAATGGGTGAATCAAGTCAACAGCCCCTCAAAGCTGAAGCCCTCCAGAAAGGCGAAGGGTAGCTGGAAAAAGGTTAAACAGTGCTCTGCTCTCTCTACCAGCCAAAAGGGAGGCACTCGGGAGGTAACCCTGTTTTCTGACAATAGCTGCCTCTGAAGTACTTGATGGTTTTAATAGTGTGCAGCAAACGTGAGCAGAGGAGATTGTGAATCCGCAGCACCAGCTCCTGCAGAGTGCTGCACTTCACGTGATAATGAACCTCTGAAAGAGATATTTGTCACAAAGCGTGGAAGCAGAGAGGAGCCTGGGACTGACTTAGCCCAGGTTCTGTAGTTTTGGGGATGGTAAATGGCCTCTGGGTGGGATGTTGGGCTGTGACGAGGAGCTGGGAGACAGCGTTGGGACAGGACACTCCAGATCCAGAATGAGCTCCTGACCGTTCAGTTGGAGGTCACAGAATCATAGAGTGTTCTGAGCTGGAAGGGATCCACAAGGATCATTGAGTCCAACTCCTGTCCACAGGACAACCTCAACATTCACACCATGGGGCTGAGAGCATTGGCTAAATGCTGCTGCAATACTGTAAGGCTTGGTGCTGTGACTGCTTCCCTGGGGAAATGTTCCAGTGCTCCACCACCCTTGGAGACCAACAGGGACAACAAACCAGCCAGTGTAGGCCAGCACTGCCAGGAGATGCATCGTACCTGAGTGGGGAAGTCACAGTAAGAATCCACAGGTACCCTGGAGCTCATAGGTCTGTGTGTGAGGCAGGGTGGGAGATACCGTCCAGACAAGCTGAATGGAAGTGTGGATCTGCTGAAGGGTAGGGAGGGTCTGAAAAGGGGTCTGAACAGGCTGGACCACTGGGCAGAGTCCAACGGGATGAGATTTAACATGGCCAAATGCCGGGTCCTGTACTTGGGACACAACTACCCCAAGCAGTGCTACAGACTGGGAGAAGCCTGGCTGGAAAGCTGCCTGGAGGAGAAGGACCTGGGGGTGTTGGTTGACAGTGACTGAACATGAGCCAGAAGTGTGCCCAGGTGGCCAAGAAGACCAATGGCATCCTGGCTTAGATCAGAAATGGTGTGACCAGCAGGGCCAGGGAGGTTCTTCTCCCTCTGTACTCAGCACTGGTGAGACTGCTCCTTGAATCCTGTGTTCAGTTGTGGGCCCCTCAGCACAAGAAGGATGTTGAGGCTCTGGAGCGAGTCCAGAGAAGAGCGACGAAGCTGGTGAAGGGGCTGGAGAACAGGCCTTATGAGGAACGTTGGAGAGAGCTGGGGGTGTTTATCCTGGAGAAGAGGAGGCTGAGGGGAGACCTCATTGCTCTCTGCAAGTACCTGAGGGGAGGTTGTGGAGAGGGAGCTGGGTTCTTCTCCCAAGTGCCAGGGGACAGGACGAGAGGGAAAGTCCTCAGGCTCAGCCAGGGGAGATTTAGACTGGACATCAGGAGGAAGTTTTTCACAGAAAGGGTCATTGAGCATTGGAACAGGCTGCCCAGGGAGGTGGTTGATTCACCTTCCCTGGAGGTGTTTAAGGGACAGGTAGACAAGGTCGTGAGGGACATGGTTTAGTGTTTGATAGGAATGGTTGGACCCGATGATCTGGTGGGTCTCTTCCAACCTGGTGATTCTATGATTCTAAGTCCCCCTCACCTGCAGCAGAGGTGGAGGTGGCTTATTTCTCTGCCCAGCCCTTCATGCAACAGTAGACTGACAGAGGGAAGATACTCACTAAACACCATGGGGAAAAAAAAAAAAGAAGCGACTCAATTATTCTCATGCATATAGACACAAATTAATTAACTGAGCATGTCACAGGGGGACATTTCCCATGACCTGCAGAGAGGAGTTTCAGGGAGAAATGGCTGATGATTAATGCTCTTCTGTTCATGCTGCATCAACAGGATCCTAGGAAGGGCTGTTTGAAAATGAGAAGGCTTATATACCTTCAGCACGCCTGTTGGAAGGCACTATGTGTTCAGGCAATTATTTGCTGCTTTTTTTTACCCAAATTTTGCAACAATTTCTGATGGTGCTGAGGCTGCCATAACTGATGTTTTCATCTGAGAAGAAACAGCAGAAAGTGTGACCATGATGCAGAGAAGTTTTAGGAAGAGTCATAAAATCATAGAACCATGGAATGATTTGGGTCAGAAGGGATTGCAGATTGAACGGGGCTTGGAGCAAACTGCTGCAGTCGGAGATGTCCCTGTCCATTGCAGGGGGTGGAACTGGCTGGGCTTTGAGGTCCCTTCTGACACAAGCCATTCCATCCAGACCCACCCCTGCCATGGGCAGGGACACCTCCCACTGGATCAGGGGCTCCAAGCCCCATCCAACCTGCCCTTGAACCCCTCCAGGGATGGGGCAGCCACCTCTGCTCTGGGCAGCCTGGACCAGGGCCTCCCCACCATCTCACAAGACATTTCTGCCTAAGATCTCACCTCAGACTCCCTTCTTTCAGCTGAAAACCTTTCCCACTCCTATCCCTGTGCTCCCTGATCAAGAATCAGAGCAAATCCAGCTCCTGAGTCAGAGCTAAATGAACCAAAATGCTAGCTCCTGTTCTCCAAATAACCCATTTGGAAATAAATTAACACCACAGAGGATGCAGGGAGGCGATAGCTGGGTTAAGCCCCTCATTGCTGTGCTTACATGGTGGTTTAAATAGTTGGAAAATCAACACAGCTAATTGATACTTCACAGACCTGCAGTACTATAATGATAAACGTTAAAAAAAAAAAAAAAGGATTTTCTCTGCTTGCTTTTAAAGGGAATATCAGGGCAGTTCACTTCCCACCAGGCAGCCAGTCAGAAGTCCAGCAGCTTCTGTGTTATAGAATGAACAAAAGAAAAGTTGTGAATGCACGACAATAGAAATGAAGTTCACGGTCACGGTAACTGGTATTAAAAATTTCATATTTAATCACGATGAGCAGTGTCAGCTGAAAGGCAGCATTGCTAGAGGATGGTGTCAGACATTCCCCACACACAAAACACGCAGATTATTTCTTTATTTCAGCTACAAAATGCAAGATTTATATATCCAAGGCTCACCTGGAGCCAGCCATTGGCTGTCGGGATGTGCCAGAGCACTAGGCAGAGCTCAGGGGAGCAAAGGCCAGGGAGAGGTTTTGTACTTGTCACTTTGATAGGAAAAAAAATCTGTCTCCTCTCCCCAAAACGGACTCTGATTGACAGCACTGCTGCTTTGGATGAGACCCTGCAAAGAGGTCTGCAGCCAAGTGGCTTGTACAGCACGTTCCTACCTCCTGGTCCCAAGATGGAAAAAAGTTCTTAGTTAATAGTTCAGGTTCTGTGTAACAGTTACGTGAAAGTCATTTTCAAATGAAAACATCTCAGAGAAAGGAGCAGATTGTATTGTGCTGGTCACAAATCAACAGTGTCACTGAGAAGGGTGTGGTGGCTTGTGCCAACAACAAATCTGGGTTTGGTGACAAGGAAGTTGTAGTGAAGTGGGTGTTGCTCTCTTCTCCCAGGTAACAAGTCATAGAATGAGAGGGAATGGCCTCAAGCTGCACCAGGGCAGGTTCAGATTAGATATCAGGATAAATTTCCTCACTGAAAATGTTCTCAGGCACTGGCAGAAGCTGCCCAGAGCAGTGGTGGAAGGTTATAAAAGATGGGTAGATGTGCTGCTCAGGAATCTGGTTTAATACTGGCTAGGTATGGTTGGACTCGATGATCCGGTGAGTCTCTTCCAACCTGGTTGTTCTATGATTCTATTATTCTATGACTTGATGAACTCAAAGGTCTTTTCCAACAAAACAATACTCTGACTCTATGATCTTTGCTAGGCAATGTGTGCCTGAATGGATGCTGTCCCACAACAGACAAGAATTTCTGGGACATGGATTTAACCCACGCAAAATGAAGCCAGGGTTAAGACAAGTTGCCATTGCACACTGGGTGCAATGTCTCAAAATAGTGCCAAAATTAGTTCCTCAATCTAAATGTGCACCAGGCTCTGATCTACTCTTACCACCATTAAATTACAGAACAGCAACAATGAAACATGTGTTGTCACCTGCTGACATTTTATTTAACAGATATACGAAAACAAGGATGCCTTCAGTGTTGGAAGCTGCTGTCAGAGTCACTAGGGACTTGGGGATGCGTAAAGAGACAGACAAGGCAAAACAAACAGCTCAATCTGCCTTGCAGCCTCAGGAGCTGGCGGTGCTTGGGGAGAGAGCCACTGCGCTCAATGTTGTGAGGAGCTGGGATCCACGTGGCAGGAATTGCCCTGGATGCGGCACTGGGGCTGCTGGACCAGAGAGGGAGGGGTAAGTGTGTCCTTGCCCTGAAAACAGAATCACAGAATCACAGAATCACAGAATCACAGAATGCTTTGGGTTGGGACTCCCCACCCTCACAACAAAGCATTTCTTCTTGAGATCTCATCTCAATCTCTCCTCTTGCGGATCAAAACTGCTCCCCCTCATCCTACCCTTGCACTCCCTGAACAGAAACCCCTTTCAGCACTGGAAGCTGCTCTAAAGTCTCTCCAGAACCTTCTCTTCTCCAGGCTGAACAGCCCCAACTCTCTCAGCCTGTCCTTATATGCAAGGTGTTCCAGCCCTGGAGTCATCTCCGTGGACTCTCCCCAACAGCTCTATGTCTTACCTGTGCTTAGGACTCCAGAACTAGACACAGGATTCCAGGTGGGTCTCACCAGAGCAGATCAGGAGGGCAGAATCTCCTCCCTCACCCTGCTGCTCCCACTGCTTTGGATTCAGCCCAGGATACAGTTGTCTTTCTGGGCCTTGGAAAATCATGTGAGGCCAAGGTCTCTCCTATCTTGTTGCAGTCAGCAAAGAAGAGCTGGTGCCTCTGGAGCATCTCTCAGTGCTTCTTCCATCAGGAGCTGGAGGGACAGGTTGCTTCTTGGCAGTCCTGATGTCTCTCCAGTCTCTGTAGAGAATATAGTCAGTATCATTCCTGACTTTGAAACCTTCCTCCATGACAGATGTGCTGCAGCACAAAGGACTAATTACTCTGGAAATTATACTCAGGGAGTTAACGCGCAGCAGGTAAGAGTGCAAGTTTGTCCTTGCCGCAGTCTCAGGGTCTGAGGAGGTGTTACCTACAACTCTCAGAGAGACATGGTGACAACCCATGTGTCTGCTTGACCTGTCTCTGCCTGACTTCACCTCTGCCTTGCATCTCCCCTCTGGGGCTTTCCCCACTTTTGTTCTGCACAGGACGCACATTCACAGCATAAGAACTCTTTCTTCCACCCAGGAACCTCCCTCTCCTGGCTCTGGGTCCTCAGTCCTATCCAAGAAGGTCCCTGGAAAACTCAGTGTCCTCCTTTTTGTCATTCTGGACACTTTCCCCTCCACTTGCTTTCAAATCCTGTTGCCAGGACCCTTCTCCAGACTCACGGGTGGATGTGGCTGAGGCAATCCCCACTGGTCCCACCCTGGAGGATTTGCCATGTTAATCACCAGAGCTCTGGAGCACAGAACAAAACCGAAAGTCTGTATGTTCGAAGGTCCTATGTGAATTAGGACCCTGTTGGCTTTACTGACAGCTCGTGGTGGGTGGCCACGCAGTCCTAGTTGGCTGAATAGTTTATTCACCAGAAAAGAAGAAAAAGGAGATATTTTGCTGTGACTGAATCTGTTTTCCAAACCCTGTAAAGCGACTGAAAAGTTGAATCATTTTAGCAACAGGAAATTCTAAAAAGTAATGAGGTTTTGATTTCCCATTTGAAATCCTAGTGTTTTCTTCACAACATTATTCACATTCAATAAAAAGAAAAGGTAAATAAGCTTACCTGTTCTCAGCAGCAGAAGTGTTTGGTCAACCAGTTCGTCATACCCTCAGTGATTCTTAATTCCTTTTTCAGTTTAACTAATGAAGTGAAGAATCAATTACTCTCACAGCTTCCAATCTGCAAAGATATTTAAGTAATCTGGGGCCAGACTCACAGAAGTATTAATGTGCCTGATGCTGTGGAGAGGCACTTGACAGAAACAACCAAACATCTCTTGCAGATGGACTCCTTCACAGTTATCCAAAGCTGCACATTCAAAGTCCTCGAGACTCACACACAGACAAGACCAGATCCTTCCAGAGAACGGTATGCATGCTCTTAGTTGGAGTGAAGGCCTCTGGAAATCTTCTGATGGGACAGGCCCTTCTGGAAAATAGGACAAACGCTCTTAGTTAGAATGAGGAGCTTTGGAAACCTTATGATGGGTCACCAGGGGAAGTTTAGGCTGTACATCAGGAAAAAGTTTTTCGCAGAAGGGATCATTGGGCACTGGAAAAGGCTGCCCAGGGAGGTGGTTGATTCACCTTCTCTGGAGGTGTTTAAGGCACGGATGGATGAGGTCTTGAGGGACTTGGTTTAGTGTTTGATAGGAATGGTTGGACTAGAAGATCCGATGGGTCTCTTCCAACCTGGTGATTTTATGATTCTATGATTCTATTATGTCAGCTGCTCCTAGTCACATGCAGAAAAACCTCTTTTGTAAGTGCTCTTTGCTGTGATCAGAAGGCAACCAAGCTTGAATCCAGGGTGAGTGAGAGATCAGGCTTCTTGTCACCTCGGTGCTGAGGTCCTGGCTGTTCTCTTCACACCCAGGGCTGCTGAGTTGGATGAGTTGGGTGAGGAGGTGCTGGTCCAGGTTGCCCAGAACAGGAGTGGCTGCCCCATCCCTGGAGGGGTTCAAGGTCAGGTTGGATGGGACTTGGAGCAACCTGATGCAGTGGGAGGTGTCCCTGCCCATGGCAGGGGTG
The DNA here is from genome assembly GCA_033558105.1 of Coccyzus lansbergi. Taxonomy (NCBI): domain Eukaryota; kingdom Metazoa; phylum Chordata; class Aves; order Cuculiformes; family Coccyzidae; genus Coccyzus; species Coccyzus lansbergi. The sequence goes on along the minus strand of JAUMJK010000780.1, from coordinate 909,022 downwards.
GAACTGGATGGGCTTTAAAGTCCCTTCCAACCCAACCCATTCTGTGACTCTACTATGAGGTCCCTGCAGAGACTGGGCTTCTTGTAGACAGAACATAAGCACCTACCTATGGGATGCTGGAGTCAGTTTGCAGAGAAGTTTGTTGCAGCAAACACATGTTGTGGTGTTTATGCCATGGGCAGAAGCAGCCCTGCTCATATTCTGGCTATTGTAGAAACCACCGAGAGGGCTCACCTCTTTTCTAGTTCCTACTTACCTTAGGGGAGAGTCTGCAAGTAACCAAGTGCGGCTGCTATGATGGAGCCAGTGAGAGGGAGAAGACCTCTTGTCACCTCTGTCCCCATGCCCCTTTCCATCTTGTCCTTGTCACAGACTTTTGGGTCCTGAGGGCAGGAGGCTTAGGTGGAGCAACATCTTTCCCCACAAAGCCTGACAGGACTCGTTATGACTACTGGAAGATCATCACTGACCGTGCCCCCCGTGACATTCGTGCCTGTGTGTCACTTCAGTCTCCTAAATGAAGCTGTAAAGGGGAATGGATGAGGGATGAGAAGGAGATTGCCTCCAGCCTCTGCTCCCTGCCTCTTCCCCAGCAGGCGTGATGGATGGCAGGAGTAGGGAGCGGAGGCTGAGTCAGCTCCCAGGTGACCTTCGCAGAATCCCTCCTGGTCCCCATCTCCCTCGCTGTTGTGCAGGGCCACTGAGCCTGGGCAGATTGATGGCAGCTCACGCTCAATTTCTCTGATGCACTTTTGCTGAGAGACACTCGTACATCTTCCCCACGTCGTTTCTCCATATCTGAGGTCAGGCTTTCAACAGGGAAGAAATGTTCCAAAATAAATCACCGCCATCCCTCAGCCAGGGCTCTGCCAGCTCTGGAGGAGCGAGGCCAGGAGGAGAGTGAGCTGGAGAGACAGTGTGGGGAGAACAGCATGTGCAGACCCACAAATTGGTCTGGAGGAGATTCTCCATTTCTGCTCCTCTCTCATGAGACCCCACCTGGAGTCCTGTGTCTAATTCTGGAATCCCCAATATAAGAAGGAGATGGAACTGTTGGAATGGATCCAGAGGAGGTCATGAAGATGATCCGAAGACCGGAGCACCTCTGCTATGAGGACAGGCAGAGAGAGTTGGGGTTGTTCAACCTGGAGAAGAGAAGGCTGTGGGGAGATTTTAGAGCACTTCCAGTGCTGAAAGGGGCTCCAGGAAAGCTGGGGAGGGACTTCTAACAAGGGCCTGGAGTGACAGGATGAGGAGGGTTAGCTTTAAATTGGAAGAGGAGAAGATTTAGATTAGACATTAGTAAGAAATTCTTCATAATGAGGGTGGTGAGAATATCTTCACTGTAAGAGTAGTGAAGCACTGGAACAGGTTGCCCAGGGAAATTGAGGCTGCCCCATCCCTGGAGGTGTTCAAGGCCAAATTGGATGGGAGCTTGATCCAGTGGGATGTCCCTGCCCATGGCAGGAGGTTGGAACTGGATGATCGTTAAGGTGACTTGCAACCAGAACTATTCTATTATTTTATGATATCAGACAGGACATGGGGTGCACCGAGCAGCATGTCCTTCTCCGTGGAAAAAGTATCCCAAAACTCATCCATGGGGGGGCTTATAGCAAGCTTCACAAAGGCAAGAGCTCAACCACATGTCTCCTTCCCATTCCCGTGCCAGGTCTGAAGCTCCCTTGTGCTACAGCCTATGTTCCCTGAGCTCCATTTGGGGGAATTTTAGTGCTTTTGGATTTTGTTCCGAACACCTCGAGATATGTCAGTGCTCCAGGGGCTGAGGAAGGGGAGGCACCCTCGCAGCAGTGGATCAGGACACTCTGCTGCTCTTCTGAGCCACAGATGTGCTGGGCAGTGGGCAGCTTGCATTCAGACAGACACATCTGGCCCTGCAGCTCCAAGCTCTCCCCCTACTGCCTCAGCCCTAGTCTCGCCCACACTCTGGGGCCAGACAGGGAGTCAAAGAACTTTAAGGAATCATAGAATCACCAGTTTGGAAGAGACCCATTGGATCATCGAGTCCAGCCATTCCTATCAAACACTAAACCATGTCTCTCAGCACCTTGTCTACCCATACCTTAAACACCTCCAGAGAAGGTGAATTAAACACCTCCCTGGGTAGCCTCTCCCAGTGCCCAGTGACCCTTTCTCTGAAAATATTTTTCCTTATGTCCAGCCTGAACCTCCCTTGGCCATTCCCTCTCGTCCTGTCCCCTGTCCCTTGGGAGAAGAGCCCAGCTCCCTCCTCTCCACAACCTCCTCTCAGGGAGTTGGGGAGAACAATGAGGTCTCCCCTCAGCCTCCTCTTCTCCAGAATAAACACCCCCAGCTCTCTCAGCCATTTCTCAGAAGGCCTGTTCTCCAGCCCCTTCACCAGCTTCGTTGCTCTTCTCTGGACTCTCTGCAGAGCCTCAACATCCTTCTTGTGCTGAGGGGCCCAGAACTGCACACAGTATTTCACAGTTTCTGCAAGGAAACCCAAGAACTGTGTCTTACCTGCACTGCAGTTCTGCTACTATCCAACCTGATCATTATTTAGAAATAGAGGGGAGGAAATGGCTTTTACTTTGCTACAGGACCCATGAGAGAGCCTTTAGACTGTGAAAACACAGGCAGCCATGAACACCTTCCTCTTGCTCTGGTGCTGCTGGGACTAACTGTCCTTAACTGACCTGGTCGTGATATTTGATCTCTACCCCATCACAATGGGAAATAAGGTGGTGAAGAGGGAAAGGTGAAGTTGTTCTGTGCTTGAAGTCCATGTTTAGATCTCAAATGGTGTGTGAGGATGCACCAACCACCTCATTTAATATAGACGGGGAAACTGAGGCATGCATAGGCATTCAAGTCAGCTCCAAACCCCTTACCCCATCCTTCCCTAGTGAGTCATGGTGGTTCACCCTTGTTGCTAAGCTTTAATCCTGACACCTTGGCATGAACATAAAATCACAGAATGGTTTTTGTTGGGAAAGACCTTTAAGAATATCAAGTCCAGCCATTGATCCAGCCCTGCTATGTCTGGCACCAGAAATAACAGAGGCAACTCTGAAGGCTCTTCCAGAGAAGTCTGAAGCTTCAGGAAGCCTCAGCTTTCAATTCTTTGGCCAGACAGAGGTACTGCTGGTGGTGGTATCTCTGGTCCTTCAACATGCCTGAGGGAGGGCACTCTCTGCTGCTCCACTAACCAGTCTCTCCCACCTTGTCTTCTGCTGAAAGGTGCTGAGAATGGTTGAGTTGCTGGCATCCTGCTTGTGTCTTGGCCATAGTTCTAAGGCAAATTCCCTACTTCTGAGCACAGCAAGAAGCCCAGACCACACAGCTGTGGTGTCACTCATACATGGTTGTGTGTTGAGTTTACCAGAGCACGCAGAGCTGGTGTCTCCAGCATCCCATTGCCACCCCATTCCTGGTGCCCTGGGTGTTTTGGTGTGGGTGAAGCCCTCTACTCCCTCTCCTCACTGCTTTTGGTAAAATCTCAGTTTCCCTAGCAACGCTGGGGGCAGCAGGGACCCTTGCTGGTGCTATGGCTCCTGACTAGTTTGCAGGTTGTCCTGGAGCATGGTGCCCAGGACAGAAATTGCCCCTTTTCCCCAGCCATGGGGATCAGCTACCAGTAGTTACCTTTTCCTCACTCACATCCCTGGCAGTGTGGCCATCCCTTGCACCAATACCTGTAACCTTTTCTCTAGAGTTTGTACTTCTGTGTCCCACAAAGGCTTCTCAGAGCTCAGCAGAAGTGTAGGGAGCCTGGGGTTCCCCATCGGACTTGACAGATGCTTCTTGGACACCTTCATGCTCAAGGTCTTGTGTAGGTTCCAGCAACACATCAACCTCCCCTTCCACATCCCTGTTCCCAAAGCCCTGCTCTGCCCTGTCCCCATCCTACTCTTCTAAATGACATCTCTTCACCAGACAAAGCGGTGACCACAATGGAAACTGCCCAGAGCAGAGACCTACTGGGAACAGCAGTGGGGTAGGTGGGGAAATGCAATGGGCTGGTGGCACAGCCCAGCCTCAGAGGACACCGTGTCTCACTGTGAATGGACCCTGGGAACCAAACATGCTTGGCGTTTGAAGCTGCCAGCTGAAAGTCAAGCTACAGAGCCTAGAGAGAACTGGGCTGTTCTTTAATGAGAAGCCTTGTTCTGGTCTTTCTGGTGGTGCCCAGCCAAGCTGGAAATAAAAAGACTGCGCCGGAGACACTGAACTGGGAAATAAAAGTCAGTCTTGATCTGGGCAAGCTCTGTCATGCTTCTCCAGCCATCTCAAAGCTAGGGCTGGATGACTCTCCTCAGGCCATTCCCAGCATGGCTGTGGGTCCCGGCCCATGTGGCACTTGTAAAGTTCTAAGGTGGACTCCACTGCCTTTTGAACATTTCCCACTTTGCAAGTGATGCACAGAAGCAATCCTAGAGGGGATAAAACTACCTGTGGGTCTGTGCTGCACTGGATCCATCTCAGCTCTGGTTTTTTGCCTCCTCTGTAAAGCACAAGTGACCATTGTAGGCTGTGCAGGTTGAGATGGAGGTTGAGACCAGGACAATGGTGCTTTCATCACACTTTCCCTCTGCTTTGGTCATGAAATACCATCAAACAATGCCCTACCTGCTCCAGTGCATTTAGTGTCATTTGTATTAAACCAAGAGAAATGTGAGCCTGACAAAACTGTGCATAGCAGGACACAGTGGGAAACAGGTCCTGAATCCCACTCTAAGGTCCAGTGGCTGAACTAATCAGGTTTCCACTGACAACATGGACATGGACACCCACTTCATGGACACTCTCCTCTTCTAGGAGGGTCACTTGGAGTCACACGTGCAAGGGTGTTATTGGGGGCTGTTGTTTCTGGAATGAGAAGAGAACGTACGAGATCCCACTTGTAATATTTTGCAATGCAAATTCAGTTCTGGGATACAAAGAAAAAGATAAAATAAAAATCAAGTGTCAGAAGTGGAGCAAGCAGCTGTCTAGGAAGCAGAAAGCTGCAGGGTCAAACTTCACCAGCCTGAATGTGTGTTGTGCACAAACCCAAGCAAGCTAAGGAGAAGCTGAGGAGAGACCGGCATACAACACACTTCTGTGCCTGGAGATCATCAGAAAAGGAAGAAAGGCCACCTGCGAGGAGGGAACATCCTTTGCTGCTCTTGAAAATCAAGTCTGAGACCCTATCAAGTCCATGACTGTGCCCTGAGCTGGAGTCGCAACTCTTCCCTGCTTTGCTGGCCATCACAGGGCTCCAGTGCAGCCCTAGAACCCTTTTAGACTCACACAGCAAGCCCTCCCTTATCAGAATCATACAAAATGCTGAACTGGAAGGGACCCACAGGGACCATTGAGTCCAACTCCTGTCCCTGCACAGTACACCCCAATGTTCACACTGTGGGGCTGAGGGTGTTGGTCAAATGCTGCAGGAACATTGTCGGGCTTGGTGCTGTGACTGCTTCCCTGGAGAAGAACCTTTTCCTAATGTCCAACCTAACCTTCCCCTGGTGCATCTTCCAACCATTCCCTTAGCTCATGTCATTGGTCACATTTATGCAGGGGAGGAGTGCCAGGCAGTGGGGTTTATAATCCCGCGAGAGGATATCCCAGGTGCCACAGGTTCATATGATTCCTCAGGCAAGATCATAGAATCATGGAATCATAGAATCACCAGGTTGGAAGAGACCCATCGGATCATCGAGTTCAACCATTCCTATCAAACATTAAACCATGTCCCTCAGGACCTTGTCTACTCATCCCTTAAACACCTCCAGAGAAGGTGAATCAACCACCTCCCTCAGTAGTCTCTGCCACTGCCCACACACTTTCTGTGAAAATATTTTTCCTAATGTTCAGCCTAAATCTCCCCTGGTTGAGCTTGAGGTCATTCCCCCTTGTCCTGTCCCCTGTCCCTTGTCCTTGCCCCCAGCTCTCTCAGACATTCCTCATAAGGCCTGTTCTCCAGCCCCTTCACCAGCTTCGTTGCTCTTCTCTGGACTCACTCCAGATCCTCAACATCCTTCTTGTGGTGAAGGCCCACAACTGAACACAGGATTCGAGGAGCAGTCTCACCAGTGCTGAGTACAGAGGGAGAAGATCCTCTCTGGCCCTGCTGGTCGCACTCTTTCTGATCCAATCCAAGACGCTATTGGCCTTCTTGACCACCTGGGCCACTGCTGGTTGATGTTCAGTCACTGTCAACCAACACCCCCAGGCCCTTCTCCTCCAGGCAGCTTTCTAGACAGACTTCTCCTAGTCTGTAGCTCTGCAGAAATGATGCATTGCCTTGAGGTATTTCTCTGTGAGTTGTCACAGGGGAGAGACTTGATGAGTTTTTCCTTGGGGAAAATAGGTTTGAGGCCATCAAGGTGTCCTTCAGGAGTCTGGACAGTTCTTTGCAGGAGCAGAAACACACAGCTGGATGGCCCTATGGATGCTGGGGGATTATGGCAATGGAACGGGTGAGACTAGAAGAAGGCTACTCCAAGTTCTATCTTTGCTTTGTCGGTCACTAATGACTGTATTTTCTTATAGAATCACAGAATCCTTAAGCTTGGAAAAGACCTCTAAGCTGACCCAGTCCAATCATCAATGCAACCCCTCCATGCTTACCAAACCATGTCCCCAAGCTCCATTTCTACGTATATTCTGTACACCTCCAGGGATGGAGACTCCACCACTGCCCTGGGCAAACTCTTCCAGGGTTTCACCGCTCTTTCAGTAGAGATTTTTCCTAATCTACAAACTAAACTACCCTGGAGAAACTTGAGGCCGCTTCCTCTCATCCTACCACTTCTTACTTGGGAGAATTAAAATACAGGGAAAAAAAACGAAAACCAAAACCAAAACCAAACCCTGCCTCCCAGAGCCTCCGTGAAGATTCATCCATGTCAGAGTAAAACCACATCAGCTGCTGTGTAGATGCAAAGTCAAGCCTCACCTGGCTCCTACCACACTGATGATGCTGTAGCATGGCCTGGGATGGCTTTCTAGGTTGCTGCAGTGCCCAGTCCCCTCCCTGCCTTTGACACCACAAGTGCACTCCAGGGAGAGCATAGAATCATAGAATCACCAGGTTGGAAAAGACCCATCGGGTCATCAACTCCAACCATTCCATCAATCACTAAACCATGTCCCACAGCACCTCGTCCACCCGTCCCTTAAACCCCTCCAGGTGACTCAACCTTCTCCCTGGGTGTAACACAGAACTGGTCCACGGTCAGAGTGAGAAGGAGAGATGGTGTAGATGGGGAGAAGGAAGGATGGTATGGATAGGGGAAAGGAGGGATGGTAGCTTTGCAATTCATGCGAAATTCCTGCTTCTTCTGAAAGTGTGAACAAGTAGGAGAGCAATGGGGATAGGGAAGGGTCTCTACCCCCTGAATGGTTCAGATCTGGATATTTGGAACAGTGTGGTTGACCACAAGCTCATTTCCAGGATCAGCTTTCAAGGGGGTTGTTCCAAACCCCCCAGATGCCCTGTTGTTATTTTTCTGCTCCCATCTAGCACTGCAGTGCTGAGGGTGCCCACAGCGCCGTGCTTCGGCACCGCACCAACCTGAGAGTGCATTGTACCCTAGGCAAAGAGGGCAGGGCTGTCCCCGGGGACAGTGATGCTTTGTGGGAGCTGCCAGCAGCTGCCCCACTGCGTGGGACACTGCCAGTCCCAGGAAGCCTTGTGTGTGTCCTTGCACATCTCCAGCACTCAGCTGCACAACCACCAGGTCCACGGGCAGCCACCACCCTCTGCTGGGTGGACACGGACTGGTGCAGGATGGGCCCTGTGCCATCGCATTCTCACATTCGGAGTGTGGCTCAGGCCAGTAGGATCCTGGCAGCTCCTGTGCGAGCAGAGCTGGGAGCTGGCACATCCCCAGGGAAAGCTCTGTCTGCCCTCCCGCGTGCTCCCATCTTCGACAGCATCTCCGCGGGAGCAGCCAACAGATGTGACAAACACACCGACTGCACGCTCTCGCCCACATCTCCCAGAGCCTGGGCTCTGCCTGCTGAGACCCCTTCACAGCCCATTAGGCAATTCAGGTTCGGGAACACGCTTCACTCTCCCGCCGGCTGCAGAAGATGACAGCCGCCTCCGGACCCCTCCTGTGCCTGCTGAGGGGACCGTGGTTCCCCATCTCTTCCAGCTGCTTAGCTTTGCACTGTCTGGTGGAGCCCATGGGGAGCAGGTGATCGATCGCCCGTGGGTCACTTGGTGACAACAGTGGGGAGAGGAAGGGGACAAGACATTGTGGAGAGGCTGCCTGCACCACGCAGTTCCACCAAGCCTTTTGAGAAAAGTGGGAAGGAAAATTAATGAACTGCACAGAGGAGCCCCTCCACCCTGTCCCAGTTTCCCAGTCCAAGACCATGGTGGTGGGTGACCCAGGGTGGGCAGTGGCTGAACTCTCTGGAGGGTTTGCCCTCAGTGGGTGTGAGGCATCCAACAACCCGAAGCCAGATCCCATCCTCCCAAATTTCAGCCAGTCGGAGGAGGGTTTTGAAGTTGGTTCAGTGAGACGCTGTGTCTCAGACCTTCTCTCAGGGCCTTATTAAAATGCAGACTGCAAATTCAGATACTGTAAACAAGGTCACTGGAGAATGAAGATCAACAGAGTGCAAGCACAAGGAATGCAGAGCATTAATATTCCGATGTGTGAGCCCGTCCTAAATATTTTATCAGGCTAAGCTTTTTTGTATTGAGGCATCCTTCCCCTGCTCTTCCTCCTCCTCTTCTGCCTGGTTCACGTCCTTTTCTCTCGCATTCAGAAAAAAAAAAAAAACACTTGGTATTTTGGCTGAAGCTTGAAATGTATGCAAACCTTCTGCTCCCCCCATCTCCCCACCAAACCCCTTGCCCTCTTCCAGGCGAAGGGAGAGAGATTTCCTAACGGGGTTTCTTTTGTTTCTGTCAACGTCTCATTTAGGCAGCGGGTTCTGAGACTTACTGAACGCTGCCAGTGTCTTATCACCCACGTCTCCCCCTCCTCCTGCTGAAATGCAGGGATTCCCTCCCACCTCCAGCGGCTCTGCAAAGCAGAGAAGCAGCCGGAGCGCCGCGCACGCCTGTGTGCCATGTGCAACCCTCCTGGCGCTTCCTCGTGAGCTGTCTCCTTTGGTGGGCGGTTTTGGTTCCGAGAGACGATCAGAGGTACTTGATGTGGTGTCAGAGCAGCCGTTGCAGGGTCATCGGCTTCGCCTTGCACAGAGCGCGACTGAAAACCTTCTGGTTAGTGAAAAATGAGCTGAAATCCAGCCCATCCTCCACTGGTGGTGATAAGGTGCTTCCAGACCCCAAGAAAGCTCTCCCCATGCCCTAAGGTATAAGGTTTGGGTTTCCTTCTCAACATGCTTTCTAGCACAACTCCAAATTCACGGCACAGTGATGAAAGGACCCGCACCTTTATAAATTGGTTGTAGAGAGGTTGTAGAGAGGAGGGAGCTGGCCTCTTCTCCCAAATGACAGGGGACAGGACAAGAGGGAATGGCCTCAAGCTCCACCAGGGGAGATTTAGGCTGGAGATTAGGAGGAAGTTCTTCACACAGAGGTTCACTGGGCATTGAAATAGGCTGCCCAGGGAGGTGGTTGAGTCACCTTCCCTGGAGGTGTTTAAGGTGCAGGTGGATGAGGTCTTGAGGGACTTGATTTAGTGTTTGATAGGAATGGTTGGACTAGAAGATCCGATGGGTCCCTTCCAACCTGGTGATTCTATGATTCTATGAAATCCAGAATAACATTATAATTCTTATTTTTATATCGGGCCACACAGTTTTGAAAGGACCCCTACCATTACACTCCAAAATGGTTTGTGACCTCTCACTACGAGAAGGACACTGAGGCACTGGAGTGTGTCCAGAGAAGGTGAATGAAGCTGGGGAAGGATCTGGAGCCCAGGTGCTGCAGGAGTGGCTGAGCGACCTGGGACTGTTTAGCCTGGAGGAGGCTGAGGGGGACCTTATCACTCTCTGCAGCTCCCAGAAAGGAGATTTTGGTGAGGTGGGTGCTGGTGTCTTCTCCCAAGAAACAAGTGATAGGATGAGAGGAAATGGCCTCAAGTTGTACCAGGGGAGGTTTAGACTGGATAGCAGGACACATTTCTTTACTGGAAGGGTTCTCAGGCACTGGAATAGTTACCCAAGTAGGTGATGGAGTCATCATCCTTGGAGGTGTTTTAAAGAAGGGTAGATGAGGTGCTCAGGAGTATGGTTTGGTAGTGGACAGATATGGTTGGACTCAATGATCTCAAAGTTATTTTCCAACCAAACAATTCTATATTTCTATGATTCTTTTTTTTTCCCTTTTATTTCAGATCAAGCTGTGAAATCTGGAGCCTGCGATCAAGCCCCCTGACTCCTGGAATCGTTGCATGACATGGGAAAACCCTGCTTCAGAGAAGACTCAATGTGGAGGTGCCCACTCTCCTGGCCAAGGTAGGAGCAGTTTGCTGGATGTGACCATTCAAATAAAACACAGAGATTCATGGAATCATTTGCTGACCCTGAACTTCCCTAGATCTGAGTGTTTTTCCGCATTCCATACTGCTGGCTGCATGCTTTGCTCTGTGCTGCCCACTAACCCCAAATTCATCTCGTCTGAAAAACTACAGTCATCCAATTAGCGATAAAACCCAGTGAGTGGAGTGGCCAGCCACACATCTCAAGTAATAAATAGTGGAGGATTGAAGGGAACAGTTTGGGAATAGTCAATTGAATGGGAATTATTCATGCAAACTGTATTGCAGGCTCTTACAAACACCAAACACACTCCAGAAAATGAGGGCATTTATGTAATGTCATCTCATTAAAAAAATAATCATAAGAAATTGGTTATTAATAAAATATTGAGAGGTAATTAATATTTTCTTTTTCTCAGCAGAAGATTCCAGAAAAGGGGCTACTTTTCCTTTTCAACTTCAACTCTGGCTTCCAAAGGACTTGAAAGAGAATCATGTGCACTAACCTGAAATGAACATTTAAATGCAACATGGATTAATGGGTGAGCTTTTTAGGAGGTGAAATGTTGGAGTCTATACAGATTGACATTTTTTGGTCATAAATAATAGTCCAAATTGGAAACTGCTGTATAATTAACAGTGCTTGGATCTGCAACCATTTTGCAGTTTTGCAGAGTAGATTGTGTTTTGTTTTAACTATAATGTTGGTAACGCCCCAATATTGCCCAGCAGGGTAAGAGAGAGTACGGAGTGATGTGGCACTGGCAGCCATGGTTGGAGGTATCAGGTAGCATCTTCCCTGGTTTTGTTTTAGTCGTTCTGAGCCTTGAGAGCTGCCCTAACCCTGGTGGTGGCAGCCCAGCTCCTGTGAGGGTCCAGAAGGGCACGGGTGACAGTGGTAGGAAAGGAAAGAGGAAAATCTGACCGTACAACATGTAATCGAGGCCAGAACAAGTTTCTGCCAGGAAGGGCTGACAAACCTGCTCCACCCAGACTCAGGTACCACCTTCTACAGAATGACAGAATCATTGAGGCTAGAAAAGAACTCTGACTTCATCCAGTTCAACTGTCAGCCCTTCATGCCTACTAAACTATGTACTCAAGTGCCACCTCTGCATGGGTTTTGAACCCCTCCAGAGATAGAAACTCTAACACTGCCCTGGGCAGCCTCTTCAAATGCTTCACCACTCTGAGTAATGATTTTTATCCCAATATTCAATCTAAACCTCCCCTGGTGCAATTTGAAGCCATTTCTGCTCTGATTGGAAAATAACTTCGAGATCATTGAGTCCGACCATATCTGTCCACTACCAAACCATACTCCTGAGCACCTCATCTACCCATCTTTAAAACACCTCCAGGGCTGGTGACTCCACCATCTACCTGGACAGCTGTTGCAGTGCCTGAGAACCCTTCCAGTAAAGAAATGTGTCCTGCTATCCAGTCTAAACATCCCCTGGTACAACGTGAGGCCATTTCCTCTCATCCTATCACTTGTTTCTTGGGAGAAGACACCAGCACCCACCTCACCAAAATCTCCTTTCTGGGAGCTGCAGAGAGTGATGAGGTGTCCTCTCACCCTCTTCTTCTCTAGGCTATAAATAACCCTGTCCCTGGGAGATGTTTCCTCCCAGGATGCTCACCTGGCTGAACCCATGGTTCCTGCACACTCAGCTGCCATGGAGGATGTGGTGGTTGGGGTCTGCCCTGGGGTGCAGGGTCTTGTGGTGCGGGAGCAGCCAGAGCCTGTGCCCTAGAGGTTTTCCAGGTGGAACCTGAAGTGGATACAAACTCTGGAGAAAAGATGGTCCAGATCGATGAATACACGTGTAGCCCAAGGTCTCTAACACTTGGAGATCTTGTCAAAAGGACAAATGTTCCAACAACTTAGATGTAAATCATAGAATCACGGAATGGTTTGGGTTGGAAGGCACTTCAAAGTCCATTCATTCCCATGCCCTGTCATGGGCAGGGACACCTTCCACTGGATTAGGAGCTCAAAGCTGCATCCTACCTGACTTTGAACACCTCCAGGGATGGAGCAGCCACCACTGCTCTGGGCAACCTGGGTGAGCGCCTCACCCCCTCATCATGAAGAATTTCTTCCTACTGTCTAATCTAAGTCTTCCTCCTCCAATTTAAAGCCATCAATGGCCCTGATTGCACAGCAGAAAGGGAGATTGAACTGTTTGGCCCCGTGTCTTGGGCCCGTTTTGTTACTGAGAGCACAGGTGCCTCTGTGCCACCCAGCCCGTCACTCTGGTTCCCTGTGTGGCTGCTGCTGGGGATCTTGGCAGCAGCAGGACAAGGGGAAAACCCTGACATACTTTCAAGCACTTCTTGGCACGTCTCTCTGGAAAGGTCTGAGCACGTCTCCTCTCCCTTGGTGACTGCACCATGGCCCTCTAACCCAGCCAGAGGGGACTCCGGGGAATGAAGACATTTATACTGTGCATTGACTGGCCTCTGCTCTCTTCTCTTTTGAAATATAGCAGGTTATTGATTTATATTTAAAAGGGATGAATGCAGCATATATCAGTATATTAGACACACTCCACACAAACAGAAAGGGCACGGCTGCCTTCCCACTTGAGCAATTTATCACCTACCAGAGCTCTCCCAGGGTAACAACCGAGCACACCAATGGGAGGAGGTTTATCCCTTGTAGAGGCATCCTGAGAAAATTCCCTGGCTTGGAAGAGGAGCCGTGGGGATGCACCATCTCCAAAAGCCATGCACTTCTTTACTACCACCCTCTGCAAACGGTTTTCTCTTCTGGGTTCTGAAATACAGCACAGGGTTGCCATCCGTGTGTCATGGCTTGGGGAAACTGAGGCACTGAAAAGCAACTTGCCTATAGATCACACCCTAAGCCTGAAAAAAGGCAAAAGTTAGAACTCAGGTCCTCTAAATATTAAAGTAGTAGACGGGTTGACTAACTCCTTCCCTCCAAGGGGTCCTTAGGTGGGATTCAAGCTACTGCTGCAAATCATCCAGCACAGCAGAAGTGGGTATTGAGCTCACACAGCCCTCAGCCCTAGGGCAGGGCTGGTTACAAACAGCACAACCCCCCAGCCAGCGCTGATGGCTGATTTGGAGCATGCACAGCACCTCAGGCACTTGGCTCAGGGTGTTGTCAGGGCTGGGACAGTAAATATCTGCCCAAAGGGTCACATTTGCCCTCCTGCCTTTTCTTGCAAGACCTCTTTGTGCCTTGATGTTACAGAGTTTGTGAAGAGAAAGAAAAAGCATCACCAGCTGCACTGGGAGGCACAGTGCCCTGCTAGAAGGTAAATTTTCATCTCCCAGGGATTGCAGAGGATTAAAGCAAGCGAAGCCCCAGAGTTCCTCGAGTGCCAGAGGCAGAGGGAACTTCCTCAGCCCCCCTAACACAGCAAGAACTCATCCTGGCAACACCACACACAAAAATCCTCCTCCCTCCCCTTTGCTGTAGGACACAAAGCACTACAAGGACCTTCTCCTCTCTCTGCCAGCCCTGGGCTCAGGGAAAGGGGCTGTTTCTTGACTCTCGGCTGAGTCCCAGCAGAGCAGACTCCCTGCAGAGCTCATGTGCATGCACTGAGCTCCACCAGCCACAGGCGAAGCCCCTCTCCTTCTCAATCAGAGCGAGGGAGGCAGGCATTTCAGGTTTCAAAGTGAAAATTACAGCATCTCTTTTGACTTATGAGTATTTCTTTTGGCTCTTGCTTGTGCTGGGTTTCCATTAGCGGCACGAGCCGGGTAGTTCATCTATCACTTTTGCCAGCCACAGAAATGACATCGGGGCGATACAAATATATTCCGGTGCATTAGCATTCGGGATAGATAAGCGCAGTAGCAATCCACCACGGGGGCAGCTAAGTGCACCCGATAGAAGGGAAGAGGCGTGGACATGCCATGCTCACTGAGCACTTGATATCTGAGTCAAACCCAAGCTGCTGTCTCCATACAGGGGAGCAAGCCTTTGATATAATATCCCCCTGAGATATGATATACACCTGTGATTATCCTGACTCACAATTCCATGTCCCTATGCTACCCTGAACCAGCTCTGCAAGCTGCAGCGTTATTTATCTGGCAATAAATGGCCTTCTGTCTGCAAAATGAGGGCTTTGGCTGGGGAAGTAATGGGCAGTTTCGACTCGGCTGGAGATGCGCCAGGAGGTGAAGTCTGATTGGGAAGGAGCATTGTCTTCCGAGCTGAATGAGATACTCCCGTGACCTGCTTTCCAAGGTGGCCAGACAAGGGCAGCCTGGGGAAAAGGGAGTTGTGCAGCCTGCCAGCAAGTCAAGCAGTCGACGCAGCAGGGAGGAACACGTGGAGTAGAGCATGATACCTCTCCCTCAATGACTTCTTTCCATCACTGATTAACAGGGAAGAAGAGCATTTCCGTGTCCAGTAAGGGTTAAAAGGACGTAGATTCTCTGCACATTGCTGCTCCTGATGCCCATGCTCCTGCCTCAGGTCATATATCCTGATAATGCAGTCCCTGTCAGGTCTTGTCTTGCAGTGAAAGGACAGATCCTGCCTGTGTTGGCTCATCCAACAGTGAGATCTCTGCAGAAAGGCTGGAGGCACAACTCCACTGATGCGTCCTGGCCATGGGGTGCTTCCTCTTCATTCATGTACTCAGCATTTGTGAGGCTGCATCTCAGATCCTGGGTTCAGTTTTGGTTCCCTCACTTCCAGAAAGACTTTGAGGGGGTGGAGTGCATCTAGAGAAGGGAACTAAGCTGGGGCAGGGTCTGGAGCCCAGGGTTTCTGGGAGTGGTGGAGAGACCTGGGGCTGTTGAGCTTGGAGGAAAAAGGAGGCTGAGGGGAGACTTCATCACTGTCTACAACTGCCTGAAAGGAGTTTGTACCGAGGTGGGTCTTGGTCTCTTCTCCCAAGTAACAGGTGATGGGATGGGAGGGAATGGCCTTGAATTGCACCAGAGCAGGTTTAGATCAGATATTAGGAAAAAGTTCTTCAACAAAAGGGTTCTCAGGTACTGGCAAAGGCTGCTCAGGGAGGTGGCCTGGTCCCCACCCCTGGAGGAGTTTAAAAGATGGGCAATCAAGGTGCTCAGGGATATGATTCAGTATTGGACAGGTACACTTGGACTCAATGATCTTTTCCAACCAAGTGATTCTGTGACTATGATTCTCTGTACTTGGGCCTTGTCTCTGAGAAAGGAAGGGTTAATACATTCTGTGTGATGGGGCAAAGAGCAAAGGGAGAGTAAGACTTGCCTCCACCAACACCATTCATCTGGAAGTGAAGCAGCACATGGAAGGAAGGAGTGAAAAGTCCCTCATCATTGGGGAAAGAAGGAGGACGCTGCCAGCCCTGCTGGCACGTACTTCGGCAATGTGGTCCCTCTGGGGACAGCAGAGCCAGTTGGAGGCTGCCTGACGCAAAGACAGCTGAAGTCTGGCTCTCAGCTACGTGGCATTTGCGATGGCCCAGCCTGTGCGAGAGGAGTGACAACAGTAACTCCATTTATAACGTGCTTTGGGATCCGTCTGTGCAGGATGCTGCAGGGAAAGCAGGCACAGAAATGTTATCGTTAGCATCATTAGTATTATTATCAGTATTCCCCTGCAGCTGGCGGTGGCTGCACAGCAAACCCAGCCAGAGCTGCTCTGGTGGCATCTCCCTCCACCCACCCAACTCCCTATGGCTTTGACTAGACAGAAATTGCCCCCAAGAACTCTCTTTCCTGAATGTTGATTTCTCTTTAGTTAATTAAATGTTTTCAGCCCTAGTTTTCAGGTTTCTGCACTTTCAGTGCACTAAGTCAGGCAGCTGTGGGGGCATAAAGCGATGCTCTTCCACATTTCTCAGGGAAGAGGGAGTCTAGGTTTTAAGTGGGTCCAGAGTCATAAAGATTATGATTTTTTTCCACTGCACACCCTGCTACTCTGTGGGAGAAGAGGCAGCATTGGCCCCAAATCCCCTCTCACTGCCAGTTTTGTTGCCGCCTTCCCCTTCTGGGCAGCAAGAGTGATAATTGCCTCCAATGGCAGAGGGAGGGTTAATTAGCCAGTGTTTGTTCAGTGCTGTGAATAGGTAAAATGCTGTCTAAGTGCAGAGCGTTATGATTAATAATATCCAGGGCTGCTAAAGCAAAGTGCTTAGAAGGATTCAGGAAGGATTATTCATTTATATGAATACAGAGGATATCTACAGTTACATTAAATGGGATAAAAATCTGCAGGGGACCTAAACCCTCACGCTTCAGGACATAAACCAGCCATTAACTGCCTGGGTTGGGAAGGAAGATCTCTCTGAACACTTTAGCATAGTGTCACGGTGCTCAGCAGGAGATCCTCATCCTCCTTGCAAGCATCCAGGACCAGCTCCTCAGTCCAGCCTTGCAGAGATGACATCAAGCCTGTGTCTGTCTGGCAGTTCAGAACTTCTAATGTTGGTCAATGCTGTATTTTCTGCCTGCCCTGCCGGTGCTAACCCTGCGATAAACTGGTGCTGTCACTCACTGACACCTAAATTGTGTTCTGGACCCGTCTTGGAGAGCACTTAACCCCTGCTTTGTTCCACAACCACGGCAGCCAGGGCAATGGGACCAATGTGGTAGAAAGGAGAGAGATGATATTGGTTCGGTCATTGCATAGTTCTCCCTTAACGTGATTTCAGAGGAACAGAGGGGACCTGGGCAGTGCTATATGATGCTGAGACCAGGAGAGGTGAGGGGTGTGACCTGTCTGCAAAGTAGAGCAAGGAGCCCAGACATCAGTGGTGCTCTTGAGCAGTTGCATGATTCTTTGCATGTCCCTGGTGCTCATGCTCTGAGTTGTTGTAAACACATGGGCACAGGGCTGCACTGAGATAGCTACTCTTCCCAGGCTGCTGCTGGCTGGTGCTCACCACACCTGGTGCAGGCTTTTGCTCACCTCTCTTGGCACAGGCTAAGCAGAGCTCTCTGTCACAAACCAAAGGACAAGTCTAATCTCTGCTGGGCACATCTTCCACCTATATTGCACATCAAGGCTTCATCTCATCTCACAGTAGAACTCTGAGGATAACAGCAAGAACCCAGGGTGAAAAGAATGGTGGACTGAGGAGACTTAGAATCATAGAATCATGGAATGGTTTGGGTTGGAAGGAAACTCAAAGCTCAGCCAGTTCCACCCCCACTGCCATGGGCAGGGACACCTCCCACTGGATCAGGGGCTCCAAGCCCCATCCAACCTGCCGTTAAACCCCTCCAGGGATGGGGCAGCCATCACTGCTCTGGGCAACTTGAGTCACGGCCTCCCCACCCGCAGAGCAAAACATTTCTTCCTAGATCTCATCTCAATCTCCCCTCTTTCAGTTCAAAACTATTACCTACAGGACTTCCTGCTCTCCCTGATCAAGAGCCTCTCCTCAGCTTTCCTGGAGCCCCTTTCAGGACTGGAAGCTTCTCTAAGCTTCTCTGAGGTCTCCCCAGAGTCTTCTTTTCTCCTCTCCAGGCTGGACAACCCCGATTCTCTCAGAGTTTCCTAGTACAGGAGGTGCTCCAGCCCTCAGATCATCTCCGTGGCTTCCTCTGGACACTCTCCCAACTGATCCATATCCTTCCAGTGTTGAGGACTCCAGAACTGGACACAGGGCTCCAGGTGAGGTCTCAAGTCTTACAACTCTTACACCTCTGTGCCAATTCCTCCCAGCACTTCTAACTCCCTTTAGCAAAGAACCACAAATTCTCACAGTGTTTACCTGCTCAGAAATATTCCCTCCCCAATTTATTTATTTTGTTGCTCAAATAGGAACAACTTGAGCACAAATTGTAACTTTGCAGCCCCCCCCCCCCTTCTGAAGCTACTGTGCTTGGCTTTGGAGCTTGAAATATTTCCTCACTGTTTTTCCTTTTTGTAAGGGCAAAAAAAACCCCACTGGAGATGCAAATGGTAAAATATCACAAGGATTTCTGGTTCTGTGGTATTTTTGGTCTCAGTGGTAAGAAGAAAACACCCCAGATTTGAGCTTGGAGCGTGATGAAAAGATAAGGATGGCAAGAAATTAAACTCAGGAAATGCAGAAAATCATAATGCAGGAAATTAAAAGGCAGTAAATTCAAACCCGATACCGGTTTTTATACAGCGTGCGGTTAATCTGTGGAGCTTATTGCCACGAGATATTAAAAGAGGTTGGATGTGCATATGAACACCATCGACTGCAGTTACTATAAACACAGTAAACATTAAGCACTTTAACCCTCTTTCTGCACAGCATGTACTGACCACTCTTGCACTTGTGGTTAGCAAAGAGCTTCTTCAAGAGGAACTGGAGGGTAAACCTGAGTATGTTAAGAATTAATGAAACCCTCTATTTGATATCTGCACCTCCAGATATGGTCCCCCTGTGTCTCTGCTGGACAACCAGGTGGGAGTGCTACAGGAGAGATGCTCCGTGCGTGTTTGTCCAGAGGAACCTGGTGAACCTGCAGGATTCTGGTTGAAAAGGTCGAAGCAGCAGTTTGATGGGGTGATAAGAAGCAGCCCTTGGGTTGAACAATGTGAAAACAGAGTCCTCTGGAGCTCGTCTGGTTCTGGCACTGCTGAGGCTTGTCTTTGATTTTCAACATAAATCCTCTGGAAATCTAAAAGCTCTCCAGCTTCATGAAGAATTGGCCTCATCCTTAAGCCTACAGTGCCAAAGCCAGTTATACACTGGGATGCCTTGTTTTCCTCAGACAACCAGGTCCCTGCAAATGACTCGATGCATCCTCCATCACTAGGTCATAAAACCATTTGGTTTGAAAAGATCTTTGGCATCGAGTCCAACCGTACCTGTCCACTACTAAGCCATACCCCCTGAGAACCTCATCTACCCATCTTTTGAGCACCTCCACGGATGGTGACTCCACCACTGCCCTGGGCAGCCTCACCCAGTGCCTGAGAATCGAGGGTCAAGGTATTTGGGATGGCCCTCAAGACCTGGGTGAACCATGAGCCCTTCTGCAGTAGGCAGCTGTGAGGAGTTGCCCATGCAGACTTCCATCTGATTTTGCAGGTTAAAGGGATCTGCAGCAGCATGCAGCTTGTTCCGCTCTGGATCCCTCAGCCCAGAATGCTCCCATAGACAGGAGATGACAAGGATGCTCATATGTTTCCTGCTTGCTGCGTGCATTAAAATAACTGAGGCCCCTTCGTTTGCGGAGAATGAGCCAAACCCAATTTGTGTCATCTCGTAATGCATGCTCTAATATGTTACATTGGATCCAATTAGGTAATGGCAGCCCCAGCAGCAGAAGGGGGGAGGGGGCAGATTTCATCCTGGTTTGGGCTGCACTGTCGACATTGATCCTAATGAACGCCAGACAGAGGGGTGTCCCCCTGAGCCACTCTTTGTGATGCTGGAGCAGCTCAGAACTGGTTAATGTGCACTTAACACAAAGTGTTACCTGAAAAAGATGCTCAGCGAGAGGGAGCCGACACGGTGCAGTGTAATTTATGCCTTTAGAATAGGATCCTCCATGGGCATTACAACAGCACACTCGGAAAGGACTCGGCTGCATGCTGGAGAAGAAAGGAAAGCTTTAAGTGAAGATTTGAAGAAGGGGATGGAGCATCTACAAAGAAGGGGAACACACGCCCTCCAGCTGTGGAAGGAGGCAGAAGGGAGACTGAGATAAAAGGGGAGCTTTGATCTACCTCGATTCATCGGGCTTCGATCAGCCGTGTCCTGCTGTGCTGGGGCTGGCCAAGGGCTACTGTGTGACTGCCTCGGTGCTGAGCTGTCACGTTCATCTCTCCTCAGCCTGTCCCTGGTCTGGGCTCCCTCTGCTCAGCTGAGCTCTGCTCTGTCCTGAGACCCTCGCAGTGCCCTCCAGCTGCTCCCCAGCCGTTCCTGCTGGCTGTGATGGAGCTTTGCTGCAGAAGGGTAAGAGCAACAGTTTTCCCATGCCAGACGTTCAGACAGAGCTCATTGGGCTTCTTCGTTGCTGGTTTGCAAATATTTGAATGTACTTGCTGTTCCATCTATGTGCTGCCACAGGATCCATGGGAGTTCAAGGCTATGGGAGAGGTAAAATTTACCCTGGATCCCAGGGCTTCTGCTGTGGTAGTTTTATGTAACACAGTAGAGTGCACAAGAAACGATGAATCATAGAATCATAGAATCATAGAACAACCAGGTTGGAAGAGACCCATCGGATCATTGAGTCCAACCATTCCTATCAAACACTAAACCATGTCCCTCAGGACAACATCTAGCCGTGCCTTAAACACCTCCAGGGAAAGTTCAGTTGTTCTAACCCAACAGAAAACCTCACATGCATATAGGGATGCCCAGCATAGCACAAACCTGCCTTGGGCTCATGTTCCAACTTTGGCAGCTTGGGATGAGCTCAGGGTAAAATTCGACACTGAGAGGTAAGGGTGAGAACCAGACCTCCCATCATCACAGCATCCTGACCCCTGCTGCTTGTAGCACTGACATCTCCCTGCTGGGCTGTGAAGTCTCCTTGGTGGTAAATAAATGAGAGTCCCCATCTGAACAGTGGAACTGTTCCACAGCTCCATGAAAGCTATCAGGAACCTTCAAGGCAAGTGGAAAACCCATGGTGCAGGTGTCAGAAGCACGGGCAAGAAAGCAGGTGCCCAAAGGTGGTTTGCAATTCCCTCACAGTGTTTTCATTGACCTGCAGTGATGCAGGGCCTGTCCACCCAAGCAATACAACATGCAGGTGACACCAAACCCACAGCTTGCTCAGTGCTCATGGGTGGCACATTCAAAACACTGCAGGAACTGGTGCATGGAAACCTAAAATAAGAGGTTCTTGTACCTTCTTAGACACCTTACCTCAATCTAGACAAGGACATGATGCTCCTGTGACATGTTCTCCTCTTAGCTGGTCATTTCCTGCACATGGCTTGGATTGGAGACTTGGGGTGAAGAACACGTCTTATGAGGAGTGGCTAAGAGAGCTGGGGGTGTTTAGCCTGAAGAAGAGGAGGCTGAGGGGAGACCTCATTGCTCTCTACAACTACCTGCAAGGAGGTTGTAGAGAGGAGGGATCTGGGCTCTTCTCCCAAGGGACAGGGGACAGGACAAGAGGGAATGGTTTCAAGCTGTGCCAGGGGAGGTTCAGGCTCCACATAAGGAAAAAATTCTTCACAGAAAGGGTGATTGTGCACTGGAACAGGCTTCCCAGGGAGGGGGATGATTCACCTTCCCTGGAGGTGTTTAAGGGACAGGTGGATGAGGTGCTAAGGGGCATGACTTAGTATTTGATAGGTGTGGTTGCACTCAGTGATCTGGTGGGTCTTTTCCAACCTGGTGATTCTATGATCAGTAAAATGAAACTCTGCCTGTCTGGCCGCTTGCCCTGGCTCACTGTGTCTTGCCCCACGCCCAGCAGTGCTGCCAGTTTGCTGGGTGCCAGTTTGCTGGGTCCTGGAGCTCCCTGCAGTCCCACTGTTCCTCTCTTCTCCCTGCCTGGCACAAAGTGCCTGCCTGGTGTCGCTGCCAGAGCAGCTCAGCCACACTTCTAAATCCTCTTTGCAATTTCATTTCAAAGCTTGCTGTTACCAGCTCCAACCCTTAATCTCACACTCTATAAATCCATCAGCAAGGGAGCCGGGGAGCCGAGGAAATCAGCTCCTTTCACCCTGGCTGGGCAGAGCTTGGCAACTCGTGGCAAGGGCTGTGGGTCTGCTGGGGGGTCCCTGTTCCCTGCCACAACGTGCTCCCTGTGCAAGCCAAAAGGTGCTGGCAGGAGCCCAGGAGGAAGAAGTAGGAACACGCTACTGGAGAGCAGGCGTGAGTTGCTCCCATGCCCACAACTAGCCTTGCGTTGATTTGTGGAAACCAATTAACCTCAGACTTGCAGAATTAATATTTGGAGAGTGCTCAGCCTCTTCTTGTGTAAACCCTGTCTCACCCGGGAGCGCAGCAGTGGGTGTTGCTCCAGCCAGCACACAGAGTTGAGCGTGCCAGAGCCTTTTCAGCCTAAAAAACCAACCCTTGGAGTTTGACACTCGCTGTGGTGATGGATTTGCTCCAAAGGAAAATGCCCCTTCGGCGACCATTAAGCAGACACATTGTTTAGATTTGTGCCGAAGTGGTTTTACGTCTCGTCCAAGGCTTTCAGTGAAATGAGACTGGTGGACTCCACACAGCTCCCAGGCAGGAAGAGAAGGGCAATTATCCACGGTGATAAATGCTGGCACGGAAGGGATGCTGCCCAGTTCAAACCACTGCGGACCAGTAGAGACCGAAAGAGCATCCTTCCAGCAGGCAGGTGGGCAGGGCAGAAACTGCAGGCTGCCCGTCTGCTCTGTGTGTTGTATACCATGCATGCTGACGGGGTGAGACACCATTCATCAATGAAAATTAGGATGGGAAATGCTGTTTATAGAATTATAGAATTGGTTTGGGTTGGAAGGGACCTTCAGGATCATCCAGTTCAAACCCCTCACACATGGGAGGGTCTCTCAAAGCTGATGAGCCTCAAAGTTGTCTATTATTTCTCTTAAGAGCTAGTGACACAAAAGAAAGAATGGAGGATGGGATTATTTTCTAATCCAAAGATGTCCAGTTTCTGCAGCCCTTTAGGTCAGGGAGCCATGGAGTTTTCTCAGGCACAGACTTTCAGGCCCTCCAGAAGATGGTCAGGTCTTCCAAGGGATGACAGAATCATCTTGCACTGGTCCTTGCACCACTACAGAGAAAAATTCTGTCCAGGTTTTGGGCTTGGCCAAAAGCACATCAGGCCATCATCCCTTGGGGTGAAGGAGGTGGAGAGCCAGTTCCTTAGGATTCAAGCAGATTTTCTGTTGGCTATAAGATGGGCGCAAAAAGCACATTCATATACTTGCAAGGCTTCTGCTGTAAAAAGAAAAATCATGGAATTGTTTGGGTTTGAAGCCATAAAGCCCATCCAGTTCCACCCCTGCCATGGGCAGGGACATCTCCCATTGGATCAGGGGCTCAAAACTCCTTCCAACTGGCCTTGAACACCTCCAGGGATGGGGCTGCTACCACTGCTCTGGGCATCCTGGCCAGGGCCTCACTCCCTCATCGTGACATGGATAAATTCATTTTTGGCTGCAATTTTTTTGTGGTCTTTTCCCACTGAATGCTACACCAAGAGTGGAGATTAATGAGTTTTGTTTCATGCAACTTTATTATGGCGGAAACACAAGTTTGTCAGCTCTGAAGTGTTTTGCAAAATTATGGTAATTTTGCCCAGTTTTGTTTATTGGAGAAAAACCATGTGAAAACATCTAAAATGGCCAGTTTTGACATGTTCAGAATGAAATGTTTTGATTTTTTAGGTCTGAAACAGCCTTCAGTTTAGAAACTCCCTTTCGTTTAGTTTGGAAAAATCCTAAAGTTTGATTGAAGCAAAGTATTTTGATACTGTCAAACGAAACGTTGACTCCAAACCCTTTAAAAATCAATTTGACAATAATTTGGAAAACCTTTATCTTTGTTCCAAACTTGAATAACATTAAAAACAAACAAACAAATGCACAGTTTGCAAATGAACTCAAAGGAATCTCTCTTCCATGTCGCTTGTATTGCAAAAAACCATTTCATTTTCTGTGTTTTCAAAAAGGGCCAAAACCCTTGTCCAAATCCAAAGAACAATCTGGTCTTTACAAAGAGGGGTGACTGCATCCTACAAAGTAAAAACCTTGAAACAGATGTCATGGATGATGAACAAAGCAGAAGCCACCGTGATGCAGCTGCCAGACCCAAAACAGCTCTTGGCTCCATTAGCAGGGAAATACTGGTTTGCAGCAAGGACATGGCATTACCTTTGGATGAGGCTTAGCAAAGCGATTGCTGGGCTGTCACTCTGTGCCAGTGGTTCATGGCTTTAAAAGTTCAGCACAGGAAGAACACCATTTCTTAGAACAAATCCAGAGGAGGCCATGGAGATGATCTGAGGGCTGGAGCACCTCCCATATGAGGGCAGGTTGAGAGACTTGGGGTTGTCCAACTTGGAGAAGAGAAGGTTCTGAGGAGAACTGAGAGCAGCTTCCAGCACTGAAAGAGGCTCCAAGAAAGCTGGGGAGGGACACTAGAGCAGGGACAGGACAAGGAGAATGGTTTAATCTGAAAGAGGGGAGATCAAGATGAGATCTTAGGAAGAAACATTTTGCTGTGAGGGTGGGGAGGCCCTGGCCCAGTTTACCCAGAGCAGTGGTGGCTGCCCCATCCCTGGAGGGGTTCAAGGCCAGGTTGGAAGGAGCTTTGATAACCCTGGTCCAGCAGGAGGCATCCCTGCCCGTGCCACAGGGTGTTGGAACTAGATGGGCTTTGAGTTTCCTTCCAACCCATTAAATCCATGATCCCACGAAATCTGGAAATCCTCAGAAAGTTACTCAAGGGATGTGCTGAAGTGTTGGAAACTTTCTTTGCAGTGAGGGAGGAAAGAAGCGCAAGGTATTAAGATCATTGATTAATCCCAGACAACATTAGTATCTGACTCGTCTGAGGTAGAAGTGCCTTTGAGAGGAGACATCAGAATGCTGCTTGGTGAGCAGACAAAGGTAGAATATCAGTTAGCAGCTGGAAGGTGCAGTCAGACAACATGGGAGTGGGAGCTGAGTGCCCGTGCTAGCAGTTAGAGAAATAAACCCCTTGAACATTGTGCTCTGGCATGTGGTTGAATCTCCATCACTCAAAGCTCTTCATTCACTTGGATATTATCCTGCAAGATCTGCTGTGATCGAGTAGAAACCCTGGCCTCAAGAGAGGTGAAGTTCTCCCTCCTGGACAGAAAAATCGAATCATGTTGTCTTTGCAGATTTTCTTGGCCTCATCTTTGGAAAGAAGAGGCCAGGAAGGCTGTTTTCCCAGCACACAGGTACACCACATAACCTGTGGCAAAGAAGGTCCCTCTCCCGTCCAGCTTCCCAGAAGCCTCAAATGGGAACTGCAGAGAAAAGCAAGCACACATGACACCTCTGACACATTCCCAGTCCCCATGTCACTGTGCCAGTTAAATCCTTCTTCCCAGGGACGTTGATGCTCCTGGCATGACACCATCCATCATACAGGTGTGAGGTACAGCTCTGATCAGTCTGTCTCCAGCACAGCCCCACGTGTAGATTGTAATGATGAGTTCAAGCTGCTGAAAGCATCCTCCTCTGTGCTTCAGGTCTGTCTTTCACAAGTACATGAATGAGCTGAGGGTTCACAGACTAGTCAGAACTTCAGGAAATCTGCACAGAGCCAGACACCACCCTTCTGTCACTGCCAGAGCTGCGATCCCTGCCCAGATGAGTCTAACGTGGAGAAAGGTTGTTTGACCTGGGTGCTGAGAGCTCTGTGTCCCATGGAGGATATCGTGGAAGTTTGCTCCCACCTCCCTTCGGAGGCTGACCTGGTTTAGCTGTGCCAAATACCTCCACAGATGACTTATTAGTATCAATTTTCTTTCTTGCAATGATACCTACAGCCCAGAACTGGAGATAGTGGAGATAGATAGATTCTAGTAGCAAATCAAGGGTCAATTGCGAATAGCTACAGAAAGACTTCTTGGTATCAAGCGACTGATGACAAAACGGCAAATAACATTCCATGTAGATAAATGGGAACTAACGTACATAAGGAAATACAGTTCTGACTTTATGAATTAAATAAAGAACCGTGAGCTGCCTGTCATTGCTAAAGAACAAGATCTCGGTGTTATAAAGCATGCATCTTTGAAAATGTCATCTCTCTGCTCTGGAGTAGTTAGAAAAAGCAAATCAAATGTTAGGAATTGTTAGGAAAGGGAAAAAAAGACAAGAAGTATAAAGACCAGAAGCTATCAGTCTATCCCCATGTAAATCCTGGTGGGCTCTGCCTTCAAGCCTGGAACATTCAGGCCCCATATTTGAAGGGATAGGAAGGAGAGTGTGATGGGAGTCAGTAAAATCCCGTGTGGTTCCAAGAGGGTTGGCTACTGCTGGCTCATCTCTCTTTCCATCCCTAGGACCAGGGAAATCCCACGGAGTGATGGATACCACGTTGGTAATAAACAGGAGGTGGCACTATGCAGTATGTAATGACAATATGCTGATCCATTGACACATTCAGAAGAGGGAAATTCATCAAGGGATATTGGAGTTGAAGGTTCCTTTGGGTTAGGAGCCTTTAGGAGAAGTTTGTACACTTTTCTTGTTCCTACATTCCATCCTAAGTAACTGTTATTACTTGGAGTAAAGAAACTGGTCGTCCTGGCCCTAGGGAATAGACAATGTGAATCAAGAGCACAGGTGCTGGTTAACTGCAAGGTTTCATCAAACAGGAAGGGAAATTAAAGTTAGTCTCGTCATGAAGAGATAAATGGTGATGGCAGTTAAGATCACAGAGAATCCCCACGTGGAACCCAAATTAATCAGAATCGTAGAATCATTAAGGTTAGAAAAGACCTCTAAGATCATTAGGTCCAACCATCAACCCAGCCCTGATAAATCAGCCACTTGACCATGTCCCCAAGTAAGATATCTACTCATCTTTTAAACAGCTCCAGGGATTGGGACACCACAAACCTGGGCAGCCTCTGCCAGGGCCTGAGAACCCTTTCTGCAAAGAAATTTTTCCTAATGTCCAATCTGAACCTGTCCTGGAGCAACTTGAGGCCATTTTCTCTCATCCTATCAAGAGAAGAGACCAACACCCACCTCGCTACAAACTCCTTCCAGGCAGTTGTAGAGGGCAATGAGGTCTCCCCTCAGCCTCCTCTTCTCTAGGCTAAACAACCCCAGGTCCCTCAGCCGCTCCTCTTAACCCTTGTTCTCCAGCCCTTTCACCAGTTCTGTTCCCTACTCTGGACCCACTCCACCCCCTCAAGGTCTTTCTTGAAGTGGGAGGCCCCAAAACTGAACCGCAGATTCAATGTGTGGTCTCACCAGTGCAGAGTCCAGGGGGATGATCTCTTCCCTGTTCCTGCTGACCATACTGTTTCTGATACAGAACAGCACAGGGTATTTCTGATACAGAATGGTTCTGTACTTCATAGAGACAGAGGAGTTGCTTAAAATAAAGAATCAGGGGAATGATTTTTGAGATGCTTTAGGCTTTTGCAACCCAGCAACATCCCCGACCCCAGGCTCAGGACTCCCACATCCCAGCACTGTGGGGACTCCCTTGAGGATGAGTGAGTCTGGCAGTGTTTTGTGATTCTGTGTTTTTTCATTCTTTCCTCTTCTAGAGAGATCTGTGCTGGCTTTAGCTGCACAACTAGAGGTACCAGGGTGCTTCCCCACCCTCCTTGCACACCGTGGGCTGGAGGCAGGCTCTGTGCAGCAGCAGCGCTGCCAGCAGGAGATTCCCACAGCCTGGGGATGCCCAAGGGCAGCTGAAGAGCCTGGCTCATCCCTCATGAAAGGCAGCTTTCCTCTGGGCTCTGGTGCCTCCAGGGCGTTAAGAAATTGCTCTTGCTTTTAATAACCAGCTCTGTGCTTTCTCTTTGCCCGTGGCTCTCCTCTCAGCCACGTGGCTCAAGGCTGCACCCAGGAGGGATTTCAAGTACAAAAAAAACCTCTTCAGGTATTTTTTTTTAAAGGTTTTCTTTCCAGTCATCTTTCTTTATTCCAAAGTACTTAAACACCCCTCTTTCAAAAACCTTATTACTCTGACTCAGAGACTCAGCTTTAAGTAGCGCTTTGAATTAAGGTTCTCAAATATGCATTCAATTCCAGTTTAAAAGGGGTAGTTAATGTATGTTACATAAATAGCTATTATTAAATACGTTCACTGAAGATTAACAACTGCTGTGCGTAATGGATACGTGTCTAACTACTATGATATATACTGAATTTCCCTATTATAGAGCTGCTGGATGTGTGTCTGCTAGAAACGAGCAAAAATTCACAGTGAATAATTTAGTAGATGAATTTAGCCTCTCTTTCTGTCTGTGAAGCAATAGATTCATCACTCTGGTCTGATTCTGCCCTTTTCTCCTGCTCAAGCTGAGCTGTCTGGGACGCAGGTGGCTCGCGTGGTTATGCCCAAGGGGTAGAGGAGAATTTCAGCCGCCTGCTTGCACTCCCTGCATCCCGGTCCCGGGGATGCTGTGGCTGGCACTGCTTTACACTCACAATCCAAAGCTGACTGGGCAGCAGAAGCCTGGCTCTGAACCCTGCAGCCCTCAACACCCTCATGACTGCCAATGGCTGCTCCTGGGCAGCAGAAATGAGCTGCTGCAGGCAGCTGTTTTTTTAGAATCACAGAGCCGTAGCATCATGGAACGATTTGGGTTGGAAGGAGACTCAAAGCCCATCCAGTTCCACCCCTACTGCCATGGGCAGGGATACTCCTCACCAGATGAGGGGCTCCAAGCCCCATCCAGCCTGGCCTTGAACCCCTCCAGGGATGGGGCAGCCATGAATTTTCTGGGCAGCCTGGGCCAGGGCCTCCCCACCCTCATAGGAAAATATTTCTCCCTTAGATCTCATTTCAATCTCCTCTCTTTCAGCTGGGTCTCTTTTTCTCTTTCTGTCTCTAGGCAAGCTGGTTGCAAGACTACTTGGTAAAAGACGCATTGGGGAATTACAAGGCCCATGGTAGTAAGCGCAGGGCTTGACAGGGAATTGTCCTCCCAAGGCATGTCTGCATGGAAAAACTGATGGGTGTGATCTTTCCTGAAGCTTTACTGGACTATATCTCTGGGAAGTTGTTCTTGAGCTGAGACCTGGACAGCAGAAGCTGCAGAGGTGCCAGTCCATGGATTGCTGTGTTAGCATACATCCTGCTGATGCCAGCAGAGCTCCTCTCCTACAGGCAAGGAAGCAGTACCTGTCAGAACATCCACATGAACAGGCTCCTTTCTCCAGCATCTGATGCCATTTGCAAATAGACAACATTATCTGTGTGGATGAGACCACAAACACAGCTGGGGAGCAAACAGACCACGAGCAGATGTTCTGCAGAGAGACAAGGAATCCGCTGTGTCTGTGAAGAGCCCACATGCCTTACTCATTTTGTACATATCCCCAGCACACTAGACAGGATCAATCTATTGAACTGCCTCTGCCCTAGAGGGAACCAGAGGCCTCAGATCTGCAGCAGACTGGTGGGAGCAACAACTAGCATTGCTTCAGAGGATGGCGCAAAGGCCTGTAGGGCTAGGACTAGGGGGAGTGGGTGTAAACTGGAGACGGGTAGATTTAAACTAGGCATAAGGAAGAATTTCTTCACCATGAGCGTGGAGAGGCCCTGGCCGAGGTTGCTCAGGGAAGCTGTGGCTGCCCCATCCCTGGAGGGGTTCAAGGCCAGGCTGGATGGGGCCTTGGTAGCCTTATCCAGTGGGAGGTGTCCCTGCCCATGGCAGAGGGGTTGGAACTAGATGATCTTTAAGGTTCCTTCCAACAAAGGTTTAAGGTTCCTTTGAGCAACAAAGCTGGTGAAGGTGCTGGAGAACAGGTCTAATGAGGAACATCTGAGAGAGCTGGGGGTGTTTAGCCTGGAGAAGAGGAGGTTGAGGGGAGACCTCATTACTCTCTCCAACTCCCTGAAAGGAGGTTGTGGAGAGGAGGGAGCTGGGCTCTTCTCCCAAGTGACACGGGACAGGACGAGAGAGAATGGCCTCAAGCTCCACCAGGGGAGATTTAGGCTAGATATTAGGAGGAAGTTTTTCATGGAAAGGGTCATAGGGCATTGGAACAGGCTGCCCAGGGAGGTGGTTGAGTCACCTTCCGTGGAGGTGTTTAAGGGACAAGTGGATGAGGTGCTGAGTGACATGGTTTAGTGTTTGATAGGAATGGTTGGATTCAATGATCCGATGGGTATCTTCCAACCTGGTGATTCTATGATTCTATGATTCAACCCAAACTATTCCTTGTTTCTATGAGTCTATGGATCTATGATGGCACATTTCCTTCCTCTCATGGCAACTGCAGAAAGCCACGTTTGCCTGCTAAGCTCCCTGTCGACAGCTCAGGTGCTGCAGGGCCCTTATGGGCTGATTTAGCAGAGAACTCAGCTCCTTTTCTTGCTCAGTGCATCC
Organism: Coccyzus lansbergi; assembly: GCA_033558105.1. Lineage (NCBI taxonomy): Eukaryota > Metazoa > Chordata > Aves > Cuculiformes > Coccyzidae > Coccyzus > Coccyzus lansbergi. The sequence goes on along the minus strand of JAUMJK010000780.1, from coordinate 878,645 downwards.
TTGCTTTATTGCTCCCTCGTGAAGCTGTGTAGCTTTTCCCTTTCCTGCACTTCCCAGCTAGCTTAGTCTCATCTAAAGCTCATCAAAAGGAAAGGAGGAGGGGGGAGGGATAGACAGGTTGGTAGGTTGTCTGATTCTTTCTAAAAGCATCTCATAGAAGTGCCACAGCTCCTTACAGAGAACACAATGTGCCCACCAGGCCTGTGTTTTTCCTCCCATGCAGTGTAGGGGAAATCAAGTCCCCTTCAGCAGCCCAGTTCCCAAAACAAAATGAAAACAGAAAAGAAGGATTTAGGATGAAAATAACTAGCAGAGGCATGTCCTCTGTGGTAGGAAGATCAAGTGCTAATGATGATTCTGGCACGTTGGTGACAGTCTTGTCTGTTGTATGTATATATATTTTAACTGTGAGACCACATGGGAGGCTCTTTATGCAGTCAAAGTGCCTTTGACAGCCGCTGAGAACACATTGGCTCCTTTCTGCTGGCAAAAGACTCATCCCATTAAAGGCTGTCGATAAAGGGAAGGGAAATGACAAGGGTGCTTGGGAGGGAGTGAGGCAGCAGGAGGAGACAGGAGCTGCCACCACCAATGTCATTACCAAGAATGAGAAGGAGCTTTTGCATAAATGCGCCATGTGTTTTCATTAGCGGTGGCGGGGAATGTGCTGTTCTGAAGAGAGCATTTATACCATCGAAGGGAAAACAGATACCCTACGACTGTCACATGAGCACCCATGGTGCTGACGACTTCGCCATCTGAGCATCCTTCATCCTCTGTCGACTGCCAGTATGGCGCTACCCTGAGCCAGCGAGCCCTGCATCCCTACATGCGTCAGAGTGATGGGAGTGTAGCCTCACTTGCCTCTGGAGCAGAGGGGTCTGCCCAGCTGGTGAGGTGTCCTTGTAAGCTCCCGCACATGCATGAGTCCTGCTGTGCGTGTACACCCTGCACAGGGCTGTGTGGAGCTCCTGGGTGCTTCCCAGGGTGTAAGGGGACAGTCAAGTGACAGTAGGCCCACTCATTGTTTCCTAAATCTTCTCTGGGACCTCTTTTCATGGGGAAAAGTAGCTGGAAAGCTGCCCACTGGAAAAGGACCTGGGAGTGTTGGTTGACAGCAGCTGAACATGAGCCAACAGTGGCTAACAGAATCCTGGCTCGGATCAGCCATGGTGTGGCCAGCAGGAGCAGGGAAGGGATTGTTACCCTGCAATCAGTGCTGGTGAGGCTGCATCTCGATTCCTAGGTTCAAGTTTGGGGTCCTCACCACAAGAAGGACATCAAGATGCTGGGACCCAGGTCTAAATGTGCATTTTGGGGCAGAGCTGCTCGTCAGTCATATTTGGTTTATTTTAGGTTTAGACTCTTTTTGTTACTGATTTCACCACACAACAAGAGCTGCATTATTCTTACTAGAAACTTCGGGTGATCACATTTGACATCTGACCCTCCCAGACTCAACCCTTGCCCAGAGCTGATTCAGAGCTGCTGGTCTTACTCGCTCTTCCTATGTTCCTCATCCAGCCTTCATCAGATTGTGAGGGCTTTTATCACTGGTCATTGATGGGATGGATTCATCGTGAGATGTTGCCAGAGTCCACTGACCATTTTAAGCCTTCAGGCGTGGTGATACATGTTCAGTTCTGTTCAGGCAGATTAGCACCCAAGGGGCCTGTAAAGTCTTAAATGACTTGCATGACCCACGTTGTGTTTATTCCTCCCCTGGTTTTTAGCTCTCATGCCCTTGAAAATCCCTGGATGGAGGCTGGTACGAGAACTCTTTGGGTATGTGGGGATTACGCTGGAGGGTGGGTACTCCGATCGGAGTAGGGGGAGACCAGGGGACTGTCCCAGCCCCCCTCCCAGCAGTTTCACTCTGAGAAGACTCATAGTGTTAGTGTGATGGGACTGATGGAGAAAGGGTTAAGAGAGGGGAGACACTCCTAATCTACACTAGCCCCCAAACCCACTGCCTCTTGTCCAAAAGAACCATGCGAGGCAGAAGCTTTGTCCCTAATGTACAGCTGTGCCAGCACACGGCCTGCAGTCCTGCCTCTCTGAATCATGGAGCCAATGCACCCTTGTGCTTCCCTGTACAGTAAACAGAAATGTCTCAAAGCCCAGCAAGACGGCTGGACTCGATGATACGATGGGTCTTTTCCAACCTGGTGATTCTATGATTCTGTGGTGGTGATTCTATAAAGAAGCCAGTGTGGGGCTCAGGCAGTTCTGCACAGTGAACAGAAATACCCCAAAGCCCTGGGCTTCCCAGAATCTGCCCTCCCACAACCTGTGACCTCCCAGGGACAAGGAGAAGCCACCATTTTTTTGCTCAGCATCTCTATTTCCCCCATGGAAAAAAGGAAAAAAGAAGAGACTAATGTACTTTGAAACCACTTTTCATCGATGGTGTTTTTTTCCTTTCCACCAATGGAAAGGAAACCAACCTGAAAGGAGGTTGTAGAGAGGAGGGAGCTGGCCTCTTCTCCCAAGTGACAGAGAACAAGAGGGAATGACCTCAAGCTCCACCAGGGGAGAATTAGGCTGGACATCAGGAGGAAGTTTTTCACAGAAAGGGTCATTGGGCACTGGCAGAGGCTGCCCAGGGAGGGGGTTGAGTCACCTTCCCTGGAGGTGTTTAAGGGACAGATGGACAAGGTGCTGAGGGACATGGTTTAGTGTTTGATAGGAATGGTTGGACTCAGTGATCCGGTGGGTCTCTTCTAACCTGGTGATTCTATGATTCTATGGGTGCAGTTCTCAATTCCCTCTCCTGGAAGCAGAGTAGGGCTGTGCAGGGGCAGGAAAGGTCTCCAACACTTCAGAGCCAGATTTTCCAGAGCAACGCAGACCAGCAATTGCCACGTGGTTCTCAGCAGCACCACCAGTTTACACCTCATGTGGATGTGGCTGCTTAATTTCTGAGGTACCTTGGAAACTGCGAGTTGCTTCCTCCAACCTTGCCCCTCCTCCACACTGATCAGCTGCAATTTCTGCAGCCAGCCGGCTGATTAGAAAAGGCAAATGAATTCTTTCATTAGAAGAAGCATTGTTATAATTAGGGGAGAAATTTGGTACTGATGTCGTCTAGAAAAGGAGAACTGAGCGAAGCCACCCCCATTTGATACTGCTTTAAGACCTTGTTATTTAAAAAAAAAATAATCGTGTATGTATATTTTGTTGGCAGTTTTTTGTGTATTTGCTGGCCATGCTGAGCTACAGCAGTTTGTTAATATAAATAAAAATCATCATTATCATAATTCATTGCAGAAATATTCAAGAGGTCACGGAGATATTTTGGGAGATGTTGGTGAATCAAAACAAATTGCATTTTCAGCAGCTGGCATTTCCAGCTCCTGCACGGTCCTGAGCAATAGGCTGGAGGAAGAAATAAATAGAGAGGCAGAAAGATAAATCGAGAGCACCAGATAGACGGGTTTATGTAGCATTTTCATGTATCATTGTTGGGTGACACGGTGTGAGTTATCTCTGTAATTACAGCCCTCCCAGACCCCGCAGAGAGCACCTGCCAGGAGATGCCTGTCCCTGCTGGAGGGGGAAGCAGAGGGCAGCAGCTTCATGATGGGCTGGATGCTTCCCACACGCTCCCACACAGCGATCTGGGTGGCTGACTGGGATTGTCTCTGATGTCGGGACTTTGGTGCAGAAGAGGATGGCAGCAGCCTCCAGACATCACATCTTGGGGAAGAGTGGTTGGAAAGCTGCTGAGCAGAAAAGAACTTGGGTGTTCTGGTCAACAGAAGCTGAACATGAGCCAGCAGTAGCACAGGTGGCCAGGAAAGTCAAGAGCATCCTGGCTTGAATCAGCCGTAGGGTGACCAACAGGAGCAGGGAAAGGATTGTCCCACTAGACTCAGTGCTGGTGAGGCCACAGCTCGAGTCTTGGGGTCAGTTCTGGGCCCTTCACTCCACGGAGAATATCGATGGGCTGGAATGCATACAAAGAAGGAGAACAGAGCTGTGGAACAGTCTGGAGCCCAGAGGCTGTGGGACCTGGAGCTGTTTAGAATCACAGAATCGCACAATCACAGAAGTTTACAATAGTTTGGGTTGGAAGGGACTTGGAGGATCATATAGTTCCAAATCCCTGTCATGGAGAGGGACACCACCCACTGGATAAAGCCAGAGAAGACAAGACTGTGGGGAGATTTCATTGCTGTCCGCGGCTCCTGGAAAAGGAGGCTACAGCACGGCAGGTGCTAGTCTCTCCTCTGAAATAACAAATGACAGGACTCAAGTTGTACCAGAGGAGGTTTAAGCTGGGACAAAGTAGATACTGAGACAAAAAGGAGGAAAGAACATAATTAAGCCTTCCAGCTTTCATTCTAAAATTTCTACAGCAATTGGAAGAAGAAGAGACAAACTTAAGAAAGGTTTGGGCTGAAGAGCACAACTTAGTTTAAATAGCAAGAGGCACTTTAGGTAAGGTCTCATTTTTGGATCATACCATGGAGCAGCAAGGAGAGGTGGCCGAAAAATCAAAGCATCACCTGAGGAACAGACAGACATGAAAAAACAGTGCTCCGAAAAATCCCAGAGCACAGGATATTCCATAGAAGAAAGGAATCCAATGGGAGAACTTAAGCTCTGGGGAACTTTGATGGCTAGTGATGCAGCATTCCTAAAACCTCACTGGGATCAATTCCCAGAGAAAATGGGATGCAATGCTGCCCTAGCAGGATATCCCAGCTGCAAGCACTGCTTGATTCATCCTTGGCTCAAACCAGTGCTCTCCATGGAAAGAAAAAGGAATTTTTAGAACTTGTTCTCTCTTCCACTTCCAGTTGCCAGGAGAGGTGTGCTACACGGTGAGGTCACAGTGAGGGGACCCACGCATCACAGTGACCAGGAAGCACTTATCTTGGTGCTGCCCAGGCACTGACGCTTCAGACGCCACAGCTCCTCATCCCACTGACAGGCAGGACTCAAGTCTCACTTGTCAGGGAAAGGACTGAGGCTCCAAGCTCTACCAAAGCTCAGCAATGAGACAAAACACAAGGTCACCATCACCAGACTCATCCTCCGACCTGGAGGAACCACATTGTGCAGGTTCAGAAAGATCCAGCCCTGCTTCTACCTGCACCTTCCTCAAGAAGCTCTGGAAGGTCATCACCAGCCCTCACTTCCAGTCCGTCTGGTGGGGAGACAATGGAAACTGCGTGGTCATTGCAGAAAATATGTTTCAAAAGGGAGTGCTGAGGAAGATAGGACCCAACAGGATTTTTGGATGCAAGTACATGGCAGACTTTATTGCCCAGCTGACCCTCCATGGATTCAGCAAAATGGAAGAGGAATCCAGCATCTCTGTACCTGTGGAGGAGCTGCAAGCAATAACAGCAGCAGGACAAACTCTGGGCCAGGTAAGGGAGTTCCTCTCACTCAAAAAATTGTCAGGAAAGTCAGTGGGGAGAGGGTCCCGTTCAGAGAGAATAAACCTTTCCCAGGCAGCCAGGGAGGATGAGGATGAGAGCACATGGCCCAATTTGGTCTCAGGGCCATTGTCAGGAATTCTCCATGCAGGAATCTGAAGGTGCAGAAGTGCTGATTAGAGGGATTTTGTCATGGTAGAGAAACACCATCACAGTCCCATCGCTTGGGGCTCTTTTTGTGCTCACTCTGTATCTGGTTGTACCAAGAGTTTCATTCTTCTTGTGGTATCTGCTGAAAGATGACAAGAAACACCTCAACAACACGTTATTCCCAACATGACCACTGCACGCAGAGGGGGTAGAAAACCAGTGGTATTTGAGGTTCTCCATCAGTTCTCAGGCTTTGGAAAAATTTGTTTCTTTGCTCCCAAATGCTGAGAACTCCAGTGTGGTCATTCCTTAAAGAAGCTCAATTCAAACATTCGATTCAGGAGAACCTCGAGGTATCCAAGGTCCCCTGGATCCCTTTGTCACAGCCATGCATGTCTTTCCTGATGTAAATGCTTGACTAGGGAGTCTTGGTTTTGCCCTTTCCAGGAATGATGGCACTGACTCATCTCCTTTATATTCTGCAGCTGCACTTCTTCTACAGCCCCTTCTTCAACAGAGATCACCCTGACCTCCTCAGGATGTGCAGGGAATGCCCTGCGGAAAGAGAGCAAGCCCAGGCTGCAGCTCCAAGGAGCCCAAGGCAGGGGGGCAAATGCAAAATGAAGAGAAGACATCTTGCTCTGGCAACAGCAGGAGGTGCAGAGGAGGAGAATGGACCCCAGACCTGTGCATCCTCCAACCTCATAGGAATCCATTCATGGGCAGCAGGAGAGGAAGAGGAGGATGATCTCCAGAACCGTGCAACACCCAGAGGCACAGCGAGTGACCCGAGGCCTGACCCAGATGCCCCGAGCACCAGTGGTGGTCCAGCCCCGGCCAAACGCCGCCGTAGAAACAGCCTCGATGGAGTCCAGGAGGTGGCTCCAGCTCATCCTTCACCTCCACCCGAGCGTCGCTCACCTCCCGCCCCACTCTTCATTGGGCCCCCTCCACAACTAGATTGGTGGCCCAATCCTGATGCTGGGCAGGCAGCCAGGAATGGCCTGATTCCATTCCACCCTCCAGAGCCCGCAAGGGTTGGACCACCAGCACCTGGTGCTGCTCCCCGGCCAGCACCACCGCAGCGCCCAGCTCCAAACTTGCACCACTGCCCAACCTGCTACTGCCCACCAAACCCCCAGGTTGCCAGCCAAGGGGATGGATGTTAGTTGGGGCAGGACTATAAACAGCAGGAATCTTTGGAATTGATTGACATAGTTTTAGAAACATGTTAACCTAGGAATAAGTAATGAAATATTGTTTGGTGTCAATAATAAAGCTTTTCAAGTTCATTTTTGTCATGAGCCTGCATTTCTGTTTAGGGTTGTTGTTTCCTGAGTGCAGGACCCAGTGCTGATATGCATTGATGCACATCCTGTAGCCCTCAGCGCATGAGTCCAACTATACTGAGGTCCCTTCAGAGTCATTTACTCCTTGAGCAGATTGATACTCATGCCCAACTTGGTGTCACCTGCAAATGGACTGAGGGAGCTCTCCATGCTCTTTCATATTGGTAAAGAGATTAAACAGAAAGAGCCCCATCACAGAACCTCTGCAACATCCTCGCTGACTGGTTCTGACTTGTGAACTCTGCTTACTCTCTGATCTCCTATTTCAGATGCTGGCAGCTAGACCTATCAATACCTTCGTTGTATTCCTTATAAAAAGGTGCAGAGAAACACCTAGATGTCAGAGGAGTGACAGAGCAACAAGCTTTTGAACAACAAGTAACCTTCACTTCTTCAAGCTTGTCAGACCTATGTCCAAACATTTAGAATAATAACTTCTTTCCAGGCTCAATCCATGCATCTCACAGATCTCATTTCTCCTATAACACTTCTCAGGGACCCATGTCCATGAAACAAAGAGAAGGGTCCAGTTTCTCTTCTGCTCCTGGGCTCTATAATGTTAATGGGATGGTTTAGCCAGGTAGGTGAATTTGTCTGAATTCTGAGACACTCCTGGGATTCCTGTGGGGCTGGAGAGGGACAAGACACACTCCCTGAGAAGGGTTGCAGCGATTTTGCAGGCCGCGAAGCTTAGCAGTGAGTCTGTTTGGCATGAAGCGCTAGAGATCTCTCCCATAGCTCAGTACCCACCTACGTCCCAAGCAAGTCCAGAGAAGTCTTCCTGGCTCTGAGTAAGCCTTCAAACTCCTGAACCATGGCTGGTCCTACAGCACTAATATTGCATAAATACCTGATGCGATACGGCATCACATTCTCCATCCTATTTTTTGGCTCAGGCTGGCGAGGCAGCCAGTGCAGACCATCTGCACCATTCTTCCTCCACACCCTCAGCACTCATCTCCGACATGCTTTCTCTTGGGAGTGAAACACCTCTTCTTCTGCCCTGGAGCACCGTCCTGCCCATCTGACCTTCCTGTGAGCCAGGAGCTTCCACAGCTGCTTCCAAGGAGGCGAAGGCAGAGAGCTCCCAGCTCCTGCTGGCTGTCACTCTGCCAATCCTCCAGCCAGCAGCCGCTCGGGGAAGGAGCGTTGCCATCGCAGGCAGCAGCCAGGGGGCCAAATCCTTCCAGGAAAATGTAATCACTTCCAATAAGCACAAAAGCAATTTAGAGGAGAGCTTTGTGGCTAGAGATTACAAAGCCCAGAGGCCATGTGTGCTCAGCAGCTCTCTTCAGTCTGGAACAGAGCAGGGAGGCTGGCAGCTCCTATCCATTCTGCTGCTCGCCTGGAGCTGTTCCATGCCAGAAGAAGAGTGTGGACCATTCTCTGTCAACACGACCAAGGCAGGCTGAGCACAGATCCTCAGCCTGCGAGGGTTGCCTGGCTTCTGGCTGTCAGCTGGGGCTGGGCACTGAGGGGAGAAGGCTGGATCTCTGTAACCTTGAAAAGAGCAGCTCAAATTTTCATATGCATTGTTCAGCTAGAGACACTTTCACACCACCTTTGCACTTTGGGTTAATCGTCTGCCCAAGAAAAAAGATGTAACAAGTGATGCTGTTGTCCTGCTGAGCACCAGTCGTCTACAGGCAGGAACGGAAGGACCAGCAGCACAGAGGAACATCTCATATCTGAAAGGTACCAGTGAGCCCTTGGTGCCCGGTCTGCAAACAAGAGCCACGAAGCTGGTGAAGGGGCTGGAGAACAGGCCCTATGAGGAGCGAGTGAGAGAGCTGGAGGTGTTTATCCTGGAGAAGAGGAGGTTGAGAGGAGACATCATTACTCTCTACAACTACCTGAAAGGAGGTTGTAGAGAGGAGGGAGCTGGGTTCTTCTCCCAAGGGACGGGGGACAGGACAAGAGGGAATGGCCTCAAGCTCCTCCAGGGGAGATTTAGGCTAGAGATTAGGAGGAAGTTTTTCACACAGAGGGTCACTGGGCACTGTCAGAGGCTGCCCAGGGAGGTGGTTGATTCACCTTCCCTGGAGGTGTTTAAGGCACAGGTAGATGAGGTCCTGGTTGGACTCGATGATCCGATGTGTCTCTTCCAACCTGGTTGTTCTATGATTCTATGAAGCTGGGAGCTGACTGCAGCTCTCCATATCCCTGAAGCAACCTCTGCAGTTGGTCCTTGTTTGAGAGCAGCCACACTGCGTGTGACAGAGCATGGAGGTCTCCTTCCCTTCTATAGAACAGAGTCTGCTCAGGATGGGGTCAAGAGCAAAAGGATTGTCTGAAAACCCATCTTCTTGGGAGCTTGTGTCCCACATGTGCCCTCTGAGCTGTTTGTCTATCACTGCCAGCTGCTATCACGCTGGTTCTACTGCTCCAGTCCATTTGCTGTGAACCTGGAAAGAGGAAAAGCTTTTTCCCCCTTGGCTGAGAGATGATGCCAGCTCACAGGACAAAGTGGTTTTCTCCTGTGTCATCCTGAGTCAAAAAGTAAGGGAAGTGCCAACGTCTGGGATTTCATAAAGGATTCCACCAGAACTTGTCTTGGAAAGTGAGAGTCTAATGATGTTCATGAGATGAGTCTCCTTTCCAAATCAGATTTCAAAGTATTCATCTTTATGAAAAGTTTCATGATAATTAGCTTCAATTTCCAAACAAGAGGTCAGTTGAACTGGAAAACAGATAATTTTTTTCTCCTTTGAGAACATCAAAACACTTTGTTTTGACAACTTCAGAACTCCTTCCAATTTTTTTCTGAGTCAATAAATTAATCAAAAGCGACCTTCTCTTAAAGCAGTGTCAGCTTTGAAAAAAATCAGTATTTTCCAGTGGAAAAAACGCAATTCATCCAAAAATTTCTACCGTGCTTTCAGCCTGACTTCTTGTCTGTGTGCCTCTCTTATACTGCATTCCCAATAATGACGATCTGAGCTGGATTAATTAAAAGAGGCAAGGAGACAAAGTCAGGAGCAATTCCAATCCGAGCAGGAAAAACAAAAAGCAGTTTCTGAGATACATTGAGAATGTTTTTCTTTTTCCTTGTTTCTACCAGTCAGAGGTTGAGCAGACTTCATGGTGTGTCCACAGGGAGAGTTCCCTTTTCTGCAGCCTGTGACCCTTGAAATCCCCCTGTCTCCAGCGAGCGTGCGTTCTCTATTCATTCCCATTTCCCCCAAACACAGGCTTTGGCTACCAAGCCTATAAACACACCTTTATCACTGATGCAGCCCAGGAGGTGCTTTAAAAAATCCTCACACCTCACTGAGACTTCACTTGAGCAACTCGGCTGGGAGCAGGCAGCAATCCAGGATGCACGTAGATGAGTCTGGAGTAACTCCACTGTTTGCAGTGGGCGTGTAAAGGCACATTAGAAGTGGAGTCTGTAGAGAAGCTCTGGTTTCTGTAGGATTTGTTTACACTGAAGAGACTGAGAGGGAAATGAGGACACTAATACCGGCAAGCAGTACTCTGTGGCAAGCTCTGTGCAGTGGCTGATTGCGATATTCTGTGAACTTGGATTTGGGAGGATCCACCTTTTCTGGCATCTCCTTGCACTACAGAGTGCAGGATGCAGCACTCACAGCCCAAAGGGAGGAGTTTAATCCTCTTTGTGCTGGTGCCCAGGGGTTTGCCTGGGTGTCTTGTGCAGCAGTGGCTGGATAAGCACTCAGCAAACCAGCCAGAGAGAGGATGCGGTGCCCTTTGGATGGTTGCTCTGTGTGAGCATCAGACCTGGAATGGGGGTCTTCTGAGTGCTCATCCCTCCAATGAATCCATGAGATTGGGGAAAAAAAGACCATCCAGAGAGTAGGAATCTTGCACTCAGAAGAGCTTTCATCTCAAATTGAATATTCCTCGAATACTTCTTGAATCCTTGGGTCAGTTGGGGACCCCTCACCACAAGAAGTATGTTGAGGCTCTGGAGTGAGTCCAGAGAAGAGCAACGAAGCTGGGGAAGGGGCTGGAGAAGAAGAGGAGCAGCTGAGAGAGCTGGAGGTGTTTATCCTGGAGAAGAGGAGGCTGAGAGGAAACCTCATTGCTCTCTCCAACTCCCTGAGAGGAGGTTGTGGAGAGGAGGGAGCTGGGCTCTTCTCCCAAGTGACAGGGGACAGGAGGAGAGGAAATGGCCTCAAGTTCCACCAGGGGAGGGTCAGGCTCGACACCAGGAAAAAGTATTTCATGGAAAGGGTCATTGAGCAGTGGGAGAGGCTGCCCAGGGATGTGGTTGACTCACCTTCCCTGAAGGGTTTAAGGGATGGGTGGACGAGGTGCTGAGGGACATGGGTTAGAGATTGATGGGAATGGTTGGACTCGGTGATCCAGTGGGTCTCTTCCAACCTGGTGCTTCTATGATTCTATGATTCCTCACACACACTACTCATTCAAATAGCTCTTTGCTCCCAAACAAGGCAACCTCACCCATGCTTCCCATAGGGAAAAAGCCTTCCTCCTCTAAGTTGTGCTGTGGGAAGACACCAACTGGATTGAGGCAGAACCACACAGCGGTTGGACTCTCCATGCCTGTGCCTGTTTTATTTCACCTGCATTAGCTATGTGACCACAGAGATTTGGGGTAGATGGGTAGAGTGTTTCTGGTTGCCAGTGGCACTGAAACAGAATTATTCCTTCTGCGAATACAGAGCCTTGTGTGAGCCAACCCAGAGAGAGTAGGATAGTAGTGATGTACTGGGTAAATCTGCCTACTCCAGCTGTACAGGGTGTTAATATAAAGCAGACAGAAACCACATAATCCACGTGAGTGCCTTAAAATCACCCTAGGTGTAAGGAGTGCCTGAGGAGGCAAAGAGCGAGCAGTGCAGTGCAGGGTTTGGCTGTGTGGCCTCAGGTGGGCCTGATTCTGCTCTCAGAAAGACAATGACCAGCCTGGAGGTACAACTTGTTTTCTCTGAGGGTCAAAAGAAAACAAGAGCCAAGCTCCTTGCTAGGATTCAGGACTAGTTTGCTAACGTCTGCAGGGACACTGATGGAGAAGAGAATTCCCATCATATGCTCTGCCATGGCCTAGAGTCCCCTAGTCTCCTGGGACCATGGGCAGAGGGTCCCTGGACCAAAGGGGAATTGTCTGCCTTGGACCTCTGCCCCCTGAAAGTGCCTCCTGCCACCGCTTTAAATGAAACCCCTCGTGCAAACAAGCCCAAATTCCCAAAGGACTCCCACCTTCACCCGCCTCCTCCAATCAGCTCCCCGAAACACAAATCCTGACACAGCCACCACGCACACCACCTTTGAATAAAGTTGCCATAGTTACTGGTGCCTCACAGCAGCAGGCTGAGCTCATTAAAATGATTTGAATGGCTACCCTATAATCAAACCACTCGGGGAGGGGAGGTCTGGCTGGGAGGAAAGCCCTGGAACGTGATGGGCTGCAGCCCCCGTGGTGGTAGGACTGCCGGAGAGCAGCTCCAGTGACCGCAAACCTCACAGGAGAGGCAGAGGAATCAGGTAGATCTGGGGCATCCCAGAGGGAGGGCAGCACATGCTCTCCACGCTGTGCTGGTCCCTTTTGGAGGCAGAGGTGGGCACTGGGCTCCCCTGCCAGGGTATCCTTCCCTGTTGTGAACACAGTCACAGCCTCCCTGCTACATCTTTCCTCCACAGCCTCAGCAGGGAGGGTTTCCCACGCTCTGGAGCAGCCCAGTAACCGATGCTGGGGGTCCAGCTTCTCTGAGAAGAGTTGTTTGAAACATGAGCTAGAGTCTTCATCCTTATTCAATCCATACTTAACAAATTCCTGTTTAACAAAACAGCATCTTTTTTTTTTTTTTAATTCACCCTGAAACATTCAGCCAAAATAAGGTTTCATTCACTTTTAGGGTTTTTTTTTCACCAAAACAATTCTAAGAAGAAATAGTATTTTGGCATTTAGGTTAAACCAAACAAGAATTAAGATACAAATAAGGAATTATCATGGACTACATGAAAAAAAAAAAAATCCCCAAAGATCATAGAAATATAGAAACATGGAATCATAGAATAGCTTGGGTTGGAAGGGACTTTAAAGATCATCTAGTTCCAACCTCCCTGCCATGGGCAGGGACATCTCTCCACCTCCCACTGGATCAGGCTGCCCAAGGCCCATCCAACCTGGCCTTGAATCCCTCCAGGGATGGGGCAGCAACAACATCCCTTGGCAACCTGTTTCAGTGTCTCACCACTCTCATGGTGAAGAAATTCTTCCTAATATCTAATCTAAATCTGCCCCTCTTCAGTTTATACCTGTTCTCCCTTGTCCTATCACAACAAGCTTCTATGAATAGTCCCTCTCCAGCTTTCTTGTAGGCTTCTTCAGATACTGGAAGGTCACTGTAATATCTCCTCTGAGCCTTCTCTTCTCCAGGCTGAACAAGCCCAACTCTCTCAGCCTGTCCTCATAGGGAAGGTGCTTTGGTGCTTGGATCATATTTGTAGCCTCCTCTGGACCTGTTCCAACAGCTCCATATCCTTCTTATGTTGAGCATTCCAGAACTGGATACAGTACTCCAGATGAGGTCTCGCAAGAGGAATAAAGGGGCAGAATCCCCTCCTCAATCTGCTAGTCACAATTCTTTGGATGCAGCCCAGGATGCTGTTGGCCCTCTGGGCTGTGAGGCTGGCTCATGTCGAGTTTGTCATCAACCAGCAGCCCCAAGTCTTTCTCTGCAGGGCTGCTCTCAATCACGTCATCCCTCACTGTGTACTAAAAATGGGGATTGCCTCGACCAAGGTGTAGGACGTTGCACTTGGCCTTGTTGAACATCATGAGGTTCTTACAGCCCCACTTCTCCTGCCTGTCCTGGTGCTTCTGGATGACATCCCATCCTCCTGGTGTGGCAACTACACCACTCAGCTCGGTGTCATCTGCAAACACACTGAGAGTGCACTCAATCTCACTGTCAATATCACTGATGAAGATATTAAACAGCACTGGTCCCAGTACGGACCCCAGAAGGACACCACTGGTCATGGATCTCCATCTGAAATTTGAGCCATTGACCACTACTCTTCGAATACAACCATCCAAGCAGTTTCTTGGCCTCCGTACCATCCACCCATCAAATCCATATCTCTCCAGTTAAGAGAGGAGGATGTTGTGGAGGACTGTGCAAAGGCTTTACAGAAGTCAGATCACATCCCTTGGTTTTCCCATGTCCATTTCTGCAGTTTCCCCATCATAGAAAGCTACTAGGTTGGTTATACAGGATGTGCCACTGGTGAAGCTGTGCTGGCTGCCATTAATCACCTCCATGTGCTTTAGCAGAGCTTCTAGGAGGATCTGTTCAACGATCTTCCCAGGCACAGATAATGTCATAGAATCATGGAATGGTTTGCGCTGGAAGGGACCTCAAAGCCCATCCAGTTCCACCTCTTGTCATGGGCAGGGACATCTCCCACTGCATCAGGGGCTCCAAGCCCCATCCAATCTGCCCTTGAACCCCTCCAGGGATGGGGCAGCCGCCACTGCTCTGGGCAACCTGTGCCAGGGCCTCCCCACTTTCACAGCAAAACATTTATTGCTAAGATCTCATACCATTCTCCCTCATCCTGTCCCTGCACTCCCTGATCACGAACCCCTCCCCAGCTTTCCTGGAGCCCCTTTCAGTAGCGGAAGCTGCTCTATGGTCTCCTCGCAGCCTTCTCTTCTCAAGTCTGAACAACGCCAGCTCTCTCAGCCTGTCCTCAAGCAGATGCTGCTTGTTTCTGCAAGACAGCATGGGTGAGGCCACCGCTGGCTGCGTGCAAATGCAAAATCTGTGGGAGGAGAAGGCACGGTGCTCCCAGGGGTTTTGTTGCTGGGAGATAAGTGATTCCCGGTTCCCTCGGGATGGAAAGCCCCTTCTCTGCTGAACATCACCAGCTGTCCTGGGGAGTTTAGCAGTGCCCTGTCACTGATCTGGGCTGTGCACGGACCCAGTTCCATCTCTGCCCAGTTAAGCAAATGCCTTCACCAGGTAGGCCCACGGAGGGGTGTGAGGGCATTGATCCTCCCCATGTCATGATGCTCCCTTGAAATGGGTAGAGACTCTTGAGCACCTCCCCAGCTCCAGGGTGGATGCTGTGGTGGTGTCTGCGAGCCGCCCACCTCAGAATAGCCCCAGCAGCATATGAACACTTTTCCTGCTGGGAGTAATGAGCTGACTGCTCTGTTGGTTGGGGTCAACTGGCAGAGCTGGGCTGTGTGGGGCAGCCAGGGCTTTCACAGAGATGTTTTGTTATGCATGTTGAGGTTCCCTGGGTGACGTGGGCTTCTTTAAGCAGCAACGGCAGCTCCTCTTGCTTTCCACTGGTGTTTCCCCACAGCACAGAACCCATCAGCAGCGGCTCCCAGGAGGCTGAGAAGCCTGCTCTGCTCCTCAGAGCTCGCTGCGCTCCCCTCCCCACGGCAGGCACAGCCCCGCGCCCCTCGCTGTGCAGAGAGCTATCAGGGTACACGGATAATCTTTTACTCTTCAGTACAAATAATTTATTACATTAAAATAACGTTTTTAAAAAATGAGTACTTTGGGAATAATTCAGGCTCGCCTGCGGAGGCATTTTTCAAAGTGCCATAATAGGCACTTAGAAATGGGTGGTTATTTTTATTCTCCGAGCCTGTCAAGAAGCTGATGGATCGAATTGGCTGATGACAAGGCAGCTGAGTGCTCATAGACGGAGACCACAGCGTGAATGCCGAGCCTGTTACAAATGAGCAGTCAACTCAGGTCGTAGCTCTTGCCAAAGTGCCAGCACCTCTGCAGCCGGATCTTGCTGTCCCTGGGGTGAAGGTGACTGGGAGCAGTGATGTCTAAGTGGGCAGCTCCCAGCAGTGAACACCCCTTTTCTCTACAGCTCCATCTCAACAACAGGGAGCAGCAGCACCTACACCCCTCTCCATCTCAGTTTAATCAAGATACCTCTTCCTGCACTCCCCACCTTTCTGCCAGGACAAGTGCCCCAGGGACAACACATGCTAGTTCCTCTCCCACCCCTGCCTTACTCACTCCCCTCAGGGGTGTCCCAGTGCCCCACTTCAAGGGTTAAATCCTGTGTAAGGGCTAAACCTTTCCCTCCAGAGCCTTTTCGCTTAGCTTTGTCCCGAGTTCACATAGCCAAGATCAGATGGACATGGGAGAGGGGAAGGGGAGAGGCTGCTGGCAGGACCTCCAGGCATGAGAAGCCCCCAGTCTCCTGTAGAGCACCGACCAACTGTGGCAGATGTCCAGACTTATCTCCCCCAACGTGGCTTTCCTCACATCACAGTTTTCTCCCTTCTCATGCTCCTTACCATGGTCAAAAATAAACCCTCTTCCTCTTTCTTGCCCCAGTGCTGGCAAAGCAGCTATGAACGTTACAACCACAGACCTTCTGCTGTGTCAGGGAGCCTGGCAAAGCAGTGGATGGACTCTGGAGATGTGTGCCCAGAGACTGGCAAGCATCACCTTTCTCCTGGAGCAAGGCTGGCATGGCTGGGAGCATCCCAGCTTGCACATGGCTGGCTCTTGGATGGAAGGATTTGCTGCACATCAATTAAAACTCACAGCCTCACTGCATCTGCTGGCTCCTCATTATCCAGTTTCACACATGGAAATCTGATTTCCAGGGAGCTGGAAGGCAAATGTCTAGTTCAGACTCAAGAAGGGTCCTGATCCATGGCAGCCCAATTCCTCACTCTCCACATTCCCTGATCCCCACAACCCATCTGCTGGAGAACCACAGCTCCTCATCTGTGCCAAACCACGGCTGTTACACCAGCAGGAGCAGACCTTTTGGGCTCCTCCTTCAACAACACAGACCTCCGTGTCTGAGCTCTCAGCAATCCTCCCTGTCTGCTGCGGGAGCAGAGACACAACATGCAGCCACGTGAAGGTGCTGCCATTCTTAATAGCACACAATACACACACAAAAGTGATGCAGAGCTTGCGTAATGTACATGCAAAGAGGGAAGCTCATAATACTCTTCACCTTCAATGGCTTCACAGCTGTTATACAATGCTTCATCAGGACAGGAGAAATTGCTGCTCTCCATCCCCTCATCCCAGGCAGGAGATCAGGAGATCAGGAGATCTCATCTAGGTCAAACAAGTCACAGAGCAAAGGGATAGAAGGGGCTGGGTGCATCTGGAGCCACTTCCCTGCACCCCCTCCAGGCACTGAACCTGCTTTCCTGCCAGGACAGCACTTTACAGGAAAGCTGGTGGCAAAGTCCATCCCTTGGCTCCTCATTGCAACCAAAGAATTGGAAGAGTTGCCCTGATCCAGGGAGACTCCAGGGAGTCTGGGGGTCAGATCCTTCCCTGGCCTCAGCCTGCAATCACAGCCTCAAAGTAGGGCAGGAAAAAAGCCTGGTCTTCCCACAGCCTCCTGTCTAGGAGCAGAGCCTTTGCTAAGCAAAAGGTCCCATAACCTTGCATGCAGATCAGCCAACAAGTTGAGCCATGGCTTAAAGCACATCTTACTCCACCTCTTTCCCAGCCCCTGTGCATGCTGCATGCCTCAGGTGGCTTCCCGAGATATCTTCTAAAATCAGCTCTGGTGTGAAAAAGCCAGCTAATCATGTTAAGTCAGAGAGCTTGGAGAGCAAGGAGAGGCGAGGGAGGAAGAGCTGCAGGTGGACCTGCTGAGCCTTTGAGCCGTGTGAATAATTGATAAAGCCATTCAAAAGGGCTCGTGCTGCAGTGCCCAGGCCTCAGCCAGCCTGGCCTCACTTCCTACTGCTTACACTTTCCCATGCTCAGCGACAAGCAGAGCATCCATCGGAGCCTTCCTGTGCCTGCCTGAGCAGGATCCATCTGGGAACCAAGGCAAAGACTGGATGTAGAAACATCTCCCGCAGCAGCTCTCCTGGGGCAGACAGAGCAACCCTGGTCTGTCTGGCTGAGTCTGAGTCCTTCCTGCACTTTACAGAGACTTAGAAGGGGAGATTACAGACCTGGTAGGAAAGTGTGAGGCAAATCCATCTCGAGTTGTGGCCAATTGCCTTAAAAATTTAATTTGTACATAGCTGGTTGTACAAGGTTCCTGCTTGAGGCTGACAGATCCCTGATCCAGGCTGCAGCACGGGAACATATGGGAATGTTAAAAAACTGCTACAATTGCTGAAGGGTTCTCAGAAGACCTGGGAGTGCAGGCTGGAGCACTATGGCTATTCTGGGGAGAGCTGAATTTCAGAGCTCAAAAGTTGCTGCATCTTCTTCTCTCACTGCCTCCTACCTGCAGATTCAAAGCTCTCCTGATGCTCATGAATTGATCTCTGCTCATCTCCACTGTACTGTGGCATAGACCTGGTGGAACACATGCTCAAAGCGGTATTAAGAGCCAGAGGCAGAGCTGACGACTGAGTAACCCTCCATTGCTCTCCTTCCTACTCCAGACTTTTAAATTCCCAGTTTCCTCAGGAACAAATGGTCGGGGTAAGGGGGGAAAAAGCCAATTGTGGAGTTTCAGCTGGGAGTTTTCGATGATCCTGCTTTCTCTGGAAAGGGTTTAGGCCTCTGGGAGAGGTGGACACAGCAGAGCAGCCTGGATGATGCTTCTCTACAGTGTCAGGGAGAGGTCGCAGGGCACACACTAAACCTGCTGTTCCTTGACCCAAAACCTTTGTCTCACCTCCATCACCCTGATATCAGGGCATGTCCAATTAGAAGCAACAGTCACTTTTGGATTTTTTTTGGTTTCAAAAGCTTCATTATGTTGGATTTTTTCTGGTTTAGATTCTCTCCACATCCTGGGTTTAATGTGTCCATGCTGTGGAGGCTGAAAGGGTCAGCATATGATGGGTAATGGTGCTCAGTGGGGACTGGGAAGAGCAGCTGCTCCATGTGAACTTTGCTGTAATGGTGAGTAAGTAAATCACCCACCCGAGCATTCTGGCTTTGTGCAAGTATCCCACATGAGAGGTGCTTTCGCAACAACCTGTGTGTAAGCCAGCACACTGCTGCCCATCCTGTCTCCCCCAAATAAAGAGACCTCTGAGCAGGATCACAGCAAGAAAAGCAGTTCTGCTGAGTGATGAACGCAGCAGCTATTGCTCGGTGAAAAGCCTCAGCTAAAGGCAGAAAGCTGATTAGCAGTGTTTATCTGTAAGTTTAGTCCAGAATCCTGTTGCGGTTACTAGGATGAGAGGTCCTGATTGATGCTGGTGTAGCTTCTACTTGTGAATCCATGAGAACAGCACAGTCTTAGACAAAGGATACTAAAAAAATGTCTGGAGCGGAGCTGGGTCTGCGGTTGCAGACTCAGAGGTGCCATGGGCAGAGATAAGATAGAATCATAGAATCATGGAATGGTTTGGGTTGGAAGAGACCTCAAAGCCCATCCATTTCCACCCCCATGTTGTAGGCAGGGACACCTCCCACTGCATCAGGGGCTCCAAGCCCCATCCAACCTGCCCTTGAACCCCTCCAGGGATGGGGCAGCCACCTCTGACCTGGGCAACCCTGGCCAGGGCCTCCCAACACTCATCATGAAATATTTCTTCCTAATGTCTAATCTAATTCCCCTTTGAATTTAAAGCCATGACCCCTTGCTCTATCACTAGAGACCCCTGGAAAAAGTCTCTCCCCAGTTCCTCTGGAGCCCCTTTGAGTGCTGGAAGCTGCTCTAAGGTCTCCCTGCAGCCTTCTCCAGGTTGAACAACCCCAACTCTTGAAGCCTTTCCTTGGATAGATCTTCACTCTCTTATTGTAGCTGGGAAGAAGTCCGAGGGGTCATCCCCGAACTCTTGCTGACGGCTCTTTCATCTGGGGCAGTGAGATGTTCCCCTGCTCTGGCTCAGGCAGCTCATAAAGGTGCCTCTGTTCACTCGCAGCTGGAGCATGTTGTCATGTCTGTGATTTATTGCGATTAAGGAACACTAGACTGTGGTCTGCAGTAAGCATTAACACGCGGTGCCTCAAGGCATTCCCAGGAACAGATGCAGGCACATGGGCTCAGAGTCCCATTTTTTCAGCCAGCGAGTGGAGAGAGAAGAACAGATCCCGGGCTGTGGTTCAAACAGGGTTGGAAATATTCTCCTAGTAAAAAAGTTTTCCACAAAAATGAGACATCTAAAGACTGAAAGTAGGGGAAAACTTAACACATAGAAGACTGCAGCCAGATGCACTGTGATCCCTATGCACTGCAGTGACTTTGCCCTAGAGCTCTTGCAGAGCAGAGATGTCTCACTCCCTTTGCCACAGGCTTTTGCAGGGAGGGAAAGGGAATTTCTTTCTCCAGGCACCTTGATAAGGGTATTCGCTGCAAAGTCATTGCTTATTGACTTCTCACAGTTCCAAGAAGGGATTTCCTTAATGTAGTGATTTTTTCCTGCCCAGGCCACATTGCTGTCTCTCCCTGCTCCAGTTTAGACCTGTTCAGTTGTTCAAATGTCAGATGACTGATTTGCAGGCTTCTCCGGCCTCAATTGCTTCAATTCCTACCTCAGTTTCCTATGTATGTCATTGTCAGGACATTATTCTGGACTTGCAGGGAGTCCGGAGACCCTTCAGAGGATAATCTGGCTCATGAGATAGTTGGGAGTAGAGCTAGATTCAAGACTAGTCAAGGACTTGCATTCCTGCATTTATATAGAAGGTTACGGGATGGGTCATGTTGAGGCTGTGGCAGTTCAGACCTTTTAACACATCCTTTTGTGAATGGCAGATTTCTGGATGTTTGGTATCAAGGTTTTGTCAGCTCCAGATCCTTGGAAAACTCTTCTTGTTCCTAAGTATGGTGGAAACCAAATGGAGAGTAGTCCTTCTGGAGCTGGATGCATCCCTATCCATGAGATGGAGTCCCTGAACACAACTCAGTGGAGCTGCACATCCGTCACTCACTCCAGTGTCCTGCCCCCTTCAGACAGGACAGCTTTTCCTCTCCTCAGGGTCTGTGTAGGTTTTCTAACAGCTCAGAAGTGTGGGCATCCTAGAGCCTAGTCACTGGGCATCGGGTATCTCAGCTACTATGAGGGTTTTCCACTCCCCTCTCCAGCTGTCTCTGTCCCACACAGGAAGAAACCACCAGAGGACATCGAAGACATGCCTCTCGAACCAGACTGTTGAGGAGGACGTGGTTAAAAAACCTTTCTCATGAATATCAAACCAGTGAGAAAAGAGGAAACACATTAAAATTTGCAATTTCAGCTCTTTTGCAGGAGAAGTGTGAAACATCTTTGAACAACTGGTGAGACAAACACCCAGTGAGACCAAAATGGGATCCTGCCATTAGCCCCATCCCTAACCTCTCTTTATGCTGGGAGGACTCATTCCACCAGAGCTTGAATGGATTATTCTACACTCTCTTTTTTTCCCACTGACCTGCTCCCTGAATGCTTAAATGGCCTTTTGGAGGGCTGGAAGGGTCTTGCTCCCTTTGTTCAGACAACTGGAGGCCCCCTCAGCAGGATAACAGCAGGAGGACAGGCTAACTCCTTCGTTCCCCCTAAATCAGGTATGGTTGGGAGAGATGACACGTTTTTAGAATTCATCCAGGATTAGGGGGGAGATGAGGGAGGTACTTGGGGAGCTGCATATCTCCAGGCTGTCCAGTTTGACTCGTTTCCCCAGTCATGAAATGCCTTTTCCTCTTTTCATAAGATGAATCTGAGGGATGGGGAGGTGGTGGTGGTGTGGGTTTGGGAAGAAACACATTCAGAGGTAAATGAGTTGCTGAAGGTTAACTTCATAGCACTTTTAAGAGCTTGGGAAGGGGCCTTTCTTCCTGAAAATACCAAACCTGTGAGGATGAGGAGGCATTGGCCCAGAGAATTCGCTATTGCCTCCTCCCTGGAGGTGTTCCAGGCCAGATTGGATGAGGATTTGAGCAACCTGATCCAATGGGAGGTGTCCCTGCCCATGGCAGGGGGTGGAACTGGATGGGCTTTGACTTCCTAACCAAAACCATTTGATGGTTCTATGAAAAGAGTATTCCAGGTGCATGCTGCAGGATGCACAGCCAGAGATGCTGAGAGGGGGGGATGTTCCACCCTGGCAGAAAGAGTAGCTGAGATGGGAGTCTGAGTGGGCAGTGGACCAAAAATGAAAGCAGGGCTTGAACTGCCTGATTTTAGCACCTTCAGCCTGGTGGAGAGTCACATCTCTGGGGCAGGCAGTAGAGGACTCTGGTTCTTGTGCCATGAACCCAAATATGAACCAAAAAGTGGCTGAGGACTCAGTGTATGAGAGCAGTGAAACACTTCTGTCTTTCCTCCCCTTTGCTCCATCTCCAATGCACTAACTTTTCTTGCCAGGACCATTAGCTCCAGCTTGGGTGATGCCCTTAAATGGATCAGGGGGATCTGATTCTTCAGTTCTATCCTTGGACACCAAGCTGACCCATTCACATCCAGCTAATCATAGAATCATAGAACAACCAGGTTGGAAGAGACCCACCAGGTCATCGAGTCCAACCATTCCTATCAAACACTAAACCATGTCCCTCAGCACCTCATCCACCTGTGCCTTAAACACCTCGAGGGAAGGTGAATCAAGCACCTCCCTGGGTAGCCTGTTCCAATGCCCAATGACCCTTTCTATGAATTTTTTTTCCTAATGTTCAGCCTGAACCTCCCCTGGTGGAGCTTGAGGCCATTCCCTCTTGTCCTGTCCCCTGTCCCTTGGAGAAGAGCCCAGCTCCCTCCTCTCCACAACCTCCTTTCAGGGAGCTGGAGAGAGCAATGAGGTCTCCCCTCAGCCTCCTCTTCTCCAGGATAAACACCCCCAGCTCTCTCAGCCGTTCCTCATAAGGCCTGTTCTCCAGCCCCTTCCCCAGCTTCGTTGCTCTTCTCTGGACTCGCTCCAGAGCCTCAACATCCTTCTTGTGCTGAGGGGCCCACAACTGAACACAGGATTCGAGGAGCAGTCTCACCAGTGCTGAGTCCAGAGGGAGAATAACCTAACTGGACCTACTGGTCACACCGTTTCTGATCCAAGCCAAGATGCCATTGGCCTTCTTGGCCACCTGGGCCACTGCTGCCTCATGCTCAGTTGCTGTCAACTAACACCCCCAAGTCCCTCTCCTGGCAGTTTCCAGCCAGACTTTTCCTAGTCTGTAACTGCTCAGGGTTGTTGTGCCCCAAGTGCAGGACCCGACATTTGGCCTTGTTAAACCTCATCCCATTGGACTCTGCCCAGTGGTCCAGCCTGTTCAGATCCCTTTGCAGAGCCTCCCTACCCTCCAGCAGATCACCTTCTCTTCATCCCAGGGAGTAATCCTCAGCTGGGAGTGCCTCCATGAGGTTTACCCCCTTGAACCATGTGTTTAACTATGTCCTGAAGCAGAGATATACCACTGTTCCCAAGAAACCTCAAGGTTGTATTGAGGATGCTGAGATCCTACTGTTTCCTTCTGGGAAACCAAGAAGGACTTGAACCCTTTGGTATTTGCATTTACAGTCCTGCCTGCTCAGCCAGACCTGTCCAGGCCACAGAGGAGGCAGCTCCCAAAGCAGCAGCACCCCAGGAGTTGACTCTGTCCATCCCCACACCCACAGCTCCTTTTCTTTTGTTGCCAGTCCTCAGGCTCTCCATCTCCATCCTCTGAAGCCATTAGTGTGAGCGGCTTCATGCTTCCCTCTAGTGGTCCCAGCCACCCCTCCAGAACCTCTGCTGTCTCCGACACCTCTCAATCCCACTGCACACACCTTGACTGTGTCTGTGTCCCTTACCCAGCCACGTCTCCAGTGCTCTGGCCACATCAACCATGAGAGCAGAGAGCATCTGGATTTGCTGGCCTTGAGGATGGGCCATGGCACAGCTGCTTGAGAAGGAACAGTCCACTCTGAAGCTATGAGCTCAGAAACATGAAACACCCTGATCTGTGGGTGGATCTTTCATCACCGTGCAGGAGTTCCTTGCCCCTGGGGTGCCTGAAGGTCCTTGACACAGAGACTTTGCTTCAGAACAAAATCCTGAGGTTTGTTATTTAAATTATTTCACCTTTCAGGGGATTTTTAAACCCCTTGAAAGATTTTGTAGCCTTTCAAAAATGCTGACTCAGCCCAATTCCTGTACTGGGTCCCCAAACGCTTTCTTCTGGCTGAGGATTGATCCAGGAAAGTTCCTGTTTTCCTCTTTAAGGATTGCCCAGTTGAATTAATTCTCTCAAGCCAAACCCTAGACTGAGAAAATCCAAGTGTCGCTATGTGGGATGATGAGCTCAGGACTTTCCTCACACAGTAGGTACCAATTTCAAGAAACGTCCCTATCATCTAGAGAGCTTCACTGCCAGAATGCACTAAAGGCATGTGGAATGGGTGCCCCTGCAGAGAGATGTATCCAGTCTCAGAAGTAAAAAGTGATAAAATGAGAACAGGAGAGGCTGCTGCTTCCAAAAAGACATCAGTGGACTGAGAAACCACTGGAATAAGAAAAAGAAATAAAATCACCTGCTTTTCAGACTTACGATTTTATTATCCCACACCAACAGTATGATGTCGCAAGCCACCTCCATGGAGGACCTTAATCCCATTCCTGCAGGTGCAGTGCACGGAAAACAGCTTGGAAGCTCTTGAATGAGCAGCCAGGGAGGACCAGACAGGATTTAGTGCCACAACGTGCACTTAACAAACGCATGGGGCAGGTGCCAATGACGTTCTGACTTTCCCTTCCTATAGATGTGTGGACCTCTTATAGGGTTGTCTCAGTAAAATGAAGCAATTCAAGCAAACTGGGAGAAGCTCCAGATTCTGGTACATAGAGTTTGTTTTTCTTTAACTCCACAGATGCTTCCCAGCCCAGCATCCAGGTTGAGGCAACTGGTGACTACTCCAGTGCTGCTTGGCTCTTGCAGGGCTCACTTTGCTCGGGAGAGGAGATCAATTCAAATGAAAGGGGCCACACATCCAAGAAAACCCAAGATAATTTTAGTATGGAAGTTATCTTGTGCACTTAGTCCCTCTGAAGAGCTGCCCTGGCAGATACCATTCATTTCTCCATCACCATCATGAAAAAAAGCAAGTGAGAAAAAGTGGCTCTAGGCCTGGGAAGTTTTTAGCAAGGCCGATCACGCCTGATAATTAACATTGAGAGCACTGAGCTCATCCACTTCTCTTCATCTCAGCATTGTCCTTGTCTTGCTACATTACTTTTTGGCAGTGGCCCAGGCAGCACATGAGGAGATATTGAACTGACCTTACAGCAAGGCAATAAAGCACACACAGAGCATCAACACCCGTTTTGAACCAACAGAACCTCAGAAGTCAGCCAAAAGACGCTTGTCAACTTTGTTCACCTCTGTATCTACCCAGAGCCTTGAATGAGAGAGCTTGTCAGAGGAGGGGCAGGGCAGACTGTAGCCACTGGTTGGTGTTGGCTTTCTGGGCAGAACAAAAAAGCTTGGGTGTTTATGGAAGTTTTTGATGTCTGATCTTTGCTTATTCACCTACATAGGCACCGAGTACCCTGCACTATCTCCAGCCCTGATTTTCTGTCTCTCTAGGAGGAAACCCCCACTTTGTAGTTGTGCCTGTATGTTTATAGAATCCTGGAATGGTTTGGGTTGGAAGGAGCCTCAAAGCTCATCCAGTTCCAACCCCCTGCTATGGGCAGGGACACTTCCCACTGCTACCACTTCTTTGGGAAACCGGGACCAGGGTCCTCCCCACCCTCACAGCAAAACATTCTTCCCTAAGATCTCATCTCAATCTCCCTTCCTTCCACTGAAAACTATTCTGCTCATCCTACCTCTGCACTCCATGATCAAGAGCCCCTGCTCTGCTTTCCTGTATGTGGCATCCATTTACATTTACAGTCACAATTACATCCTCTATTCAAACCACATGGTTCAGTGACGTACGCTGGGTACCATTAACTTCCCCAGCATGGGAAGCAACTGTGTTAAAAAGCCTGAATGAAAAACCTGAATGGTTTTTATTTTAAGAGAAATGAGCAAAGTAAGAAGAAATAGCAACCAAAGCCCTAAAGAAAACAACAGCAGTGTTTGTCCAGGATGGCACCACACGTGCTGGTCTCAGCTGTACCTGCAGTGGCTGCCAAAATAAACTCTGGGACAGCCAGGACAGTATGCACGATGCCGTAACACTCCCATGCTACACAGTGGGAAGAAGCAGCACATAGAGAGTGATGGTCTGACCCTATACAAATCCTAAATCATCAGCTATCTCATACTCTGTGTGGCTGCGTGTCAGTCAGACCATCATTGAGTGCCTCCTCAGTCCTCCAGTGCCAGATACCTTCTGCAGCAGGAGTATTCCCTTTGATCTCGTTCCAGACTAGCAGACATTAATGGAATGGTGGGTCTCGGCCAAGCCCTCTCATAGATGGATTGTCTCCTCTGGTGCCTGTCATATCAATAGCTGTTGCCACATAAACTGCTCCTCGGAGTGTGCGGTTGTGCCTGACCTGCCAGACCTGGTGCCACGCTGCTTGGCTCACTCCTTGCTGGCCTCCTTTCTTTCATGCCCCATCATACGCTTGCATGGATCTTCCTTGCCCTACCTCCACGTCTGCAACCTTTAGGCCTTCAAATTGCTTTCCTGACCCTCAGTGCACTTAGCTGTGTCCTTTCATTCTTGTTTCTGTCATCTCACTTCAGTGCTTTACTTCACCTTACTTTCACTTCACCGTGAAGGAAATAAAATTCACCTGCTGCTGGCTCATAGGTGCTCGAAGAATGAGGAACCAGAAGATCAGAGTCTTAATTGTTTTCCTTTTTTATTCCAACACACAAACCCACCTGTTGAGAGGTCTGTCTGAACAGTGGAAAAGCTGGGCGTGTTTAGCCTGGAGAAGAGGACGTTGAGGGGAGACCTCATTGCTCTCTCCAACTACCTGAAAGGAGGCTGTGGAGAGGAGGGAGCTGGGCTCTTCTCCCAAGGGACAGGGGACAGGATGAGAGGGAATGGCCTCAAGCTCCACCAGGGGAGATTCAAGCTCAACATAAGGAAAAAATTCTTCACAGAAAGGGTCATTAGGCAATGGAACAGGCTACCCAGGGAGGTGGTTGACTCTCCTTCCCTGGAGATGTTTAAAGTGCGCATGGGTGAGGTGCTGAGGAACATGGTTTAGAGATTGGTGGGAATGGTTGGACTCAATGATCTGATGGGTCTCTTCCAACCTGGTGATTCTATGATTCTTCAGTCCAAGCTGGTATGGAGACTCTGACCTCCCACATAACTCTGGGCCACTGAGCATTCACTGATGATTGTGATAGTCTGGAGTCCCTGCCAAGATGTTTTCTGCCCTAGAAGCACAGAACAGATGAAACCGCACCATGATGTTTGCAGTATGTGCCCCACAATCGATGGCCAGGATTTAACATACCAACCTAGGACCTCCTCTCCCACATAGTCCCTGTACTAATGCAGCTGCTGAGATGTCAGAGACAGTGCTCTGACATCCTGGTGTCAGCATTAAACAGGGATCAGTGCTACCTGGTGCTCACAGTAGCCTGAACATCCCTGTGACACCAGCAAAGCTTTTCAAAGTGTCTGGCATAACACGTGGCTCATCTGGTGTCAAATCTGGAAGCATCTGATCTTTGTATCTAATGAGCTGGTGATCACTGGTCCAGATGGTAGAGGTCAGAGATGGGTCAGGACCCAGCCAGAGTCACTCATGTGAGCAGCACTTAATGCAGCCACTTGGCAGGGGCCAAGGAAATTTGCATCTGCTGGACTTGCACCCTGCAGGTTGTGCTGTAAATAACTGTGAGTGTTCGGGAAGACCTCAGCAGGGTCTGCAGCTTCCTCACAAGGGGAGGAGGAGGAGCAGGTGCTGAGCTCTTCTCTCTGGCAACCAAGGACAGGACCTGAGAGAACGGCAGGGAGTTGCACCAGGGGAGGGTTAGGTTGGACATTAAGAAAAGGTTCTTCCCCCAAGGGGTGGTGGAACCCTGGAACAGCTCCCAGGGAAACAGCCTGACAGTCTTCCAGAAGAGTTTGGCCAATGCCCTCAGCCCGAAGGTGTGAATGTTGGGGTTTTCCAGGGCAGGGACGGGAGGTGGACCCAGTCCTTGTGGGACCCTTCAAGCTCAGGACATTCTATGAGTCTATGAAATCCTATAAGTGTCTCATTGTTTCAAAGATGTTGAAGGCACTAGAGAAGGTTTAGGGCAACCCACACTCAGAATATTCTCCAGGGACTCTTGCTGAATCTGATCATTTGCTTTTGACTTAAGAAAGTCTTTTGGAAAACAACCCTGCTTTTATCTTCCCCTCTCTTTATTTTATAGATCAATTCCCTGAAACTTTACTGGCAAAAAAAAAAAAATCGCTTTTGGAAGATGTGTGTGCTATTGTCCTATTATAAGCCATTGTCATGTTGTTATTGTTATATTGTCATTTCATAAAATGACTGAAAACATGAGGGTTTTATGGAAATGCCTAGTCTCGGATACTTGGGATTATTAACTGAAAAGGACTCACAGCAGCATTTTATGTTATTTTTATTTATTCAGCCACCTAGACCTTTCTTCTCTAAGCTCACAATAGCAGATATCATTTCACAGCATTATCACAGCTGAGAACACCAGTGGTTACAGATGCTGCTTTTGTACCATTTGTGGTTGTTCATTTTGCATTTATTTGGGCCAAGACAAAATATCCTGCGTTCTTGGTCCTCCCTGGTGGAGCAGACGATCACACCATGGATCCAGAGGCACTGCTCACCAGGTTCCTCACCTGGAGGGATGCAAGAGTGAAGATGTTTTGTCCCTGTTGGAGAGACACGGAGCTTGAGAGCTGGTGATGCCGACGGACAAGCATAAAACAAGGCAGGAGCTGACAAGAGAGGTCTGAGGGTGAAGAACATAATATGATCATAGTTTTGTAGCAAAAGACCAGCCTTGATTGGAGAGACCAGCTTGCTGGCAAGAAGGCAACCAGTATAATGTGATGTGCAAACATCACCTGCAGGCACTTCCGATAAGGCTCAGGACCTCTGCTTCAACGATGGTATGAAGCGGTTGGAGAGTGGACAGAGGACAGCAACAGGAATGATCTGATGCCTGGAAACTTGCCCTCCAAAAATAGGAAGAGGTGGCATGTTTTGCTTAAAGAAAGAAGGGAAGGTATCGTTCTGCAAGGATGTAAAGGGTTGATACAGAAAAGAGAACAATCTCTTCTCCCTGTCTGGGTGGATAAGAAAGAAAAAATTAACTTAGCTGCACAAGAGAGATTCATGGTAGCACCTGAAAACCCATCTAACAGAATGAACAAAGGAGCACTGGCACAGACTGCCTGGGGAAAACGCGGAGTTTCCACCACTGGAATCTTAGAATTAAGAAAACATCTCACAGAGGTATCACTAGCATCTCCTGCACTGGTAACAGCATCGGTCATAGCTCTCTGGCCCAGGATGAACCCACTGCCTTCCCATGGAGGTGAACCAGAAGCAGGACCTGGCTGAGGTGCCATCCACCAGCCAGGACAGGCACAGCTAGCAGTGGGGAAGAGTACAACATCCCTCCTTTAATAGCTGGACAGCAAGTCAGGAGAAGTAACATTGAATAAGCACAAGAACAGAGAAATTTTGTGGGCAGAAACATCAAGAAACTTCCCATGGTATTAAAAGTGGCAAATAGGAGTCCCTGATTCCAACTCATAGACTCATAGAACAACCAGGTTGTAAGGGACCCATTGGATCTTCTAGTCCAACCATTCCTATCAAACACTAAACCAAGTCACTTAAGACCTCATCCACCCGTCCCTTAAACACCTCCGGAGAAGGTGACTCAACCACCTCCCTGGGCAGCCTATTCCAATGCCCAATGACCCTCTGTGTGAAAAACTTCCTCCTAATCTCTAGCCTAAATCTCCCCTGGCAGAGCTTGAGGCCATTCCCTCTTGTCCTGTCCCCTGTCACTTGGGAGAAAAGGCCAGCTCTCTCCTCTCTACAACCTCCCTTCAGGTAGCTGTAGAGAGTAATGAGGTGCATTGGTGTAAACACACTTCAGCTGGGCTGGGGAACCTACGGCCTTGTAACAGGGTTTTGTCCCAGTTGAGGGATTCTTGGGTTAACTAAGGCCAACAGTGCCCTCTGTACTCGTCACTGGTGAGATCGCTCCTCGAATCCTGTGTTCAGTTCTGGACCCCTCACCACAAGAAGAATGTTGAGGCTCTGGAGCAAGTCCAGAGAAGAGCAACAAAGCTGGTGAAGGGACTGGAGAACAAGAGGAATGTCTGAGAGAGCTGGGGGTGTTTATCCTGGAGAAGAGAAGGCTGAGGGGAGACCTCATTGCTCTCTACAACTCCCTGAAAGGAGGTTGTAGAGAGGAGGGAGCTGGGCTCTTCTCCCAAGGGACAGCGGACAGGAGGAGAGGAAATGGCCTCAAGCTCCGCCAGGGGAGGTTCAGGCTAGACATTAGGAAAAAATTCTTCACAGAAAGGGTCATTGGTCCCTGTCAGAGGCTGCCCAGGGAGGTGGTTGATTCACCTTCCCTGGAGGTGTTTAAGGTGAGAGTGAATGAGGTGCTGAGGGACATGGTTTAGAGATTGGTAGGAATGGTTGGACTCGATGATCTGGTGGGTGTCTTCCAACCTGGTGATTCTAAGAGTCTGTGATTCCAGCCTGGGGGAAATGAGAGAGTGGAAGGAGCACATCATTGACGCTTGGTTTTGTCGTGCTTGTACCTCCTCCAAATGAGCAGATCCAGCATGCACAGATCCCTCCTTGCTGTCCTGCTTCCCTCACATGTAGAATTCCACCACTCACTGCCCCAGGTGTCTCTGCCAGGACAGCCACGCCAAAGATCTCCCATAGCCCATGACGGTCACAAAATTGCTCGAAACACTCAACTCTCCACAAAGACATGCAGTGCGATAGTCGTAACTCACTTAAGCCTTGAGATTGGCAAAGGTTCCGACCCCTCCCTCTTTCCCAAGCAGGTGCTTCCAGGCTGACTGCAATGGCAGCTCCAGAGGGAGGGAGCGAGGAGGCATTGCCTTTGCCAGCCTGGGTCTGTGGGAGTCCCAGCATGCCCTCTAGTGGCCTTGCTCCCAAAATGTCCCTCCAGTTCCAGGTACGAAGCCACAGAGTGCGTTGGGAGCAAGGAGTGCTTGCCCAGAGCTCTTGAGGATGCACATCTGGGGCTGCAGGTAACAGGAGATGCATCTGCTTAGCTCTGTTTAAAATCAGACTCAGCTCATCTCTCCTTCCTTATTAAAGGGATTTCATACCACTGGTGTTTGCACAACGTTTAATACAGAGCTGAGCTGCTTCTCTCAAGTGACAGGGGACAGGACAAGAGGGAATGGCCTCAAGCTCTGCCAGGGGAGATTTAGGCTGGACATCAGGAGGAAGTTTTTCACAGAAAGGGTCATTGGGCGTTGGCAGAGGCTGCCCAGGGAGGTGGTTGATTCACCCTCCCTGGAGGTATTTAAGGTATGGGTGGACGAGGTGCTGAGGGACATGGTTTAGTATTTGATGGGAATGGTTGGACTCCATGATCCGATGGGTCTCTTTCAACCTGGTTGTTCTATGATTCTATGATTCCTCCTTTTCTTTCTCCCTCCACCCCTATGGTGGTTTGGTTGTGGTGGCTCTGAGGAGCTTCAATGAACTGTGGGCAAAGAGGGGTCTTGGAAGTCTGGGAGCAGTGAGGGGACCACCAGCAGCAGCAGGAAAAGGGAATGATTTTTGCAGCCCAGGTAACCTTTCCTCTCCCTCCTTGCATTTAATGTAGTTTGACTCAAGTTAGACATCTTCCCTCTGCAGAAGACTTCTGCTGTCCTGGAGCCACCCCCTCCACCCTCCCCAGTGATGTAACTCTGTGATCTGAAAGCAGCTGCACTCAGACTAAAGCACAATTATCTAATAGCGAGATTACCATTAATTCTGCTAAAGGAAAACAATTACCCTTTTGGATGTAAATGGAGTATAAAAAGGCAAAGCATTTACAGGCTGAGGGAGAGGGCAGATTCTTACTGAGAGCTACTCCTCCGCTGGGTGACCTGGCAGGGTCTGTGGGCTGCATGTGCTGGGCTGAAGCCCCTGCTCTGCAGACGCAGGGGTGGGGGGTGGGAAGTCATCTCCTTTGCAGCTAGGCTTTCCCATTGACTCACAGCCTGCTTACTGGGGCTCCCTGCCCCACACAAACACCTCTGCCTTCCCAGCACGGATTCCCACAGCAGCCCCTCCACCAGTGCTCTAACCCCACACACCCCAATGACCCCCTTCCCCATGCTCCCCGCTGCAGAGGGGTGGGTCCCCTAGGTGGAAAGGGTTAAATTATACAATTTGCCTTTTCGCTGTGACTAGATTTTGCTCTGCTCTGCCTGCAATACTGTTTATCAGCAATTGCAGGCTTTAAAATCCGTACTTTACAAGTGCAGCATAACCTGCCAGTTATAATTGGTTGAATTATACCTCATCCCTGATGCAACTCTTGATGACTCTTCGCCTCAGCCAGAAAACTGATAGGAGACAAGTTTATAGCTCTCTTGGAAAACACAATTATAAATTGCATCCCTGCTGCAAGCCCTGGGAAAGGTTAACTCTTTCACTGCAGTTCTCAAGGCATGCAAGTTTCACTGTCCCTTCTTTCCCCATGTAGGCAGGGGAGAGAGGAAAGAGGAATCAGAGAAGTTCAGAGAGAACCAGTACAAAGTAATGCAGAGGAAAATAGGGATGGGCTATCTCCAACACACAGGAATGGACCCAGGTATCCACAGGCAAGAGAGGTGCACATCAAGGAGAGCTATTAGGAGGTCTGGTACCTGTGTTTGTATAAGTTGGTCTTGTTCAGCCTGGAGAAGAGAAGACTCCACGGAGACTTCAGAGCAGTTTCCAGTACTGAAAGGGGCTCCAAGAAAGCTGGAGAGGGTTTCTCGATCAGGGAGTGCAGGGATAGGATTAGGGGGAGCAGTTTTAAGCTGAGAGAGAGGAGACTGAGATGAGATCTAAGGAAGAAATGCTTTTCTGTTAGTGTGAGGAGGCCCTGGCCCAGGTTGCCCAGAGAAATGGTTGCTGCCCCATTACTGGAGGTGTTCAAGGGCAGGTTGCATGCAGCTTTGAACAACCTGATCCAGCAGGAGATGTCCCTGCCCATGTCAGGGGGTTGGAACTGAATGGTTTTAATGTCCCTTCCAACCCAAACCATTCCATGATTCTATGATTTGGCCATCAGGTGCTCTTACAGCTTTGCAAAGACCAGGTTATACCCTAATCCCAGCCCTGCTGAAAGTTCCCTGGTCCCAAACCCTTCATTGGAGTGGATGGTCTGCTCAGATCTCATCTTCAGGCTATTCTTGTTCAGCTCTACAGAGCTAGAATTGGGAAACAAACACCACCAGTATGGAACTCCCAGTGCAGACTGAGCTCATAACTAGTATGACTTGGAAGGTGCAGCATCTTCAATGGGCAACTATGGGCATTAGGATACTACAATGAGGACCACATGTGATAAACTAACCACAGCTACCAGCCTGGCACAGAAAAATCTCTTCTCAGAGCACCTGGGGCACAGTGCTGACAGGCACTTCTTCACAGCTCTACAGGCTTGTCTCAGAGCCTCTCAATCTGCTTCCCAGGTCTTTTCTTTGAGGTGCTGCAGAGCCAGATAACTGCAAACTTGCTTCTGCAGGACTTAGCACAAAGGCATCCTGACCTGGCCTTCAGCGGTGCCCAGGCGCTGCATTAAGTCCTGCACCATGGTCTATTCCCTATTGCCAATCTTTGCATCCCCAAGGGCTGCCTGGATTTTGTGCTGCTTCTCTTGAGCAACAGGGAACAGAGGCTGCAAACCCCGCAGAGCTACAGATGCTGCCAGACATTCAGACTCTCTTGTCTACTAGGACAGGACAAGCTCCCTTTCAAAAACAGGGAAAAAAGAATCTGTCTTGACTTCACTTGAGTCATTTGAAATGGAATCAGAAAGAGCTGCCTGTCCTGGTCACCTCCTCTACTCCAAGAAGCACAGCTCTTCTGCAGGAGACCACTAGAAAATCCCTACAAAGGCACTGGGTGCCCTATGAATAAGTGGGATCTTTAATAAAGCACTTGTGAAGTACATCTGATCTCTGATCTGTGCTGTGGGGTGTATGGGCCCATCTCAGGTATAAATCCTTTCTGTGACACCGTTTCGAGTTTGCTCTGCAAATGGCCCATAATTAAGCTGTGAATTTACACCACCCCCACTCTCCCCTTGTATCCTGTGAAATGCTACATCCTTCTCCCACTAATTCCCAGACTGGTCTCACTGGACCTCCTCTGGCACTTGCAAAACCTTGAAGAATTCAAACAGCTTGAGAGTCAAGTTCTGGAAAGCCTTCTGCTCACCCTGCCTCTGATGGTCCCTGGCAGCACATCAGATGAAACCTTCCAATGGTGCAAGCTGGCAAACCAGAGTCCAGCGTACACAGAGCAGCCTGGGCTTCTGGTACACAGGGAGGATCACTCTGATGGCACCAACAGAGCAGGAGCCATGGAGACTCACCTGCTGCAGTGGTGACTGTGCACACAGAGCTTCTCTATGGGTGCTAGGTCACAGGCTGAAGTAATTGTATTCCTGCTCCTGGGGGTGTCCTCTGGAGAAGATGCATCCAAGTATGATCATACTCCCAAAAAATCACTTCCCAGCTGCCTACTTCCACCAAAGCCTCCTACAGCCATACACACAGCTCCCTGCTTTCCTTCTAACCTGCAGCGAGGATCTGCACCCCAGGAAGAGGACCTATGGTGCAGTGTCTCTCTCATTCCATTGCCCACCAAGGTCCTTGCACCAGGACAGACAATTGCTCAGTCAAGTATCTTGCTCATTCTAGGCTTTTCACCTTGGACCATTCACCAGGGAGAAAACAATTTTGGGATTTTCCTGAGCCTCTCTAATGCTGACTCCACTGGAGCATGGTCCTGCCAGGGTTGGATGGGATGAGCCAGCAGGAGTCTAGAGGTTACCTGTCTGGGCCACAGAGCCTTGTGGCATGGCCCATCCGCCTTGCACCTTCTTCCCTCTCCCCTCAGCTCCTGCTGACTCAGGGCACATCAGCAGCTTGCAGCCGATCAACCCCTGTCTCCTCTTTTCACATTCTCTGAAATATGGGCCCAGAAATATTTACAGTCTTTCTGTCTGTCCCTGACCTTCAGCTTTTATTTGCGTACGTAAATTTTGTTCTATTCCACAGCTACAAGTTTCATATCAGGGCAGTTCAGTCTTTATGAGGATAAAGTGTTTGCAGTGCTCTTAAGCTGCTTAACGTAAGAATGTGTGTGAAAGATTAACAGCTTTATAAGTTGGAGCAGTTAAGTGACAATATAAAGAGAAAGGGAAGGGGGAAAACATCATCAATCTAAAGCAGCACTAGGAATATTTGAGATGAATTACTGAAGGGAACCGGCTGCCAAGCCCAGCGGTGCCTCAGGAAGGTGCACAAATGACCAATGCAGGAACCCTCTTAGGGGAAAAGTAGAGACAGAGCAGCTTGGAAGGATCACCTTCACTACAGCTCTCAAACTTGGAAGAGAAAGGAAACTCTAATTATCTCCTTATATTTATGACCGTCATTTGCTGTTCTGTTCAAAGCAGGCATCTGAGTAGATGAAAGAAGACTCTCAGCACAGATAAATATGCATTTCTTCAAGCTGCTGTCAAACTATCTGAGAGCAAAGCCATCCAAAAGCCTGTGGGTGCACCACTGGGCTTAGTACCTGGCTCCCTCCCACCCCATTGAGAGCATCTGTTGGGGACACCACCCTTCTTGCTGCTGAGGCTGAGGGTCCAGGTTATAGCAGGTCTGATGAACACACAAACCATGTCCTCAAAGTCCTAATGCTCTCCGCACAGTATGAGAAGGCACAACAGTAGTAAGAAATATCAGAAGACAAACTAGACATAACAGGGTTGTTTTTAATTTGACTATGAGCCGCTGCACCTGCACAATGGTCTGAAAACCTCTCTCAAGTTATCAGGTGCGAAGTATAGGGTTATGCAAGGACAAACTCTTTTTACGACCTCTAGCAACCAGCTAATGTCTGTGTCCTTGATTTTCCTTACATGCAGATAAAGGATAATTCTGACTGTATTCCAAGACAGGTGGCTGGTTTATTAATGAATGGTTGCAAAATGTTCTAAGATCCTCCGATGAGGCATCTCTGGAAGAGCATAATACGATGATGCCAATGGAAATTGGCTGTTTGGCTCCAGATTTTAATTGCATACAAAAAGAGAGCCACACATCAGAGCTTCGCCCAAGAAACAGGAAACATGAGGCATCAGGAGAAGCAGAGAATGGCACTGGACGTCAGCGAACAAATGCTAAAGACATCCTTTGCCAAAATCAGACATGATCAATTTGGCAGGTAGAGGAGAAAGAGGCTTCTTTGAGGTTGAGCTGACAGAGCTCCTGGATCAGCACCTGAGATTAGATTCAACATGAGAGTCACCATGAGTTGCATCAGAAGAAATGTAACCAATCAGTCTAGGGAGGGCATTCTGCTTCTCTACTCTGCTCTTGTGAGACCCAGCTGGAAGCCCTGTGTCCAGTTCTGGAGTCTTCACCACAAGAAGTATAAGGAGGTGTTGGAGTGAGTCCAGAGGAAGCCACAGAGATGATCTGAGGGCTGGAGCACCTCCCAGATGAGGACAGGATGAAAGATTTGGAGTTGTTCAGCCTGGAGAAGAGAAGGCTGAGGGGAGACTTTCAAACAGATTCCAGTATGAAAAGGGGCTCCAGGAAAGCTGCGGAGGGGCTCTTGATCAGAAAGGGCAGGGACAGGACGAAGGGAATGGTTTTAAGTTGAAAGAGGGGAGATTGAGATGAGCTATTAGGAAGAAATGTTTTGCTTTGAGGGTGGGGAGGCCCTGGCCTAGATTGCCCAGAGAAGCGGTGGCTGCGCAACCCTGGAGGTGTTCAAGGCCAGGTTGGATGGGGCTTGGAACAACTGACCCGGTGGGTGGGGAGGTGGATGTGGACATGTTTCAAGGTGCCTTCCAACCCAAACCATTCCATGATGCTGTGATTCTATGATTATTCAGTATTTGTTGGACTCTGTGTTGCAAAGAAGCAATGTCCCTGCTGAACAGTTGACATTCACCCCCTCATTTACCCAACATATTTTTTCCCCTTAGATCCTGGCAGGAGGTCTGGCCCTCTTGGACATTCCTGTGGTGCCCGGGGCTCTCACTAAGCATCTGATCTCAAACCATGTTGTGCAGGAGTCATTCGTGCCTCTCTGTGATCATCCACCCAAATTATTGAGAGGCTGGTGACAGACATCTGCTGCCTGGAAAGTTGGGCTTGAGTAACAACATCCTCCAAAGCCCCATTATTAGAGCTAGGGGATTGTTTGCGGATAGAGCGTATCACTCCTGGAAAATGCCCGTTCATCAAAGTGGAGTTTTTCCTCCAGGGAAGTGCTGCTTTTGACAGACTCTGGCACTGGTCAAAAAGATCGAACCGGACTATTTCAGTGAGGTCAGAGGACGACACTTCAGAGCTGCTGGAATTTCCTTTTATGATGAAGCACAGAATGGCAGCGGGGCTTGAACTTTTAGATTGCATCGGAATGCAGTATTGCATTTGTCCTGATGTGGGACCTTTTCCTGTGGTTTTGTTTTCTTTTCAGTTCAGACCAAAAGAAACCCATGCTGGTGGAAGAGGAAATCTGCCTTCAAAACACTGGTCAGAACACTGAAGAAATGCCCCAGGATTGCAGTTAACAGGGGTCCATGGTGATGGCAGAGAGGTCACCAGGAGGAAGCAGTGGATTTGGAGGTTAACAAGCTTCATAAATGTATTCCAGTGCTTGGCGTGCTCCTCCGTTCCCCGAACGAAGCACAAGCTGTTTTCAAGGGAGAATAAAACCCCCACTCTTTGCATCAAGGGAAATCTGTGCTATACAAACAACAAAGATAACCAGGAAAGATAACTTTGCAGGCTGTTGTTTTTACATCTCAGCGGGAATATAAATAAGCCCAAAACAGTTGCCGTAGAGATGGGAGAAGCCTGTGGATGGGACTGGAAATCAATGTGCCATGCAGTGAGCACTGGGCCCGAGTCAGCTCCTGGCTACACAGGCAGGAATCTATCCATCCACCTTGGGTGCCTCTTGATTTCTAAGGCAACCATCTCCACGGTGCCAAGGTGTCTACATTTCAGGCTATTCCACGATGGTGGCCATGTGACTGGCAGCTAAATTTGACTGAATACTGCTGGGAAAACAATAATTATCCTGAGCGTAACTGGAGCTGAAAGGAGATTGTCACTGAAAGGGCTGCTCCCCTTCTCATAGGATAGAATAGAATTATAGAATCATGTGGTTGGAAAAGACCTTTGAGATTGAGTCGAACCACTACTAAATCAGATCCCTGAGCACCTTGTCTACATCTCTTTTACACTCCTCCAGGGATGGGGACTCCACCACCTCCCTGCGCAGCCTCTGCCTGTGCCTGAGAACACTTTCAGTGAGGAAATTTTTCCTTATGTCCAAATTGAGCCTGCCCTGGTGCAACTTGAGGCCATTTCCTCTCATCCTATTGCTTGTTACTTGGGAGAAGGGACAAACCCCACCTCACCACAACCTCCTTGCAGGCAGTTGTAGACAAGGATGAGGTCTCCCCTCCACCTCCTTTTCTGCAGGCTAAACAACCCAAGCTCCCTCAGCCACTCTGAGAAACCCTGGGCTCCAGATCCTTCCCCAGCTCCTTTCCCTTCTCTGGTTACTCTCCAGCAGCTCAATCTCCTTTTTGTAGTGAGGGGCCTAAAACTGAACCTAGGATTTGAGGTGCAGCCTCACTACGGGGGGAGGATGGCTTCCCTGCTCCTGCTGGCCACACTGTTTCTGATCCAATTCAGGATGCTGTTAGCCTTCTTGGCCACTTGAGCCACTGCTGACTGATCATAGAATCTTAGAATCATAGAATCACCAGCTTGGAAGAGACCCATCGGAACACCGAGTCCAACCATTCCTATCAAACACTAAACCATGTCCCTCAGAACCTCATCCACCTGTCCCTTAAACACCTCCAGGGAAGGTGATGTTCACCTTCTGTCAACCAACACCCCAGAAAGACAGGTTTTTTGAAAATGAAGCTTTCTTTAGGAAAACATTGGTTTCAGTGACACCTATAGGGACAAGAATGAAGGGCATGCAGCCATTTGCCTCCTCCTGAGGGAGGTCTCCTGGCCCATGTCACTTTTCTGTATGATTTGTTGCAGATTTGAAGAGAAACTTCAAAACATTTTTACAGGAATTTTTCCTCCTTTCCAGACAGCTCGCACAACCCAGCTCTCTAAGCTATGCTAATATGTCTTTGATGGCCAACCCCATGAGAAAGCAACCTAAAGCTTCCAACATCCAAGTACTTGATTTTGAAATATTAATGATGCTCATTTAGTGAGGTTTCCCTTTCCCCTCCACTTCCTCACTCTGCTTCCTTCTGAGCCTCTCACCTCACGTTAAAAGCAGCGAGAACATACTACCTGTTTGTGAAAGCAAAGATCACGAGGTGACAATATAGAACTTAACGTTGCTGAATATAAATATAGGACAACAAAGTTTGTGAAGGGTCTGGAGCACAAGCCTTCTGAGAATTGGCTGGGGGAACTGGGATTGTTTAGCCTGGAGAAAAGGAGGCTGGAAGGAGACCTCATCACTGTCTACAGAAAGAAGGTTGTAGAAAGGTGGGTGCTGGGGTCTTCTGCCAAGTGACAGAGGAAGGATGAGAGGAAATGGCCTCAAGTTACACCAGAGGAGTTTTAGACTGGAAATTAGGAAACAATTTCTTTACCGACAGAGTTGGGAAGCCCTGGCAGAGGCTGCCCAGGGCAGTGGTGGAGTCTCCATCCCTGGAGGGGGTCAAGGTCCACTCCTTGAATCCTGTGTTCAGTTCTGGGCCCCTCACCACAAGAAGGATGTTGAGGCTCTGCAGTGAGTCCAGAGAAGAGCAATGAAACTGGTGAAGGGGCTGGAGAACAGGCCTTATGGGGAGCGGCTGAGAGAGCTGGGGGTGTTTATCCTGGAGAAGAGGAGGCTGAGGGGAGACTTCATTGCTCTCTCCAACTCCCTGAAAGGAGGTTGTGGAGAGGAGGGGGTTGGACTCTTCTCCCAAGGGACAGGACAAGAGGGAATGGCCTCAAGCTCCACCAGGGGAGATCCAGGCTGGACATTAGGAGGAAGTTTTTCACAGAAAGGGTCATTGGGCACTGGCAGAGGCTGCCCAGGGAGGTGGTTGACTTGCCTTCCCTGGAGGTGTTTAAGGCGCAGGTGGACAAGGTGCTGAGGAACATGGTTTAGAGATTGATAGGAATGGTTGGACTTGATGATCCGTTGGGTCTCTTCCAACCTTGTTATTCTATGATTCCATGAAAAAATGTGCAGATGAGGCACTTTGGGACATGGTTTAGTAGGCATGTTGGTGTTGGGCTGACAGTTAGACTTGATGATCTTAGAGATCTTTTCCAGCCTCAATAATTCTAGTTGATGCGAAGGTCAGAGTGAGCATTTCCAAGCAGAGCACTCTGCACTGCATCCAGCCTGTGCAACTTCAGCTACTCTGGCTGACGCTAAACCAGACAAATCCTTGTTAAAATAAGATGCAAATTTTTAAGTTCTCAAGAGTAATTAACTCCTGAAATAACTTCCAAGCAATGAATTAGATATGGATTACTTGAAGGATCAGGGGATTCTCCAGCTGTTTTTGTGCATTTAGGCAAATTGGAGGCAGAGTTGAAATGAATCATGTATTTCAAATTCCATCACAGTATTCACAATATTTACAGGAGCCTTGGCCAACCTTGTGTTTCAGCCAGAACATGAAGAAAGATACTTTCTGCTCTCACCAGGTCACTCTACAGAAACCTCATCAATGAGCAGAGCTCGCTGATCCAGGGCTCAGCAGAGTTGGCCACATGGGGCTGGAAATTCTTTCCAGGGGCAGCTTTCTCCCAGGGAAAACCATCAAAGACTTGTACAAGTGTAGCTAAGAACCATTTATTGGACTCTAGTTAGTTATAAAACAAGACCAAGCTCCTGTGCACTCACAACTCCTTATGCTAAGTCAAATTCCAGTTTAAGTTCCTGGGGTTCTGTCATGACAGAGGAACAGCAAATTTGTCAGTTCTTCCTGGGACATTTTCTACACAATTTTGTCCTCTTTTGCTTTTTATTATTCCTTTCTTTACCCTCAGCCTGCTCAGAGATAAGAAGAGGGCCCCAGCTTTGTAACACTGAATTTTAACACCAAATTTTAAACTTGACCTTAGGTCTATGTTGTTCTTGTTCTAATAGTTAATATTTTAATTACTGTAAACCACCTTTCTGTAGTTCAATCAACAAAACCTGCTGCAAGGCAACCCACAGAGACACTATGATCCACTGCAGGGTAGATTGTCTGCTTCTGCATTGAAAGCGTCACCAGATTTTGAAGAAGAGAGAAACTCTTGTTGAGTTCTTTGTCTTATGTGCTTCTTAGAAGATTACCTAAGGGTCTGGTAATTGGCTTCACCTGGGTCCTGGTCACTCTCCATCAGCAGGAATACAGAAAGCTGTCCAGAAATTTGAACAGGTTTTGTGATACCTTCAAAAAAACTGAACATCAAAAACTGACTGAACATGAGCCAGCAGCGTGCCCAGGTAGCCAAGAAGGCTAATGGTATCCTGGCTTGGATCAGAAATGGTGTGACCAGCAGGTCCAGGGAGGTTATTCTCCCTCTGTACTCGGCACTGGTGAGGCCACTCCTTGAATCCTGTGTTCAGTTGTGGGCCCCTCAGCACAAGAAGGATGTTGAGGCTCTGGAGCAAGTCCAGAAAAGAGCGACGAGGGGGTGAAGGAGCTGGAGAACAGGACCTTTGAGGAATGTCTGAGAGAACTGGGGGTGTTTATCCTGGAGAAGAGGAGGCTGACGGGAGACCTCATTGCTCTCTACAACTACCTGAAAGGAGGTTGTGGAGAGGAGGGAGCTGGGCTCTTCTCCCAAGGGACAGGGGACAGGACAAGAGGGAATGGCCTCAAGCTCCACCAGGGGAGATTTAGGCTGGACACCAGGAAAAAAAAATTTCACACAGAGGGTCATTGGGCATTGGAATAGGCTGCCCAGGGAGGTGGTGGATTCACCTTCCCTGGAGGTGTTTAAGGGACGGGTGGATGAGGTCCTGAGGGACATGATTTAGTGTTTGATAGGAACGGTTGGACTCGACGATCCGATGGGTCTCTTCCAACCTGGTTGTTCTATGAGTCTATGATTTTAAAAAGGATGAAATTTTTGACAAAGTAAGTTAGCTCCATTCCTTGCAGTGGGACACAGGCTGTGAGGGGTTCCTTGCAGGTACTCAGGATGTCCCCATGCTCAGCACGTTGCAGTAAAACCAGTGGTACTTAGCACTAGATTTACAAAGGAACTGCTGTCTGGCATTAATCCCAGTCCACAAAGTTCCCCAAGGGAGCATCCTCTGCTCTGCCTCTTCTTGGATGCCTCTGTTCTGTCTGTCCCCAAGAGGGATGAGATCACGGGTGAGGCAGCAGGCAGGACAGGTATGGGAGGCACTTCTGCATAGGCTGGGAGAACCAGCCCTGCACCCCTGCACACAGCATTTTCCTGCCCTTCCTCATCCCCAGCAGATTCAAAGAACCATGAGATAAACATCATCGATAGTGCCCAGGGCAAGGTGCTGAAGTGCTGTATTTCAAAAGAGCCTGCTGCACCTGATGGCCTGGGCATGGTGGCCTTGGGCTGCCAGGTGGTTTGTGGGAAGGGTGCTTGCACACCTGGGGGAAGAACCAGCCTTCTCGAACTGCCTTCCCCATGGAGACACCTTCCTCCACCCATTCATGCAAACCACCCCATCCACTCTTATCTGTGCGCACGTGGTCATCCATTTTTGTTTACAAAGGCTTGTAGTGATAGGACAAGAGGCAATTGGGTATAAACTGGAGAAGGGACAGATTTAGACTAGACATAAGGAAGAATTTCTTCACCGTGAGAGTGGTGAAACACTGGCCCAAGTTGCCCTGGGAAGCTGTGGCTGCCCCATCCCTGGAGGTGTTCAAACCAGGTTGGATGGTGCTTGGGCAGTTGATCTAGCGGGAGGTGTCGCTGCC
Source organism: Coccyzus lansbergi (assembly GCA_033558105.1). Taxonomy (NCBI): domain Eukaryota; kingdom Metazoa; phylum Chordata; class Aves; order Cuculiformes; family Coccyzidae; genus Coccyzus; species Coccyzus lansbergi. The sequence continues at coordinate 835,798 of JAUMJK010000780.1, read as the reverse complement.
CATGGCAGGAGGGTTGGAACTGGGTGATCTTTAAGGTCCCTTCCAACCCAAACTATTCTATGATTCTACAATTTAACATTAAAGATCAGCATTTTTACAGCCATCCTGACCCACCCCTTCATCTGCTGTCTTGCTGGGATCAGGATTTTATCCAAGTAACCCGAGAGGTCTTCTCTTCCTCTGGGTGATCTTTGTGAGAGGCTGGTTAGCAAGAACTCCCGGGCTATGCAGAAGGGACACTTTGGCAGGGACTAGGTTATGATTTCTGAGACTGAGTGTTCCCAGAGTTGTAGAAATAGCCTGACATTTCTCCCTATCTCTGTTCCTGGTGTTGCAGACAGACTTTTCACAATTTCTGTATTCTGCCTCAAGCACAGGAACCTTGGGGAGTCAGAGGACTCGGCTGCCTGGAGCAAGCAGCTGCGCCCAGGGCGTCTCAGCAAGTTCATTCCACCCCAGCTCCAGTGCTCCCAGCACAGTGATAGCAAAACATTTCCCACTGGTATACACTCACCTATCAGGTTTTAATAGAAGCTTGCCCCTCATGGGCATTGTGTCTTGTCAGGTTATTGCTGGGAGCTCCTCCAGGAGCTCATCTTTGCTGGAGGTGAGGTGAGCTTTGCTAAGGAGATGCTTTCCAAGGAATGCATGGGAAACAGCCAGGATTTTCACTCTTAGAGAAGAAGGTTCTGCATGTCTGCCTTCTCTCCCCTGCTCAACCTGCGATGCTGCTGATGTGCCCAGTACTGTTTATCCTTGCTGCAATCTGCCTTCAGCCAGAGATGCTCAAGAGGAGCAGCTCCCTGCTGGCAGCAGCTGTGCCTCTGCGCGTTTTCCTTTTCCAGAGGGGATTTCTTTAATTTTAAAAGATCTGAGACTTTCCTTGGGGTTTGCATTTGTTCACAGGTTGCCTCTGGGAGAAGCAGAAATAGGGGAAGCAGCAGAGAGGAGAGGATGGCAATGCTACGTGTCCTCTGCTCACCCTAGTCCTCTGCAGGGAGCTTGGGGAGGCTGAGCACATGGCGTTTGGACTGTATCTGGGCTGCTGCTGGATTGATGGGGCACAGGGAACCTGCTGGCTGCCAGAGGAAGATCTGCTGGACCTTGGGGTGTGCAGGGCAGTGATGATGAGCAGCTCTGTGGTGCAGGGCAGCCTGTACCCAGGCACAAACAGCAACCTTGCAGGAGGCTGGGAGAAAGGCACTGGGGAGGCCACAGGCTGCAGACAATTCAGAGCAGATTGCATGAAGGGCATTTTATCCAGGAGAGAGGTGGGTGCTCTGCAGTGAGCACGGGGAAACCTGGAGAGAGGACGAGGGCAGTGATCTGTCTTTAGAGAAATGGGGCTGCTGGGTGGAGATACCGAGAGGGCAGGAGAGGGAAGAATGGAGGCAAAGTCAAGAAAGCATTCATTTGGAAGGGCAGAGGGGCTCTCCTGCTCCAGGATTAAATTTTCTGACTCTGTCCCAGCCCTGGTGAGGCCAGCAAATCATCCGCATTTCTCCAGTCCCTCTCGCAGATGCTGTTGGGGTTCATCCAGGCTGCCCAGCTCAGTCCAGGGCACAGGCACCACTCCTGCAGAAGCAGCTCCCTGCAGCTGACATGGGGTTTGCTGGTTCTTGGCTGGAGCCAGACACAGGAGGGAGCTCAGCACCTCTTGGGAGAGCTCAGCATCACCCCAGGCAGTGCTGCCTTAGCCCTGCGGTGCCTGAAGCTGCCAGGGTGCCAGCCCCCCATGCAAAAGGATTGCCTTGGGGCTGCTCTGCAGCACGCAGCTCATGTGGGGTGGGGTTTCTTTTAAACCTGTCATCAGGAGACAAGTGCAGTGTGTTATTGGTGCTGTGTGACTGGCTCCCCAGGAGCCTTCCTGCCCTGGAGGTGGCAAGCTGTGATTGATAGGAATGGTTGGGCTCAATGATCCGGTGGGTCTCTTCCAACCTAGGGATTCTATGATTCTAAGCTGTTGCTCCTGCCCTTGGAGAGAAGCCAGATCCACAGCATTACAATTTAATTAAATGGCTCCAGCAACTGCAAGGGAAGGAGGTCTAACATGAGAGAGAGAAATCAAAACAAGTGTTTGGCTGTTACTCTCTGGAAGGGGGAAACATGCAAGGCAGAGTTGTGAGGTTCTTCTGGCTGCACCAGGTACCATGCCAGCTTCCCTTGGGGCTGAGGACACCACTGTGAGACTCTCACAGTCCTCCGGAGGCCTAGGGCAAGGCTGTCAGGTGCTCCTCTCTGACACTCAGAAGCCCTGTAGCTCAAGCTCCTTGTCCTGGTACAACCTCACAGCTCACTCCTCTGTGGACACGAGACAGCAGGCACCACTGTGCCAGCAGGCACCACCATCTGTGTTAAGGGACTAAAACCATGTGCCCTGTGGCCATAGACAGCAAAAGAAACAGACTGAAAATGAAGAGCTACACACCCACCACCTCCTTCCTTCCCTCTCTGGGGATGCTCTGTGGACTTCCTTTCCTTTCCTTTCCCTCAGTACATCCCATCCCCATGCTCCTCTCCTTACCTAGCAGTAAAATTATTTCCCTTCCTGTAGTCCATTCCTAACCTGTTGAACATGTCTTTGTCAGTTCTATCATCTCCAGCTTGGAGATTTTTGCTCTTGCTATCCTTCCCAAAGGAGCTCTCTCTGCACCAGTTCACCAAAACATCCAGGGAGAAAAGGCACTGATCAGCACACAATGTTAGAAAGAGAGGATCCCTCCACAGTCCTTTCCCCCCAGCTCAGCTGAGGCACTGAGTCTTCCAAAGGAGCCTGGTGCAGGATACCAGAGAGGTGTGTTGAGCTGAAATCATCAGACAAGCATCACTGGGAAAGGGAGGAAAGATGAACAAGAAAGGCAAGGATGATACAGGAATGAAGATGCTCCAGATGCACTGAGGTGGGACTTCAGCAACAAAGAAAGGGAAAAGCAAGCAGAGAGAGTGAAATGGGGACCAGAGCTGATGCAAGACTGAAAGAAATAGATCTGGTCTGGAGATCAGAGATGTTCAAGGCCAGGTTGGGCAGGGCTTTGAGCAGCCTAATCTAGTGGGAGGTGTCCCTGCCCATGGCAGAGGGTCGACTTTGAGGTCCCTTCCACAATCCAAACCATTCTGTGATTCTGTGTCTGTAACAAACGAGAAAGCACCTGAAAGTGGTTGTTGTTGGCTTTCAGAGGAGGCCAAGTCAGGAAGGATACGGCTGCTTCAAGTAAGAGGCTTCAGAGTCTGCACAGGGAAGGTCCAGCAGGTAACGGGCAGAGTCCATCAGCAAAACATATTTAGTCCTGACCCATATCTGAGCTGCCGACCAGCTTGCAGACACAGGTTATGTGCTCATGACACTCCTGTCATCAACAGAAACATTCATGATAAAGTCAGGCAGTAAAAGCCATGGATAGAAGAATAATTATCCAGGAGCAGGAAGGGAATAAAAAGGGAAAGGGCCTTGATGTAACATAAACATCATAAAAGGTCATAAAAGCAAAGCAAAGGGAAGTGTGAAGGAGACTGAAGGTTGACAGCAAATGTATATAAACAGAAGGAGCCAGTCTGGAATGGTCTGGATATAAGGAAGGTTATGGACAGACTGAAATGGAGATGAAGCTGAGATGAAAATGAGCAAGGAAATAAATGGGCAGGTTAGATAACAGTACTGAGAGCTGCAATTTGGACCTATGGAGCTTGTGAAAACACACTAGTGAGGGACATTTCCAGAAAGCTGAGTGAGTGGGACAGAGCAGGGGAAGAGGGGAAGGACAGAGCAGAGGAAAAGGGGGAGGCCAGAGCTGCAACGGCAGCAGCAACCTCATGGCTGCTGGTGGAAAGCAAGCAGAGGTGGAGAGGACAGGTTCAGGGCAGCCCTGCCCAAATTGTCATACATGCCTGTGCAAAAGAGGAGATGGTGCCTGCTAGGAAAGATTCAACTGGAGCAGGGCAGTGGGCAATCCATGTTAGGATGTGGTTGGAGACTGCCTGTTCCTGCCTGCACGGTGTGGGTGAGTCTGAGCCAGCAGGAGCAAGAGCAGAAGGCTCCCTGGCTGAAGTGGAGCTGAGGTGGGCTTCCCTCACACACTGGAACTTGTTTTACTCAGTGTCCCTCACTCCCAGGCCTGGAAAGGCAGAGGGTGAAATGGAGACCAAGACTTCTGGGCACTGATGACATCAGCCTGGAACTGCTGAGAGATGCTGCTCATAGAGTGAGGGTGGAAGCATCCTCCAGCCACTGCAAGTGCCAAACATTTCTCATTCCTCATGTGCTCTTATTAACACCTCCACATGCAACAGAGCTGCGAGCAAGGTCTTCCTGAGCTCTGCTAATTATTAAACATACTTCTGTTAAGCTTAACTAGACGTGCTTGTCAGCTACTGGCAGGAAGAGAATAGTGGGAGAGACTTGTAAACACACTGTGATGACTAAGTGAAAACCTTGCCAAGACTGCAAGGCGCTGGAGCCTGCTGCCTTCAGGTGTCGTTGTCTACCTTGTGTTTCAGCCCAACAGTCAGATTGGCCAGTATGGACTTCTCTGTTCCAGATAAAGTTCTGGAGCCTTGAGGGACAGTGCTGACAAGAAAGTGAGTTTCAATGCAGTTGCTCCTAATATAGAATCATTGAATGGTTTGGGTTGGAAGGAGCCTCAAAGTCCATCCAGTCCCACCCCTGCCAAGGGCAGGGACACCTCCCACTGGATCAGGTCCTCCAAATCCCATCCAACCTGGCCTGGAACCCCTCCAGGGATGGGGCAGTCACCAGTGCTCTGAGCAACCGGGCTAGGGTCTTCCCATCTTCATCATAAAGAATTTTTTTCTAATGTCCAGTTGAAATCTTCCCCTCTCCAATTTAAAGACATTCCCATGGTCCTATCACTCCAGGCCTTTGTCAAAAGTCCCTCTCCAGCTTTCTTGTATTCCCCCTTCAGGTACTGGAAGGCCATTATAAGGTCTCCATGTGAGGAGAGGCTGGAGCTATGGAAGCTCTTCATAGAATCATAGAATCACCAGGTTGGAAGAGACCCACCGGATCTTCGAGTCCTACCACTCCCACCCATCTCTAAACCATGCCCCTCAGTACCCCATCTACCTGCACCTTAAACCCCTCCAGGGAAGGTGAGTCAACCACCTCCCTGGGCAGCCCATTCCAGTGCATAATGACCCTTTCCGTGAAGAATTATATTCAGAAAGAGGGAAACAGGTCTGTATATATTGACAAGCCAGCAACTAGTTTGTGAAAAGCTAAAACACTTCAACTCTCAGACTCTAACTTCTGCAGTGCTATAGAAAGTATCCTGACAGCTTCAATATTTGTCCATTTTTGACTGGTACCTCTGAAAAAAACCCAAAGGAAAGTCTTCCCTCAGGCTGCCTATAAAGTCTAGAAAAGTCTATTTCTCCCATCAAATCCACCTGCAGGACAGGTCATCCTCCCATACAAGGAGAGGCTGAGAGAGCTGGGGCTGTTCAGCCTGGAGAAGAGAAGGCTCTGAGGAGAATTTATAGCAGCTTCCAGTGCTGAAAGGGGCTCCAGGAAGGTTGGGGAGGGGCTCTTCATAGGGGATAGGAAGAGAGGGAACATTTTTCAGCTGAAAGAGGGGAGATTGAGATGAGACCTTAGGGAGAAATGTTTTGCTGTGAGGGTGGTGAGACCCTGGCCCAGGTTGCCCAGAGCAGTGGTGGATGCCCCATCTCTGTAGGGGTTCAAGGCCAGGTTGGATGGGGCTTGGAGCCCCTGATCCAGTGTCCCTGCACACAGCAGGGGTTCAGAACTGGATGGGTTTTAAGGTTCCTTCCAATCTAAACCATTCCATGGTTCTATGATATTATGATACTACTCCTTACTCACAAACAACAGTGCAAGCAAAAAGGTGGATCTCAGGATGGAGATCAGCTTCCTTCAGTGTTTGCTCCTGCAGTGTTTGCTCTTGGCTCCATTCCTCCACCCTCCAAAAGTGGCAAATCTCCAGGTTCTCAATTCCAAGCAAAAGTGAGGCCGATGAGACAGGTGACAGTGTCACCATGTGTTGAAATTAGCTCATCAGTACAGGGTAAGGCAGAATTGGAGTAGAAACTTTCCCGGCTAAGCTATGCATTTATTGAATGCAAAACCTGTGTCCATTTAACATTGAAGCTGGACAAACAGCAAGACAACTCCAGCAGCACTGACTCACCCAGGCCGCCCTTTCTGCCTATTTTGGGACACTCAGTTTATAAGATCAATGGTTTAGCTGTCACGCTGCACAGTGACCCAGAAAAACAGTAAGAGAAAATCCTGTGTGCTTCTAACATGGCTGAGCAAACCCTGTGGCTGGCACGTTCCCACTCCCCATTCCTCTATGAAGACATTTCATTTTCCTTCATTTTTTTAACATAAAGAAGACAAAAAGAGAGATTACTCTTGCTTAATAATGTTAGCATTTAAATAGCCTTAATTAGGCATAGATGTGCATGAGCTGTTTGTTGCCTGTGCTGCTGTTTTTGTTGCTCAGATAGAATTCTCTGCTGGGTGGATGACAGGAACGCATCACAGACACTTCTGACAAGAAAAGACAGACTTTTTTTTTAATGTGAAGCTTATAATTTATGGATTATACCAAAACTCAAGGGGGAATCCTGGAAATGATAGGATCTGCTCAGTCCTTAGGATAAGGGGGGACAGTTTTCAACTGAAAGAGGGGAGATTGAGATGAGATCTTAGGAGGAAATGTTTCGTTGTGAGGGTTGGGAGGCCCTGGCCCAGGTTGCCCAGAGCAGTGGTGGCTACTCCATCCCTGGAGTGGTTCCAGGCCAGGTTGGATGGGGCTCTGAGCAATTTCATCCAGCAGGAGGTGTCCCTGCCCATGGCAGGGGTGGGACTGGATGGGCTTTGAGTTCCCTTCCAACCCAAACCATTCCATGATTTCTATGATTCTATGATCCTTCCTGCAGAGATATTTTGGCTAAGCTGAATGGAGGGGTCTGCAGAGACAACTGCTATTTCCATAGTGAAGACCAAGAGCCTCGTGCTCTGCCCTTGCCAAAGCCTCTGGTCAAGGAAAGTGATAATGAGGGTCAGAAAGATGACACAGCATTGGGAGACACTCAGAATGATGCACTCTCTGCATCATATGCAAGCTGCTTACCTCTCTCCAAAGTCCTCAGTTTACACCCCTTTGTCTGAGGAAGGCTGCAGCCCAACTGGCTTTAACCCCTGGTTTGCCAGGAACCAGGCTCAAATCACCTTGTGCTGCTTTGCCACCTGAGATGCACTGACTGATGCATCATTTTGTGACTGAATAACACAGAGTTAATAAAAGAATGGAAGTTGCAGCGACAGTCCAGGGAGCACCATCTCAGCTCAGGGAAGTGGTTGGCAGTCAAAACAATGTCCAGAATGCTAGAGGAGGACTTTTATTTTAGGGTTACTGTGTGCAATGTCACAAAATAATATACACTCCTGCAATAAGGAATGTTAATAATACTCCACTTTCTGCCAAGAATAGAGCCTCTGTCTACAAACCGAACCGCTCTAATCAAGTGAAACAGAGCCAAGTGTACGAAAACAACAAAACCAGGAGCTGAGGAAGTATTTGGATTCAGGAAAGACTAAATATTTAACTTGTGAGGCCCTATGCATCCTGGAATGTATGGGGCACTCCAGGAACAGTGAGCCATTGTCCAGGGGGCACAGAGGGCACCACTCTTAAACTGGCCACAGGGCCACTGAGCTGCCCTGGTCACCCACAGCTTCTGTACTGGGGCTGGAAGGTATGGAGGTAGCTGCAGAGGGCAAGGGGAGGGTGTTTTTCCATGAAGGATGTCACAGACAGGTACAGAACAGTGCGATGTTGCTGTGGTTCTCTTTGGTGAGTTCAGGAGGTTGATTACAAATGTTTGTGTGGTCAGTTCTGGAAGATGCATTATTGCCTTTGCTGGCTGCTGCTGCAAACACTCTGCACTTACCAGGATCTTGAGAATGCTTTCTAGCTGGTGGAGCCTCTCATGGCTTCTCTGTTTCCTAGGGAAAAGGCAACTATTCTGTGTGTGGTACTGCTGTATGCTCAGAACCAAGCGGTTCAAGTGTGTACTGTGAGAGCTCTACAAAGCAGGGAAGCACCTGGGGGCAGCTCCTGTGGAAGTCAGCCAACCTCTGGACTCATAGAAACCTGCCAAACCTTCCCTGTCTGCAGAAACCCTGCTGCTGGGCAGGTCGTGATGCTTTCGTGACACCAGCAGGCTGACCTCGCCTGCTCTGAGACCTCTGGTTACTCTCTGTCTCCTGACATCTCCAACAAAACTAAAATCAGAAGCTCAGAGGTTTTCCTGCTGAAATAAACTTCCCAGCATTGCATCTGCACCCACTGGGGCTCTTCAGAGCCTGGCCAGGACTGGAAGCTGCTGCACCTGGAAGTTTGCCCAAGGTAAAGATGCCATCCTGACCATCCAGATTGAAACATGGGGCTACTAAAGGCAAACATAACTCATGCTGCCCAGTGCTGCATGATTTCATCTGGAAGGGGAAGAAACAACATCTCTTCTTCTGTTGTGTTGCACCAATGGCCATCTATGTGCCTCTGTCCAGTACAAGGTCACCTGGACTTTGACACTGTGGTGGCCACGGCCATTCTCCATGGAGCAGGATGGATGAGACCAGTTTTCAAGACCAAATGCAGAAAGGTGAAAGCACAGGCTTGGGGTGAGAGTATTCTCCAGCCCATGTCATGAGAGCCCACCCTTGTGGAGTGGGGGCTGCAGAAATCTTCATCACATCCCCAGAGAGCAAGCCAGTGTTCTCTCCAGAGTGAGAACTGGGATGATGCTTGCCTCTTCCAGCCTGTTTCAGCCTGCAACATCCACATTCCTGAAACAAGGCTGAATCTCAATGTGCCCAGCTCTTACAATCACAACACACAAATGCAACTCCAGAGAAACCTGGACACCTTCCTTATATTGAAAATAAACATAAAACCAGAGCTCAAACTCCCATAAGGTTTAATAATCATAGAATCTTAATCATAATCATAGAACAACCAGGTTGGAAGAGACCCATCGGATCATTGAGCCCAACCATTCCTATCAAACACTAAACCATGTCCTTCAGCACCTCATCTACCTGTCCCTTAAACACCTCCAGGGAAGGTGAATCAACCACCTCCCTGGGCAGCCTGTTCCAATGCCCAATGACCCTCTGTGTGAAAAACTTCCTCCTAATCTCCAGCCTAAATCTCCCCTGGCAGAGCTTGAGGCCATTCCCTCTCCTCCTGTCCCCTGTCACTTGGGAGAAGAGCCCAGCTCCCTCCTCTCCACAACCTCCTTTCAGGTAGTGGCAGAGAGTAATGAGGTCTCCTCTCAGCCTCCTCTTCTCTAGGCTAAACACCCCCAGCTTTCTCAGCCGCTCCTCATAGGGCTGTTCTCTAGCCCCTTCACCAGCTTTGTGGCTCTTCTCTGGACTCACTCCAGAGCCTCAACATCCTTCTTGTGGTTAATATCTAAGGCTCAGATGGATGGGCTACCCCAAGTTTACCTAAGGTAAACTCGGGGGAAGGGGTAGAAAGCCCTGATGTCTGGACCCAAATTCCATGTGTTTGTGTCCATGCCTGAACCTGGAGGTACATGAACTCAATGAATTTGATTGCTCTTCAAACAAAGGGGCATTTCCAGGGCAAATTGCCCTTGCATCTTGTCCAGTCCTATCCCTAACGGTCCAGCACGAACAGTGTGAGAGGAAGACCTGGAGCAGACAGCAAAATAATAAGATACATTTTCATATTTCACTGTTTTTTATAAATGTATGAATCTGTTTTTTCAAGAAAAAGAAACTCCTAGTAGTGAACAGAGTGGATTTTGCCTGCTTTGCAAAAGTTCACCCATTGTTCAAAGCACCCTCTCCTGTCCAACATAAACAAGGACTCTTAAAAACATTCTCATCCAAAACAATTGCTGACCACTTTTGATGTTTTCATGGTCCTTGCTCTCCCCTACTGTTTGATCATTATGTTTTACAATATTTTTTCCCCTTCCTCACAGGCCCTGTTCCAGGTGCCTCTGCTCTGGAATTCATGGCATCATCATCCAAGCTTCTGTATTCAGTGAGATACAATGGAAAGAATTCCATGGCATTTATTTTGACTGAAGTGACTCCCCCTCCTGCCTGTTTACACAGCCTCATTTTCCTCAGCCGAGTTCACAGATGTGCCTGCAGCCAGGCTGAAGGAGCTCAGCCCCAGCAGATAATCGTCTTCCTTTCTAGGAATCCCCTTCAGAGTTCTCCTCTAGATAATTTCTTCCTTGGCATCCACCGAGGAGCTCCTGAACATATTATTATTGCTATAAATGAACCTTCAGGATATTGCTAAGGACATGATGTGCTGTATAGTGTCCACAGAGGAATGATCCCTGACACTCACTAAGCTCAGTCACATGAGGACACAGAAGGGAACATGGGGAGTAGGAGTGGAAATGATCCTTGCGCAGTTGTATATCATCCCTCTGTCTCCAGAGGAACAACCTCTCCCAGCCAGACTTTCCTCCAAGCAGGGCAGCTCTGGCGCGAGGGCAGCTCTTTCTTAAATGTCTTTGAGAGCTTGTGGGTGAAAGAAGGAAATCCCCTTAATCAAAACAAACCCACAGCAGAACCTTCCTTTTAATCCCAAATCCCACCTCTTCATTTCTCAAGGATGTGTAACCAGAATTGGAACCAATTCAGCTTTCAAAGTAAAATACAGGGAATTAGGCTCTTTAAATCTATTACATCTATTGTTTTTTATTTTTTTCACCCCAAACACTGTAATTTTTATGCAGTGCAGGAATGGGCTAAACCCATCTAATAGGGTCTGGATATGCTGAACCATTACATTTTGCTCCAGCAAGAAAAAGACTCACTAAATTAAAGTGTTTCAGTAGCTGAAGGTCCGATCCAGCACTGTACAGTAAAACTCACCTGAGGCTTCTTCTTTCCTGTAATAAATAAGAGAACAGACAAACTCAAAGACTTTATAGTAATCCTGGGAATACACAAAGTATAATCTATGCCATAAAATCAAAAAAACTGGTCAGCACAAACTCTCCTTTGGGGAATTTTCTCTAAATGTATCACTTTAAACTAGACACTGACTAAAATGAACCCAAATCAGGAGACCTTGAAGAACACAGGACAGTGAGGGCACATCCACAAACTGGCTCAGGCTGGTGCTTCTGCCTGATATTGGCTCGGAGCAGTGGGCAGTTGCATCACCTTTGTGGTTTTGCTGCCTAAAGCACTCAATGCACCAACAGCAGCAAACTCCACAACTGACAACTCAGCCAAGGGCAGCATCTCCGCTCTCATGGTAGTTTTGACAGGAGTATAGAATCATAGAATAACCAGGTTGGAAAAGACCCACTGGACCATCGAGTCCAATCATTCTTATCAAACACTAAATCATGTCCCTCAGCACCTCATCCACCTGTCCCTTAAACCCCTCCAAGGAAGGTGAATCAACCAGCTCCCTGAGTAGCCTGTTCCAGTGGGTCAGAAATGTTCTGATGGATAAGAAATAACATACCTAGAGCTATATGTGAGTAATAACACTCTTGGTCTGTGTTGTCCCATCCTGCACCGTGATGCCCTGGGTAATGGACAATATTTCCACCCTGTAATTTCATAGAATCATAGAATCACCAGGTTGGAAGAGACTCATCGGATCATCGAGTCCAACCATTCCTATCAAACAATAAACGATGTCCCTCAGCACCTCGTCTACCCGTCCCTTAAACACCTCCGGGGAAGGTGAATCCACCACCTCCCTGGGCAGCCTATTTCAATGTCAAATGACCCTTTCTGTGAAAAACTTCCTCCTAATGTCCAGCCTAAATCTCCCCTGGTGGAACTTGAGGCCATTCCCTCTTGTCCTGTCCCCTGTCCCTTGGGAGAAGAGTCCAGCTCCCTCCTCTCCAAAACCTCCTTTCAGGGAGTTGGAGAGAGCAATGAGGTCTCCCCTTAGCCTCCTCTTCTCCAGGATAAACACCCCCAGCTCTCTCAGCTGTTCCTCATAAGGCCTGTTCTCCAGCCCCTTCACCAGCTTCATTGCTCTTCTCTAGGCTCACTCCAGAGCCTCAACATCCTTCTTGTGGTGAGGGGCCCAGAACTGAACACAGGATTCAAGGAGCAGTCTCACCAGTGCTAAGTACAGAGGGAGAATAACCTCCCTGTACCTGCTGGTCACACCATTCCTGATCCAATCCAAGATGCCATTGGCCTTCCAGCCCCCCTTTCTACTCCCCATGGGGAGACAGCAGAGTGTTACCCATGGGAGGGTGATCAGGAGAGAAATAAAACATTTAATCATGGGATTGTTGAGGGTGGAAAAGACCTCCAAGATAATCCAGTCCAACCATCAGCCCAATCCTAGAATGCCTATTAATCCATGGCCTGAAGTGCCACATCTACTCGATTTTTGAATTCCTTCAGGGATGGAGACTCCACCACTGCCCTGGGTGGCCTCTGGCAGTGCTTCACCACTTTTTCAGTAAAAACAACCTTCCCAATATCCAACCTAAACCTCCCCTGGTGTAAATTTAGACCATTTCCTTTTATCCTATCACTTGTTATTTGGGGGAAGAGATCAACACCCACCTTGCCACGACCTCCTTGCACGGACCTGGAGAGAGCGATGAGGTCTCTCCTCAAGGGCATCCTTGCTCTGAATGGCACTCCCAGCTTCTTTTTCCATTGAACTGGTGATCAGAGGGGGGACACAACCTGAAGGCTGCCACAAATGCACCCAACCTGTCCAGCTATGCTCTGGGCAGAAACTAAATGATTTAGACCCAGCTTCATGTTTCCAGTTTAACTTGTAGCCATATAATGAATTAAAAAAAAAAAAAAAAAAAAACCAAAATTCTGGTGTTTCTGTTAATTGGGACAAAACAGAGCAGGCCTGTGGGGCCTTCCCTTAATTCACTCCCTGAACAATGTTCACTGATCAGGACTAGAGATTCAATTAAGTACCTTGGGGTGGTAATTCACAAAGACAAAATAAGGAGTTTGCAGATAATTTGTCTTCCCTTCTATCCCAGAACGCTCCTGCTGAGCAACACGGGCTCCGTCTCTAATTGGCAACATTAATACAATTAAGATGGTAATTCTGCCCCGATTTGCTTCTGTATTACAAAGTGTGTCACTTCATATCCCTCAACACATTTTACTCTGTTAAATTCTATCATTATTTCTTTCCTTTGGGCTACGAGGAGAGCCAAAGCCTTGCCTTCAGACGTCAAAACCTCCCCCAGCGCAGGGGCTTGTGCTCTTCCCGACTGCTGAATTTTCATGCAGAAGAAGATGTAAGGGTCAAGGGAGGGGCAAATGGAGATGAGTGTTTATTTGGATTCAGTGTTAATGAAAGCTTCACGAAAGCACTGGGCACGTGGTACTAGTTAGAAGGAAAATAGAAAAATAATTATCATGTCAAAACACCCCTGCACATCTTCCTGCCCTCCAGGCACCTACCAAACCTCCAGCGAGGCAATCCACACGGATCCTACCCCCTTCTCTTCCCACAAAGCACTTCCAGTATCTGCACCCACCACTGATTCAGCTCTTTTCATTGATCACAGGATGATGCTTTGGTGATAAGGATGAGGGTACAAAATGGTGTAACGAGGTATGAAAGAGAGTCAGTAGAATCATGGAATGGCTTGGGTTAGAAGGACCTCAGAGCCCAGCCAGTCCCACCCCTGCCATGGGCAGGGACACCTCCCACTGCATCAGGGGCTCCAAGCCCCATCCAACCTGCCCTTGAACCCCTCCAGGGATGGGGCAGCCACCCCTGCTCTGGGTAACCTGGGCCAGGGCCTCCTCACCCTCACAGCAAAACATTTCTTCCTAAGATCTCATCTCAATCTCTCCTCCTTCAGTTGAAAATCATTACCCCCTGTCCCTGGACTCCCTGATCAAAAGCCCCTCTCCAGTTTCCTGGAAACCCTTTCAGTGCTGCAAACTACTCTTATGTGTCCCTGGAGCCTTCTCTGGGCTGAACAACCCCAACTCTCTTAGCCTGTACTTGGAAGGGGAACGCTCCAGCCCTCAGATCATCTCCATGGCCTCCTCTGGACTTACTCCAACAGCTCCATGTCCTTCCTGTGCTGAGGAATCCAGAACTGGTTGCAGAGCTCCATCTGAGGTCTCACCAGAACAGTGTGGAGTGGCAGAATCCCTTCCCTTGCCTTGCGGGTTCCTCTTTGGATACAGCCCAGGACACAGTTGGCTTTCTGTGCTGCAAACACATGTTACCATCTCATGTTGAGCTTCTCGTCCCCCAGCAGCCCAAGTTTTTCTCTACAAGGTTGCTCCCATTTCATTCACTTCTCAGGTAGTATTTGTGTTTGGGATTGCCACAATCTGGAGCAGAAAGATAGTTCTCTCTGGATAGTTTACACAAAGAGTAAAAGAGCACTGGCAACAGAGACACGGGAAGTCATAGAATCATGGAATCACCAGGTTGGAAGAGACACACCAGATCATTGAGTCCAACCACTCCTATCAAAAAAAAGTCCATAGTTTAAAGGCAAAACAAGATGCAGACAGGGACCATATATAGACACTGAGACCATGTAGTAACAGAAAAGGACTCAAGCCTGGAGGTGTCCTCTCCCTGGCACCAAGACCACACAGGTACCCCTCTATCCCCATCCTAGGTGGCTGCGCCCAGGCTGCTGTGGGAAGTGATGATGTTCCTAGATGCCCAGGAACAGTCTAGTGAGAGAGCACATTGACCTGGGGCAGAATGGCTTAACAGCTCTAATAAATTAATCACCTCAATAAATTAATATTGTGCCGGCAGGCAGTGGAGGTCCCAGACACTTGTGAATGTCCACTAAAAAGATAAAGAGCCCCTGATGCAGTGTTTGGTGCAATGGCTGGTGTGGTGGGGGAGGCTCTCCAGATGAGGAGGTTTTGTTGTGACCTGTGAATCTCTTTCTGAGCTTCTCACAGTCACTCAGAAGAGCTGAGAAAGAAATCATCCTTCTGTTAAAAAATACACGTACATATTATTTTCACATGCTGGTGAGGCAGTCTTTAATGGGGCCGATGTCTCTTCTCCCTCCCACCCAAGAGAGCAATCTGTGTGATGGCTCATGTGGGATGGAACACTCTCCACTCACGAGGCTCGCGGCATGAGCAAAACATGCTGCATTGCTCGGGGCTTTGCCTTCTCAAAACTCCTCCTTGCTGAGAGGAAACCATTGAATTTCTTTTCCTCCTGCCCAGTTAGAACAGGGATTTTCTGGAAGCCAAACAAAGGCAAGGGAGATTGTCTGGGAAGATAAAGAGGGAACAGTCTGAACAAGCAGGAAGCTAAGGGGGGAATGAGAGTTAATCGTGGCAAGTAAACAAAGTCATTTCAATTTCATGCCTTGCAGAGAAGAAGAAAGAACTTGAGGGGCTGTGGAAGTCCCTGCTCATGGAACTGTGAAAGGGAACCCACCAAGCTCTCGAGAATTTTGATCCAAAGCCACGAGATTTGGTTCGTCCTAACAGCCAGAAAAAAAGCTGAAACCCAATGGCAGGAAAACACCGTGAGCCTTTCATAGATGGAAAAGCAAGTCAGGCACAGCATTTGCCCAAGGTCCTACAGCCCTCATGGAGAAAGGTCCTGAAGCCTAGCCAGCTGGGGCCCTCCTGTAGGACTTAATAGAGTCAGCAGCTGTGTTGCAGGAATGAACACGATCTTAATGTCTTCCTACCTTAAAGCTCTCTGACTGATGGACTGACACGAAGATGGGCGAGAGTAACCTGTGGGCTGAAGTATGTTGCATTAGAAGAGATAAATCATAATTCTCAGTGCAAGGAGTCCAGCAGCAGGGCTTGTGAGCTCGTGAACCCTGACACGTGTCCGTCATTAAACAGGGATATGGCTGCCACTGCTGGAAAACTGGACTGTGCCGCCCTCGTGCATTTGAAAATGCTTTCACTGGGAGGATCAAGCATGGTCCTGAAGTTGTGAGGGAGAGGATTGGCTGGGCAAGTAGCTGGGTGTCAGGAGGCTTTGCTGATATGGGTTTTGATGGTCTCTGCTGCCTCCCCATCTCGTGCAGGCAAAGATTAATCAACTGTTCCCAAATCAGTAGCAATATTGCGTGTCCAAGGGTAAGTGACAGAAACGTTACTGAGTATCTAGAGTCGTAGCATGGCCATGTGGTTCAGTTCTGGGCCCCTCAGCACAAGAAGGATGTTGAGGCTCTGAAGCGAGTCCAGAGAAGAGCAATGAAGCTGGTGAAGGGGCTGGAGAACAGGCCCTATGAGGAACAGCTGAGAGAGCTGGGGGTGTTTATCCTGGAGAAGAGGAGGCTGAGGGGAGACCTCATTACTCTCTCCAAGTACCTGAAAGGAGGTTGTGGAGAGGAGGGAGCTGGGCTCTTGTCCCAGGGGACAGTGGACAGGACAAGAGGGAATAGCCTCAACTCCACCAGAGGAGATTTAGGATGGATATCAGAAAAAAAAATTCACAGAAAGGGTCATTGGGCATTGGAACAGGTTGCTCAGGGAGGTGGTTGACTCCTCTTCCCTGGAGGTGTTTAAGGGACGGGTGGATGAGGTGCTGAGGGACATGGTTTAGTGTTTGATAGGAACGATTGGACTCGATGATCCAGTGGGTCTCTTCCAACCTGGTTGTTCTATGATTCTATGACTCTATACTTAAGCTAAAGCAAAATGCCTTACACATTTGTGTCCTAGCACCATGGCTCTGGGTGACCTCCTCCCAACCAGTGCCATTGGACCAGTTGCACTAGGTACATTTTTTTCCTTCAAGATGAGGTCAGGCTGGAGATTTTGAGCATCATTTCAAACATCCTGGGTACTCAAACTTCCCTGAGGTCCCTCCTGCTCCCTGGGCACTGGCTGAGCTTAAATCAAAGCATTTTTCCAAAATTCTAGATCCAAGTCCCAAAATATTAGTTGAAGACAAGCAGTTCCTCTCTCTGTAAAAAGATGTGCCTTGTGCCTACTCCAGATTGGTCCCTTTCCCAGCTCCACCCTCTCTGGGTCTTTTTTCTCTTGTGTCTGATGGATTGCAGAGCATTTAATGATTGAATGGCTGCATCCACAGGTAATAAACAAGTTCACCTTCTCCCGGAAGCTACCAAGACAGAGCTCCCTGAGCCTGTGCATTCAGAGTACATTGCTCTGCTCTGAACTGAAGACGGATCACAAGGCTACAGTGGCAGCTGTATCGTGACGAGAGGACTTGAATGTCTCTGTTCCCTGCTTGTGCAGCCTCAGCTACCTCTTTGGGATGAGGAGCTCAGACCCCATAGACCAGTCTTTGTTCCAGAACAGAGTTCCCCTCCTGTAGGTCAGACTTGCGTGAACAACTCTGTCTCTGGTTTTTCTCATCTCCAACACAAGATCTCACTCAGCCAACCCTGTCCCGGCATCCAGCACAGAGTAACAGCAGAGGGGAGCTCAGGATGGAGGAGGAGGGTAGATGCAGAGACAACAAAGCATCAGGCATCAGCAGGGCTCATTGCTGATTCACCAGCCAGGGCTTTGCTCACAAGGCAGTGGGGATTCCCATTCCAGCTGCAAACAAGCCATTAAATTTAATACTCTGACAGCAGAACACACTCAGGAGCTGGGAATCTTTAAGGTTGTTGTTGAGCTGGCTTGGTAGCAGGGCAGAGATGCAGGCACAAGCACAACCATGTGTGCAGGCTCTCCCAGGGTGTCCATCTGTACTGCTGGGAGGAGTGATCGTGGAGCAGCTGTCAGCCTCAGCCCTGTTAAACCCCAACTAGATAACC
The DNA here is from genome assembly GCA_033558105.1 of Coccyzus lansbergi. NCBI lineage: Eukaryota > Metazoa > Chordata > Aves > Cuculiformes > Coccyzidae > Coccyzus > Coccyzus lansbergi. Next base: position 818,044 of record JAUMJK010000780.1, on the reverse strand, counting down.
GCAGTGTTAATCCCGACCCAACCCCACAGTTAACTCCCTCCAATCATGCAGCCAGGTGGGAAAACAAAATCTTATATATAATACAACCAGGCTGATGAGACATTTAACCAGTGCCACAGTCACAAGAAGCACACGGTGAGTACTGCCTTCTCCACAGAAAAAGAAATTAAGGCCCAAAGAGACTGTGTCATTGTCCAAAGAACATGTCAACCAAATGGAGCAGGTGAAATTCAAATGTGAGTTTCTGCTCTAATTGTGAGACAATTTGTCAGGCACTTGGTCTAGACAGTCAATGTACCTCCCTTTCAACTGGAATAGTCTAGTCCGTTCCATTTTGAAAGAAACGGTTGGACTCAATGAACTGGTGGGTCTTTTCCAACCTGGTTGTTCTATGATTCTATTCCATTCCTTTCCCTTGGGGTCCTCCCTTATGGGTCACTTCACAAAAATGTAGATCATGTTCAAGAGGTCAGATTTGGCAAATAGGTCACCATGAATTGTCACCACCACCTCCCAGAAGTTGTGCACTCATTCTTGTCCAGTATGTAGGTGAAGACACCACCTGTGCAGGAGCTTTTGTACAGACGAGCACTGTCCTGTGGCTGCAGCTCTCTGCAAAGACCAGAGCTACCTGGAGAAGTCCAATGTGATTTCAGACAAAGTTGAGATCAGTTATCACTAGGTACTTGGCCCTTTTCTGTCACTGCAATTGTTCATCAAGCAATGGTTATGATCTAGGTCATGTTCATACACCATCAGGCAGTGTAGAAGAGCATCATTGGATCCCAGAGGTGGGCACCAACATCATGTGGCATCACTATTCCCTCTCCAGCTCTTTTGGTGCCCCAATGCCCTCCAGAGATGGAGACCAAACACGGGTACATATCACCTTGAGGGCAGCACAGCCTTGAAAGCACAGGTCTTTAGTTGATTGAGGAAGCAAAGATATTTCAAGAAGTATGTCCCCATCCTTTAGCAGTGAAAAGCCCAGATGGGGTAGAAGAAAAAAGTATAATCCTTCAGGCAGAAGAGCCAGATTCTTTCACTTTGTGGTGGCACAAATGATGACCAGGGGACAGCCAGGCCAAAGTAAAGCTCATTAACTGGTATAAACTGATGTAGGACTTTGTGAGTAAATGAAGAAACAGCACTGCTTTACCTATTTTTTTCCATTTTCTCCATGATATTTTGTGCCTTCCTTATGTCTCAGGTCAAAAATGCTGAATAAAAATGGGAGCATACACAACAACATTCTTTCTGTTTGCTGAAAAAATGAATTCACAATACCTGCTCTTTGCTCATGCTCAGATCTGTTCTGCTTACAAAGGAGCTGTGTGTTGTTTGAATTCACCAGGGGCAGAGTGTTTAGCCAAGTCAGTGATTTCTGCACTCCAGTTCTGAAGTCATGGAGGCCATTGGGAATGTTCTTTGCAGATTCGGATTTCTCTGCTTCAAGCAGATTCCTCCTACTCAGCATAGTTGTATTTTTTGGCATTTCCCCCATGTTTGCTTTTAGCTTCCTCCTCTCCAGCAGCAGCCCCATAATCTGATGAGCTTCTGTAGCTGCTGTGCTGGATCCCTGTTCTGCCAAGTCCTCTCAACCATCCTACTGACTCTGCTGACAATTTTATCATTATTTGCTTCACTTTCTGCTGCGAGGCCTTTGGCCTCTGTGTGACAAAGGCTTTGAATCCTCTCCAGAAGATGATGCTCAAGAACAAGGACAGCCATACCCCAGTTGCAGGCAATATTTCTTCCACGTGCATCAGCTCCAACAGCTCTGTGATTTCTGGCACAACAGCCTCGATTCTCAATTGTTTCCTTAAGAGATGTTTCATTTGGAAACATGATTTATGGTTTTAAAAAGGAAAGCAAAGAAGGTGCCACGAGCCTGCCAAGTGGGGCAGAGGCAGATACGCCTCCCCATCAGTGAGCCGCTGTTTGTGGGGTGTAAATATGCTTTCAGTGGTTGTGTATTGACACACACACTCACGTGCAAATAAATTCACTGGGCTTAGCTCACTATAAGGCAAAAACCTGCATGGCCATCTATGTCTCATCATGATAAAGGTCAAATAGGCTTTTAAAAAGCACTAATGCTTCATCTTCAAGTCACGGTCCATATAGAGATTCACATCATTTGAAATAAACCTGCAATCCCACAAATTTATCTACAGAAGCCACTGAGGCTACCTGAAAGACATTTATCTGCTTTACATCAGTTTAGTCCCCAGGTCTGAACCAGAAGTGTAAACTGTTCAGATCTGAGTGGTTTTACACTATGAGTTTTTTACCCTCTGATCTTAACTTCCTACTCTGCTTGATTTAATCTTTTACAAGAGGAGTAGGGATGAGTAGCAGTGTCTATGGAGAGGAAAGTGCCTTAGTGATAAGCATACATTGAGAGACTCTTAACTGTTCATCCCCAAAATAGAGCTCAGTGAGTCATTGTCTCTTTGAGGAATTGTTGCTTCTTGCATTCACTGAAACCATCAGCTCAGTTCAGTCAAAAAAATGTTTGGGTCTCCATCCCTGTCTAGTTCAGAATATGACACAAAAATGTGCTGACAGAGTAGAGGACTGTTCTGAAGATGCAGATGTAGGACATGGTCTGGCTACTTTGATCAACCACAGTGCTGCCTCCTGATAACTCGAAATGTTTGGTAAACTACATCCCAAACAGCCAGGATGCCTCACTCTGGAAAGGAGATGAGCATTTGTTGAAAAAGTGAGATAGCAGCTGCTCTTCACTATTTCTTACAATGCAAGAGGATGGGCACCGAGAAGCTTTTCCCACTCCCTAAATATAGAATCATAGAATCACCAGGTTGGAAGAGACCCATCAGATCATCTAGCCCAACCATTCCTATCAAACATCAAACCATGTACCTCAGCACCTCGTCCACCCGTCCCTTAAACACCTCCAGGGAAGGTGAATCAACCATCTCCCTGGGCAACCTGTTCCAGTGCCCAGTGACCCTTTCTGTGAAATTTTTTTTTGTAATGTCCAGTCTAAATCTCCCCTGGTGGAGTTTGAGGCCATTCCCTCTTGTCCTGTCACCTGGCACTTGGGAGAAGAGCCCAGCTCCCTCCTCTCCACAACCTCCTTTCAGGTACTTGGAGAGAGCAATGAGGTCTCCCCTCAGCCTCGTCTTCTCCAGGATAAACACCCCCAGCTCTCTCAGACGTTCCTCATAGGTCCTGTTCTCCAGCCCCTTCACCAGCCTCGTAGCTCTTCTCTGGACTCGCTCCAGAGCCTCAACATCCTTCTTGTGCTGAGGGGCCCAGATCTGAACACAGGATTCAAGGAGCAGTCTCACCAGTGCTGAGTCCAGAGGGAGAAGAACCTAACTGGACCTGCTGGTCACACCATTTCTGATCCAAGCCAAGACGCCTTTGGCCTTCTTAGCCACCTGGGCCACTGCTGCCTCATGTTCAGTCACTGTCAACCAACAACCCCAGGTCCTTCTCCTCCAGGCAGATTTCTAGCCAGGCTTCTTCCAGTCTGTAGCTGCTCAGGGTTGTTGTGCCCCAAGTGCAGGACCCAGCATTTGGTCGTGTTAAACTTCAATATCTTACCATTGAGAATGGCTCCTAATGAAGACACCTCTATGCATCTGTCTCTCCACTTGATGCCTTATTGTCAACTTGTTTCCTTCAGCTCGAGTGCCTGGTGTCGTTTGAGTAGCCCTGGGATGCTGAGATACCTCCAGGAGGGTGATATAGGGAGGGAGCACTCACTGCATGCTTTGGTGTTTTATTCTTATTCTAAGCCAAGCCAAATGTGGGGTGTTCATTGGTGATTCCTGGCATTAGATGGGATGGACTTGTGCCCTGGAGTGCCTGCAGATCCTGCACGCTCATGTAACTTGCTGGTTACTGTACTTCCCCTGGCCAGAGCAACCTCTCCTTCTTGCACTGCATCTGAAGAATCAAGAGGCTCAGCCACTGGCCAAGTCACCTCCTGACAAAGATGCATCACAGTTTCTATTTTCTGGCTGCCTTCGTGCAAGGTTGCTGGGCTGTGTTTTTCTCCAAGCAGGGTCTGCAGACACCACTGCTCTGCGAAACTTTCCTTTCCGCACTACTGTCTAATCATTATGTGAAGCTTACTGCAGTGATTTGCCTCAATAATCTATCACAAAAATGAGTTCCACTGGTTAATTATACATTGTACAAAAGCAGGGTTGTGATTCTCACCCTAGGGCTGGATTTCATATCCATTTCCTTACTTTCCCTTCGATTGGTGAAGCGTGCCTTTAGCAATCTCAAAACTCATTTAACCACATGGATTAGAACACCATACTGTGTCAGAGGAGAAAGATGACAGAGTCCCCCCGGGTCATACACATGTACGTACACATACCCTCACATCCCCCAGCAGAAATGTGCTGCGAACCATCGATCAGACTTTAACTGTCATTTGTCCTTGCAAAAGACTCATCACTGTCAGTGCCTGTTCACGGCACCTGCACTTCGCAGCGAGCTCAACTAAGTCTTCTTGCAGGCACTGTTTCTTCCCAGGCATGTTTAAGACAGAGAAAAGTCACTCAGAGCAGCTGATTTGGGCTTTCTGAGGCCAAAATATAAGGCCACCAGGGTAACTGTTTAGGACTGCAGTGGAACAACTGTTAGTGCAACACAGCACTAACACTGGCATCAGAGCTTACTGACCAGGCTTTCCAGACTTTCTAGCCTGAACAGGCGCACACGCTCCTGGGTGGAAAACTGGCTGGAGGGCCCAGAGATTGGTGGGAAATGGAGTTAACTCCAGTTGGAGGCCAGTGACAAGTGGTGTCCCCAGGGCTCAGTGCTGGGTCCAGCCCTGTTCAAAGTCTTCATCAATGACCTGGATGAAGGCATCGAGTGCTCCCTTAGCAAGTTTGCAGATGACACTAAGCTGGGTGGGAGTGTGGATCTGCTGGAGGGTTGGGAGGCTCCAAAGGGATCTGAAGAGGCTGGATCCATGGGCTGAGACCAATGGGATGAGGTTTAACAAGGCCAAATGGCGGATCCTGCACTTGGGGCACAACAACCCTGAGCAGATACAGACTAGGAGAAGTCTGTCTAGGAAGCTGCCTGGAGGAGAAGGACCTGGGGGTGTTGGTTGACAGTGACTGAACATGAGGCAGCAGTGGCCCAGGTGGCCAAGAAGGCCAATGGCATCTTGGCTTGGATCAGAAATGGTGTGACCAGCAGGTCCAGTTAGGTTCTTCTCCCTCTGTACTCAGCACTGGTGAGACCGCTCCTCGAATCCTGTGTTCAGTTCTGGATTGCTGTCTCCAGCTATTTGAAAGGAGGTTGTGGAGAGGAGGGAGCTGGGCTCTTCTCCCAAGGGACAGGGTACAGGATGAGAGGGAATGGCCTCAAGCTCTGCCAGGGGAGATTTAGGTTGGACCTTAGGAAAAAAATTTTCACAGAAAGGGTCATTGGGCACTGGCAGAGGCTACCAAGGGAGGTGGTTGACTCGCCTTCCCTGGAGGTGTTTAAGGCGCAGGTGGATGAAGTGCTGAGGGACATGGTTTAGAGATTGGTGGGAATGGTTGGACTCGATGGTCCAATGGGTCTCTTCCAACCTGGTGATTCTATGATTCTACCCAGGCTCACAAAGAAGCAGAGATAGAGGTGGATGAGTTGTGCTTAGAGTGACTGGAGAAGACAAAGGAGTAGGAACCAGAGACATCACATTCTTCTCCCTTAGGACCCGCAGAATCATAGAATGTACTAGGCTGTGCAAGATGATTAACAGGACACTTCTCCCAAATACAAGAACACAGTTCTGCTAACCATTCTCATTTCTGCCTTCCTAAGCCAGTCCAGCTTGGTGGACAGTGGGAGGGATGGCAAAGCGCTGTGCATCCCAGTTGTTTGGCACTGTGCATGTACTCCTGGCAAGTTTGTTTGCTGCAGGTGCCAAGTTCTGAGCCAATCTCACCCTGCAGCAAACCTCTGTGTCCCTGGACAGGCAGCCTGGAGAGCAAACACCTTGCATGCACCTCTCAGTCTTTTCCCAGACACAATATTCCTCAAAATCAGGGTGATTCAAGGTTCTTCTCTGTTTGGACAACAAGTCAAGATTTTTTTACACCAAAATCTTAACAGCATAATCATAGCTTTCCTGCTTTCTATGACACCAGTGTGGGAAATAAAAATAGAAATCCAGTCTGTTCCTACAGGACAGTAGCAAGAATTTGGAGTTGTTCATTCACATGGAGCCCAAATAGTTCAGTTTTCAGTGGAGGGAAAAACAAAGCAAAGACCCAGAGGAGAATTCATAGATCATTTCTGCAATAGAAGTGATCCACAGCTGCAGGGTTCATCCCTGTTACCAACTGGAGAACCTGAGGTGTGGAAAGGGAAAGGGCTTCCCCAGCAAAGCCTAAGCAAGGAAGGCAGAAAGCATAAATAATCCTTGTTGAGTGGAGTTCACCACAGCCTGGGTTGAGGCTCATGGTGGGAGCCAGCTGCTGCAGACAGCAGGGGTGCCAGACTGGTTCTTCTCCCTGGTGAAAAGAAGCCCTTGTGGTGTCTGAACTGTAGCCAATTTTGAGAATGCCCCTTAGCACTGAGAGAGCATTTCTCAAGGCATTAATACAAAGTCAATGTGTCACAGTAGAGCTGTGCAGGGAAACAAACAGAAATGTTCTCTAATGGCTTTTGGATGTTTCTTCTTGGCCCAGATAACATCATTCAAGGAGGAGCACAAGGCGTTTCCCTGTAGCATGGCTGAATTTCACCCTAGCTATCTGGTCTCAGCTTTCAGATGTCATTGTCACCTTTACCCACGGCAACTGACAATTGCACAGATATTTGCTTTTTCTTCCTGATTTCTCCCAGTGATGGTTTTTGTTTGCTAAGCTACTTCTGACCTTTCCAAACGCCACCTCCATTCATGGCCTCCTGCCAGCCCCAACCTGCCTGGAACTGATGCTCTTCAGAGACAAATGCCTGACTACTGAGCTGGCTTTCGTGTCTGGAGGGTGGTCACCATGCAGTAGAAGCAGAGACACTTACAAGTATTAGATCAGCAAGTGTTGCACTGTGCCAGTGGAGACGTGAGGTTTCCAGCGTATGCTATGGGAGCCACTTCATGTGGGTCAAAGAGCTGTTGTGCCGTATGAAATCAGTAAGTGCGTGTTAAGATCAGAACCATGTCCCCACCTCTGCTCACTTTCATTGGTCCAGATTTGCCACCTGGAAGAGCCTAAACCAGCAGGCTGGGACCCTGTGGGAAGCTCAGCTCCAGGCAGAGGGAAGTCGAGTGTTGTGGGGCTGTTGGCACCGGTTGTGTAACCCAACACTGCAGCTGGGATGGAGACACGTGTAAACATTGGATTTTGCGTGCAGTGTATCAAAGATTGGAACTGTTGGCCACTGCGTGTTGCTGAGCTAGAGACGTGTTATCACTGGTTCCTCCTGGTGCAGTAAAAGCCCTGGTTGTTGCAAGGGGGAGCTTAAGGCCAAGCAAACAGCATTCTGCTCCTGGCTGGATTCCCTCCTGCCTGAGGCCAACAAAGGACTCCACTCTGAAATCCTCAAGTGCTCCTTTGTGAAAAGGAGCAGCCAAGATCACTCGGAGCATTTGCATTTCCTCCTGCATTAGGTCTTATTTTGTCTTCTAACCATCAAAAGCCACATGGGCACCTCTATGGTCAAGCTGATCCCAGAAGAATCTGAACTATGCTCTTTCAAAGTCTATTTCTACCCATTGACATGAAGGGCAGGCTTGCCCCATGGCCAGGTGCTCCCTCTACCTTTGGACTTCCAGCCCTGGTTCTCATGTTGGTAGGTTCATCCCACAGATGCCACAGGGCCCTGAGGACCAGGTCCAATATCTATCCAAGCCAGGTGGTGATGAAGTCCATCAGAAAGATGGAGAAGCAATGAAAACTGCCCAAGACAAGCTTGTGTCTACAGGAATCTTTGATAGGAATGGTTAGACTTGGTGATCTGGTGGGTCTCTTCCAACCTGGTGATTCTATGATTCTATGATTCTATGAACCTGCTGCTCATGTCACCTGAAACCCAGACGTATTCAGCTGGGTGCTTCCCCCTGGTAGGACACAGCCTAGCAAAAACTCTGGGGAGACCTTAGAGAAGCTTCCAATATTGAAAAGGGCTCCAGAAAAGCTGGGGAGGGGCTCTTGAGCAAGGATTGTAGGGATAGGATGAGGGGGAATGGTTTTCAACTGCAAGAGGGGAGATTGAAATGATATCTCAGGAAAAAATGTTTTGTTATGAGGATGGGGAGGTCCTGGTCCAGGTTGCCCAGAGCAGTGGTGGCTGCCCCATCCCTGGAGGGGTTCAAGGCCAGGTTGGATGGGGCTTGGAGTATCCTGGTCCAATGGGAGGTGGGACAGGGATGGGACTGGATGGGCTTTGAAGTCCCTTCCAACCCAAACCTTTCTGCAGCTCTTTTCTCTGATTCTATGATAAACACCTCACAGCTGGATGGAGTCTTACAAAATTTACCTAAATCACTCTGAGTTAGGAACATGTGGATTCTCAGGAACAGTTTAAGACTCACTTTACCTTCACTATAGTGCACAAGCATCTGGAAACATTTCACTCCATCTCTGTTTTTCAGCCCTTCACCCTCCTACCCCCTCCTCCTTACAGCTCTCCCCCTTACTGCGTGTGACTGATCCACTCGCTCCCAGCAGGGATTTTGCAGCTTGACTGCAAAGCATCACACAAAGTCACGGTGCTTATGTACAGATTAGCTGAAACAAGACCAGTTGGAGTCCTCATTTAGGTTTTAATTAAGACAAAAGTGCCATTAACTTTAGTAGCAGCTACTTGATCAAATACTGCATATAAATGAAGAGGAGCTGAATGAAGGCTTGGCCAGCAATTAAGAAAACCTACTGCAAGCACCATGCCAGGAGGCCTTAGATGATGTTTCTTTTTTGGGATCTGTTCTAAAAGTCATCTCCTGGTGCTGTTCCCACTCCTGGGTGACAAGGACAGCTCCACGAAGCCCCCTGTGGTGTATGGTAGGTTTTTTGCCCGTTGCTCCACAATTTGCAAAGTTGTCTTCTTCCCAAAGCAAGGAAACCTACATCAGGGTTGGGATTGTTTCTCTGTGCCTGGACATGTTGGATAAGGAACCAAAGCTCCCCAACTCTCCATGGACACCCAGAGAAATGTCTCCCAGTCTCTGCAAACACAGATGATAGAAGTGTCACCTCCGAAGTGACAGGTGACAGGACAAGAGGGAATGGCCTTGAGTTCCACCAGGGGAGATTTAGGCTGGACATTAGGGAAAACAATTCACAGAAAGGGTCATTGGACACTAGCTGAAAAAACACTTCAGACCATGGTGAATATAAACATTCCTAGTCTGAGGATGCAGCCGCTCTTGGCCGCTCGTGTTGTGCTGGATGTGCCCCACGATGCCCTTTGTCCTCCCAGCTGCCAGGGGATTCTGCTGCCTCCCACCGAGATGCTGCCCATCAGAAACCAATCTCCCCCTGGGCACGGTGCATCACATAGAATAGAATCAGAGAATTCCCAGGTTGGAAAGGACCCCCAGGATCATCGAGTCCAACCATTCCCGTCAATCACTAAACCATGTCCCTCAGCACCTCATCCACCTGTCTTTAAACACCTTCAGGGAAGGTGACTCAACCCCATCTCTGGGCAGCCTCTGCCAGTGCCCAGTGACTTGAAAAACTTTTTCCTAATGTTCAGCCTAAACCTCCCCTGGTGGAGCTCGAGGTCATTCCTCTTGTCCTGTCCCCTGTCCCCTGGGAGAAGAGTCCAGCTCCCTCCCCTCCATAACCTCCTTTCAGGGAGAAGAGATCAATGAGGTCTCCCCTCAGCCTCCTCTTCTCCAGAATAAACACCCCCAGCTCTCTCAGACATTCCTTATAAGGTATGTTCTCCAGCCCCTTTACCAGCTTTGTTGCTCTTCTCTGACTCACTCCAGAGCCTCAATATCCTTCTTGTGCTGAGGGGCCCACAACTGAACACAGGATTCAAGGATCAGTCTCACCAGTGCTGAGTCCAGAGGAAGAACCTCCACCCTGGCCCTGCTGGCCACGTTGTTTCTGATCCAAGCCAAGATGCCATTGGCCTTCTTGGCCACCTGGGCACAGTACTAGCTCCTCTCCAGCTACTCTTCTCCAGCTTTATCCTTGACCCTGGTGCGACCCTTCCCAGGCGCAGAATCCAGCATTTGCTCCTCTTTCCTTTCCTGCCAGTCATGGTTGAAATCCCAGAGTGGGGGTTATTCCACAGCAGAGGCCACAGGCATTTCTGTATGGGGAGAAGGAGGTTGAGGGAAGAACTGCAGCTCTGGGGCTCCTTGACGTCCAGCACTGCAGCCTTGACACCCCTCCCTGGGGACAGCCCCATCCTGGAGACACCCCTAGTCCTTTGGGACTGACCCCAGCCCTGGATGCATTCACCGCTCCTCATTCCCACTGATGACTAACAGTGTCCCTCTTGCACATCCCTAAAGACCATTTTTCGAGGATTCCCTTGGGAACAGGCTGGGACTGCCACATGGCTGTGTGAGAGAACCCCAAATCCTTATTCTGAGTTGGGACCCCTGTTTATTTCAGTCACAAGCTGCATTTAGGGGAGACAACAGGACTTGTTGGAAGTTGTGCTGCCTTCCATGTCCTGTCGCCAGGAGATGTGTGCCACACAGTGAGGTCACAGTGATGGGAAGCAGGTGTCACAATGACCCAGGGCACTTTGGGAGCTGCTGCCCAGGGATCAGACGCCACAGCCCTTCAGCCGCTGACAGGCAGGACTGTGTCTCGCTGCTCAGTCTAAGGGTCGAGGCTTCAAGCTTAAACCCAACTCAACCATGGGGAACATGGAGTCATCTGCACCAGAGTCATCCTCCGACACGGAGGAGCCTGGTTTGGTGCCTCCATCTTCTCCCAACCACACGGTTGGTGCTATGGCAGCAGCCGAGGATGCTGCCAGCTCATCTCTCGCAGGAGAGAACTCTCAAGGTAAGCCTGAGGAGTGCCCAGCCTCCGGTACCATTGGTGGCAGGAGAGCTGTGCCAAACCCACACCCTCTTCAGCCCTCAGGTTCCTCCATATCCTCTGGAACATCGTCGGCAGCCATCGATTCCAGTCCATCTGGTGGAATGATGATGGAAACAGCTTCGTGATAGCAGAAAATCTCTTCTGCGAGGAGGTCCTGGGGAGGAGGATCTTTGAGATTGAGTCCATGGGAGGCTTCATCCTCCAACTCAACCTCCACGGATTCCAGCCAGTGGAAGGACGTTCTCGCATCTCCATCTCCATCGGGAAGCTGCAAGCAATAGCAGCAGCAGGAGCTTCTCTGGGCAAGGTACGTCAGTTCCTCCCCCAGGAGAGAACCCTCCAGACATTTGGTGGGCAGAGGATCACGTGCAGCTAGAAGAAACCTTTCCCAGGCAGGGAGCGAGGAGGTGGGTGGGGGCACGTGGACTGAGTTTATCTCGAGGTCCTTGTCAGGAATTCTAAGTGCAGGATTTTGGAGGAGCAGAAGTGCTGATCAAAGTAACTTGGTCACAGCTCTGAAAAGCAAGCACAGTCCCAGCACTTGGGGCTCTTTCTGTGCTCGCTCTCTATCTGGCTGAACCAAAAGTTCCAATCTTCTTGTGACATCTGCTGAAGACTGACCATTCCACGCTGAGTGATTTGGGGTTCTCCGTCATTTTTCATGCTTGGAAAACTGTATGCTTCTCTGCTTCCAAATACTGAGAACCCCAGCATGGTCACCACTTAGAAAAGCTCCATCCCAACGTTTTATTCAGCCTAAGCTGGAGGTTTCACATGCCACCGAGAGCCCTTTGTCCTAACCAAATACTTGGCTAGAGAATCTGTGTCTTCCTCCTCTGGCAATGCTGGCACTGACTCCTGTCCTTTGCCATCCGCAGCTGCACTTCTTCCACCGCCCCGGCTTCCAGAGAGACCAGCCCCAGCTCCTCACGAGGGGCAACCAAAGCCCTGGGGACACAGAGCGAGCCCCGGCTGCAGCCCCACGCAGCCCTGAGCAGGAGGCCGAGCGGCCAAGGAAGAAGAGACCAGGCTATGCTCCGGCAGCAACAGGAGCCATGGAGGAGAATGACGCCCAGAGCTGCGCAGCCCCCAGTCCCACAGCGACCGAGCCATGGGCTGACCCCGACGCCCCCAGCACCAGTGCCGGTCCAGTCCCGGCCAAACGGCGCCGCACAGACAGCCCTGAGGACGTCCCAGAGGCGGCTCTGACTCCATCTGTGGATTCACCTCAGCGCCGCTCAACTCCTGCCCCACAAGACATGGAGCCCCCTCAGCAGGCAGCTCCTGGGCCCAGTTGCCTTCTTTGGCTGGTCGGCAGCACTAGCCCAGCTCAGTCCCAAGCTCCAGAGCCTGCGAAGGATGAGCTGCCAGCACCTCGGGCTGCTCCTGGGCCATCGCACGGCCAAGCGGCAGCAGCAATGGATGAGGAGCAGGAGAACGACTCCCAGAGCCCTGCAGCCCCCAACCCCACAGCGAACGAGCCATGGGCTGACCCCGACGCCCCCAGCACCAGTGCCGCTCCAGCCCCGGCCAAACGGCGCCGCACAGACAGCCCTGAGGACGTCCCAGAGGAGGCTCCGGCTCCATCCCCACCTTCACCTCAGCGCCGATCACCTCCTGCCCCACTGGTCTTTGGGCCCCCTCCACGCCCAGATTGGTGGCCAGGGCCGGATCCTTGGGAGCGCCCTGGGGCTGCTCTCCGCCCTCCAGCACCTCATGCCGCTCCTGTGCCACGGCCACCACCCTTCAGAGCTCGCCCCTTCCGACACTGCCGCACCTGCTACTGCCCACCCAACAACCGACACGGCGATGGACTTTAAACGGGTTGGGTGGAAACAGCAGTGATCTTGGGCTGCGAGTCATGTTGTAGGTGTAGAAACACCTTAGTCTAGAATTAAGTAATAAACAGTGTTTGTTGTTGTTCAAAACATCTTTTTCCTTTGCTCAGGTATTTTGGCAGGTTTCAGGCTGTGTTCTTGTCTGTGTGTCAAGGTGTTACAGGCATCATCTCTGGGCTTCAGGCTTAGCAGGGAATCCAATGGCCAAATAGCTCTGTGCTGTCAAAACTGTCCCTGCTTTGTCCTCCCAGAGCACAGGGAATGTGAACCAACAAAGCAGCATTTTTTCACCTCTAAACTTCCTGGAAGGGAAAAGAGTCAGATATAGAACACCTCTCCCTGCAGAAACTTGTGACCCATGTAGAAGTTGCATGCCCAGTGTGTCCACAGAGTATGTCTTTCTGAAGGGCCTAGCTCCTCCAGTGCTCATCAGTGTGGTCAGGGTGGAGAACCAGCTTGGATGGAGCTGAGCATCTGTAGCAACTCACTGCTGCGTTGCAGCTGCAGTGGAATTGCAGGTCAGTGCCACACATTCTGGTTCATGGATTGAATTGGGAAAATTTTACAGTAAGAAAATTGCTGCCTAGCTAGAATAAACCCCTTATTGTGCAGAAATGTGTTCTAGGTTAGGAAAAATTCCCCAGCCAGACCGAGATGCTTTCTGACAACCCAGGCTTGCTGGCAGGGACCACCAGGAACTGTAGGAGGATATGAACAAGGGCAACTCATCTGGTCAGTGGTACAGAAGTACTGTGAGCATCTTCTACCATAGGTCTTGAAGCTTAGATCTCTCTCCTTTATTGTTATTAACAGGATAATGCTGTGTCCAGGCCATCTGCACTTATTGTAAAATAGCACCATGCCTCTTACGTGATCTCTGTCTCTTCAAGAACAACCTGAGAGAACCAGAGTGGAGTCCATGTCTGGGAAAACCATCAACCCTTGCCTCAAATCCGATAGGACTCCCAAATATTTTTGGATTTACAGGTCCCGAAGTTCAATAAGTAAGCACCACAAGCCACTTGGCCACATTCTGCAGGGGAAGGGCTGTTACAGTCATAGAATCATGAAATGATTAAGGTTGGAAAAGACTTTTATGATTATCCAGTCCAACCATAAGCACAACATCACCATGCCTGCTAAGCCATGTCCCAAGGACATGATCGTTTGTACCAGAACAACCTTTGCTTTTTAGGATGGCTATACGGCTAGTTAGGCACAGTCTGAAAGGACCATACTAGCAAATGCAGAAACAAGAGGAGGCTGTAGAGCTCTCTTTCACCTTTCAAGGCTGTCTGAGGAGAAAAATAGCCCCTCTCTGTCTGAAGGCTGCTCTCATTTTGCTGCCTCAAATCAAGTTGCTACTGTGCTTGTTGATGCTTTCAGAAATCAAAAGCAAACACTCTTCCAAAGAACCCTCCCAAGTATCTACTGAATGTGTGCTCCAGTGTTCTGGGAAAGGATAGACAGTGAAGAGAGAAGAGATGGGGAGAGTGAAAATGTTGGGGATGCCACGTGCCTTTTGCTGAGCAACTGTTCCTGCTTTTACCCCAATACAGCAGATCCACTCTTACCAGTTTGGAGCTAACAGGGTACCTGAAGGGGTATTCACATAATGCCAGGTTGGAAAAGACCTCGGGCGTCATCTGGTCCAAATGTTTAGTAAATATATAGCTTAAATGAGATGGCCCAGCACACTGTCAGGCTGAATCATAGAATCATAGAACAACCAGGTTGGAAGAGACCCACTGGATCATTGAGTCCAACCATTCCCATCGATCTCTAAACCATGTCTCTCAGGACCTCATCCACTCATGCCTTAAACGCCTCCAGGGAAGGTGAATCAACCACCTCCCTGGGCAGCCTCTGACAGTGCCCAATCACCCTTTCTGTGAAAATATTTCCTAATGCCCAGCTTAAACCTCCTCTGGTGGAGCTTGATGCCATTCCCTCTCGTCCTGTCCCCTGGCACTTGGGAGAAGAGTCCAACTCCCTCCTCTCCACAACCTCCTTTCAGGTAGTTGCAGAGAGCAATGAGGTCTCCTCTCAACCTCCTCTTCTCCAGGATAAACACCCCCAGCTCTCTCAGCCGTTCCATATAAGGCCTGTTCTCCAGCCCCTTCACCAGCTTTGTTGCTTTTCTCTGGACTCACTCCAGAGCCTCAACATCCTTCTTGTGGTGAGGGGCCCACAACTGAGCCTTAGAAGTGTCCAGCACAGAGGAAACCACCCCTTCCCTGGGGAGACTGTTCCAATCTTTAACTCTTATTATGATGAAAAATTATCTGGAATCCAATCATAATCTTCCCAGGAGCAACTTGTACCCGTTACCCCTTGTCTTTTCCATGTCACTCCTTGTCAGAAGGGAGTCTCCATCTTCTTGGCAGACACCCTTACTGTTCTGGTACATGGAGATAAGGTCTTCCCTAAGCCTTCTCTTCTCAAGGTCGAGCAAACCCAGTTCCCTCAGTCTTAATTGCTATGGAAGGTGTCCTACTTGTCTAATCATCCTATTGATTGAACCTTATGGATTGATCTTATTGCCAGGAAAACCTCATGGCCTCCTGACAGAGCCGACTGAAATGTCTCATTGAAATATTTTCAAGATAATGATTCAAAACCTCCTCTCTTTCAGATATTTTTATTTCTTTTTCTACTGCTGGGACTGAGATAAGAGACAATAACTGTGAAAAACCACCCAAGCCAGGACACTGAAGGAAGAAATTCCATGACAGATTTCCAATAAAACATAAAAAAAAATCATTCATTCAGAATAAGTGGTGGAAAACTCCCCATTCAAGCCAGCTCTGCTTTGGGAGTCACCAGTCCCTGGTTCTGAGTTAAGATAAAATTGAGACAATTAAGATGAAAGAAGGAAGATTGAGATGAGATTTTAGGAAGAAATGTTTTGCTGTGAGGGTGGGGAGACCCTGACTCAGGTTGCCCAGAGCAGTGGTGGCTGCCCCATCCCTGGAGGGGTTCAAGGGCAGGTTGGATGGGGCTTGGAGCCCCTGATCCAGTGGGAAGTGTCCCTGCCCATGGTAGAGGGTTGGAGCTCAATGGGTTTTGAGATCCCTTTCAACCCAAACCATGTTATAATTCTATGATTTCCCATCCTGAAATCATAGCCTTGAATTTTTTTCAACTAAGTGAACAACAGCATTAACAAAATAATTAAAATGTTTTTCTTTTTCCATTCATAACTTTGGCTCTGTTATTTGTCGGGTTTATTATTACTCATATTTACTTCAATCTTCTGTTGCAGAAATTGATTTATGAGTGCTGTTTGACCAAGAGGTGGGAGATTAAAAATTCCTACTGAGAATTCACAAAATGTAAAACAAATTAAAATTCTGGGGAAAAAAAAAGAAGAAAACGGATCTGTGACTCCCAGAAAAATACTTGACTTGTAAGCTTACTCAAATACCACTGAAAAATATCTCTATATTTGCTGTTAGAAGACCATACTGTGATGATTCTGAGTTTTACTGGCCATGTGGTCATTGAAGGAAAGTTTGGGACTGGATTATTTGCAGCCTCAGTAGCTTAGGACACCATGGAAACAAGGGATGATGACTGCTACAGACAGCAGGAGGTCCTGAGGATTTTAACTATCAATATAAAAGGATTTACTCTGTATTGTTTTTTTGGAAGCAAAAAACCCTCATGTAAGGGGAAGAGACAAAAACAAACACACAATGAGAGTAAAGTGAAGACTGAAAACCTGGAGATCTTGCTTCTGCCATTGACCTTCACCAATCCCTGTGTGGCTCCCACACTGAATTATTTCTGCTATGACTGAATTTGGAGTTCCCAGCTCAGATCACAGCCTTGTTGTACTGGACACTGCCTTTAGTCTCAGTGGGAGGCACCAACTCCCTTCTCCCTCAGAGATATATGGAAGCAAAAGAGAGATAATGGCTTGACTCACTTCACCCAGCTGTCCATGAGCATGCATGTGTCTCCAAGGTGCTTAACTGATGTTCACCTGCTATGGGTTGCATGGATTGTAAACTCCTTAAAATCATAGAATCCCCAGGTTGGAAGAGACCCACTGGATCATCGAGTCCAACCATTCCCATCTGCCACTAAATCGTGTCCCTCAGGACCTCTTCCACCCGTCCCTTAAACACCTCCAGGGAAGGTGAATCAACCCCCTCCCTGGGCAGCCTGTTCCAAAGCCCAGTGACCCTTTTTGTGAAAAACTTCCTCCTGATGTCCAGCCTAAACCTTCCCTGGTGGAGCTTGAGGATATTCCCTCTTGTCCTGTCCCTTGTCATTTGGGAGAAGAGGCCAGCTTGATGCATATCTTCTCACATCAGGTCTGGGAAGCATTTACTGGCCTATTGATTCAATAAGGACCTTCACAGAGTGCCCTGTGGGAACAGACCTTATGAGGAACGACTGAGAGAGCTGGGGGTTTTTATCCTCGAGAAGAGGAGGCTGAGAGGAGACCTCATTGCTCTCTACAACTACCTGAAAGGAGATTGTGGAGAGGAGGGAGCTGGGCTCTTCTCCCAAGTGACAGGGGACAGGACAAGAGGGAATGGCCTCAAGCTCCACCAGGGGAGATTTAGGCTGGACATTAGGAAGAAGTTTTTCACAGAAAGGGTCATTGGGCATTGGAACAGGCTGCCCAGGGAGGTGGTTGATTCACCTTCCCTGGAGGTGTTTAAGGCACGGGTAGATGAGGTACTGAGGGACATGCTTTAGTGTTTGGTAGGAATGGTTGGACTCAATGATCCAGTGGGTCTCTTCTAACCTGGTGATTCTATGATTCTACGATTCTATGAAACTTCCCACCACCTGCCGCAGCTCCAGCTCCTCCTTCATGACTAAGCAAACCGACAGAGGATGTTATGACGTGTGGATCTTTCTGTGGAAGAGTTGGTATCGCGTCAACTGGCTTGGTGGGAGCAGAACTAACATGATTAACTCCCAAAGTTCACCTCTAAAGAGATGTCATGAGCAATCGTGTGCCACTCTGTGTAGTTCCAGATCAGAGTCTGACTCAGGAAAATATTCCCATCCAAGTCATTTGTCAAAGTCATCATGACTAAAGTATGTATGCACATTCTTTCCTGAATCAGCACTGAGATAAGGGGCTGCTGGTATTTATTTGAGGTAAATAATTTTTATAGTTTCTCTTACATTATAAAAGGTCTTCCGAGTTCAGGCAGTTAAATATAGCTAATGTGTTTCTGTGTATTAAGTTTTATTTAGTATCGTCAGAGCAGAGGTGAGCTCTAGCATGAGCAAGCGCTTCCATGTGCTGGGTGGGTACAGCTGCAGACCACTAGGATGGTCCCTGCCTCAAATTCTTTACAACTGACTTATGAGAGAGGGACATCAGATGGACCTGGGCTGGCAAAGAGCCTGGGGAGGCCAGGAATCATAGAATCATAGTATCATAGAGTGGCTTGCATTGGAAGGGCCTTAAAGATCATACAATTCTGACACCTCTGCCATGGGGAAGGGCACTTCCCACTAGATCAAATTGCTCAAGGCCCCATTCAACCTGGCCTTGAACATCTCCAGGGATGGGGCATCCAAAGCTTCTTTGGGTAACCTGGGTCAGTGTCTCCCCACCCTCATCATGAAGAATTTCTTCCTAATGTCTAATTTAAATCTTTCCCCTTCCAATTTAAAGCCATTCCCTCTCGTTCTGTCACTGTAAGCCCTTGGGAAAAGTCTCTCCCCAGCTTTCTTGTAGGTTCTCTTTGGGTACTAGAAGGTCACTGTAAGGTCTCCACGGAACCTTCTCTTCTCCAGGTTGAACAACCCCAGCTCTCTTGTAACAGAGGTATTCCAGCCCTCATATCATCTTTGTGGCCCCCTCTGGACCCATTCCAACATTTCCATATCTTTCTTATACTGAGGATTCCAGAACTGGACACAAGACTATAGACAGGGTCTCATGAGAGTGGAACATAGGGTCAGAATCCCCCTCCCTCACCCTCCTGGTCACACTTCTTTTGATGCAGCCCAGGATACAGTTGTCCTTCTGGGCTGTGAGCACACATTACCAGCTCATGTCACATTTCTCATCCCCCAGCACCCCAAGTCCTTCTTCTCAGGGCTGCTCTCAATCACATCATCCCCTACTCTCTATTGAAACCATGTATTGCCCTGACCCACATGCAGGACCTTGCACTTGACCTTGTTGAACCTCATGAGGTTCACACAGGCCCACTTCTCCTCTTTGTCTAGGCCCTTATCGATGACATCCAGTCCTTCTGATGTGACGATCAGTTTAGTTTGTGCCAGTGTTGCCTTATCTCCTACTACATCAAAACCAAATCTGTGCAGGACTGTTTATCGGCACTGCAGGTGAAGAGGTTTTGGGAGGGATGATGGTTTGGGGACCCTTCCAAGGAGAAGTCTCCCTTACTGGAGACTCTGCTAAGCAGTCAGGAAGCAGATGAACCAAAGATGCTAATTGAGGTGAACTGTGAAGTCATGATTGGATTTCAGAGCTCATAAAATATCAAGGACTTCCAAAAGTGACTCTGCAGGAGCTGTGACATTTTCCCTAACTCCAGCTTGCATGGGTGGAGGTAGAGGCAGGTAACTCCCCTGTAATAAGGTGTAGGCAATGCTGACAGGAGTCCTTCAATGCCTACCTCCAATGGGCCTCCTGGACACATTTTCAGTTCTTGAAGGCACAGTTGACGTGTTTTTCACTCAGGCAGCTTCAGAGGGATGACTGGAAATGGTTTGGATTTGGCCTGAAGTCAAGGAAAATGACATGTATAATATTTTTTTCTTAAATGCACTGAGCATTAACTCTGCATTCCTCTTAGTCACACTTCAGGTATCCTTTTATTTCCCGGAGCACATCCAGCTAGCGACCTGCTCTTTAATTACACAGCAAATGTCATACAAGTGCTGTCCGTGCAGTGGCTGGGGCAGGTTGGTGCAGGTTGCCTGGTAATTATCTTTCAAGTTACTGAGTAATTCAAAGACGAATTACTGTGTAATTTGCTGCCTGGAGATAGCATGGCCAGCACTCAGGGTGGAAGACAAGATCTATTCTTGTCTCACAGATGGAGCCAGGCACCTCTCAGGGAACGCACATGTCTAATGGAAAACACAGCCAACAAACTCAGCCTTTCCTCATGAACAAGAAGCTCTTTCCTGACTGGGAGTTTCCAGCTCATGACTTGCTTGTGGTTCCTACCAATGATAATAACAGGCTAATAATAACAATAATGTGGTATCAATGACTCATAGCCTGAGGAGCCTTATGAAGGGCCCACTTACGCTAAAGAAATCCTCTGACTCTTTTCAAACCTCCCATTTGTCTCAATGGGAGTGGGATTCAGCTGGATCCCAGCCATGCAGGATGGAAATGTTATTTCTCTAGTGCTGTGATCTGCTTGGAGTCACACATTCATTAGGACTTTCAAGCCACATCAGAAACAACCATTGCGCCTTGCCTGCTCCATCACCTGAACAACCCAAGAGGAACCACTGCTGATCACAGACACACACTAGCTCTGACTCTTCTCACTTAATTGCACAGTAAGGAGTATCTCGTAACCTCCACCCTCTGGTCTCTCCCTTCGGTACATGCTTTAACTTAACTTTTAACACTCCTGTGTAAATACAAGAGGGATTTCCTTTAATTGTATAGGAGAGAGGGAAATGTTAAGCTCATCTTAATGACAGCATCCACATGCATTGAAGTGGATGAGCTCATCTTACTGACAGCAGTAACACGCAGTGATGGAGATGAGTTCATCTTAATAACAGTATTAACATGCCTTGAAGTGGTAAGGAGAGGTTGCCTCGGTCCAGAAAGGATATCACCAACCTGAGATGAGATTGGTTGAGTGGCAGAAGCAAAGGATCTGTGATGTCTCCTGTGCTGCTCCAGGCTCCTTGTGATGTTCCCTGGATGACACAAGCCAAGATGTCTGTACCCACCTGAACGTGTTAGAGATGTGATGATCTGGGATCCCCAGATGATGTTCACCTTTGCATTGATTAGGGAGCAAGGTAGGATCATGCTGCACTTGAAGAGACCAACCTGACATCCAGCAGGTATCCTTATATGATGCTCACCAGATCTGGGAACCTGTCTCCTGCCATGTTAGGACAGACCAATGCTTCAGTTTGGGCTGTCTGAACAGATGACATGCAGTGCAGCAGCCTGCATTGAGCAGCACGAGGGCTGTATGCCCTGGAGAAAATGATAAAACCACAGACAACGTGACTAATTAGGAATATTCCAGCCTCACTCCTCGGGACTGCTGAAACATCTTACATCCTCGCGCAACCCCAGAGACTGTTCATGATCAGGCAGAATCTGAACATCTTTAGTAAAATCATAGAATCATAAAATCATGGAATGATTTGGGTTGGAAAAGACCTTAAAGCCCATGCAGTTCCATTCCTGCCATGGGCAGGGACACCTCCCACTGGATCAGGGGCTCCAAGCCCCATCCAACCTGCCTTTGAACCCCTCCAGGGATGGGGCAGCCACCACTGCTCTGGGCAACCTGGGACAGGGCCTCCCCATACTCACAGCAAAACATTTCTCTGTAAGATCTCATATCAATCTTCCTTCTTTCAGCTGAGAATCATTGCCCCTCACTCTATTCCTGCCTTCCCTTATCCAGAGGCCCTCCCAACCTTTCCTGTAGCACTTTTCAGTACTGGAACCTGCTCTAAGGTCTCTTCGGACCCTTCTCTTCTCCAGGCTGAACAACCCAAACTTTCTCAGCCTATCTGTGGATGGGAGGTGCTCCAGCCCTTGGATCATCTTCGTGGTTTCCTCTGGACTCTTTCCAACAGCTCCGTGTCCTTCCTGTGCTTGGGACTCCAGAACTGGATGTAGGGCTACAACTGGGATCTCACTAGAGCAGAGGAGCAGATCCCCTCCCTCACCCTGCTGATCCCACTGCCTTGTATGCAGCCCAGAACACGGTTGGTTTCGGGGCTGTGAGGGCATGTTGCTGACTCATGTAAACATTTGCATCCCCATCAACCCAAGTCCTTCTCTTCAAGGCTCCCAATCCATTCTCTTTCCAGCCTGTATTTGTGCTGGGAATTACTCTGACCCATGTGCAAACGGAGCATCCTGTTGTGTGTTACTGTACAAACACTTGTGAAGAGAGGACACTTTGGTTTTAGGCCAGGGCTCAGCTCTGTGAAGATGAAAAATAACATTTGACTAGGGTTGTTGACCAAATCCTACAAGATAAGAAGCAGGGAGCGGCACTGGAGCTGGCGAGAAAATCCTGTCCACTTTCCTTTAGATGCTGTAACAGAAAGCACTTCTTGACCTGGTGGAGATCAAGCTGCTGGGGCCCATGGTCACTTCAGGCTGTGCAGGCAGAGAGCAGCAGCAGGCTCAGAAAAGCATTAGACGTATTCATGGGTAG
The DNA here is from genome assembly GCA_033558105.1 of Coccyzus lansbergi. Lineage (NCBI taxonomy): Eukaryota > Metazoa > Chordata > Aves > Cuculiformes > Coccyzidae > Coccyzus > Coccyzus lansbergi. The sequence goes on along the minus strand of JAUMJK010000780.1, from coordinate 795,808 downwards.
CAATTCCATAAACACTTATTTAAAGGGACAAGGCAGGGAAGTCCTGTCAGGTATTTCTAACCCAACAGTTACAGATGCTGAGGAACAAAGGGAACAGACAGTAGAAAGCAGCCTCACACATACCTGAAAGGAGGTTGTAGACAGGAGGGAGCTGGGCTCTTCTCCCAAGTGACAGGGGACAGGACAAAAGGGAATGGCCTCAAGATCTGCCAGTGGAGATTTGGGCTGGACATTAGGAGGAAGTTTTTCACGGAAAGAGTCATTGCGTTTTGGCAGAGGCTGCCCAGGGAGGCGGTTGATTCACCTTCCCTGGAGGTGTTTAAGGGACAGGTAGATGAGGTGCTGAGGGACATGGTTTAGTGTTTGATAGGAATGGTTGGACTCGATGATCTGGTGGGTCTCTTCCAACCTAGTGATTCTATGATTCTATGTGCTCTCCTTAAATAGAAGCTCTATTGCTTATGCCAGAGACAGAACCTGGAGCGAGATGAACCATCAGTCCAATGGGTTTAGGTGAAGGACTAGGTAGATTCCCTTCCATAAGATCACTAAAACTAGTATTTCCTACATTCTTGGTCAGCTGCAGTAAAGAAAAAATACGTATATGAGGGTGGGGTGGTTTTTTTGATCCAACAGCAACCCAAAAACTGGACTATTAATATGCATTTTTCACACTATTAATAAAAGATGGAACACAAAGCATTGCGAAATTAAAGTGCTATGATTACATTTTCATATAAACCAATTAAAAATCAGACTTATCTCTTTATGATTTTATGCGTGTAAGTAATTCTACTGCTGTAAAACAGAAATATTTGAAAAAATCAAGACTCCAATGAAGTTCATTAAATCACTTGTCTGTCATAGAATCATAGAATCACCAGGTTGGAAGAGACCCACCAGATCATCAAGTCCAACCATTCCTATCAAACTCTAAACCATGTCCCTCAGCACCTCGTCCACCTGTCCCTTAAACCCCTCCAGGGAAGGTGAGTCAACCTCCTCCCTGGGCAGACTCTGCCAGTGCCCAATGACCCTTTCTGGGAAATATTTTTTCCTATTGTTCAACCTGAACCTCCCCTGGAGGAGCTTGAGGCCATTCCCTCTTGTCCTGTCCCCTGTCACTTTGGAGAAGAGCCCAGCTCCCTCCTCTCCACAACCTCCTTTCAGGTAGTTGTAGAGAGCAATGAGGTCTCCCCTCAGCCTCCTCTTCTCCAGGATAAACACCCCCAGCTCTCTCAGCTGCTCTTCTTGTTCTCCAGCCCCTTCACCAGCTTTGCTGCTCTTCTCTGGACTCGCTTCAGAGCCTCAACATCCTTCTTGTGGTGAGGATCCTTCTTCATGATCCTTCTTCCTTCTTCCACCCTTCTTCATGATCTCCTTTGGCCCTCCTTCCATGAATTCTAGGAGCAGACATAACCAGATATATAAGGGTTTAAGTCGGAACGAGAGCTCAAAATAGCAATAGACGTCAACACAGCTAGAACTTTTTTCTAAGACAGTTTGAGTACCAAGCTCTGAAGTCCCTTGAGACCTTTGGGGCATATAAATTAATCAAGTTGGGGGGTTCTTGTTCATAATAATTTACATCCACAATGGTGTTTCCTCCATCAACTTGAAGTTATCCAGAATTTCCAGCCACCTGGCCAGGCACCTACTGGAGATTTCTAGAAAATCTAAACACATTGCACTGCCTCCCCCGCTCTAAGCCACGCGGCAGTTTCATGGAATCATAGAATCACCAGGTTGGGAGAGACCCACTGGATCATCGAGTCCAGGTTGGAAGAGACCCACCAGATCATTGAGTCCAACAATTCCTATCAGTTTGTTCCTGCTCTAGGCATTCTGACAGTTTAAATAAGTAGCATTTGCCTAGAGATGCATTCATTTTCCCCTCTCGCAGGGCTCACTTCAGGTCAGCTATTGCCTCAGCTGTTCTCAGTGATCCTGAGCTAAGGTTAGCACATCTCTGATTCCTGGGATTGTTCTTAACACCTTTCAAAGGAGTTATTTGTCACTGACTGTGGTTTGGCCCTGGGGGCGATATGATGTTTATTTTAGTGTGACTGTCTCTGCAACAGAAGCTGTAGAGAGCAGGAGTCACTTCAGGGGAAGTATTTCTTTATCAGCCTGTGGCAAAGACACACACAAAAATGTTTAGCATCTTGGAAATGCATTTTTTAAGGCCAGACTCCATTGTCCGGCGGCAGCAACTGAGGCTAAAAGGAAGTTTTACCTATAGTATGGTCTCAATGAGACTTCAGGTCATCTCAGGCTTTCAGGATGAACAGTCCCCCTGCCTGCACACTGCAAATGTGCCTCCACTTTTCTGACCTCCTCAATGAGCTCTTGTGTCTTGGTCTCTTGGGAGCAATGAGTCTGCTTTCCCACTGAGCACTTTGTTATAATCAACCATAGCCCTGGGCTGATTAATCTCCCTCCATTGGTGAAAAGCCTTTAAATAAGTGGTTTTAAACTTCCCTATGGCTTGTCAGTGTCTTGTTCCTCATCCCTTTATCCCTGACCAGTTCTTACTTCAGTAACCATGGCTTTTCACTTTGGCTTTCAGGTTTTTCTTTCTTACTTTGCTGGGACTTCCTTCCTTCCTTCCTTCCTTCCTTCCTTCCTTCCTTCCTTCCTTCCTTCCTTCCTTCCTTCCTTCCTTCCTTCCTTCCTTCCTTCCTTCCTTCCTTCCTTCCTTCCTTCCTTCCTTCCTTCCTTCCTTCCTTCCTTCCTTCCTTCCTTCCTTCCTTCCTTCCTTCCTTCCTTCCTTCCTTCCTTCCTTCCTTCCTTCCTTCCTTCCTTCCTTCCTTCCTTCCTTCCTTCCTTCCTTCCTTCCTTCCTTCCTTCCTTCCTTCCTTCCTTCCTCCCTTCCTCCCTTCCTCCCTCCCTCCCTCCCTTCCTCCCTTCCTCCCTTCCTCCCTCCCTCCCTCCCTCCCTCCCTCCCTCCCTCCCTCCCTTCCTCCCTTCCTCCCTTCCTCCCTTCCTCCCTTCCTCCCTCCCTCCCTCCCTTCCTCCCTTCCTCCCTCCCTCCCTCCCTCCCTCCCTCCCTCCCTTCCTCCCTTCCTTCCTTCCTTCCTTCCTTCCTTCCTTCCTTCCTTCCTTCCTTCCTTCCTTCCTTCCTTCCTTCCTTCCTTCCTTCCTTCCTTCCTTCCTCTCCTTCCTCTCCTTCCTCTCCATCTCTCTTTCCTTCTTCCCTCCATTCTAGATCACTTACCCCCAGTCTGTCTCCAGATCTTCCTGAAGACCATGAGGAGGCATTTCAAGTACATTTTAAAAGCAGAGCACAGGCAGAGGGGTTAAAATCATCCTCTTCTGTCTGTCTAGCTGCCAGATGCCCCACGTTTCCACCACTGCTGTTGATGAGGTGCTTGCTCTGCGCTCCCTAGGTACTCCAGGAAGGATGCCCAGACCTCACAAAGCACCCACATAAGTCCAGAGGTCTTCACTCAAGACAGCAGAGCAGATACAGACTGATGGGTCCTTCTGGAGTTGTATAGTGCCTTGGATGAGACCTGGAAGCACAGCCACGGCCCAGGGAGTAACTGTTCTCCAGGGTGCACAGAGTGGGAGCAGTGGAGCTGCGAGGAAGCAAGCTGATATCATGTAATATAAAGATTTGAAAAGGTGAAATCAGAACAATCCAGTTCTGATTACCCTTTGGGGGATGGGGGTCAAGAATGGACAAAGCGTCCTCCTTCCCCAAATGACACCTGTGCCTGCTGTCTGCTTTTCAAGGAAGAAAACAACTGTTTTGCATGGACACAAATCTGACCTGGTTTGCCTTCTGCACTCTGCACTTTCTGGGAATGTAAATCTCCACACTGACCTCTCCACAACTCCTGTCATGTTGAAATTCTTCCCTGTGGCACGTAGAAAGCAGAGCTCTGGTGAAGCTCTGTCATGCTCTACTATGCATAAAGTTGCCAAATAGGGATGTTCTTTTCTGCCCTGTGCTTTTATTAGTCTTATGTAAGTTTTATCTTGAATTTGGACCAGCAATATGGGGAAGAATACTTAAGAACATTAAATACTGAAATGCAGAAACAGAAGATTGACCAGGTAGAGAGTCCTAGCTGGTCTGTGTCATCCACATGAAATATTTTATTACAAGAGTTCAATTACTTTCTCCTTGAATCTGCTTACACCTTAGATCATAGGATCATGGAATGGATTGGGTTGGAAGGGACCTCAAAGCCCATCCAGTTCCACCTCTGCTATGGGTCAGAACACCTTCCACTGGATCAGGGGCTCCAAGCCCCATCCAACCTGGCCTTGAACCCCTCCAGGGAAGAGCCAGCCACCACTGCTCTGGGCAAACTGGGCCAGAGCCTTCCTACCCTCATAGCAAAACATTTCTTCCTAAGATCTCTTCTCAAATTCCCCTCTTTCAGCTGAAAACCAGTACCTCTGGTTTTCTCTATCCCTGCCCTCCCTGATCAAGAGCCCCTCCCCAGCTTTCCTGTAGCCCCTTTCAGTCCTAGAATCTGCTCTAAGGTCTCCCTGGAGCCTTCTCTTCTCCAGGCTGAACAATCCCAACTTTCTCAAGCCTGTCCTAATACAAGAGGTGCTCCAGGCCTTGGATCATCTTCGTGACCCTCCTTTCAATCATATATGAATTACTAAGAGCTGAGTAGAGTGTAATTTTCTTCTGGAGAGCTGTGCAGGACACAAAGTCCCTTATGCATTGATAGCGCAAGGTTTCTATGCTTTTAGAATCCCCTGAACTCTGGAGCAGAGCCCAATGTAGAGCCCTCTGCTCTGACCTGGCTCTCATCTTGCTGTAGTGGAGAATGAAGATGCTGTCAGCAGTTACCTGCAGAAGCGGAGCAGTTCTCGGTCCCAGCTGAGGGAAAAACACTCTGTGACAATGAAATATAGAAAAAATAGAATCATAGAACAACCAGGTTGGAAGACACCCACCAGATCATCGAGTCCAACCATTCCTATCAAACACTAAACCATGTCCCTCAGGACCTCATTCACCCGTCCCTTAAACACCTCCAGGGAAGGTGAATCAACCACCTCCCTGGGCAGCCTCTGACAGTGCCCAATCACCCTTTCTGTGATTTTTTTTTCCTAATGTTCAGTCTAAACCTCCCCTGGTGGAACTTGAGGCCATTCTCTCTTGTCCTGTGCCCTGTCCCTTGGAAGAAGAGGCCAATATCCTCCTCTCTACAACCTCCCTTTTGGTAGTTATAGAAAGCAATGAGGTCTCCTCTCAGCCTCCTCTTCTCCAGGATAAACACCCCCAGCTCTCTCAGCCACTGCACGTAAGACTTGTTCTCCAGTCCCTTCACCAGCTTTGTTGCTCTTCTCTGGACTCGCTCCAGAGCCTCAACATCCTTCTTGTGCTGAAGGGCCCACAACTGAACACAGGATTCGAGGAGTGGTCTCACCAGTGCCAAGTCCAGAGGGAGAAGAACCTCCCTGGACCTGCTAGTCACGCTGTTTCTGATCCAAGCCAAGATGCCATTGACCTTCTTGGCCAACTGGGCCACTGTTGGTTCATGTTCAGTTGCTGTCAATCAACACCCCCAGGTCCCTCTCCTCCAGGCAGCTTTCCAGCCAGACTTCAACTGGTCTGTAGCTCTGCTCAGGGTTGTTGTACCCCAACCCAGCAGTTCCCCGTGGTGTGTGCTGCTGCCCACTGCCCTACTAAGATTTCTGTTAAATCCTCCCTTTCTTCCCTGGAGTTTTCTGCTCCCAGTGGACTCCAGAAAACACCATTTGGAAGAGTCTTTTGCCTTTTGGCAAGGTTGAGTCAAAATGCTAACCTAAAACCCTCTGTGCAGGAAGTGAATAAATCCTGTTAGCCTTCCTTTAGACATTTATTTCCCCCACATTTGTGGTTTTTTTTGTATCTGCTTCTGTAAAAGACAAAACTGTAGCAGAATAAAGCCCTTGGTGCTGCAAGCCTGGCCTCCACATCACACGTTGTTCCTCTGACAGTGTGACTAATAGGTTCCTCCCAAGCGCAGTGCTGCTCTTGCATAGCAAGCTCCTGTTAGTTCTCTCTATTTATTCTGTCTTATCTTTCTCATATTTCATCACTTTCTTGTTATGTTTGCTCAGTGAAGTCATTAAAACAACTTTGTTTTTCTTTTTTCCATCTTTAGCCCTAGGAACTCAGCTAAGCCTATGTAATTGATTTAGCATTTAATTTCCCTAAAACACTCTCTTTCCTGCTATGTGTCTGTGGTCCTGGGACATTTCCATTTCTGGGTGTGAGAACAAAGTCTCTAGGCCAGATCACAGCTTTGAAAGACTATAGGGAAGGCTTCTCCACCTACATTGCAGGTATTCTGCTACTTGCAATTGTGTTGATCATAGAATCATAGAATCACCAGGTTGGAAGAGACCCACCAGATCATTGAGTCCAACCACTCCTATCAAACACTAAACCATGTCCCTCAGCACCTCATCCACCCGTCCCTTAAACCCCTCCAGGGAAGGTAAATCAACCACCTCCCTGGGCAGCCTGTTCCAATACCCAATTACCCTTTCTGTGAAAAACTTCCTCCTAATGTCCAACCTAAACCTCCCCTGGTGGAGCTTGAGAGGTAGAGTCTCCGTCCCTGGAGGGGGCTCAACAATTGTGTACATGTGGCACTTCAGGACATGGTTTGACAGGCACGGTGGGGTAGGGCTGACGGCTGGACTGAGTGAGCTTAGAGTTCTTATCCAAACTTAACGATTCCGTGATTCTACAATTTGCAAACTCTGAAACCTCCCATGACTTCCTTGGGTGAGTAGAGACCTTCCTTGTCCCCCAGCATCTCCAGTGTCCCCAGACACAGGGTCTTTGTTGTAAATGGATTTAAACAGATTTTAAATACAATGATATTTTAAAAAGGAACCCAGACAAACAAACCAAATCCCAGCTGAGCCCGTTACACATTATTGAGTTAAATAAGAGGAATTTTACACAGCCTGTAATTGGGCTTTAAATCATGGCTCTAAACAGCTGCTGATCTCTAGGAGGCCTCAGAAGGAGCATGCTTAGGCACAGAGCTGCTCGCATGCCATGAGCGCGGCTCCCATGTGCTATGAATGGGCACATTTACAATCCATATTTTATATCTGAAGAAAGAATTTGCTGACTGCTAATCTCTGCTGATTAATAATGTTTTCACAAAGGCACCGCAGAAGGTTTGCTGGTCTTGTCTAGAGAGTGCCAGACTTTGACCAAGCAAAGTCCTTTATCCAAAAATGTATTTGTCTAGAAAGTACAATTATTATTCTGAGTAATGCCAGGATGAAATATGGATGCCCATATTTCTTGTTCTTGTTAAGTGCAAGTTGTTCTACAGATAAGAAGGCAAAAGGGTACGAGATAGGCAAAGTGTGTCAGGACAGATAATATCTTCAATCAGACCAAAACCAGCACTAGAGAATTCTGACCAACTTCCAGACACGGAAGCGGACGTGAGGGAAGCCTGTGTGTCCAAGAGCTTACAAGTTCTTTGCTGCCCTTTATCGCAGCAAAGATATCACACCTTCCTAAAACCCTCACTTTGTTTGGTTTAATTCTCATTAAAAGTGGATTAAGCAAGGCAAGCTTGGTTCACAATGAGTACATCCACAATGAGGATTAGTTGCTGCTTTCTGGGTCTGATAGCACTGCTTAACAGTAAACTTTGCCTTTTATCGACATCCAAGCCAAATCATTTGAGCTAAAATAATTTCAACTAGTCTTTTTGTCTGACTGTAGCAGAGTGGTATGACTGTTTTCTAGGATAAGGATCCTTCTGAACTTGTGAGTAAAAAGGTCTGTCTTTAATATATTGGAGTGGAAGATGATTTCTGATGGTTTTGAAGTCCAGATCCTAATGGGAAAGGTAACATTTCTGGCGGTGTTGAAATCTGGCATCTTGCTCCAGAGCACATAATTGTACTCCCAATAATCATTAAGTAATTATGGGCAACAAATTATTTCCTAGAAACAAGGATTGCGAAGTGAATGCCAGTCAATATTCCAGCAGGAAAGCTACAGAGCTCATAAGAAACAACCAGGCCAGATCCAGTTTCTAATAATCACAAAGGATCATCAAGCCTCCCAGTGCAGCAGATGCAGATGGAACAGATTGTTCCTGCAAACTTCTCCTCTGCCAGAAGAACTGGCATTTCACTCATCTCTGCAAGAGCTTTGCTCTCACAATTGCAGCCCATGGATACATCACGTTCAGCGTACAACAGGCAGGTGGGACATTCTGAAAAGTTGTGCATGCTGAGTGATGGCAGGTAGCAACAAATTGCTGTGATGAGGAAAATAAAAGAGCAAAAGATCAGTCTGAGGAGGTGCTGCTTTGCACTGCATTCATAAGTATATTAAAATAAGCCCAGCTACCAGGGCTGACACCAGACACATGAATTTCCACAGCAAAGTTATCCTCTATGTCTAAGGCACTGAGTGCTCCCTTAGCAAGTTTGCAGATGACACTAAGCTGGGTGGAAGCGTGGATCTGCTGGAGGGTCAGGAGGATCCAAAGGGATCTGAACAGGCTGGATCCATGGGCTGAGACCAATGGGATGAGGTTTAACAAGGACAAGTGTCAGGTCCTGCACTTGGGGCACAACAACCCTATGCAGAGCTACAGACTGGGAGAAGTCTGGCTGGAAAGTGTCTGGAGGAGAAGGACCTGGGGATGTTGGTTGACAGTGACTTAACATGAGTCAGAAGTGGCCCAGGTAGCCAAGAAGGCCAATGGCATCTTGGCTTGTATCAGAAACAGTGTGACCAACAGGGCCAGGGAGGTTATTCTGTACTCAGCACTGGTGAATCCTGTGTTCAGTTGTGGGTCCCTCACCACAAGAAGGATGTTGAGGCTCTGGAGTGAGTTCAGAGAAGAGCAACAAAGCTGGTGAAGGGGCTGGAGAACAGGCCTGATGAGGAATGGCTGAGAGAGCTGGGGGTGTTTATCCTGGAGAAGAGGAGGCTGAGAGGAGACCTCATTGCTTTCCATAACTACCTGAAGGGAGGTTGTAGAGAGGAGAAAAACGGCCTCTTCTCCCAAGTGACAGGGGACAGGATGAGAGGGAATGGTCTCAAGCTCCACCAGGGGAGATTTAGGCTGGACATTAGGAAAAAAAAAATCACAGAAAGGGTCATTGGGCATCGGAACAGGCTGCCCAGGGAGGTGGTTGATTCACCTTCCCTGGAGGTGTTTAAGGGATGAGTGGACAAGATGTTGAGGGACATGGTTTAGTGTTTGATAGGAATGGTTGGACTCGATGATCTGCTGGGTCTCTTCCAAACTGATGTTTCTATGATTCTATGATTCATACTTGTCACCATTTCATAGAATCATAGAATGATCAAATGTCCTGAGTTGGACAGGACCCACAAGGATCATTGGGTCCATCTTCTGTCCCTGCACAGGAGAACTCCAATGTTCACACCATTAATTCACACATTTGCCACAAAATGCCCACAGCAGAGTTAGTGAGTGAGATTTTCGACATCAGAGCACCATGAGTGGAGCTGGTAGAAGGTGTTCAGTCCCTAGAAATGTAGGATATTGGCTGTGTTAGATTAATTGTTGGAATTCAACACATGCCATATTATAGAATTATAGAATCATAGAATCACCAGGTTGGAAGAGACCCACTGGATCATCGAGTCCAACCATTCCCACCAATCTCTAACCCATGTCCCTCAGCACCTCAACCACCTGCACCTTAAACCCCTCCAGGGAAGGCGAGTCAACAACCTCCCTGGGCAGCCTCTACCAGTGCCTAACAACCCTTTCTGTGAAGAAGTTTTTCCTTACGTCCAGCCTGAACCTCCCCTGGTGGAGCTTGAGTCTATTCTCTCTCGTCCTGTCTCCTGTCACTCCCTGGAGGTGTCTCTGCCCGTGGCAGGGTGTGGAACTGGATGGACTTTTCTTCCAACCCAAACTATTCTATAGGTCTAGCAAGTATCACTGTTTTCATACCAGCAGACTGCAGGTAGTAGGAAGGTCTCTGACACTGTCCCTGTGGCAGACAGAGGAACACCACTCGCTTAGCAGATGATCCACAGCTTTCCCACATCTCCACTTCCACAGTGCTGGTGAGAACAGGGAAGATGTGTGAAATCATACTTCAAACACACAGTAGAGCGACCACTTCAAGTCACAGCAGCGCGGATTTCCAACACACGAGGCACAGGCAGTGGTGGAACAGGGAGAGCAGAAGGGCTGCCAAGTTGGCCACCATACAAACACAGCATCAGGGACGTGGTGAGGCGTTTCCCACTCATAAAACAAACAAGGAAGATCTCATGCATTTGCATCTGTGTCAGCGTGATGGGACTGCCCCCGGCTGAATGAGTTGCCAGCCCCTGACAATTATAGCCCTGGTAATCTGCATCATCCAAGGAAGATGAAATGCTTGGGTAAAAATAGCAAGTGGGTCAGAAGAAGGTTATAAGAAATACCAGAGAATTATTCCTATTCCTTTAGGTGGCTGTAAGAAAGAGTTTAAATGCAAGAATGACAGATTGAAGGTGTCATTGACAGGGAGTAATAACTGCTTACAGGTCTAAGCCACATCTAATCTTTTTTCTTTGGATGCACAAGCCAAAGTCTTTTTTGAAGGGGGCTGGCCAGGAAGAGGTGGTAAAAAATAACACACGTGGTCCCTCCGTTGCAACTGGTGATCTGAGAGCAATAGGGGGATGCAAACAAGAGCCTGATCTTGCCTCATCCCACACAAGTTTAGTGTTTGATAGGAATGGTTGGACTCGATGATCCGGTGGGTCACTTCCAACCTGGTTGTTCTATGATTCTGTGAAGCTCCTCTACAACACTGCAGCTCGCCCTGCTTAGCACATGTGGGTCCAAGCAGGGTCACTGAAGGGTCTGCAGGGAGTGGCAGGTTCCAGTCCTAAAAGGATTTAAAAACTATCTTCTGTCTTCATAGAAGAGTTTGTTGCAGGAGAGTGTTGAAGTGTACTGCAATTATATTTCACGCATCCCCCTTTCTAAGTGAAGATAACAAGCATCCACAGAAAATTCAACCCATGCATTTAGAAATCTGCCAACGTTTTCTGCTTTAGTGTTTTGGTTTCTCGGTCACTTCAATTTCCTCTGTCACTGGAAGATCCATCTGCAACCTTACTAGATTAAAACTAATGTGAAATAGATGAAGTCAGAAAGCTGGTTTTTTGCCTCCTCAGGATATAAAAATACTAATAAAAAAACCCCCATACCAAGCAATGTAGATTTTTTTAAGCAAATTTGATAAATCAACAACAACAGAGGCCAGAACAGAAGCTGCCAGAACTGCTTAGCATAGACTCACCACCAGGTTGGAAAAGACCCATCGAATCTTCGAGTCCAACCATTCCTATCAAACACTAAACCATGTCCCTCAGCACCTCGTACTCCCATTCCTTAAACAGCTTCAGGGAAGGTGAATCAACCACCACCCTGGGCAGAACATTCCAATGCCCAATGACCCTTTCTGTGAATTTTTTCTTTCCTAATGTCCAGCTTAAATCTCTGCTGGTGGAGCTTGAGGTCATTTCCTCCTGTCCTATACTTGGGAGAAGAGCCCAGCTCCCTCCTCTCCACAACCTCTCAGATAGTTCTAGAGAGCAATGAGGTCTCCTCTCATCCTCCTCTTCTCCAGGCTAAACACCCCCAGCTCTCTCAGCCGTTTGGGGTGATGGGGCACCCTCAGTGGCCTCCTGTCCTGGCTGAGCTGCACTGAAGACCTCCCAGAGGGCCAAGGCTGAGTGCCCAGTGCTGCCAGCATCCTCGAAAGCGACCTCACTAGTCACAGTCCATCATGTCCAGGCAGGGCAATGGTTGCAGTGGAGTCGGAGACCAGAGCTCCTGTAATGCAGCTGAAGGCAGAACTGAAACGGGTCACTGGACACCATGGTCAGCGTCATGGATGGGGACCCCAGGTGGGCAAAACCATCAAGGCCAGTTGGTGTCCTCAGGGCCTGACAAGCTGGCTCCCTCTTCTGATCTGAGCGAAATTGGTTTCCAAATTCAGCTCAGACTTGTCTGAGCAACTTCATTTTCTGACGGTTCACTGCCTGTTTTTCAGACAGGATTTCTCTCCAGGACTGTTCACGTGGGGCACAGGGATGCAAAAAATCCACTGCTTACACTTATTCCTGTAGAAACCAAGGTTGTCCTGGAGTTGGTGGAGGTGTAAGAGAAAGAGCCAAAAAGGGTCAGACAGGAGAGGTGACCCCAAACTGACCAAAAAAGAATTCCATTTCACAACCCCATACTTGGGATAAAACTGAGGGATCACAAGGACCGTGTTTTCTTCCTTGATGGCTGCACTGGATGGGGCCTCGGGCAACCTGATCTAGTGGGACATGTCCCCTGCCCATGACAGGGAGGTTGGAACTGGATGATCTTTAAAGTCCCTTCCAACCCAAGCTATTCTATGATTCTGTGATTTTATGATTCTATGGTCAGTGTCCAGTAAGGAACTCAACCTGATCCTGGATCCATGCATTCCTGAATCCAATTTCAGAGTTCAGCTCCTTCCTGCTGCAGTCCAGCCTGGGACCTTTCCTGTACCTGCTCTGCAGCATCAGTGGTTTGTAGCCTTCAGGGAAATTTTCTGTATTTATACACATTCTATTATTTTCTTATTAATGCTATTTTCTTTATTATTGTTTCATTGAAACTGTTTTAAGTTTAGTTTTACTTTCCAACCCACTGGTCCTTTTCTCTCATTCCCCTTGCCCTGGGGGAGGTAGGGAGTTGAAGACACAACTTCTTACATTTAAGCCCATCAAACTGGGCTGGGACTAAACCTTGACCCTACCCAACAAAACTCTCATCATTTTTTGGCTGCTGGAAGTCAGGAGGCACAGTTCACAGGGGCTGTTTTATATGTGCAATGCAACATTCGGTCTTCCTTTAAATTCCCCCTGCATCCACCTTTTGCAGACAATCCTCGCTTCCTTGTCATCAGCTCATGTGTGACACATCCAGCTGTGACTCAGGGCAGCATGGAGAGCAGCTTTTAGGGTGTTGGCTGGTTTGCTGCGGGTGGTCCCCGCTGACACCTTTTGTTGGACAGTGATGAGCTGATGAGTGTCCTGGGGCCATCAGAGGCCTTCTGGGGCCAGCACCATCTGCCAGAAAGTGTTGAAAATCAAGGGATGCTGACAGGCTGGACCAGGTCTCATTTGAATGTCAGCTAGGGGAGTGTTTGGGGCATCTTTGATACTCATAACTTTCAATACTTTTGTGTACATGCATCAGAAATCAGTGCGTTATCGCTGTGAGTGCTGGGCAATAGGAGTATGAGTGAGTAATGCTCCTGTGCACAGGTTAAGGTCAATTTTCTGATACAAAAGACCCCAGAGAGAAAAGAAACACTGAGTTCTGCAGTCCTCAGCACAGGAAGGACATGGATCTGATGGAGGGAGACCAGTCTAACACCCAGAGAACTTGCTCCAGCACAACAACCCATAACTAACATCTCCTAGCTGATAATTTATTTCTTTGCCAGGGCCAGAACTTTTTTTTAAAAAAACCTTGATTTTAAATGTAAATCTCATGTCCTTTCTGTGTCCTCTCATTCCCAAAGACTTTACTCCTGTGGCAAACACCAGTGAAGGGCACAGATGGGTTTGTCCGAAGTGAGCAAACTACAGCACTAGCAATATTTTGGTTATGGGCTCCCACTTAGAAATATAGGCTAATCTGTCGAACTGTAGTAAGCAGCAGTTCCAAATGCTTGTAGAATGTTGTTCCTATAACTTCTGCTTGCTCATTTTTAGTTCAGGTATCTTGAGCCACTCTGCAGCTGGTAGAGTGGGAGAAGTCAAAAAGTTTCAAGATGATAAACATGGGATCATTTTGGCATTTCCTGTTCTTAGTTCACAGGAATGTGAAACAATTTGACTGGTACCTTCAAGGTACCATGCAAATCCTTTGAACTCCATAGCAACAGAAAAGATATTAAACTACTTCCTTCATTTTTTCTCGTATTTATCAATTCTCAAGAGAGATTAGCTATCTGAGAAGCTAGTCGAAGCAAAGTAGACACACTACAGCTCACCACCCAGCAAGTCATGGTCAGCAGGGGATAGGTCTTTCTGTGTCACTTCCAACCATTCCTTGGACTGGTCAGAGAGAACATGGTTTGATGGCATTAGGTAATCATAGAATCATAGAACAACCAGGTTGGAAGAGACTCACTGGATCATTGAGTCCAACCATTCCTATCAAACGCTAAACCATGTGCCTCAGCAACTTGTCCACCCCGTGCCTTAAACCCCTCCAGGGAAGGTGAATCAACCACCAACCTGGGAGGCCTGTTCCAGTGCCCAATGACTATTTCTGTGATTTTTTTTTCCTTATGTCTAGCCTAAATCTCCCCTGGTGGAGCTTGAGGCCATTCCTTCTCACCCTGTCCCCTGTCCCTTGGGAGAAGAGCCCAGTTCCCTCCTCTCTACCACCTCCTTTCAGGTAGTTACAGAGAGCAATGAGGTCTCCCCTCAGCCTCCTCTTCTCCACAAGAAACATCCCCAGCTCTCTCAGCCCTTCCTCATCAGGCCTGTTCTCCAACCCCTTCACCAGCTTTGTTGCTCTTCTCTGGACTCCCTCCAGAGCCTCAACATCCTTCTTATGCTGAGGGACCCACAACTGAACACAGGATTCAAGGAGTGGTCATGATGCCGTCCCTCAAGACAGTGGACTACTACAACTTACTGATGCTTCATAGAATCACAAAAAGGTTTTCATGGTCTGAAGAAAAACTAGAGTGTATTTGTGGTATGGTCATGATGGAATTCATTGACTGAATTTATTCCAAACTTTGGAGGTGATCCACGAGCTCTGACACCAAGTCCAGAACTGAGAGACACTTCAGTGGCACCAAAGACCGTGACCCACAAGGAATTTTCAAATAGCCCTAGCAGAAAGTCCCAGTGGGCTTCCCATCTTCAGCTTCGTATCCAACTGCTGCTGAGATTTAAAAATGTTCATTGTCCCTCAACAGTTAAAATAATTTTTTTCAGGAAGGGTGGGACAGCATCACTTTGGACCTGGACAGACCAAAGTGTGGGGACTATGTGCTGGTGGAACCTGAGACGTGGCTTGGCAGAGCAGCTTATAAAATACTGAAATATGCAGCATTTGTCAGAGACAATTTGGTTTCACTCTAGAATGGTGGGTTTTTTCCACACAACAGACCTTCATTCCTCTTCCAAGGTATGAGAAAAGGGTTGAGTAACCTGAAGCAACTGGGACAGAGAACCCAGCAGGGGACACTCAGATGGAGACCTTCTATCCAACCCTGAGCCTGAACATCAGTTATGCCCCAGAGATGGTGGAATGGGGCTGAGCAGAACAGATATTCTCAACACCCCTAGTCGCACTAGGGAGGAAGAACAATGGCACAACTTTTCCAGTGAAAATGAAGAGAAGGAGAGAGGCAAAGTGCACAGACTCGTTATCAGAGAGTAAGCAGGGGTGTGAACAGAGGGCATAGCTGCCACTCTGGTGGCTTCTAATCAGCACAATCTTATCTGGTGTGAAATGTGAGTTCAGCCCCTCCTGCTGAGGATAAATCTACCCCATGGGGTGTTCCCCACATTCCCTCTCCTCTTCCACAGTGTGGGTGTGTGCACACATGGCACACAGTTACGCTCACATAGGTCTCTGCCCTGCCTGCCCAATAGAACATTAACATCTTTATTCTGAAGAACTTCAGGAGATCCCCAAATGCAAGCTCTGGGCATCTTCATTTCAGATACCAAGTCATTCAGATCCCTCAACATTCTCTTCAGGCACCTGAATGCTTTGTGCAGTCCATGGAAGTGAGGCACCCCCAATGGTGTTGCATAAGGGTTGTCGTCCCGTATTTCCATCACTGACAGTTATTCCACAGGTTCCTGCACAAGGACATGCTGGACTCTGCAGGTGTCCCTCTGGCAGTGCACAATGCAGTGTCACCAAGGGCCAGGCTCCGGTGACAGTGCCAGCTGGTGCATGGGAGCACCACGTATAGCACAGCACCTACCATCACCGATGAGGTTTGGTATATGAGCAAAGGGAGGAGAGGGAGGAGAGGGACCTGGAGGAGAGGGACCTGGGGGTGGTGGTTGACAGTGACTGAACATGAACCAGCAGTGGCCCAGGTGGCCAAGAAGGCCAATGGCATCTTAGCTTGGATCAGAAACAGTGTGACCAGCAGGTCCAGGGAGGTTCTTCTCCCTCTGGACTCAGCAGTGGTGAGACTGCTGCTCGAATCCTGTGTTCAGTTGTGGGCCACTCAGCACAAGAAGGATGTTGAGGCTCCCGAGCAAGTCCAGAGAAGAGCAATGAAGCTGGTGAAGGGGTTGGAGAACAGGTCTTATGAGGAACAGCTGAGAGAACTGTGGGTGTTTATCCTGGAGAAGAGGAGGCTGAGGGGAGACCTCATTGCTCTCTCCAAGTACCTGAAAGGAGGTTGTGGAGAGGAGGGAGCTGGTCTCTTCTCCCAAGTGACAGGGGACAGGATGAGAGGGAATGGTCTCAAGCTCCACCAGGGGAGGTTCAGGCTTGACATAAGGAAAAAATTCTTCACTGAAAGGGTCATTAGGCAATGGAACGTTCTGCCCAGGGAGGTGGTTGACTCACCTTCCCTGGAGGTGTTTAAGGGACAGGTGGACGAGATGCTGAGGGACATGGTTTAGAGATTGGTAGGAATGGTTGGACTCGATGATCCAGTGGGTCTCTTCCAACCTGGTGATTCTATGGTTCTATGAAAGAAAGACAACCTGTCAGCATGGCATAGAGAAAGCTCTTTTCCCAGCAGATGGTGCAGATGACAAAGACCTTCACAAATACCTGTGCACGTGCAGCAACTCTCTGGTGCATCAGTTCATGACAAGCTTCTGCTCAGAAGCCTGGTGGGTTCATGTTGATACGTGTGTGGTCTTTCCTATGTCAGTGAGCAACATAGGGGTAGCATTTGTACCTACTTGTGTGGAAGGCACACGTCCACAAGCATTCAACTGTGCATCCAAGTGCTAGATGGTTATTTGGTAAAGTCCTTAAACAACATTTTGTATCTGTTGCCTTCAGCAAAATTGCTATACATTTAAACAGAAGCAGAACCTAAATGCAATTTGCACATTGAAAACAGCACTCAGCACGTCTGTTCTTCGGAACAAGTCTTGGAGAAGATGGAGTCTCATCTATAGGCAGGACTCTCTTTGGAAAGACATTGTCAAGTGTTTTTATCTTTCCCTGTGCTCTGTGGGAGTTCAGGAAGCAGACTCAGCCCCTTCTCTCCTGATGGTAAATGTGACTTTTTCAGTAATGTTGGCTTCAGCTTTTAAAATGCCAGTTGGTGCCATCTGAAATGATCTCACATTTGCATATGTCTGTATTTTTAGTTACTCATTCACATGTGGCACACGAGATTACGCTGGGACCTGCTCAGAGCATCAGCTAAGGAGTGCACAGTGTAGAATCCAACCATGGTTGGGTGTTGCATCACACGAGCTGCCAAGTCAGGAACCTTGACCTATGTCTGCTGCTGCAATCAGTAGAGAGACCAGCACGAGCAGAGGCAGAGCAGAATGGGAAACTCTCTGAGATCCTGGACAACCCTGCAGTAAAACCCTGCAGTAAAACCCCACTTTCATCCAGAGAGTTCAAAGGGAGCAAGCAGTGAGCTGGTCAGCTGGGATAGGAAAGGGTGGGCAAAGCTCCCAGTGAGACACAAGTTGGGGAGGACACAAGACAGGCAGATTAGACTTGATTTTCCTGTGTGGCTCTGAAGTGTGCATGCGCAGCCTTCCTCTCAGTTGACAAGAGGACCCTTTGAGGATGTAGGGGACAGTGCAGAAAACATCTTAATTTATTCTCTGCTTAACATTTCTCAACACTACTGTTCTTGTTGTATGAACACAGAAAAGGCTGTAGCACTGGTAGAGTGTTCACCCTTTGCTTTGACTTTGGTTTTCCAGATCCTTTCTTTGAATGACTTCTCCACACAAGAGGTTATCACAGCAACTGAAGCATGTTCCTGTCCAGTCATAGTGCTGAAAGTCATGACTCATGAGTATTCACCTTGTCTCAGCCAAAGGTTTCCTTTATAATCTCGCCTTTGAACTGTAAAATGTCTCAATTTGAGGCATTCAGCCATTACCAAACAGGAGGCTGGATCTTGCATGCCACTCAGTTGAGATGGACTTCTGTAAAGACCCAGTGTTAGACCAGCACTCCTGAAAGGTTACACAGGGCATGCAGATTTTTTTGAACTGAGATAGAAGGGTTAGTGCGAGACTAACCACATTGACGCTGACACAAGTAGGTTCCATAGGAAGGGGGAAGGTCCTTGTGTTGGGCCAAGCTGAGGTGCTTTCATAACAACTAATAATAATGACCCAAACATTCTGCCTTCCAGCCACGTCCTGTACCCAGGGACCCCTTCTCAATATGTCCTCCCACAGCTCTGATCTAGAATCATATGGTTTGGGCTGGAAGGGACCTCAAAACCCATCCAGTTCCACCCCTGCCATGGGCAGGGACACCTCCCACTGGATCAGGGGCTCCAAGCCTCATCCAATCTGGCCTGAAACATCTCCAGGGATGGAGAAGCCATCCCTGCTCTGGGCAACCTGGGCCAGGGCCTCCCCACCCTCACAACAAAACATTTCTCCCTAAGATCTCATCTTAATCTCCCCTCTTGCAGCTGAAAACCATTCCCCATCATCCGATCCCTGCACTCCCTGAACACGAGTCCCTCCCCAGCTTTCCTGGAGCCCCTTTCAGGGCTGATACCTGCTCTAAGGACTCCTGCAACCTTCTCCAGGCTTAACAATCTCAACTCTCTCAGCCTGTCTTCATAGGGGAGGTGCTCAGGTCCTCAGATCATCTCTGTGGCCTCCTCTGGACTTGCTCCAACACATTCATGTCCTTCTTGTTATGAGGACTCCAGAGCTGAACACAGGGCTCCAGGTGAGGTCATTCAAAATCAGAGTAAAGGGGTAGAATCTCCTCCCTCATCTTGCAGGTTACACTTCTGATGCAGCCCAGGATAATTCCTGTATCCTGGTTTACTGTCTCCACAGTTTCTACACCCAATCCTTAAGAGCAGATTAGCCCAAGGGTGCCCAATCTACTGTTACACCACTGCAGCAGCCCATGGAGAAGAAGTGCTTTCCGCGCACCCTCTCCTCTCATGGAAACCTGAAAATGAAATTCTTTCAGACCCTGAGAGAATCTCAGATTAGAGACAAACATGGAAAACAGTCCAGAGGCTTGGGACAGTGTGCACTGAAATAATTTGGTTTTGATCTGGGTTTTTCAGTCGTCTTTGTAGATTTTTGCAGTGCTTCAAGACCTGGGTGCAGAGACAGAATTCCAAGCAATGAACAGTGTTTGAAACCAGTGTTTGAGGGCTGTCTTTAAAGATGAGCCCTCCAGGTCTCTATTCCCCTCATGGTGGGGAGGTGACTTGAATAATATCTCCTGGTACCAGGTATGTATCGTAACTGGATGTTTATAAACACAGACTTATGTCATTCTCTGTGTATTTACATTGCAGAGCTGTCTTTATTACTTTGTTTTGATTCTACACACTGGACAAATAGACAAGAACATTTTGGGATAAAGTTATTTGTGGCTTTTAAGCTTCTTTTTTTGTTTCTTTCTCCCTGGATGTCAAAAGAAACGCTCACAGCCTGATCAGTGCCTGAAGTATAGGAGCTCACTTCCTTGATGACAAACTCATAGAATCATAGAATCAGCAGGTTGGAAGAGACCAATAGGATCATCAAGTCCAACCATTCCTATCAAACACTAACCCACGTCCCTCAGCACCTCATCCACCCGTCCCTTAAACCCCTCCAGAGGTGACTCAACCCCCTCCCTGGGCAGCCTCTGCCAGTGCCCAATGACCCTTTCTGTGAAAGACCTTTTCCTATTGTCTAGACTGGATCCTTTCCACTAGCAGGGACACCAGGTCTCTCTGTAGTTATAAAGCACATGACTGCACTACCCAGGGCTTCGGGACCAGAACTGGTGAATGACATTTGTGTGATCTTAAGCATCAGGTAAGCAGCAGCAGCAAAGCCTGGAGCATTGTCCTCTCCTTGGGTCACACTGCTGGACTTCTGAGCAATGACCATGCTACCCACTGAGTTGTCCCTTTATGAAATGGAGATAGAAATGCTTCCAGAAGGTCTGTATGGAGCCAGGAAATATTTTCAGACAGCTGAGATTCTGTAATTCTGAGATTGTAATTCTGATTCGCTTGGACAGCGCAATGGCAGCCTGTGCTCTAATGGTGTAACCTTCGCGTTTCCCACACTCCTCCTGGCACTGCTGAGGTTTCTCTGAGTTCAGTGCACTTCCTCCTGATGTGCATCAGTATATGAGAGTGTGCCCAAGAGTTTCATCATCTCACCTCAAGTGTTCAGTTCTGGGCCCCTCACCACAAGAAGGATGTTGAGGCTCTGGAGTGAGTCCAGAGAAGAGCAGCGAAGCTGGTGAAGGGGCTGGAGAACAAGTCTTACGAGGAGCGGCTGAGAGAGCTGGGGATGTTTAACCTGGAAAAAAAGAGGCTGAGGGGAGACTTCATTGCTCTCTCCAGCTACCTGAAAGGAGGTTGCAGAGAGGAGGGATCTGGACTCTTCTCCCAAGGGACAGGGGACAGGACAAGAGGGAATGGCCTCAAGCTGCACCAGGGGAGATTTAGGTTGGACATCAGGAGGAAGTTTTTCACAGAAAGGGTCATTGAGCATTGGAATAGGCTGCCCAGGGAGGTGGTTGATTCACCTTCCCTGGAGGTGTTTAAGGGATGGGTGGATGAGGTGCTGAGGGACATGGTTTAGTGTTTGATAGGAATGGTTGGACTCAATGATCTGGTGGGTCTCTTCCAACCTGGTGATTCTATGATTCTATGATTCTATGAATGGTGACTCCACCACTGCTCTGAGCATCTTGTTCCAATGCTTGACCAAAGGATGTGGAGGGAAATGTCCTTGAGTGGCAGAAGAGGGTGTGGGGAGGATGTGCTCCTGGGGGGACTCCTCCAACACCACCTGGTCCACAGCTGAGTGAAAGCATGAGTACATGTGGCAACGTCTGAGGGTTCCAGAAGAGGCTCAGCTGTTTCATTATGAGACGCACTGAAAGAAGAAAGGAGACTCAGCTCATCATGCTGGGAGTTTCAGTAATTCACTGGAAACAACGACTAAGATGAATGGGGGATGGTATTTTGGTTGGTGCCTAAATTAACTATTTTCTTTGACTGCAGACACAGGACATGTGGCCATCGCATGAAATGCGACAGTAATATAATGGATCTGCCCATCTTGATTCAGTGCCAGTGAGGACAGGCAGAGGCCCCACGACCTCATAGGTGTTTTCCATCTCTCATTTCTCTGACTGTGCAATAGAATGAAACAGGAGGCATTAAAAAGACATCTGAAGGGAAAAAGCTTTCCCATTACATCAATAAAAAATACTGGCCCCAGTGGGAGGAGGCTGTCAAAGACGCCCAGCCTGAAAGCCTTAATAAAACCTGTCTTCTGAGCAGCTGATATTCCTCTCCTTACAACACAGAGAGCTGCAGAATCTGACAGCCAAGGCAGCAGTCAGAGTCTTTGGTTTTGAAAGCAGAGGCTGCTTTGCTGTCAGCTGCAAGAGTTTCTAGGGAACTTGAGCTTCTTGAACACTTCCCATTCAAATGAAAAGTGACGATGTGCTCTGTGTGGAAGGAGTCTTTTTTTCTCCCCTTCCCTCTTCCAGGTCTCTTCTGTCTTACCTTAGCAAATGGAAGCATCCCAGCCAAGACCGAACTGGAACCAACAAGCCAAATTGCTTTTGCTTCTTGTCCCTCCTACAGCACCAGTTCTCTCTAAGAAACCAGTTACCGCCTGGCCCCAACCTTTATTTCCACAGCAAAGCCTCTTGTTTTCTCAAACGCCAGGCAAACCATTGCACTTAGCAAATAGTTACCATACCAGTGGTGTGAGGCCATCATGGTTGCAACATGCATCCCAGGTTTGCAGTTCACGGACAGTCAGAACAATATCATTAGGGTTGGAAAAGATCTCTGAAATCATCCACTCCGACCATCAGCCTGACCCCACCATCTAGCTAAACCATGTCCACATCATGCCACATCTAGGTGATTTATGAATCCCTGCAGGGACAGAGACTCCATTACTGCCTTCATAGAATCATAGAATCATAGAACAACCAGGTTGGAAGAGACCCATTGGATCATCGAGTCCAACCATTCCTATCAATCACTAAACCATGTTCCTCAGCACCTCATCTACTCATGCCTTAAACACCTCCAGGGAAGGTGAATCAACCACATCCCTGGGCAGCCTGTTCCAATGCCCAATGACCCTTTCCATGAAAATCTACCTTGATCAGTCTCTGACAGTGCTTCGCCAGTTTTTCAGTAAAGAAGTTTTCCCTAATGTCCAATCTAAATCTCCCCTGGTACAACTTGAGGCCATCTCCTCTCATCCTATCTATTGTCACTTGGGAGAAGTCAACAGAGGTGATGGGAACACAGTATAATTCTGGTGGGAAGGGAACTTAAGGTGTCTCTAGACCAACCACCTGCTCCACTGTTACATGCCATCACTGTCCGTGGCCATGAGTTATGTGGTCAGAGACCTCCAGATGCCTGGCATAGAAGTATTTTTCTTGGAACAGGGGAGACATCATGTTTGCAGTTCCCAGCAACTTCCAGCCTAGGAAATTAGTAGCAACCCTTCTATCCTTTGCCTTTCTCCTCAGGAGTTTCCATCTTTCAAAATATTCTCCTTACTTAGCCCTACACATGTCAAGTTTTGATCCCATCCTTGTGATCCTGGTCTTCAGGTCTCCTTTGTTCTCAGAATAAAAAACAGAATCATAGAATCACCAGATTGGAAGAGACCCTCCGGATCATCAAGTCCAAAGACTCGAAGGTGAAGGAACTGTAGTAGAGACATGAATCTCCTGCTGTAGGAATCACCTGTCTTGAGGGAACCTGTGGAAGAACCTCCTCCATTTCCAAAACAACCTCCCCACTCTCCTTCATAGGCTGTATCCCCCCTCATCCCTACTCCCACTTCATGGGAAAATTCGGGAGTGACAAATCTCTGCTGTTCCATGAGAGGGCAGTGTCGTCTGGAAGCAAAGCCTCCACTGAGAGCTGCAGGGGTGGCTGGGCAGGAGGAGGTTGGGACTGATGGAGGAAACATGCCAGAGTAGGTCATAAAGATGAAGTCAGTCCTGTTCTTGAAGACTTTACAGACTGCCAGAATTTACTAGAGATGAGATCTTCTCTATGTGTTATTTAATGTCTGTAATGGAGCTAGAAATGTCTTTAAAACATTGGTGAAGAAAGAAAATTGAAGAAAGGAGGTTATTATCTATTAAATGATGAGTGGTGCTTTTGTACAGAGCAGTTTTTCAAGGACTCTGCTGGGTTCTTTTTAGAAATCCTTCTTGTTGAACTACCTTAGCTTTGTGTTACCCGAGTTAAGTCAGAGGGGATACTGCTCATATTTTCCACAAAAACTCACTGAGGTTCCCAGCACATCATCACATCTTCAGACGACACCTCGATACACCACCTGCTGGGAGCTAAGGTGCAAAGGAGAATCTAGGCCAAACAACCTGGGAGTGTTTCATCCCTCAGAACTACTGAGACAGAAAACAGCATCCTAAGTAGCTGACTTCTCTTCATGTGGAGCTCCTAGGAGGGTCATTTGGATTCATAGAATCATAGAACAACCAGGTTGGAAGATACCTACGGGATCATCGAGTCCAACCATTCCTGTCAAATTTCCAGCAGTTCACCTCCAAAGGTCCTGCCCCATCTCCTCTCTGCTACAAACCTTTCCCACCATGTAAAGAGGGCACAAATCAAAAAGTTGCTCCTGAGAGAGGTTGCATCTCAAGCAGCTGCTTGAGTTTCCTCAGTTTCTCTGCTTTCTGTCCTCCACCAAGACAAAATGAGACATGTATGACATGGCTAAAGGGGCCAGACACAGTGTCACTTTGGTGTCTCTCGTTAAAAGTGATCCCAGATATAGGAGAGGAATGAAGGTTGAGCCCACTGACTTCATCTTTGCTCTGAGACTTGCAAGAGAAGAGGATTCATCTCTGTGCTGCAAGCAGTCTTGCTGGAAAAGGGAGATCTCCTCTGTTGTGGGAGGCAGGAAGCTTCCTCCTCCCTATCCCATCACGACAGTGCAAAGGGCAAACCAGAAACACTCTCTCTGTTACCATACACAACCACAAGAAAAGCATAAATTGATCTCTGCTCCTCAGAGCAGCTCCATGATGTGACCCCAGGCAGCTGCAGCTCACTTGATCAGGGACCCTCTCCTACAGCCTACTGGCAACTGTCTCATTAAATGCCTTCAGACAAGTTGTTCATGTTCACTCTCTTACAAAAGGAACACTGCCATCATCTCACACATTAAAAAAACACTGAGACCTAGAGGGAGGTGGCACAGAAGGGGTAGAAAGGGTCACTGTGCCCACAAAGTGAGTGTTTGCTGTGCATGTGCCTAGTGGACACACCATGGGAATGCCCTTGGAGATGCTTCTGAAGACTTCTGCTGGCCATGTCCCACCCAGCAGCAAGCGTGGTTATGTAATTTATTTGCCTCTCTTTTAAGAGGCCCTGAGGGCACCAGCAATCATGGAAAAACAGAAGAAGCAGAAGGGCAGGGAGAGGCAGACAGATAGTCAACCCTCCAGCAGCGAGTCTTTCATTTGTCGAACTACTATGAGATCACTCCAAGAAAAATAATATCAACAAAACAGGGAACAACCTCGAGTTTCTTCCATGCTAGTGAGCTTCAGTGACCCACTCTTTTTTATCCTCTTCCTTCTGTAAAGCTATTTCTTCCAGCATCTGTACACACTCTGCTTTGCAAATTCACTCAACCTTCCAGACTTCAGAGCTTCTTCCACATGGGACCATTTCTCTGGGCTTTGATCCTGCTGCCTGCGTGGTTCCCAAGCTCTGGCAGGGATTGCATCTGCCCAGGGTGCAGCGTGGCCAAGGATTTGATTCCTGCGCCAAGGTGCTCACACATAAGCATATGCGAGTTTTCATAAGATTATGCTGACTCAGTTGCCCAATAATGCTGGAGGGATCCCAAAGCTGTTAAGATCTTGTGTCATGAGTCTTTGAAACTGCAACCAACATCAGTTGTTTCAAACCAATGCTGCTGGGTTAGATTTTGAAAAGTTTTTCAAAGATTTATTTTTTAAGTAACTACGAGGCAGTTTCCAGTGACATCTTCCATGTGAGGAGGTTCTGCTGCCAGCAGAGCCCAGATCTTGGCCATTTTAAGATGTTGGTTGGTGTGACTGGTGCTGCATTAGAGCAGATGACTGTGCGGTTCTAATTCCAGTGGTTGGAAGCTAAAATTCAAAGCTAGGGAAGACTGGGAATGACTGAACAGTGAGGTGGATCAACTGTTGCCCCAAATGCCTAGTTTTACACAGAAATACGCAGAACCACACACTGTCACTGGTGACCCCATTTATTCTGAGAGACTGTTTTGTAGAAACACCTCCTTACCTTAGTTTGACGTTAAGTAATAAGTTCCCAGAGTGTTGCCCTCAAAATCCTCTGCTGTTACTCTTATCCAGAGGATTATGAACACACCAGATTTGCCATCACTTAAAATCCAGATTTGCAGCAAAAACCAAACACAATGGGGCCCACAGCAAGTCCCTTGTCCAGAGAAGGTTGAGACTTGTATGAAGCTATGGAAGCTGACCACACCTCTGGCTGAGGCACCTCACTAGTTAATCATTATAGCCATAACCACAAACCCAATGGTGGTAGCATGGCAGCACCAGGCAGCTTATGAGTACAGTGTAATTTCTCTTCAGAACGTGGAGAAAGGACAGCTTGGGGTTTTAAGCCATTGCTGAGCCACCCTCGCCAGATATTGGATGGAATATGAAGTCCTTTTTATTTTCCATGTGGTTGTTTGAAAAGGAAAGCCTGTAGTGTGTCTGAAGTTAAAGTCATCATATGTCATTCTTCTATCTCTCCAGAAACTCTGGAGAGAGTCCAGAGAAGAGCAACAAAGCTGGAGAAGGGGCTGGAGAACAAGAGGAGCAGCTGAGAGAGGTGGAGGTGTTTAGCCTGGAGAAGAGGAGGCTGAGAGGAGACCTCATGGCTCTCTCCAACTACCTGAAAGGAGGTTGTGGAGAGGAGGGAGCTGGGCTCTTCTCCCAAGGGACAGGGGACAGGACGAGAGGGAATGGCCTCAAGCTCCACCAGGGGAGGTTCAGGCTGGACATTAGGAAAAAAAATTTCACAGAAAGGGTCATTGGGCACTGTCAGAGGCTGCCCAGGGAGGTGGCTGATTTGCCTTCCCTGGAGGTGTTTAAGGCACAGGTGGACAAGGTGTTGAGGGGCATGGTTTAGTGTTTGATAGGAACAGTTGGACTCAATGATCTGGTGGGTCTCTTCCAACCTGATTGTTCTATGATTCTATGATCATCACCTCTGAGCCCAGAGTTTTTCTCAAAGCTGCTGATGTCTTGCAGCTGTGCTTTCTCTTGGTAGCTGAGCTTCAGTTCACCTTTCTCTCAAGTAATCCTTCAGCAGAGATCTGGGCTTCAGAGGCAGTGGCTTGCCGTCTCTCACCCAGTTCAAATGCGTTTATTTTGCAGTCATGACTCATCCCTCATGGCTCTGTTCATTTCTCATAAAGTTGGGTGACTTAATCATACCTTCTCACTGAACTAATGCTACTGCGCCTTACCTCCTGGCTACAGCAGGCAGCATACCTGGGTAATAATGCTGCTTCCAGCAACCTCCTGACTCGTGGGCACAATTATCCAACTGCAGCAAGATGCTGAGCTGGGCTGCTGGGTGCTACTGTAGTAACACGCGTGCCTGGAGCTCCACATGCCTCTGCTCCTGGGAGGTGCCTCTGCTTGCTCTTTGGGGGAGTTGTCCCTATCTAACAGATGGGCAGCAGGCCTGGAGATCCCAAACCCTTCTCCCTAAGGAGTTATCCTTGCAGACTAGGCTCCCTCCTGGACTCAGATCCCTGGGTCTCACCAAGGTTTTGCTTGGCAGCTCAGCAAAATGTGCCTCGAGAAGTCAGCTCCGGTCTGGCTGTAATCCAGCCTGCCCCAGACAGCAACCCCCAAGTGCCTCTTCACCTGGTAGGCAGCACCAGGGTTAAACCTGCTCCAGCCTCTCCTTCCCAGCTCCTCCACCCTCTACAGCTTCTGCAGGAGTTGAGGCTGGGACTGGGCGCTGCCAGCTCTGAGCTTGCTCACAAGAAAAGAATTCTCTATCATGAGAGTGAGGTCTCCAAGTAGGATCAAGAAAGCTGAGCTATGAGGTCTGGAGGTTTTAATAACTGAAACAAATCTCCTCTCAGGAAAATAAGACTGAGAACAGTGTTTTGCTCACCGAGTGTGACAGCCTCCTTTGAAATCACTGGGATGCTTTAGAGGGAATCATAGAATCATAGAACAACCAGGTTGGAAGGGACCCATTGGATCTTCTAGTCCAACCATTCCTATCAAACACTAAACCAAGTCCCTCAAGGTCTCATCCACCCATCCCTTAAACACCTCCAGGGAAGATGAATCAACCACCTCTCTGGGCAGCCTATTCCAATGCCCAATGACCCTCTGTGTGAAAAACTTCCTCCTAATCTCCAACCTAAGGGAAGGTAGGCAGAGGATGTGAGCCACTGTCATGCCTGTCTCCACTGGCTCTACCAGTTTCCCACCCATCCATCAGTCACTGTTGCACTCACACGTATCTTGTTTGAGCCAACAGTCTATTTTTATTTTTCATGTACAACAAAAACCACAGAACAAATATACACATTCCTAAGCTATAAATATTGCTGGAAAATAATCACATCATGCAGACAAAAGGAATTGTTCTGGTAATAAATTATTGGTTCTCCCTTATTATGAACCAAAAATCTGTGGTGACTCATTGAAAAGTGCATTGTTTGCCTTAAGAGCAATTACTGAACTAGGGGAGGGGTTGTCTAAGTTGCCCTCCAGGTCCCCTACTGAACTGCTGGGCTGAGAGGGCATTAGAGTCAGGGAGTCATAAATGCACTGCAGGTCCCTAAGAATCATAGAATGGTTTTATTCAGAAGAGCCCTCAAAGTGCATCCAGTTCCACCCTTGCCATGGGCAGGGACACCTCCCACTGGATCAGGGGCTTCAAGCCCCATCCAACCTGCCCTTGAACCCCTCCAGGGATGGGGCAGCCACCACAGCAAAACATTTCTTCCCAAGATGTCATCTCAATCTCCCCTCTTTCAGCTTAAAACCATTCCCCCTCATCCCATCCCTGCACTCCCTGATCCAGAGCCCCTCCCCAGCTCTCCTGGAGCCCCTTTCAGCACTGGAAGCTGCTCTAAGAACTCCCCGGACCCCTCTCTTCTCCAGGCTGAACAACCCCAACTCTCTCAGCCTGTCATCAAACGGGAGGTGCTCAAGCCTTAAAATCATCCCCATGACCTCCTCTGCATTAGCTCCAAAAGCTCCATGTCCTTCCTATGCTGAATCACAAGGATTCTTCAGAATCAAATAACTGAAAATGAACCATATATATAAATTAATTTAATACCATAAATGAACGAATCATAGAAACCATTTTTAGGAAGGAATCCAACTTAAATTATGGGGGGTTTTTTCTCTGTAAAATGTTGTAAAGTTTTCAGGTGCAATTTTTGATTTAGTTACCAGTGAGATGCTCCAGGAGAAATACTTACTTAGGATGCACAAGAAAATCCCACAAAAAGTCAAGGAATTTGTCACCCACTGGGTCACTAGGCCGCCCTTTTGGGTTTTGTTAAGATAATATTAAAGCTTTTAAATTTCAGCCTCTGAATAACAGGATCACATTCAACTCATTTTTATTGCAGTCAAACAAGCTTCAGGAGAAAGGAATCACTGTCTATGGTTGAGACAACACAGATAATAAGTTGTGAGACCTTAACTCAGTGCACAGCACAGGTGAGACCAATATGGAAAAATGGGAAGGGATTCTCCTGTTATGAGAGATGTCTGCAGAGTAAATGCCTCTGTGTGCTAAGGCCTCCTTAGGGTCAATGGGGATTTGGGGGTGCTGGTTGATGAGAAGCTCGACATGAACCAGCAATTTGTGCTAACAGTCCAGAAGGTCAACTGTGTCCTGGGCTGCATCAAAAATGTGGCCAGCAGGGTGAGGGAGGTGATTCTGCCCCTCTATTCCTCTCTTGTGAGACCTCATCTGGAGTATTGTGTCCAGTTCTGGAATCCTCAATGTAAGAAGGATATGGAACTGTTGAAACGGGTCCAAACGAGGGCTACAAGGATAATCCAGGGGCTGGAGCAACTCTGCTATGAGGACCAGCTGAGAGAGTTGGGGTTGTTTGGTGTGGAGAGGAGGAAGGCTCTGAGGAGATCTTATAGAGACCTTGCAGTACCTTAAGGGGGCTACAGGAAAGCTGGGGAGGGACTTTTTACAAAGGCTTGTAGTTGTAGGACTAGGGGCAGGGGCTATAAATTGGAGAGGGGCATATTTAGACTAGATATACGGAGGATTTCCTTCATGATGAGGGTGGTGAGGCACTGGAATAGGTTGCCCAGGGAAGTTGTGGCTGTCCAATCCCTGGAGGTGTTCAAGGCCAGGTTGGATGGGACCTTGGGCAGCCTGATCCAATGGGACATATCCCTGCCCATCGCAAGGAGGTTGGAATTGGATGGCCTTTAATGTTCCTTCCAACCCAAACTGTTCTGTTATTCTTTGATTCTATGAGATCTGGTAAACACTGTTGGTGGAGCCTGGAGGGTAGTGCATCCCTTTCTGGAGCAGACTCTAACCTTCTCCGAGTGTGTTGCTCCCTAGGTCACACAGCCTGGACACACCAGCCCTGTACAGTGGATGATTAAACTGTGGGATGGGACAAGTGGATGATTAAACTGTGGGATGCCGACAAGGATACTTCGGCGGACCCGAATTTGAAAGAGATACTGTCACGACTGCTGCTGTGGTGCTGGTGTCCATGGCTCCAAGGGATGCTGAAAAATGGACTGCAAGGAGATGACAGTTGGAAAAAAAAAGGCTGTAGCATCAGACTAAATGCATTCATTCTAAGGAGAGTCTTAGGAAAGCTCATATATCGAGCTTCTCGTAAGCTAAAATTGATTTGACTACAAAGGATGGATGTACTTACTAGCGAGAAATACTGTGGGGAAACCACTTTTCAAGAAAAAAATCAGGTTTGAAAATTGAAAAGAGAGAAATTCAAGGGAGGAGGAGGAGGAGGTAGAAATTGTAATGAATTCTTGTACGTGTGCAGTTTAGATGATTCCAGTAGAAGGCAATTCCAGTAAAGGCAACATAAAGCCACAGGAAGTGCCAATAAATGTAATACAGTTACAAAGGCAAACCACCCAAAGAGAAAAGAATGTGTGTGGGGTGGGAGGTGGAGACAATTGAGAACAATAAATTCTTTCGGGCAACCAGGCAGACTCATTCTTGGAGATATATCACAAAGTTACGCATGTCATATGATCATGCACACAGCATCATCCAAAGCTGAAGGTACAGGGAGGAGAGTGACCTTCCTCCTTCACCGGGCAGGACAGGGCAAGGTGTATCATGTAGATCTTATTCCATTTTGTTTCATTTCAGCTCCTCAAATTACATCCCATTTCAATTCCCTTTTATCAACAAGCTTTACTGCCAAGTTAGGGGAAGTTGTGCCCTTTATCTAATTACTGTTGGATTTAAATACTTATGTCTTGGAGAGCGGAGCACTTGGAGGCAGGGGTGGGGATGTGGGTGTGAGTGCTTCTGTGTGAACAAAGTGATGAAGAAAAGTTGACCTTACAGAATCATAGAATAGAATCATTGAATCATTAAGGTTGGAAAAGACCTCTAAGATCTTCCAGACAACATTCACCAGAACACCAACATGAATCATAGAATCATAGAATCACCAGGTTGGAAGAGACCCATCGGATCATCGAGTCCAACCATTCCTATCAAACACTAAACCGTGTCCCCCAGCACCTCGTCCACCCATGCCCCAAACACCCCAAGGGAAGGTGACTGAACCTGACTATAGTGTTAGAGCCCTCCCACCACTCCAGCAAAACCTTGAGCTTTGATCTCACTTGTGGATGAACACCCAGCTCTGAGCACCAGTTTGGAGCCCTGGTAGCCCCAGGGGTGTGCATGCATGTTCACTCATGCACCCACAATGCTGCTTTCATTGGATCTGTGTATCACTTGAAATGGCATTTTCTCCAGCATCCCTGGGCCAGGTCTCTGTGTGCAGAACAAGCCTGAGATCTGTGCTTACCTCTCACAATCACAAAAATGAGAGGAAGATCTGGTTTTTAATGCAGAGTTTATTCTCTTCTCCATTTCATTGTCCTTCAGACACGTTAGTATCCAGTTTATTGATGGATTATATAATGCAACCTTAGCTTCAGGCATTATTTGTCCTCGTTCTATTTTTAACAGCCAACCTGATCTTTCTATATTTCTATTTCCTCAACTAAAAGCTCAGGCCTCTTTGCTGTCATATTTGTGAGTATTTTGCAGTCTACATTTGAAAGATAAAGCCATTAACCCAGGTCCTAATGATTTCATGATTAACATTGAGGAATTACAGGCAATGCATCACTCCGCATCTCCCATTATAGTTATGGGAATGCTCTTCCCCATACCAGAATTAAATACTTATATGCAACACATCAGCCCTGATGGCAGCTCTCAGCAGTACTGATGGGTTCAATAGGTGCATGAATATTTTTAAGTTTTAGTACCAGCAATCTTCTTGGACAAGACATGCTTTTCTGTGCAAATGCAGTATGCTTCAGGCACTTGTTATACAGAGCATGTTAGACTCCGCAACAATGACTTATGCTGGAGCTCTCATGTTACTGGTTGCAAAATATCATTAGTTTTTAAAATTAACATATAATCACAGAATCATGGAATGGTTTGGACTGGAAGGAACATCAAATCCCATCCAGTCCCACCACCTGCCATGAGCAGGGACATCTCCCAATGGATCAGGGGCTCCAAGCCCCATCCAGCCTGGCCTTGAACCCCTCCAGGGATGGGGCAGCCACCCCTGCTCTGGGCAACCTGGGCCAGGGCTTCCCCACCCTCACAGCAAAACATTTCTTCCTAAGATTTCATCTCAATCTCCCCTCTCTCAGCTGAAAACTATTCCCCTTCATCTCATCCCTGCCCTCACTGATCAAGAACCCCTCTCCAATACCTAGTGAATCTCACATTATTTCCTTTTCATGTAGACAGGTTAAAGCTGAAGAGGAGCTGAAATTGGAACTCATCCTCCTTCCCCAAGCAGAGGAAGCTTTCTGCGTTTTAACAGTCAGGCTCTGCCCTGATTAATGCACCTCTACTCCTCATTGCAGTTCTGATTTCTATGATATTTACAGGCAGGATGGGAAACAGCAGCAGCAGCAGTAATCGCATTAAAAAGCAAGCTGCATCATTTCTGTGACATGGAAAAGATCAGGTAATTCAAATCGGCTCTGAAGCATGTTGTGCATGTGGAGCTGGCTCTGATGGGCTAGCAGAGTGCTCTGCCCTGGATGAAAAAAGGACTCACCAGGTTACAGGGCTGAGCCAGTGTAGCAACACCGTGCAGGAGACTTGCGCCCTGCAGGGTTGTGCTGTGCTGTGCAGGGATGTCACTAAGGGCCTGTGAAGGGCAGGACTTGCTTTAGCCCAATTCAGCAGAATCCCAGTGTTCCTTTCTGACAAGCTCTTCTCTCATAGATCAGGGTTAGTAGCATTCCTCCCTTCACTAAGGCAACATTTCAGCAGTTCATAATATCATAGAATGCTTTGAATTGGAAGGGACCTCAAAGGCCATTCTCTTCCAATTCCCTGCAAGGACACCTCCCACTGGATCAGGGGCTCAAAGCCTCATTTAACCTGGCCTGGAGCACCTCCAGGGATGGGGCAGCCACCCCTGCGCTGGGCAACCTGGGCCAGGGCCTCACCACCAACATTGTAAAAAATTCTTCCTGAAATCCAGTCTAAATCCACCTCTCTTCGTGTAAAATCAATACTCCTTGTCCTGTCAAAAGAAGCCTTACTAAAAACTCTGTGTCCAGCTTTCCTGGAGCCCCTTTCAATAATGGAAGCTGCTCTAATGTCTCCCCAGAGCCTTCTCTTCTCCAGGCTGAACAATCCTAATTCTCTCAGCCTGTCCTCATAATGGAGGTGTTCCAGCTCTCAGACCATCTCTGTGGCCTCCTCTGGGCTCACTCCAGCTGATCCTTGTCCCTCCTGTGCTGAGGACTCTAGAACTGGACACGGGACTACAGGTGAGGTATCACCAGAGGTGTAGAATCCTCTCCCTTACCCTGCTTGTCCCACTACGTTGGATGCAGACCAGGACATAGTTCACTTTCTGGGCTGTAAGTGCACATTTTTGGCTCATAAACAGCTTTTTGTCCATCAATATTATGAAGTCCTTCTCCATAGAGTAGATCCACTTCTTCTTTCAAGCTTTGGCCCAAGGAGTTATTGAACAGTCTTCACTGGAACCCTCTTGAGTAAACTGACCCTTACATTGATCCCAGTCCCATATGGTCTGTCTGGAGCCAGGATTAAAACTTCATAATATTTAAGGGTGTTTGGGCATTTGGAACAGCCCACTTCCCATTGTCTTTAGGATGTAAGTCAAGTTGTAGAGAACGCAGAGACTGTCAACGCCCTCCAGTAACATGATAGGCGACAAAACCCATGTAATTCTAAAGGGGACAGTGAAGTCCTTATGCATAGTCATCCTCTGGACCAACAGCTGGTGTTTGACATGAGTATTTGAATATGTCACTATTTCTCACAGCCACAGGACCATAGAATGTCCTGAGTTGGAAGGGACCCACAATCATAGACTCATGGAATCATAGAATAATAGAACCACAGAATGACCAGGTTGGACGAGACCCATCAGATCATTGAGTCCAACCATTCCTATCAAACACTAAACCATGTCCCTCAGCACCTCGTCCACCCGTCCCTTAAACACCTCCAGGGAAGGTGAATCAACCACCTCCCTGGACAGCCTCTGACAGTACCCAATCACCCTTTCCATGAAAAACTTCTCCCTAATGTTCAGTCTAAATCTCTCCTGCTGGAGCTTGAGGCCATTCCCTCTTGTCCCTTGGGAGAAGAGCCCAGATCCCTCCTCTCCACAACCTCCACTCAGGTAGTTGCAGAGAGCAATGAGGTCTCCCCTCAGCCTCCTTTTCTCCAGGATAAACACCCCCAGCTCTCTCAGACATTCCTCATGAGGCCTGTTCTCCAACCCCTTCACCAGCTTCGTTGCACTTCTCTGGACTTGCTCCAGAACCTCAACATCCTTCTTGTGCTGAGGGACCCACAACTGAACACAAGGTTTGAGGAGCAGTCTCACCAGTGCTGAGTCCAGAGGGAGAATAGCCTCCCTGGCCCTGTTAGCCACACTGTTTCTGATACAAGCCAAGATGTCATTGGCTCATATTCAGTCACTGTCAACCAACACCCCCAGGTCCTTCTCCTCCAGGCACTTTCCAGCCAGGCTTCTCCCAGTCTGTAGCTGCTCAGGGTTGTTGTGCCCCAAGTGCAGGACCCACCATTTGGCCTTGTTAAACCTCATGCCATTGGTCTCTGCCCAGTGGTCCAGACTGTTCAGATCCCTTTGCAGAGCCTCCCAACCCTCCTCTTGATGCAAAACACAAATGC
Source organism: Coccyzus lansbergi (assembly GCA_033558105.1). Lineage (NCBI taxonomy): Eukaryota > Metazoa > Chordata > Aves > Cuculiformes > Coccyzidae > Coccyzus > Coccyzus lansbergi. Next base: position 761,110 of record JAUMJK010000780.1, on the reverse strand, counting down.
CTCTTGATATAAAACACAAAACTCCCACACTGAATGAAGTGATTCAGGCCTATTTCCTTTTAGTGTGATTTCTTTCTTGATGGGAAAAGAAAAAAACAAAAAAAGATCCTGACTTGCAGGCTTCTAAGTGTAAAGATGAAATGAAATTCCCCAACAGAGAAGAGAAAATCACTCCCAAATCTGAACCTTTTTTTTTAACTACTTTTTTCCTTTGTACATATTACTCAATGCCAAAAGGCTCTCTTTGAATTGTCCAATGTGTTTCAAGGAGTTCTTCTTGCTCCCATCTGGGGAAATGACTTATTCATCATGTTGGGCCTCAGAATAAATTGGATTCTTCCTTCCAGTTAACTGACTAGATTGACACAATGTGCAGAGCTATTCCAGCCTTGTGAGCATTTTTAGCAGCGGCGCCTCAGCCTCTTATTTCTTCCAATTTCTAATCTGTCAGTTTATTAACATCAGTCGAGTGATTCCTTTTACAGTCCCACAGAATGTTGTTCGCACTAAAGAAACTTCACTATGAGTGAATACCAAGTATGTCTGCCGTGCTGTATTTGTCAGTAGTTAAAGGGCACATGGGGATTTATATTCTGTACAAGCCTGGAAGACGTTTTACATTGGAAGTACATTGTCTCAAAGGAATTTGCACATTTCGTCTATGATATGAGCTGAGTGGTTTTGGAGACCCTGCATATCCACCCCCACATCTGCTTGATAACACCTTGGAAAATGCTGGGTAGCAACCCCCAGGGTTTAGCTGCAATTTACACACATGACAAGAAGGTTCATTTTTGGTTGCCTAACCTGAAGTTTTCCAGAGATAACAAGTTTCCCACAAGCACATGAACTGCACTTCCCAGCAATGAGACATCTCAAGCCCCTCATGCTGAAAAACTTGGCTGAAGATGTGGTTGGCTGGAGCAGAGCGTTTGCAGCAGGGGCAGCAGCTGTGGAATTCACTTCCTTCATCAGACAGTGAAGCAGATGTAAGCTTCAGACAGGAATGTGCTGGCTTGGAGGACACATAACAAGCCTCTCTATTCACTCAGGTTTTTCCTCAAGGTGCGGTTTGGGCACCATGTCTGAATTACTGACATATACTTGTTCAGTTTAAAGATTTCAGGAGAGTGATGGTGAAACTCCTGGACTGTTTCTAAGGATCAGCAATGCTGTCCCAAAGTTACAAAAATTTCCAATGGCTGGATTATCAGGAAGCCCTTTCTGGCCAGGGAGACTCGTTCAAAAAGGGCAGTTAGGTCAGTAATAAACATCAGAAAATTGTTATCAAAGAAGTGACCCTGAAGAAAAGAAGAGAGGGACAAAAAGTAGAGACACAGACACCTATTGCTGATTCCTCTCAGTATCATAGAACCTGAAAGGAGAGGAGGTAGAGTGGAGGAAGCTGGCCTCTTCTCGCAAGTGACAGGAGACAGGACAAAAGGGAATGGCCTCAAGCTCCACCAGGGGAGATTTAGGCTAGACATTAAGAGAAAGTTTTTCACAGAAAAGGTCATTGGCACTGGAACAGGCTGCCCAGGGAGGTGGTTAATTCACCTTCCCTGGAGGTGTTTAAGGCATGGGTGGATAAGTTCCTGAGGGACATGGTTTAGTGTTTGATAGGAATGGTTGGACTCAGTGATCCAGCAGATCTCTTCCAACCTGGTGATTCTATGTTTCTATGATAGAATCTTGGAATGCTTTCACCTCCAAGGATGGAAATTTGCAGACCTTGGGCTGTTTACACAGGGTTTAATCACCATAGCTGGTGTCCTACCACCATGAGTGTTTAATCACTGGTGTCCTACCACCATGAGCAGAGCTCTGCCTGGACCATGGTGTGTTTTGTTGACTGCAGGCTGCAGTCACCTGGTTCCTGTGTTGGATATTTGATGTTGGACAGGCAATAGTGGATTTGCCAAAGCCCTTTGTTTTGCCACTGCTCATCTACAGACACAGTGACATAGACATCTGCACTGAGGAAATGGTTCTCGTTAAACAAAAGGCACTATCAACTTTAGAGCTACCCCAGTGTGGGAGAAGCAAGATTTAGCCACTACGTTTGATGAATGGGTGAATCACAGAGATAGGAATCATGGGGGGGAAAAGGAGTGTAATTAAGATACATAATACTATCAAAGATGGGAAAGCACAGCAAGTACAGAGGGACCAGAAAAATCAATATTCTCCTCCAGAAGACTTACATTTTGTGTGTGAAGCTTCATAACGAACTGAATATCAACATCATTTCCACTGTTCAAGAGCGGCAACTTACTGCCAGTTCAGCTCCTGAGCTCTTTCGCCATCAGAAGAACTGGAGAGGCCTTTGGCACATAAGCCAGAGACCATCCAGGCCAGCCTTGTACCCGGAGAGAGCACCTGATCTGCCCTGCATGTTGCATACCTGGCACTGGAACATTGCTCAGCTGAAGGTTCACCACTGTCCCTGGAGCTGTTAAGTATGTGCAGCAAAGAATTATCCATACAAGGCAGGGACAGAAAGCAAGAGCTTTATTTAGGGAAAAGAGGGAGCCCTGAAGCAACTGAGAGTTGGGATTTAATATGCATTTAGTGTAAGTGATATCTCTGGACATGTTTTCTGGATGAGCAGAAATCTTTTCCAGAACAGCCCTGTGGTTAGGATGTTCACCAGGCATGTGGGAGGTCAAGTTCCAGTTCCAGATTTAAATGAAGCTCAGCTGTGGCTTGAACCTGATGTGCCTCAGCATTTGCAGATTCCCTGACCTCTGGGTTATTTTGGGGTGACTAATCCCCTCCACACCCTACCAGAGACACCGTCATGGATCTAAGAATCCATTTTTGTCAAGAAAACACTTCTCAACAGCCACAGTTTCTCCTCTGAAGAGTCCCAGTTTCTTCTGGTCCACACCCCAATGACTAGACAAAGGAAATGCCATCTCATTTGATAGAGAGGACAAATAGATGTGGACAGAGTGGAGGTGGGAGTCCTGGGCTCCAGATGCTTGATGAGTTCCTCAACCATAGAGCAACCATTCATGCGGAATATGGGTAGGTTTCAAAGAGCAACTGCTGATGCTGAGCATTCATGGGATGCTTAAACATCCTCCTCTCTAATGATATGTAATGAATACTTAGGCTTTGGATGAAACCTTATATATTTCTACCTTTGTCGACTCCATAACTCACAGAACACTATTGCCTGGGTAGGTTGGGGCCTACCTGCCATGGCTGCTGTCTGCTGGGTGTAGTTATCTGTGAGCCCTAGGGCTGCTAGCTGTAATAAAGAGGTGCAGGTTGGGAACATGCACTGCTCTGTCCTGCCCCTTTCTTGCTCCAAAGGTGCTTTTGTTGCAGTGTTCCTGTGCAGGGATGTGAAGTGGAGAGGATAGCTTGTGTCCTCCCCTTGGGACAGGGAACATGGCACATGGCTGTGCTGCCAGGCAGCAAGAGAGAAGAAAGTCTCAGTTACTGTGGGATCAGAATACTGTGGTCCTCAGCATGGTCTTGGACTCACAGCAGATGTGTGTCCTCTTTTCCTCACGCAGCAGTTCCCCAGTGTCTCTGCCCTCGTCAGGCCGTCAGACACTGCCAGAAAGCACCATCCCCATGGCTACCGACCAATTCTTCCAGACGCTTATCTGATACCAAGAGACAGATAATGAACACACTTGGCATCGACAAATTACCCGAACAGTGTCCTCTTTGTCTGAAGTCCCACTGATCCTGGCAGGGTGCAGGGAGGTGACTCCTCCGAGGCAGCTGCCGAGTGACTCTGATTAATTCTTTTGGGCAGGTGCCACGGGCAAGTGAGAGCTCCAGTGCTCCTGGTCACTGTGTCACCCGCCCCAGCCAGCTTGTCTGGCAGGAGAGAGAAGACAGGGCTGTGCAGATTGGAGGAAGCAATCTCCAACAGGCAATCAGCTGCTCACTGCCCTTCTACCACAGGCACTCCTGTACTGCCAGCTCGGGGGATGCTGTGCCAAGAAGTTCGTGCTGTTGGATGAAGTTGCTGCAGCAGGAGGAAGCTATCATTTCAGCTCCGTGTGGCTGAAGGCACGTTGGGTTAAAACAAAGGTGAAAAGCCCGCAGAGGTGGAAAGTGTAGTCAAGAGGCTGGGCCAACATCACAACAGCAGATACCTTCCAGCCTGTGCCGTGGGCTCATTTCAGTTCCAGTAGTCCCAGGGACAGATGATGAGGAATAAAGTCACATTTTCTTCCTATTTTCACTGTGCTGAGGACAACTAGGTATCCCAGCATGGTCACTGACTGAGCAGCTCCTAGCACGTCCAACCTGGTGTTTGTGACACTCTCTGAAATAACCTGAGGAAAACTGGGAAGTGTAGAGTAGGCAATATAAGTCCTTTCATGTTATAAAGCAATTGCTTCTCAAACTGCAGCCTCCATGCTCCCTTCCCTGTGGGAGTAGTTCAGTCACCTCATCTCTGGATCTTGTCCTGGCAAAGGCTCAAGATTTTGAGGTGGAATTGAATGAGGTGCTTTGTTTTTTTCTCAGTCAAAAGCTTGAACTCAGGTTTCCTTTTTACCCCTGAGTAGTTCAGGTCTCACATTTATCAGAGGAGCAGCAGTTAAGTGCCATATCCTGTTGTGGTGTGAGTAGCACCGGCAGCCATGGGAATACACTCTGGTGACAGCAAGAACTGTTTTTTTCTTGTGCTTGTGATGCATCTGTCTATCCAGGAGAGCTCCAAGGCATGGTATGTATACACAGAAGAGGTGCTTGAGCAGCCAGTTCTCCTTACAGCTCAAGATTTGTGTTTGCATATAGAATTGTGAAATCATAGAATGGGTTGGGTTGGAAGGGATCTCAAAGCCCATCCAGTTCCACCCCTGCCATGGGTAGGGACATCTCCCACTGGATCAGGGGCTCCAAGCCCCATCCAACCTGCCCTTGAATCCCTCCAGGTATGGGGCAGCCACCACTGCTCTGGGCAACCTGGGCCAGGGCCTCCCCACCCTCACAACAAAATATTTCCTCCTAAGATCTCATCTCAATCTCCTTTCTTTCAGGTGAAACCCATTTCCCCTTGTTCTGTCCTTGAGAAAGAGCCAATATATGATCCGGTGTCCACACAGATGGGCTGTGGCTGCCCAGGTCGTGGCAGGAAAGTGAAGCAAATGACATGAAAGGCCATATCCTTTTATTTTTCCCCTCCCTTATGGTTAAACCACAGAGAATTCATGCTCAGAAGTGTCATCATTGGCAAAGTGAGGATGGCAGATCAGGAAGTAAAACCCAACCTCACCACAGGAATGAATCTGAGCGCTCTGTGCAACAAATTCAAATCAATCTGAACAACCTCTCTTCTAGCTTATTATAAGAATCATAGAATCATGGAACAATCAGGTTGGAAGAGACCCACCGGATCACCCAGTCCAACCTAAATCTCCCCTAAATCTCTCCTCAATAGCTTGAGGCCATTCCCTCTCATCCTGTCCCCTGTCCCTTGGGAGAAGAACCCAGATCCCTCCTCTCCACAACCTCCTTTCAGGTAGTTGTAGAGAGTAATGAGGTCTCCCCTCAGCCTCCTCTTCTCCAGGATAAACACCTCCAGCTCTCTCAGCCGCTCCTCATAAAGCCTGTTCTCCAGCCCCTTCACCAGTCTCGTTGCTCTTCTCTGGACTTGCTCCAGAGCCTCAACATCCTTCTTGTGAAGTAACAAACTATAAGAAATAAATAATAAATATTCCAAAACATCTGTTAATCACTTCCAGGTAGTTATGGAGTACGAGGTAGGAGGCCAATATTGTTGGGGTTGCACGAACTTCAGCAGGAGATGAAGAGCACCAGTTCCCCACAGAACCAGACTAAGTCACCGTGGAGTCCCACAACTGCAACCTTCAAAAACAGGAAATAAAATGTGCCATAAAAATGAGGAGGTTGTGGACTCCCAAGGGGTGTGTGGCAGTAGGAAAGGAACAAACAGCACATCAACACCACTCTGAGCCGCAGTCTGTTGAAATAAATGAGTCAAATGGTGTTACCAATGCAGTCAAGGAGTCCCCAAGCCACAAGGGAGTTGCTGTTGTCCTACAACCACAAGAACCCATGAGGTCACTTCAATTTTTCCTTCAAACACAGTGTAACTGGAAAATCTTCCAAAATGCTGAGTTTAAATCTGTTACCTCAACACAGAAACTCTAATGATGGAGTTTTTTTCCCCAAAATGGGTATTTGCATAAAAAAAAAAATTTTGGACATGACTATTAACAGATTTTTTAAACAAAAATAGACCTTCATAATCCAGATTTTCGTCAGATTCTGTATGTTTTCTAGATTCCATTTTCAATTGCACATAAAGAATAAAATAATTAAAACTTTCCCCAAAATATTTCTCGCAGTTCACACAAAATGTGTGATGGGATGCGTCAGAAGAAGTGTGACCAGCCAGCTGAGGGAGGTGATTCTCCACCTCTACTCTCATGAGATCTTGTCTGCAGACCTGCATTCAGTTCTGGAGTCCTCAGCACAGGAAGGACATTGATCTATTGAAGTGAGTCCAGAGGAAGCCATGGAGATGATCCGAGGGCTGGAGAACCTCCCATGTTTGGACAGACTGAGAGAGGTAAGGTTGTTCAGCCTGGAGAAGACTCCAGGGAGACTTTAAAGCAGGTTCCAGAAAAACTGCTGTTGGTCACTTATTCAGGGAGTGCAGGGATAGCATAAGGAGGAACAATTTTCAGCTGAGAGGGAAGATTGAGATGAGATCTTACGCAGAATTGTTTTGCCGTGAGAGTGGGGAGGCCCTGGCCCAGGTTGCCCAGAGCAGGGGTGGCTGCCCCATCCCTGGAGGGGTTCAAGGGCAGGTTGGATGGGGCTTGGAGCCCCTGATCCCGTGGAAGGTGTCCCTGCGCGTGGCAGGGGTGGGACTGGATGGGCTTTGAGGTCCTTTCCAACCCAAATCACTCTATAACTCTGCAATTCTATAAAAATGAGTTGCTGTGTTGTAAGCTGCAATGCCAAAGAATATCAAGCTGTGTCCCAGAGCTAAAAGACCAAGATACACACCAAAAGGAGCAGAAAATAATAAAAGCAGTATCTATGAGATTATAAAAGCTAAATGACAGTCAGAGGATTAAACTCTGATTCTAGTTCCCATAGGAAGGATAAGAAACTGGTGTGAGATGGAGGAAGGACCACTCCAGACTTCCTCCTGGAGTGAGATCTCCATCTCCTGGGAACAGATATGATCTGTGGTGTGTCTGAGTTTGGCTCATTTTTCTGTGTCTCTGTTAAAAATGTCTGTTGTTCCCTTGGAACCCAGCAGAATCTCAGAGTTTGACCTTGGAGGCAAAGACAGGCAACTGGAGTTTTCTAGTAGACCGTCCCACCTCCATCGCTCCAGAGGCAAAGGCAGCATTTACCAAGGCCACACTAAACATGACCAAATCAGCTTGCAGGGGGTCAAGCGTGACCAAGTCAGTTTGCCTGACCTGCTGTGGATGCAGAGCTTGCAGGCACGTCAATTCTCATTAGCTCCTAGTGTCTCTTCTTCAGAGGGGACAAAACTTCCCGTTCGCAGTAAGCAGGCTGGATGCTCTCCCTCAGGCTGGAGTTGCCGGTGTGATGGACCCCACTGGCATTTACTTGGGCTAAGTTGACACTGAACAGGAGGTCCTGGTGCCAAAGGCCAGAGCCATCTGCTACAACCAATTAACGTCTAGGTAGGTTTCTGCAGCCAAACTATGCAACTCCAGGTCGGTTCCACACAGACGTCTGCAGACATAGCTTTGAGATCATAGGCTCTGCTGACTTCAAGCAGAAACAAAAGGCTCGGCATGGTAGTTTCTTTAATTGCCAACACTTTGATTCTTACTCTGGCACCTGTAAGAGATCGCATCACATATCCTTCCATCCCCTGCTGTGCTGCCTATCCACAAAGCACAGTTATTGATGCTCTTTGCACCAGCTGCAGTCACAAGACACAGTTCTTTTGCACTGTTTCAGTACTCCAGAGATCTCAATTTGTTGTGTTTGTGGTTTAACATCCGTAGTGCTAGTCTGAGCAGGATAGAAGATCTTATGGAAGAAATAAGGAATCATAGAATCATAGAACAACCAGGTTGGAAGAGACCCATCGGATCATCGAGTCCAACCATTCCTATCAAACACTAAACCATGTCCCTCAGCACCTCATCTACCCGCACCTTAAACACCTCCAGGGAAGGTGAATCAACCTCCTCCCTGGGCAGACTCCACCAGTACCCAATGACCCTTTCTGTGAAAAACTTTTTCCATATGTCCAACCTAAATCTCTCCTGGCAGAGCTTGAGGTCATTCCCTCTGGTCCTGTCCCCTGTCCCTTGGGAGAAGAGTGCAGCTCCCTGCTCTCCACAACCTCCTTTCAGGTAGTTGTAGAGAGCAATGAGGTCTCCCCTCAGCCTCCTCTTCTCACAGCTAAACAAACCCAGCTAAGGAGAGTTACGAAAGATCAAATGACCTTCATTGCATCAGGCTCTCATGACAAACAGAACCTGGCTCCTCTCCTGGGTCCTGCTAGCCCTGGGTCAAGCTCTCAGAGAAGAGTTGTGTGTGAGCTGGTTGGTTCCAAGCCCATACAGTGGAAAGGAAGCCACACACAGGCAAATGAGTCAGGCTTGGCTCATGCAGGTAAATCACTGGCAAAGATGAGAGCAAAGAGCCACTGGACCAGCTGTAGCAAGGAATTTCCACTCAGCCATGGGAAAGGGATGAAGTGTTTAATCCAAGGATGCAGGAAGGACAAGTGCCTGTGAGACATCTGGAAATACAACACAATTGATTGACCCAGCACCTTCTCCTGATGACAACATCAACAACTGCCGAGTACGATGCTTGAAGGTTCAGTATTGACTAAAACTGCTTGAAATTTTTCAGCAGAACAATTTTTCTCATGCAAACAAGGAGTATGTTGCAAAAATTATAAGCCTGTCATTCTTGTGTTATTTGCCAAAATTCACAGAAGTCTTTCTTTGTTTCTTGGAAAAAAAATCAACATTCTATGGGAACAGGACTCAAGTTTCCCAACTCTGTAGTCTCAGCCCTTGCTTTCATCGTGGCAATGAACAGCTTGGCTCTCTGATCCTCTCAGATTGTTTCCTGTCCTGCCCAACACCTCGTTCAGAACCTTTCCTGACCTGCCAACATCTGCCTGCACCTTCTCCTCTGCTGATCAGTTAAGGGAGTGCATCCCCATTGGATTTGATATCAATTTTGGATGTTTTACTACACTGTAAAAGTCCCTTCCCTTCCTCCCTTAAGCCTTTCTGGAGCTCACAGTTCTTGAAGAAGAGACTTAGGACACACTAGAACATTGTCAATACACCTCAGCTCAGCAGAGGGTTAATCCATAACGTTTGGCACTGCTCCATATATTGCTCAGAAGTCTTGTTAGCCAGCAACACAGCCTCTTTGGTTACTCCTCTCAGTGTGATGTGTCTCACCACTTGCAGTTTGAAATGTGTCATCATAGTTGAGGTCTGGTTTGATTACACTTTTATTTTTCTTACCTTCTCTGTGTCTCTTTAAGCTATTGACGTGTTTGTATTCCATACACTCTGCCCTAACAGCAAAGGCCAGCGGCTGCCAAGCCTGCAGGTAGCTCCTGTGCTCAGTGACACAGCCTTAACGCGACTGCCACGTGCTATGGAGTTAACACTTCAGCTAAGATAAATCTGCCTTATAAACTGAAATCACAGGAACTGTGGGTTTGGGCCAGAAATCGGTGAAGCAATACTAATTCACAGAGGGTGAGTTCCACGTTGCCACAGATGTAAAACTGCAAGGAGATGTCGAAATCCCTTGCAGTAATCTCCCTCTCTGCTCCACTCCAACATCAGCACTGGCCCCTAGCACCCAGTTAGGCTCACGCCAAGCACCTTCTGCTTGGGTTGAGGAAGAAAAGCCAAAGTTTAATTGCACAGTTCTTCTCTAGATGTTTTTATGAGGCTTATAATACCTAATATTGATGATTATGAAAGACTGCTACTTACGCAGATAGATGATACCCTTGGAATGGGAACACATCCCACCACTGTGGCCTTTGCAGAAGTGGGAAAATTCTATCTAAAATTTGCACTGGGCCAAAGCTCCTATAATTATGTTTTTAATTTTTTTTTTATGATGTGCTTGCAGATGAAGCCAGAGGTTTGAGAACTTCAGCTACAGCACAGCCTGGAAACTGCTTTTACAGGCTCTGTCCACACCACGAGGCTTGCTGTCTCTCTCATGCCAGAAGATCTGTTAGGCAGAGAGATTCTGCAGGAATTTAGCGTTTTTGGAGGCCACAATGCTGTCTCTGAACAAACAGCTCAGTATCCTAAGCCTGGTAAACAGCAAGGCAAGCCCAATAAGAACATAGTTAGCAATAACTCCTGTGGACTTCAGACAGGTTTTTTGTTTCTTTTTGCTGATGAATAGAAAACCTCAGCCACTAAATGCACAGAAGCAGATGTGAAAATGCCACGGTGCAGTAGCAGGGAGCTGCTCCATGGCAGTTTGTCACCAGGCTGGTTACAAAACCCCTTCTGTGAGAAGGCAAAGGGACTAGGCTCTGCTTTCAATATTTGGACATGATGGTCCTTCAACGTATGAACCTCAGCACTACAGAACATTAAACAGCCTGTTTTCTCTCTCTGCTAACATTTTCCCCTTGTGCATTCAGTTTATAAACTACTTAGGTGCTAAGATCTGAACTCTCCATGTGCATATGTAGCATCCAGATGTTTGGAGCCTAATCCCAGCTAGGACACCACATACCAGCCTGTCACTCACCACCTCCGTTGCTCAACTGAAGAAACAAAGAGGTGTCGAGCCACCACAAATATCCAAGAAGGAAGTGACATTCTGTTCTCAGATGCATCTCCAAAAGAAATTGATTGTCCTCTGTGTTTTCTCTTGGCCGAAAGAGCCATGCCACATGGAAGAACTTCTCAGGAAGCCAAGCAAGTCCTCCAGAGAAAGTTACTGCCTGTGGGGCAACAACAATATTTCTTCTCCAACATTTCTTTTCAGGAATGTTAAGCTACTAAAATAATAAACAACAGCCATGTCTGGAAGCTGGGTAGTTCTGACTACTTCAGAACATTAACGCATCCAAAAATACTGTATCCACCAGTAGAACGCAACTTCTTCTGGATCAATAGCATTTCAGAAAACATGAAATAACTGTGAGTAATGCTTCCAGTCTGAATGTATAAGGGGAGTTTAACCGTGTGGTATGTGTTCACACAGGGGACTAACTAGCTAAGAAGTAACTTGATTACAGTCTACAATTAGCCAGAGGAAACACAGATCTCTGATGATAACAGTCAGACTAAACCAACAGCTGCTGGAAGCTGAGGCACAAGGTTAATGTATCGTTGACACAGCTTTAGTGTGTTTTGGATTCTCCATCACTTGGAGATTTTGAGTACAAGACCAGGCAGCTTTCTGCAGCGTCACCAGGGTTATGAAATCACAGAATCATAGAGACATTCAGGTTGGAGAAGATCTTCAAGTCCAACTGTAAGCCTTACATTGACAAGTCCACCACTAAACTACGTCCCAAAGCACCACATCTACGCAAGTCACTTGGCGACATTCCAAGAGCTTATGTCTCATTTAATCCCTTCTGGCTTCAAAACCAATTCAACTCAGGAGCTAAGGCTATGGCTAGAAATTTGTTATTTCCAACCTATGCAATCAGCTGCATCTTGGCAGGGCAAACTCAGATGAGCTTTCTAATACTAGAAGCAGCCTCACTAAGCAACATTCCTTTTTGAAGAGCTGTGGAGAGAACTGTCATTGTGTGGACATGACCTAGGCATCACTTCGCTCTCACACTGGTGGGAACATGCAGCAACCATGCGGATGCCTTCAGAGCCAGACCAGTGTGAGTTAACATCCATGGGCTACTGCTTAATGTACTGTTGGAGCTGAGTTGTCCCTCACTGCATGTAGCTTGGTCTGAACAGATCAGTAGTCCAGGAAGAAAATCTACCTGATAAACAGTATGTGCAATCCATTTTTTAAACTACACCACATCCACCTGGACAACACTGCTGGGAAGGACCAATGCCCCCACAAAATCTCTCCCAATACTCCTTGCTCCATGTTTGTTCAGCTCAGGGTCTTCACACCCCCAGCCAGTCTTCTGGAGCAAGGTTTGTGGGAACGCCAAACGACCACCAGAGCCTTCTTGTCTGAGTGTTCAGGAACTTCTATGAAACAGAGACATTGACTGCTGGAGCGAAGAGCTCAGTCTGTTAAACATAAGCCCAAAGCAGGCAGACCAGAGGCAGGCAGAAGATTCAAGCAACATGAAGAGCAACAGTACTCTGCACTGGTGAGGCCGCTCCTTGAATACTGTGTTCAGTTCTGGGTCCCTCACCACAAGAAGGGTGTTGAGGCTCCGGAGCGAGTCCAGAGAAGAGCCACAAAGCTGGTGAAGGGGTTGGAGAACAGAACCTATGAGGAGCAGCTGAGAGAGCTGGGGTTGTTTAGCCTGGAGAAGAGGAGGCTGAGAGGAGACCTCATTACTCTCTACAACTACCTGAGTGGAGGTTGTAGAGAGGAGAGAGCTGGGCTCTTCTCCCAAGGGACAGGGGACAGGAAAAGAGGGAATGACCTCAAGCTCCACCAGGGGAGATTTACGCTGGAGATTAGGAGGAAGTTTTTCACACAGAGGGTCATTGGGCATTGGAATAGGCTGCCCACGGAGGTGGTTGAGTCACCCTCCCTGGAGGTGTTTAAGGTACGGGTGGATGAGGTCTTGAGGGACTTGGTTTAGTGTTTGATAGGAATGGTTGGAGTAGAAGATCAGATGGGTCCCTTCCAACCTGGTTGTTCTATGATTCTATGATTCTAGAAATCTGATGTCTCCAAGTTTTCTCTCCTATATCAGAAGGTCAGTTATGCCAGATCGATGGCATCTTTTAGGTCCACAGCCACAGCCACAGCCTCAGTGAATGTAGCACAAGATTGATGAACTCCTGAAGCTGCTTTAACCTTGGGATATGAATCATATCCTGGTCTAAAGGATAACTGTATGTCAGTCCTGTGGCTCTTACCTATGTGCTCAAGTGTACTTTCAAAGATAACAGGGCACACCAGACCAGATTTACTTTTCCCCCCTTCTCTGGAATGACCATGGCCCCACTGGTGGCTGTAGGACCCTCCAGAAAGCATCTGTCCCTTATCAAACCACACATTTAGAAAGGGTCATTGGGCATTGGAACAGGCTGCCCAGGGAGGTGGCTGATTCACCTTCCCTGGAGGTGTTTAAGGGACAGGTAGATGAGGTCCTGAGGGACATGGTTTAGCATTTGATAGAAACGGTTGGACTTGATCATCCGGTGAGTCTCTTCCAACCTGGTGATTCTATGATTCTATGATTCTATGATTCAGCATTATTGATCGTAAGACCTTCATTGCACCATCTACTTTAAAGTATTTAAAAAAAAATCCTCCTTATTTACCCTCATGCAAATTCACTCAGCAACAGAAAGGTTTTAAAATGTGAGTTATATTGAGCAGTAAGAATATTGGATTTCACTCTCCTACTGGGATGCTTTCAAAAGTGGTGCTGGGAACTCATCTGATCCTCTCAACCTCTTCATTGCACAGAGTTCTTTCCTCTGTTACACAGACATGTGTACATGACAGGACTGTACCCATACCATGATAGCAGCCCGAGGCATAAGTTCCCCAGTCATCCACATCACCTGTAAATTGGGTTGCTGCAGGTAATGATAGTGACCTTTACACTTCAAGCCTTAAAGCAGGGTAGGTTAAATGCAAATGAAATATATAGGACAGATGCTCATAAGCGTAGAAGTGTTACACCTGCCAATAGCATAGGCTGCATCTTGACTTAAATTAGGCTCAGCAACACAAACGGGAAACAGAAGAGCAGGAAAAAATGTCAGATGTGTCAGGAGAGAAAAATAAGTTGGGACTTTCCAAAAGTGCAAGCAGCAAATTAACTCTAACAGCAGATAACAAATTATGTGTATGTGCTTGTCTGGTGAGAGATAATTTTACACCAGTGATGTGACAAGGGAAGAGGAGCACCTTCAGCAGTAGAGCTCCTCCTGCCCTTCATGACATCTGCAATCTGCTCCCAGTCTCATTAAAAATTTGGTGCTACAACACAGGTGGTTTTCATAGAATCACAGAATCATAGAACAACCAGGTTGGAAGATACCCATCAGATCATCGAGTCCAACCATTCCTGTCAAACACTAAACCATGCAGCACCTTGTCCACCCGTCCCTTAGACACCTCCAGGGAAGGTGAGTCAACCACCTCCCTGGGCAGCCTCTGCCACTGCCCAATGACCCTTTCTGTGAAAATTTTTTTCCTTATGTCCAACCTAAATCTCCCCTATGGGAGCTTGAGGCCATTCCCTCTTGTCCTGTCGCCCATCACTTGGGAGGAGAGCCCACCTCCCTCCTCTCTATAACCTCCTTTCAGGTCAGTCTTGGGGAGACCAGGCTCTTCTTGGTGATAGCAGTAATGGAGTTTCTGAGTCAAAGCTGCTATTTTATATCTCATAAGTGGTATGATTTGCACACACTAATTAATCAACTCTTATCTACTCCACAGTCTTTCTTGTTTACTTGTGGCACGAGGTAATAAAGATTTTAACATTAATGTTCAAAGTGTTACTGTAGAGGTCTTGCTCCAAGCCATGGTAGGAACACAGCCGACAAGACAGGGGACAATTGCACAGTGTAGTTTGGATATTTAAATTTAAGCCAAAAGAATTTGTGACCTGGTACAGCACTTGGGGCATTACATGACCCTGGGACTCCTGAAAAAAATTACTTTCATTGGTATCTAATGCAAACTGACATTGTGGTCAGGGCTGAGTTTGGGTTCCTGCAGCTCAACATCAAAGGGACCAGCTGGGTTACAGGTTCCCAGTAGCTTCAGGGTGTGTGGACTCTCACCCAAGCTGCGATTCTGCCATGGGCTTCATACCAGGTCATCCTCAGAGACTGATCTGCTCAGCAGCCATCAGCTTATCAAACCTTTGCAAGAGAATGGCTGGAGGTCACAGCCTCAGCAGAGACCTCAAGCCAGTAGAAGACATTCCCTTTCTCACATGTTGAGGACCAGACTCTCTACTACAAAGACATGGGATTGATTTCCCTGTGCTGGTAAAAGGGTTATTACAAATAGCTGGGACATCTCTGAAGAAGTATTGAGGTGTCAAAGTTGGGTTGGATGAGGCTTTGAGCAATGTCATCCAGTGGGAGCTGCCCCTTCCCACGGCAGGGGATGGAACTGGGGTTGACAGCCGACTGAACATGAGCCACCAGTGGCCCAGGTGGCCAAGAAGGCCAATAGTATCTTGGCTTGTATCAGAAACGGTGTAACCAGCAGGTACAGGGAGGTTCTTCTCCCTCGGTACTCGGCACTGGTGAGGCTGCTCTTTGAATCCTGTGTTCAGTTCTGGGCCCCTCACCACAAGAAGGATGTTGAGACTCTGGAGCTAGTCCAGAGAAGAGCAACAAAGCTGGTGAAGGGGCTGGAGAACAGGACTGATGAGGAAGGGCTGAGAGAGCTGGGGGTGTTTATCCTGAAGAAGAGGAAGCTGAGAGGAGACCTCACTGTTCTCTACAACTACCTAAAAGGAGGTTGTAGAGAGGAGGGTAATGGCCTCTTCCCCCAAATGACGGGGGACAGGATGAGAGGGAATGGCCTCAAACTCCACCAGGGGAGGTTTAGGCTGGATATTAGGAAAAAGTTCTTCACAGAAAGGGTCATTGGGCATTGGAATAGGCTGCTGAGGGAGGTGGTTGATTCACCTTCCCTGGAGGTGTTTAAGGTGTGGGTGGATGAGGTCCTGAGGGACATGGTTTAGTGTTTGATAGGAACAGTTGGACTCAATGATCCGATGGGTGTCTTCCAAGCTGGTGATCCTATGATTCTATGATTCTAACTGGATGGGATTTGAGGTCCCTTCCAACACAAATCACTTTATGATTTGATGACTCTGGGTATTTATTCTTATATGCTGCTGTGCAAAAATCAGAGTCTTCATCACCATCATGAATGAAACACATTCCTCTGGTCTGTCTTTCATCTTTTTTGCCTCAAACAAAATTCCTACTGCACAACTATGAATGGGCCAGTTCAAAGTCCCACTGAAACGATGGAGCATCACATCTGCAGAACCGTTTTCTCATATTACTACATAATTTAATTGCTAATTACACTGCAGCTAGCTCTGAGCTGGAGAAGACATGGTGCCACCTTGGTGAGTGTGGGAATGTACAATTATTTCCAGACCCACAGAGCACCCTCAGTGTGCACTCAGATAGAGTTTTCTTGAAATTAAGGAAAAATGCTGAAAAAATAATGGATGGAGGAAGCTCCAAGTGGAGACTTTCCAATCTCAGATTATAAAGCTATGGCTTTGCAGATTTTTTGTGTCCCAACACAGACCAAGAGCAGTGAGATAAATGCCAGGAGCTGCTGCAGGGATCCCAGGGTCTGAGCCTACTCTCCTGGCCCCTGACAAGAGCCTTCCCTGGTTTGCAGTGGTACCTGTCACTCCCCTCATCAACCCAGCTCCAAGGTGGTGTAAGGAACACGTGAAAAAGCTCTGTTGCTCTTCAGCTTTACATGAGAAAATGACTGACAGCCTGGCAATTACAGGAAGTCCCCTGGTGTGAGGTTCAACAACCACCACACCTTCAGTACTGGGGTGCTTGCCTCCCAGAAAGTACAGCTGTGTCAGCTTTATTGCTAGCAGACATTTAAAAACTTAGGAACATGTTTATCTGAAAGTATTGACTTGCAATAATGGAGCAAAGTTACAGAAATATAAAACAATAAAAGCTATGATTGTATTTGCATATAAAATTAAGGAGTTTCCTTAATAACTTTTGTATCTCAGCCAGTCTGTAAGAGTTTGTGGGCTGGCAAGCCCTGGAGAGCTCTCATTGAAAGGTTGGTGATGAGAATCGCTCAGAGCAGTCACGCTGGGCAGCCCAGCCCCGTGTCCAGAAGCAGCAACTGCTTCTTACAGACTTCCAGTGGAATTTCACCCTAGTCATTGCACCAAAGCACTGGAAACCCTGCAGTACCATGGGCAAACCCTCCTGAGATGTATTTTGATTAACATGGTCAGCTACTTTTCAAAGAATCACACAATGGTTTGGGTTAGAAGGGACCTTAAAGCCCATCCAATTCCACCCCCTGCTATGGGCAGGGACACCTCCCACTGCATGAGGGGCTCCAAGCCCCATTCAACCTGACCTTGGACACCTCCAGGGATGGGGCAGCCACCACTGCTCTGGGCAACCTGGGCCAGGGCCTCTCCACCCTCAAAGCAAAACATTTCTCCCCATGATCTCATCTCAATCTCCCCTTTTGCAGCTTAAATCTGTTCCCCCTCATCTTATCCCTACCTTTCCTGATTAAGAGCCCCTCCCCAGCTTTCCTGAAGCCCCTTTCAGTGCTGGAAGCTTCTTTAGGGTCTCCTTGGAGCCTTCTCTTCTCCCAGCTGAATAACTCAAACTATCTCAGCCTGTCCCCATATGGGAGGTGCTCCAGTTTCAGATCATCTTCACGACCTCCTCTGGACTCACTCCAACAGATCCATATCCTTCTGCTCTACCCCGTCTCCTCAAGGTAACTTTAAAAATAATACATTTAGTAATTTGTCTTTGTGTTTTGCATGAATGCCTTTGTGTTTTGCATGAATTAGGAGAAATTAGTACCTAAATCTACAGTCAGGCTCCAAAACCAATGTGACTCCGTTGTGCCCTCAAGAGAGGGAAATAGTCAGACACTTCACCACCTGTTGAGAAAGAAATCTCCCTTGCACTTGGCATTTGTGCAGAAGGAGCTTTCAGGTGTTCAGCACTCAGACACCTGGTGTGCTCTGCATAGCAGCGTCTCCCCTCGGGAGCATTTGGCATTGCATGTCACACACAGACTGTGCATTGGGTTCCATGAAGTGGGGATCACTCAGCTGGCAACCTCAAGAAGGAACTTACACCTCAAGTTCCTCCTGTAGCCTTCGGTCTCTGCCTGCACCATGTTCAGATCTCACAGTGAATGAGGCAGGGCTGGTGCTCTGCAAGTCCGGATTCTCTAGGGCAAACTTTGCCCACAGCAGCACCATCAGTCTCAGCTCCAATATTCTGCAAATGTTCACCCTGCAGAGTGTTTGCTCTCCATCCTTGGCTCAGCCCATTTAATGCCTTGTTATCTCAAGGTGAGGCCCTTCAGCAGCACCCTTGTTAATGCCTGTGCAAAACTACCCTGATCTGATAGATAAGGATGAAGTAAAACACAGTCCCATTCCAGCAGGCACCCGTGTGCCAAGTCTGCACACACTGTAGGTCAGGCCAAGCAAAGTAGGGCACTGGATGCAAGAACAAACCCAGCCACATATTATCTGTCGATATTAGGGTATTTATTTAGTGATAGTTAAAGCAATGGACCTGATAGTCTAGAAGTACGTGGTAGCACCCTACCATAGCAATGGTTGGACTTGATGATCCAGTGGGTCTCTTCCAACCTGATGATTCTATGATTCTGTGATTCTATGAAATACCCACTTTTCAGCTCTGCCAGTGCCTCTCTATCCCCCTCAGTATGAGTCCTCCCTCTGCAGAAAGGCTGAGAACTTCCCTCCCTCTTCCAGTCTTAATCTCATTCAAACAGAGCCTGGTCAGGTTGCTTTTTTGGGAAGGTGATGCTGCAGCCCTCACATTTTGTGTGACTGCACGACAGGCAAATCAGCTCTCATGAGAAACTCTGAGGCTCCCTGACCTTCCTTTCTTGTGGTTTTTGTATGAAACAATGTGGCACAGGTTTTGTTTTCAAGAGGAAGACCAAAAAAATCATTCACCTGCTGCTTGGAAGAACCCCCAGGGTAGGGTTTGTGGTTTTGCATTTGTATCAAAAGCCTCAAGATTTGTTCGTAACAGTTTCTGCTGTTCTGACAGGAGTGGAGGTGAGAACGTCTGTTATAAAGCACCAGAAAAAAAATTGGAGCAAGGGTTAGAAGAATGGAATTTATTGATAAACAAAGGCAGCATCAGCAGCAATCAGACTGGTAAGCACTCAGGAATGTGTCGTTTACATAAAGACCACAACACTGCTGAGTCACCGGGTGAAGGATGGAAGGATGGTATCGGGTCGATAACTGGAAGATGACTGAGATGCAGTGTATTTCGTGTGGTGTTCACATTCCTCTGACTGTTACCCCAACAGAAAACACGCACTAACCATAAAAATACCCAAAACAAGGAAAGGGAGATAAAGAGCAGCAAACCTGCTTAAAATTTAAGGAGGGTGAAATACACCAGGTTTGGAGGCAAATTTCATAGAATCATAGAATCACCAGGTTGGAAGAGACCCACCCAATCATCGAGTCCAACCATTCCCATCAAACACTAAACCATGTCCCTCAGGACCTCGTCCACTCTGCACCTTAAACACCTCCAGGGAAGGTGAATCAACAACCTCCCTGGGCAGCCTGTTCCAATGCCCAATGACCCTTTCTGTGAAAAACTTCCATCTAATGTCCAGCCTAAACCTCCCCTGGCGGAGCTTGAGGCCATTCCCTCTCGTCCTGTCCCCTGGCACTTGGAACAAGGGCCCAGCTCCCTCCTCTCCACAACCTCCTTTCAGGTAGTTACAGAGAGCAATGATGTCTCCCTTTAGCCTCCTCTTCTCCAGGATAAACACCCCCAGCTCTCTCAGCCCTTCCTCATCAGGCCTGTTCTCCAGCCCCTTCACCAGCTTTGTTGCTCTTCTATTTATAGGGTAAGAACTGTTGGTTCCTAAATAGGATAAAAGACTTGACTAAAAGTCAGTTTGCTGCCATTAATCAAGAAAAAACAAAGAGATACTGAGGACCTGACAGCTAATAGCCCTCATCTTTCATGCCACATGCACATGACCCTGACCAGAGCTGTTGGATTGGTGTCTTGGTACTGGTGAATGGGAGAAGTGAAATAATTATTTGCTTAAAATAGGTGTCACCTACCCTTTCACTAATGTCTTGCACGGGATTTACTTAAATGAACTTACTTCAAGGAGAAGGAAGAGTCTCAACGGGGCAAAGTGGGCATTAGCCAATAAATAAACTTGCCTGAGGAGTTTTGGGGTGGGAAACGCTGTGATGCTGCATGCTGAGACTTGCTTCTGTAAAGGCTTGTAAGGATAGGACTAGGAGTAATGGGTGTAAATGGAGAGGGGAAAATTTAGACTAGACATAAGGAAGAATTTCTTCACTCTGACAGTGGTGAGACACTGGAACAGGTTGCCCAGGGAAGTTGTGGCTGCCCCATCCCTGGAGGTGTTCAAGGTCAGGCTGGATGGAGCTTGGGGCAACTGGATCCAGTGGGAGATGTTCCTGGCCAAACTATGCTATGATTCTATGAAGAGCTGAAAACACAAAGGCTTCACCCCACCTTCAATGTTAAACCCTTTCTGATTTATTATCAAGACAGCCTCTGAACTGTGAATCCTCCAGGCTGGCTGTGCTGGGACAGGGATATGGTGGGTGGGTTTCTCCCTTTTTTGTGGAAAAGTAGCCAGAGCTTGCAAGTGAAATGTTGATAAGAAGCTCAGAATTTGACCTAGAGCTGAGACCATCTTATTCCATCCATGGGAGAGCAGCTGGTTTCCCGCTGTTTTCAAGGATGCATTAAGAGAGGGCTGACTGCCCAGCTCCTGCCTTACACAAGGCATCAGAGCAGCAGTGGGAACATCCCTTCTCTAGAGGAACAGCTGAAACAGGAGCTGCCATGCAGAGCACTGTGAACAGAATGCTTGTAGGCATGTGGTGGAAAATTCAGCGACTGGAAAAGTGCATCCCTTGGACTAATAATGCTGCTGTTCTCAACTGCCTTCTTCCTCCAGACACAGCACACCTTGCCTTCAGCAGGGATCCTAATATAATCAGCTTCTCCACAGATGCAGAAATAAATTTACTTTTCCACATTCATCTCTCTCCAGGACTACATTTGTTATTTCCAAAGCCTGAGCTCGCTCCACAAAACATATTTCATTCCTTTTCCTTCGTTATTGAGCACGAGACGAAGTGATTTATCTTGTGACGAATGCACGGGACCATACAGCCCACAGCAGGGAGACAGCGCCTGCGCTTCATGAAAAGAGTGATTTTATGGTGCCTGGGGACTGCACAAGTGTGATCAAGTTCCCATGGCTTAACAAGGCGCAGTGCATGCACTGAGCTGTGAAAAGTGTTCATGTATGCTCTTAGCCCACAGCAAATGGGAGGCAATGTGACTTAGCTTAACCTGCCATGAAAATAGGTGCATTCCTTGCATTTGCCACGGACAAGGAACATATCCCCAGACAGCTACAGTCATCCCCTGGCATGTTCTAATTTGTTCCGAGCCTGGAATGCATCAGACCTTCTGGTTTCGATAGTCCTGGCTTCCTAAGCATTGATGTCACCTCTGAAGGTAAAGCTTAGGTATGCAGGTGATTGGGAGAAGGTAAATTTTAACCCCAAAGGCACCAGGAAATGTGCAAAGTTCAAAAAGGTTAGAGTTAGCTGAGCCAGGGACCTGCAGTCTTTGCAATGGAAGGGAACTAGATCTAGATTTGAAACCTTCCTGGAGACCAGCTGAAGTGGTTGGTCAAAGCTTCAAGTCGTATGTGTCCACCCTAAGCAATCATCTTTGGTGATGCTTCTAATTTGCCTGCATGAGGAGTGAAGAGAATCGGTCCTTGTGATGCCCCCTTAGGCATTCTCTTCACTCCTCACGCAGGCAAATTTGCTTGGGCAAAAGTAGTCTCCATGCTGTAACGTCCTTGCAGGGGAGAAGCTTTCAGAGGAACCACCTGGACCATGCAGAGCTGAATATATTCAGGCAGAGTTAGAGGACAGCAGGAGTTCGATTCCATTTCAGAAAAAAAATGGTGAGTTTCAGAAAAGAACAAATATGGCAACTGGCCAGAAAATACAGTTATTGAAAAGATCAGCTGATCAAACCAAGGGTGATAGATTTGGATGACTGAAAGACTTTTTCAGGGACAGATTTCAAGAGCGCAAGCTGTAAAGGAGACAGGGGTTAATTTGACAATTTGACAGAGGCATCCACTGAATGCAAAGAACGGAAGCTATAACAACAACTGTCTTTGCCACATTCTGCTCCCCATGGGTAATGAGATTAAGAGATATGATCAGAGACATAAGATCATGCTTACCTAGGAGATGTTCTTGTCCAGCAGCCTCTACTCTGCATTCCTCTCATGTACCAGGAAGCAGCGGAATGAGACATGAATAATCTTCTCAAAGGTGGCTGGGACAAGTCACTTTTATCGTCTGGGTATTTCCAAAAGAAAATGTAGAATAACATCATGGAGACTTGAGAAAACACATGCTATGAGTGCATGTGCATGAGATTGAGTTGAGTTATATATATCACAAATACCTATAGTGTCAAGAGAGAGAAACAGCAACACTGAGGGCATGATACGTCCTGCAGCAGAGATCCAAGGCAGGTGAGGTGGATCAAGGCTGGAAGAGCCAGTTTCTCTTCTCTGAGTGCAATGACGGTTTGTAGAGACTGACGCAGGTACAGATGTCTACAGTGTAAAAGTCAATGGAGACAAGATCAAACTTTACAGAGCTTTTCCTTCTCTGTTCAACCTACACTGAGCAATACATCAGGAGTAAAACAGTATGTTCAACTGCACTTTGCACCTGGTTTCTATTAAAGAGACATATGACAGTCAGGGACCCTTTTTGTACGGCTGACAGAGCCAGGCAGAGCAGTCAAAACAGCAAAAGTATCTAGAAAAATTTCAGACTCATCACCTCAAGCAAAGAGTTTCTTTGCCTTGCCCCTTCACCCCAAGAATGGTATTAGGGTGAGTCTCACTCCTCACATACTGAGTATGTGGAACAGTAGGAGAGGCAACTATGACCAATATTTGTTGTGCCACAAAACTAAGTAACAATCAGTTGTTCTCACAGGTCTCCAGACCTTACGATGCATTTATTGCAGACCAAGCTGGTTCATAACCTTCTTGATAGCCACCCTTGTTAGCCATGAAACCCATTACAGGTTTGCAGATAAGCTAAATAAGTGCATTCATGCACCGTGGGCATCACAAGGCCTGCTTTGTAGGCAACCTGATACCTGCAGACATCAAGATTTTATTTGTTTCTGCAAACATTGGGAAAAAAACCAAAACATATGGCTGGAAAGAGAGACTCCTGTCTTGGTATGAATTCAGGGTCTGAACTGCAAACAGTGTGTAAAGGATATCAATGTATTCCCAAAGTGAATTTTAACCTATGTGCACGAGCACCGTGGCAGTTCGAGCTCTGCAACAATGAAAGATATAGGGACTTGTAGGTTCCTGTAGGTTCTACAGAAAATGCATATAAGTAACTCTTCACAGTGAATTTGCTGTTATTCTAGCAAGAGCCACACTTCCAGAATAGATCAATATGAAAAAAAACATTTGGACCAGTGTAGGAAGACCTGTAGAGAGTGTTGATGCTGAAATTCCCAGATTCTTTCAGCCTCACAAGTTAACTGCAACATAAGAGTGTTTTCTCTTACTGTATGTGCAAGATGGGTTCGAGTAGAGTTTCTGCCTTCATGGGAATACAAAATCACTCAGCCACTCTTGTGTTCCATGGATGAACTGCTTTTGGTCATGCAGTGCCACCAGGGTTAATTTGAAGAAGTCAAGACAAGGTATTATGTTATGTTGGCCTTTGCTGAAGATCTTTCCATTCCCTGCACTACATTTTTAAGGTCTGATCCTGAAATGTACGATTACTGCCCCTCTGTCTCCTTCAAAGACTTTCTATCCCTATTTCAGAGGTATTCCTGCCTCCCACTGGCATCGCACCAGTCCTGCTGCTGGGAAACTGCCTGAGGACCAAAGGTAGGTCCAGGACTTGTAGCTCCACATGCTAAAAACTGAATAGGAGCAATTCCCAGCAGCTGCCCTGCAGGCTGCATCCTCAAGTGCTGGGAGGGTGTGGTGGGGATTGCGAAGTGCAGCTGACAGAGTGAGAGTGCTGGCAGGCTCCTTGGACCTCTCTATATTTAGGTCCCCACAGGTCGAGACATGAAAGCAGGAGGTCTTCTTTTTGTCCCCCTCCATGTGAGTCTGCCCAGCAGCAGCTCTGGGATCTTACTGGCAAAGGTCAACATATTCATCCACCTCCAATGCAAGTGAAGCCTGACAGAGCTGAAATATGTAATTTCTTGTCACATTTCATAAGAATACTATTTTCTCTCTAATCCTCTAAGTAACCTCAAGTTGTTTCTACTCTCATTATAACAAAACCCCTTCTACGAATGCACATCCTATGTTCAAGGGTCTACTTCGTCCATTCCTGTCTTCCTTCTCTGTTTGTTTCTTTCTCTTCATCCTGTTTTTATGGCAGGATTGTAAACAAATCTGAATACTCTTTTCTGGACAACAATGCTGATAATTTCAAAATGACGTCTTGACTGTGGTGTTCTTAGTTTTCCCACCCTTAACTTCCAAAACAGGGACTGCCAAATCCCTTCAAGGGGCTTGTGATAAAACCTG
Organism: Coccyzus lansbergi; assembly: GCA_033558105.1. NCBI lineage: Eukaryota > Metazoa > Chordata > Aves > Cuculiformes > Coccyzidae > Coccyzus > Coccyzus lansbergi. The sequence goes on along the minus strand of JAUMJK010000780.1, from coordinate 736,582 downwards.
GAAAGCTCTGAACACAGAATAAAGTTTGGCAGTAAAAGATCCACATTGGAAGGTGTTTTTAACTGACAATCTCTCCATTGCCCATGATCTGCAAAGGAATAAATTTTAGTTCTCAAGAATCATAGAATCATAGAATCATAGAATGGTTTGGATTGGAAGGGACCTCAAAGCCCATCCAGTTCCACCCCTGCCATGGGCAGGGACACCTCCCACTGGATCAGGGGCTCCAAGCCCCATCCAACCTGCCCTTGAACCCCTCCAGGGATGGGGCAGCCACCACTGTTCTGGGCAACCTGGGCCAGGGCCTCCCCACCCTCACAGCAAAACATTTCTTCCCAAGATCTCATCTCAATCTCCCCTCTCTCAGCTTAAAACAGTTCCCCCTCACCCTTCCCCTGAAAACCCTGATCAAGAACCCCTCCCCAGCTTTCCTGCAGCCCCTTTCAGCACTGGAAGCTGCTCTAAGGTCTCCCTGGAGCCTTCTCTTCTCCAGGCTGAACAACCCCATCTCTTTCAGCCTGTCCTCATACAGGAGGTTCTCCAGCCCTCAGATCATCTCTGTGGCCTCCTCTGGACTCACTTCAACAGCTCCATATCCTTCCTGAGCTGGGGACTCTGGAACTGAATGAAAGACTCCAGGTGAGGTCTCACAGCAGAGTTGAAGGGCAGGATTCCCTACCCTTGAATTGCACAGAAATGAAATCTCTCAACCCTTATTGTCCCTTGAGTTGTTTATGATGAAACTGCCTTGGAATGATCACTCTAACTCATAGCTGTCTGTTGTGGAAACTGAACAGAAACGAAGGACAGTTCATTTCAGACTCCTTACAACCCATCTACCCTCCTTCGGCAAACATCTATGATTCCTTTACTGTTGCTCATAGCCCTGCCCAATGGGACTGTTTCTTCTTCTCTCATACCTCACTGTGAGCAGACCAGAGTCCTCAGCCTTGCTAGATGGAGAGTTATCATCCTTCCGGAGTAGGGCTTCCAGGTTGTTAAAGCAAAATAGAGGAACAACAAGATTACAAACTCAAATAATTCCCAAAATTTTGTGGGTTCCTGCATAAGAAAGGAGGTTGTAGAGAGGAGGGAGCTGGCCTCTTCTCCCAAGGGACAGGGAACAGGACGAGAGGGAATGGTCTCAAGCTCCACCAGGGGTGGTTTAGGCTGAACATTAGGAAAAAAAAATTCACAGAAAGGGTCATTGGGCACTGTCAGAGGCTGCCCATGGAGGTGGTTGATTCACCTTCCCTGGAGGTGTTTAAGGGATGGGTGGATGAGGTGCTGAGGGACATGGTTTAGTGTTTGATAGGAATGGTTGGACTTGATGATCCTGTGGGTCTCTTCCAACCTGGTTGTTCTATGATTCTATGAAGCATAGCTGAGTCCCTGGCCAGTGGAATCATGCTCATGTCTTTCCTTTGTCATCACTTGCAGGTTTTATCCCAATAGATCTCAGGTTCAAGTCTTTTAACACACTTTATTATGATCTTTTTCTTACACTTATTTTGTCTTGCGCATCTTATGGCTGGAGCAGGCTGGGGAAAGGTTTCCAATGAGTTTCAGCCACATTACACCATTAAAACAAACAACAGGAGAGCAAAAAGGCCGCTCCTTGAATATTGTGTCCAGTTCTGGGCCCCTCACCACAAGAAGGATGTTGAGACTCTGGAGCGAGTCCAGAGAAGAGCAACGAAGCTGGTGAAGGGGCTGGAGAACAGACCCTATGAGGAACGGCTGAGAGAGTTGGGGTTGTTTAGCCTGGAGAAGAGGAGGCTGAGAGGAGACCTCATTACTCTCTACAAGTACCTGAAAGGTGGTTGTGGAGAGGAGGGAGCTGGCCTCTTCTCCCAAGTGACAGGGGACAGGACGAGAGGGAATGGCCTCAAGCTCCACCAGGGGAGATTTAGGCTGGAGATTAGGAGAAGGTTTTTCACACAGAGGGTCATTGGGCATTGGAACAGGTTGCCCAGGGAGGTGGTTGAGTCACCTTCCTTGGAGGGGTTTAAGGGATGGGTGGATGAGGTCTTGAGGGACTTGGTTTAGTGTTAGATAGGAATGGTTGGAGTAGAAGATCCGATGGGTCCCTTCCAACCTGGTTGTTCTGTGATTCTGTGAATTAACAGTGACAGCAAGTGCTGCTCCTTGGAGGCTTAGAGACCAGACTACTGGAGGGTTTGTTAAGATGTTGAATCGTCACATCTACTGCAACACCAAGACATCAGCAGTTACAGCCTTGTCTGCAGGCTTGGTCCAGGGTGCCCAGTGCTCGTTGGCACAAAGCTGAGCTCTTACTCAATCTGAGGTTTCTTCTACGTTACTTTTTCCAAAAGGATGCTTTACTTTCTCATTCCATATTCTGGGTCCTGAAGGGGAGCCCAATGTTCCCCATCTGCCTGATTCCCAGATACTGAGCAGCCTGGTCTAGTGGGAGATGTCCCTGCCCATGGCAGGGAGTGGAACGGGATGATCTTTCAGGTACCTTCCAACTCAAACTATTCTATGGCTCTATGAAAGCATTTGCCTTCATTGATTTTTCCCTTATCCTCCATAAAGTCTCTTTATTCTCTTGTGTGCAGCAACTGAAGTCTTAGATTGACCCTCCAATACTCTCACTCATAAAAGTCAACTGTTATTTATAATTACTTTTCAGAACATACCCAGAACTGAGTCCTGCCTCTGCCAAAGGCACCCTAATTAAGCCATTTCTCAGTGCAGTTCACTCCCCTTTGGCACGCAACCCATGATTACAGTTGCTTTGCTGCTTTTCCGAACTGCCTTGAGAAATAAAGCTTCCAGGAAAAAAGGGACCCAGACGCTGGTCCCAATGCCCTGAACAAGACAAATGATGAAAACAGTCAGTGTCACAGGGAAGATCCTTTGATTTCTTCCAGTAACCAATCTTTTTTTCTGGTATCTTTGTTAATGTCTTCAGCCTCCTTAGACCTCAAGTCCTTGCTGATCCAAATTATTCCTTGAACTGTTTCCTCCAGCTGGCTGACATCGAAAGCTGTGAGTGAGACCTGGTGGTACTGTGGCTACGGGAGGTCACAGGAGTATGTAGGCAAGTCTGCACGAGCTGAAGTGGGAGTAGCCCTGACTGAAAACCCTTCCCAAGCTACATAGCTTCATCTCATCTAACTCAGGAAATGTGGTTTCGACCTTGATGATGGGACATTCCCCTGAATGATCACGAAGAGCAACAAAACTGGTGAAGGGGCTGGAGAACAGGCCTTATGAGGAACAACTGAGAGAGCTGGGGGTGTTTATCCTGGAGAAGAGGAGGCTGAGGGGAGACCTCATTGCTCTCTACAACTCCCTGAAAGGAGGTTGTGGAGAGGAGGGAGCTGGGCTTTTCTCCCAAGGGACAGGGGACAGGATGAGAGGGAATGGCCTCAAGCTCCACCAGGGGAGGTTCAGGCTGGACATTAGGAAAAATAGTTTCACAGAAAGGGTCATTGGGCGCTGGAACAGGCTGCCCAGGGAGGTTGTCTATTCACCTTCCCTGGAGGTGTTTAAGGAACGGGTGGACGAGGTGTTGAGGGACATGGTTTAGTGTTTGAAAGGAATGGTTGGACTCGATGATCCTGTGGGTGTCTTCCAACCTGGTTGTTCTATGATTCTATGATCACAATAAACAACATGATACCCAGCAAAGATGATCAGGGAGCCCATATCACGCCAACAATTGGCCAATAATGACAATCTAATGTTTCTACAATGATTTTCAGGTTTTCTTGTGCATTACTCATTGGTTTATCTCATTCTGGATGGAGACGGCTTCTGGGCCAGGATACATCTGCGACTGCACAGGGCACAGATAATCAAAGCAGTTCAGGAAAAGATAAATAAGTTTGGAGCCAGATCCCCCACTGATATCAAAAGGCAGAACATCTTTTCCTGCTCCACTGCTTCATGTTGTCATTTCAAACATGCAGCCTGGGCCTGGCTCCCAGTGGAGCCTTGGGGCAGAATCGTCAGACTGATACCGTAACACTCTGCTGGAATTCCGGACACTGCTAGTTCACTACCCTTGTATAAAAATATAGCCAGGGGTCTCCAGAGACAGGAACCCATCGCATCCTTTCCAGAGCCAAATTACATTGACTTCGTTCTGACTCACAGACCAACATGCCAGGACACAGCATCTCACCCTGCAGCAGCGCAGCTCCTCTTGATGGTCTCCCACGTCGTCCTGGATAGTTTGTAGGAGCTGACATATAGCTACATACAGCAACAAATCTCTCCCTTTCATATCTGTGGGGCTGCCCTGTGCACCTCTCCCCTGTGACCGTAGGGCCTCCCTCCTCTAACTGCAGCTTGCAGGAACCTAGGGAGGCTTCACTCGAGTCAGGTGTCTTCTGTTCACAGTGATCCCAGTATGAAGCACAGAATCACTAGGTTGGAAAAGACCTCCAAGATCATTGAGTCCAACCACTCCTATCAACCACTAAACTATATCCCTCAGCACCTCATCTACCCATCTTTTAAACACCCACCTCCCCATGCAGCTTGTTCCAGTGCCCAATGACCCTTTCTGTGAAAAATTTCTTTCTGATGTCAAGCCTGAACCTCCCCTGGTGGAGCTTCCCTCTCATCCTGTCCCCTGTCCCTTGGGAGAAGAATCCAGCTCCCTCCTCTCCACAACCTCCTTTCAGGTAGTTGTAGAGAGCAATGAGGTCTCCCCCCAACCTCCTCTTCTCCAGGATAAACACCCCCAGCTAAGGAGAGTTGGGGAAGATCAAATGGCGTTCATTGCATCAGGCTCTCATGACAAACAGAGCCTGGCTCCTCTCCTGGGTCCTGCTAGCCCTGGGTCAAGCTCTCAGAGAAGAGTTGTGTGTTCAGGTAGTTGGAGAGAGCAATGAGGTCTCCTCATAGCCTCCTCTTCTCCAGGATAAACACCCTCCAGTCCCTTCCCCAGCTTTGTTGCTCTTCTCTGGACTCACTCCAGAGCCTCAACATCCTTCTTGTGCTGAGAGGCCCACAACTGAACACAGGATTCAAGGAGTGGCCTCACCAATGCTGAGTATAGGCTTTGTCTGATTTCCCTCTTCCAAGCTCCTGTTCTGGGGTAAAAAGAGAGAAGTGAGACAAAGAACAACATCATTTGGCCCCAGTGCAGCTCTTGCAGACACTCTCTCTTCTGGTGGCTTGAGAACATCTGGACACCAGCCTTTGTCATGGAGCTTGTGTTCAAGGCAGGGAATTCCACCCTTCTCATTTTCCAACAACTCTCATCTTTTCTGGGTGTCATCTTGAAATATTCCAGGTTTATATATTCTTGTATAATAACAGGGCATGCTGTGAGGCATGAAGCATGTTGTCGCTGTTGCCTTTTAATATTCTTCTGTTTTTCAAGGGTGGGTTATAAACGCAATTGCCACAGCAAAGTATAGTACCTCCTACGGGGTGATTCACTGAGCTGGCACAGCTCTTAGGGGTTACCTACACCCAGGTTTATTTACCTCCTATAAGAAAAAAAATATTTCTCAAAAGTACAGAAGAGAGAAGGAGAAAAGAAACGCTCGCCAGATGGCATAGAGTAATAGAATCACAGAATTGTGGGGCTTGGAAGAGACCTTAAAGCCCACTCAGTTCCGTTCCATGCCATGGGCAGGGAAACGTCCCACTGGATCAGGACCTCCAAGCCCCATCCAACCTGCCCTTGAACCCCTCCAGGGATGGGGTAGGCACCACTGCTCTGGGCAACCTGGGTCAGGACCTCCCAACCCTCACAGAAAAACATTTCTTCCTAAAATCTCATCTCAATCTCCCCTCTTGCAGCTTAAATCCATTCCCTCTTGTCCAATCCCTGCTCTCCCTGATCAAAAGCTTCTTCCCAGCTCTCCTGGAGCCCCTTTCAGTACTTGAAGCTGCTCTAAGGTCTCCCCACAGCCTTCTCTTCTCCAGGCTGAACAACTCCAACTCTCTCAGCCTGTCCTCATAGGGGAGGTGCTCCAGACCCTCAGATCATCTCTGTGGCCTCCTCTGGACTTCCTCCAACACATCAATGTCCTTCAAAGCACACCAGGTAGCTGCACCTCTCCTGTATTCTGCATAACAAAACATCCAGGCTTGCTGTCTATGTCAATGATTAATAATGCTCACCAACATCGATTCTCCCTGGGATATTGCTCTGTATGTTCTAAGGACATTCTGCAGAAAGACAGGGAAATGCATGGAATTTGAGCTGTTCCGTAAAACTGGCCACTTTGTAGGGCTCCTAAAACTGTGGGAAGGTGTAAATCCTACTGGAAGAGACTAAAGAGTAGGGTGCAAGGGAAGTAAAATTGCCAATATAGCTATTTATTATATAATTCCTAGGCAATAAAATGCATTTATATCTTCTTTCTTTCCTGCACTTTGTCCTGCAAGTCTTCTGCAGGGCAGATTTCCAAATTCCTAGACCAACTTATCTCAGTTAATGTTTTTTATCAAAAATAATGTTTCTCTCCTTCCTCAAGATGTTATTGCTCAGGGTTAATGACTATTTTCAACTAGACTATGACTTTCAGAGGCAATAATAGGAACCTGAAGAGGGAGATGTGCTACTGCCCTGACCCGGAGTCTGTATTTCCCTTGTGAATATTGTGTACACAAGGATTTAATATGGTCTTGTCACTTCTTGCATCTCAGCAACTCCCTTTTCTTCAGTGAATGTACCACAATGCACCTCTTTGTTAACCCTGCCTTGCTATTCAGACTTAAAATCTTCCATCTCCCAGGCATTAATCTTAGATTAAAATCCTGAATCTTAGATGAAAATCACCCTATAGCAATCAAAATTCATTTACTTGAAGTCTCTAAAGTGGTATGAGAAGGAAAACCTTCGACTCTCCACAACCATAAGAACCTCTCAGATTATTGGGACTTTTTCATGTTGGAGAAGAATTATTCCACCCCAAAATGATTTGAAACAAAAGATAGGATGATCTTTCACAGGGTCAGCTGTGCTAGCATCACTGCCACTGGCTGGAGAGCCTAGGCAGTCACATTCCCTCATCACAAATCTTGGGGCACCAGCAGAGACAGGATGAGAGAGAAAAGCTGTAGGAAGATGTAGGGTGTGTGACAAGTCAGGTTTCTTGTTTGAGCCCAGCTGCAGGACAGATTCACTGCTCAGCACAGCTGTGTGACTGGAGCAGATGCCATCCTGAGGAAGCTCCAGCAGCTGGAGTGTTTTCTTCCTCATTGCAATAGTCTCAGGACAGCAGCAACAGGCTCAGTGACTCCATACCAGGAGAAGGCAGCCCAGCACTGTGACGATCCAAATCTCCTCACAGCTCTGATTGAATCATAGAACCATAGAATAACCAGGTTGGAAGAGACCCACAGGATCATGGGAATGGTTGGACTCAATGATCCAGTGGGTCTCCTCCAATCTGGCCATTCTGTGATTCTATGACTATATCATTGAGTCCAACCATTCCTATCAAACACTAACCCATGTTCCTCAGCACCTCGTCCACCCATGCCTTAAACACCTCCAGAGAAGGTGATTCAACCACCTCCCTGGGCAGTCTCTGACAGTGGCCAATGGCCTTTTCTGTGAAAAATCTTTTCCTAACATCCAACCTAAAAGAAGAAAATAAATGAGTCCTGTAATATCCTTAAGGGTAGGTTGATGTTTACTTTGAAAATGTCTGTGCAGTGGCTAGGTACAGTGTTTACCTGCAAAGAACTCAAAGATTTCTCTAAGAAGTTATCTTCACAATCAGGAGACCATAAGAACACTCTTCTGACTTAGAAATCAAGTCCAATTACACAATTCACTAAGGTTCTAAGCCAAAGTTTTGATGACTTCCAACAAGATAGAACTTCTTGGCGTAGGAAAGTTGAAGTAACTGTGCTACTAAATCTGCAGGAGATAGACACCCATACGCTTCTGAGAATCTGGACCATAGAGCCTGAATCATTGCAGAAAATGTAATTCCGGTGCCTTCATCACTCATTCACCTTTGAAAAAGTTACTTTTCCATTTCCAAGTCTCCTTAGAGGATTCTGCATTATTAGAAAGAGTGTTTGCTCACATGTTCTCTGTTTTTCTCCTCCACTTAATGTTGAGTGGATGCATGGTAAACTCTCATCTTTGGTGTGAGCACTTCCAGTTTTACATTGAAGGAGATTTTTCTTTTGATGGAGAGGTTCATCTTTTCTTATGGAGATGCATCATTCTGCAAGGAAACCTCTTCTAGTTTCAAAAATAAATCCAAACTAGAATAGTGGGAAAAACTAGTCTGCATCCCAGGGGCTCTGCTCGGCCACTTGTCTCCACACAGAGTCCTTTTCAGTTTTCTGGACAGAGTGTAACACCGCAGATGATTACAATGTGGTGTCAGCCTTCCAAGTTCTGTTTTAGTAGCTGAATCCTTGCCCATCTCCCTTGGTCTACCTTTATGCTCCTTAGAGGTAGATGGACCGGGAAAGGTTAAGTGGATTTAAGGGTTTAAATGGGATGAATTATGGAGACTTCTATGACTGAAAACAGTTTTAGTCACTGTGCTGTCAAACAGATTTTATTATTCGTATGAGGGGAAATGGGAACAATGCAAAGTGCATTTGATGGTCCAAACAAGGACACTGGTTCTTGGCCTTGGCAGCTCTCGTGTCCCTCAAGCAGCCTCCATCTCCCAGCATGGAAAAGCACCTAATGAAGCAACAAGGGGTCCAAGGCAGCATGCAGTGCCTTGATGTTGAATCAAAGCCCTCCTGCTTATTTCCCTTTCCCCTCCTGGCAGGCGGAATTCGGAACTGTGCTAAGCCAAAAACAGGAGCAAGAAAAACAAGGGCAGCCCAGGAGTAAAGCTGGCGTTCGTCCCCCTGCTCTGTTTATTTGACAGGGTTAGATTTCCTGCTCTTTCTGAAGTGCATCTGTAAGTCAGGATGCTAGAGGACCAGAGAGAGCTGGAGTTTGCTGAAGAAAGAACCAGGTACCTGCAATGAATCACAGCAATCAGAGCTGGTGTCTGTTCCTAGTTTGACTACAAGCATCATTTAATAGGCTTATGAAGTCCTATTTTTTTCTGAAATACAAGAGACTCCTAATTCAGAAACACCGAGGAACAGGTGGTACTCAAACAACTTCCTCTGACACTCACCATGTGTCTCACCTGCTCTCTTTGAAGCAAGCAATCCTTTAGATTCCCAACTGGAGTCCAAACCGACCCCAGTTTCAGATCCTATAGGAAACATCCAACCATCAACCAAACCAAGTTAACCCACTCTTCTGCTGACTGCCTGGACTTTGCCTCAGAGCTGAGTAAACTTTCCAATACAACCTCCACTCTGAGGGAGTGAAGGAAGAGGGAAAGAGTAGGATGAGGAATCTCATGGGGAGATTTCCCAAAGGAAGCTCATGCAAGGAGGCTATTTCCTACAGTGAGCGAGTCCATAGAAAAGCTACGAGAGTGGTGAAGGGGCTGGAGAACAGGCCTTATGAGAAATGGTTGCGAGAGCTGGGGGTGTTTATCCTAGAGAAGAGGAGGCTGAGGGGAGACCTCATTGCTCTCTACAACTCCCTGAAAGGAGGTTGTGGAGAGGAGGGAGCTGGGCTCTTCTCCCAAGTGACAGGGGACAGGACGAGAGGGAATGGCCTCAAGTTCCACCAGGGGAGGTTTAGTTTGGACATTAGGAAAAATATTTTCATGGAAAGGGTGATTGGGCACTGTCAGAGGCTGCCTAGGGAGGTGGTTGATTCACCTTCCCTGGATGTGGTTAAGGCATGGGTGGATGAGGTGCTGAGGGACATGGTTTAGTGATTGATAGGAACGGTTGGACTCGATGATCTGGTGGGTGTCTTCCAACCTGGTTGTTCTATGATTTTATGATTCTATAATTCTATTGCCTGGTGAGATTACCGCCAATTTGAACCTTTATGGAACTTCATGAGGTTCAACAAAGCCAAGTGCAAGATCCTATACCTGAGTTGGGGCAATCCACAGTTTCAAAACAGAGTAGGGGATGGCGAGATTGAGAGCAGCCCTGAGGAGAAGGAGCTGGGGGTGCTGATTGATGTGAAGCTTGACGTAAGCTGGCAATGTGTGCTCGAGCCCAGAAGGCCAATCATGTCCTAGGCTGCAGCTATTCAGCATTCTGACAGGAGAGCTTCAGGTGAGATTCTTGATCATATAGTTATAAGATGTTATGTCTTGCCTCTAGTGAGGATTTCATAGTGTGTTGCAGCACATCCTTATAAGCAAGTCAGGGAAACATGATAGAGATTTGTACTAGTAGACCATTCTGCTGTCATTACATACCACAATCTGATGATCAGATGGTCAAGGTTTACCTTATTTACCTCGGCAGAGGTTGCCAAGGCTCATTCCAGCATTTTCATGTTCCCTCAGAAAAGGTAGATGACATGCAAACCTGAAGATGACATGAAGTTGGGTGGGGGCTGAAAACATATTGGAAGATTAAATTAAAATTCAACTTGTCAAGAAATGTTTTGGAGAAAAAAAAATCCACCACCTTGAATGCTCTTCTACAGGGCAATGTACCTCCAGAGGGAGATCTGCACTTAGCAGGGAGGTGGTTGAGTCACCTTCCCTGGAGGTGTCTAAGGCACGGGTGGACGAAGTACTAAGGGACATGGTTTAGTGTTTGATAGGAACAGTTGGACTCAATGATCCAATGGGTCTTTTCCAACCTGATTATTCTATGATTCTATCATCTCTTTAACTGAGATGTCTTTCTCTTGAGATGCCTTTATCTAACTGGAGGGACCCGAAGAGTGACTGACTAGGAGTAACATTTCATAGATGGATGTCTAGGTGAGAATCCAACTTATACTACAGGAAAGCTGGGGAGAGGTTCTTGATCAGGGAGTGAAGAGATAGGACAAGAGGGAAAGGTTTTGCACTGAAAGAGGGGAGATTGAGATTGAGATGAGATTTTAGGAAGAAATGTTTTGCAGTGAGGGTGGGGAGGCCCTGGCCCAGGTTGCCCAGAGCAGTGGTGGCTGCCCCATCCCTGGAGGGGTTCAAGGCCAGCTTGGATGGGGCTTGGAGCCCTTGATCCAGTGGGAGGTGTCCCTGCCCATGGCAGGGGTGGGGCTGGATGGGCTTTTAGGTCCCTTCCAACCTAAACAATTCCATAATCCTATGATTCTGTAAATGCCTGCACTCCTCAGGACCCTCACAACTGCTTCAGGAACACCTGAAAAGGCCAAAAATTTTCCAGAGAAGAGCAATCCAGGAAGCTCAAAGACCTTTGCGACAAAGTTGGACTTTTGCAACTTGTTTCCTGCTTTTAATCCTGAAGAGGGAAATAGTTATATCATCTGCTTCAAACCCTCTTGTGGTAACTGCCCTGCGGCGCCTTAGCGAGGTAATTAATTTCAGGAGGAATTACCCAACCCTTAATTTTTCTGAGCAATTATCAGCTCAGGTACCAGCCAGGAACTGGAGCATTCTTTGCTCCGACGAAGGCTGGGTACAAGTAGCTGCAGACTCCTCTGGGATGCTGCAATTCACCAGGAAGTCTCCTGCGGTATCTGTCTTGAGATGCCTTCACCTGATGAGCGTGCCCAGATAGCAATCACAACCTCTCCCTTGTATTTAAACGGGCAGTTTTGATGAATGCTGTGAGTTTTGCACTCTCACAGCTTGCCATTCGCACTAGTGCAAAGGGCTTGGGCTGCAGAACGAGTTCAACCCTCCTCCTCGCCAGGCACAGCTGCAGAAGCAAAGGTGCTGGTGGCAGAGAGGATTTTGCACTAGTTTCTTTCACCATGCAGGCACTGCTCATAGTTGTTTTGGGGCTTTTGTGCTTCAGTTTCTCCCCCTGCACTTACATCAACTTATTGTTCTTTGTAATATCCATTTCTAACCAACAAGGGTGTTCCTGCCTCTCAATATTAGAGAATTAAATCGTTGGTCGGTGTCTGTCTGGGTGTTTTTTCAGCTGGATACTTGAAGATGGGTGGTGAAATCTCTGGTTTTTCCAAGCAGACCGAGTGCCTTGATACCCCAAGTGAGTGAACAGTAAGGAACCTCATATCATCCCCATAGCACAGATTAGCTCTTCTCTTCTCCTGGCCCATGCAGGAAAAAAAAGACTCAGTTTTCAGCACTGCTGGATCCTCCCTCCTTGCTGAGTTCCAGCTCTTTCTCCATGACCCCAACTCACACCGGTCCCTCTGCATTCCAGTCCTTTCCATCACACTGTGGATCCTTGGATACTGCTGGGCTGGCAAAGGGACCTGTAACCTCCTGCCCCTCCTCTCCTTCACTGATGCCTGATGCATGAGGGACTTCGATCTGTCACAGCCAAGCACCATCCTCTTCTTTTCCAATGTCTCCAGCCAGTGTTGGCCAGGACCTCCTGGAAACCCCAGAGATGTGTTTGCTGTTAGCACATCTCAGCAACCACTCGCCAGCTGGTTTTGCATTAGTGCACTAACTAATAAAGTTGGTAACCAGACTGTTGGTTCTGCGGGGCAGGGTCTTGCTTTTGCTTGGGTTTTAAGGCACTATGTTTAGTTACAATGCTCTATAAAGGACCTGCTGTGATAAGGGATGGTGTTTGTCAGACTGGATGAAGGTGACAAGGCATTTCCTTATAACAGAGTCAGGCACTCCCTGCCATCACTTGCCTGCTCTCCTGGAGCTGTGCTTGGCTCCATCCTGGAGGTGAATGGTCAAGGTAAATCCCTGCAGTTATTTCTGAGTCTATGAGTGGGAAACAGGATCAAACGCAAGGCAAAGGATCACCTGCAAAGCCACCTCTCAACCAGACTGCTGCACTGTGCCTCTCCTTCCCAGCAGAGCAGTTCCACTCTCCCTCTGGGACAAAAGGTAACAAGAAAAACCCTATGGTATGACAGGTTTTGTTAAATATTGACACCCAGTTTACAATGGATGGGTGAGATCTGCTGGGTGATGGAGAAGAGAGGAGGATTCCATGCTGACTACTGTACCGAGTTAGTACAAGGTGTGGGTGCAGTGGCCAGGAAGAACATCTTTGAACTGAGTAACATGGTGTTTGGAAAGAAATTCTTCCTGGATGCAGCTGATTATTGACTCAGCCAAACTGCAATGAAGGGCAGTGAATGTAGAACTGCAGCAGGCAGCTTGGTCACTCCAGGAATAACCAAGGACACAACCTGCTGGGATTGGACTGCTGGGGCGAGTCCAGAGAAGAGCAACAAAGCTGGTGAAGGGGCTTGAGAACAGGCCCTATGAGGAACATCTGAGAGAGCTGGGAGTGTTTAGCCTGGAGAAGAGGAGGCTGAGGGGAGACCTTATTGAACTCTCCAAATCCCTGAAAGGAGGTTGTGGAGAGGAGGGATCTGGGCTCTTCTCCCAAGGTACAGGGGACAGGACAAGAGGGAATGGCCTCAAGCTCCACCAGGGGAGATTTAGGCTGGACACTAGGAAATAAATGTTCACAGAAAGGGTGATTGGGCAGTGTCAGAGGCTACCCAGGGAGCTGGTTGATTCACCTTCCCTGGAGGTGTTTAAGGCACGGGTGGACAAGATGCTGAGGGACACGGTTTAGTGTTTGATAGGAATGGTTGGACTCGATGATCTGGTGGGTCTCTTCCAACCTGGTTGTTCTATGATTCTATGATCTGACACCTTTATTTTGGAAACAGATTGGCAAAGCTAATGATCAGTCCTCTAGATCCACAGAAAATATGTGTCTGTCTTCCATGACAGCAATGGAAAGGGAAAATGAGCTGCTGTTTGTCAGTCTGGAAGACAATATTGTTACTTTTTGCAGCTCCTGACTGAGCAGGTGGGTGTGGTAGTTCCCTGTCAATGTGATGGTTGTGATGAGCAGACAGAAGTAGTAGCCAGATGAAAATCGCTTGGGAATATAGTGGACTTGATACATGTATTAACCAGCAAGATATGATGATACAGCTTATCTGCATGTGTTTGCTTCTGCTGCTGGCATGAACTGAGTGCGGTTGAGCGATGCTTTTGTACCAGACTTGACTCCTGATTACTTTTTGGCCCTGCGTGGCCTCAGAGAGGATGCCAGAAGTCTTGTCATGAGCTCACTGCTCCTGGGGGCCAGATTGAAGCCAAGCTTTACAACAGTAGATACTTTTGCCCGTGGATGCCAAGCCCGTCAAGGTACTTTTTTGGAGTCTGAAGGCAGGTTACACTCCACATGTGGATACACACTGCTATCTCCAGCTGCCAGTTACCAACTGAATTCTGCAAAAAGCAGCATTGCTTTCCTTGGCCCTCGTTCAGAGGTGATGGAGAAGCTTGAACCAAAGCCCAGTGAAGAAGAAGTTGTGTTGAAGAAAGCATTCTTTTAATTAACATTAATTCCAGTGCCCTCTATGCTCTTCAAATACCCTGCACTGTCTGCTTGTGCGGAAAGCTTTCCAAATATTTTCATGCCTCAGGATGGACCCCCATACTCCCGCAATTTGGTGGAGCATTCCTGAATACTTAAAAAAAGGATCTATAGCTGGAGGGCAGGGAATTGAAGGGTGTAGGGGAGGAAGTCATGTGAGGAGCAGCTGAAGTCACTTGGTCTGTTAAGCCTGGAGAAGAGGAGACTTAGGGGAGACCTCATCATGGTTGACGGGTTCCTCACAAGAGGAGGAGGAGGAGGAGCAGGTGCTGAGCTGTTCTTTTTTGAAACCAATGACAGGAAAAGGGAATGACAGAGAGATGTACCAGGGGAGGGTTAGGTTGGTCATGAGGAGAAGGTTCTTCACCCAGAGGGTGATGGAGCCCTGGAACAGCTCCCATAGAAGCAGTTGTGGTGCCAATCCTGACAATATTCCAGAAGCATTTGGCCAACACTCTCAGCCCCGAGGTGGGAATGCCGGGGCTGTCCGGTGCAGGGGCAGGAGCTGGACTAAATGATCTTTGTGGAGCCTTTCCAACTCAGGACATTCTATGATTCTGCATGATCCACTCTTCAGCTTTAATTAACAACTGCAGGTCTAAGGTACCTAGAGTCGCATTATAGTGAGGACGGTGGAGCCCCACAGCACCGGTTACCCAGGCTGTTCACTGAACCAGTCCTCTGTTGGGCAGGAGGGACAGTGACGGGAGAGTTCCCACAATTCCTTGCTGCAGTAGTTTATTTGAGCTTCTAGTGGCGAGTGCCAGCCAGCCCAGTGAACATCCCTTCCTTCTCCACACATCCCACCCCATGGCTTGTGATGAGCACTACAAGCGATGGTTTTGCTCCCTGCTGGAATCATAGAATCATAAAATCATAGAATCATAGAACAACCAGGTTGGAAGGGACCCATCGGATCTTCTACTCCAACCATTCCTATCAAACACTAAACCAAGTCCCTCAAGACCTCATCCACCTGTGCCTTAAACACCTCCAGGGAAGGTGAATCAAACAACTCCCTGGGCAGCCTCTGCCAATGCCCAATGACCCTCTGTGTGAAAAACTTCCTCCTAATGTCAAGCCTAAATCTTCCCTGGTGGAGCTTGAGGCCATTCCCTCTTGTCCTGTCCCCTGTCACTTGGAAGAAGAGCCCAGCTCCCTTCTCTCTACAACCTCCCTTCAGGTAGTTGTAGAGGGTAATGAGGTCTCCTCTCAGCCTCCTCTTCTCCAGGATAAACACCCCCAGCTCTCTCAGCCGCTCCTCATAGGGCCTGTTCTCCAGACCCTTCACCAGCTTCCTTGCTCTTCTCTAGACTTGCTCCAGAGCCTCAACATCCATCTTGTGATGAGGAACCCAGAACTGAACACAGGATTCAAGGAGCGGCCTCCTGCTGGAGGAAGCACCTGTTGGGCCTCTTGTAGGACTGAGGGTTGTCTGAGCACAGAAGGAGCTACTGGTTTCCTCTCTGCAGCCTCCTTGACATCGATTTGAAGCATTAGATTCTACCTGGAGATACATAGATTATGAAGGCGGAGTTAATGTGGAACCACCATGTTGGCCTCTGCCTTCCCTGTTTATAGATCCATTATCTTCAACCTGGATTCCACCACCTCCTCCCACATATTTTAGGACCTGACTCGCACATTGGTCAACACTGTCTACTTCTGTCACAGCCTGGATCCATCTTGGCTCCAATCCTCTTCCAGGTATCTGTTTCTTCTTGACTTGTCTGTTCTATTCCATCCCTTTTCTCTCCCAATTCCTCCTTTTCCAGTTTTCTGAGCTTTAGCCTATAGCACTGCTGCTACTATCCTTGCATTTGCATCGTCTTAAACACGTGCTTTCTTAGTGTTTTATAGGAATGGTTGGACTCAGTGATCTGGTGGGTCTCTTCCAACCTGGTTGTTCTATGATTCTATGATTCTATCTTAACTCTCTGCCTGATTAGTAAAGACCTCAAGATTGGGGGAGTTAATTCCTGAGTGAGGCAGAGGCCATTTGGAGAAAAAAAAAATGCCATCTTGATATAAAAAATTGCAGTGACAGAGAATCCTGGGATCCACATGTTTTGCAAGCTCACTCGATGAGCTGTTTTCCTCCTGATGCTGAGTCCATCCCTTCTTGCTCACCTGAGATGTGTGGTGTTACCCTCCACTGTCACTCTGCAATTGAAGGCATCTGGTACTTCTTCTGTACTTACCAAAGAGATCACATCTCTGGGGGAAATCCACAAAGATCCTTCTGTCTATATGGTCATCATCCATCTGAACTTTTCCTGACCCTCTCAGAACTTTATTTCACCAGGTTTTGCTGTGCCTGCATTTAGCTAATTGACTGTCGGTCTGTAGCTACTGGTTTTTAATCTTGTTGCCTTTGTGAACTGCAATCAGGGGCTGTTTATCAAGGACATTAGCAAGTGCTTATTCTAGGCATAATGAGATGTCTATGGTTCTCAGACAAGGGGTTAGAGAAATACAAGCCAGGTACAGTGGCCGAGGATGAGAACTGGAGGCACAGGATGAAGAGCTGGGGTTGTTTAGCCTAGAGAAGAGGAGGCTGACAGGAGACCCCATTGCTCTCTCCAACTACCTGAAAGGAGGTTGTAGAGAGGAGGGATCTGGGCTCTTTTCCCAGATGACAGGGGATAGGACCAAAGGGAATGGCCTCAAGCTCCACCAGCAGAGATTTAGGCCGGACATTAGGAGGAAGTTTTTCACGGAAAGCATCATTGGGCACTGGAATAGGCTGCCCAGGGAGGTGGTTGATTCACCTTCCCTGGAGGTGTTTAAGGGACGGGTAGATGAGGTGCTGAGGGACATGGTTTAGTGTTTGATAGGAATAGTTGGACTCGATGATCCAATGGGTCTCTTCCAACCTGGTGATTCTATGATTCTATGAAGCACAGAGGTGGGGTGATAAGAGGTGAACCCACAGCTATGAGCAGCTCACCAGTGGTCAGTTAAAAAAAAATGCAGATCCACAGTCAGAGGGAACTAGTTTGAAGGATAACAAAGAGACCAAGGGGGAAGCATCTAATTTATGTGAAGGACGTAATATACATCAAATTTGAGTGTCAATATTAAGTGTTAGCTCAATAGCTAACACATAAGTGTTGGATATTAGCATGGGAGATCATCTCACCAGGGGATATCATCTCACCAGGGGAGATTTAGGCTGGACATTAGGAAAAAAATTTTCCCAGAAAGGGTCATTGGGCACTGGCAGAGGCTGCCCAGGGAGGTGGTTGATTCACCTTCCCTGGAGGGGTTTAAGGCACAGGTGGATGAGGTGCTGAGGGACATGGGTTAGTGTTTGATAGGAATGGTTAGACTTGATGATCCGGTGGGTCTCTTCCAACCTGGTTGTTCTATGATTCTATGATTCTAATAGATACGTAAAAATGTCCCCAAGTGGATCCTGGAGGGAAAAAGAAGGACACAGTATCATCAGCATCTGATTTCTCCTTGAAAAATGATTCTAGAGGCTAAAACTAGTGAAACTAGAGGCTAAAACTAGAGGTGTTATCCTCTCCAGCATCAGAGGTCACTGCCTTTAGGACCCAGGGGAGCAAAGGAGGGGGTTGCATGACTCCAACAGAAAGGACAGAAACCAGGAGATGTGTGTGTTCCGATTTTAATCCTGTTATTACTATTAGAGTGAATTTTTCATAAAGTGAGTAGCCTAACTTGACCTTGCTGACATCTGAACAGGAAAGGAGGAACCTGGTGAGGAGATGACCACCTCCACTCAGCTCTGGAGGTGCTGGTCCCAATCCCATCGCTGCTCTGCACTGGCACTGTTTGAAAACCGTTCCTATTTTTCTCTGTACAGACCTGGGAATGCAAAACCACTGATCTGTCAAGGCTTATTGTATAGAGGTGGACTGAAGGACTTGACAACTGCTAATGCTTGGAAAGCACTGGCGGGGTTCCTGTCTCCATTTTTGCTCCAACAAATAGGAAAATCGCTTCCCTGCTAAACAGGAATAACACAGAACAAATAACTTGGTGTTTATGCAGTGCTGAGTTATTACAATGATAGGAATGTTCAATTATTCTGGGCCAAGTCTTTGCCTAAAGGCAAAGTGGGGCCAAGCAGCCCCAGCACCAGTTTATGCCACGGTTTAGAAGCTCTCCTTTAACACCAAAGCAAAAGTCTCCTCAATGTTCAGTGAAGAATTTTCTTTATTTTACAAAAGGGAGTCACGTGAGGTGCGAAAAAGCTTTTGTAAAAGTCATTCCGCACTTTTGCCAGGATACAGGGCTGTCTGGAAGGGTTTGAAAATGAAATATCCAAGGGAGAAAAACTGAAGTAGAGAGAATTGGGGGAAGAGGTGGTGAGGGAAACATGATTATTTGCCCTATTTTTGAGCTCAGTGCTGCCAAATTCCTCGGGTGCTATGTAATTAGCCTGCTATTCGAGCTCTCCGATCATGACAGCACGTGCTCTCTCATCACACCTCAGGCAATATTGCAAGCTTATAGTCAATCGTAACATATTTAAAATCTGTAACTTGGAAGTTTTGTTGAGAAATAAGGGAGGAGGGGCAGAAGCACCGTAAAAAAAAATCAGGATTTTTTTCAGTTATTGCCCTTTCCAGGTGAGCTTTCTCCCGCTCCAGCTCACTTCTGACTTTTCTGGATGCCTCTGCTAGGCTGCGGCACAGGTGCTCTGTGGCTTTGCTGCTGGCTAAACCTGTGGTTTGTGGTGTGCCAGTCTGCAGTAGGAAGCATGTTCTGGGGCAGTTTTTTTTGGATGCGGAGAGTGCTCGAGTTGCTCAAGTGCTTAATGGCCTCAAGTCATGTCAGGTTTAGATTGGATGCTAGGGAAAAAAATTCTTTACTGAAAGAATGGTCAAATATTGGAACAGGCTGCCCATAGAAGGGATGGAGTCTCCATTTCTGAAGGGGTTCAAAAAACATGTAGAAGAGACACTTCAGGACATGGTTTAGTAATCACAGTATAGTTGTGCTGACAGTTGGAGTGGGTGATATTAGAGGACTTCTCCAACATCAGCGATTTTATGATTATCCTGAGATTCCATCCCTGCTTCAAGTTCTTGCAGATATTTTTGATAGATATTACAGTTTAATCCTTGCTTAAGTCATGTGGACAGAAAACTATATATCCAAACAATTTAGCTGGGGGTATTTAGCCTGGAGAAAAGGAGGCTGAGGGGAGACCTCATTGCTCTCTACAATGAGAACGAAAGGAGGTTGTAGACAGGAGGGAGCTGGGCTCTTCTCCCAAGTGACAGGGGACAGGACAAGACTGAATGGCCTCAAGCTCCGCCAGGGGAGATTTAGGCTGGACATCAGGAGGAAGTTTTTCACAGAAAGGGTGATTGGGCACTGTCAGAGGCTACCCAGGGAGGTGGTTGATTCACCTTTCCTGGAGGGGTTTAAGGCACAGGTGGACGAGGTGCTGAGGGACATGGTTTAGAGATTGGTGGGAATGGTAGGACTCGATGATCCGGTGGGTCTCTTCCAACCTGATGATTCTATGATTCTATAATTTCCTCTCAGCCCTTCCTGATGCAGCGAGGTTCGTGTATGACAGTTACTGGGGATAAAAGAGATAAGCATCATCGAGGAATATGCAGTAACCCAATCAGATTTTGCAGCATTCAAATCTCAGGATCTTATACCACAGATTTTGAAATCCTCTTTTTCAAGGTTACTTTCATGCTGCTTAATAAACTCTTATCTTGTAAACTCTAATAAGGTTTCAGGCCTTAAGCCAGTGAGATTATGTTGAGGGGAATTTCTTCAGCATTTTAGTACCCCAGGGACAGAACATCCAGGGCCAAACCTGGAGATATAATGGGGTGATGAAAACTGAACCATAGTGCAGAGCAGGTTGAATCCACTCATTTGTGGTTAGCCTGGCCACCCACAACCCACAACCCAGTTGGAGGGGAGCACCATTCATCCTCTCAGAGCACTGCTTGGTGGGGAAGGGGATGGAGAGCAGGTCTCATGAGGAGCAGCTGAGGGACCTGGGGCTGTTTGGTCTGGAGAAGAGAAGGCAGAGGGGAGAACTCATTGCTCTCATAGAAAGGAGGTTATGGTCAGCTGGGTGCTGGGCTCTTCTCCAATGTAACAAGTGATAGGATGAAATGACCTCAGGTTGTGCCAGGGCATGTTTAGATTGGATGTTAGGAAAAATTTCTTTACCAAAAGAGAGGTCAAATGTTGGAACAAACTGCTAAAGGCAGTGGTGGAATCTCCATCCTTGGAGGTGTTAAAAAGCATGTAGGTTTGGCACATTGGGACATGGTTTAACAGGCACGGTGGGTTTGGGCTGAGAGTTGGACTGGATGAGCTGAGAGGTCTTTTCCAGCCTTAATGATTCTGTGATTCTGTAAGTGAGCACAGTCCACATTTCACAAATAGGAGAACATCAAAAGTCAGACTTGAGATGTGCTTTCTCAACATTTTCCCAAAGCCATGCAGAGCAGAAAGCAGTTTCCCCAAGAGGTTTTAAAATTTATCTATCTGCATCACAATTCTCCTTCAGAAAATCGGAGTTTTCATGGGTAGATTTTTTTTACAAAGAGAGAAATTTGCTTGTGTCAGCTGGTGAAGCCTTTGCATGAACAGCCTTCGTTCATAAGGCTTCTTAGCTCTGGAGAAGGGATTTTTGGCTAGAGAAAGCACTGCTGAAAATCAGGAATCGGCCCCACACTGTGATTGCTTCCCTGGAATGAGACAAATGTGGGTGGTATTCCCAATTTCGTAGAAGCATCACATAATAATTTGGGTTGCAAGAAACCTTAAAGCCCATTCACAGCCTCCCCTGCCATGGCAGGGACACCTCCCACTGGTTGCTCAAAACCTCAACAAACCCAGTCAAATTTAATGCCAGGAAGAGGGCTGAGCCTTTGCCCTTCATACCAGCAAAAATGTCTGGTAGCAAAACTATCCTCTTATTTATGAGAACAGATGAGAAGGGTGATCTATAGGTGGAAAACATTTCCCTGTGCAGCCTAAGTTGAAAATGGGATGTTTTCAGTGGGAACACCTCCGTAGTTACTCACAGGTTCTCTGCAAGACAGCTAAGAAAGCTTTTTTCTCTTTACCTTTCCTCTCTTTACCTGGTCCCCTCTATCCCAGAAGCTGCCTCAGACCAGGTTTGTTGCTCGTCATGATGGGAATAGACTCAGCAAATCTGTGTGGAACAACTGCTGGTGCTTGTGGGGTTCAGTTCCCCAAATATGCCCAGAACTGCCATTTCCACCATTCATTTTCCCACTTCAGAGAACATTTTAAGACCTTCTAAAAGTTTTGCACAAGCTGAATAGGCACCAATACTTGCTTTCTCTGCAAAGTTCATCTAGATTTGGAGAAGGATCTATTTAAATCCAGGTGAAAAGTAGAAACCCAGTGCATCCTTTTGACACTGGGATGAGGGAAAGGAACTGTGACAGGGAGAGAAAAGGCCAAGGCTTTCAAAGCATCTGAAGGCAGAGTTTCCATACGAGGGCAGAGTTTCATTCCCAGATGAGCTCAGCTCCCTGTTTAGATGTTGGCTTAAGGACTCAGCATCGAACTTGTGCCTGGGTGATGCTGATGGTTACACTGCTAGAAATAAACATTTCCTCCCTCGTTAGACGGTAACGGTGTGGTTTCTCTTTTGTACTACAACTTAACACACCTAGCATGGCTGGACTAACGGGACCTGAATAAACGATGAATAATAAATCTCAATGACAGCAAACCATTACAGCTGTTTGCAGCCAGCCAGGCAGGCAGTGCACACAGAGGTTTTCTTTGTGTGGAGTATTTCTTCCCCAAAAATGAGAGGCAAAGCCTTCAACCTGAGGCTTTCTGCTCAGACCTGCACCCACCTCATCCTGTGCGGCCATCTGGGGCACATCTTTGAAAGCCCCCAACTATCACTCTCCCCAAGCGATTCCTGAAAGCTCTGCAATTATCAGAGAGCAAGGGGGGCTGGAAATGCCACCTCCTTTGTTTAGTCTTGATGAATGCAAGGCAGGAAAACATTGCCATCCTGTTTTCCAGGCGCTAGCACGCAAATAAGAATGAAGGAAAAATACAGCAGCCTCTCTGACAGGCTGTGATTAATCCTCATTGTGTCCTGTACGGAAGAGGTGCCAGAGGTGCTGCTCACCAACCCGCAGCCCCCCTGCCCACACCAGCCTCTGCCAGGCTGATCTGATGAGGCAGTAGCCTGTGCGTGGGGAAAAGGACAACGCTTGCAAACGTAACGGTGTGTCCTGGGGTGGATGCACACGAGGAGCCCGGTGACCACACAGCCAAGGGCACGGGGTGATGCAAGAGAGCTGTCAGCAGCATGGGCTGGGAGCCAGGCTGGAGGGAGGGAGCAGCTCCTTGGGTGCTTATCCCTACTGGCCCCTGCAGCCTGACTCACTTGCCCTTGTCTTCTCTCTATCTCCTTGCCACCCCCAGTAGCTCAGCCCCAGCGAACAGTTGGCTTGCTTTGTTTTCTTCTCTCCACCCAGGACTGTCCTCACGTTGAAGTATCGTCCGAGCCAGCAGGGGTAGCCCTGCCAGCTTGTGCGGAGCTGAGAAGTTGCGTCAACCTGGTCATGCAAATCCCAGACAGCATCCCCAGGCTGTATGTGAACCTAGGTCAGCCTGAGCTGACCTAGTGCGGTGTTGGTGTTTAACAGTAGTCTCGAAGGGGATGACATTGCTCTGCCCTTCTGGATAAAACAGGGTAACAAGCATCCTCCTAAGATAAGGTGAAGCCTGAGTTATGCCTAGAGATCCCTGGATGTGCTATAAAACCTCACTCAGTAGGATTTTCCCTGCACTCCCTGTGCATCTTCTGCAGCAAAGCCCCACACTTGTTTTGCAGCCTGAGCTGATCGGTGTGAATCATCTCCTTGGGCTGCCCTTGGGCTGATGCTGGCCCTGCCACAGGTCTCTTGTGTGAGTTTGGAAGAGCCTTTTAGCCCCACTTTCAGCCAGGTACGCTGAACACCTCGAGGGATGGAAGATCTGCTGCTTCACCAGTGTGACATATAAATAACAGTGCTTGGAAGGTCTCCAGCACTTTCTAAGCAAGTTCCTGCCTTGCAAGTCTCACTGTGTGGGGTAAAACATGATGTACACATGTAAGACAGGAAAATGCATTGACTTCCTGCTTTACAAGCACAGAGAATAGCCTCAAAAGTTTTAAACTGGGAATGGAAACCACATATCCAATTCTCTAGTACAAACCAGCAAAGGCACAGAGACAAGACTAGAGTGTCATCACAGTTGGCTGCCAAAGACTAGAGTGTCATCACAGTTGGCTGCCAAAGACTCTGAGGGGCAGGGTCCCAGGGCTGTATTCTGCACTAACATTTGACCACAGACTTGCTACCGATGTGCTTCAGTTTCCAGAAAGGTAAATCAATGAGAATTTGTCCTGCTGTCACCCTTCAAGGCACCTCTTTGGTCTCTGCACCTCTCCTCATCGTGCACTCCAGGGCCTTTGGGCAGTGACTGCATTTGAGCTGTGAGTTACGGTGCAATGAGCCCCAATCCCTGACCAGCGGCCTCTGGGTCCCACTACAATATAAATGATAAACTACCTAATTAATAATGATACATTCTTGTTTCCTGGGGTGATGAGCGGCTTTATTTATGTTTGCAAAAACTGCTCCGTGTTTTTTCTATTAACCAGGAAATGTGGCTGCCAGAGCCAGAGCGGTGCAATCACAGAGCAGGATGCATCGCAATTCTAATAGGGGTTGGTGTACTCTGTGCTGATATGGATCTCTGTGGTCTGCACCCTCCGGAGATTCAGCATTTAAACAGTGGAGAAATTCAGATACAAGTTTCAAACGTGTTTACATCCCACGGAGGTCAAAGGTTCAAGTTTTGGCACATGAATGACCTTCCCACGCAAAACCTGCACAGTACCTGCAGGAATGTGATTCCCCAGGTCCACAAGTCTTGGGTTTCCCAAGCAATCTCCCCTTTTCTTCATGCCAGGTTGTTAGTAATGAAGTAGGAAGAGATGTTGTGGAAACGGGAGGATCATGGCACAATCCCACTATTGCTTACTTGATAGATAGAGCTGGTGATTATAAATCTGAGATGATCTCCCTAGACAAGGGTCTTGCAGGAGAAATACAAACTGGTAGTGAGTTATGTATCTTGAGAAGAAAAAAGGGTTATGTGATGGAATAACCTTGCTGGCCACAGAGCCAGTGACGAGTAACTGTGTCTGAGTCTTAAAGAAAAGACCCAGTGTAAGTCAGTCACGAACCGCTGGCCTCAGCACAGGAATCACCAAGTGTCATTCCAAGACTGCACTGTTTGGGAAGGTCAGATGACATAATTAAAACGGTCCCTTCTGACCTTGCAATCTACAAACCCTCATAGTTTGTAATCAGGATACAAATTATTTGCCTTCCAAGTTGAGGAAGGAAGTCTTCTGCATCACCTATCTGCTCCAAAACATCTGCTGTTTCACAACCGACTATGTGCAACGTGCAGGACTTTCACCGTCCACTGAGGGCTCGGCTGCAGCACCATCCACCAGTTGCTTTTACCAGGCTGGCTGGTCAGATCCAACCTGGCTTTCCCTATCACGATGTCAGTGATACGTACAAGTCTTCCATTTGGGTAGGAAATACATTTGGTTTAGATATGATGGTATGAATAACATTGATTCGCATGGTTTAGAGATTGCATAGTTAAGAGATTGATGGGAATGGTTGGATTCGATGATCCGGTGGGTCTCTTCCAACCTGGTGATTCTATGATTCTATGACTTTTCCTTTTATCCTGACTCAAGCCTGGTTGAGGAAACCCAAAATCTAGCCAACAGGTTTCTGCAGACGTATGACCTCATTCATCAAATCCATTTCTCTCACAAGCACGTCCCCCCCGAAGATGTATCTGTAGTTTACATCTCCTTGAAGAGGAGCAGACAGAGTCTGTCCTACACATAGAAAAGCACAGAGGAAATGGCCACATTTCAGAGCTTGTCTGACACATCCCACTCTGCACATTCACATCTCCAAAACTGCACTGGAACCCAAACTGCACTGAAGAACCACGTCTGTGCTTCAGCCCATCACACAACCCTGCTCGAGCAAGGTCCTGCAAGCTGTCACATTGAAGACATGATTTGCACGTAGGGTTACACGCTCACCAGCACCACACCAGCCCTCAATGTTAATTAAGGAGTGGAAAAACTCACCACAGCTGCAGCTTTGCTGCAGCCTCAGCAATTGTCCTTCAGTTACAGAAAACAAAGACGTTTGGGGAAATGGGGTCTCTTCCACATCCTGAGATTTGCATCTGAATTTATTTATCCTATATATTCCCAAGCAATTTGGTTTTAAATCATCCTGATTGCTACCTGGCAGAAATAGCAAATGCTGTCCCTGTCCTTCGCTGTCTGCCGTGCAATGTGAGAAAGGCAGAAGAACTGCAGTGTTAGTAAGTAATTGCGATTTCTTCTCCACGCTGATGAGAGCTGACAGGTCTGGAGAGGTTACAAGGCTGGAGCAGGCACACGGCTGGTGATTACAGGAGGCTTTTGCAAGGGTTAGTGTGGCTCCTGTCTGAGTTGTGTGTCTCCTTAATTCAGAAGGCAACAGTGACAGAGGCATTTCCAGAGGATCAGTTGTCCTGTGGCCATCTCTTGGATATGAGGTAGGGGGGTGAATTATCTACCTGCTATGCCATTGCCTCTATATGTCCACGACAGTT
Organism: Coccyzus lansbergi; assembly: GCA_033558105.1. Taxonomy (NCBI): domain Eukaryota; kingdom Metazoa; phylum Chordata; class Aves; order Cuculiformes; family Coccyzidae; genus Coccyzus; species Coccyzus lansbergi. Next base: position 710,560 of record JAUMJK010000780.1, on the reverse strand, counting down.
TCTCCGGGTCAAGCCCTTAGCCATGAACTGGCTCCAGTGACGTAAACACAGTGAATAGTACCTCGAGAGATTCAATTCCCCGTTTCCTCACACTCGGGTGCATGTGCTGTGCTGAGGAAATCCACTTCACCAGCCTTGACTCCAAGCTCTTTGTGCTGAGTATAAATAAGTCTGGGACCTTGAGGGAACACGAGGAGAGAAATGGGAGTATTAGTCAGCAGCACTCCTGGGGGCACTTACAGCAGGAATTTGGACAGTGTCTCCTCCGGAGAGCACGGAAAATGCACTGTACAAAATATTTTTGCAGAGCAGGAAAACACTGCATTCTTGGGATGACAATGGCATTGTGTCACTGTCTGTGACCACAGCCATGACTCAGGCTGTTGCTGGGGAGGGAGAGGAGGCTGAGCAGGCAGCACTTGCTGCCAGCCACAGCTTGTCCTGCTCACTGTGCTGCATGCTTAGAAACTCCAAAGAAAACACAAGGGTATTGTTTTATTTTTCTCTTTTTAAAAGGGCTCCTGTTTGACAGCCCAGCAGTGCGAGTGCTGCTCCTGGGTCATGTGTACAAAGCAGGAAAGCACAGTCCTCTTACGTCCTCTGGCAGAGATGCACATGTTGCTTGCCGCAGCGTCCAAGGCAGCTGGCCAAGGGGCCCATGGCAATCAGCATCTGGTTGCACTACACCAATGCTTCCCAAAGCCCTGGTCCCAGGAATCTGCAGAGTCTGGCCCTAGGCTTTATTACACATCTAAACTCGTGAACTTTAAGAAGCAGATTCCACCTAAGCTTGCAAAATTGGAAAGTCCCTCCAGCCTGCCTTTCCTGCTTGCCATCCCATGAGAGATGCTGATACACATCTTGTCTACGCATCCTTCAGACTGTCCTCACACACCTCAGGGACTGACAATTGCAGCAAGGCTTGAATGGAGCTGGCTGTACCCAGAATCTGATCAGTGCTAGCTGGTAGTGAAGCTCAGCATTAGCCAGGCTGAGTACAGGCTCTCTAGGCTGCAAACCTCTGGACGTGTGTTTCAGGAGGGGTCACACTGATGACAAAGCTCCTGCTGGGAGAGGGCAGGTCTGATGCTCGGATATTCAGCCCATATGAGGTGGTGGCGGGTGAACCAGCCCTGACTCCAGCAGGACTCTGATGTTCACACTTGGCTGCACTCCTAGGTGATGACCAACGGAAAGTCTGTGTGAGCTCTTAAAGACAGAAAGTCTTAGCTGGAAGAGAGGGCAACAAGCACTGGAGAGAAATCATCTCACTGGGGGAAACCAATATCTGAGTCTTTTACAATTCACCATTCTCTGCTGCAGCCCAGGACTCCTAAGGACCAGCATCTTTCAGAGCTGTGTCTCCTTCTAGTGCTTGTTCCATAAAACACTTTCAGCTTTTGTCAGTTCCTAGGAACTGCAGGACAGATGGGAGTAAATCCCTTAGGAAAAGAAATACACGTTAGACAGCAGGCTGCCCTTCACCATAAGGAATATGGTAATAGGTTGGCAAGTTGTGGACAAGAAACGTGGCACCTACTTCAGAGGCTGCAGTTAGAAAGCAGCAGGAGACAAGTGGGCTGTGCACTAAGCTTTGGCTCAGCACCATGACTCTGAGTACACGACCTCTTGCCTCAGCTCTAGGGGAGCCAAAGGTGAGAGGCACACGGCCAGGAGAGTCATCTACTCCATCCTTCTTCCTCACGTGCTAAGGGAAAGCTAGAGGGAATTCAGCTGAAGCTAGAGGGAATTCAGCTGTGCTTTCACCTGCATCAAGGGAGAGTTCTCCTGCGCTCAGTGCTGTGGCCAAGGGCATATTGTGCTGACCGACACGCTGCAGTAATGCTAAAAAATGACCCCTCCAGTGGAAACCTCTCCTGGCACCAAGCCTTGCTGCAGGTTTCTCTTCTGGAATGCAACACAGCAGTTTCTTCACTGACTTCTGCTGGTGGAGGGAAACTGGAAAACAATATTCCTTATTTTCACGTGGATGGTGTGTTTTTGAACTGTTCTTAGAAACAATTGTCCCTCTGAGTAAAGGGTGTGGATGGAGCTGGATTGGGGCACTGTAGGAAAACATCTTTCTCCTTCCCTGGCAGGGCAAGTTCCTCCCGGGAGTCTGTCAGGCAGGAAATAAAGGAAACCTTTGAAAGCATTGCAGAGCATTAACTATTGGAGTCCAGGACACAAGGATTGGAAATGAAACCTCCTCAGCCCATCTCTGCCACAGCAGAGGGGTGACAATGGGCAAAACTTCTCCATTCTCAACTTACTCTCTATAGAACAGAGGAGGAACAAGATGTTCTTTCAGCATGGAAGGGGCAGGAACAGGGTCCCTCTTTCAATCCCCATACCTGAATGCAATATTCGGGGAAATACGTGTGTTCCTTAAACTTCCTGGCACTGATGGTGTTGTTGACATTCCTGCTATGCCAAGAAGTGTGTTCTGTATTTTGGTGACAACTGTCCTTTTCCTTTTACTTTAGGCACAAGTCTGACGGTGCTCAAAGATGAAGTTTGCTTTGCAAGGAAAGCAAGTTGGAGAAACAACAGCCCGATACACCTTGGAAGGTAGTCAGCAACCCACAGCACACACTGGTTAGTGAGCAAAGGACAGTTCTCCCACATCCCAACTCAGATCTTAGGAAGCAGCTATCAGGGCAACAGGCAAACAGACCTACAATGCCTGCAGTGAAGCATGGACTGTGAAACATTCATCTAGACAACTCACCCAAACACATGTAACGTTCCTGGCTGTTGGAAACCAGCAGGAAAATGCAGGTCAGGGAGTGCAGGGCAATGCGGACATCAGTCTCCACCTCCGTAAGAGCTGGCGTGAGCTGGAGGAGGTGTGCTACCTGTTGGTGTGAGCAGTTGCTTACGTGTTCCATGCACAATTTATACCCTCATCACGTGTACTCTTACATGTTCGGAGTGATTTTTGGCTTTCTACTTGTAGACAAGGTCCTGGACACACAACTCCCTTTCCATTTTCACTGGGGACAGGACACAGCTCTGACAGTTTAGCATGTAAGGGTGAGGGCAAATGTTATCTACTCTTTTTTTAGATGCCGGCAACTTCTGTTGATATAGATTCTCCTCTTGCTCAAAACCCTCTGCCTCACTCTGCTTTGGATTTCAATTCCAAACTCCCCCCATATTTCAGACAGAACTCTTCAAAATCCACAAGTGACTTATTCTTCATTATCTAAAACAGGAAATCAAGAGTAGCTGGCGCATCTTGAGAAGTGTAGCAAGAACGATTCCAGAATTTGACAAGTCTTCAGTCTGCAGAAACCCCAGATGCCCGCAGTTGCGTATATTGATGATTGTCTCTACAGAGTCTGGAATCTCCCCTGGCTCAGCTTATGCCCTGGCATGGGGCAGAGGTGGGGTTGTAGGCTGGAAAATGCACACTTGAAAGCTGAGACAGTGGTTGGGGCAATCTCTGGAGTGATTGAGTGATGCAGGTACAAGTTTCTCCATTTTTTCTTAGTGATATCCATATCATCTTCTTGCTGGCTTTGTAGATATTTGACTCTGATGCTATGAATACCCTTGGACTCTCTCCCCATGAGTGGTGGTACAGGGATCTTAATATTCTGCTTTTGTTCAGCTCCCATGTAAATACCTTTTTCTTCTGCTCTAACAGGCACCAAGCAAACACGTTCCTCTGGGGTATTCATGCACATACAGAGCAGCAGAGTTTGGCTCTGCAGATGCTCTGCCTTCACCAAGGGCTGAATTCTTGACTCTTTCCCTGTATCTCTTTCCTTCCCCCAGCCTCAGTCAGCCATCTGCTCCATCCCATCCTTATTGATATAGTAGGACCTCATTGCTCTCTCCAGCTACCTGAAGGGAGGTTGTGGAGAGGAGGGAGCTGGGTTCTTCTCCCAAGTGACAGGGGACAGGACGAGAGGGAATGACCTCAAGCTCTGCCAGGAGAGGTTAAGGCATGACATAAGGAAAAAATTCTTCACAGAAAGGGTCATTAGGAATTGGAACAGGCTGCCCAGGTTGGTGGTTGACTTGCCTTCCCTAGAGATGTTTAAGGGACAGGTGGATGAGATGCTGAGGTACATGGTTTAGTGTTTGATAGGAATGGTTGGACTCGATGATCCGGTGGGTCTCTTCCAACCTGGTGATTCTATGATTCTATGACAGTCTTTTTTTGCTGAAGCTCTGTGGCTTTCTTTGGGGCATCCAACTGTCCAGCAGACCCCAAAGGTCTAGATTTTTAACTCATCCCCCTACATCTGCCCAACAATTAATGAAATTGTTCCCCAGCCTAGTTTGGCTCTGCCAGATGGTGCTGTTGTAAATTTTTCCTCTGCTTTCTCATCTCTGTCATGATGCTGCAGTGCTGGACACCAAGCAAGAGATACAGACCCGCAGTGCACAATAGAGAAAAGGGAAAGCTGCACTTCTGTGTCCTCAAACCATGTCCACACCAGGACCTGTGTGACCTCCCTTCAACTCATCCATATAGCACATGCTGTTGGGAGGCTGTCTATGGAAACCCCAGCCCCACCATGAAGGAGATTTCTCCCTCCACCCTTCCTTGCTCATCTGGAGACATCCTTTCTTCCATGAAAGCAGTCAGGTCCATCATACAGTTGCCCACGTACTGACCATAACTAGTCCCAGCCATTCCCATGAGCGACTCTGCAGTGATAAGAAGAGCAGAACAGCGAAGGTGACAGACCAACACCTTTCACAAAGGAATCCAACCCAGGTGCATGGGAAAAGACTGGGTCCGTGACATCTGACTCTGTAATAATGGCTTCTGGGGGTGACCCAAGCTGCTGCCGACATAGCTTCAACAGTGGAGGTGGCTCAGCAGTGTCTCAGCCCTGAGGAGGTCAAGACAAGGCAGGAGAGCTCAAGCAGGCAGTGAAGCATCCCGCACTGTGACAGTGAACTGGAGAGGGAGTGCAGGGTAGGACGTGTGTATTGGCTGGTGCAGTGTGGAAGAAGGTAGGGATACCCTCGGTAGGAGATAGCTGCTCAAAGATCCCAGGCTCTGTGCTATTGCTCTTTTTGCAGTCACAGAGCTCCAGATGATCAGTGATGAAGTACTGCAGTGCTTCTTGGCACAGCGAGCACACTGACCTTTTTACTTGGCTCTTGGATGCCAATGAACAAATGAGAATTTTACTGTGTGGGAGAGTCTCACAGAGAATTAATTTGTTCATTTAGCTGTTGTAGCCTGTTGTTTAGTCTGGGAAGTCAGTCTACCCCTACGGGAACCCACTCCCTCCTTCTCCAGGCCAGGTTGAGGTTGTGTTCTCCAGTCTCATCTGCACCCTGAGCCCTCTCCTCAGTGTGGTTGAGGGCTTCATCCACTATTTGGATCCATGTGGCTGCCTCCTTTCCTCATGCCTAAGCTTCACATCTGTAAGGCCTCCCTGTTCTGGATGTGGGTTTGTACCATCAGTCACTGCCACCAGCTGGAAAGCCCTTCTTCACCTGATGCTCTGCCAAGGCTGAAAGATTAGGGCCATGCTAGAGTACTTAGCTGCCTGCACAACAGTGTCACCACATTTACAACAAGATTTTAGGGGCTAGAATCCCTCTATATCTGCTTTTATTCTTATTTATCTTCTGCTTTCTTATTCTGCAATGATTCCTGTCTTTCCCCAACATCCATGACCACTTACTCCCACAGGGCCAGGTGATCACTCCAGTCTCCTGCTAAAAAGCAGCTTTCCAGTCATCGACCATGTTGTATTGCTGGAGGAGTGAGTGGCAGCCAAGCTTTCTGCAGCAGTGGCCCGTGTTGCAATTGTACCTTGGGAAGGTAATCCAAACAGTGAAGTGAAATGATCAGCAGAGCCTAGATTAAAACCCTGGGGCTGGAAATTGCCACTGGTGCTTGACCCAACAACTCATGCACAGAGAAGAAACTGCACACAGTCCCTGGCTTCTCCCAGCCTGGCTAAGATTCCTAGAGAACCCTGCGTGCAACAAGGCTGCGACACCACATCAGAAACCCCAGAGCACCTGGCTGCTGGCAGCGGGAGGAGATGTATGGGGGAAGTTTATTGACCTCCACAAATGAAGAAACCCTGACAGGTTCTCCATGCAATGAGCCATGGCAGCTGCTCCTTCTAGGGTTCTCCCCGCGTAGGGACAGAGGGTGTGGGGCTCAGGGGGCTTCACCCAGGGCAGAGGGGAGGGCTACCTGCGCTGGGTTGCAGATGTTGCTGTCTCTGGGGATCATGCAGAGCCCCTAATGCTCAAAGCCATAAGGAAGGAGTGTCTGGCTTGCAGTTCTGCTGGAGGTCTTTAAGGCCTATCTCAAGCCCTGAAACTGTGGCCCACAACACAAAATCTTGATTTGCCTTGGGGGGTTCTTGCTGTGGACCTGGTTCCTTGTATCCCAGGGGCAGCAAATGAGGGCAGGCAATTTCCCTTCTCCACATATAATAATAGAATCACCAGGTTGGAAGAGACACACCGGATCATTGAGTCCAACCATTCCCATCAAACACTAAACCATGTCTCTTCAGCACCTCATCTACCTGTCCCTTCAAGCCCTCCAGGGAGGGTGAATCAACCACCTCCCTGGGTAGCCTGTTCCAATGCCCAATGACCCTTTCCATGAATCTTTTTTCCTAATGTCCAGCCTAAACCTCCCCTGGTGGAGCTTGAGGTCATTCCCTCTGGTCCTGTCCCCTGTCACTTGGGAGAAGAGCCCAGCTCCCTCCTCTCCACAACCTCCTTACAGGTAGTTGTAGAGAGCAATGAGGTCTCCCCTCAGCCTCTTCTTCTCCAGGATAAACACCCCCAGCTCTCTCAGCCATTCATCTTGTTCTCCAGCTCCCTCACCAGTTCCGTCGCTCTTCTCTGGATTCCCTCCACTCCACAGCTTTCCTGCATCCAACCCTCTCTTACATGTCACTGTTTTTCTCAGGATCCTTTGCCTTTGGGGGCAGATGGCAAAAAGTGATCCTAGAGGAGACAGGAGATGCTGATGGAGGTGGTGGGCACCAGGACTAACCTAGTTGGAATGTCCAGGCAGGTGGCATCACCCACCGTGTACATGCTGTCTGAGCAGGACTCAGCAATGCTAAGGATGAGAAAAAGGCTGCTTACACCACACAACTCTGCCTGGTCTATGGGATTCAGTCTCTCCTGGCCATGTGACTGTGTCACTGTTGGTGTTTCCCATAGAGAAGACTCTTCCCTCCCTTGTTCTCCCTACAGATTGTAAGGACTTGTCCACATGAACACCCAATTATGTTTCTCACATACAGACCCTATCCCATATTCCTGCCTATATACAACCTTAGGTGGTGATATGTTTCTGGGTGGGTTGTGTGATCCCTCTCTGCTGTTGTCCCTGCACAAGGACTCCTCACTTCAGCTTTGGCTCATTTATCCCTCGCATGTAAGGTTGCATCTGTGCTGGTCCTGGGATATCCCACCTGAATGGGGTCTGTCCAGACCTCAGAGATGAATCATTTGGTTTCCCATTCAATTCCTTTTTAACGTTCTGTGAATGCCTCTGGGCTCCCTCAAAGCACTGAGACAGAGGTCGAGGGACCTGGTTTGGCCAAACCCTGATATTTATCTCCCAGCTATAATTACAGTGATTTGTCCAGAAAATTAGACTTTCAGTGATAAAAGTCCTCTTTAATGAGAAAGACTGTAATCATGATTGAAAAATCTCCTGGATTGAAGTATATGCTAATGTATGCATTACCATAGGTGTTTCTATGCAAGTATGTTCATGCATACAAATAACTATGTTTACCAAACTGTTTTAACCTGCTTTACAATACAGCCTGCAGTTATCTTATCTATATTGCTGATGGAAATAAACAGATGCATCCAAACATCCAAACACTCCTGCATGAGTTCCTTATCACACCTACTCCCCCCACCTCCGACCCAGTTAAACCTTCGGTAACTCATTAATTTCCTAACTGTGGCTTTTTGAGAAGTACTGAGCAACTTTGCCATCTGCATCTTTTTGATCTTGCGAAGCAGCGATTCCCTAATGTTTTGTTTGCCTCTGCATCCAGCCAGCCAGCTTTGTCACTGCCTGCCTACCTCCGCTAATTATCACCTCTGTACCCACACACTTCTTCCCAGCTGGCTAATTCAAAGCCTTAGGAGAAGGAAACCCAAAAAAAGAAACTACCCTAGGCCTGGCAGCATTTTTACTCTTTATCTGTAGACTTTCCCTCAAGAAAGGAAATAAAAAGGTAAGATTCTGGGCCATCCCTAAAACTGAGCTCCCTGCTCTGTGCCCTAGCTGTGGTGAGGCTCCTAAAATTTCCTATCCCACAGCAGAGATTCCCTACTTAATTATCTGCATCCTCCAAGTGAAGAGGAATGGGAGAATGCAACAAGAACAAAGGTAAAGGAGGTGTGAGTGCTCACAATGACACTAGGACACCATATCTAAAAAGTGAAGTATGCACCTTCTTAACCTCCGTGACACCCAGCAGAGACCATTCCCCAGCTGCCTGGAGCAGTCAGATATTAGGGAAGGACTTGACCTACAGGAAGGCTGAGTTCCCCGTGAAGACTGGCTCCAGGATTGGATTCAATGCTTCCCCTACCAGAACCTCTGCCAAGAGGATCTTTCTGGTCATGCACAAACCCAACTCCCCCCGTCTCAGACAAGCTCTGTGCTTTTTAGCCTGCACTCAGAACAAGCCAGACCAGCACTCTCAAACCACTGCTGTGAACCAACTGCCTCTTGCACCTGGTGTCCTCATAGAAAGGCCTCAACATCTGAGTGCCAGCAGAATGAGACTCAGGTCCCTATTTTTAACCCCACAAGCAGAGCAAGGTAAAGGGTGGGAGTTCATTCCTTAGCCTGGGGATATGTAAATTCCTTGGTCTAATCCCAGATAAAATATGAAACTTTCCCTTTCACTTGTCTTTGGCCACAAACTGCACCACCTCCCTCATCTTGACAGGACAAGAGGGAATGGCCTCAAACTCCATTAGGGGAGATTTAGGCTAGAGATTAGGAGGAAGTTTTTCACGGAAAGGGTCATTGGGCATTGGAATAGGCTGCCCAGGGAGGGGTTTGATTCACCTTCCCTGGAGGTGTTTAAGGGACGGGTGGATGAGGTCCTGAGGGACATGGTTTAGTGTTTGATGGGAATCGTTGGACTCGATGATCTGGTGGGTCTCTTCCAACCTGGTTGTTCTATGATTCTATGATCTCACTCTTGAAAGAATCTATGACTTTATCAGAAGGTCCAACACAGGACACTCCTGGGCATTTCTGATGCAAATTTTGCTGACACCACATCCACAGCAATGACATTGTCACAGCTTGGTCTCCATCAGCTGTTCACTGTCAACGTCTTCATTGCTGCCCTGTAAATCTCTCTGTGTCTGCTCTACAAGGAATCAACAGCTCTTGGAGCAACAGAGGGGAACTTCTATTCCAGTGCAAAAAATAAATGCCCCCATGCTAAGGGGCATGGTTTAGTGTTCGATAGGAACGGTTGGACTTGATGATCCAGTGGGTCTCTTCCAACCTGGTTGTTCTATGATTCTATGAAAATAAGAAAAAGAAGGTCATGAATGATTTCAAAAACTCAAAGGACTATGTGTAAATAGTGTTTCCCCATTCTGGAAAATGTCAGATTCTAAAGATGTGCCTGGAAAAGAAAAGCTATCCCATTCACAGGTGATATTCTTATTCAATTATAATTCTCCATAGAATATCTAAACCAGGGTGGAGATGACAGCTGTGGGCATCAGCAAACGATGAGACCTGCAATAAAACAACCATAGAGATGATAAAAACCAGGTGATGCCTCCACATCATTCTCTGGTGACTGGAATTTGCCAAGAATTTTATAGTCAGGTGATCAAATGTTCAGGACCCATTCTTGGAAAGGGATTTATGCAGCTCCCCTCACCCAGACAGAACACGCTGGACCAAGAAAGGTCTGGAGTGTTTGTAAGAAGAGTGGCTGCACAAATCACGCAACTGGGCTCTGCTGAGACTTTAATAAAGATCATCAAATTTCTTCCACCAAGGCTTTCTGCTTTATAAAGAAAATGTTCTGAACTTTCTTGTGACCTTGCAATAAAGCAGATAAATATCCTTTCAAAATACACAAGATACAATGCACATTTCCGTGCAGGGTACCCCCATTTTTCAAGATGATTATTCTAGCTACATCTTAATGATAAAGGGTTATTTTAAGGACAACACAGAAGATGCTCATATCTGTCTTGATATAAAGACATAAAGAATACACTCTCAGCCTGGAGTCTCTTACTATCTGAGCTTTGAGAAGATATTTCTTACCCGTATTTAAGGTCCAGCATTACCTCAATGACTCTAAGCAGGAGTCCTGATGGAAGAGGCTTGAGTAACAGTGATCATAGCTTACACCACATAGAAAATTAACTCAATTATTTTCATAGTTACAGTTGGTTAGACCAGAAGATGACTGTTATCGTCTAACAAAGATCAAGTTAAATCAGTGGCCTCATCAACCCCTCTTCTTCTGGGGATCAGTCCAAGGAGATGTAGAGCAAGTCAACCAAACCCACTGACTACATGATGGGATCTGAGTAGCACTAATCATTTGTGCAAAATGTTGGCAAATGCAGTGGCCAGGAAATTGTCTACTTGTCTACATGGAAAGAGAAACCTCAAACCCCTACCACAAATTAAACCGAAAAGAGAGATTTTCTGGAAGATGGTCTAGAATACAAGTCAAAGAAAGGGAATTCTGTGATAACTGAAATTCACTGGATAGGTGGGCATAAAGAGCATTTGTTCCAAATGCCTTCTAGGAAATGGTGTTCCTCTTCCTTGTAAATAAACAGAATGATCCTGAAGCTACACATTGCCAATTTCTTCTCATGACAGGCACATGAACACCTAGCAAGCTCTGGAAAGAGGTGAGCATCACAACCTGGAAAGTCTCAGTACAATGACATTGGGGTGAGTTTCTAGGCAGATGTTTTCTGTTATTTCTTTTTATGATCCTGCAAAACTCACATTAGTCTCACTAATCCACCACCACAGTGTGGATAATGCGGAGCACCAGTGGCTTGAGATGTCTGGCACAAGCAAAATGTTGTTACTGATGAGCTTAGTGCCACAATCCATTTGTCAATCAATTATCTTTTCAATGCCTTGTCATTATTTTGTCAAAATTATTAGTTGAATACATTATGAAAATATTTGCAGATCACACTGCAGATACACTTTGAGCAAATTCCTCTTCAAGAAAAATTCTTTACCCTCGTCTGGTTGCACTCACCACTTGATCACAAATATTGATTTCTAAGGGGATCTACAGAATCAGTCATAGAATCATTGAATCATTAATGGTTTGGGTTGAAGGGACATTCACAGTCGATCCAGCCCAAACCCCCTGTAGAGAGCTGGGACGTCTTTAACCAGATCAGGTTGCTCAGAGTTCCAACCAACCTGTCCTTGAATGTCTCCAGGGATTGGGCCTCCACTGCCTTCTTGGGTAACATGGGTTGGGACCTCATCACACTCACAGTAAAAATTTCTTCCTTATATCCAGTCTAAATCTCCCCTCTCTTAAATACATTAATCCTTGTCCTGCCACAACACACTTTGCTAAAAAGCCTGTTCCCATCTTTCCTTTAAGTCTCCTTTCAGCACTGGAAGCCACTCTAAGGTCTCCACACAGCCTTCTCTTCTCCAGGCTGAACACCCCAACTCTCTCAGCCTGTCCTTCTACAGAAGGTGCTCCAGCCCTCAGATCATTTCCGTGGCCTCCTCTGGACTCTCTCCAACAGTTCCATGTCCTCGCTGTGCTGGGGACTCCAGAGCTGGACACAGGGCTCCAGGTGGGGTCCCAGGAGAGCAGAGCAGAGGGGCAGAATCCACTCCCTCCCTGCAGGTCCCACTGCTTTGGATGCAGCCCAACATACAGTTGGCTTTCTGGGCTGCAAGCATATATTGATGGGTCATGTCCAGCTTTTGTCTATCAGTACTTCAAAAAGATGAAACTCCATCATCTGCAGAAGCATATGAAACACAAGATGTTCAGGCTGAACGCTGAAAAAAACCCATCTTGTCCGTATGACAGATGCTATTTTAAGATTCAGTTCCATCTTATTCTTAACCCAGTTTCCAGGAGGATTCTGCAGGAAACTTGGGAAGAAGAAGTTCCCAAGTAGGGAATGAAGTTGAGGGAGCTTGGTAACAGGGCACTGAAAAGAATCATAGAATCATAGAACAACAAGGTTGGAAGAGACCCACCGGATCATTGAGTCCAACCATTCCCATCAATCACTAACCCATGTCCCTCAGCACCTCATCCCCTCCAGGGAAGATGACTCAACCCCCTGCCAAGTCTTAACATTTCCCATATTTTTGTGTGTGCTGGTTTTTTTTCCCAGTAACTTGCACCTAAGAGGGTAGGGACAGGTCTGTACATAAGTTCCACCAAACTCAAGAGGATTTGAGCAACCCGATGCAGTGGGAGGTGTCCCTGCCCATGGCAGGGGTGGAACTGGATGGGCTTTAAGGTCCCTTCCATCCAAACCGTTCCATGAACCATTCCACTTCTCCCAAGTGACAGGGGACAGGACAAGAGGGAATGGCCTCAAGCTCCACCAGGGGAGATTTAGGTTAGAGATTAGGAGGAAGTTTTTCACGGAAAGGGTCATTGGGCATTGGAATAGGCTGCCCAAGGAGGTAGTTGATTCACCTTCCCTGGAGGTGTTTAAGGGATGGGTGGATGAGGTCCTGAGGGACATGATTTAGTGTTTGATAGGAATGGTTGGACTCCATGATTCAATGGGTCTCTTCTGACCTGGTGATTCTATGATTCTATGATTCTGTGGCTTACATCCCTAAACATTTTTGATAGTCTTGGACTTAGACCCAGCACAAAACTCCCTGAAGCCAAAGGAAAGATGCCATTTAACAACCACAGGCTTTAGATTAAGTGCTATGGAAGAAAAGAACCTCAAATGTTACCCCCCAGCTAAAAAAACTTCTGTCCCACTACATCACGCTCTAATGATAGCATCATTTCTTAGGGTGATAATGGCTCATTATCAGATGCAAAGGCACAAATAGGAAAAATGTTATGATGCTAGGAAGCAAGTTATGATACTGGTAATTAGTCACGCAACACCATCAAGAATAATCAGACTGAATTATACATCAAACGAGAGCGAACAGAATATGCAATAGTCTCCTAAGGGAAGTGGTAGAAAGAACCAACAATTGCATCTTTTATGTTTTGAGTCGGAAAACACACAGCAAAGATTACTCTTTGTTAGTCGTAGAACATAACAATTGAGAACATGTCAAGCTATTGAGATCTGTGCATGCATGTAGTAAGCAAAACCCTCACTCCAAAATCTTTACATTCAAAATAGGGGAAAAAAGTGAGAAAAGAATAGTCACAGCATCTTTTTCATACAGGTTTGTTTATATTAGGGAGCATTTGAACAAGCTTCGCTTCCTTCTATTTTCTTTGTCTACCATTCCAGCCAAGGGATGGTCTGCACAGAGGTATTAATGATGTTGGGTTTTGTCATAGCAATAGAGTTATGACAAAGGCCTTACATAATTCTGATGTCATTCACACAGGCAGCAGCCTGTGTGAATGACATCAGAATTATGAAAGGCCTTTTCTTATTCAAGAATTTATAAAATCCTATGCACTATTCACCAGAAAAGGCGTCACTTCTGCATTATTCAGGCCAGAAGGGGTTGTGATACAGTCTGGAATGAGAACACCTAAAATCCAGTGCATCCATATGCACTACAGCTCTAAGCTTATGTTAAAGCCAGTGAGCACATGAAGTGTTCTTTGCTTTCTTCTGCATAAACATCAACTGTACTATGAGATATCTTAAAGTATCCCGAGTATCTGCAAGGAACAAATATAGAATCATAGAATCATAGAACAACCAGGTTGGAAGAGACCCATCGGATCATCAAGTCCAACCATTCCTATCATATGACTATATGATATCCATGACTATATGTCATGGAAGCCTTGGATAATTCAGCTTTTCTACAGTGAGACCTGGAGACTTGGTGGGATAATGGAGCAGTTAGAGATGTCCCTGGCAACATAAGTGTAAGTGATTGAGTTGACCCATTGGTCAATGGAGTCTAAAGAGCAATCCAGCCGATCATCTGGTGTCTGTTTAGGGTGGACTGCATTAGTTTGAACTCCATTGACTTACTTGCTAGCTCTCCATTGACTGTAATCAGACCTTAGACTACTTGCTGAGCTATAGCATCTTCGATGTGGACACCTACATTTAGATGCTTTAACTAAGAGTTGAATATCCTCCTGAAGACATGCTAGTCCACCCTAGCCCTAGAAATGATGGACACAGGCAATTCAGTCTAACAACCTACCTGCGGGAATCCAGCTCCACACAAAAGGATAAGGGTAGCCAACCAGCTACCGGCTAGGAAGAGAACGGGTCTTCTGTAGACCCATCATATCTGCCACCCTATGCAGATGTCTAACATACCTGAGGTGTCTCAAAGGTCACTGGAAGTCTATGTTTAGGCATCTTAATCAAGTCCAAAGGTACAGTCATGTCAAGGCCAAAAGTGTCATCATTATGGATGTGACTGTTTTCGGTAGAAGGTTATCTGAAATCACATCAAAACCCTCCAGGCAACTAAGTACTCAATAGAAAATGGAATGAGAGCGGTTCCAGAGGACTGTAAGTTAAGGTAAAGTTCAGCCCACATGTCAAAGTTGGCTATAATAAGAAACAGGCCAATCTCAGCCAAATCAACTGTACACTTCAAAGACTGAGATTCCCAAAGGAACCGCAGTACTTACCTACCCAGATCTCCTTGTAAATCAGTGGCCAGTTACTCCCTAACTTCCTTGAATACCACTGAGACTACAGCTCTGATTTTCTTTGTTCCTCCTGCTTTTCATCCTCCGCTCAGCTGGGCTCTGCATCTCCCTGAAGTGATGCCATGTCTGCAGCACCGTAGCCTGCAGGACGGGCTCGTTCCTCTCCAGGGAACACATCGCCCAGCGAACAATTGATATCACGTCTTGCAACACCCAGGTTCTCCTCGGAGGTCTTCCAGTGAAGTAGCAAAAGTAGCAAACAGGCCCAACCCTGCTTCGTTCAGGAGGTCTGATAAGATCGCTGCCCAAGGTGCCATGGCTGCAGGCCAGAATGCTGTCCCAATAAACCATTTTCTGGAGGACCACCTTGTCTGGACTTGTCTTTCCGTATGAAGCCAGGCAAAGCAAAGCATTCAGATGCTAAAAATGTGTAACTATTATTGGTGTTTGTCCAACATTTGGGGGCCCATAAATCTTCCAGGTAAGGTAGACTAGGAGCATGATTAAGAAAACAAGAAGCTTTATGCATTGATTCCTCTCCTAGGGCTTACAGAAAAGCTATTGCCTGTTGTTGAAATGCCCCCTTGACTGGCTTCCAAACGAGCACCATCCCTGCGAGTCCTCTGCTTCAAATCTTCTGCATTACAAGAGTCAGACACGCGCACACAGCCGCTTGTGATCAAAGAGAGAATGCTAATCCATATACGCAGACGTGTCTAAAGGTGGAAGGGGAAAACCAGCAGCAAGAGAAAGTGAAAAGAACCCAGAGTGTGTTTCTTCTGCCTTTTTGATGAAGATAGAGCTGCAAACTGAATGCTCTCTGGCACTGAAACTTTAAAAACTGATAACTAACTCACTGCTGGTGTTTTAGAGGGACTGATCTCAGCTGTTTGCAGCAGCTGAGATAAAAGACTCTACTGATCTCCACGCCGCACTCACCTTTTCTGTTTACATCAGTTACCTCCAGACATGCTCTGCACTTCATGCAAATGACACAGTGTGTGCCACGACAAAGATTCGCCTTAGTGAAGAGAACAAGCAGAGCCCTCGATACGAATCACCCCAACTCGAAAGCAGCACAAAGGAAAGAATGTTTCCTGTTTTTAAGTGGCCAATAGATTCAGCGAACAATTCTTTGTGTTTGCTGCCAACTAGGGAAATAGCTTGGACTCTTTAGCGTGTTTTAAGGATGTCGTGTGTACACACAGAGGATCTGATGGAAAAGTGCAGACTGAGTGGCACGTAGGAAAGAGAAGAGGACACCTGCATCCAGCAGGGTGTCCAGGACCACATAACACAGCTGCACGCGTCCAACCCTGCTGCCTTCCTCAGTGACATCCCAGTGGCAAAAGGAGATCGTCAGAAGCAGTAGTGCTGGAACAGCTCTGCAGTGACGAGGGATTGAGATGCGTCTGAAGGAGTTTAAGGTCAAAGAAGTAGATTTCTTTACTTATCAGTCTCCTGCCTCATTAGAAATCCCTCTTACCCTCAAAATGGAAATGTACATTTGCAAATAGAACATTTTACCTTTCTGTTTTTATAAAATCAAAGAATCACAGAATGGTTTGGGTTGGAAGGGACCTCAAAGCCCATCCAGTTCCACCCCTGCCACGGGCAGAAACACCTCCCATTGGATCAGGGGCTCCAAGTCACATCCAGCTGGCCTTGAACCCCTCCAGGGATGGGGCAGCCACCCCTACTCTGGGCAACCTGGGCCAGGGCCTCCCCACCTTCACAGCAAAACATTTCTCCCTAAGATCCTATCTCAATTTCCCCTCAGCGGAAAAACATTCATCCTCATCCTATCCTTGCACTCTATGATCCAGAGCCCCTCTCCAGCTTTCCTGGAGTCCCTTTCAGTACTGGAAGCTGCTCTCCCCACAGCCTTTTCTTCTCCAGGCTGAACAACCCCAACTCTCTCCACCAGTCCTCATATGGGCAGTTCTCCAGTCCTCAGATCATCTTTGTGGCCTCCTCTGGACTTGTTTCAACAGGTCCATGTCCTTCCTGTGCTGAGGATTCCAGGGCTCCAGGTGAGATCTGATGAGAGCAGTGTAAATGGGAAGCATCATCTCCATTTTCCAGAGTAGGGCTTAGCTGGAGCAGGGACAAAGCTCATTGTGCCCCTAAGCCTGCAGCTCAGAGTTAAAGAGACCAGAGTTTCATACAAATCTTGAGTTCAGGGTGGTCAGCTCAATCTCTGCTGGTAAAACTGCAGTCAAATGTCTTGCTTCCTGTGCAACGGGTTCGAGATGTTGATTGAACAGGCTTTCATAAAACATTCATGCAAAATATTCTACCACTGGAGGAGGAGCTTTAGACTTCTTCAAGATAATGTTAGAAATTCAAGTTATTGTTATAGAATCATAGAATCATAGAATAACCATGTTGGAAGAGACCCACTGAATCATCGAGTCCAACCATTCCTATCAAGCACTAACCCATGTCCCTCAGAACTTCATCCACCCATCCCTTAAACACCTCCAGGGAAGATGAATCAACCACCTCCCTGGGCAGCCTCTGACAGGGACCAATGACCCTTTCTGTGAAAATTTTTTTCCTTATGTCCAGCCTGAACCTCCTCTGGTCAAGCTTGAGGCCATTCCCTCTTGTCCTGTCCCCTGTCACTTGGGAGAAGAGCCCAGCTCCCTCCTCTCTACAACCTCCTTTCAGGTACTTGGAGAGAGCAATGAGGCCTCTCTACAACCTCCTTTCAGGTACTTGGAGAGAGTAATGAGGTCTCCCCTCCCCTAAAAACTTTTAGGAAAAAGTTTTTCACAGGAAGGGTCATTGGGCATTGGAATAGGCTGCCCAGGGAGGTGGTTGATTCACCTTCCCTGGAGGTGTTTAAGGATTGGTTGGATGAGGTGCTAAGGGACATGGTTTAGTGTTTGATAGGAATGGTTGGACTCGATGATCTGATGGGTCTCTTCCAACCTTGTTGTTCTATGATTCTATGATTTGTGGAAGACAGCTTCTTTCCTTGTCTAAAAAAAGACAAAGTGGTCCCTTCTTCCACTGGATCAAATTTTTAGAGTAGGAAAACATATTTACACCACACATGCCCTTCAGGACTGAAGTAGAACCTTCAGTCTTCAAGCTCTGTTTCAAAGGGAAAGAACAAACATGAAAGACAATAAAGTCTCCCAGGGAAAGAGTGCACTGGGTGCATGTTTTTTTGCAACAAACCACTTTGGGATCAGCCCAAATGACTGGTCTCCAATGATACTGCTGGCATTAAGTATTTAAATAGGCAGCACATGGAGAATTAATCTGTTTCACTAGACAGTTCAATATACGGTGGTGAAAGCTGGGTTTGCAATATATGACAATCACATCAAGTACCTCCAAGCTCCCAGTGACAGCCGAGACAGTCAGAATATTTTCATACAGATCTTTCAAGAATTATTATCTAACTGGTTCAGCTTGATACCATCCATTTCACATTTAAGGATACAAATAGCTTAAATGGCCTGTTTTCTGCTCCAGCTTAAATTAAACATGGAGACGAGTGGCAATATTTCTGCTCAGAGAAGTCTGCTGTGTTCCAGAACCTGCCTGTGTCTGGCAGTGCCCATGGAAGGGCTTTACAATGGCTGGGGAGGCTGCACAGTGCCATGGATGGAAAATCGCCTGCCAAGAACAATGGATATGCCTGCAAACTGTCTGCCCCTGAAGTCCCCTGCTTGTCCTCCCTGTTGCTCAGAAAGGAGATTTTGGCCTCATTCATGCCGTTTGGTGACAGGTGACAGTGGGGTGATCTCTTGGGAAAGGTGCAGGGCAGGCTACAAAGATGATCTGAGGGCTGGAGGACCGGCTGAGGGAGTTGGGGTTATTTAGCCTGGAGGAGAGAAGGTTGCAGGGAGACCTTAATACAACTTCCAGTACTTAAAGGGGGTTGCAAGAAAGCTGGGGAGGGACTTTTACAAGGGTCTGGAGTGATAGGTCAAGGGAAAATGGCTTTAAATTGGAAGGGGGAACTTTTAGATTAGACATTCAGAAGAAATTCTTCACAATGAAGGTGGTGAAGCACTGGAAAAGGCTGCCCAGAGAAGGTGGTGACTGCCCCATTCCTGGAGGTGATCAAGGCCTGGTCAGATGGGCTTTGAGCAACTTGATCCAGTGAAATGTAACCCTGCCCATGGCAGGAAGATGGAGCTGGATAGGTTTCCAACCCAAACCATTCTATGATTCTAAGATTCTACTCATGGGAAATTGCTTCAGCACGAAGGCATTGAGTCTATGAGACCACGTTCCACTTGTGTAAGAACATATGAAATGCGGCAGGAGGAGCCTGACCCTTGGTTTCCCAGTCTGTTCATGCCTACACAGACCTCTGCAGCAATAACCTCACCTATCACGGTCTGGCATCTCCACGCGTATCTCAGCAGAGAGGGGCACAGCCAAGCCACAAGGTCATTTCAGAGTTTTTGGGGTACCTCTCTTTGTTCTCTGTTTCTATACAACTCAGCCCAAGGAGGGCCAGGTTTTTGGTTAATTCCTCTTGGCAGAATGCTACCAGAAAGACATATAGAAGTTGTCAGATTGGCAAAGCAACTTTTGTAAAGATGTTTTAGGTGTTCTGAGCAAAAGTGAAGCTCACAATATTCTATGTAATACTGAAGGATGTACCCATACCTATAGACTGCCTATGGAGGTGGTTGAGTCACCTTCCCTGGAGGTGTTTAAGGGATGGGTGGATGAGGTGCTGAGGGATATGGTTTAGTGATTGATAGGAATGGTTGGAATCGATGATCCGGTGGGTCTCTTCCAGCCTGGCGATTCTGTGATTCATATTGGCTGTTACTCCCAGGGCTGCCTACATCATCAACATAGACCCCTTCTTCTTTAGGCAGAGATGGATCATGTGTGATTGCCAAAATGAGTTGAACCCTGCCACTTTCCAGCCTTTCTACACATTCAATGTCCAGTATCAGGCAGGTATGAGAGACCATCACCAGCCTGTTGTTCCACCCACAAGCCTCAAGTCACCCCTTAATACTTCTTAACAGTTCACTCTGATCAAATACTCAGAGCCCAGTACTGGAGAGCACACCCAGGAGACAAGTTTTCAGGAACCAGAGGAGCAGCCCCGTAAAGGTGGTAAGAAAGCAATAAATATTTGCAGTCAGAATGAGAAGGTTCTGTGTTCTCTTCAGCCAAGCCACAGACCATCCACAAGCTGTTATGTTCCAGCTACACCACAGCCACATCCAGATGAGAGAAATGTGGAGGTCACATGCAGAATACACCTGGAACCTGCCAGGCCTGATCATGTGGCACCTTGCCACCTCCCTCTGTGTGAAGAGAAGGTGGGATGAGATTCCAAGGAGTCCTGCAGACCATTCCCCACAGAGATCCTACCTGAGTAATTCCAATACTAATCTCCTTAGGTGTTTGTTGAATCTTCTAATGGTGGAGGCTCCAGAGCTTCCTTGCATGGCCCCTCCTGGTGCTCCACATCCTTTTTAGCTAGGCTGGTTTGTCTTAGAATCTGACCTAAATCCTCTTTATTGCAAATTAATCAGATTTCCATTTTTCTTTCCCAAGGAGAGGTGAAAAACGATTCATCACTTCCTTCTTCGTAACAAGATCTATGAGCTGGACAATGGTTATCAAATTGCTGTTCCTGTCAAAGAAAGCTCTCAAAGGCTTTGCCAAGGATTTATTTTAATTATTGCTTTTCCCATATCCACTAAATGGAACAAATACATTAAAGTAGTTAGACAAGATTTATTCTTCATAAATCCATGTCTGTGTTTCTTTATCATCTTATTATCCTCTTGGCACCATTAAACTGATTGTTTAATAATTTGTTCTTGTATCCTTCCACTGCACAAGTTAAGATTATTCTCCCGTGCGGCTCTCAAGGTCCCCCTTTCCTGCTTTTAAAGGAAATGCTTTGTTTTGGCCATTTTTCCTAGGACCTTAAGCATCCCCTATCACTGCTTGAAGAGAATTGGTTCAGGGACTGCCATGACCTTGTTCTGCTGCACTTTGTGCTAAACCTCACAACATCTCCCAGACACCATTTTCCAAGATATCCTTATCCTCCTTTTCCCTGTTCTGCTCTGCCTTTCTACTGCTGCAGCAATTAATTTCATTAGCAGGGCTTTCATAAAGGCAGACACAAGGCAAACACTCAGTACTGAAGCCTAAAAGAATTAACTTCTCTCTAGACATGATTTCATGCTAAACAAGGAAGAAGACCATTTCCCTCTTGTTAAATGTGTCTCAGCTTGGTCTAAGGACAATGTGCTTTACACTACATGTTAATGACTTGTTAATGACTTGTTAAGCTGGTGAAGGGGCTGGAGAACAGGCCTTATGAGGAACAGCTGAGAGAGCTGGGGGTGTTTAGCCTGGAGAAGAGGAGGCTGAGGGGAGACCTCATTGCTCTCTGCAACTACCTGAAAGGAGGTTGTGGAGAGGAGGGAGCTGTGCTCTTCTCCCAAGGGACAGGGGACAGGACAAGAAGGAATGGCCTCAAGCTCGACCAGAGGAGGTTCAGGCTGGACATTTCACAGAAAGGGTCATTGGGCAGTGTCAGAGGCTGCCCAGGGAGGTGGTTGACTCATCTTCCCTGGAGGTGGTTAAGGGACGGGTGGATGAGGTGCTGAGGGACATGGTTTAGTGTTTGATAGGAATGGTTGGACTCGATGATCCAGTGGGTCTCTTCCAACCTGGTTGTTCTATGATTCTATGACTTGCAATCCCAAGAACAAATACAGGCTGGTTAGAGAATGGATTGAAAGCAGAGCTGAGAAGGACTTGGGGTGCTGGAGGATGAAAAGCACAACAGGAGATGGCAATTTGTGCTTGCAGCCCAGAAACCAACCACGTCCTGGGATGCATCCAAAGCAGCAGGAACAGCAGGTGAGGGAGTGGATTATCCTCCTCTGCTACAATCTTCCTGGGACCTCTCTTCTGAAGGACCACTGCATTTTTCAGCCTGAGTGGTTTTCTTCTTGCCTACAAGAGCTGCGTGAAGATCTGCCCACCCCGTCCCCTCTATGCCTCTGAAAAGGCCAGAGCTGAGGCTCTGAGTGGGAAGGAAACAAACCCCAGGGCAGGTTGAGTTCGGGGCACAGCATTAGACATACTTCGCATTCTCTGAGGCAGCAGCTGCAACGCATCCCACAGGCACCAGGCAGGTTTGATCAACATTCACAGTGAGTTTGTGGCTCTTCCTCAGGAACAGGGAAGGCCAGATCAAAAGCTGAAGGCAGGCAGCATTGAAACCAGGCCCAGGAGAGGTCATCTGAAAATCCTCAGCCTTGAACATCAAAATTGCCCTAAGGGGAAATAATAAATGAACTTTGCCCCCCGCTTTCTCTGTGCCTGACACTAGGTCAGTATTTATGATGCAATTGTTTGTCTCATTATCACCATCCTTTGCATTTCTGTAGAAAGGAAAACTGAAAGGAGGATTAGGCTGGACATTAGGAAAGAATTCTTCATGGAAAGTGTCATTGGGCACTGGAACAGGCTGCCCAGTGAGGTGGTTGATTCACCTTCCCTGGAGGTGTTTAAGACACAGGTGGACGAGGTGCTGAGGGACATGGTTTAGTGATTAATCGGAATGGTTGGACTTCATGATCCGGTGGGTCTCCTCCAACCTGGTGATTCTATGATTCTATGATTCTATGAAACATGGACAGGGTGTGATCGGACCTCTGAGATCAGGCAACATGTAAATCAGTTGGGATCCCTGCTCTGCCCACCCCATACCAGCCTCATTCTCTGTTCTCTTTCTTTGGTTCTCAGTGGGGAAGCAGCACCACACATCACTGCTTTTTTTGAGTTTGATCCCAAATCAGGGAATCATGGGATGGTCTGGGTTGGAAGAAACATTAGAGAACTACCCAGTTGCAACACCTACCATGGGCAGGGACACCTCCCACTGGATCAGGGGATCCAAGATTTCATCTCAATGTCCCCTCTTTCAGCTGAAAACGATTCGCCCTTGTCCTATACACGCACCCCCCGTCAAGAGGTCAAGAACCAGCTTTTCTGAAGACCTCCTTTCCGTACAGAAAGGCTGCTAAATCTTATAACATGTTTTCAGAGCCCCTGAGCTTTAATGGAAAAAGGTATCAATTCACACATACATCAAGACTGCCGTTTCAACTACTGGCCCTCCATGACCTTGGGCCACAGAAGATGGGAAACACTGAAAGGACTTATCATTGCAGTGAAAAATGAATTCGTTGGGAGCAAATGCTGAATAGCTCTTAGTAGAGTTTACAAACCAAGTTGAAACTGGACATTTTTCTTCCACTATCTTATACATTTTTCACCATGGAGAGGACAATGTTAGCCTCCAGCTAAATATACAAACAGCCAAAGAAAGAAAATGGGATGTGTTCAGTGCAATGCAGGAGAAAACCTGCATTAGATCAAACAGGCACATGACCAGATATCACAGAGGGATGGTGAGTTCTTCTCCACTTAGGAAGAGATTCCAGCACAGATTAAGAAAGCAACTTGTTTGTGTCTGTATGTGGGTAACTCAGGTCCTGTTTAAGGAATTTAATATTTGAGCAGTGGAGGTCTACAAAGGGGCTCAGAACACCCTCAATAGATCCCAGCATGAGATGAGTGGGATTGCTCTCCAGCGTCCACCATCCATAATGGCTGTGGTGGGAGCAGAGATGCTCAGCTCACATAGAAGCCCTTTCTATTTTAATATGCAACTTGGATTCCACTTCAAAGCCCATTTTGGCTGCTGGATGAGGGAAAGGCTGTGGATGTGGTCTTTCTGGACTTCGGTAAAACCTTTGACACAGTTTCTCCCAGCATTCTGCTACGGAAACTGTCACCTCTGGCCTGGACAGACGCACACTCTCCTGGGTAGAAAACTGGCTGGATGGCCGAGCCCAGAGAGTGGTGGGAAATGGTGTTAAGTCCAGCTGGAGGCCAGTGACAAGTGGTGTCCCCAGGGCTCAGTGCTAGGTCCAGTCCTGTTCAATGTCTTCATCAATGACCTGGATGAGGGCATTGAGGGTACCCTTAGCAAGTTTGCAGATGACACAAAGCTGTGTGGAAATGTCGATCTGATGGAGGGTAGGGAGGCTCTGCAACGGGACCTAAACAGGCTGGACTGCTGGTCAGTGTCCAATGGGATGAGGTTTAACACGGCCAAATGCCGGGTCCTGCACTTGGGGCGCAACAACCCTATGCAGAGCTACAGACTGGGAGAAGCCTGGCTGGAAAACTGCCAGGAGGAGAGGGACCTGGGGGTGTTGGTCGACAGCCGACTGAACATGAGCCAGCAGTGTGCCCAGGTGGCCAAGAAGGCCAATGGCATCCTGGCTTGGATCAGAAATGGTGTGACCAGTAGGTCCAGGGAGGTGATTCTCCCTCTGTACTCAGCACTGGTGAGGCCACTTCTTGAATACTGTGTCCAGTTCTGGGCCCCTCACCACGAGAAGGATGTTGAGGCTCTGGAGCGAGTCCAGAGAAGAGCGACGAGGCTGGTGAAGGGGCTGGAGAACAGACCCTATGAGGAGCGGCTGAGAGAGCTGGGGTTGTTTAGCCTGGAGAAGAGGAGGCTGAGAGGAGACCTCATTAGGAGGTTGTAGAGAGGAGGGATCTGGGCTCTTCTCCCAAGTGACAGGGGTCAGGACAAGAGGGAATGGCCTCAAGCTCCACCAGGGGAGATTTACGCTGGACATTAGGAGGAGGTTTTTCACAGAAAGGGTCATTGGGCATTGGAGTAGGCTGCCCAGGGTGGTGGTTGATTCACCTTTCCTGGTGGTGTTTAAGACACGGGTGGATGAGGTCTTGAGGGACTTGGTTTAGTGTTAGATAGGAATGGTTGGACTAGAAGATCCGATGGGTCCCTTCCAACCTGGTTGTTCTATGATTCTATGATTCAGTCACCACACACAATGTCCTGTACCACCTGAGGTACATGGTGTGGTCACATCTGACTCTGAGCGGCTGCTCCAGCCAGGCAGAGCTCTGATCTACCTCCAGTTCTGGAGTCCTCAACACAGGAAAGACACGGTTCTGTTAGAACAAATCCAGAGGAGGCCACAAAGGTGATCCAAGAGCTGGAGCACCTCCCATACGAGGACAAGCTGAGAGACAAGGTTCTGGGGAGAACTTAGAGCAGCTTTCAGTACTGAAAGGAACTCCATGAAACCTGGGGAGGGAATAGGACAAGGGATAGGACAAGGGAGGGTGGTTTTCAGCTGAAAGAGGGGATGAAATCCCAGGGAGAAATGTTTTGCTCTGAGATTGGTGAGGCCCTGGCCCACATTGTCCAGAGCAGCAGTGGCTGCCCCATCCCTGGAGAGGTTCAAGGCCAGCTTGGATGGGGCTTGGAACCCCTGATCCAGTGGGAGGTGTCCTTGCCAGCTGCAGAAGGTGGAAATGAATGGGCTCTGAGTTCCCTTCCTACTCAAACCATTCCATGCTTCTATGATGGGCGAAGATGGTTGCTACAGGATTTGCAGGGTGTAAAATCCATTCACAGTGACCCAGGATGCAGCAGTTGCTAAAGACCTGTCATCGGCTGCTTCACTGGAAGGAGCTGAGAGTGGCTTGGATTAAACAGCTAGTGATGATTTTTAATTCTATGAGATGGGAACACCCATTTGCCGAATCTTTCACAGATGTGAAAAAGCCAAGTTACAATTTATTTTAGGCATCAAAATAACAGTATTTCCAAATTAAAAGAGGGAATGGCCTCAAACTCCACCAGGGGAGATTCAGGCTGGACATTAGGAAGAAGTTTTTCACAGAAAGTGTCATTGGGCATTGGAACAGGCTGCCCAGGGAGGCGGTTGATTCACTTTCCCTGGAGGTATTTAAGGCACAGGTGGATGAGGTGCTGAGGGACAAGGTTTAGTGTTTGATAGGAATGGTTGGACTTGATGATCGGGCAGGTCTCTTCCAACCTGGTGATTCTATGATTCTATGAAAAGAAAACTTGAAGTTTTCAGACACTTTGGTATTGAATATTTTTTTTAAAAAGCACAATAATATATCAAACTTTTGAAGAAAGCTGCTACTTCTGAGAAAGGCTTCATAAACTCAAAGACTCATTATTTTGTCCAAAATAAAGTTTCAGCCAAAGCTTTTCAGCGAGGCACGAAAGCAATGCCGTGTTATTCATCACTTTCTTGGATGAAGTGCATGTAATAAAACAACCTAAAATTAGCTGAAAAAAAAAAGAACAACAAACTTTCAAAGAAAAGGCCTCTTTCCAACATCCTGACAAATGAAATAAGTGGGTCCCCAAACAAAGGGCTGAGAGTACAATTAAGGCAAAGCAGGAACTGAAGGGGCAACACTGGTCCAGTGCACTTCACATGGAGCCTTTCATACATCAGAGCCCCCCAAAGTGCTTAATCACAATAATGGAAAGCAGAAGGAGAACAAAATGACTTGCAGGCAAAGGGGGAAGATAAATTGAGGTGGTGGCACATATTGAAGAGAGGTAAGGAAGGGGCTTCTCGACATCTCCTCTTGCAGAAATTTCTGCAGGTCACTTATCTTCATTGGTTGTCTCAGAAATCACTGCTCTCTTTTCCCCTCTTAAATGAGGTGACAAAGTGCACAGAGCCAGTGAGCCAGCAGCCGTGATTTATTTAAGAATATTAGCGTATTTTCAGTATGATTTCCCTGTCTCATTTTTTATACACCCCATCATCACATCCCTTCTCTCTTTTCTACCACCAAGCTTGCAGCTGAGGTGTCTGATCACACACGGCTTTTCCTTGCCCAGCCACACGCTCCAAAAGCTCAAGTTATTCCTCCTAGTCTGGCAGTTTTCCACCTTGCATTTCATCTGACGCCAACCTACTCATTCACCTGCCTTTGGCAAGTCCACCTGGAGTTTTTCCCATTCTTCCGAGGTCTTGACTGACCTCAGTAATTCTGTGTGATCTGCAAGCCTTTCATTGTTCACTTTCTTTTCAAGATCACAGGCAGTGCCGCCGAGGACGGTGTCAGCCTCACGAGTCAAATGCAAAATGGCATTTACCCAAAACATAAATCATGGCCATATATCGAGCCAATGTAGGAAGCTTGAAAATAAAAGCTTGTGTTTGAATAATATAACAGTCATCCTTTATTTTATCAATTATTTAAGGGTCTTTTGGTTAATAGTTTACTTTTTCCCCTGAATATGGAAGAATATCAGTATATAAAAGAGCTGCATTAACACTACATTCACGGAGATGTGTTGACCAAGTAAGAGGTGACATTGTGCCATGGAAGGGACTCAGCACATTCATGGAGGGATGTTCTTGCTACCATGTCCTTGAGCCATTTCATAGAATTGTAGAATTGTTTGGTTGGAAATGACATTTGAGATCATTGAGTCCAACTGTACCTGTCCACTACTAAACCAGTCCTGAGCACCTCGCCTACCTGTCTTTTAAACACCTCACTTGGGAGCTCCTGTTCTCCTGGCAGTTCTTTGGAGCCACTCCAAACCTGGAAGTTTTCTGTGGTTTATGAGAAGGCTCCCAGATTTTGTGGCTTCCTTAAACATGCAAAAACATTGTGTATTGCGATTGTGAAGCCATACGCTGCTGAGTCCTGGTTCACATTCTTGGTGTTGTTTAGTGTCTCTCCCTCCACTCTTACTCAAGAAACTGATTTTTCTTCTTTAGAATGGCAATTTGGGCTTTCATAGAATCACAGGTTCATAGAACAACCAAGTTGGAAGAGACCCACTGGATTATCGAGTCCAACCATTCCTATCAAACACTAAACCATGTCCCTCAGCACCTTGTCCACCCGTCCCTTAAACACCACCAGGGAAGGTGAATCAACCCCCTCCCTGGGCAGCCTATTCCAATGTCCAATGACCCTTTCTGTGAAGATTTTTTTTCGTTATGTTGAGCCTGAACCTCCCCTGGCGGAGCTTGAGGCCATTCCCTCTCGTCCTGTCCCCTGTCACCTGGAAGAAGAGCCCAGCTCCCTCCTCTCCACAACCTCCTTTCAGGTAGTTGTAGAGAGCAATGAGGTCTCCCCTCAGCCTCCTCTTCTCCAGGATAAACACCCCCAGCTCTCTCAGCTGTTCCTCATAAGGCCTATTCTCCAGCCCCTTCACCAGCTTCATTGCTCTTCTCTGGACTCACTCCAGAGCCTCAACATCTTTCTTGTGCTGAGGGGCCCACAACTGAACACAGGATTCGAGGTTCAGTCTCACCAGTGCCGAGTCCAGAGGGAGGTTAACCTCCCTGGCCCTCCTGGTCACACTGTTTCTGATCCAAGCCAAGATGCCATTGGCCTTCTTGGCCACCTGGGCCACTTGAGGAAGAAGAGGGG
The DNA here is from genome assembly GCA_033558105.1 of Coccyzus lansbergi. Lineage (NCBI taxonomy): Eukaryota > Metazoa > Chordata > Aves > Cuculiformes > Coccyzidae > Coccyzus > Coccyzus lansbergi. Next base: position 682,448 of record JAUMJK010000780.1, on the reverse strand, counting down.
AGTCAAGACAGATGCGTCACTGTGTTAAGTCTTGTGCCTGATGTAAGAGGAGAATGTCCAAACACTCCCTCTGAATTTTAAACCCATGTCTCCTTTAATAAATCTCACAAATTTATGGCATACAAATAAAGGAGAGGTACAAGTCATTCTTCAAGCCATGGAGAGGCAACTCTGATTTCATCCTTACCTCAAAACTGGGTACACAGGAATGGGACAAAATGGTCTCAAAACATGAATTGAAAAGCATTTCATTACTATTACTCCAGTTTCAAACTTTTTTTTTTGCAATGTAAACTCATGCCTATATTACGGAAAGGATCAAAATACTTTAAAATGGTTGAACTAATTACTATTTGTAGCTATTCAGAAAGAATTAAATGTTTGCTTCTCTCCAAATCATCTATTTTAGCTTTTTTCCATCTTTCAACAAATCAATAAAGCAGAAAACAATTATCTAACAAGCTTTTAGGTCTTTAGAAACAAAACTTTCTCTCCTTATGAGGAAAGCCAGAAGCCTTTGTTCTGAAGGAATTCAAGTGTCTCCACACAGGAAAACTTCCAAGTTTTTGCCTTAGATGTTTTGCTTTGTGTTTTCCTTTTCTTTTTCCTTAATCCCCAGCGCTTGACCTTTCCTCTGAGCTCCCTCCTGCTCTCTTTAATCTGTAATGAGCACTTTGGTAGGGTGGTTATGCTGGGTTTTTTAACTTGAGAGCAATCCATCCCTCTAAAGCCTTCTGCATCCTTCCTGAAAGGGAAAACCAATTCCCAGTCCTACAGCCTAGATTTTAAGGTATTTAGAAGTTCCTCAGTTCAATATTGTGGAAGCTGAAGCTCATGTCATGCAATGTAGGTGCTCACCTATTGAAACCACCAGAAGAGAGGGATATTTGAGCTGTCATATAAACCACCTGCAGCTGAGATTCAGTGTCCTCGTGTCCACACATGATGAGTAATGGCATGTGCACCATGCCTGCACTTTTAACATGGATTTTACTCTGGGTTCTACTGACTACTTCTAAGAGTCACTAAGAAAAACAAGATTGGAATTAGTAAACTAAAATCTCTGTTGTGTGCCCTCTGTCCAGGACCAATTCTGTAGCCCTTCCACACACAGAAGAAGCTGGAGATCATGAACTGAGAAGCAGAAGTTGCCCCAAGGAGTGGAAGTCCCAGTACTGCCTTAGGCACCACTGGCATGGATTTGAGAAAAGCTACAAACAGGGACTGGGACCTCCTTATGCTGCAAATACCAAGAGGAAATGACATGAAGAGACCATGTCCAGAGAAGAGCAACGAAGCTGGTGAAGGGGTTGGAGAACAGGTCTTATGAGGAACAGCTGAGAGAGCTGGAGGTGTTTAGCCTGGAGAAGAGGAGGCTGAGAGGAGACCTCATTGCTCTCTGCAACTACCTGAAAGGAGGTTGTGGAGAGGAGGGAGCTGGGTTCTTCTCCCAAGTGACAGGGGACAGGATGAGAGGGAATGGCCTCAAGTTCCACCAAGGGAGGTTCAGGCTCAACATAAGGAAAAAATTCTTCACAGAAAGGGTGATTGGGCACTGGCAGAGGCTGCCCAGGGAGGGGGTTGAGTCACCTTCCCTGTAGGGGCTTAAGGTGCTGGTGGGTGAGGTAGTGAGGGACATGATTTACAGATTGGTAAGAATGGTTGGACTCGATGATCTGCTGGGTCTCTTCCAGCCTGGTGATTCTATGATTCTATGATTCTAATGCCCAGCCTGAGCCTTGCACTGACAGCTGAGGTTCAGGCTGAACATCAGGAAAAACTTTTTCACAGAAAAATTGGGCACTGGCAGAGGCTGCCCAGGGAGGTGGTTGAGTCATCTTCCCTGGAGGTGTTTAAAGGATGGGTGGACAAGGTGCTGAGGGACATAGGTTAGTGTTTGATAGGAATGGTTGGACTTGATGATCCAATGGGTCTCTTCCAACCTGGTGATTCTATGATTCTATGAGTCTATGAAGAGCAGCTAATTAGCTGTCTCTTCCACAGGATGCAGATGCTGAGAAGGATCATCAGTATCAAACCAGCAGGTAGAGTTTGGAGCTCCCTCTGGAGCTGAGGCTTCTCATCTGCACTGTCACACTCATCAGAAGCACTGAAGCTTTTCCGCCTCCTGGCTCCATGGTGTGCGAAGTCAGGTCTCTCTCCACACACTTTATTGGAATGAGCATCTATGCTCCCAGCAATAAAGTGCATTCAGAAAGCAAGAAGCAGCAGGAATCAGTCCTGCTCCCTAACTTATTTCTGTTTGTGAGTATGGAGACACTGGAGTTCAGGTTTGTGAAGTACAACAGGCCGAAAACTTTAATGCAAATCATAGAATCATAGAATCATAGAACAACCAGGTTAGAAGACACCCACCGGATCATCGAGTCCAACCATTCCTATTAAACACTAACCCATGTCCCTCAGCACCTCGTCCACCCATCCCTTAAGCACTTCCAGGGAAGGTGAACCAACCACCTCCCTGGGCACCCTGTAAACTTTAGTGTCACTTTAGTGTCACCACTTTAGTGCTGCTGAGAAAATGACACTTTTTTGAGATGGTGTTACAAAGCTTCTGAAGTGGCTTTATGAGAAAAAGCTATTGTCCAGAGAAGGTACAGGAAGTACATATTCATCTCTTTGGTCTCTTGGATCTGAGGGAGTATTGAGATATGGGCAAAAATCAGAAAAAATAGTTCACCAAAGGAGATATGAATTGCTTACTGAGTCTCTTTCATAGAGGGGCATGAGGCTGCCTGACAGATCAGGCAAGGACTAGGTCAAGTGGAGAAGGACAGAAGAGTTAAGCACCATGGTGCCCACAAGTAGCTGAAGTAAGAGATGGTTCACACAGCAATGAAGGCAAAGAACTGGATCTGGCCTCTCTTAACTTCAGAGGCTTCTGAATTGAAGCTTTCCTTAGGAGAAGAGCAGGAAAATGGAAAGCGAGCAAATAAAACAAAGAGAGAGGAGATACCTGAATTCTAGAGACAAGAGAAGACTTGAGATGCCACCCAGTAAAGACTCAGCCTGACTGCTAGAGGATTCAGTGACACTGCTGATAAATTTTGGAGGTGTGACATCATTTGACAAACAGCAGTGGGAAAGAAGAGGAAAGATGAGCCCCATGCAGAGCAAATGGGTCCTCAGGAGAAGCAGCCACCAAGAGGGTGCTGCTGGGAGCTGTGTCTCCTGGGATTCCTCTGCACCAATTGTTGGGGTAACTCACTGTGTTATTCTTGTTCAAACAGCTCCGTTCAGACAGCAGAGTGAGTCACTCCAGCATATTTAGATCCTTACATAACCAATGCCAAAAGGCAAGGTGTTACAACCTTGCTGCCAACACAAATGCCCAGGGACTGACTCTGCACTCAAGAAACTGAGTAAGCACCCGCTCAGAAGAGGCTGAATTTTTCTACATTCCCAGCACAAAACCCAATCCATGGAATAACACATAGATCTCTACACAACCCATTGGTGCACTTTTCAGTATCACAGGTGTTTACAGGACCCTTGCAGACCCTAGAGATACACATGAGCATCATTGCAGACCACTCACAAACAGGAACCAGAGATGCAGCCTCATAAAATCACAGAATGGTTTGGTTGGAAGGGACCTCAAAGCCCATCCAGTTCCACCCCTGCTGAAATGAGCAGAGACACTTCCCACTGGGTCAGGTTGGTCCAAACCCCATCCAACCTGGCCTTGAACACCTCAAGGGATGGGATCTCAATGATATTTTGCAAATACAGTTCAGTACTAAACAGTAACAGGACACTTTTGCTTAGTTCACTCAAACATGTTGTCTCTTAATGACTTGTAGGGGGTCCCTCAAGCTTTGTGCCAGCGAATGTGTGAAGTGGCCTTAACGGAAGGCAGTATTTTACCATGTTCTCCAAACTCTCCATCTCACTTGGCTGCCCAGACCAGCAGCTGCCTAGACCAGCAGCTGCCTCACACCTGCCTCCTGCAACACGGGAAACTCCCCTTATTAAAGGTTCAGTCCCCAGGAAACAGAATGACACTATTGCCTCGCAGATACGTACACACCCAGCACTTAATTCTAACTGGGCTGGTAACCACTTCAAAGCTGCAATGCCCTGAGTAATGCTAATTCCTCAGAGGGTTAAATCAACATTTCCTAAATAAGAACACAGAGCAAACCCAAAGGCTCCAGCTGGGTAGACGTCTATGCTGAGCACGTCTGGCTGGCTGACCCAGAATCATAGAACATAGAATCATAGAACAACCACGTTGGAAGAAACCCACCGGATCATTGAGTCCAACCATTCCTATCAAATAGTAAACCATGTCCCTCAGCACCTCATCAACCCGTGCCTTAAACACCTCCAGGGAAGGGGAATCAACCACCTCCCTGGGTAGCCTCTGCCAGTGCCCAATGACCCTTTCTGTGAAGAAAGAAAAGACTAAGAAGACTAAGGGCCAGATCCTGATGCCTCTCTCACAGCAGGACATTGCTTGGGTGAGAGACAATCCCAAACTGATGTGCCTCCTTATCAACCATAGAACAATCATAGAACAACCAGGTTGGAAGAGACCCATCGGATCATCAAGTCTAACCATTCCTATCAAACACTAAACCATGTCCCTCAGCACCTTGTCTACCTGTGCCTTAAACACCTTCAGGGAAGGTGATGAAACCACCTCCCTGGGCAGCCTATTCCAATGCCAAGTGACCCTTTCCATGAAAAACTTCCTCCTAATCTCTAGCCTAAATCTCCCCTGGCGGCGCTTGAGGCCATTCCCTCTTGTCCTGTCCCCTGTCCCTTGGGAGAAGAGCCCAGCTCCCTCCTCTCTACAACCTCATTTTAGGTAGTTGTAGAGAGTAATGAAGTCTCCTCTCAGCCCCCTATTCTCCAGGCTAAACAACCCCAGCTCTCTCATGTTTCTCTCTTATGTTTCAGAATAAGTGAAGGAAAGTTTTAAATAGGCCAATTTAAGCTTAGAAGAGTTTTCTTATGCCAAACCTTGTGTCAATGTGGAACCCTGTATGTGTAAGGAGGTGTTGGAAGGTCTCTGTCCCACCTTCAGGGATGCTGTAGAGAAGATAAAACAAGATTCAAAACCCACATGCAAAAGTCAAGTTACAGATCAGCCATAAAGTATGAGATGAGATCAGAACCACTGTTTTGCCAGAAACAAAGCAAGAAACCCCATTTCCTCCAGGAGGGATTGTGTATCTCCACCCTGTATTAAAACACACAAACCAAAGACAGAACTCCGATATGTTTTGTCAACAAGGGCAAAAGGCTGTTCTTGTAAAACATCTCCTTGTGTTCAAGGTCCTGCTCATGGCACCAAATCAACTCTCAGCTCTTGGTTTATCACAGAGAAGTCTCCTTTTTTCCAAAGCTCGGTTTGTTTCCTTCCTGCAGAAGGACATTTCCACTTGAGAGGGTCTGCTCTGAAACTACAGCTACAGTTCTTTATTTACCTCAAACTGCCTTGCTGGACCCAGGCAGCAGCCTCAGCACAGTTCCTCAGACTTCAGACTTCAGTAAGTGTCAGGTCATTCCCTTATTAAAACATTGTATAACAAAGTGGTGTCTTTAAGATATTTCCTCTTCTCCAAATGGATTATCCATAATCTTGGCATTTTGCTCTTAATTCCACAACTCACTCTTTTCCATCCTGACTCTGGGAAAGGATTGAATCCCAGTATCCCACAAACCCATGCACCGGAAATGCACTTCCTATGTCCTGGAAACCTCACCACCACCACCATCCCTGCCTCCCTCCCTAGGTAGATCCAGTGTTATTGGTGTAAGACCATAACTTCATGTGAGACCAAGAACAGAACTGGGGCTCATCAGGACTGTTGTCTTTGTCCCGTGAGCAGAAGCCTCTGATTAGCTGCTTCCTGTAGAAGTTATTACATTTTCACCAATTTCTTGGGTTGGTAGAATGGCACGAGGCTCTCTAAAGCAGGTCTCAGGCACACTTTTAATGTATAGAATCAAAGAATAGAATCACAGAATCATTAAATTTGGAAAAGACCTCTCAGCTCATCCAGTCCAACCATGCGCCCAACACCATCATGCCTACTAAACCGTGTCCCAAAGTTCCATGTCTACACACTTCTTTAACCCCTCCAGGGAAAGAGTCTACACTACTTCCCTGGGCAGCCCCTGCCAGACCTTCATCTCTCTTTCAGTAAAGAATTTTTTCCTAATATCCAATCTAATCCTCCCCAGTGCAACTGGAACCCATTTCCTCTCATCCCATCACTCGTTACTTGGGAGAAGAGCCCAGCACCCACCTCTCTACAACCTCCTTTCCAGGAGCTGCAGAGAGTGGGGAGGTCTCCCCTCAGCCTCCTCTTTTCCACACTAAACAGCCCCAGGTCCATCAGTTGCTCCTCTTAGGTCTCTGTAAACACTGCTGCTTCTGAACCATTTGCTCTTCACTTCAGATCAGTGCAGCTGAGGTGGGGGACAGTCAAATAATGATGTCCTGATCTATGCAGAAAGGTACCACAGCCTTTCAAAGAGAATTTTTAAATTCTCATTTCCTTCTGTATACCCTTCTTCCTCCATCACCATTATACACACATTAACCAAACATTCTTGGCCAAAGAATTCTTACCAAGCTGTATATTACAAAAAATAATCTCATTGTCTACACTTGAAGCTGCCTTAAAATGCTTCAGTGAACTTTTCTTTAAATCACATGGGCATAAACCAGTACTAAAAGCAGACAGGACAGAATAAATGCACTGGTCTTGGCACTGGGATAATCCAGCTGCCAGGAGTCTATGGTGTGTACATATGTTTTTATAAGAGTTTATAAGTTAGAGTGGAAGTTCTACGCCCAGAGGAGATAGATCTTTAAATATCACTTATGAAACAGCCATATAGGAAAAAAAATACCCAAAAAACTATGATGTTTTATGTTACCTCAGAGTAAGTCAAGCCACAAGGAGCCTTAGAGGGAACAGTCTCTGATAGTTCCTTCCCTGGTGATCATATGGGTTTCAAGAATACAAAATACTCATTAAATACATTTGAATCTTTTCAAGTTAAATTAAGGTGCATTTTTCTTGGTGAAGGACTCTTTCAGCCTGGTCTGCAGATGTCAGCAATGGGGGCTTGAAGGTGTCAGAATTCTGCCTTCCACCATGACAAGTTCATTACTGCTTGTGAATGATGTTCATAGAATGATAGAATCATAGAATCAGCAGGTTGAAAGAGACCCACTGGATCATCAAGTCCAACCGTTCCTATCAAACACTAAACCATGTACCTCAGGACCTCATCTACTCGTGCCTTAAACACCTCCAGGGAAGGTGGATCAACCACCTCCCTGGGCAGCCTCTGACACTGCCAAAGTTTTCCTGGGAAAAACTTCCTCCGAATGTCCAGCTTGACCCTCCCCTGGTGGAGCTTGAAGCCATTCCCTCTCGTCTTGTCCCCTGTCACTAGGGAGAAGAGCCCAGTTCCCTCCTCTCTACAACCTCCTTTCAGGTAGTTGGAGAGAGCAATGAGGTCTCCCCTCAGCCTCCTCTTCTCCAGGCTAAACACCCCCAGCTCTCTTAGCTGTTCCTCATAAGGCCTGTTCTCCAGCCCCTTCACCAGCTTTGTTGCTCTTCTCTGGACTCGCTCCAGAGCCTCAACATCCTTCTTGTGGTGAGGGGCCCAGAACTGAACACAGGATTCGAGGAGCGGTCTTAAACTGAGATCTTCTGCATTAAATGCAAATGCCAAGAAGCCATGGCTTATTTAATGGAGTTAAAGGTCCAATCCAGGTAGCTGCCAGCAGTCCCAGGTGCCCAGCTTTTCCAGTAACAAATGCCATTGAAAAAAAGGCATAAAACTCATTCATGCTACAGCAAAGCAAACCGAGTTAATCATTCACAGTCTCAAAGAAGGATAAGAGTTACAGTGCTTGATTGATGATAAACCATAATAAATATTCTTGAAACACCATCCCTTGTGTTCAGAATTGCCTCTTTAAATACCAGATAATTGTCAAATCAGTGCCATAGGTAGGGCAGCAGAAGGATATGCTGCTGACCGTCAGTTCAGTCCTAGCTGACTGCAACCAGAAGCAGAACATGGTTTCAAACTGTCTTCCCAGTTTCAGAATTGCCTCCAACACAGCAGCACGAGGCTTCCCTGTGCTGCCAGCAACAACATCCCTTTTCCACCTCCGGAGGCATCAACATAAGAGGAAGCTGAGCACAAAACAGCTGATGGATCTGCCTGTGAGACTGGAGAGAGGGTTGGTCTGAGTTACTATGTCCAATTATGCTTTTAACAGATTCTTTCTTCTGGGTAAAGACCACACGTGAAATTCAGAAGGTTATGCAAAAGTTGATGGGCAGGATCTAACAGCTGGTAATAAGTAGGGGAATGTGGAATGTGATTCATAAAAGCTCTGCTTGATCTTAGGCCCTTGAGATAACCTAGAGGACAAAGGTTCCAGGTCAACCTCAAATCTCCTTACACACCTTTTGTTTCTGATCAAGAATATTCCCACATCTTCACAATTCAAGGCCATTTGAGTTGTGGAAAACAGGCAACTCTGTCCCTGGTTCTCCAGCTCGTGACAATCTGCAGTCATTACAGCACTGATCCTGGAAGTGAGACCACTCAGTACTTGCATCCTAAGCAAAATCCCAGATTCACAGGAGAGATGGAAAACCCTTCCACCAAGAAAACTTCCTAGACTGATGGTCAGACCTTTGGCTGGGGAGAGGTTTAGACATTTTTTAATTGAGAAGTGTCTGGAGGTCTAGGGCACTCGGCTTCTCCAGTCAGTCACTGATCTAACTGGGGTCTCCTGGAGAGGACACGAGGAGGAGCCCAGTTCAGCAGAGAAAGGCATAAGTTGAGCGAAGTATGGCAGATAGACGTTTAGTGTTCAAATCCACATCTCAGTGTCATCTCCATGCAGCCCTGAATCTGGCTTACACAGAACACTCACAGTGTCCCCATCTGGGCATCTTCTACAGACCAGGCTCTATATCTGGACACTGAGTGTCATCAGTCCCATATGAGGTATCTCTATTTCACTTAGGGACAAAGATGCTAAAGAAGCCTCAGGTTTTCCACCCCTATTTAGGCAGCACAGCACTGAACCTCGTAATAACTAGTGCCTTCTGGAGGACCAGAGCCAAGACCCACAGTCAAATCAGGGAATTTCCCTTCCACGTGCTATAGACTCCACTATCATCCTTCTTTCCACTCACTCAAGCTATGGAAGGCTTTTTCCACTTGCTGGGTGTAGAAATTAATTTAAACCTTTGACTGAGAGCTGCACAGTGTGGAATGATCCAAATAAATTACCTCCCTGGTGCCAGCCACATATGGCTTCTCCTAAGGCCAGGAGAGTAGAGGACACCAACATCAACAGGACCTGCCTTACACTCTTTCCCTAGTGGAAGCTACCTGAGGGCAGGTTTGAAGGACACACCAGAGCATATAAGATAATGTCCTGTGCTGCTATCAAGGTGTTCTGCAGAAATGCAGCTACAGAGTTATTGACTCAAGTGAGCAGGCTCTCAGTCCCTGGAGGTGTTTAAAAGTTGGGTAGATGAACTACTTAGGGATATGTTTTAGTAGTAGACAGGTACGGTTGGCTTGATGATCTCAAAGGTCTTTTCCAGCCTAGTGATGCTATAATTCAGTGACTCAAGGAGGACTGGACACCTCTGATGGGAAGCAAATATCTGTCCTTCATTGCCAGGTCTCCAGGCCCTGCTGCTCCTTCTCCTCTCTGGGTGACAAGTGCTACTCCAACCTGCAGACAAGGTGTACATATCAAAACATGCACACCCCACATTAACATTATCAACAACATGTAAACCACACTCTAGAGGCTAATTGCTAAAGTTCAAAGGTGACATAGAGTGAGCAGACCTTGGAGAAAGCCTCAGAGGTAGAGGTGTCGTTCCAGCTCACTTACTTTCTCCCACTCTCTGCTGCCTCTAACCTTGAGAGGGCAAATCAACCACGATTCAGACAGTGAGGCACCAGGCATCCAGCATGTCAAACCACAAAGCCAGGGTTGAAGATCTTCACAAAGGAGAATTGTTTTTCTGTTTTTGAAATATATACAAATATCTGCCCTGTTGGACTAAGGCTCCAGGTTTCTAACTGGAAAATGGGATCCATCTCCAAGACCAGGATGTGGCAATTGGTGTCACAACTTGGATTTGACATCTTCCTGAAGTCCACAGCTCCTAGAGTCATGGTGTGGTGAGGGACTAGGTTCTCTTCACAAAGATTAAAGCATGGCCCTCACCTCTCTGCTGGAAAGCGTGCTTCAAACATGACATTTTCTGGCTCAACATCAAAAAAGCAATTAAAAAAGACCCACACTGACATTCTTTTGTACAGCCAGATGGCAAAGTCAATGTTGTACTGAAGTCATTTTCATATAGATTCGTCATCCTTTGACTTTCTGAACCTAGTGAAGAAGTACTCCATGAACCCCTCATGGGATGTGACCTATAAAATAACAGCTGAACTGTGTACTTCTTAGTACCTAAATCTTTGGCAGCATCCTTTACCTAAGCAGACTGCACTTCTTTTTTTCCCATTTTTCATACCTTTCCTCAGGCTTTGTGCCTGTGTATCACAGAGTCATGGTCTTAGAAACTCTCCAATTGCCCTCACCACAGCTCACCAGTTCATGTCTCAGCTAGAGTTGAGGAGAAAGATGAAAAGAGGATGGTGCAAAGGCCTCAGTTGCTCTGGCTCCTCCTTTGACAAGGGAAAGCGTGGTCAGAGCACACCAAGAAACCCATCATCTCCAGGTAAAGCAAGGTCATAGAATCATAGAATCACCATGTTGGAAGACACCCACCAGATCATTGAGTCCAACCATTCCTATCAATCTCTAAACCATGTCCCTTAGCACCTCATCCACCTGCACCTTAAACACCTCCAGGGAAGGTAAATCAACCCCCTGCCTGGGCAGTATCTGACAGTGTCTAATGAGCCTTTCTGTGGAGAAATTTTTCCTTATGTCGAGCCTGAACCTCCCCTGGTGGAGCTTGAGGTCATTCCCTCTCGTCCTGTCCCCTGTCACTTGGGAGAAGAGGCCAGAATCCTCCTCTCCACAACCTCCTTTCAGGTAGTTATAGAGAGCAATGAGATCTCCCCTCAGCCTCCTCTTCTCCAGGATAAACACCCCCAGCTCTCTCAGACGTTCCTCATAAGACCTGTTCTCCAGTCCCTTCAACAGCTTCGTTGCTCTTGTCTGGACTCGCTCCACAGCCTCAACATCCTTCTTGTGGTGAGGTCCATGTGAAGCAGCACACCTTAACGTACACTGCAGACTGCCATGTCTGGCCTAGGGGTTACTGCGTTCCCACAGCAACAGAGGGCTATTTCCTCTCTATTTAGGATGTGTATAAGTGCTTGGAATGTGCTTATCATCTTTTATATCAGGCTTTTACACATCGTACAACACCTTGGGAAGAAAAAAGTCCTCAAGGGTCAGGATCTGACTATCCAGCCATTCTCTTACAATGCACATCCCTCTTTCTAAGGGTTCTGTCACACCCATCTCTCCTGTGCATGCACCATCCCATAGCAGATGCTCTTCCAGGGTGACATACTCATGCCCCTCTGTCAAGAGCCAAGAGGGATGATTGTTTGCCACTTCACTCCATCATCTCAAAAATTTCGACTTCATTCTCACCAGTCTTTGCAATGACATCTGAGAGATTGTCAGGTTGTAAGGACCCATTTGAACCATCTAGCTTGACCTCTTGTATACCTAAAGCTTGAGAACTCACCCTGTTCTCTATCACAGCTGTTTCAGTGCCCTGTACTGGACATGACACTTGTCACTCTTCAAGGAGACTTAGGTCAAGTCTCCTTCATATATCTCTGAGAGAAGCCCATGTCTTCAAGGTTCATGTTGACAACCTGGAGTGGCTATAGTTGTGGCATGAGGTCCCTTTCCACCCAGCAGGTCATATCACATGGAGCTGGCACAGCTACTTGCAGACTTGGTGCCACCTTCCCCTGACTGCTCAGAGGACACCTTCATGACATGCTTCATGACTCTTCCTCAGAGCATCCCTCTGAAGCTACATTCAGCTCTTTTATACCAGCTATGTCTGTGCTGTCGGATACATCAGGTCAGCTCTCTGAAGCAAAGCAGATGTGGTTCTGGTGACAATGTGCTCTGGGGATGATGTGCTCCGGGGACGGCTCCCCATAGGCAGCATGGTTTGGGCTGTTCTCCATCCCAACCTCTCCCGGGAGACTGGGTGCCTACAACTGTCCCCCATGCCCTCCCACTGGGTTCTAAAACACACAGCAACACACAGCATGTCCTCAGCATTGTGCTACAAGGCACAATGACACACTGCGCCAAGGCCATCGTTTTGACCTGAAAAACCACTATAAAACCAATATTATTAAAAAAAAAAAAAAAAAAAAGCTAAGATAGCTGCCCAGACACAGGCACTGCACCCTGAGGAACCCCCTGAGCAGAGGAACATGAGCTGCTCATCCCTACAGGGCCAGGAGATGAGAATCTGCCTTCGGGGTGGGTGCCCTTAGCAACATGGATGTAGACACTGTGACAAGTTCACTTCGTTGCTTATCCCGTAAGCATGAGCTGACATTGAGCTGCCCTTTCCTGCTGCTTCTCTCTCTGTCATTGTTCCACATCTATCTTGACATCTCTCACCCATCCCTTTTCTTGCCCTGGTGTCCTCTCTTTGGCTTAAATCTAAAACCTCATCTGCTGAGGAAAGCAAAATAGAAGAGAAAGAAAAGCAGAGAAGAAAAAGTGAAAGAATTAAAAAAAAAGGACATAATCATCACATATTTATATCAGTAAAAAGTGGACAGATACAGAAATGGGAAGGAAAAGCAGAGCAGGGAACCACAGCCATGGGATGGGGACAGGGGAAGATGTGCAGAGAAAGTGTGGAAAACTTTAGTGAGAGAAATGAGGAAAAGGAAGAGGAAAGGAAATGGGGAAAAAGAAGAGGAAAGGAAAAGGCCAGTCTAGCTGGGGGAAGGCAGTCGTCCCTCAGGGATGCAGGGGAGCAATCAGGGCAGCACCACACAGCTTGGAAAATGGGATGGTGTGGAACGGATCTCACTCCCCTGCCCACAGCAGGCACCCAGCTAACACAACACCAGCAGCAGGTGCCCAGGTGGGCCCAGAAACACAGTGAGGTCTGAAGTATTCCTACAGGGTAGCCCAGCTTGGAGAGCGTGACAGCAGCTGGCCGCACACCAGACAGGACCTTTCAGCAGGACATTTACCCTGTTAACTCAGACAGCTTCAGCCCGACTGACCCGGACTGGTTGATTCCTTCATTGTTCACACTTTCCATTTGCTTTATCGGTCACTGATTTTGCCAGTCTCCTTCACATCCTGCCCCTCCGAGTGCCTCTGCAGCATGTCTAGAAGAGAAGTGCAGGGTCATTTCTGCTCTATCAGTCATTTCAACACCTTCTCCTAGCAAGCTTCCCCAGGGAGGCAGTGCCAGTGCGGGGCTGCACAGCTCCAGCACAGCTAAGAGAGATGCCCAAGGATATTTCAGAGGCCGCACACCACATGTCCTTGCTTGGTCTTGGTGTCAGCTCTGTAGTACCTGGTGTCTATAGGGGCTGACTTCTTACCTGCACCACAGCTGAGGCAAGAACAGCAGCACAGCTCCCTGATCCCATCTCTGCTCAGGACTCTGCACCTTGCAGGCTGACAGTGGTAGAGCCTTTCCCACATAACAATACCTCACGAAAGGCAGAGAGCTACTGTGCTTGGAATCCTAGAACAACCAGGTTGGAAGAGACCCACTGGATCATCAAGTCCAACCATTCCTCTCAAACACTAAGCCATGTCCCTCAGCACCTCGTCCACCCGTTCCTTAAACCCCTCCAGGGCAGGTGAATCAACCACCTCCCTGGGCAGCCTGTTCCAATGCCTAATGATCCTTTCTGTGAAAATTTTTTCCTAATGTCCAGCCTAAATCTCCCCTGGTGGAGCTTGAGGTCATTCCCTCTCATCCTGTCCCCTGTCACTTGGGAGAAGACTCCAGCTCCCTCCTCTCCATAAACTCCTTTCAGGTAGCTGGAGAGAGCAATGAGATCTCCCCTCAGCCTCCTCTTCTCCAGGCTAAACACCCCCAGCTCTCTCAGCTGTTCCTCATAAGGCCTGTTCTCCAGCCCCTTCACCAGCTTCATTGTTTCAATGACTGAAGAAACCATGTTTTTAAATTAAGACTCCATACCTTAGCTTTAACTATGACTGGGAATCGGTGCTGGTTAACATCCTTGTTGCAGACATGGACAGTGGGATTGAGGACACCCTCAGCAAGTTTGCTGACACCAAGCTGTGTGGCAGGGTTGACATACTGGATGGAAGAAATGCTACTCAGAGGTAGAGGATGCCATCCAGAGTGCCAAGATGGAGAGGTGGAGCTGTGTTAACCTCATAGAATCATAGAACAACTAGGTTGGAAGAGACCCACCAGATCATCGAGTCCAACCATTCCTATCAAACACTAAACCATGTCCCTCAGGACCTCGTCCACCCGTGCCTTAAACACCTCCAGGGAAGGTGAACTTCAACAAGGCTAAATGCAAGGCCCTGCACCTGGGTCAGGGCAATCCCCGTCACAAATACATTTGGGGCAGAAAAATGGATTGGAAGCAGCTCTGAAAAGAATGACTTAGAGTGCTGGTGGATGAGAAGTCCCACATGAGCCAGCAATGTGCTCTCACAACCCAGAAACCTGTCCTGGGATGCATGCAAAGAAGTGTGGCCAGTAGGGTGAGGAAGAGGATTCTGCTCCTCTGCTCTGCTCTGCTGAGAACTCACCTGGAGCTCTGTGTTTAGTTCTGGAATCCTCAGCACAGGAAGTTGGCTAAGCAAATTCCTCAGGTGCAGCAGCAATTGGTCTCTCTTTATTAATTGGATGAAAATTGCTTCTGGAATTTTGTTTCTTGACAGAACAAGAGGGAATGGCCTCAAGCTCTGCCAGGGGAGGTTCAGGCTGGACATTAGGAAAAATATTTTTCACAGAAAAAGCAGAGGCTTCTCAGGGAGGGGGTTGAGTCACCTTTCCTGGAGGTGTTTAAGGCATATGCAGACAAGGTGCTGAGGGACATGGGTTAGTGTTTGATAGGAATGATTGGACTCAATGATCCAGTGCATCTTTTCCAACCTGGTGATTCTGTGATTCTGTGACATGGGTATGTTGGAGCAAGTCCAGAGGAGCTCACAGAGATGATCCGAGGGCTGAAGCACCTCCCATATGAGGACAGGATAAGAAAGTTGTAGTTGTGCAGCCTGGAGAAGAGAAGGGTACAGGGAGATCTTAAAGCAGCTTCCAGCACTGAAAGGGGCTCCAGGAAAGCTGAGGAGGGTCTCTTGATCAGGGAGTGTAGGGATAGGATGAGGGGGAATGGTTTTGAGTTGGAAGAGATGAGATTGAGATGAGATCTTAGAAATAAATGTTTTGCTTTGAGGGTGGGGAGGCCCTGGCCCAGGCTCCCCAGAGCAGTGGAGGTTGCCCCATACCTGGAGGGGTTCAAGGCCGCCCCATCCCTGGAGGGGTTCAAGGCCAGGTTGGATGGGGCTTGGAGCAACCAGATCCCATGGGACAGCAGAGAGGTGGAAATGGATGGGATTTAAGGAAATTTGCAACCTAAAACGTTCTATGACTCTACGACATGTGCACATCTCCACACCACTCTCCAGAGACTTGAAGCAGAAACCACCTCTCGCACAACTCTGACCGCTTTACCTGGGAGAGGAACGCTTCGCTAATTAGCCTGGCATGCACAAGGCTGCATCGCGGGCAGGTTTGGCGCTGGGGCTGATCCCAGTACCAAGGAGCTGCTGGGAAGGCGAGCCCCACCCTTCAGACTGGGATAATATTTTGCTAATGCCTTGCAGTGGTTGGCTTTTGTTTTGCTGAGCTGTTGCTATGCACCTGAGGCTCCGCAAGGGAAGTCGGCTCTCCAGAGGAAACAACACCGGCAAAAAGTCACCAAATCATTGTTCTGGCTGCTTTCTGTGTCATGAACAAATACATGAATCTGCACTTGTTTATCAGGCGGCACAAGGGCAGGATTTTGCCGGTTATCCGCAGAGGTGATTTGTCTGTTGGACCTGCTTGTCTCAGTGGCAGCACTGCTCCCCAAAAACAAAACCAGGAAAAGACTAAGTGTTCCCATACAACTTCCAGCACAGTCGGCGCCCTCCTCGAAAGCTCCATTTTAAACAAGAATTGGGAGAGGGAAAAAACAATTAGCACTAGTGACTTTATTAAAAAAAAAAAGACAATTTTCCCATTAATCAGAGTCTTATCAGCAACAAGGTGATATAGAGCCAGGGTTTAATTGGAACGGAGCAAATGTGTTTGTGCTGGTGTGGAGAGCCTTGTCTATGTGAGCAGGAATGTGGCCTGCATCCTGTTTTCTTTACCGATGGGGGAGGAATCCGCTCCACGATTCCTTGAAAGGCTGCAGCGTGTTTTCCACCAGCTCCATGCTGGGTTTGTGAATTGGGTTCCTGCTTCTGGAGAGCAGCTTTGTGCTCAAAGGGATCCCAAAACACCATCTGTGTTTAGGAGGAAAAGAACTGTCATCCTTCCATCACTTGCGGCAGGTGCCTCGGCTCCTGGCGTGCGCCATCCCTTTGTGTTCCATCCAATTCCTCCACTGACAGTGGATAGAAGGACAATTCCCAAAGATGGGAGCTCCCTGTGTTGGTTTACTTGCTGCCCACTGACCCCGTTATTCACTTATGCCTTTGCAAAGAGAAAGAGAAGCAAAACTTGAATTGTAACTGGTGTGGGGGTCAGAGAGAAAGCCCAATGTGGGATGTGCTCCATCCTGCCTGAGGAGAGCAGTTTCCTGGGGATGCTGAGTACCCTCAGCTCTCAGGGAGTTGAAGAGAAGGCAGCAAGAATAGGAGGATTCACCAGCCCCTCTGCTCTTCTTACCCCTGGGCTACCCTTGAAGGGCAGTCAACCGTTGCCTTTTTTGTGACAAATAGGAATAGTGTCCAGCCTCTGTCAGCCCCGTCCCTAGCACCAGGACGGGGCTCTGATCCAGCCAGGGGTGCTTTCTGCTTCAAAGTGTCTATTCCCCTTTAGCACAGCACTGACTAACTCGTTCCATGGTTCTGGGTTGGGTGCTTCGGTGAACTTTCACCCTGTTTCAATACCATGGCATTAAATATTATACTATATTTGACACCAGAATACATAAAATTTACAAACACCTATTCTCCTGTTCCCAGCCTCAGCCTCTCAAAAAGGGAATCACAGTCATAGGATCATAGAATCATGAAACGGTTTGGGTCAGAAGGGACCTCAAAGCCCATCCAGTCCTACCCACTGCCATGAACAGGGACACCTCCCATGGGATCAGGGGCTCGAAGCCCCATCCAACCTGCCCTTGAACTCCTCCAGGGATGGGGCAGCCACCCCTGCTCTGGGCAACCTGGGCCAGGGCCTCCCCACCCTCACAGTAAAACATTTCTCCCTAAGATCTCACCTCAATCTTCCCTCTTTCAGCTTAAAAACATTCCCCCTCATCCTATCCTTGCTCTCCCTGATCAAGAGCCATGGTTCCCTCCTGCTTTTTGTTTTGAAGTTACTGCTGAATGAAAAGCCTCGGCCCAAATTGAGCAGCTTTTTCTGCACCAAAACTCCAGTCAGCTTGGATGGAGATGTCACCTGCCTGAACCAGGACTGTCCTTGGAGCACTGGTCACACAAATACAAAGTTCAGCTTTCCTAGGCAGCAGCGGGAATGTCACCCAAGAGCAAGTTTGCAGAAGTGTGGCAAATTCAGCCAGCATCACAGCCCAGCATAATTAAGCAGCATTCTTATTCACGTCATCTCCTGGCTTTGGTATAGGTTTTATGATAGTCATTACAAAGACAGATATTACTTTTGGATTGACTCACTTGATGGGTTGATCAGCACTTTATTGTAGCCTCCAGTTATAGCACTTTTTATGGCATCCAGAAGAACTTAACCATTAGCACACTATTAGGAGGAACACCAGCAGCTGATTAAGTTGCTGAAGGTCAAAGACATTTTTCTTAATTGCTCCATGTGTGCTCCCTCCTCTTCCCCCTCCAACAGAGCTGGAGGGAGATTATTCTGTTTTAATAATAAAGTCACAGAGGCATACCTTGTATTTGCCACCAAACCTCCAGGGAGAAGGTTATTCACCATTTAAGACCTTGCCTAAACTCTTACGGTCTCACTGCTGAAATGAAGTCCTGGAGATCTGCATGGCATGTGTTGGAAACTATGGCAAAAAAAAAGCCATCAGGGTAGTTTATTGACTTGATAAATGCATATTGCAAACAACGTGCTGTTAGGGTCATGATAAAATTAATGTGTGGACATGCTGAAGGGAGGTCTCTGTCTTTCATAGAATCATAGAATCATAGAACAACCAGGTTGGAAGGGACCCATTGGATCTTCTAGTCCAACCATTCCTATCTAACACTAAACCAAGTCCCTCAAGACCTCATCCACCAGTCCCTTAAACACCTCCAGGGAAGGTGAATCAACCACCTCCCTGGGCAGCCTATTCCAATGATCAATGACCCTCTGTGTGAAGAACTTCGTCCTAATCTCCAGCCTAAATCTCCCCTGGCGGAGCTTGAGGCCATTCCCTCTTGTCCTGTCCCCTGTCCCTTGGGAGAAGAGCCCAGCTCCCTCCTCTCTACAACCTCCCTTCTGGTAGTTGTAGAGAGTAATGAGGTCTCCTCTCAGCCTCCTCTTCTCCAGGCTAAACAACCCCTTTTCTCATCTTTGGGGTGAAAGGGAAGACCATTTTTCGTGGCCAGCAGGTCAAGGGAGGTGATTCTGCCCCTCTGTTCCTCTCCTGTGAGACTTCATCTGGGGCATCGTGTCCTTTTCTGGAATCCTCAATGTAAGAAGGATATGGAACTGTTGGAGCAGGTCCAGAGGAGGCTACAAGGATGATCCAAGGGCTGGAGCACCTTCCATATGAGAACAGGCTGAGAGAGTTGGGGTTGTTCAGCCTGGAGAAGAGAAGGCTCAGAGGAGATCTTATAGTGACCTTCCAACACCTGAAGGGGCTACAAGAAAGCTGGGGAGAGACTGTTCACAAAGGCTTGTGGTGATAGGATGAGGGGCAATGAGTGTAAACTGGAGAGGGGCAGTTTTAGGCTAGATATAAGGAAGAATTTTGGATGGTGCCTTGAGTAGCCTGGTCTGATGGGATGTCCCTGCCCATGGCAGGGGCTTGGAAATAGATGATCTTTTAAGTCCCTTCCAATCCAAACTATTCTATGATTTTCTAGCCACTGATAGACTCTCATTACTCCTGGGTACATTGCCAGAACACCCTCATCACAGATGAGATTCCAGAGTTCCTGAAAGTCTTTCTGGTCAGCCTTGTCATTCTTGCCTTTGGAATGCAGCACTTCAGGTGTTTTCCCATTAATTCACAATGGAAAACTGCTCAGAAAGGTGCTCATAACCTGTCGTGCAGGCTGCACCAACCACGCACTGAGCTGTACTTCCAGCATACTCCAAATTCACTGCAGGGATGACGATTCCTGGCACAGACTCTTTAACTGAGCCAGTGGCATTTTCCCTCCTGTTCACCAGCACAAATGGGGAACAAGAGTTAGTTTAAATAGTTAGCAGACATAGCAGACAAGCAGTTTCCCCTCTGTGTTCCTTGTCTTAGCAGTGTGCACTACCTGGGATCTCCTCACCGTTAGCCTAGGAAAGCAACCACCAGCCTTGTGCTCCTGGAGAGCGTCCAAAACTTCTGATGGGACACAACTCTGCTGACTGCTTATGTGATTGAGAGTTCAACTTGAGACCTAGTGCCCATAGAACAGATTTCGGTGTTTTATACTTCAGTATTGCCTGGATCGGATAAGACAGGCTGTGGTTGGTTACCGTGATGCCTTGATATCCAGAGAGCCTATGGCTTTCCTTGCCACATACCTATGAGATCCTGAAGACATGGGGTGCAGCTGACCACAGAGAGCTCACCAGCCTGAGGCAGAAGCTTTGAAATGTGGTGCTATAATTCGTTCTAGATTCCCTTGTTCCTAATTCCAGGTGGCTCAGAATAACTAACCTTAAACACAGAGGTTTAATCAAGCCCTCTCCTTCCCTGATTAGAACCACTCATTGATACATGTAGTATCCTGCAGGGTAAGAGACAAACCACAGAGTTACACCCTGTGCCTGTTCCCCTCACCACAAGAAGGATGTTGAGGCTCTGGAGCGAGTCCAGAGAAGACCAACAAAGCTGGTGAAGGGGCTGGAGAACAGGCCTTATGAGGAACAGCTGAGAGAGCTGGAGGTGTTTATCCTGGAGAAGAGGAGGCTGAGGGGAGACCTCATTGATCTCTACAACTACCTGAAAGGAGGTTGTGGAGAGGAGGGAGCTGGGCTCTTCTCCCAAGGGACAGGGGACAGGACAAGAGGGAATGGCCTCAAGCTCCACCAGGGGAGGTTTAGACTGGAGATTAGGAGGAAGTTTTTCACAGAAAGGGTCATTGGGCACTGGCAGAGGCTGCCCAGGGAGGTGGTTGATTCACCTTCCCTGGAGGTGTTTAAGGCACAGGTAGACAAGGTGCTGAGGGACATGGTTTAGTGTTTGATAGGAATGGTTGGACTTGATGATCTGGTGGGTCTCTTCCAACCTGGTGATTCTATGATTCTATGATTCTATGCTGAGATGATTGGAGAAACTCTTTGTGGTGGAGGGCACTGAGAGGATTCCATTCCACCACATAATTCTAAGCTTAGTGTTACAGCACAAGTGCTCACAGGAGGTGTTTCCCAGAGAGACCTTTGGCAGAATATCTGTCTCGGTGCCTTTTAGCTTCATCCTTAGTCACATGCAGGAGTAAACGATTTCTGAAATAGATTGCCTGGAGAAGGCTCTGTGGAGATCTTAGAGCAGCTTCCAGTACTGAAAGGGGCTCCAGGAAAGATGGGGAGGGACTGTTGATCAGGGAGTGAAGGGAGAGGATGAGGGGGAACAGTTTTCAGCTGCAAGAGGAAAGATTGAGGTGAGATGTTAGGAATAAATGTTTTGCTGTGAGGGTGGGGAGGCCCTGGCCCAGGTTGCCCAGAGCAGGGGTGGCTGCCCCATCCCTGGAGGGGTTCAAGGCCAGGTTGGATGGGGCTTGGAGCCCCTGATGCAGTGAGAGGTGTCCCTGCCCATGGCAGGGGTGGGACTGGATGGGCTTTAAGGTCCCTTCTGACCAAAACCATTCTATGGTTCTGTGATGCTATGAATCCTAGAGATAGAGATGTAGCTGCTAGAGGGGTCACCAGTACAACCTGGAGAGTCTATACTGCAGGACTATATTCAGCTTCCACAGAGTCACTGACTTTGTATCTCAGTCCAGAAGTGCCGAAATCAAAGGCTCAGGGACCAGCTGCTGACCTATAGCAAAGCACAACCCTGCACCCATTACTCAGTGTCCCTTCCCCTCCTGTTGCACTCTAGGTTTTATTTCATAAGGTCCAGCTCTTCTGCAGGGCAATCCAGACCAAAAGAGTGCAGGCAGGAAAAACTTAGAGCAAAGTAGATCTCTGCCACGGACAGCTTCCTCCTTCCATGGAAGCACCAAAGACTTGACCTTGAAAAGGCATCCACAGAGATAGTCCTCACTTGAAGAATACTTCTAAGTGAAGCCCTGGCAGAGGCTGCCGAGGATAGTGGTGGAATCATCATCCTTGGAGGTATTCTAAAAAAATGTAAATGTGGTACTTTGGGACATGGTTTAGTATTTGTATTGATGTTGTGTTGATGGTGGACTTGATGAGGTCTCGTAGAGGTCTTTTCAAGCCTTACTGATTTTATGATTCTATTTGATGTCAACACATCTTCTCCTGAGCAGAACCCATCTGTTCAACAAATATGAGATGTGAACAAAGTCCCATAAAAAAAAATTGATGCCTCACCTGATGAGGACGGAACTGTCCCTTGTTGCAGAAGAAATGTCGGCTGCCTGTGGGCCACCTAGAAAGGGCTCTTCTTCAGGAGCTCCTGCTGCGGAAAACATACCAGTCACATGCAAGGCAGAAGAGCTCTGTTTTTTCCAGGAATTAACACTCATATATAGAACTCCTCAGTCAAAAATTTCTGTCTTAGGAATGGTATCCTATCATTTATACTTAGACCTCGCTTTGGAAGTTGCCTATTTTCCTGGGTTTCCCTCTCAAATGATGTTTTGTTTTTCTGTTCTTTCCTGTTATGTGTGAGAATTTATAAAATAGGCCTCCTTCAACCTACTTCAGCTGAATTCAATAACCTCAGAATAAGCACAGTCCTCTCTTCTCCCTTTTCACCCTAATTAAGATGCTCTTAAGCATCTTCCTTTTCTTCTTCTCTCAGATGATACCTAATTAGCTCTTGTAATTAAAACTATACCCAAAGGGCTGGGCTTTGCACAGATATTGGTGTTGTTCCAGGCAACACCATGGGGTTATTGCAAGGCTCAGGTGGATCCTCAGCGCTTGGTGAGGGGCCAGATTCTAGCAAGGGTGTCTTCTGAGGTGTTGTGACCAGGGCTTTGGTGGGAGTTCTCTGGATGTCTGTCCTGTGGTGTTTTAAAACTGGTTTTCCACATATGTTGACTTCCAGCATTTCCTTCTATAGTAATGGTGAGTCCAAGGTTTCCCTAGGTGAGTGTGGGTAGTGTGACCTGGATGGATTTCCATCATTCAGACCTGTGAAAAATTTTCCTCTTTTCATTGATTCCAGTAGAGAAAAATACAAAAAAACTCCACCCAAACCCTAAACAACACACCCACTATGGATTGGTTCAAGTTTTCACCTTCCCTGGAGGTGTTTAAGGGATGGGTGGACGAGATGCTGAGGGACATGGTTTAGTGTTTGATAGGAATGGTTGGACCCGATGATCCGGTGGGTCTCTTCCAACCTGGTGATTCTATGATTCTATGATTCTCTCTCCCTGTTTGGATATCTTGCTTCAGGCCCACACACTGTAGAACTCGAGAGCATTCCATTTGGTCCCTCCTCCAGCAAATGTGATGCTCTTTGTGCTGTTACTCTTGAGCTGCACAAGCAGGGATGCTTTGTTCTCTGAGACCAAAGGATGACTGAGTTCTCCCGTGACTCAAAAAACACAAATAAAATGTTGGGTCCAAGGCTCAATAGACAATCCCGATGATGGGGAGACCCTCCTTGGGAAACGTGTGCATTTCCAGCAGCCCTTAGCTCCCTCGTTCCCACCACCTGAAAACAGTTCAAGCAGGACAACCCTTTCTGTGAAAAACTTCGTCCTGATGTCAAGCCTAAATCTCCCCTGGTGGAGCTTGAGGCCATTCCCTCTCGTCCTGTCCCCTGTCACTTGGGAGAAGAGCCCAGCTCCCTCCTCTCCACAACCACCTTTCAGGTAGTTGTAGAGAGCAATGAGCTCTCCCCTCAGCCTCCTCTTCTCCAGGCTAAACACCTCCAGCTCTTTATCATGGACCTTTATCATTAAAGTCAGAAACTATTACTTATTGTCACAGAAACCTCTGAACAGATCTGATTTTCACACGAGGTTACAGGGTGGAGGCTCAGCCATGGGAGCTGCAGCTCAGCCAAGAAAGCTGGGCAGTCAGAAAGGATGGGGCTGTAGCTCTGAACTACTGTTCCCAGAAAGCCATGGAAACCAGGAAGAAGCGTGATGGTTTCTGGGCATGCAGCAAGCGTTGCACTAGCTGTTAAATTAATGCTGCTTTTTCATTCCCTTCTCACAGCTGCGCCATGAAATTCACTGAGTTAACTACACCAATATAGTTGATGGTGAGGTAGTCATGCAAAGATGATCATTGAATGGATGATGGCTTTTAACTGTATTTAAAAAAAAAAAAAAAAAACCAAATAAACCCCAGAAGAATTAAAAACAATCCACAAAACTCAGCTCTGGAAGTTGGTGAGCACAGGAGAGGATGCTCTTTGCAGAGGTTGTCATAGAATCGTAGAATCACCAGGTTGGAAGAGACCCACCAGATCATCGAGTCCAACCATTCCCACCAATCACTAAATCATTTTCTTCAGCACTTCATCCATCCTCACCTTAAATACCTCCAGGGAAGGTGAATCAACCCCCTCCCTGGGTAGCCTGTTCCAGTCCCTGCAATCCTGACACCCACAGTTACAGAGATGCTAAATGGATTTGAGGCAAAGGGCCATGGGAAAATGTGCATCAGAAGAAGTGGGATCAGCAGGTGATGGAGGGGATTCTTCCCCTCCGCTTTCCTCTGCTGAGACCCCACCTGGAGCCCTGTATTCGGTTCTGGAGTCCTCAGCACAGGAAGGACATGGAGCTGTTGGAGTGAGGTCAGAGGAGCCCACAGAGATGATTTGAGGACTGGAGAGTCTCCTATATAAGGACAGGGTGAAAGAAACAGCGTTGATCATCTTGGAGAAGTCAGCGGGGAGACCTTAGAGCAGCTTGCAGTACTGAAAGGGGCTACAGGAAAGCTGGGGAGGGGATGAGAGAGAATGGGTTTAACCTGAAAGAGAGGAGATTAAGATCTCATCTTAGTCAGAAATGTTTTGCTGTGAGGGTGGGGAGGCCCTGACCCAGGTTGCCCAGAGTAGTGGTGGCTGCCCCATCCCTGGAGGGGTTCAAGGACAGGTTGGATGGGGCTTGGAGCCCCTGATCCAGTGGGAGGTGTCCCTGCCCATGGCAGGGGTGGGACTGGATGGGCTTGTAAGTCCCTTCCAATCCAAACCATTCCCAAATCATTCCCTGATTATCAAGATCCCTTGGCACAAGGTTTCAAACTGCTCTCAGCGTGCCCAGGCCTAGGCATAATGAGATGAGAGTAATTTCACATCTGTGTTCCCGTAGAAATCTAGAAAGGATCAAGAAGCTTGTTTCAAGTTAAGGAATGTTTAAGTCAGTTCAATGTATTCACTGTGAGCTGAAACTTGCTCCGAACCATTCACCAGCCAACACAGCCTCCCCATCCCCACCCAGCTCTGCTGTCCCTCTCCCTTTCACAGTGCTCTTGACCACCTGCATTTCTTTCATCTCATGCACCTCCCCCCAGCCATCAAATAAGGAAGAAAAACCAATATTGACTTTTGTCATTATTTATTACAAATTAAATTTTGCAAATTACCGTCTGAAAATAACCAATAGATTTAAATAAATATACAGACTTAAAGGATGCTACATTTGGTACGTGTGCAATAAGTCACTTAAAGATGAGACATTACACACTCAAGGAGATATACATAGTACATTACAGCAGTAGTTCTATTTTAAATTACTCTGCTCACATTAAACCATGTGCAAAGGTTCCTCTGGAACAAACCCTTTCAGGATTTTTCTTTTAGAATGACCCAAACTTTCAGAAGGTCAAATATAGCAAGGATTCTATGCAGCTTTGGGGGAACAAATGATTAAGTCTACGGTTTCATTTACGATACAATCAGTTGGTCTCATTTTCCCCCCTCTAGGGCTTAAAGCAAAATCAAGGAAATATTTTCTGTGTCCAATGGGACTACACTTGCAACAGCCACAGATTTTGGTCCATCACCAACTTCAAGCAGCTTTTTTAAATGCTTGCATATAATACTGGCTTGGGCAGCAGGGGGACCCAACAGGGGTTCCGAGAGAGCAATTATTTATCTGCACTAAGCAGGCGAGAGCTGCAAGCCACGATGTATACGAGAAGCCAATCTGCCCAGGCAAACCAAAGTGCATTTGTGATACAGCTCCAGAGCCGTGAGATTGCATTTGCCTACAAGATTGTTTTCTGGGCTCAGTGTTTTATCCAAACTCTTCCTTCTCAGCTCTGTGCTGCTCCATAGCTGGGGAAGCAGCCAGGATTAAATCCAAGATTTTCCTCTAAAGCTGTGCAGACAGTGCTGTGCTCTCTTCTTAGCGAGCCTGTTCTCTACACCAATCCCACCTGGCTGACCCTTGCCTATTACATTCTCCATGCAGATTACACTTCCCATAGCAACCTGCTATCCATACACTGGTCATTTGTGGAATTACAGAGTCCAACTCAGAGGCCTGATCTAAGCGAAGCAGCTAGCAAGCCTTTGCGTGCTATCCTCCCACCACCCATTTTCTTTGCCCCTAGCCTCTCCTTTCAGGCAGAGCTGAAAGCAAGCTGGGACATTAGGTTAAGAGTTGGAAGTACTCTACCCCACTAAGACTACGTCCAAGGAGATGAGAAAGATTCACAGCACTGAACACATCTGGACTTGCAGCTCAGACTCTGTGGGGCTCCCTCCTCCAGACTACGTGGGGCTGCGGGCACAGGGCTCCTGCAGGATTACAGCTCCACATCAGCCTCCCCAGCCCTGCTGGTGTTGTGCCTGGTGGCAAGGTTGTGTTTGGATTTGATGCAAGCTCTGGCTTAAGCAAGCTTCCTCCACCAAAACGAGAGCCACTTAAGGATGGCCCTTTCTCAGCCAAAGAATGCCACTGACTACTCAGTTAGCTTTCCAGCTTCTAGATGATGTATATGTGTATATATTTAATAAAAACTGGGAGCTGTTTTAAAATTAAAGTCCATTCATATGCACATCACACCGTCTGACAAGAGAAAAAGTGCAAAGGTGGGCTCAGGCAGCCACGCTGGAGGCAGTTTAACCCCGTCTGCATGCCCAGCCAAACCACCTTTGAACAGGGCCAAGCTGGAACCTTGCTCAAACGTGGCTCAAAGGCAGAGCAGACCAGGCCAGGGATATGGGCTCAGTGCTGCCAGGTCCACAACTGTACTGAGCAACCTCATTTGTACACGATTCAACCACCCAGCACAGGCTCGCCCTCTGCCTTGGACTCCAGTGCAGAGTGAAGCTAGTACTCTACCAGCAAGACCCTTGCCTCATCCAAAAAAGGCACAATTCAGCTCCATGACACATCTATGACTGTATAGAGAGACGGGTTTCCCTTTACAACAGTCTCTGGAATGCATGCAGTACTTGTTCACGCAACAGGAGCACGGAGACTTCCACTTCTTCCCCCTTCCACTCATGGCCTTTCCTTCAGCTCTAACTACCGACAGCGGAGTTAGCGGCACCCACAGGCCTCCAAATTCTTCTGGTGAACTTGGTATGCACCTGCTTCTTATCTCTTCTTCTTCCAGATGTTTTTCTTCCAAGGCAGAACTGTTGGCTGCGCATCCCTCTGAGAACGGTGCTGGTGCTTGCTGAACCGCAGGCTGGAGGCGGCAAGATCCCTGTAAACAGAAGCAATAAGATGTTCATTCTTCGGTCCATATTCCTACAACTCAGCAGTAGGTATTTATCTAGCCCTCACCAAGATTTATTTTGAGGGAAGGAAGAGAGGGGATTCCATCTGCAGGTGTATTATCCACAGCAGAGATCCCGCTAGCCCCAAATCCCTTTTCCACCAGTGGCTTTTGACAGAGAATCAATCCAAGGAGTCCTGAAGCCTGGCATGGCCCAAAAGATGCTTCCCCAGATCCATCTCTCAGAAAGTGGTCCCACTGCATCTGATTTAACTGCCACAAAGAGATCAATCCTTCTTTACTTTGCCAACCCCCTTTATCTCATTGACACTCCCGGTGTCCACAGTGTCTCCAACACAGAGTCCCACAACTCACTGATGTGGTAGGAGAAAAGCTCTTTCCTTTGAATGATTGAACAGCAAATTTTGACCGTTTTTCTACATGATACCATCCCTCTCCCACTTCTTGTGCATCACCCTGTCCCATATCACAGGGACTTCCCACTCCAGTCAAGAACTACATTTTATGTAACATTCCTCTAGTTTTGGAAGGACACAAGCATCCCAAGTTCCCTCAGTGTTTGCCTTCAGTTCCGCAGAGAGCAGAAATAGTCAAGTCTACTCATTTAAAGGGAGACGAGAGGAGGAAGTCAGGTCAAATCAAAGAGGAGTCTGCAGTCTAGGGGCAAACCCACAAATTTTAAAGCCCTCCTGAAGGATGTTAAGGGCAGGGGTTAGGTAGTATGCTCACCTGAGAGGTCTCAGCAGGCCATGGTGAGGAGGCTTCATATCACGACTCTGCGGAGACTTCACTGATGCTCCAGTGCTCACTGGGAGCTTCATACTCTGCAGGTACCTAGTTAGCAATAGATGCACATGTTAACCACTCACATCCAGCCACGTCGTGGAAGAACTGGGGGGGCTGCTGCTCCAACCAGTGACTACACATAGAGCCTAACTGTGCTGCTCTAACATTACCAGTGACAGGCTGAGATAGTTGAATGCATGATTTTGAAGGGTTAATTGCAGTTATTTGAAAGCTATTCATAGCTCACTTTTACTGCTCTCCTCTTTTGTCAGACCTCACTCTATTCATAGCCATATTTAATGGGGATGTTAACTGTTGCCTTGCTTGAATGACAGATCCCTACAATGACTTCGGAGAAGTGCTCACACTGTGGGGAGCAAAGCGAGACAACCCAGGGTGCAACATGCACTGTAGAAAGAGCTGGATACAGAAGGTATTTGACTTTCAGCTCCCAGCTCTCAGCAGTCCTGCTGTCCTGCAGCCTCTCCCACCTGAGCCATGCAGGAGACACTGATGTCTCCAACCTTCATCCCCTCCACTTCTCCCTCTCCCAACATTCTTCCAGCTCTTCCCTTCCCACCAGCGCACCCAGCACTTCCTCAGCCTCCTGGCAGCGGCAGGGATGGAGTTTAATGTTGCTTCATATCAGCCAGCAAGGAGACTATTGTACAACAAAACCACCCTAGTGACACCTTGCCAGGGCCTCCTGGGAGGGGTACAAAAGCCACTAGACAAGTTCCAGCTGTTTGCAGAGAGCCGTGCAGCCATCCCCAGCGAGGCTGTAGAGTTCCTCCAGCTCCTGAGCTTCGCCTGCCTGCTTGCACCCTGACCAAGCAGCCTCCGAGAAAACCCCAAGAGCCCCTTGACTTACCCAGGCTTTGCCTGGCAGAAGGTGGCACAGATGTTGTCCCTGGAGTGCGAGCACTGGCAGCGGCTGAGCGATCTCCTGCGCCGCCTTGGCGGGCTTCCCAAGCCGTAGGGAGCGGTGTGTCTGTGAAAAACAAAAGAAATCAGCTATGCAACCAACTTTTTATTAGCCAACAACTTTATAACACAGCCCTGGGAGGCAGCCAAGCCAGTGCCAGGATAATAAAAGACTCATCTATAGACATAAGGTGAAAAGGTCACCGATATGTCTAAGCCTTTAAACCCCAGCTCCTCTCCCACCTACTGCTTTCTCCACCCTACCCCTCCCAGGGGATTGCCGTGCCAGTGTGTGCTGGGTTGCAAGTGGAATTTTCTCTCCTCGCTGCAGCCCAGGCACCCGTGCAAGGGTCGCCAGCACTGGCTGGGCGAGCTGGCAGCTCCCCTGTGTGCCAGGGCACACAAGGAGCGTGGCTGCCCCACTCCACCAGCCCCGCAGCAGCAAGCAGAGCATTGCTCAAGCCCGGAGATGTCAGCGCTTTCGCTCCCCGGCGTGGGTTTTAACACACAGGACGGAGTACAAATCAAGATGTCTCGGGGCCATAACAGGTCCTTCTGATCACGGAATTCTTTCAGAGCTGTTAGCACGTTCTGGCTCCGTCTTTGATCGCAATCTACTCTCCCAGAGGGTTTAGGATTGGCAGGGACTGCAACTATTCTCCGAGCAAGCAGCGAGTTGTAATTGCACGTTAGTAAGCGTGATTATAACCACACCTGAGCACATGTGTTTTGCTACAGTGGGATGGCCATTGGTCTGAAACTGCTCGGAAAAGCTGGTTTAGCATTCTTGAGGGCAGGACCTGGCAACCACGGGACTCTAGTGCCAGCCCACGGCCGTCTCATTAACAGTCAGCAGCCAGAACTACAGCTTGAAGCAGACAGAGTAACTTTCTGACTTGCTACAACACCTTGGTGCTGCTTATGGCTTGCAGAAATATACAAACTCTGGAAAAGATGAGCCCATGAGGAAGCATCGCCCTGGGCTCTCACCCTGCTCCTCAGTATTGCTTCCTGTATCCCACACTGTTATTTTCCTACTGAAACTCCAGAGCAGAAGCACACCTCGTCCCCGGCCAGATGTTAGAAAGGACTGGACTTGGAATGCTCTGCAGAGCAGGTGCTGCAAGAGCCTCACAGCACTGAAACCCTTCCTCACTTTCCTCTACCCTTTCCCCATCCTTGATCAGAAAGCAGTCATCGTCAGAGCCACCCCCCCCTAAAAAGCCACCCTCATGCTCACCCAGGAGTGTTGACCCAGATGATATCCAGGTGACAGAAGTAAATGCATTCCTTATCCAACCAGCTGTTGCAGGAACATCGCTTGGTCCTCAGGTGCGCGGTGCTGCCTGCAGCCAGGTGGGACTCTGGTGCCGGGTGGCCCATACCTGCACAAGGAGGAAAGGATGAGCTGCAGCTTCGGTGCAGAGTGTCACCTCCACAGCTGCTCCCCCAGTAAGGAATACAGCCACCCCAGTATGGGGGGAGCCTTACAGAAGGGGCAGCCTTGCCGGTGAGGCTGCACCTCCAGCGAGGAGTGCAACAATTCCAATATGCAGCAAGAATCACGGGAGGTGTAGCCAATGCAGCTGTGGACTCGTAAAGGACTTGCAGAACCCCAGGGGCTGCAGACACTGCCCTTGGAGCAGGACATGGAGTCTCCCTGCGACGCCCCCATCCCGCAGACCCTAGGCGCTCGCTGGCACTGCATGCAACCCCACTCCCGCAGCAGCAGAGTGGATGCAGATGGCATCCCCCAGTCACAGTGGGAACCTCTGGGGGGGCTCGGACCCCCTGCATCCTGGCGTTGGACCCCCTGCATCCCAGTGCTCAGACCTGCTGCATCCCAGGGCGCTCAGACCCTTGCATCCTGGCATTGGACACCCTGCATCCCAGTGCTCAGACCCACTGCATCCCAGGGCACTTGGACCCCCTGCATCCCAGCGCTCGGACCTGCATCTCGGGGTGCTCGGCCCCCCTGCATCCCAGCGCTCGGACCTGCATCTCGGGGTGCTCGGCCCCCCTGCAGCCCAGCGCTCGGACCTGCATCTCGGGGTGCTCGGACCCCCTGCATCCCAGCGCTCGGACCCCTGGCATCCCAGGGCGCTTGGACCCCCTGCAGCCCAGTGCTCGGACCCCCTGCATTCCAGCGCTCGGACCCCCTGCATCCCAGCGCTCGGACCTGCATCCCAGGGTGCTCGGCCCCCCTGCATCCCAGCGCTCGGACCTGCATCCCGGGGCGCTTGGACCCCTTCATCCTGGCATTGGAACCCCCTGCATCCCAGGGCGCTCGGACTCCCTGTATCCCAGCACTCGGACCCCCTGCATCCCAGTGCTTGGACCCGCATCTCGGGGCACTTGGACCCGATGCATCCTGGGGCGCTCGGACCCGATGCATCCCAGTGCTCAGACCTGCATCTTGGGGCACTCGGACCCCCTGCATCCCAGCGCTCGGACCCCCTGCATCCCAGCGCTCAGACCCCCTGCATCCCAGTGCTCGGACCCACATCTCGGGGCACTTGGACCCGATGCATCCCAGTGCTCAGACCTGCATCTTGGGGCACTCGGACCCCCTGCATCCCAGCGCTCAGACCCCCTGCATCCCAGCGCTCAGACCCCCTGCATCCCAGCGCTGTGACCTGCATCCCGGGTCTCTCGGCCTCGCTGCATCCCGGCCACTCACCGTGGTCCAGGAGGGCGAAGAGGGCTAGCGCTAGGAACAGGGCAGCAGGGAGGCGCCTGGGCATGGTGGCTGCAGAGAGCGGGAGGCTGTGGCTCTTGTTTTCCCTCGTGTTTTCTTTCTTTCTTTCTTTCTTTTTTCCCTCTGGTCTCCTCCCTCCCTGCCCGGGCTGTGCCGCTGCCTCAGCCGGAGCCGCCGCGCTGGCTGTGGAGGCGCCTGGCGCTGGCAGGTGCTTTATAGCCCTCGGGCCGCCCCACCCCCAGCACCCCCGGGGGGGGACGCGGGGGCAGCGCTCGCCATGGGGGCGGAGACCGCGGGCAGCACCCCCCAAACACGCGTGGGGACCGTCCCACCGCCCCCGGGACGAGATGGGGATGGTGCGGGACGGGGATGCGGCGTGGGAGGAGAGGAAAGAGCTTCGGGAAGCGAACCCCCCCCGGGCACAGCCCCAAAACACGCGTGGAGTCCTGTCCCCACGGGATGGGGATGGTGCGGGACGGGGATGCGGCGTGGGAGGAGAGGAAAGAGCTTTGGGAAGCGAACCCCCCCGGGCACAGCCCCGCATCACCCCATGCGCAGCCCCAAACCACGCGTGAGTCCCGTCCCACGGTCCCCACTTTGAGATGAGGTCAGGGTGAGACGTGGATGCAGCGTGGGAGGAGAGGAAAGAGCTTTGGGAAGCAAACCCTGTGGGCACAGCCTCACATCACCCCATCCTCAGCCCCGAAACACGCGTGGGATCCCACCCCCACAGAGTGGGGTCGTTGCGGGACGCGGATGCAGTGTGGGAAGCGAGGAAGGAGCGCTGGGGTTGGACCCCGCGGGCACAGCTCTGCATCACCCTGCGCTCAGCCCCGAAACACGCGTGGGGTCCTGTCCCAACGGGATGGGATCAGTGAGAGACATGGATGCTGCGTGGGGAAGGGAGGAAGAGGGGACAGAGCTCTGGGGAGCGGACTCCATGGACAAAGTCTCACATCGCCCCACGCTCAGCCCCCAAACACGCGTGGGGCCCATCCCACCGCCCCCGAGCCAAAATGAGGATGGTGTGGGACGTGGATGCAGCGTGGGAGGAGAGGAAAGAGCTTCGGGAAGCGACCTCCCCTGGGCACAGCCCCACATCGCCCAGTGTGCAGCCACGAGACACGTGTGGGGCCCGTCCCACGGTCCCCACTTTGAAATGAGGTCATGAAGTGAGGAAAGAGCTCTGGGGTTGGACCCCACGGGCACAACTCTACATCATCCCCTCCCTGCAAAGACCCGAAACACTCGTGGGAACCCACTCCCATGGGATGGGGTCAGTGCAGGACGTGGATGCAGTGTGGGAGATGAGGAAAGAGCTTAGGGGGTGAACCCCACGGGCACAGCTCTACATCATCCCCTGCAAAGCCCTGACATACGTGTGGGATCCCACCCTCATAGGATGGGGTCGTTGTGGGATGTGGATGCTGCTTGGGGAAGGGAGGAAGAGGGGACAGAGCTCTGGGGAGCGGACTCCATGGGCAAAGTCTTGTATTGCCCCTGCTCAGCCCTGAAACACGCGTGGGGCCCGTCCCACCGCCCCCGAGACGAGATGGGGATGATGCGGGACGTGGATGCGGCTTGAGAGGAGAGGAAAGAGCTTTGGGAAGCGACCCCCCTGGGCACAGCCCCACATCGCCCTGTGTGCAGCCCCGAAAAGCGCGTGGGGTCCCATCTACCTGGGATGGGGTCAATGAGGGACATGGATGCAGTGTGGGAAGTGAGGAAGGAGCTCTGGGGGTGGACCCCGCGGGCACAGCTCTGCATCACCCCGTGCTCAGCCCCAAAACACGCGTGGGTCCCGTCCCACGGTCCCCACTTTGAGATGAGGTCAGGGTGAGATGTGGATGCAGTGTGGGAGGA
This sequence comes from Coccyzus lansbergi, assembly GCA_033558105.1. Classification (NCBI taxonomy): domain Eukaryota; kingdom Metazoa; phylum Chordata; class Aves; order Cuculiformes; family Coccyzidae; genus Coccyzus; species Coccyzus lansbergi. The sequence continues at coordinate 648,953 of JAUMJK010000780.1, read as the reverse complement.
GAGGAAAGAGCTTAGGGGGTGGACCCCACTGGTACAGCTCTACATCATCCCTTGCAAAGACCCAAAACACGCGTGGGATCCCACCCCCACGTATGGGGTCAGTGAGGGATGTGGATGCTGTGTGGGGAAGGGAGGAAGAGGGGACAGAGCTTTGGGGAGTGGACTCCGTGGGCAAAGTCTCACAGTGCCCCTGCTCAGCCCCGAAACACGCGTGGGTCCCATCCCACGGTCCCCACTTTGAGATGAGGTCAGGGTGAGACGTGGATGCAACACGGGAGGAGAGGAAAGACCTTACGGGGTGGACCCCACGGGCACAGCTCTACATCATCCCCTGCAAAAACCCGAAACATGCGTGGGGTCCTGTCCCACTGCCCCCACTCTGAGATTGGGATGGTGCAGGGTGTGGATGCAGCGTGGGAGGAGAGGAAGAGATCTGGGGGGGAAACCCTGCGGGCACAGCCCCACATCATCTCCACTCAGCCTCAAATCACGCGTGGGGTCCTGTCCACCTGGGATGGAGTCAGTGAGGGATGTGGATTTAGCATGGGAGGAGAGGAAAGAGCTTTGGGAGGCGAACCCCCTAGGCATAGCCCCACATCATCCCACACTCAGCCTCAAAACACGCGTGGAGTCCCGTCCCACTGCCCCCACTCTGAGATTGGGATGGTGCAGGGCGTGGATGCAGCGTGGGAGGAGAGGAAAGAGCTGTGGGGGGGGACCCTACGGGCACAGCCCTGCATCATCTCCCCTCAGCCCCAAATCACGCGTGAGGTCTGGTGCAAGTCCCCCCCAACTCATGGCAGAGTGATGGGAACAGTGCAGGACATGGATGCAGAGTGGAGCAAGGGGGAGGAGAAGGGGGGCAGCGCTTTTTGGGGGGCAGAGCCCTCCTTCACCCCGTGCCCAGCCCCAAAACACACGTGGGAACCCCCTTGGGGCTGCCTTGGTCTGCACAGGAAAGCTGGGGAAATCAGCTGGAATTCAGCATGAACTAACTGGAATTCAAGTTAAATTTCAAATAGAATTGTTAATTCAAGAAAATACATTAAGTCCCTGCATTCTCTCTCTCCCACTTTGCCGATGTTGGGGTTTTTTTGGCATTAAATGACTTTAAACCCTTTTGCTAGGTTGAAAAATTAAAATTATTCAAAACCTGCCTGAGCACCATCTGATTTTGCTTCTTCAGCCTTGATGATGGCATGATCCGCGCTACTTTAGGATGCAAAGAAAGCGAAATACACCAGTCGGATCCCAGGGTGTGTGAGGAGAGAGGCAAAGAGGCTTCATCTGACCCATTGGTTGGACTCAATGATCCGATGGGTCCCTTCCAACCTGGTTGTTCTATGATTCTATGATTGTGTGGCCATGAACAGCTGGGGAACCGGAAAGCAGTGGGTCCTGCCCCAGGGCAGGATGGAGATGAAGATGGAGATGAAGATGGAGATGGAGATGGAGAGTGGCTTCCAAGTGCTCCGTATCCCCTGGTGTTCCCACTCCGACTCCGAGAGGCAGCTCCTGGCTTCATGCATCGCAAGTAAATCTTGAGAGTGGAATAATCCTCAGAGCTCGAGCAGGTTAGAAAAGCCAACAAAGACCTCCTGCACTTGGCTTTCTGGAGATGTTTTTAAAGGCTTCTTAGGAAAGGGAGTGTGTTTTTATTTGTTTACACGGAGCAGTTTAGTGTTTTATTGTGCTGTTGTCAGGAGTAGATGTGACATGATGGCAATTGCAGGGAAGCAGTGTGAGGTCCCAGGCAAAGTGTATTTGCAGCACGTGCAAGGGGCATGGAAAGAGAAATAAGAGAAAAAGTGGTGAGCCAGAGTGCTGAAAAATGCCTTCACCTGAGCTTCTGCTCACAGCATCACGTGGAAGCGAGACGAGTTATGATTGTGTTCCTGCAAGCAATGACAGTAGGAACGGTTGGACTCGATGATCCAATGGGTCTCTTCCAACCTGGTTGTTCTATGATTCTATGATTCAATGATTCTATGATTTTATGACAAGGGGCTTTAACATTCACTCAGAGCCAGCAAGCGTGAATCCCACCCCTGTTTTCTTACAAAATACATGCTGAACGCAGGGAAAACCCATAATGGGGATAAAAAACTATGCTCAGGGGAAATTATTGCTCTGTTCATCAAAAAACTCTGACTGTGATGGCACATGAGAGCACAGGGATGGACATGAGCTCCTCTTACTGAGTGGGGATGAAGTGAGGGGGCACAGGAGGCCAGAGCTGGTGTTATTTAATACTGTCATTGGTGATATAGGCAGCGAGATGGAGGGCACCCTCAGCAAGTTTGCAGATGACAGCAAGCTGAGAGGTGCAGTTGACACACCAGAAGGACAGGGCGTCATCGAGAGGGACCAGGACAGGCTGGAGGAGTGGGACTGTGCAAACATGATGAGGTTCAACAAGGCCAAGTGCAAGGTCCTACAGCCGGGTCACGTCAATCCCTGGTTTTGAATGACTTTAAATTGGAAGAAGGAAGATTTAAATTAAACATTAGGAGAAGAAACTCTTCACGATGAGGGTGCGGAGGCCCTGGTCCAGTTTACCCAGAGCAGGGGTGGCTGCCCCATCCCTGGAGGGGTTCAAGGGCAGGTTGGATGGGGCTTGGAGCCCCTGATCCAGTGGGAGGTGTCCCTGCCCATGACAGGGGGATTTGGAACTGGATGGACTTTGAGGTCCCTTTCAACCAACAATTCTGTGATTTTATGAAAAATGTACATCTGGAAATGGAGCCAGAATTGCAAGGTAGAGTACACTTTCAGTAGAGAAAACCAGGTATAGAGCGTATTTTATTTTACTATACAGATATATCTGATAAAATAAAGCTTCAGCATGAGAGGTAAACAGAGAGAGGGAAGTTCTTAACCTCTATACCAATGCAATGCTCTCCTAGAGACAATAGAGACATACAATAGCAGCATTACCTGTCAAAGCCCATATTCCAGCTGTGCCAAGTTTCAGAGTTATGTCAGAGCTCAGATGCTATGTGACATTCCAGATGCCAATTCAGTGATATAATAAAACTCCCTTGGCTCCGGTTTCTTTGATCCTCATTCTGGTCACTGGAGGGTGAAAGATGATATCCTCGACGTGGGGAAGGTAACGCAGCAGTAGTTACCACAGAGAGGAAATGTTGGGGAGTAAATGACATCATTTTAATTGAAGAAGGACCTCTTTCTTAGAAAAGGTGCTACCAGTTGTTTGAGGTATGAAAACAGTGCCACAGCAATATGACCTTCCAGGATTCACTGACTGGAAGGAGCAGCAGAGAACTTTGTAATGTGAAGACCTCATATGACTCCAGGAAAGAAGAAATGGTTTTAAACTAAGGGAGAGGGGATTTAGGCTGAATGTGGGGAAGAAATTTTTACAGTGAGGATGGTGAAGTGCTGGCACAGGTTGCCCACGGAGGTGGTGGAGGCCGCATCCCTGGGAATGTTCAAGGTCAGGTTGTATGGGGCTTTGAGAACCTCATCTAGTTAAAGATGTCCCTGCTCCTGTGGGGGAAATTGGACAGGATGATCTGTAAAGGTCCATCTAAACCCAAATCTTTCTGTGACTCTATGACGAAGACTCTCAAGTTAACCTGAGGTTTTGAACTCTGGGTCCAAGCTATTTCCTTTCCCAGAGTCCTGTTTTGGTCATAGCTTCGTCCCTTCACTTACATTTCCAAGAAGTGACTGCAGCTACGTGTAACTGTCTGTAAAGATCTCTTACTGTTGCTAGAAGAAGACAAGTGCCCAGATATCTGCCAGGTATTTGCCTTTACACCCAGGTGCAAAAACATCTGTACAAACCAGATCTTTCAGCCAAGATTCCTCACTTGTTTTCTTCATTTCTCATAAATCCCAGGAGATTTACTCTGTCGCAGAAAATGGAACAAACGTTACACCCTCTTGTTCATATGTGCCCACCCAATGGAGTTAGAACATACTTTTCTCTCCAGGAAATACCCTGCTGTGTGGAGCAGGCACTAACCTGACCAGCAGACAGATGGGTGTTTGGCACCAGCATTTCATCCTTTCTTAAAGGATGCGAGGTATGGACACAGGTCTCTGTTTGTTGCAGGGATGTAGGAACCCTGCAGAGAAGAGGTGGGGTTGGGATTGCATTGACTGCTTTGAACTGACCCTGCTTTGTCCAGAGCTATGGGATTTCTTGATGAAAAAAAGACCCAATGACTTTTTTTTTAAAGTAATTTCACTTTAGGCTTGCAAAGAAGCATGTCCAGGGGCACAACAACCGTATGCAGAGCTACAGACTAGGAAGTCTGTCTAGAAAGCTGCCTGGAAGAGAAGGACCTGGGGGTGTTGGTTGACAGCAACTGAACATGAGCCAGCAGTGGCCCAGGTGGCCAAGAAGGCCAATGGCATCTTGGCTTGGATCAGAAACGGTGTGACCAGCAGGACCAGGGAGGTTCTTCTCCCTCTGTATTCAGCACTGGTGAGACTGCTCCTTGAATCCTGTGTTCAGTTCTGGGTCCCTCAGCACAAGAAGGATGTTGAGGCTCTGGAGCGAGTCCAGAGAAGAGCAAGGAAGCTGGTGAAGGGGCTGGAGAACAGGTCTTATGAGGAACGTCTGAGAGAGCTGGGGGTGTTCATCCTGGAGAAGAGGAGGCTGAGGGTAGAGCTCATTGCTCTCTCCAACTCCCTGAAAGGAGGTTGTAGAGAGGAGGGAGCTGGGCTCTTCTCCCAAGGGACAGGGGACAGGACAAGAGGGAATGGCCTCAAGCTCCACCAGGGGAGATTTAGGCTGGACATTAGGAAAAAATTTTTCACAGGAAGGGTGACAGGGCACTGTCAGAGGCTGCCCAGGGAGGTGGTTGCATCCCCTTCCCTGGAGATGTTTAAGGCATGGGTGGACGAGGTGCTGAGGGACATGGTTTAGTGATTGATGGGAATGGTTGGACTCAGTGATCTGGTGACTCTCTTCCAACCTGGTTGTTCTATGATTCTATGATTCAAAGTAGGGTGAAGCAGCTCTCGGCACCAACCATCCCCACAGAGTATTGCTCTTGTGTCTATGGTGGGTTCAAAAGCAGCTACTCATTCCTCATAGCAACCTGATGCTGTGGGAGGTGTCTCTGCTCTTGGCAGGGGAGTTGGAACTGGATGGGCTTTAAGTTCCCTTCTGACCCAAACCATTCTATGATTCTATAAATGCCTATGCTCCTCCGGACCCTCATAGCTGCTTCAGCAGCACCCCAAATCCCAAATTCCAGAGAAGAGCAATCCAGAAAGCTCAGAGCCCTTTGTGACAAAGGTGAACTTTAAGGTCCTTTCTGACACAAACCATTCTATGATTCTGAGAGTTCAGGCTGAATGTTCAATCCTTCTTCATAGTATGGGTTTGAGGGGGGGTCCAGCTCAAACCGGGAGCAGTAGTTCTTGACCTTCTAGACACAAAGAAGCTGCTCTGCTCCTGAAACCATCCCTATACCCCTGATAAAAAGCAGGGGCCACTGCTTCCCAGAGCCAACACTCCTCCCGTTATCGCCACACTAAGAAAAACAAGCGGCTGGAGCAGAGGGACGGGTCCATGCTACACAAACAGAGTTTCCAAAGAAGGAACAAAGGCGTACACAGGGTCCGAAATGCCAGAGATGGGCTTTGCCTCCTGCAGTTATTTTTTCCCTTTTGTTTCTGACTGTAGGAATACATTGTTCACTTCATTGTGAAGAGTTCCAGGCAGACATGACGAAAGGGACAAAACAGCTCAAGAAAGAGAGACGTTCCGTGCAGCATTCATCAAATGTGCTGTTTGGAAACAAGGAACGAGCAAACAGGAAAGCATTTTAACCATTGAGAAGATGGGATCCCAGCATGTTCTTGGCACCGGCAGGAACAATGGGGTGATGTCACGAGACAGAATTCCCCACGGTGGATGGAAGCCCAGCAAATAATCATAATTCTTGTCCTGGGACATAAGCAACATTTTTCCACAGTTGGTCATCACACACTGAGTCCCTGTTAGGAAGTTTAGGAAAGAGACATTGTCAGAGGAAGCTTCCTTTGGGAGATGTGTCGCCCTACCACCCCCCTGATCAACACATCGCTTGTTATAAATCACTGCTTTCTGCTGACTCTGAGGAATTCCAGTGGTGGTGCCGGGAGGCTGAGCACAGGATGTATTTCACACAGTGAAGAAGGGTGCACACAAGGGGTAGAAATCTCCCTACCTAGCCAGGGCTTTGAGCCAAAGCGGCATCAGTATGGAGCATCGTCTTTGCAGTTTCAAAGGTGCTGAGAGTGGAGCTTGGGAGACACCATCTTGTACTAACTGTGGGTTTTGGAGGATTTCAATTTTTGAGCTTAGGGGACACCGTCTTGCACTAACTGTGGGTTTTGGGGAATTTCAACTAAGTTTAAGGCTACTAAATGACATCAGAAATATCGAATCATAAAGTATCCTGAGCTGGAAAGGACTCACAAGTCCAACTCCTGTCCCTGCATGGGACAACCCCAATGTTCACACCAGATGGATGAGGGTATTGGGCAAATGCTTCTGGAATATCGTCAGACTTGATGCAGTGACTACTTCCCTGGGAGCTGTTCCAGGGCTCCAATATCCTCTCAGGGAAGGACCTTTTCCTAATGTCCGAATGTCCTGGTGCATCATCCTGCCATCCCCTTGAGTCCTGTCATTTGTCACCAGAGAGAAGAGCAAAGTGCCTGTTCCTATTTCCTTCCCCTTGTGAGGAAGCTGTAAACCTCAATGAGGTCTCCCCTCAGTCTCCTCTTCTCCAGGCTGAAGAGACCGAGTGACTTTAGTTGGTTCTCTTTCTAATTTTTGCTTGAAGTTAGCTCCATGGAAAGCAGCCTGAAGCTCACTTGCAGTACCCAGGCAGCTTCTGAAGTACCTCTTGAATTCCTCTTTCCTCCTTTCTTTGGCAGTCACAGTGCCATTAGAGGACTGGGATAGCCAGGCAGTCCTCACAGGTTGTGATGGCTCTCAGTCATGGTGGGGCTGAATCACACAGAATCACAGAATTGTTTAGATTGGAAAAGACCTTTAAAGTCATCAAGTCCAACTAAAAACGTGACACTGCCAAGACCACCACTGAACCATGTCCTTAACACCACACATACACATCTTTTGAACTTCCCTGGGCAGGCTGTTCCAATGCTTGGCAACCCTTTCTGTGAAGTAATATTTCCAGTCTGCTCTCGCCTCTCTGAGATTTGCTCTGCAGGATCCTGATCAGCTTCTCTGCAGAGCACACCACCTCTGGGCTGACACCTTTATTCTGTGATATATTCTGACTGGAGGAGAAGGACTTGGGGGTGTTGGTTGACAGCGACTGAACATGAGGCAGCAGTGGCCCAGGTGGCCAAGAAGGCCAATGGCATCTTGGCCTGTATCAGAAACGGTGTGACCAGAAGGTCCAGGGAGGTTATTCTCCCCCTGTACTCAGCACTGGTGAGGCCGCTCCTTGAATCCTGTGTTCAGTTCTGGGCCCCTAAGCACAAGAAGGATGTTGAGGCTCTGGAGCAAATCCAGAGAAGAGCCACGAAGCTGGTGAAGGGGCTGGAAAACAGGCCTTATGAGGAACGTCTGAGAGAGCTGGGGGTGTTTATCCTGGGGAAGAGGAGGCTGAGGGGAGAGCTCATTGCTCTCTACAACTACCTGAGAGGAGGTTGTGGAGAGGAGGGAGCTGGGCTCTTCTCCCAAGTGACAGGGGACAGGACAAGAGGGAATGACCTCAAGATCCGCTAGGTTTTGCAGTTGTTTAAAAACCATAATAAATGTGCTCCTGATGACGTCCTTCCATGCTGATCTGGGAGCTCTTACAGAGAGAGGCACCAGTAAAAACTTGCAGTTCTCCCCCAACAAGAGATTTGCTGAATATTTTCAGCACTAGCTCTTCCTTCTTTCAAAAACTAAAGGGCTCTGAAGGCTGTGAACTCATCCTATTCCTCCCTCACTAAGCAAAGCATGTTCACTCCTTTTTTGTGGATAGAAAAGTTGCACAAAGGGGAACATTTGCAGGTAAGAACAATATTTTATAGAGTTAAGTTAATGACAGTTACGGATTTGTCCTGTGTGCCTGTCTGATTACCTATTTTCTGTGCCCAAAGGGCAAGAAAAGAGGAGCGCAGTGTGTGTTTAGGCAGCCCCATGGAGACATTCCTCGTATGTTGGGTGTTCATTGGAACACTTTAATATGGATGTCTGTAGTTACTCCACCCTGATGGTTGAACTCCTTCAGTTTTCCAGAATGATGAGTGACCTGGAATTTATAATTACAATAGGTGTAATGTAATTAATCACCACCTCGGAGCTGTCTTCAATTGCAAACTGCTTTATGATCCCAATCCTTTGCAGCAAGTGCATTGAAAACAGCTTGTGTAACACAGCAATTTCCAGCTGAGACAAGTTCCGTGGGGTTCCTACCACCCGGAGAGATGTGAATACCCCTGCCTGCAGCAGATGCTTTTTACAATTGCAAAGGTGTTTCAGGCTGCAAACACAGCAATATTCAGTCTTCATACCAGCAGATGACAGATCCCCCTCTGCTCCGCTCCATGAGACTCCACCTGGAGTGCTGTGTCCAGTTCTGGAATTAAACGTGAAGAGGGATACAGAACTGTTGGAATGGGTCCAGAGGAGGTCTCAGAGATGATAGGAGGGCTGGAGCACCTCTTGTACAAGAGCAAACTCAGAGTTGGGGTTGTTCATCCTGGAGAGGAAAAGGCTCCAGGGAGATCTGAAGGGGTTCCAGTACCTGAAGGGGCTCCAGTACCTGAAGGGGTTCCAGGAAAACTGGGGAGGGACTTCTAACAAGGGCACGGGGTGATAAGATAAGGGAGAATGGCTTTAAATTGGAAGGGTTAGATTAGACATTAAGAAGAAATTCTTCACAATGAGGGTGGGGAAGCCTTGGCCAAGGTTACCCAGAGCAGTGGTGGATGCCCCATCCCTGGAAGTGTTTGAGACCAGACTGGATGGGGCTTTGATCACCCTGATCCAGTGGGAGGTGTCGCTGCCCGTGGCAGGGGATGGCACTGGATGGACCTTCTGGGCAAGCCAAACCATTCCATGAGTCTGTGGGTCTATGACACTTATGCTTGAAGTCCCACCTAAGCAACTAGGTTTTATCTTTCCAGCAGCTTATATCCATTCATCCATTCCAGATCACTGTCTCTTGGTCATTTCTTTGGTGGGGGTGGGGGGGATTTCAGAATAGTTCTCTTACTGAGGCTGCAAAGCTCAGTCAGAGACAAAAACCTAGGGACAGAACAAAGCAGAAGTGAAATACAGCTTGAAGAAACACAAGGAAAACAAAACAAAACAAATGCCAGTCTGTGCCCTTTAAACCTCAGCACTTATACATGTGGTTAATTATTAATCATTGATATGGTTTATTGATGTATTGATGTGTGCCACCTAGAGGACAATCCTATTGTTCTGAACAATGTACAAATCCATGATGGTGCTTGTAGAGTTCCCAAAGGTTTCCCAGTGAGAAGTGCAGATGCTGGATTACTGAAGAACTTGAGAATATCTGAATTTTCACCCCAAAATATGGTATAGATAGAAACGAAGCCCAGAGATTTCGAACTGTTACATTCAGTAGATTTTTTTTCATCTCCAAGTCTTGTGATTTGATGCAAAAATGATTGAATTTATTTCAATTTCCTTACTCAAGCAGTCAAAACAGCATTTGACAGTCAAAAATACTCCTGTCAATATGTAACATTTTAATTGGATTTGCACTTTTTAAAAACATTTGACTTGTAAAAGAAATCAGAATTCATAGAATTATAGAATCACCAGGTTGGAAGAGACCCACCGGATCATCGAGTCCAACCATAATTCCTTGATTTGAAAAGAAAAATAAAACACCAAAAGCATTTCCAGCAAAGTAAGGTCAGAATTTCCATCCAGCTGTATTTGCAATTTTGGTAGGAGATGAGAGACTCCAGTCTGCAGGAGCAAGATCATTTAGGGAAGGAAACAACGAAATTTTTACAAGAAAGTTTAATTAAAGTAAGAGTAATTAGGTGCTGAGGAATCTCAACACAAACTTGGCAAAGGATCAGTCTCTGCTCACAGTGTCTTTTTGCTGTATGTCTCTGCCCTTGGACAGATAGAACCATAATTTCAGTTACTAGTTAACCAGCTCATGATTTTACTTCATTCTCAGAGGCTGGTTTATGCTATAACTACTGGTACCTGACTGCAAGTCCAGAGGGATCAGAGCTGAGGGTAGCAACCAGATTTTCTGCTTCACTGGGAATTGAGCAGTTTTCAATTCCGACATAAAATGATGTCAAACAATTAGGAGTTTCATATTTAAAAAGCAGTCCTGTAAGCAATATTATCTCAAGCCACAGAAATGCATTGTTCTGAGCAAACTGTTGCAGTTGTTTGGTCTCTTAAAAAGAATTTTAGTAAATTAAAGCAAAGGTTTCCCTTTGAAAAGTAAATTTAAGTGGAATAGCAAGATAATCCATTCCAGTGCTGTAGACATGAGACATTGCAAACCTATAACGATGCTTAATTTTGTTAGATCTGCTGCTAATTTGTTGTTTGGGGTATATTTAATGTACTTGTAAAGGTTGTTTAACAATACCAGCTCTGGTTGTATTTTACCTAAAGTAATTGCATTTCTTGGTCTCAATTTCCCAGTTTTTCAGTAGTGGAGAAAGAGAAGAGAAGAGAAGAGAAGAGAAGAGAAGAGAAGAGAAGAGAAGAGAAGAGAAGAGAAGAGAAGAGAAGAGAAGAGAAGAGAAGAGAAGAGAAGAGAAGAGAAGAGAAGAGAAGAGAAGAGAAGAGAAGAGAAGAGAAGAGAAGAGAAGAGAAGAGAAGAGAAGAGAAGAGAAGAGAAGAGAAGAGATCTTGTCCTTTTTCTTGCCACTGGTTGTTTTGTCTACTTATTCTACAAACACCTGGGCTGTCTATGGTGGGTTTGAGCTCTCTGGCCCCAGCTCAGAGACCAGGTCTCTGAGGGCAGCTGCTGAGCAGGGAGCACAGTGTCGATGTGAAGTTGTTTTGCTCCGAAGGCCACACATATTATGTCTGACATCTCTTGGATACCACAAACCATCTCCTTTGTTACTGGAGATAATAGAGAGCCAAGGAGAAAACAAAGCAGTTGAGTAGTGGAGGAGGTGAGGACTCAGCACCCCTGGAGCTGTTACTATTTATACCGCAGGGATTCCTTAAAATAGCCTTGGCCGTGTTTACAAGGTGGTTTTCTCTGGCGTGAATCACAGAGACACTCAAGTTCCTCCTACTCAGCATTGCCCACAGGTCACAGGGGTCTCACTAGTTGATGGAGGAGTTCAGCCATGAGGGGAGGTTGGGGAAGAGAAGGTTTCATGGTGCCATGAGGAAGGACAACCAAAACCATTCTTGGCCACTTCCAGGCCAACCCCTCCCTTTGACCATGGAGGTTACTTCATGTTAGGAGTAAGTCCAAACCTGCCACCGAACTGGCCAAATTGATTCCTGCTGAAGCTCCTGCTGAAGCCCAAGTGATAGAGAAATCTCAAATGATGGAGAAAGCTCAAAAGATGGAGAAAGTTCAAATGATGGAGGAAACTCAAATGATAGAGAAAACTCAAATGATGGAGAAACCCCAAACACAGGCAGCAGTTCTCAACGATGTTGCCTGCAGTGATAAACTATGTGATGTCTGAGTGGACCAGCCCCAGGTCATGCAGATAGCCCAGTCATGCTTTTTGCATCTGATCAGGATGGATGCTTAGAACGTAAATGCAACTTAGAGTGCTGGATGCACTACTTGAATCCCATCTTTCCCTCCAGATAGGGACATAGCCTGAGAAGGTGCCAGGAAATTACACAGCCCTTGGAGTGGTCAGTTTTTCAGGCTATTACTAAGGAAAGGTCTGGATGCTTTCACTGAAAACCAAATGACGAGACTGGCCTGGGCCATATCTCCTACCAGACCTTCCATAATCCCTATGAACCTCTGTTGTGCTCTCCTTAATTTGGCTGTGACTGCACCCCTGCAGCTGCCCAGCACACCAGGGTCTGGACAAACCTCATCCTTCCACCTCTGCTTCTCTTCCCCTCTCAGAGAAGCATCTCTGCCTCCTGCATGGCCTCAAGTCAATCTCTTTCACCATTTCCTCCATTAGGCTGGGATTTAAATTGGCTCGGCCATAATTCATGTGCTTCTCACTGCCATACCACAGACCCAAATTTCCACAGCCCTTCCCTTCCCTCTGTGATAATCATAGAATCATAAAATCATAGAATCACCAGGTTGGAAGAGACCCACCAGATCATCGAGTCCAACCATTCCATTCAAACACTAAACCATGTCCCTCAGCACCTCGTCTACCTGTGCCTTAAACACCTCCAGGGAAGGTGAATCAACCCCATCCCTGGGCAGCCTCTGCCACTGCCCAATGACCCTTTCTGTGAAAAAATTCCTCCTAATGTCTAGCCCAAATCTCCCCTGGTGGAGCTTGAGGTCATTCCCTCTCATCCTGTCCCCTGTCACTTGGGAGAAGAGCCCAGCTCCCTCCTCTCTACAACCTCCTTTCAGGTAGTTGTAGAGAGCCATGAGGTCTCCTCTCAGCCTCCTCTTCTCCAGCCTAAACAACCCCAGCTCTCTCAGCTGTTCCTCATAAGGCCTGTTCTCCAGTCCCTTCCCCAGCTTCGTTGCTCTTCTCTGGACTCACTCCAGAGCCTCAAACATCCTTCTTGTGGTGAGGGACCCACAACTGAACACAGGATTCAAATGCAAAGTCCAGAGGGAGAAGAACCTCCCTGGACCTGCTGGTCACACTGTTTCTGATCCAAGCCAAGATGCATTGGCCTTCTTGGCCACCTGGGCACACTGCTGGCTCATGTTCAGTTGCTGTCGACAAATACCCCTCATCTGCCTCCCACAGAAGGTGTTAAGCTTGCTAAATCAATGACTATGGAGTTCTGCAAATCCATTACGCAGGAAAACTGAGCTCGGTCCCATTTTAGTGTTGCAAGTTTCCCCCAGAACCCTGGGAAACACAAAGATTTTAAAATTTTAGTAGTTCTCGTGCCAGCATGGCAAGTTGAAGATGCTGTAGAAACATGAATATTGAGAGGTGTTTTTTTCTCAGATGGTAAATCCATGAAATGCTGATACTCACAGAGGGGCGTCAGGACTCAGAGAAGACCCAGTCTGAGCAGAGAGCTGCCTAAACTAGTGAGAGATACAGAGAAAGGAGATAGGCATCCAAGAGGAGTGTTGATGGCAAATGTTCCCCAGAAGTTCAATACAAGAACTGATCAGGTCTTTCCTGTGATAACTGGGGTCTTGGAAGGAAAAAGTCTCTTCTTTCTTTCTTTCTAACTTTATTGAGTAGCCCAGTTGGTGCCAAGCTTCTACTTTGGCCAGTATTGAATTAGACCACAGGAAATCTGGGGAGGGTCTCTTTATCAGGTAATGAACAGACACGATGAGGATGAATGGTTTTCAGCTTGAAGAGGGGAGATTGAGATGAGATTTTAGGAAGAAATGTTTTGTTGTGAGGGTGAGGAGACCCTGGCCCAGGTTGCCCAGAGCAGGGGTGGCTGCCCCATCCCTGGAGGGGTTCAAGGCCAGGTTGGATGGGGCTTGGAGCCCCTGATCCAGTGGGAGGTGTCTCTGTCCATTGCAGGGGTAGAACTGGATGGGCTTTGAGGTCCCTTCCAACCCAAACCATCTCATGATTCTGCGATTAATTAGTGATACAAAAGATAAGGAAATACATGAAAACCCCATCCCAGATAACCTTGATGTGTCCTACCACAAGGTCTCTGTGTTTCACAGCCACAGTGTAAAATAGGTAAAGTTATTCACACTTGGCCTCTCCCACAGCCCAGGAAAGTGCTGTAACCACTGGGCTTTCAGTCTACTCGTACATACACATGTCTGAGGGCTCGTCTCTGCTGTCTTTTGTGTGGGTTTGGCAAGCTCTGCACATGCCTAATGGATCAGGTCTCGCCAAAATAGCAGAAAGCAGGGAACGCCTTGTTTAAGAGTCTCTCCAGGGCTTGTGCACAAGCAGCTCACCATGTCCAAAGAGCTAAACCCAGGTGGGATTAAGTGCTCAAACCTAGCATGTAGGCATCTCTGAGAAACCTAAAACCGGAGCTGCCACCTAACACTGTAGGGACTTTGGGTTCCTGGGTGCTGACGTTCCTCCAAAGGAGAGCACACAAAACTGTCTACACCCCAGGTGTTTTGACACTCACATTTCTGCCGCTGCACAGCAGACATCCTGTACGAGGTACGTGCACATCTCCATGGTGCAAACATTCTCCACCGTACTCAATCTCTTCTCCTCTTTCCTAAAACAACAGAGCTGTCCCTGCTGTTTTATGACATTTTGGAAAGGAATTCAGCAGGACATTGAAGGACAGAGAGCAGAGCAGGGACAATGAGAACATTGGCAAAGTGGAAAACAGAGTGGGTGTTTGATAGCTCCCCAAACAGAGACTTTCACCCTCTGCTTAATGACAGGAAAAGTGTAGACAGGATATCCCTGCAGGGTGTCTCTTCAGGAGGATTGTTGGCAAAACGTGTGTTTCTCTATGCACGGTGAGCAAAGGTGCTTTGAGCCAGAAAGACTTTTTATTGTGTAAGAGAACAAAACAAGAAAGAACAAAAGTAGTTTTCATGAGAGAAGTGTGTGTGTGTGTGTGTGTGCGTGTGTGCTCCCTCTGTACTAATCCACAATGAAGTGAACACAAATTGGCTGCCTTTGTCCCTGAGTTGAAATCTAACATCACCATAGACAACAGCAATCATAACACAGAGAGAGCACCACACACAATAACTCTCATTTGCTTCCAGATACCCTCAAGAAATTCTTTAGCTGGAAGAACAGAAGGCTCTTTTTTGCAGGTGTAATGCAAGACTGGTTGGTTGTAGGGACTTACCTCTTCCCACAGGATTAGAGAAAGTAAGGAGAAGTCAGACTTGGGTGGGAATGCATAAGAAAACACAATGAGATGCTTAGGGTGAAGTTGGTTTTTGTAGAAGGCCATGCATGATGGGACATCAAATTGAAGGAAATCACACCTTAGAGTTGATTACTGGAAGGAAGATGGGCACATCTTTCTCTTTGCAGTCCCACCAGAGGGGGAGAGAGTTGAAATGAAAAGTCAAGGTCTTCCAGTGAAATGGCATATGCAGAGCACCTTGTTCCTGAGGTCAGCTAGATCTTTATAGTCTGTAAAGGGAAGAAGGAAAACTGGGAATAGAAGAGAGATGTGTGGTTTTACTCATTGCTCTTTAGAATCCAAGAATTTCAAGAGCCCATGTCAAGGAGGGTCCAAGAGTCTGGACAAGATTATTCCATCCAAAAGACTCCCCACAGCCTTGAAATGACTGAAGAGCCTGGTTGACATTGGTTTGAGTGGTGGGGAGCTGGAGGGACTTGATTTTAGAGGGGTCTGGCACTGCACTCTCTGGGGTGTTCCTCTAAAGAACTGGTCCCCCCAAGAATCAAAACCTTCAAAGTTGTCTGCTGCCTTTGAAGGTCTGCCCATTGTGCAAAGTTAGTTTCAGAAAAGTCTTTCCCAACTCAGCTTTAATCTGACATGGTCTGAGAAGCACAGGTCAACTTCTCCTCTCACGGGCTTCCCAGTACAGCTCTGCGTGCTCTTCCCATACTCACAGCAGGACCGAATGCTGTGGCCTGGGCATAGCAAGGAAAGGAGTCATAGAATCATAGAATCATAGAAAAACCAGGTTGGAAGAGACCCATCGGATCATCGAGTCCAACCATCGAGTCCACCAGGAACAGCCTTGAACATGCTGTTGACATTTGCCCTGGTAAACTGCGAGATGAGAGGAGCTGTTAAATATTTTGGAGGCTCAGCTCTGGCTCAACCTTCCTCTGCTCTGCTTTTGCAGTTGTTCAGATCACCACGTTTTTAGGCTCAAACCTTTGCAATTCAGTGCCAGCAGGACAGGCTGCTTTGCACAGCTAATTGCACGCAGGAGCAGATGCCTCGTTGTGCTCTGGTTGCCTGGACATGATATAGCAAAGCCTTGGTCTAGCTATGTCAGAGGGATGAGCAGAAATATTAGGAGGATGATCTGCCCTAGGTTAATGGCATAATGAGAAAGGTGTGAAAATTATGAGTTGCAGCAGCCCTGGGAGGCATCTTATTTATCAGCGTGGTGACAGATGCCTCCTAAGGAAGGGGTATATGTGCTACAGAGAGGTGATGTAACACCAAGCTTGGTTAACCAAAGGCACTTTTAACAATGACTATTCAGATGACAGTTCATGGAGAGCACACATTCCTACAGGTAGAGGAGCTGCAACCGAGAGCATACTCCACCCAGCTCTGCAAAGCAACCCTAAGGCACAAACCTACACAAGCACAAGGGCTTGCCCGAGAAGGGCATGTTGCACCCAGCCCTTCATTGTTCCACACTGTTCTGTGTCCTGGGCTGTTCCAAAGGTGATTGCAACCAGAAGCCACAAGCACAGTGTCACTGGAGGAGATACTTCCTCCACGCCAAGTCATGACAAGAGTAGATTGCATGCATCGTGAAGAAGGCAGAGTGTTCTAGGGGAGCACAAAGGTGTTCTACCCTCCAAATCAAGGGTTGAGAATGACTCTGTTCTTGAAGAGGTTATAGAAGGAAGGGTAACGGCCTCTTCTCCCAAGTGACAGGGGACAGCACAAGAGGGAATAGCCTCAAGTTCCACCAGGGGAGATTTAGGCTCGACATTAGGAAAAAGTTTTTCACAGAAAGGGTCATTGGAACAGGCTGCCCAGGGAGGTGGTTGATTCACCTTCCCTGGAGGGGTTTAAGACACAGGTGGATGAGGTGCTGAGGGGCATGGTTTAGTGTTTGATAGGAACAGTTGGACTCGATGATCTGGTGGGTCTCTTGTTGTTCTATGATTCTATGAAGTCATCTGCCATGACTTCTGCAGCCACGGAGATGCCATTTAGGGCTACAAAGTTGGGAAGGGTCTGGAGCACAAGTGTTATCAAGAGTGAATGAGGGACCTGGGCCTGTTTAGCCTGCAGGAGAGAAGGTTGAGGGGAGACCTCATCAGTCTCTTCAGTTCCCTGCAAGGATACTGTAGTGAGCCAAGTCCTGGTCTCTTCTTCCAAATAACCAGTAATGCAATGAGAGGAAATTTCCTCAAGTTGCACCAGGGGAGGTTTAGATTGGATATTAGCAAAAATTCCATTACCAAAACACTGGTGTTGTCTCCTTATCTGGAGGTGTTCAAAAAATGTGTAGCCGTGGTGCTTTTGGGACATAGTTTAGCAAGCACAGTGGTGCTGGGCTGACAGTTGGACTGGATGACCATAGAGGTCTTCTCCAACCTTAATGAATCTGTGATTCTGTGTCACTGATGATTCCTGTGTCACCGTGGATTTAGACCACTGCCTTCTGGATCTAATCATCAGCAACAGATGTAACTAGAAGCACCTCACCTTCTCTAATCTGCTGCCCTGTGCAGGTTACGAGCTCAGGATGAGGTACAGCACTGTTTTGTGCGACCTCAGAAATGCGTCAGCACCAGCCATAAAAGTATGATTGCAAATCTTATGAAAGCCTCCCTTAAAAGCCCAGGGTCTGAATTCATGCGATGCTGTGAGAATCTTGGCCTACATGGTTTGAAAGATGATTTTGTAGTCTGTGTAGCTCTAAGGTAAAACTGGAAACCATAAATCCTAACTCAGAAAAACCTAATTACATGGAGTTTCTTCTATGATTTTAGAAACAGGGCTGAAAATGCAACCTGGACATGATGGTATAAATCATGATGCAGTATTGTGTCCAGTTCTGGTATCCCCAAAATAAGGAGATGGAACTATTGTAATGTGACCAGAGGAGGTCGTGAAGATGACCTGAGGGATGGAGCACCCCTATGATGAGGACAGTCTGAGAGATTTGGGGTTGTTCAGCCTGGAGAAGAGAAGGTTCTGGGGAGACCTTAGAGTAGCTTCCAGTGCAACGATACAATGAGGGGGGATGGCTTTAAATTAGAGAGGGGAAGATTTAGATTAGATGTTAGGAAGAAATTCTTCACAATGAAGCAGGGGAGGCCCTGACCCAGGTTGCCCAGAACAGAGATGGCTGCCCCAACCCTGGAGGGATTCAAGGCCAGGTTGGATGGGGCTTGGAGCCCCTGATCCAGTGGGAGGTGTCCCTGCTCATGGCAGGTGGGAGTGGAACTGGTTGATCTTTAAGGACCCTTCTTACCCAAACCATGGAATGATTCTATGATCTGAACTTCTGTTGGAGCACCTGTGGATGCAGCAGTGATTCTACATAGGAACTGCAGAAGCAATATGTTATAGAATAGAAATCATAGAATCATAGAACAACCAGGTTGGAAGCCACCCATCGGATCTTCGAGTCCTACCATTCCTATCAAACACTAAACCATGTCCCTTAGCACCTCATCTACCCATCCCTTAAACACCTCCAGGGAAGGTGAATCAACCACCTCCCTGGGCAGACTATTCCAATGCCCAATGACCCTCTGTGTGAAAAACTTCCTCCTAATCTCTAGCCTAAATCTCTCCTCGCGGAGCCTGAGGTCATTCCCTCTTGTCCTGTCCCCTGTCCCTTGGGAGAAGAGCCCAGCTCCCTCCTCTCTACAACCTCCCTTCAGGTAGTTGCAGAGAGTAATGAGGTCTCCCCTCAGCCTCCTCTTCTCCAGACTAAACACCCCCAGCTCTCTCAGACGTTCCTCATAAGGCCTGTTCTCCAGCCCCTTCACCAGCTTCCTTGCTCTTCTCTGGACTCGCTCCAGAACCTCAACATCCTTCTTGTGCTGAGGGGCCCAGAACTGGACACAGGATTCAAGAATAGTTATGAAGCAGAGGTGGTTCGTGACCTGTTAGATGAGAGTTATCTCCCCAGCTTGCAGCTCCACAACCATGCTGCTGGAATACGTGCTGTTTGTCTTAATAGCAGTTCGAATCGGGCAGTCATGCAGCAGAGCTTGAGCAACCAACTGCACGGTAACATCATCCCAATACGCTGCTTTGCCGCACGTAGTGGTGAAAAGAGATGAGATGCTTTCATGGTACCACATTCCTCAATTGTCAAGAAGCAAATACCTCCATGTGGTCAACCAACAAACCCTGGATTTTAATCCACCGAGATGCCAGCTTAGTTTGGCCTTGACAGAAGTGCTGAGAGAGGATAAAGGCTTCAGGGAGGACAGGCCAGATGGGAGGATTATCTCTATTCTTTTGGGAAAGGCTCTGACTTTACAAACATTCCCTGACAGAAATGAACAAAACCAGCTTTTGCGGTGAGCGCTCCCTGAGCTGGGCCTTCTCCCCAGCTCGCTGATATGCAAATCTCACCACACGCAGCTGGGCTGGAGCTTTGCGGTTGGCAGCATTTCTGTACCAATTTTGGTAATAGCTTTCTACGTGACTCGGGTATGACTAAGCAGAAAGGAATTAGTGGGGACTCTTTGTTCTTGAAGCTCAGCCGAAATATGAACGTGCTGGCCTGACAAAAGCCGGCTCTTTGCATAAAGAAAATAAAAGAGGTCTGGAAGGTTAATGAGTGACATAATCAGCTCGCTGGGAAATGTGCAAAGGCAAGGAATGAAAACAATGTGCAAGGGAGAAAATTGATTACCCACAGTGCCGCACTCACCTGTGGCACCAGGCATTCCCCAGCTTCCTAACAGGGCTCATGGGGGTCCAGCAAGGAGGCAAAACCTGCAAAGGGCTCGCCTGGGATACTCAGCACCACTGTTGTGCTTAGAGAGGGAGAAAGGCTGGCTTGGAAGGTTGGCTTTTGCAAACAGGTCGCTGAGGTGCAGGTAGGCAAATTTGCAGAAGGAGCAGGGAATGCTGTACCCTTTCCCCACCTTAGTTTTAACCCAACTTGTAGCTTGCTGGTAGGGATGGAAGAGATGTGAATTCCCTTTCCGGTCACCAAGTGCTTAAGTGAGTCTTTGAAGTCCTAAGTTACTTCGTAAAGCTGGAACACAGAAAAGACCCACCAGATCATCAAGTCCAACCATTCCTATCAAACACTAAACCATGTCCCTCAGCATCTTGTCCATCCATCCCTTAAACACCTCCAGGGAACGTGAATCAATCACCTCCCTGGGCAGCCTGTTCCAGTGCCCAATGACTCTTTCTGTGAAACACAAAAGCAGGTCTTGTTCTATGTTTGAAATAAATGGTACCTGCCTAAGTTCAGGGCAGAGTTGTGCCTTTGGGAAGAGGAATTCCCCTGTAGCATTTCCGTATCCCTATGGTCAATGATCAGCAAGAGTCAAGACCCACTCTTCATTTCCCCAGTGGTTGTCTCTAAGCAGCTTTTGACCACTCAGCTCATTCGAGGAAGTCAAGCACCTAAGTTTCTGAGGTTACAACACTCAGTGGACACGGAGCATAAAAACCATCATTGACCTGCCTATGCTGGAGCCTGGGGTATTCGTGCGGGATGACAAGGAGGTAGCAGGAAGATGACCACTGTGTGCTGTAGGATTATACCGTGATGCTGTCAAACATGTCATGAAACTGAACTTGCAACTGACTTTGATTCAACTTATTAGATCTGTGTCATCTGCTTCTGATGACCAGATGGATGAATGATGGAAGAATGAGCAGGGCTTCCATCTAGCTGCTGTGCAAGGGTATGAAATCCTGTATATCATTCTCGAGAGGCCCACTGAGTGTAGGAAAATAAACTAGGCTGAGCTCAGCTGGGATCTCCTTGGACAAGTGCTAAAGATCATAGAATCATAGAATCATAGAACAACCAGGTTGGAAGGGACCCATCAGATCTTCTAGTCCAACCATTCCTATCTAACACTAAACCAAGTCCCTCAAGACCTCATCCACCCGTCCCTTAAACACCTCCAGGGAAGGTGAATCAACCACCTCCCTGGGCAGCCTATTCCAATGCCCAATGACACTTTCTGTGAAAAACTTCCTCCTAATCTCTAGCCTAAACCTCCCCTGGTGGAGCTTGAGACCATTCCCTCTTGTCCTGTCCCCTGTCACTTGGGAGAAGAGCCCAGCTCCCTCCTCTCCACAACCTCCTTTCGGGTACTTGTAGAGAGTAATGATGTCTCCTCTCAGCCTCCTCTTCTCCAGGCTAAACAACCCCAGCTCTCTCAGCCATTCCTCATAGGTTCTGTTCTCCAACCCCTTCAACTCACCAGTGCTGAGTACAGAGGGAGAATCACCTCCCTGGGCCTGCTGGTCACACCATTTCTGATACAAGCCAGGATGCCATTGGCCTTCTTGGCCACCTGGGCACACTGCTGGCTCATGTTCAGTCGCCTGTTGACCAACACCCCCAGGTCCCTCTCCTCCTGGCAGTTTTCCAGCCAGGCTTCTCCCAGTCTGTAGCTCTGCATAGGGTTGTTGTGCCCCAAGTGCAGGACCCGGCATCTGACCGTGTTAAACCTCATGCCATTGGACACTGCCCCAGCGGTTCAGCCTGTTTAGGTCCCTATGATGATGGACTAAACCTCCCATCCCAGGACATGGAGATTGTCAATGCCTTTAAAATGCAAAGGGGGAAGATTTAGATGAGACATTAGGAAGGAATTCTCCACTATGAGGGTGATGAGGCACTGGAACAGGTTGCCTAGAGAATTAGTGGCCTCCCCATACCTGCAGGTGTCCAAGACCAGTTTGGATGGGGCTTGGAGCAACCAGATCCAGTGGGAGGTGTCCCCGCCCATGGCATGGGTGGAGCTGGATGGGCTTTCAGGTCCCTGCCTACCCAAACTAGTCTATGATTCTATGAAAGATCAAGAGGTGTGTGGACATTATTTTAGCCTAAATATATCAAAAGGAAAGCAAATGCACTATGAGGAACGATACGCTTGAAGGACAGGATAATCACAGTGGCACAGGCATGGGACTGCACAAAGGATTTGCCTCCACTGCTGTGCAACGGTCAACACACTAGCACAGGAATACTCATAGAATCATAGAATCACTATGTTGGAAAGGACCCACTGGATCATCAAGTCCAACCATTCCTATCAAACACTAAACCATGTCCCTCAGCACCTCTTCCACCCGTTCCATAAACACCTCCAGGGAAGGTGAATCAACCACCTCCCTGGGCAGCCTATTCCAGTGCCCAGTGACCCTTTCTGTGAAAAAGTTTTTCCTAATATCTAGCCTAAATCTCCCCTGGTGGAGCTTGAGGCCATTCCCTCTCGTCCTGTCCCCTGTCACTTGGGAGAAGAGCCCAGCTCCCTCCTCTCCACAACCTCCTTTCAGGTAGTTATAGAGATCAATGAGGTCTCCTCTCAGCCTCCTCTTCTCCAGGATAAACACCCCCAGCTCTCTCAGCTGTTCCTCATCAGGCCTGTTCTCCAACCCCTTCACCAGCTTCATTGCTCTTCTCTGGACTCGCTCCAGAACCTCAACATCCTTCTTGTGCTGAGGGGCCCAGAACTGAACACAGGATTCAAGGAGCGGTCTCACCAGTGCCAAGTCCAGAGGGAGAATAACCTCCCTGGCCCTCCTGGTCACACCGTTTCTGATCCAAGCCGAGATACCATTGGCCTTCTTGGCCACCTGGGCCACTGCTGGCTCATGTTCAATCACTGTCAACCAACACCCCCAGGTCCTTCTCCTCCAGGCAGTTTCCAGCCAGGCTTCTCCTAGTCTGTGGCTACTCAGGGTGGTTGTGCCCCAAGTGCATGGGGTACAGGTCCCTACAGCAATGGGTGCCCCGGAGGCTGGAAGGCAGGACATTATTGTCATCACCCTGACAATGGTTTTGTTTGCTGTTCTCACAAGGAATGAGTAACAGGCTTATTTCAGGCTCATTTCCTAAAAGAGTATTAATCACTTGTGTCTCTTGCCCCACAATCTCCTCTCTGCAACCTCTGTAAAATGAGCTTCCAGGTCTGGGAATGTACCTATCTGGGTTTTATTCTCACTTATCTGTACTGACATCAATAAAGGTTTTCCAGGAAATCAGAGCACTGAGTTTCACCTCTCTGGTCTGCCAGAGCTGGAGAGTGGCTCAGCTGCCCAGCTTCAAAGAGGGGTTCGTAGCACTGCTCTTTGCCACAGGGCACAGGGGAAGGTGGTGAGGGTGTCAAATGGACAGGTAACCAACACCTCTGAACTGCATGACCTTACAGGCTTTGTATCTGTTGTCTACACTGAGCTTTGATGCTTGATCATTGTGACCAGTCTCAGTGTCAACAGGGACATTAGGATGTCCCTGTTAGTTCACCTCTCAGCTCATGCCTCTGGAAGTCATCTGTGAATCTACTTCCATTCACACAGGCTGGAATAACCAACACTCGCCTCCTCGCAGTGCAGGCAGAGCACATGTGAGTGCCAGTGAACATTTCTGCCTCTAGCAGTGGTTTCAGCTCCTTAGTAGATGGCTCATGTGTGCAACAGTTTAATCTGGGTCCTGGGAGATGAGGATCTGGAGCACAAAAGAAATGAAACCAGCAATATACTTTCCATGATGTTCTTTCCAAGAAGGATGTTGAGGCTCTGGAGCAAGTCCAGAGAAGGGCAACGAAGCTGGTGAAGGGGCTGGAGAACAGACCTTATGAGGAGCGGCTGAGAAAGGTGGGGGTGTTTATCCTAGAGAAGAGGAGGCTGAGAGGAGACCTCATTACTCTCTCCAACTACCTGAAAGGAGGTTGTAGAGAGGAGGGAGCTGGGCTCTTCTCCCAAGGGACAGGGGACAGGACAAGAGGGAATGGCCTCAAGCTCCACCAGGGGAGATTTAGGCTGGACATTAGGAGGAAGTTCTTCACAGAAAGGGTCATTGGGCATTGGAATAGTCTGCCCAGGGAGGTGGTTGATTCACCTTCCCTGGAGGTGTTTAAGGGACGGGTGGATGGGGTCTTGAGGGACTTGGTTTAGTGTTAGATAGGAATGGTTGGACTAGAAGATCCAATGGGTCCCTTCCAACCTGGTTGTTCTATGATTCTATGATTCTATGATGGTTTGAGGCCATTCCCTCTTGTCCTGTCCTCTGTCACTTGGGAGAAGAACTACCTGAAAGGAGGTTGTGGAGAGAAGGGAGCTGGGCTTTTCTCCCATGTGAAAGGGGACAAGACAAGAGGGAATGGCCTCAAACTCCGCCAGGGGAGATTTAGGCTAGACATTAGGAAAAAGTTTTTCACAGAAAGAGTCATTGGGCATTGGAACAGGCTACCCAGGAAAGTGGTTGATTCACCTTCCCTGGGAGGGTTTAAGGGATGGGTGGACGAGGTGCTGAGGGACATGGTTTAGTGTTTGATAGGAATGGTTGGACTCGATGATCCAGTGGGTCTCTTCCAACACTATGATTCTATGATTCTATGATCATGCACAGCAGAAGTTTAGTGGAAGAGAGAGGGGAATGGTGATCTCCTTTCCCATTTATTGATGTCAGAGGGGACCATTTTAACCATCACTGTCCAGCTTCAGCCTCACACAAGGTGGCAAATCTCATTCTGATTCTTATTCTCATTCAGCACCTTTCCCCTATTTTGAACATGATATCATGTGCAGGAAACACCTTTACTGTTTGCTTTTGCTCTGCCTGTTCTACCACGGTAAACAGTTTCCAGATCTGGAATTCCTATGCCCTCCTGCACTGTCAGGCCACCAGAAGTCACCATTATTAGTGCATCAAAATATGATGATCAGTTAGGTTGAGCATTGTCCCCCTTAGAGCGAGATCAGAGCAACAGGTCCACTGAGTCCCTGTGCAGGACTCTGTGCCCCAGTAGAACCATAGAGCCGTTTGAGTTGGAAAGGACATCATGAACCATCCAGTCCCACCCCTACCATGGGCACAGACACCTCCCACTGGATCAGGGGCTCCAAGTCCCATCCAACCTGACCTTGAACCCCTCCAGGGATGGGACAGCCACAATGTCCCTGGACAACCAGGGCCAGGGCCTCCCCACCCTCATCATGAAGAATTTCTTTCTAATGACTAATCTAAATCTTCCCCCTTCCAATTTAACACCATCCCCCCTCATCCTGCCTCCACCCTCTGAAGATGTCTTCTGCTGAAGTTGCCCAGCTTGGACACAGACACCTGATTTTCAAAAATACAGGCTCAGGTGGATTAATCCCATACCTGGTGACTCTCCAGGCTTCGGAGAGCATTTCTGGGCTTACACTCCTGCCACAGCACAACGCAGGCTCTCTTCCTTCTTCCAGCAACCACACCAAGATGAAAGCCATTTTCCTGCAAGTAATTCTGTCTCACGTGGGCGCTATGTGGGGGACTCCCTGACTGCTGGAATGCAAACCATGGGGTATGAATCAGCCACGTTGTCTTGAGACACTCCTTTTCTTCAGCTCATTGGATTAGAGTTGGGGGGAATTCTTTGGAGGCTGATAAACGGGACCCATTTAAGTCCCAGCCTCATTAACGCCTGGGGTCATGAAAAACTCAGAACAGCAGCTGCAGCTGAAGGAGTCTCAGGAAGATAAACATCAGTCCACAGGGGATGCCCAAAGGAGTTAGAAGCCCACTGGGAGACTCATAAATGAATACCCAGTTTTCTTTGGTCCTGTTGGCAGTCTGCTGGTGGGACAGTTGTTGTGCCCTGGAATGTGGTCACACTTTGTTCATCAAGTGGGCCGCCTCGCTAAGATACCGATCGGCACACTGCTCTCTTCAATCTGGTCAGTCAGGTGTGGAAGAGTAGGGGACCAGGCAGTGGGGAAAAAGTGCATGCTGCAACGAAGAACCCAAATAATCTGTCACGATCTGGGAAATGTATTGGCAAAGGGTCAGAGAAAACAACATTCAACCCAGTGGCCTCTCCCATGGCTCCCTGGAGTGCCTCCAGCCTCACACCTTTGTTAGGCTCTGGGCAGATTTCAATTTTGTCTCTGTCAACACTTCCTTCTCTCCAGCGTCGCCCTCATCACCTCAATCGATCACCATCTGCATCTCCTCTCACCTCTACATGGGCTGGCACCATAACCATTCCTTAAATCAGCACCTCAGAGAAGTTATGGCCATGTCTGTAAACAAGGTACAGGGTTTTTAGAGGGAGCACAGTTCATCCCT
Source organism: Coccyzus lansbergi (assembly GCA_033558105.1). Classification (NCBI taxonomy): domain Eukaryota; kingdom Metazoa; phylum Chordata; class Aves; order Cuculiformes; family Coccyzidae; genus Coccyzus; species Coccyzus lansbergi. The sequence goes on along the minus strand of JAUMJK010000780.1, from coordinate 622,959 downwards.
GGAACAGTGTTGCAAGGAAGGCTTAACTTGCAATCACCTGCCATCCACAAATAAATCCAGGGTGGCTCCTTCAGGGTAGTACTGATCCACGGACCACTGGAGAAAAGAGCAGGGCAGAAGAGTCTGCAATGTCCTGCACACACAGTGTGCTGCACACACATCCTGAGCTCCAGTGAGCCTGGGAAGCTGCCTTTCAGGAGTTTAAACCTTACAGTTGGACTGCATTGTCTTACCTTCTCTCTCTATGTATTTGGAAAACAAGCTCTGTTTGGAGTAGGTAAACCACCATGGACTCATGGAGATCTCAGAGGCATCTGCCATGTGCCGAGCCTCGCAAGCACAGCTGTCCATCTCCTACAGGATTGAATTGTAGAATCATAGAATCACCAGGATGGAAAATATCTCTTGAGTCCAACCATTCCTGTCTGCCACTAAATTATATCCCTCAACTCCTTGTCTGTCCATCTTTTAAACCCCTCCAGGGATGGTGACTCAACCACCTCTCTGGGTAGCCTCTGTCAGTGCCCAATGACACTTTCTGTGAAAAACCTTTTCCTAATGTCCAGCCTAAATCTCCCCTGGTGGAGCTTGAGGCCATTCTCTCTTGTCTTGTCCCCTGACACTTGGGAGAAGAGCCCAGCTCCCTCCTCTCCACAACCTCCTTTCAGGGAGTTGCAGAGAGCAATGAGGTCTCCCCTCAGCCTCCTCTTCTCCAGGAGAAACACCCCCAGCTCTCTCAGCTGCTCTTCATAAGGCCTGTTCTCCAGCCCCTTCACCAGCTTTGTTGCTCTTCTCCAGAGCCTCAACATCCTTCTTGTGGTGAGAGGCCCACAACTGAACACAATATTCAAGGAGTCAAGTCCAGATAGAGAATAACCTCCCTGGACCTGCTGGCCACACTGTTTCTTATCCAAGCCAAGATGCCACTGGCCTTCCTGGCCACCTGGCCCACTGCAGGCTCATGTTCAGTCGCTGTCAACCAACACCCCCAGGTCCTTCTCCTCCAGGCACTTTCCAGACAGACTTCCCCTAGTCTGGAGCTGCTCAGGGTTGTTGTGCCCCAAGTGTAGGATCCGCCATTTGGCCTTGTTAAACCTCATCCCATTGGTCTCAGCCCATGGATCCAGCCTCTTCACATCCCTTTGGAGCCTCCCGAACCCTCCAGCAGATCCAGCTTCCACCCAGATTAGGGTCATCTGCAAACTTGCTATGAGAGCACTCGATGCCTTCATCCAGGTCACTGATAAAGACACTGAACAGGGCTGGACCCAGCACTGAGCCCTGGGGACACCACTTGTCACTGGCCTCCAGCTGGATTTCACTCTATTTCCCACCACTCTCTGGGCCCTCCAGACAACCACCTTTCCACCCAGGAGAGTGTGTGCCTGTCCAGCCCAGAGGTGACAGTTTCCGGAGCAGAATGCTGGGAGAAACTGTGTCAAAGGCTTTGCTGAAGTCCAGGAACATCCATCCACAGCCTTTCCCTCATCCAGCAGCTGAGTCACTTTGTCATAGAAGGAGATCAGGTTAGTTTGGCAAGACCTGCCTTTCGTCAACCCATGTTGACTGGGCCTGATCCCCTGGTTCTCTTGCATGTGCTTCATGATCACACTCAAGATCACCTGTTCCATGACCTTCCCTGGCACTGAGGTCACACTGACAGGCCTGGAGTTCCCTGGATCCTCCCTGCGACCCTTCTTGTCCATGGGCACAACATCAGCCTCCAGTCCAGTGGAACTTCCCCAGTCAGACAGGAAAATGACTCTGGGATTCGAGGATTCCCTTGGGAACAGGCTGGGGCTGCCACATGGCTGTGCGAGAGAACCCAAAATCCATATTCTGAGGTGGGACCACAGTTTATTTCAGGCACAAGCTGCATTTACATAAGACAACAGGACTTGTTAGAAGTTGTGTTGCCTTCCAGCTCCTGTCACCAGGAGATGTGTGCCACACGGTGAGGTCACAGTGATGGGACGCAAGTGTCACAATGACCCAGGGCACTTTGGGAGCTGCTGCCCAGGGATCAGACGCCACAGCCCTTCAGCCGCTGACAGGCAGGACTGCGTCTTGCTGCTCAGGCTAAAGGTTGAGACTTCAAGCTTAAACCCAACTCAGCCATGGGGAACATGGAGTCATCTTCTGCAGACTCCTCCTCCGACACGGAGGAGCCTGGTTTGGTGCCTCCATCTTCTCCCAACCACACGGTTGGTGCTATGGCAGCAGCCGAGGATGCTGCCAGCTCATCTCTCGCAGGAGAGAACTCTCAAGGTAAGCCTGAGGAGTGCCCAGCCTCCGGTACCATTGGTGGCAGGAGAGCTGTGCCAAACCCACACCCTCTGCAGCCCACAGGTTCCTCCAGATCCTCTGGAACATCGTCGGCAGCCATCGCTTCCAGTCCATCTGGTGGAATGATGATGGAAACAGCTTCGTGATAGCAGAGAATCTCTTCCGCAAGGAGGTCCTGGGGAGGAGGATCTTTGAGACAGAGTCCATGGGAGGCTTCATCCTCCAACTCAACCTCCATGGATTCCAGCCAGTGGAAGGACGTTCTCGCATCTCCATCACCATCGGGAAACTGCAAGCAATAGCAGCAGCAGGAGCTTCTCTGGGCAAGGTACGTCAGTCCCTCCCCCAGGAGAGAGTCTGTGTCTTCCTCCTCTGGCAATGCTGGCACTGACTCCTGTCCTTTGCCATCCGCAGCTGCACTTCTTCCACCGCCCCGGCTTCCAGAGAGACCAGCCCCAGCTCCTCACGAGGGGCAACCAAAGCCCTGGGGACACAGAGCCAGCCCCAGCTGCAGCCCCACACAGCCCAGGGCAGGAGGACGAGAGGCCGAGGAAGAGACCAGGAGATGCTCCGACAGCGACAGGAGCCATGGAGGAGACGGACGCTGAGAGTTGCGCAGGCCCCAGCTCCACAGCGACCGAGCCAAGGGGTGACCCCGACGCCCCCAGCACCAGTGCCGGTCCAGTCCCGGCCAAATGGCGCCGCACAGACAGCCCTGAGAACATCCCGGAGGAGGCTCCAGCTCCATCCCCACCTTCACCTCAGCGCCGATCACCTCCTGCCCCACTGGTCTTTGGGCCCCCTCCACGCCCAGATTGGTGGCCAGGGCCGGATCCTTGGGAGCGCCCTGGGGCTGCTCTCCACCCTCCAGCACCTCATGCCGCTCCTGTGCCACGGCCACCACCCTTCAGAGCTCGCCCCTTCCGACACTGCCGCACCTGCTACTGCCCACCCAACAACCGACACGGCGACGGACTTTGAACAGGTTGGGTGGAAACAGCAGTGATCTTGGGCTGGGAGTCCTGTTATAGATGGAGGAACACCTTAGTCTAGGAATAATTTATTAATAAAGTGTTTGTTGTTTTTCAAAATTCCTCTTTTCATGTTTCCCTGTCCTGTCTCTGCAGTCTCACAGATATAGTGCCCCAAGTGCAGGACTCGGCATTTGGCCTTGCTAGTCCTCATCCCATTGGTCTCAGCACATGGATCCAGCCTCTTCAGATCCCTTTGAAGCTTCCCAACCCTCCAGCAGATTCACACTTCCACCCAGCTCTGTGTCATCTGCAAACTTGCTAAGGGATGTAGGGTGCAAGGATCAGGGTGAGGGATACAGGGTGTGGGATGCAGGATGTGGGGAGCAGGGTGCATGATGCAGAGTGAACGATGCAGGGTGTAGGCTGAGGGATGCACAGCGTGGGGTGAAGGATGCAGGGTGCCGGGGGTGGGATGCAGGGCGCAGGGTGAGGGATGCAGGTTGATGGGTGAATAGCGGGGGTGAGAGAATCATAGCATCATAGAACAACCAGGTTGGAAGAGACCCATCGGATCATCGAGTCCAATCATTCCTATCAAACACTAGACCATGTCCCTCAGCACCTCACCTACCCATCCCTTAAACACCTCCAGGGAAGGTGAATCAACCACCTCCCTGGGCAGCCTGTTCCAATGCCCAATGACCCTCTGTGTGAAAAACTTCCTCCTAATCTCTAACCTAAATCTCCCCTGGTGGAGCTTGAGGCCATTGCCTCTCGTCCTGTCCCCTGTCACTTGGGAGAAGAGCCCAGCTCCCTCCTCTCCACAACTTCCCTTCAGGTAGTTGTAGAGTAATGAGATCTCCTCTCAACCTCCTCTTCTCCGGGATAAACACCCCCAGCTCTCTCAGGTGCTCCTCATAGGGCCTGTTCTCCAGTCCCTTCACCAGCTTCGTGGCTCTTCTCTGGACTCGCTCCAGAGACTCAACATCCTTCTCGTGGTGAGGGGCCCAGAAGTGAACACAGGATTCAAGGAGCGGCCTCACCAGTGTTGAGTCCAGAGGGAGAATCACCTCCCTGGACTTGCTGGTCACACCGTTTCTGATACAAGCCAGGATACCATTGGCCTTCTTGACCACCTGGGCACACTGCTGGCTCATGTTCAGTTGCTGTTGACCAACACCCCCAGGTCCCTTTCCTCCTGGCAGTTTTCCAACCAGACTTCTTCCAGGTTGTAGCTCTGCATAGGGTTGCTCATTCAGCCATGAGCAGCCAGTGTTTCACCAAGCCTGAGTTGTCCTGCACTCTCTATCACTTAAAGCCTTGGCTTTCTGCCCTCCTTGGGGAAAGGGATAACTCCGAAATTTGATGCTGTGATACCATGGACTCTAAGCACAATTCCTACAGAAATGGGGCAGGTAGGAGAAATATTTTTTCCAAATACTCTTAGGTACAAATGCCTCTCTTGGAAAATCCTCTGACAAGTCCTCATGCAGCACAGACCAGCACTTGCATGCAAGATGCAGTTCTTCAATGCCAACTCAGAGGCTGCTGGTAGCACTGCTATCTGCACATTCTGCTCCATCACAGCTCCCAGCTCAGGTCAGAGCCACTTGCTTTTTGCTTCAGCTGCTTTCAAAGTAAAAAGTCTAACTGGGAAAGCATCGGTCCCTTCCAGTGCAGCTCCTTGTTTCTGTACCTGGATAAAAACGATCTAAAGCTATCGGACAGTGTCCAGAAGAAGACACATCTCTTAAACCCCTCCAGGGATGGTGACTCAACCACCTCCCTGGGTAGCCTCTGTCAGTGCCCAATGACCCTTTCTGTGAAAAACTTTTTCCTAATGTCCAGCCTAAACCTCCCCTGGTGGAGCTTGAGGCCATTCTCTCTTGTCTTGTCCCCTGACACTTGGGAGAAGAGCCCAGCTCCCTCCTCTCCACAACCTCCTTTCAGGGAGTTGCAGAGAGCAATGAGGTCTTGTCTCAGCCTCCTCTTCTCCAGGAGAAACACCTCCAGCTCTCTCAGCTGCTCCTCATAAGGCCTGTTCTCCAGTCCCTTCACCGGCTTCGTTGCTCTTCTCTGGACTCACTCCAGAGAAGGCACCTAACAGTGGAAGGGTTCTTGATACAGGGTTGCTACCACAAACCCTCCCCAACTGGATTCTTGAAGGAAGAAGGCACCAAAATTCCCCCACTAGATTATCAGAGGAGAGGACCTCCGTTAAGGAACCCATCACTACTTGGATGTGGGGAAGTTGCAGGATATGGGGTTGTGGAGAGGAGGGAGCTGGGCTCTCCTCCCAAGTGACAAGGGACAGGACAAGAGGGAATGGCCTCAAGCTCTGCCAGGGGAGGTTCAGGCTGGACATTAGGGGGAAGTTTTTCACAGAAAGGGTCATTGGGCATTGGAACAGGCTGCCCAGGGAGGTGGTTTTTTCACCTTCCCTGGAGATGTTTAAGGCACATGTGAACAAGGTGCTGAGAGACATGGTTTAGTGTTTGATAGGAATGGTTGGATTCAGTGATCCAGTGGGTCTCTTCCAACCTGGTTATTCTATGATTCTGATTCTTCCTCAGCAGGGCATTTTCTTTTGCTTTTTTTTTTTTGCCTTTTTTCTTTTTTTTTTTTTTTTTTTTGCTTTCCCGGTGGAGGAGGCTTTCCCTATTTGCATTCACCTTGGTGTTGCTGAGCTGCTGGGAACTCAATGGAAATTGTTGGGGCAGGAGGAGAGGGATCTGTCTGCCCTGTGGTTACAACCCTTTTCCACGTGGACTCAGAGCAGGGTCGAATCCCATCTCCAACAAATGTATTTATTTTTATTCCATGCAAAGGGCAAAAAAGCAGGCAGGTCAAAGGGCTGCAGGAGCAGATCTGTCCCCCATGAGTGTGGGACTGCAGAGGTAATGATGTCTGAGGTGCCCAGCACCCACCCTGCTGCCCAGTATCTTCAAACAGGAGCAAAGTTGGCTCTCAGCTGATGAAGACAGCAACATCCTCTTATTCTCAGTGGGGAGGTGGACACATCTGGACTCTCTTAAGCAACGTGCTGTCCACAGAGAGAGAGGAACAGTAAAATTAGGCTTCTTGGTTCTTTTTCTGCAGATTCTCCAAGGCAACTGCCTCTCCTCTGACTGACAACATTACTCCAGGCCATCTGTCTCTCCTGACCATCCCTGCGGCAAGGCAAGTCAAATTGCCAGAGGGCAGCACTTGAATTAGACACCTAAATGAGGAGAACTGCATGCAGCCCAAAGTAACTTTACAGTTAGGGTTGTGTGTGTCTTGTCCAAACCTACAAGGACATGTGTGGCAAGCACTGATCACAGCTCTGATATCGATTCCTTTCCTGTTACACGCAGAAGCAGATGTCTCACACTGGCCTCCTTATTTGCCTTGCAAGGCAGTGGTGCTGTCAGGACAGATCTGCTCTTTTCATGTCACCAGGTTTAATTCTAGCCTGGTTCTTAAGGATCACAAATTATTCACGTCTGATTGCTGTTCTGTAATCAGGGCATCTCACCTGGATTTGCCTGTCACCACTGCAGTGTGTGCTGTGGTTATCACAGACCTGTCGTGCATCTTCAGCTGAGCTCTCCTGCCCCAGACAAAGCTGAGACAAAGAGCCTGGGAAAGCACAGAGGCAGAAAGAAGCCTCCTCTTTGTCATAGCTGACAGGACAGGATGAGAGGGAATGGCCTCAAGCTCCACCAGGGGAGGTTCAGGCTTGACATAAGGAAAAAATTCTTCACAGAAAGGGTCATTAGGCACTGGCAGAGGCTACCCAGGGAGGTGGTTGACTCGCCTTCCCTGGAGGTGTTTAAGGTGTGGGTGGACGAGGTACTGAGGGATATGGTTTAGAGATTGGTGGGAATGGTTGGACTCGATGATCCGGTGGGTCTCTTCCAGCCCGGTGATTCTATGATTCTAATGCCCAGCCTGAACCTTGCACTGACAGTTCCAGACCCAATGACCCTTTCTGTGAAAAATTTCTTTCCTAATGATGAGCCTGAACCTCCCCTGGTACAGCTTGAGGCCATTCCCTCTTGTCCCATCCCCTGTCACTTGGGAGAAGAGCCCAGCTCCCTCCTCTCTACAACCTCCTTTCAGGTAGCCATAGAGAGCAATGAGGTCTCCCCTCAGTCTCCTCTTCTCAAGACTAAAACACCCCCAGCTCTCTCAACTGCTCCTCATAAGGCGTGTTCTCCAGCCCCTTCACCAGCTTTGTTGCTCTTCTCTGGACTCGCTCCAGAGCCTCAACATCCTTCTTGTGGTGAGGGGCCCTGAATGCCATGTCCACACATCTTTTAAATCCCTCCTAGGACAGTGACTCCACTAGATCTCTGGGGAGCCTATCACAGTGCTTGACAACCCATCAAACATAAATGATCGTCTCCCATGCCAACTTCTGGCTGAGCAAGAGGATTTTGGGGTCTTCATAATGGATGAAAGGATGGAGAGACCAGCTGCTGCTTTTAGCAACACCAGTATGACCTTGGTTCAGCAGTTCACCTGGAGGTAACCAAGCTGTGAATCCGGCCCTGGACGTGCAAAACATCGGGTAGCGGAGGCTGCACTAGAGGCTGTGGCTGAGAGTGACTGACTCAGATGGCAGCAGGTTGGCAGTCCTTCAAAGAGGCTTTCTTTGTCTTCTTTGTGGGAGGTGTAAATGAATTGAATGGAGACGCTGGAGGCTTTCCCGTGCCAGTTATTAGCAATCTCACTTCTATATATAGCTTCTGCCTAACTTACTCTGGGTGAGCAAACAGAGTGGCATGTGAGTTATCGCTCTTGTCACGTTCGCCTCTCATGATTACACACATTTTGTTTGCTTGCTCTATCGTGGTGATGTAAGGCAGACTAAAAGAGGCTGTAACGCCACATGGCTTCAACGTGCTGGAGCTGTGGCCTCCAGGCTCCAGTTAGAAGCTACCTCAAGTGTTGAAGCTTCATAATATCACAACCCTAGGCCAGGGAGTAGAGCTCCAGGCAATTCTCCATGGAAAGTTGGGTGGTTTCAAGTTGTTTTCCCATCTGTCTGGCCCAGTTTGTGTGCAAAGAGAAAAGTAGAGGAAGCCTACCAAAAATGCACTGGAGGAAAGCAAGGAAACTTCTTCCGGGGTCCCTCGTCAAGAAAAGGTCAGTCAGAAGTTTTTAAGAAATTTGGTTCATGTTTGGGCTCTTGATCAGGGAGTGCAGGGATGGGACAAGGGCTAATTTATTTAAACTGCAAGAGGGGAGATTGAGATGAGATATTAGGAAGAAATGTGCTGTGAGGGTGGGGAGGCCCTGGCCCAGGTTGCCCAGAGCAGTGGTGGCTGCCCCATCCCTGGAGGGGTTCAAGGCCAGGCTGGATGGGGCTTGGAGTAACATCATCCTGTAGAAGTTGTTCCTGCCGATGGCAGTGAGAGGTAACTGGATCGGCTCTAATGTCCTTTCCAAACTATTCTATGATTCTGTGACTTTCAAGTTCTTTTTCATTTCTCTGCATTACAGACTGGCACCAGAACATGACCAAGGCTATTCAAACAGCTCAAAAGAACCACTGAGCTCACTGTATCCCAGATCTCTGAGGAGGCACTGGAGAAAAATGTCCTGTCTGCAGACCACTGGCTATGTCTGTTCTCCTTCCAAGCTTCTTTCTTCCTTTGACCAAGATACTTGAAGGTAACTTTGTTCCTGCCCTTTTTGAGGGGCAGCAATTGAAGTAGCTTCTGGATCTTCACACCATCAAGTAAGGATGGTTCAAAGGAGTTAATTAGAGATAGCAAATTTGGGACCAGTGACCTGCTCCCTCATCTCCGCTTGAATTAGGAGAGACTACCAGGCAGCCTGAGGGCTGATCCCTCTCTGGGTTGTCCCTGCCAATGCAAAATTGCTGCAGAGCCTTCCTGAGCCAAGTTTAGGCCAGGTCCCTGTGGCACACATCATTCGCCACACTCATTTGCACTCACAAGGTCCTAACGATGCTGGTTTATAAGGACCATGGATATTGATTAGCCACCTCTGGTGATTTTGTTCTCTGTAGGTCTGGGAGCAGCTTTCTCAACTAGTTGTCCCAAGGGTGAAGGAAGGTTTTGTGCCACCACTTGCAAACAGACAATGCTAACGGTGCCCCTGCTGTGATGTCTCTTGGCAGATCCCATCTGGACGCTCTACTGTTTAACATGGTCTTCCCACGGGAGAAGATGCTGGCAACTGGTACCAAGTGGGCCCCTCTGCCATGTTCCCATCTAAGCTGGGTGCTGAGCATGCCAGCAGCTCACAACATCAGCCGTCCCCCGGGGCAAGATTTCGCACACACAGGCCAACACTGAGCCCCTTCGAGTGTTGAGGGTTTGTGTGTGTGTGTTGGCAGAATCAATTAAAATTCTTGGATCGCCACCAACAGCTTTGACTCTGTTTGGGCCAAATTCCCAAAGGGGCCCCTCCGCTGCTTCCATCTTGGCTGTGGCCAAGGTCTCTTGAGAACAGGCTGGTCCAAGTTGGAATATGTTTTAGATAAATAGTGTGTCAGGTTATGGCATGTGCCCAACAGCCTGGGGCAGCCTCAAATGCAAACCCCATCCATGAGCCCAGCTCTCCTGGAGAGACTAACGTGGACCATGATGATGGCTCTGGGTCCACTGTGGATGGAGAAAAATATGAAGTCTTTAATCCCAAAGAAACCCTCAGCACAGAGAATATTTTCCCTTTGGTTGTGGCCTTGCACTGACCAACTGCTCCTGGGTGTTATTTTGAGAGCAGGCAGGATAATTCCAGGCAATGACCTTTTGAGACAAAGCAGGGGTGATGATGGGCTGGTGGTGACTCACACCTGCAGCACGTGGCTGTGCTCCCCTATCTGCACTGGTCCCTTCAGCCTCATTGAGAAGAGGAACTCATTTGGAATAAATTAAACAATTGCTCTTTTCTTCCCTTAGAAGAGAAACATGAGCAGGAATTGCCTGAGTGGAGCGATAGGCTGACATAAGTGAATAAACATGGAGCCTTTTTACAGCCTTTTCAGAGCGAGGCTCCTCTGGGCACCAGGAATATCTGAGGATGAATTACCCTCGATGAGACCACTAGCAGCCAAAAAGTACAGAGACAAAAGCCGGAGCCAAGCTAAATGTTTCCAAGTCCTGTGATCCCCCTGGGGAATTCAAACCTCCAACTGGATCTGGGATTCAGTGAAGCTTTTCTCTCTCTTTCCCTTGCATGGGGCCATCGTGGGCAGGAGGCAGAAATGCCACAAAGGAGACAAGTCATGTTGTCCTGGCTCAACAATCCCAAAGTGGTGCCAAGTTGCCTCATGGTCAATCCTGTTGCCACGCAGCCTTACCCTGGGTCTGGTGGTGTTGATGGGCATTCCTGGGGGTGGTGATGATGCAGCCGCAGTTCTTCATCCTGATAATGAGTGTATGGGCAAAGCTGGGGAGACAGCCAGGTATCTACACTGTCAGCGTCTCAGGGCTTTACTCAGCTCTTCCTCAGACGAGTCATTTGTGCATGGTGATAAAATCATAGAATCATAGAATTGCTAGGCTGGAAAAGACCTTTGAGATCATCAAGCCCAACTGTACCTGCCCACTCCTAAAACATATTCCTAAACACCTCACCTACCCCTCTTTTAAACTCCTCCAGATAGGGGGACTCCACCACCTCCCTGCGTAGCCTCTGCCAGTGCCTGAGAACCCTTTCTTGGAAGAAATTTTTCCTGATGTCCAGTCTGAACCTGCCCTGGGGCAACTTGAGGCCATTTCCTCTCATCCTAAGGATAAGTAAGGGATGAGAGAAATACGATTAATGCTATCGAGGACTGAGACTGGCAGAGAGACTCACTGGACCCACAGAAGGTAGTGATCACAACCCCACTCTGGCAACCCCATCTTCATCATTTTGTTTTAAAAGAAAAGATAAATTTTGGGTAAATTTTTGGCAGCAGATTTTGATAAACTGATTATTTTGTTCTGGCTTTTACATCTCCATTCAAGCAGACTGCAAGCACAAGTAGAGGGCAGAAGGGGGAATCTGTTCTTGTGTCAACTCTAACCTCTCCCAACAGCCAGAATGTGTCAACCATTCACCAAAACTTTGCGAGAAGGCGGAATAAACAGATATTCTGCTCTATATTTTTAAAATATCATAATCAATACTATATATAGGTATATATGTGTTGGGGGGATATATATGGGGTATACGTAGATATAAATACACCGAGTGTGTGTGAGTATATATATAAAATATGTACATACAGTGCTTAGGCCACAAAGTCCTACTTTCTATTTAATACATAAATGCACAGTAGCAACTACACTTAAAATGCTACAAAAAGAAATGCTTTTCAAACCTAAGGATTTTCTAGCAAATGAAGGTGCTCCCCACTGCTCAGTGACATTTTTGGTTCAAGGAAACATTGCATTATGTTCTTAATGCAGCTGACCTGATCAGGTGGTCGCTCAGATGCGGAGAACATCACTAGTCTCGGGGCTGATGGCATAAAGGTGTCTCCCCTGCATCACGTCTCCAGTGTTCCTTTAAGGGGAGAGCAGCAGGCTCCACAGCTGGGTGAGAAGAGCTGAGAGGATCCATATGGCCTCAAGTTCTGCCAGGGCTGGACATTAGGAAAAAATATTTCATTGAAAGGGTCATTGAGCACTGGAGCAGGCTACCCAGGGAGGTGGTTGATTCACCTTCCCTGGAGGTGTTTGAGGCACAGGTGGACGAGGTGCTGAGGGGCATGGTTTAGTGTTTGATAGGAATGGTTGGACTCAATGATCGAGTGGGTCTCTTCCAACCTAGTGATTCTATGATTCTATACGGGAAAGGGAGAGATAGAGGAGTCCAGTGAAATCCTGGTGGTAGCTTACATGGCCTTTAAAGGGCTAAGATGTCTGCAGCTTTAAAACTGTCCCTTAGCACAGCACTGGCCCTTTCCAGCTCCAAAGCTTTTATCCTCAGTCTCCCTTGTCTCTGTTGTTGGTCTCTGTTGTTCATGTCCTCTTTCAGACTTGCAGTTTCTGAACAGGTTCTCTCAGTGCAGCCCACCATCTCCTACGAGTTACGGGGACTGTCAAGGACACAACTGAGCTGAAAAGGGGGAGACTGAGATGAGATCTTGGGAAGAAATGTTTTGATGTGAGGGTGGGGAGGCCCTGGCCCAGGCTGCCCAGAGCAGTGGTGGCTGCCCCATCCCTGGAGGGGATCAAGGCCAGGCTGGATGGGGCTTGGAGTCCCTGATCCAGTGGGAGGTGTCCCTGCCCATGACCGAGAGGTGGGACTGGATGGGCTTTGAGGTCCCTTCCAACCCAAACCCTTCTATGGTTCTATGATTTAAAAAAATCACAAGCACACACATACTCTCTCTTGCTCACACTCCCTCTGTCACACGTTGTCAGACACACAGCCACACACAGATATACACAATAATAGTTTTAGAGAAGATGAAGTCATTCGGGTCTCTTGCAGAAGGATCTACCTCTCACAACACTTTTCCAACCTGTAGTACTCCTGACTTACAGGTATCTTTAAATACAACTGAAAACATGCAATATTTCCCTTGGAGAGCTTCCACATTGAATCATAGAATCATGGAATCATAGAATAACCAGGTTGGAAGAGACCCACAAGGTCACCAAGTCCAGCCATTCCTGTCGAGGTGGTTGATGATGTACCAGAAAAGTGCAGACATTATCAGACAAAGGGAGATGTAAAACACGGTTGCAAAGGAGTTGCTGGGAGAGTGCACGATAGTGAATATTTGCATTAGTTTGTTTTCTTCTCTCAGACATGCATCGAACCTCATTACTCTCTACAACTACCTGAAAGGAGGTTGTAGAGAGGAGGGAGCTGGGCTCTTCTCCCAAGGGACAGGGGACAGGACAAGAGGGAATGGCCTCAAGCTCCACCAGGGGAGATTTAGGCTGGAGATTAGGAGGAAGTTTTTCACAGAAAGGGTCATTGGGCATTGGAATAGTCTGCCCAGGGAGGTGGTTGATTCACCTTCCCTGGAGGTGTTTAAGGCACAGGCAGATGAGGTCCTGAGGGAGATGGTTCAGCGTTTGATAGTAATGGTTGGACTCGATGATTTGCTGGGTCCCTTCCAACCTGGTTGTTCTATGATTCTATATGATTCTATGAACCTGTGCTCAACACTGTATTTTTTAAAGGAAATGCAGCTTTTATTTTTTAGGGAAATACAAATGCTAAAATAGAATCCCACTAGATGGCACTCCGTGGATGCGCATAATTCACTTTTCGACTCAGGCAGAGCCCTCTGCCAAACGTGAGCTGGCTGCAGGTTTGCTGCAGAGCTCAGCCTGGCATGGATGATGCAATGCCAGGAGCTGGTGCATCGCGTGCCTCATCAGCTCAGTCCCGAGCATCCTTTTTCAGTGCCAGAGCTTTGTTTCTGCCTCTGACCTTGACATCACTGCATGTTTACCTCCGTGTCTGTTATTCAAGGGGTCCTGCTTTCCCTTATGCCACTGAGGGTGCTGTGATTTGTAGTCTGCGGTGGGAAACTGAGCCCTGAGGCAAGGAAGGGACTTGCTGAAATGAAGGGGGAAAGCATCCAGGGAAGAGAAGCCCTGAAATCACTATTCCTACATCCCTGCTTTAGTCAAGGAGCTTCAACCAGCCAGGGAGGATGACATCAGACCTGCCTCCTTGCAGCTCTGATGCAATCAACATCAAAGAGCCTTGTGTCGGGGCAACAGAAAACTTCATTTACCCTTCAATCAATATTTCAGACCAGGGAACTGCCCTATGACGTGGCTGTAGGACAGAGATAGTGGAAAAGGGAATCTTCCCCCTCCTCTCCCCTCTGTCCACAGAGTCACAACCTCCCTGCTTAGCTGAGGTGACCCACGTGGGTCACTTGACCTGAGGAAGACCAGGCTGGGCACAGCCTGGGGCTGCTACTGGGCTAAGGAGAGTTGCACAGGACCCTGTTTTGCTTAGGAGAGTATAATTATCAATGAAGAGAGTGTCTGGAAGCTTCCCAGCTCCATAGAACTACTCCAAGGCTGTGAGCAAGGCAGAAGGGAGAACCAGCCCCTACCAGGGAAACCATGCTAAGAAGATGTGATTTGGGCTAAGGTAAAATCTAGCACAACTGAATCATAGAATCACTAGGTTGGAAGAGACACACCGGATCATAGAGTCCAACCATTTGAAGACCCAGTCCTTTCTTCCATCTGGCCTCAGACTCTTTATTTCTGTGTGTGCCAGGCTCAGTGATGTCTGCATGATCAGCTGAGTCCATGAGGGTCTTGTCTTCTCCAGGATGATGCTCTACGCCACGGGCCCAGCTCCCAGCCCCACTGCTGAGGTGCGAGGACATGTCCAGGCAGCCCTGTTCCCAGTGCCACCCCTCGAGGTGGGTACCAGTGATTCTGACTCCTTCACGAGCATCACAAGTACAAAAATGCTCATTTGACCGAATGACTGCTTGGCAGCAGGACTGTAACTAGCATGGCTTGACTGACAGCTTCCCCAGGCAATTTAATTAGACAGATGAGAGTGCTCAAGAAAAATCATTAGGTTCTCTTAAACAGAAATCTTTGCCGAACACACCTACCCGATACGGGGCTGCGAGGAGCGGGGCTGAGCTCCAGCAGTAATTGGCATGAGCACCCACACCCGTGCTAATCCAATCTTTTCATGTTTCATCCCAGCAAGCTCATTTTAATACCATCTGTCAGCAATCCGATCCCTTCTTATTGCCTCTCTAAGACCATCCAGCCATTCGACAGCAGCGATGACGGGGCCGGAGGGTGCACACAACCACCTCCACACAGGCTGCAAACCCTGCCAAGCTGTCAAGGAATAGTTGTACCCAGGACAGCAGCAAACAGCCCTGCTTTGGGATGACATCGGTGTCACCATCACCACTGCTCTGCAGAAACAAGGGGAAACGTGTCCAACACTGCAAAGGGTGGATGGGACCTGGGAGCACTGGGGATGGCCATGACTGGTTTGACAGGAATGGTTGGACTTGATGATCCTATGGGCCTCTTCCAACCTGGTTGTTCTATGATTCTATGATTCTCAATCTCTCTGTTTGCCCAGAGCAGAGGTGGCTGCCCCATCCCTGGAGGGGTTCAAGGCCAGGTTGGATGGGGTTTGGAGCCCCTGATCCAGTGGGAGGTGTCCCTGCCCATGGCAGGGGTGGAACTCGATGGACTTTGAAGTCTCTTCCAATCCAAACCATTCCATGATTCTATGATAACACCAGCACTCAGCCCTGCACATCTCCATGTGGGTGCAGACCATCATCTCTGTGCAGAGGGGGTTGTGATGGAAGACGTTCTTTGCTCCACAAGAAGGATGTTGAGGCTCTGGAGCTAGTCCAGAGAAGAGCAACGAGGCTGGTGAAGGGGCTGGAGAACAGAACCTATGAGGAACGGCTGAGAGAGCTGGGGGTGTTTAGCGTGGAAAGAGGAGGCTGAGAGAAGACATCATTACTCTCTACAACTACCTGAAGGGAGGTTGTGGAGAGGAGGGAGCTGGGCTGCTCTCCCAAGGGACAGGGGACAGGACAAGAGGGAATGGCCTCAAGCTCCGCCAGGGGAGATTTAGGCTGGACATCAGGAGGAAGTTTTTCACAGAAAGGGTCATTGGGCATTGGAATAGACTGTCCAGGGAGGTAGTTGATTCACCTTCCCTGGAGGAGTTTAAGGGACGGGTGGATGAGGTCTTGAGGAACTTGGTTTAGTGTTAGATAGGAATGGTTGGACTAGAAGATCTGATGGGTCCCTTCCAACCTGGTTGTTCTATGATTCTGTGATTCTAGCCCTCCAAGTACAAGCCCCTTGATGCACCACAGGACCAGTGATGGCTTGCGCTGCTCCTCGTCTTAGCCCAGCCCTGTGACCTGAAGCCCAGGCAGGTCCTTGCCTGCCCACCTCTAGAGTCAAGGTCTGGCTGTAGGTTTAGCTGGCTCCGGTTATCAACAGCCCAAAATGGGAAACACAGCCCCTTTTCATTTTGCAATGCAGACAGGAAGACCAAGCTGCGTTTTTGCCTTGGATGCTCTCAGAGTTGCCTTTTGAGATTAGCTCATGGGCCAGGAATGTGGCTCTTCAGAGCACCAGCTATGCTCGCGTCTATTTTCCCACTTAAAACCAGAGGAAAGCAGATCAAACATTAATTAGCGGCAGGGGAACCTACTGCAGGTTTATGGAGATTTTCCCCTTCTACAGAACTGTCTTGTTAATAGAGAGGCTACAAAACCCCATCGTACTTTCAACACCACACGTCTGCAAAGTGCACGGCCAGTGCCCCAAGGATAAATAAGTCAGGGTTGCGGGGGGAGAGGATGGTGCAAGTGCAGAAAGAGAGGATGTGAGTTTGCTGAAAGAGATGATGAATCTGAAGAAACATCCCTTGTTCTGCCAATGGCTAATGGTGAGATCCTTGCACAGGCACATCTGTGGCTCGGTTCTTTATCTGTGAAATGACCTAACCTCTGTGCTGGTTCGGGCTGTAATAAAAAGGCTAGCGGCTGCTGTGAGCTCTCACCGGTATCACAGCAACAGCGGGAACATTTCAGAGCAAGCTCAGTTTAGCCGCAGCCTCTGGGGTTCGGGGGAACAGCTCTTTAATGTCTGCAAAAGTGCTTTGAAAGCCAGGGATGAGAGATGGGGAAGGGGAAGGACGGTGGTTATTACAAACGCCGTGGATTGTGCTTCGAGCATATCTGGATGCAACAATGTGGAGAAATCCTGTCTGGAGAATACCAAGTGAGACAGCTCAGCTCAGATTTCTCCTGACAGATATAACTGAGAAATATCCAAGGAGACCCAGTCCGCTGCATGACCTTAAGGATGCTTCAGGTGGGATGAAGCTGGCAAAAAAGGCAAGCAGGCAATTCTTGATGACCCAGCAGTGCAGAAGCTGTCAGTGCAATGCAAGAACTGAAAGATCTCTTATTTATCCCTCTTGCTGGGGAGATGGATGTGAAGAACCATAATGTGCTCTGGGCTCCCTCCCTCATACCTAGAGCTGTCGGCATGGCCCTGAAAGGATATGGGGAATTTCCGCCCTTGATCATGCTCCCACAAAATGACCCCTAGATCTTTAAAATTACCCTTTGGGATTTACCTCAGCCTTGCTAGAGGGCAGAGTGGGTTTTGTGGTCACAGTTTAAACCCACAAGAAGAAACTGGGCTAGGGTAAGGTCATTGTTCCCTCGCGCACATCCCTGGCAGGGGAAGGAGAGAGAGGAGAGAGCCCAGAAATCAGCCGTGCTGCCTGGAGGGGAGGCAAATTTCATCCTGCCTCTCTAGACCGTGTCATGCAAATCCACAGCAGAAGAGCCAGCATTGCCATTCTTCCATTTCAGCCACCGCCGGCACATTTTGGAAATGTCTGGTGCTCCAGATCTCTTACTTGCCAAGAGCACAAAGGGCTTAAAACCTTATAATGGGACCTCTGGTGTCCACCAAAGCAGTTCAGAGGCGAGACTGTAGGATTTTGCAGTTTCTTCTCCTTCCTGCAGCTGTACCCCTGGGTTATTGCACTTATTAAATCAGGAGCTGTAAAGCAACAGGGTAAATAATAAATTGCTTGGAGGAAATAAAGAAAAAAACGCCACCCATTTCAGTTATTAGTCCAGATGAGTGAATTAGGTGTTGAAGCAGCAGCTTTGAAGTTCGACTCATTAAATCACACACCAGTTCAGCACTTATTAGGTCTCCAGGCAGATATATAAAAGCACCAGGCGGATAGGGTTGCTGTTAGCAATGGCCATTACTTTTTCTGTTGCGAGTCTCACACTGTTTGCTTCTTCGGGAAGGAAGAATTTAAAGCTCCAGCTCCTGGTGCTGTGTGAGAGTTTGGGAGTTGTGGGGCTTCTTTCTGCAGAGTTCAGAAAGGGGGGTGATAGAATCACCAGGTTGGAAGAGACCCACCGGATCATCGAGTCCAACCATTCCGATCAAAACTACATAACTACAATAAAAGTCACAGAGTTGGGAAAGCAGAGACAATGAGCTGGGAGGAGACTTGCTGATCATCTGTCTGTCCCAGAGGAGGATCAGGTTGTAGGCATTACAGTGTTTACCTCAAGGAATCAGGTTCTTCCACTCAGCATCATAGACCCACACTTTGAAGGCTTCCCCCATACCTCAGTCTGTCCATCCCATGTATCCATACTGGATGTCTTTTTCCTTGTGCCTCTCCTCTGTGCCTTCCGCATGAGCCGTACCTTGCCTCCTGCCAGCTGCCGCTGCTCTAGTGACAGACCAACAGCCAGGATGCTCACGTACCGTTATTGCTTAGCCACCAGCTGGGTGACACATGCCCTAAACCTAAAGGACTTGTCAAAAATTATGAGAAGACCAATGCTGAGCACAGTATCTGCCTTAAAACCTGCCTGAATCTAACCTAGCCTGACTCCTTTAATAAATTTGCATTCTAATGGTTACTTAAAGAGGTCTTCAAATTAGAGACCTCCTCCACACTAATTCAGTATTCAGACATGGCAGTCCTGGCACTATAGAATCACAGAATGGTTTGAGTTGGAAGGAACCTCAAAGCCCATCCAGTTCCACCCCTGCCATGGGCAGGGACACCTCCCACTGCATCAGGGGCTCTAAGCCCCATCCAGCCTGGCCTTGAACCCCTTCAGGGATGGGGCAGCCACCCCTGCTCTGGGCAACCTGGGCCAGGGCCTCCCACCCTCACAGAAAAGCATTTTTTCCTAAGATCTCATCTCAATTTCACCTCTTTCAGCTGAAAACCTTTCCTCCTCATCCTCTCCCTGCCCTCCCTGATCCAGAACTCCTCCCCAGCTTTCCTGGAGTCCCTTTCAGTACTGGAAGCTGCTCTAAGTTCTCCCTGCAGTCTTCTCTAGGCTGAACAACCTCAACTCTCTCAACCTGTTCTGGTATGGGAGGTGCTGCAGCCCTCGGATCATCTCATAGCCTCCTCTGGACTCCCTCCAACAGCTCCATGTCCTTCCTGTGCTGAGGACTCCAGAGGTGAACACAGGGCTCCAGGTGGGGTCTCAACTGAGTAGAGGAGGAGAATCCCCTCCCTTACCTGCTGTTTACACTTCTTTTGGTGCACACCAAGATATGGTTGCCTTTCCTATGTATTGAAAAGTCCTAGGAGAAAGTAATGAGATGAAAAGAATAATATATTTTGCATTCTTCATATTTGCCTTACGTTAAGAAATAGAAAGTCATGTCGTCCAGCCTTTTTTTTTTTTTTTCACAGTAATATATTTTTAAAGTGAAAATTTGGTTTCTCACTTAATAACCTGATTCCCGGAGCGAAACGCTGAACATGAGCTACATTGCAAGACTGAACAATGCAGTGCCAGCTATGGCATGCATGGGCTTGGGAATTCCCAGTGCTCACATATTTATAGGACCAAAGGTTTAACCAAGCGTTCGGACCACAAACCCAACTGTCTCTCTGGGAGGTTAGAGTTTCATCTCCTAACCCAAATATTTCAGCTGGAACCTTGCATTTCTTTGGACTGCAGGAACTGGGCAGAGCTGTGGCCTGAGCTGCCCAACAACTTGTAGCTAAAACAGGGAAAGACCTTCTGAGACCTTCCTTCACCTTTCACCTTCCCTGGAGGTGTTTAAGGCACAGGTAGATGAGGTCCTGAGGGACATGGCTTAGTGCTTGATGGGAATGGTTGGACTTGATGATCCGGTGGGTCTCTTCCAACCTGATGATTCTATGATTCTATGAAATAAGACATAGAATAGACTCTCGCTCAGATCTGCCTCTTGTTGAAATCATGCTCCTTTTTTTTATAATTGAGCTGTATGTCAAGGAAGAATAAAGCTGTCTCACCACAGAGGCTTTTTTTTGTGAGGTTTAAAGTGGTTGCTGGTTACCTGGTGAAAGGTGTGACACGAAGGCAAGTTATTCATGTCCTTTCAACCCTGTGGCTTGGAGAGGGCAGCGGCAGAGGGGTGGGGGGGGGCTCCCAGGCTCAGGTTCATGAGCATAGGGGTGCAGGAGCAATGTCTGGTTGGTCTTGTTTCCACTGTAGCTGCTGAGTACCTGGAAGACCTTAACCTATTAATGGACACATACTTAGCATCATAGGATAATTCACATTGGAAGTGAGCTGAGAGCAGGATCACCTAACAGCTCATAACAGGTTACTTGAGGCTTTATCTGGTCTGACCTTGGAAACTGTGCTCGAGATCCCTTTAGAAAGGTAAGGACCACATTCCTAAGGGATGTGGCCAGGTGTCACAGGAAGGCAGTGGCAGAGTCACGAGTTTGGTGTGGTGGTTCTTCCCTCTCAGCAAGCACACCAGGGCCACACATCCAAGTTTTCCTCCATAAGCCAGAGGATTTGGTGGTTTGCATCTTTTCCTTGAATCTTGTGTTCAGTTGTGGACCCCTCAGCACAAGAAGGATGTTGAGGCTCTGGAGCGAGTCCAGAGAAGAGCAACGAAGCTGGTGAAGGGGCTGGAGAAGAGGCCTTATGAGGAATGGCTGAGAGAGCTGGGGGTGTTTATCCTGGAGAAGAGGAGGCTGAGGGGAGACCTCATTGTTCTCTCCAGCTACCTGAAAGGTGGTTGTAGAGAGGAGGGAGCTGGGCTCTTCTCCCAAGTAACAGGGGACAGGACAAGAGGGAATGGCCTCAAGCTCCACCAGGGGAGATTTAGGCTGGACATTAGGAAAAAAAAAATTCACAGAAAGGGTCATTGGGCAGTGGCAGAGGCTGCCCAGGGATGTGGTTGATTCACCTTCCCTGGAGGGGCTTAAGGGATGAGTGGACGAGGTGCTGAGAGACATAGTTTAGTGTTTGATAGGAATGGTTGGACTCGATGATCTGGTGGGTCTCTTCCAACCTGGTTGTTCTATGTTTCTATGATTCTATAATGAAGGAAGCCAAGGTTTTCACTTTAATCAGTTGGGTCCAGGAGCTGGGGTTTTACCAAGACAATTATAAGAGAATCTGAGACACCTGATTAAAATGAAAAGCACAAGCTGACACCACGGACTTACCCGACAGATTCCTGCATCACTTCATTTTCTGCTGACCCTCTTTTGGGCAGAAGAGGCTGGGAGGAGGCAGCGGTGACTCCAGTGGGACACAAAGCTTGTTATTGGGTGACTTTTTTACCTGTCTGGTTAACCATCCAAGAAATGTCTGTAAGGAGAATGCAGTCAGGGTCCGCTTGCCAGTGCTTCCCGCAAATGATCTGCTGCAATGGTCTCTTATATCAGGCAGTTTTTGCCCATTGCAGAGGTCCCACCAGCTGTGTGCACGATGCTGGCGAGGTCAGGCTGCCAGCACGCAGCGTGTCAGGCACACCCAGCCTCTTCTTGTGCTCAGCACCATGGGAGAAGGTGCAAAACCCAACCCCTCCTGCTGCCCCATGACACCTGCATCCCTGTGGTGTGCTCCATCCCTGCACTACGCACGCTAACCCCCTGCCTCTGCCTGACCCCTCGCTGGTGGAGCCCTCTCCACCCCATCCCCTTTCCTCCCCTGTTTCTCTCTGTGCACAGCAACCTCCTCCTGTTGTCATAACAACAAGCATCAGCCCGTGGCAGCCATACCAGCTCTTCCAGCAAAAACACCTCCTCATGGGAGAATGCACCGGTTCCTGGCTCCCTGCCCCAGACCATCTGACTGCAAGGCTCCCATCGACAAGAGGGATGGAGGTTGCCTCACTCCAACCCACACATTTTGCCTCAGGCCATGGCCCCCAGCTCTGGGAACTGGACACACAGGGACACATAACAAGATGTCCCACAGCCAATATATGCAGCACAACCTCCTCTCATGTATTGGCTGGTGGCCACCACCCTGCTGCCTCTGGGCTTGCCCAGTAGTGGTGAACAAGCCTTACCAGGAGCAGCTGAGAGACCTGAGGTTATTTAACCTGGAGAAGGGGAGGCTGAGGGGAGACCTCATTGCTCTCTACAACTACCTGAAAGGAGGTTGTGGAGAGGAGGGAGCTGGGCTCTTCTCCCAAGGGACAGGGGACAGGACAAGAGGGAATGGCCTCAAGCTCTGCCAGGGGAGGGTCAGGATGGACATCAGGATGAAATATTCCAGGGAAAGTATCATTGGGCATTGGAATAGGCTGCCCAGGGAGGTGGTTGATTCACCTTCCCTGGAGGTGTTTAAGGCACTGGTGGACAAGGTGCTGAGGGACGTGGGTTAGTGTTTGATAGGAATGGTTGGACTCAATGATCTGATGGGTCCTTTCCAACCTGGTGATTCTATGATTCTATGATTATAATCTATAACCTTCGCTCTGCCTGAGCCACAGCAACAGGATGTGGGGCAGTGCAGAAGGGGCCATGTCCCTGTCTGCCACCCCCAAGGCAGTGGTGTGTCCATCTGCATCCATAACCTGCCCTAGCAATCCCTCCTCCAGGCTGAACAACCCCAACTCTCTCAGCCTGTCCTTGCACAGGAGGTGATCCAAGCCCTTGGATCATCTTCATGGCTTCCTCTGGACGTCTTCCAAGGTTTTGCAGCTAGAGCCCACCCCTTGGTTGGCTAGTCTGGTGACTTCTTTGTGGTCAAAGAGCGAAGATTTCTGAAGGTGCTTTCATGCCTGCGATGCACATAAAACCTTGGTTATAGGAGAATTCATCTTTCCAGGTTCTCAAGTCAGGCTCCTGAGCTGCTAGGAAGCTGAACCTGGGGAGGAACAAAGACTAGCAGACTTGAATAGTTCACAGAATCATAGAACAACCAGGTTGGAAGAGACCCACCAGATCATCAAGTCCAACCATTCCTATCAAACACTAAACCATATCCCTCAGGACCTCATCTACCCGTCCTTTAAACCCCTCCAGGGAAGGTGAATCAACCACCTCCCTGGGCAGCCTCTGCCACTGCCCAGTGACCCTTTCTGTGAATTTTTTTTTTCCTGATGTCCACCCTAAACCTCCCCTCGTGGAGCTTGAGGCCATTCCCCTGTCACTTGGGAGAAGAGCCCAGCTCCCTCCTCTCCACAACCTCCTTTCAGGGAGTTGTAGAGAGCAATGAGGTCTCCCCTCAGCCTCCTCTTCTCCAGGTTAAACACCCCCAGCTCTCTCAGCTGTTCCTCATCAGCCTGTTCTCCAGCTACTTCACCAACTTCGTTGCTCTTCTCTGGACTCGCTCTAAAAGAACAGCAGAAGCTTCAGCCTCCCAAAGAGGGGAAGAGGTCCTAACTTCCTACAGTATTGTCACAACCTTCCTCCCCTCCCACAGCAATCAGTACCGGCATTTCCCAGAGGATAACCGGTTTGGAACATCAGCCAAAGGCTTCTTCATATTTTGATGCTACATTTGGCTTCTCAGGGTAGGAAACGTCTGGTCTGTGTGTCTAGAAAATAAAGGCTCTTTAGGGGGAAGGAATTTCTTGGGACACCTGATGAATTGGAGCCACTCTGGAGATTGGTGTAAACCAAATTGTTTCCAGGTCTGGGAGATTAGCAGCGTTTAGCTTCAGTGTTCTCCAGACAGCTCTGGCTGCCTTTAAAGTGCCTCTGGTTTAAAGCAGTGGAGAAACTACTCCTTTTAAAAGGAAAAATCATTCCTCATTTGGTGGTTAAAGCACACATTGGAGGGGTTGGCAGTGTATCTGGAACAAACGTCACCATCCTGCAGCCTCCAGTTGAGGCTCGTTGCCTTCAGCCACCATAAAGGAAAATGCAAGTTGTTATTCGGGTCGTACAGGACCCAAGGTTCCCCAAACCCTGGCTCTCACACATCTCCCTAGGCCCACAGAGGCTTTCTGGATGCAGGAACCAAAATGCTGGATCCATTTCTACTGTAGCCAGAAAATTCAGGGTGGAGACAGTCCTGGAGCAGAGCATAACACCCACCACTCAAAGCTTTCTAAGCCTTTCCAGTACAGAAGGACCCTAGAGGAGGTGTTATCCAAAGCTGGGCATCCTTAGGCTGTGCATCTGCTTTCACCAGTTGTGTTTTCTCAGCCCTACAAAGTCCCCTGTCTTCAGTTGGGTAAACCGAGGCAGGGAGAAGAGAATTGCTCCCCTAGTTGAGTGCTGGCGTCTGGGATACTCTTTCCTCTTGAATGAGGGATGAACAGCTTAAAACCCAATAATTGATGCAAAAGGAGGAGGAAGGTGGAGGTTTGTGACTCTGACGCCAACACCATTCCCTGCTCTTCATGCAGAAATGGGACTTTTGAGAGAGTAAATGAGAGTAAGAAGACCAAATGAACTTCCCCACCTCTTCCTTCGTCTTTCTCGGGGATAGGATGAGCAGGAATGGTTTTCAGCTGAAGCAGAGGAGATTGAGATGGGATCTTAGGAAGAAATGTTTTGCTGGATCAGGTTCCCCAGAGCAGTGGTGGCTGCCCCATCCCTGGATTCAAGGCCAGGTTGGATGGGGCTTGGAGCAACCTGATCCACTAGGAGTTGTCCATGAGGTATGGAATTTGATGGTCTTTGACGTCCCTTCCAACCCAACCCATTCCACGATTCTACACTTCCTTGCTCGCACGAGGCCATGCAGACGGCATCTGCTCAGTCAACATTGTTCCATCCACCCTCTGCAGAGAATCCTCCACCTCGCTTCACCTCGCTGCCTCTACTCCACCAGGAGGAAACACTGGAAAAATTGTATTTCATAGAATCATAGAATCACAGAATCACCAGGTTGGAAGAGACCCACCAGATCATTGAGTCCAACCATTCCTATCAAACACTAACCCATGTCCCTCAGCACCTCATCCACCCGCACCTTAAACCCCTCCAGGGAAGGTGAATCAACCCCCTCCCTGGGCAGCCTCTGACAGTGCCCAAAGACCCTTTCTGTGAAAATTTTTTTTCCTGATGTCCAGGCTGAACCTCCCCTGGTGGAGCTTGAGGCCATTTGTAGCATCTCTGGAGGGCAGCAGCTTCCCATGGAATCATGGGGATGGTTTGTGAGGGGTGGGTGGAACCTCACCTGGGGGGAGCTGCATTCGCCTCCATCGTTTGACAAGCCGGTGCTGCATCAAAGGAAAATTAAAGAGTGTCAGGCATGCACGCAGGGATATGTTGGGACTTTAAAATTTATTCCAACATGCTTCTTTTTTTAAAAATAGGCTCAGACCGAGCAGACAATCTGAGCTGTAGTAAAGGCAATATTATACTGTAAAAACTCCTCATTCACAGTACAGATGTCATTTACAATAAGGGTCACAAACATCAAATACTGAGTATCGTTTTCTTTTTTTCTCCTTTTTTTTTTTGTCGTTTTGTCATTTTTGTTTGCTTTTTTTTGTTTTATACATCAGACTGTGCTTTTACCTGCTTTTTTTTTTTTTTTTTTTTGCACTGATATAACCATACAGATATTGCAAGATGCAAGTGTAGAAACCAGAGTTAAAATAAAATTACAGGCAAAACTACCAAATTCCATCGTTCGCTGTACATATTTACAGTACCTTTTTTTTTGGAATGTATTGCCATTTTAAGAACATATAGAAACTTTCTACAGACGATCCCACTTACAGAATACATACACCTTTTAGAAAAAAAGGCAAATATTTATCTTACATGAGACCATGTATATTAAATTTGCTTACACATTATTATTATTATTATCATCATCATTATTATTATTATTATTTACATTACATTTACTAAAGTGATCGTAAGTGCCGTCATATCTCAAAGAATTAAAACAGATTGGGCTTATGCCACCAGGACTGATTTTTTTTATTTTTATTTTTTATTTTTTTTTTGTAAATAATTTACACTATGGTTTATTTGTAAATACTGTGCAATAGGTGGTGATACTAAAAATAAAAGAAAAAAGAAAAGCACGTGATGAAAGCAAGTCAGCAAATGAAAAACCATTGCAAGAACAACAGGAAAGGGCTAGATCAAATCCAGGATTGTGCATGGAAATTGGAATAATTATAATGACTTTGATGCGACCGAGGATATTGCTTGTTCAGGAGCTGTTTCTGTGGGTTTAAAATGAAAACCAGGTAAAATAGAAGCCGTATTAAGAGACAACCAACTTGTTTGCAGACTTTTTTTCTTGGAGGAAGGGACGGAGAAGCGAGGGGGAGGTGGCCAGTGGTGCCCCCCACCGCTCCGATGGAGCTGATGGCCAACTGGAAGGTGCATGGTGGCTTCACGCTGGTGGATGCAGGTTGGAGCCCCACCAGCTCTGCCCCCCACACCTCTCAGCCCCAGGGCTCGGAGCAGAGGTTGGGACTGGTGAGAGCTGTTGTCAGGGAGCTTGAGTGCTGCCTGTGGAGTGAGACTTTCTAGACAGCAGGGTTGGAAATGTCACCTCTCGGGAGCAGGTGATGAAATACATTTCCCAGTCAGAAGCCGTAAAGTCACAGCTACTTCATCACGACTTTTAAGAGTTTCCTGCTGCAGTTCCTGGGTAGGTAGCCAACAATCTGCGAATAATTAGAGCTGACAGAGATCTATTTCAAGGCACCGGGTTGTTTTAGGGAGCCAAAGGCCCCCCTCTCCTCCTCCCATGAGCTGCTCAGTCCTGCGAGACACCAAGCTCTGTGACCTTGAGAGAAGAGGCTAAAGTCATGCTTAAGCACAAAGTCATTACTGAAACTCCAGAAACACTTTGGCATAAGCCAAGGTACAAGGGCTTTATGAGCTCTGGATATAATAAGGCTTGGGACTTCACATGACTGCTTTGAGGAGTTATTTAAGAGCACGAGCCAAGTCCTCTCTGCAGAGCAGTTTCTTGGATGCCAGAGCATCCGTTTGCCATTAGTACCTGTGCCCACGGGCCGAACGAGGAGCTTACCCGGGAAGGGAATATCATTGTAGGGGTCTGCTTGATTAACCAGTCACATAAGGAGGAGGAACAGCAGTCTCTAGAGGCCTTCACGGATTCTAAATTTAAGAACCTCTGCCATAAAAAAGCAAAGGATTTTATTTCCACCTGCGGATGGAAAGGAAGGGCTGGGCTTTGGTTTGTAATTTGCGTTATCAATACATTCTTCTCTAAATAATACTGCTAACTGCTGCGCCAAGTGTGGGTACAGAAACAAACTTACACCCCTGCAACCCTCGTGGAGGCCAAATCAGGATTGATCACCCCTCTTTTGCAGAGAGAACAGATGCCTAGAGCGATGCTAAAAGCCGTGAGCTGCAAAGAACTTTCACCAAGTGTGACCCAGGGAAGCCAGCAGGTGCCCCGGAGAGGGAAAGCAGCCACCAGCGAGGGCTGTGTCCTCAGCTGAGCTGTAAATAATGCACAACTCTATGAAAATCAGTGGATCTGTGCTCCTTGACTGAGGCCGAGGCAGAGGGGAGGCGCGATTTGCACAAGGTGGTGCTTGGATTGCGCAGCAGGGCTGGGGCAGCCATGAGGAATGCTCTCCCTGCCCACAGACAGAGATGCTGGTGCCAACCTGGAGGAGGACGCCCTTCCCGTGGAGTTCTGAGCGGTCAGTGTGAGAATTAGCCCTTAAATATTCAATATGGGGTATTTAATGACCCTTTTTGCCTATCCAGTAGGCCATTAGGTACAGCATGAAGCACCATTTCACCCCCACCAGAGCCTCCTCCACCAGAGCCTCCTCCACTGAGAAGATGAACCGGATCAAGACTCGACACAGCCTCGGGGTTTGTTTAACCCATCTCTTAAGTTTTCAGTAGTCCCCACACATACCCAAGGCTGCCAGGTGGTGGGCAGGGGATCCAAGCCGGGCGTGACCTGGGGAGCACCTCACTGCTTCACGACCCTTTCCCAAACTCCTTTCTTTTCTCTTTTCTGGCCATGGGTGAGGACATCGGGACAGTCACACGCAGCCCTGCTCTGCTGCAACCAAGATGCAGAAAAGATTCACCTCATCAGACACGCACAACTCATCAAGCTGATGGTTGGAGTGCATGATCTTAGAGGTCTCTTCCAACCTTAGTGACTCTATGATTCTATGATCTTGAGCTGCTGGGAAAGTTTCAAAAATAATAACAAACAACTCAACTGCACCAATAAATGCAAGAAACCAACGCAATAAGGAATGACTGGCTTTTGCTGGGCCTTTTTTTCTCCCTATCATGGAGAAATGACAGAGGGAGAATAAAAAAAAACCCACACCAAGTACCAACAGGTTGAGGATTCGGATAAGATTATAGAAAGATGCTGAAAAAACTTGATCTAGCCCAAAGCTCATGGCAAATGCACCTAACAAAACCAGGATGTGGGATGCACATCCGCTGCACTGTTTTTCCTTATGTACAATTTATATATATATATGTATATTTTAAAAAAAATTAAATGCAAAAAAGCTACCTTAGAAGAATGTTAAGAGTGTGACAAGGGCAATGGGGGGAAAGTCAAAAGCGGGGCTAGATTGGGTGGATGGTTTCTAGGGATGCTCACAGCGACCCTGGCTGAGCACCGCGCCCCGAGGCATCTGGATATTAAGCCTACGCTTAAAGCCTGAGTAGGATTTCAGCTGCTGCTTAAGTGTTTCGCTGACGGGAGTTGCTAGGCTGAGCTGAAGCGCCAGCCCCTGCTCCTGCCCTGGGAGCTGAGAGCAGGAGCAGCTTCCAGGCTCGGGGCCAAAGAGGGGGAGATGGGCCACAGGGAAACTCGATAAAAGTGCTAATTAAGGTATAAAAGGGTTCTGGACGTCGGTTTGGTCAGTGTCACAACCTAAATGTTATTTCCATGATATCCTCTGTTATACTGAATTTCCTTTACAAGAAAAGCAAAAAAAAAAAAAAAAATCGCAAAAGATCATTAAAAAAATTATATCGTTTGCCCATGAAACGGGAACAGTTCATAGCTCGTCAAGTCTGACAAGGAAATATGTTCTCAGTCAGGGTTTTATTTGATTTCTTTTCATTTATTTTTTTATTTTAAATTTTTTTTTTGTATTTTAATTTTTTCTTAAAAAGCATATTACGTACCCGATAAACTGGAACAGTTCCGAAAGAAGAAAGAACTGGTCCACTGGTTAAATAGTTATATTTTTTTTCTTTTTGTTGATGTTTAAATAAAAAATAAAAACCAAAAAAAAGAGGTTTGTACAGATTCCATAGCCCAGAAAACCTTCTGAAGTAGTAAAGAGCCTGCTGGGACAAACATGTATTGAAGGTTTGTGTTTTAAAAAGTGTGTCAATGTGACAGAGAGGACCAGCTTGTCGGGTCTCTCTGTATTTGGTATTTTTTGGCAGTTGAGGCCATTGCTCATGGCTATGGATGCTTAGAGGTCAAAAATCTACTCTGGAAAACTTTTCTATGCATGCAGGACAAGCTGACTGCGAACAAACCCACTCAGCGTCAGAGCTTTTTGCTTCCAAAACACCAAAACCAAAAAGGTCCGTCTGCACAATAAGGTCTGAAAGGACATTCCCCTTAAATAAATAAACAGAATTCAAATAAGACACAGAGTCCCACAGCGGGGCATGGGGCAGCAGGCGGGAGAACGAGCAGAGTGCAAACTCCTCCTGCATCCCTAGAGCCCCACGGGGCCAAACAGCCAGGGGAGAGTGGGATGGGAGGGGATAGGATGGGATGGGATGGGAGGAGAGAGGAGGGGAGGGGATGGGATGGGATGGGATGGGAGGGGATGGGATGGAGATGGGGGTGGGA
Organism: Coccyzus lansbergi; assembly: GCA_033558105.1. Lineage (NCBI taxonomy): Eukaryota > Metazoa > Chordata > Aves > Cuculiformes > Coccyzidae > Coccyzus > Coccyzus lansbergi. Next base: position 593,187 of record JAUMJK010000780.1, on the reverse strand, counting down.
CGGAGATGGGGATAGGATGGAGATGGGGATAGGATGGAGATGGGGATGGAGATGGGATGGGAGGGGATGGGATGGGATAGGGTGGGATGGGATAGGATCGGAAGGGATGGGAAGGGAAGGGATGGGATGGGAGAGGAGGGGAGGGGAGAGGAAGGGAGGTGAGGGGAGGGAAGGGAGGGCAGGGGAAGGGAGGGGATGGGACGGGATGGGAGGGGATGGGATGGGATGGGATAGGTTGGGATGGAGATGGAGATGGGGTTGGGGTTGGGGATGGGATGGGACGGGACGGGATGGGATAGGTTGGGATGGGATAGGTTGAGATGGGGATGGGATGGAGATGGGGATAGGATGGAGATGGGGATAGGATGGAATGGGATGGGATGGGATGGAGGGAGCTGGGCCTCAACTCAAAAGTTCAGGAGGATAAATCAGTTGCAAGGAGGAGTTTGCTCCCACTTTTAAACCAAAGGAGGGTGTTGAGAGAGGGCTTCCGAGCCCTGGAGCAGAGGGGCTCTCAGGCACAGGCAGGGCTTGGCCGGGGCATTGGGATGGAAGGATTAAAGCAAGCAGGAGGCCGGCTCGTCCAGCGAGAGCCGCCGTCCGTACACCGGCTCTACATTCGATACATTCCTACGTTCTTGCAGTGAAATCTTTGAAGAAAAACCATTTTTTTTTTTTGTGTGTGTGTCCCTTTTAAGAAAAGTGCTTTGTTGGGTTCTGCAGGAGGGAGGGATGCTCAGGATGCATTTTTCTCTCTTTCGAGGGACAATTTCACTCTGGAACGAACCTCCCCCTCCTCAAGGAAGTGCGAGTTTCAGGTACAAGTTCAGGGTAAACACGTTTTTTTTTTCCAATGTAAAGCAGTCTCAAGTTTTTAAAGCACAACCAGAGGCGATCAGAGGGATGCGAGAAAAAAAGAAAACAAGCACTTTGCAAGTATTAAATTATAATAAATATGAATCATAAACTTCTGTACACAAGGAGCAAGGGTGTGGGGTTTGGGTTTTTTTTAATTATTTAATCAATATAAAAAAAAAGTTTTCTCTGTTTCGTTTTTGTTTTCAGTGCATCTTCTTCCTCTTAAAATACTAAACCCTTTCCTTTCTGCATCTCTCAGGCCCATAAGAACGCACACCTCAATGGCAAAAAAAAAAAAAAAAAGAAACGAAGACAAGGTCTAACAAACCCCTTTCCCAAAAACTCTAAAAAAATATTCACAGCCTCAAACATTTTTGTACATTTCAAGCAACAAAAGGTATAGAAAAAGGCACAAGTAACTGCATACATGTGGAGATAATACCAGACTGGGACAAAGAAAACCAGGAATCTTCAATGGGTTTGGTCATTCACTAGAGTGCTTCGTATAGCGAGGATTATACTAAAGGAAATAGTGTTGAAAATGTCTGTTGATTTTACAGAGGAAGCCTAAAGGTGGAACAGATGGTGGAGGGTTAAGTACTTCCCGTGTTTTCGTCCACCTTTGTTTGAGTTTGACCTAAATCTGCCTGCTCGAGGTGTGGACTGCTCTTCCTGGAGGATCCCCCTCGGCGACTGGGCTCTCCAGAGAGGTTTCTCCTCCGGACGGCGATCGGTTGGGCGTGCGAATGGCTCGATGAGGGCTCTGAGAGGCAGCCGGTGCTGCTGCTTCGGTCCAGCGGCTGGGAGGGGAGATCTGAGATGAAAGTGCAGGATGATTCGAAAGAAGTGCTCGAGCTGCCCGATTGCTTCTTGCCCGGTTTTGTCAAGGGTTCTTCCCCGCTTGTCGAAGGCTTTGGAGAGTGCTCATCGGTCGGGCCGGGGCTGGCTGGGGACGCCGAGCAGCCTGCCTGCTCCGCCTGGCTAGACTCAGCAAACAATTTTACCCTGTGTTCCTCCTGGTCTGTCTTTTGCTGAAGGTCACTAGTCCTCGCTTTCTCTTCTCTGCTCGTAAGCTCTGGGGACAGTGTGTATTTAGAAACCTTTGCAACCGGCGAGACGGACGTTGACGATGGCTCCCGCAGGACCAGCGGTTCCTCGTCCCTCTCAGGAGCCTGGCTGAACTCTGTGAAGCCGCTGCCACCAGAGGCAAAGTATCCTGCTTGCAGGGACACGATGGAGCTCGGCACCAAGCTGGGATGGGTGCTTGGCCTCGCCTGGACCATCTGGATGCCCCCGATGGGAATCATGGGATACGGGGTCCTCGTGAGCTGCTGCGAATGCAACGGGAGATGGCTGAAGACATTCTCCTCCCCTCGGCTGGGAGCATGGATGTGTATCTCATGAGGTGCCTGCACGGGTCTGGAGCAGATGGGCTGAGTGACGCCAGGTGAGCATGTTGGGCTTCGTGGTTCTATCTTCTGCACCGGAGAGGGAAAAGAAACAGCTGAATCAGTGCAATGTACAAGTTACAGCAATAGCATCATTAATGCTTGCCATAAAGATCAGTTTCTTTAACTTTTTATTCTAATTTGAGGGAGATCAATCAACTAAGGAAGATATTTTTTTACCTTTAAGGTAAGGAGCAACACAACCCACAACCTTCTGGGTACAAGTAAACCTACTGTTGGGGCACAGATCCATAGCCTTGGTTCAGGCTTGGATCATTAGATCATTGGATCAATTTTTCACAGAAAGGGCCATTGGACACCGGAACAGGCTGCCCAGGGAGGGGGTTGAGTCACCTTCCCTGGAGGTGTTTAAGGGACGGGTGGACGAGGTGCTGAGGGACATGGTTTAGTGTTTGATAGGAGTGGTTGGACTCGATGATCCAGTGGGTCTCTTTCAACCTGGTTATTCTATGATTATAAAATCATAGAAAAGGTTTGGGTTGGAAGGGACCTTTCAAGCCCATCCAGTCCACACCCTCCCTGCAGTGAGCAGTAACATCTTCAACTTGATCAGGTTGCTCAGAGCCCCATCCAACCTGACCCTGAATGTCTCCAGGGATGGGGCAGCCATCACCTCTCTGGGTAACCTCTGCTGGTGCTTCACTACCTTCATTTTAAAAAATATTCTTCTTTGCATCTAGCACGACTCTGCCCTCTTTAAGTTTAAAACCATTACCCCTATGATCAGAGTCGCCTTTGAAACCCCTGCAGAGTCCTGGAATCTGAGTCGCTTTGGATCCCGTTCATACATGGGGTTTCAGAGGGCCCAGAACAGTGTGATTTATTTTTACTGCACTTTCTTAGAGCAGGATTCCATCCTTACAGCTGCTAATGGCAGGGATGTTTTGGACTGAGCGAGAGACGGCATTAACTCTCATTAGACACAAAGCACACCCATCAGCGTGGTCCCCACCACCACCCTCATGGTGTGGTCTGTAGAAATCAAGGGTTAAGTCCCTACCATTTTACCTTTTCCTCTTTCTCTCTCGGTGCTTCACATAGTTTCCTAATGTACATCATGGAGAGATATGCGGCTAAACAGAAATGGAGTAATTAGTGATGAGGTTATAACTAAACCCCTCGATAGGACTCCCGAGAAGAGGATGCAACAGAAACTGAAATTGGCTTTCCATTAAGACAGGGTTAGCTAGGAAATATGAGGATTCACTGGGGGGTTTGTTTCTTTGTAGGAATATTGAGAATTGCACGAGCCTGCGAGCTGGCTCTCTATGAAGAGGTGACAGAGGAAAGAAGTGAAAGAGAACAGAAGGGAAAGCAAGAGAAGATAGTGGTCAGAGGCTACAAGCCCAAACACTGGCTAAATCTCACTTATCCCACATGAAGTCTTGGCAGAATCACTATGGGGATGCTGGGAAACCCCAAAACACATCATCTCAATGGTGCAAGAGCCACCAGGAGAGACTATTTACTGCAAGAGCCAGTGAGGAGAGGTGGTCCCAGTCAGGTTTGGGGCACAGACTTGGCAGAAAGCCTTACGCTCAAGGTAATCTCTGAGGGTTACCAAGTTTCTGAGCAATGCCTGGAGCACCAGTTTGGAGCACAGTGCTCCACTCTGGACAGGTCAAATCCACCTCTGATCTTCGTTTTTCTTGTAGCCTGACCATGAACTTAATTTTGCAGTGAAAGCCCAACTGTCCATCTCGCTGATAAACTGGAAGGATTCCCTCTCAGGTCTTTATTGTTGTTTTGGAAGCACATGAAATAGACAACAGTGGTGACTTTGAGTGCCTAAAAGGAGCAGGAAAATGCAGCAAAAAGGGATGTGTGAAAGAGCCTAAGTTAAAAGGTGTGAATGGGCAAACAAGCAGGGGTAGACAACATTGTCTCCTACTCTGGACTTACAGGACTTGCCACAAGTAGGGGTAGTGGGTGGTTTTCATGATTGAGATACTTTGGAGCTGAGGAACCAGGGTTTCCACAGCCCTGTGACTATTCACAGCAAGTTAATCGATAAAATCATAGAATCACAGAATAGTCAGGGTTGGAAAGGACCCTAAAGATCATCTAGATAGGAAAGGGAAACAGCATCAAAAAGGAAAAGTCTGTACCTAAACCAAAGGGCAGCGTCTGAGAAGGTAACACTGAGAGCAAAAAGCAGAAAGAAGGCAGCACCAAGAGCTGGAACGTTAGCATAGACATGGAAGAAATGCACACTGGGCAGCCTGGCTTCTCTGGAGAAGATCTGGGTCAGCATTTGATGTGACAAGTTCTCCAGCAGTTGTATAAAGGTCCTTCTCTTCCCAGTGCAGTCCCTAAGGGCCCAAGCCTCTCCTCACACCAGTTTCACAGTGGAGCAACTGCAGCAACTGAATCTGTGCATCGGCACAAATTACAGGAGAGCCAGGCGCTTCAGGAGAAATGGGAAATGTTCCCTCAAACCCAGCATCTAATTTGCCTGTAGCAGTGGGAGGAACAAGCAATTTTCCTTTACCCATAGGATTTGACATGTCCAGCAGAAAGATTAAGTAATTTCTGGACCCAGTGGGAAACACCTCTCTCTGCTGAAGAGAGAAGCAAGATGAAATCTGAGATGGCCAAACAAACACTGTTCTGCAGCTGATTAAGAGTTGGCTGCGTGTGGATGTTCCCAGCCGTCAGCAACCAGTGCAACGAGGAGCTCAGGGCACACACTAGTGAGAAATGGTTCCAGCTTCACCTCAGCTGGGGAAATCTCAGAAATGGGTATGAAATCTCCAGGAAAAAAAAAGCCTCTTAGTGACAAACGGTCATTATGAAGTGGTCTCCTTACTGCTTGTCTCAGCAGGAGACTGGTTGGGTCAGCAGTGTAAATAAACCCTTGAAGAAGGGACAACTTTATTCCTCTTCAACTGAGATGGGCAGGACCAAAATGGGTGCAAACCCCGGTGTTGTCCATTGTCCCTTTTCTAGAGGCTACCTGTGACATTGGTCCCAGCCAGTGTTCCCGTGCACCTCTGCATAGCAACCTTCCTTAAAAACCGTATCAGAGAATGTACTGCTGGGACAGGAAAGCAAGAAGGGCTTGAACTTACCAGCTTGGACTCATAGAGCTGTACGTTTTTGCCAAAGAACCTGTGAGGTAGAGGCATCGAAGATAATATCCCATGCTGGGCCTGGTATGAGCTTTGAACTTTGTCATCTGCTGATTTGCTAGTGCCAGGCAAGTCCTCTTTCCCGGGGGATGGATACCTAGGCGACTCAGAACAGCCTGGAGACAAGACTTTCTTCAGTGATAAATATCTGACTGATGACATCTCTCTGCTCGGTGACGAGTGCCTCACAGGGGAGACTTCTCCTTCTGGTGGAAGGTAAGTTCTTGGGGACAGCTCTCTTCTGGGGGAAAGATGCCTGCTGGGCGACAGCTCAAGTCTTGGCGACGCACATCTCAGTGGAGACGCCTCCCTCCTGGGAGAGACTCGCTGGCAAGGAGACAAGCCTCTCCCTGGAGACAGGCACCTTAGAGAAGACAGCTCTCCAGTTGGTGAAAAGCGTTTGGGTGAAGTTTCATTTTTGGTTAATAGGTGCTTTCTCGCTAGCATTGGTCTGCTGCTGCCACCACCTCTGCCAGATTCCTGGCTTGGAGACCACCTTTTTCTCGGGGAGGTGTCTTTCGAGGTTGACAGGTCCATAACTAAAGACATCTGTGGCCTTGTGACAGACTCTCTTTCGGCAGAAGCCAATTGTTCTGTGGAGGTCAAAGCTGGTCTGTGGAGACTCAAGAAGCTGTGGCACACAGCAACGTCACTGCTGTCTGCTGACCACTTTGTTTCCAGCCCTGAGGAGGAGGCCTGCTGGCCTTCACCCACTTTTTGGCTGCTGGAAACAGTTTCTTGGGCTAAGGATAACGCTGTTTCAGTGCCTTCCTCTTGAGAAGATGGAGAGCCACCTGAAGAGTACATCATTGGGAGGGTGGTATGTTTGACTTCCAGCAACTTTAAAGGTGGCTCATCTTGGCTCTCCTCTTCCTCCTCATCTTCATCATCTTCATTGTCATCATCGTCATCAGATTCCTCTAGGTCTGAAAACTGGTGTTCCTCAATTGGCTCAGATCCCTCCTGCCCCTCAGAGTCCTGGAATAGGTCTTCACTGGTTCCTGGAGAAACAAACACAAGACAGAGAGTGTAAGACAAACAGGACAATTTTTGCTCTAAAACTGCTAAAAAATTCTAAGGGAACAAGAGGACAGAGGACCACCTTCCCTGGAGGTGTTTCACCTTCTCTGGAGGTGTTTAAGGCATGGGTGGACGAGGTTCTGAGGGACATGGTTTAGTGTTTGATAGGAATGGTTGGACTCAATGATCCAGTGGGTCTCTTCCAACCTGGTTGTTCTATGATTCTATGACCAGCTATTTCCTAGATTGGGTCATCTCGTCCTTCAAAGTCTTGCAACAGTAATCCAAATGATCCCAGTGACCCCACCACTCAATCCTAATTTTATTTCTAGCCATTGCTCTGTGAACGCAAGCAACCCTTGGTCCCTGCCACCTCAGCACCTTCACACCCCCTGCCTGCCTTTCTCTGGAAACTCAAAAAGGCTTTAGTAGATGAGGAGAAGAGCAGCACTCCCATCCTTGGGTGGGCTTCCTGGGGCTGGTGCCCCCTTGGTGGGCTCTCCGCTGCACTGGTGACTACAAACCACCTACAGGAAAGTTGCTGGGATGATTGCTCCCATCCTCCACGTGTCAGACCTTCTCTTCTCTATATTATGTGACAGTTCAACATTAGCAAAAGTGGACTTTTAAAAAGAAGCAAACAATAGACTGGAAGAACCACTGTGGATTTTCCCTTTGTTTGATAAATCCTGGTGGTGATGCAGAAGGTTCTTTGTGTCAGAATCTGTGGAAGGCCTTGCACAAGGATGCTTGTAAACAATGAGGAGTGTGCAGAAAGCAGATTCTAAAGGATCTGGAATAAATCTACAGGTAAAAAACACAGCATAGCTGTTCTGCTTGAAGAGCCAGCAGCAGTTTTCTGTGATAGGTACCAAGCTGCCAAGCTGCCTGCTGCAGGCTCTTCTGCTGCTCTGCACTGAGAAAAATCTGCATTTTCCCATGTGAGACCACTCCTTGAATCCTGTGTTCAGTTCTGGGCCCCTCAGCACAAGAAGGATGTTGAGGTTCTGGAGTGAGTCCAGAGAAGAGCAACGAAGCTGGTGAAGGGGCTGGAGAACAGACCTTATGAGGAACAGCTGAGAGAGCTGGGGGTGTTTATCCTGGAGAAGAGGAGGCTGAGGGGAGACCTCATTGCTTTCTACAACTACCTGAAAGGAGGTTGTGGAGAGGAGGGAGCTGGGCTCTTCTCCCAAGTGACAGGGAACAGGACAAGAGGGAATGGCCTCAAACTCCACCAGGGGAGATTTAGGCTGGACATTAAGAGGAAGTTTTTCATAGAAACGGTCATTGGGTATTGGAACAGGCTACTCAGGGAGGTGGCTGATCACCTTCCCTGAAGATGTTTAAGGGACGGGTGGATGAAGTGCTGAGGGACATGGTTTAGTGTTTCCTGTGGGTCTCTTCCAACCTGGTTGTTCTATGATTCTATGATTCTATGCCAGATGTGCAGGCCTCTTGGCAGAAAGGCAAGTTCAGCCTGGAGAGGTCCACCGGGAACAGCCACTGGATGTCACTGTAGCTCAACAAAATCCCACAGTCACGAGGCTTTCCTGCAAACCCCCACTGCTCCAACCCTGCTCGTGCCAAGCACCAAGGCGACGGGTGCTCAGCTGTGATTCCATGATTGGCTTGGCCCCTGGCTTTGGAAAGGGAGCATCTGGATGCTGCTTCCAGACCTGTGTGAAGTCAGGTAGCTAATCACAGAATCATAGAACAGTTTGGGTTGGAAGGGACCTTAAGACCATGTAGTTGCAACCCCCCTGCCATGGGCAGGGACAACCTCCCACTGGATCAGGCTGCCCAAGACCCCATCCAGCCTGGCCTTGAACAGCTCCGGGGATGGGGCAGCCACCACTGCTCTGGGCAACCTGGGCCAGTGTCTCACCACTCTCATAGTGAAGAAAGTCTTCTCACCACTAGCCTTTAGGAACAGTCCCTCTCCAGCTTTCTTGTAGACTCCTTTCAGGTACTGGTAGGTTGCTATAAGATCTCCTCAGAGCCTTCTCTTCCCCAAGCTGAACAAACTGAACTCTTTCAGCCTGTCCTCATAGGGAAGGTGCTCCAGTCCTCAGATCAACTTTGTAGCTCTGCTCTGGACCTGTTCCAACAGCTCCATATCCCTCTTATGTTGAGCACTCCAGAACTGGACACAATACTCCAGACGAGGTCTCACAAGAGAGGAATAAAGGGGCAGAATTACTTCCCTTGAACTGCTGGTCACACTTCTTTTGATGCAGCCCAGGATACAGTTGATCTCTTGGGCTGCAACTGCACATTGCTGGCTCATGTTGAGCCTCTCCTTGATCAGCACCCCTAAGTCCTTCTCTGCAGGGCTGTTCTCAATCACATCATCCCCCACTGTGTAATGAAAATGGGGATTGCCCTGACCCAGGTGTAGGACCTTGCACTTGGCCTTGTTGATCCTCATGAGGTTCTCACAGTCGCACTTCTCCAGCCTGTCCTAGTCCTTCTGGATGTCATTCCATCCTCCCGGTGTGGCAACTACACCACTCAGCTCGGTGTCATCTGCAAACACGCTGAGAGTGCCCTCGCTCCCATCATCAATACCATTGATAAAGATATTAAACAGCATTGGTCCTAGTATGGACCCCAGAGGGGAACCACTTGTCATGGATCTTCATCTGGACTTTAAGAAATTGCTGGCCTCTTTTGCCCATCAGTTCAGCCTAGGACACATCCGCCTCTGAGAAATGCTGAAAAGGCTTTCGATTCAGAGCTGCCATCAGTCAGCAGGATGAGCTGGAGGGGAAGCTAAACAGACCTAACACTGAGGCTGGACCACACCTGCCTGCAGCAGACAGGGTGGTTTTCAGAAGAGGACGTGGCCACACAGTGAGAAGTCACTATGATCTATGGATAAAAAACCTAATTTGGTATATTTTGAATGACAGGACCTTACTAGGGAATGCTCATGAAGTATTTGGCCACACGATTGAAATTAGGCATGTATTTAGACACTAGGGCTGATTATCCACCCAAGAGTGAGTATGAAATGCATCTCATTTGCTCCCCACCCTGTTCCAAAAGTGTCTGTTATCCAGGCTACGAAGCGAGACCTCCCACAGAACTCATACGGCGTCGGGTCGCAGCCAGTGGCTCTCCACCAAAAGGCTGCCGGGGGTTGTGCAATGCTGTGTAATGATGGTGCTCTGGACCCCGCGTCCAGTGGCACGTTGTCCACAAACTCCCAAAGGAACTGAGTTCTGAACAAATATTATTCTAAACGACCAGTCCCCTCCATTATAGGGTGAACTGTGCATATTTCTTGCTTGGAGAAGGAATTTATTTCACCACCAGAGCTAGGAGCTGCTCCTTGCCTCTGGATTCAGGGTTTGACATCTATGGGCTTGGGGATGGACAGGCAGTGATAGCCTCCGCCTGTCCTACGTGGCTCTGAGAGCCTTGTCATGAAGTAATAGAATGGTTTGAGTTGGAAGGGACCTTAAAACCCATCCAGTTCCACTCCTGCCATGGGCAGAAACACCTCCCACTGCATCAGGTTGCTCCCAGCCCCATCCAACCTGGCCTTGGACACCTCCAGGGATGGGGCAACCACCACTGCTCTGGGCAACCTGGGCCAGGGCCTCCTCACCCTCACAGCAAAACATTTCTGCCTAAAATCTCATCTCAATCTCAGCTGAAAACCATTCCTCCTCATCCTATTCCTGCCCTCCCTCTCCAAGAGCCCCTCCCCAGCTTTCCTGGAGCCCCTTTCAGTCCTGGAAGCTGCTCTAAGGTCTCCCCAGAGGGTTTTCGTCTCCAAGCTGAAGAACACCACCTCTCAGCTTGTCCTCATTGTCCTGTGTGGTCTCCTTGCTCGGCCTCAGTCACACTGTGGACAAGAGCTGGCCAGGCCAAGGTCAGAAGTGCGGAGTGAGGGAAATGTGAAGCCAGCTCCGCGCTGGGAAGCTGTTTGCATTTGCCACCGAGGGAAACATTTCAGTGAATGCTGGGGACAGCCCAAAGGGAGTTTGCTTTGGCCTCCTTTGCAGGCAGAAAGAGAGCTCAGACCTGAGCCCTGGCTCCTTGCAACTGAAATGCATTTGGCTGAGCTAACAGGCAGGGAGAGGGCAAGTCAGGAGAAGGGAGGGAAGGAGAGATGGGGAAGGGACAAGAGAAGGGGTAGTGAAAACGTGCCCTGTGTCCGAGGGCTGCATTCCATTACACCCGTGTTATTCTACCAAACTGATGCAATCGCACCACACAAACCCAACGTGGGAGTGGAGAATTATACTCCAGGCTCCTTTTATAGCAACACCCCTTACTTTCGCCTGCCCCTTAAATAGCAATAAAAACAATCAAGGGAAATAGAACTCTGGTATGAAATAATCCAGGGCAGTTTAGGAACTGCTGCTCCCTCCCTGTCTGCCCCCAAAGGAAAGCACAGGGATCTTCCCGTGCGGGTTCATGCCACATGGAAATAGTCATCTTTTGTTTTGGTTTTTCATAAAAATAGTCCTTGCTCATCTCTGTTCTCAGCCTCCTTGGAGAGAAAAGAAGAAACGGTGGTTGCACAGGGGAAGGGTCTTTGCAATCCACTGCTCTAAGAACAGGGGATGCCTGAATCTGCTGTGAACTTGGATTTCTCATGCACCTTTCTGTCATTTTTATATTATTGTTTCTTCCACCCAAATATCCCCAGCCATTACAGCAAAAAATAGGACTTTCTCACCATCTTCTTGGTTGCTTTATTCAGTATTTACTTGGTATTTGTGAACAGTGGGCCTCCCTACTCAAAGGGCACAATATTTGAAATTTCAGAAGTCCAATATTATCTTTAACCGGGTAAAAGAGAAGCTGTAAGGAAAGATTCCCATGGCAGGGGCATGGAACTGGATGAGTCTTTAAGGTCCTTTCCAAGCCAAATTGTTCTAAAATTCCAGTTCGGAACTCCAACGTAGGAAGAATATGGATCTGTTGGAGCGAGTCCAGAGGAGGCAACAGAGATGATCTGAGGGCTGGAGCAACTCTGCTATGAGGACAGGCTGAGAGAGCTGGGGTTGTTCAGCCTGGAGAAGAAAAGGCTCCAGTGAGAACTCAGAGCAGCTTCCAGTACTGAAAGGGGCTCCAGGAAAGCTGAGGAAGGGCTTTTTACAAGGGTCTGGAGTGATAAGATGAAGAGGAATAGCTTAAAATTTGAAGGAGTAAGATTTAGATTAGACATCAGAAGAAATTCCTCACAAAAAGGACAGGGAGGCCCTGGCCCAGGTTGCCCAGAGCAGTGGTGGCTGCTCCATCCCTGGAGAGGTTCAAGGGCAGGTTGGATGGGACTTGGAGCCCCTGATGCAGTGGGAGGTGTCCCTGCCCACAGCAGGGGTGGAGCTGGATGGGCTTTAAGGTCCCTTCCAAGTTAAACCATTCTGTGATTCTATGAAAGGAAATGCCCGCTACATCTTCCCTTTTTCACCTTCCTGCATTCCTTCCTGGCAAACCGTCTCCTTTACACAAACACAAATGGTCTTCATCAATGGGAGGAAGCGGGGACTGTATATTTTCTGTAATTCTAAAATTACACGGCTTGCTTGCATAATGCAATAAAGCCCAGACATTGCAACACATTCCAACAAACAGCCATTCAGCCAACAGCAACAATGGGAGAGGAGTCCCTTCCGAAAGCTAATGGGTTCCTGTCCTCTAGTAGAGCCCTTCCATGCTGGGCTAGACTGGTGTTCAACCACCACATGTTGAGCCCCAAGCAGTCATGGACCAATAACGGTCGAAAAAAGATCCCCCAGCTGATGGTCTCATCCTTCCCCCTGAATGCTTTCCCAGCTGATATGGGGATGCCAGTTAGATCCACCTTGGGCTTTTGTTTAGATCTGCTGTCTCAGTTTATACGCGATCTTAGGCAGAAATGTTTTGCTGTGAGGGTGGGGAGGCCCTGGCCCAGGTTTCCCAGAGCAGTTCACCCCGTCCCTGGAGGGGTTCAAGGCCAGGTTGGATGGGGCTTGGAGCCCCTGATCCAAGCCCATGGAACTGGATGGGCTTGAAGGTCCCTTCCGACCCAAACCATTCCATGATTCTATGATTCCATGAGGCCAGCTCAGCCTCATCACCTGCCAGACTTCTTTTCCAAGCAGAGTGCTCCTAGCAGCTTTTCACACCACTCCCCCAAGGGGTGACTGAGTTCACTACAATTAACCCTGTACAAACCCAGGGATGAGTGACTGAAGGATGACTGAAGGCATCCCCAGGACCAGTGAAGTGAGCCCTTGCAATCCTGCCCTCAGCAGCCTGCAATTATGTGCAGCAACAACAACAGGACTCCTGATTTGCAGGTTTCTAAAAGTGACAACTCCATTAATACGATTCATTAGTTCTAATTAACTATAATGGGAAGGTTTAAAATAACAGTCGCACTTTTCAGAGTCATGCAAGCAACATTTTAGGAGACACTTTGCTACCGGGATGATCACTGGATGGATGGTACACCAGCAAGGAGAGATTTCTGGAGCCTGTCAGCTAATCAATTATTTTAAGCGAGTTCCTGGGCTGAAGTGGTTCTCCAGCCCCACATAGGAGCAGCCTCCCCCTGCTCACACCACACCAACACTTTTCCCTTGGGGCAGCTATTGCAAAAGCCCTGATTGGGTTTTCTTCTGGCCGTGCCCCCCTGTGGAAAGGCCATGGAGAAGTACAGCATGTCTCTGATCAAAAGGTTGCTCTGAAGACCTGGGGAAAAGCCAAGAGTACAAGCAGATTTAAAAGGAAGGAAGCCGTCCCTTGAGGCAGAGTGGCACGAGTCAGCCAGGTCAGATAGCCTTAACCTTGGTTAGATGCTTGTTCTGTGTGGCCTGGAGAGGTATCCTGTACCTGCCAGGAAAGGAACCGTGACAGCAGGCACAGAGGTCTGGTAATCATAGAAGGGTTTGGGTTAGAAGGAACCTTAAAACCCATCCAGTTCCACCTCCCCTGCCATGGGCAGGGACACATCCCACTGGAGGATCAGGGGCTCAAATTCCCATCCCCCTGGCCCTGAACCCCTCCAGGGATGAGACAGGCCTGGTTTCTCTGGGCAACCTGGACCAGGGCCTCCTCACCCTCACAGCAAAACATTTCTTCCTAAAATCTCATCTCAATCTCCCTTCTTTCAGCTGAAAACCATTCCCTCTCATCCTGTCCCTGCACCTCAAGAGCCCCTCCCCAGCCTTCTCTTCTCCAGGCTGAACAACCCCAACTCTCCCAGCCTGTCCTTGTACAGGAGGTGCTTCAGCCCTTGCATCATCTCTGTGGCCTCCTCTGCACTCACTTGAACAGATCCAAGGCCTTCCTAACACCACAGGGCTCTTTCTTTCCCCCATGTCCTCTTCCCCTGACTGCCCAGGTTACTCTACTTGAACCAGAACCCAGGAGAGAAAGGGCATCGGTACCACTCCAGTGGGGATCACTGGGGTTTGGACTGGTCAGCCAGTGGGACTTCTCAGCTATCTCCTATAAGTTCTCTGCTGGCCAGTTGGGCCACGTTTGTCCTGGGACAGTGACACAAGCCCTGCAGCCCTCTCAGATTGCTCTACACCTCTGTGTCTCCAAACCAGGGTGGATGTCTGACATCCTCTGCAGGAATGGTCTCAGACGCACGCTAATTGCCACGCTGCTCAGTATGTTTTTGGAAGGGTAGTAGAATCATAGAATCATAGAAAAACCAGGTTGGAAGAGACCCACTGGATCATTGAGTCCAACCATTCCTATCAAACATTCCTATTCCATGTTCCTCAGCACCTCGTCCACCCGTGCTCCCAAGGGAAGGTGATAGTAGTAGATGGCCTGAACCACAGATGTCTTGTTGGTTGCTCCTGCAATTTGAACCAATAGCATCCCAGTGCCTGCACAAGTCCCCAACACAGTTTAACCAGCATGGAGATACCCCAAGGACACAGCACACAGTGAGGGACAGCATTTCTCAGCTTTGATATCCAAAACCTGAGGCTTGAAGCACCTCAGATGGTGCTCACCGTGAGCTCCCTTGTCGGAGTAACCCCGTTCCACCATAGGCTACGGAGGGAAACACACTTAGCGATTGTTAATTGCCTATGAAGCAGGAAGCATGTGACACTGCTCATGTCCCGGGAACCAGCCCCTTTCCCAATAAAGCCTCTGATGGACTTGACCTCAGCAGGGGACTGGGGTGATAAGCGCTGTTTGTTGTTCCTGCCGAGTTAACATTCCCTGGCTCACAGCACCGTCTCCACTACTTGCTCAGCTGATGTTCGCTTTATAAAAATAACCCTGGCGCCATGTGTTTTATGAAGTTCATTTTAACCCATTGTCAACAAGCCCTTGCGGGCTGTGGCCAAATGAATCTCGGAGACGGGGGAATCGAAATCATTTGGGGTGAGACAGAATTGTTCGGGGGGAGAACAGGAAGCAAGGGAGAAAAAAGTGCTGAAAAGCAACCACAAGAGCTGCCTTCATACTGAAATTTCTGGGGTGGCAGCCAGGAAGGGTCAGTGGTGTCACGACCAGCCTGCAACACAATGCAAACAGAAAACACCACCCTGCTCTGTGGCACTAAGTGTTTTAACCAGGAATAAATACACCGTGACAGAGACAATCCTGTGCTTCCAGAGCCTCTCTTCCCTCCATCACTGCTATGTGCAGTGTTCCCTGTACACCCAAACAACCCTGCTGAAGGCAGATGCCGATGCCCCAAAGTTTCATGAGGACTGGAGCTCCACGACCCCTAAGGCTTCTTCCCTATCCTTCCTGAACTGTGGCTCCAGCCCAGAATACTCCGAGTCTGGCTAAAGGAAACAGAATAACAATCATAAAATCATCTAACTGTTCCCTGGAGACACATAACCCAACCCTTCACAGCTGTCAGAGCGCAGCCTCCAATAATTTGGGTAAAATATACATTTTTAGCTCCAAGGGCTAAATATACATGAGGTTTCCCCGTGTTCCTCCAGCTCAGAGATCTTCAAAACCTTTCTCTCCCCATTTCTAATGGAGACAGGAGTGCTCACAGTCATCACACTCCTGCCTGATCCTGCCCAGGCTCCCAGGAGGAGATCTGCTTCTTGGGATGACTTCAGGGAAATTCAGCTGCAGATACTATAAAGCAGGGCGGAAATTACTAAATACGAGAATCATGCATTCTTCTCGCAGAACAGCCAGACTCCCGAATTTACAGAGCCTCCAACAGATGTTGTGTGTGTGTGTTTGTGCAGAAGTAAATGAAAGAAATAAGCAGGTGAGTCAGGGTAAATGTATCTTCTTGTAAAGAGCTGCGAATAATGCCATTAAATGTCAAAGCACCATGTTATTTTAGTTCTGCTGGCTCTTCCCCTACTAAGAAGTCTTCCAGATAATTTCTGATCTAGGAGATTCACCCTCACATGGAAAAGACATGTGAGAGTGAAGGATGAGGGAAGCAGCTGCCCTCATCCAGCTCACACCCCATCCTGGCACACTGAGGTCTCCAGAGGGGTTTCGGGGTCAAGGTTGGGGCTTCCTGCAGGGATGGGAGCAGCTCATGCTCCTAGTTCCTCCAGACACAGTCCATGTTTGCTCTGGTAATTTGGGGTCTCCTGGGATGGGCAGGTCCTTAGAAGATAGTAAAGTCCTTTCAGGAGGAATCATTAATATCATCTCTGAATCATTAACACCTCTAAGATGCTGGAGTGCATCCCTTCTTCAAGAACATTGCCGTGACCTGCATAAGCCACACATCGAAGGGTCACTCCTGCACTCATGCTCAGCACCTCAGCTCCAGTAAAATACACTGTCAAATCCTAACCAGAGGTGCCAGGATTGATTTGGATCCTTCACCCACCAGACTGTGTTTGCAACAGCAAAGTTGGGGTTCACAGTCTCATGTAATTCACCCTCAGGGGTGAGTCCTGCTCTTATAGAATCATAGAATCGCTTGGTTAGAAAAGACCTTTGAGATCATCAAGGCCACTGTACCTGTCCACTAATAAACCAGAACCCTTATCACTTCATCTACCCATCTTTAAAACACCTTGAGGGATGGGGATTCCACCACCTCCCTGGGCAGCCTCTGCCAGGGCCAGAGAACCACTTCAGTGAAGACGTATTTCCTGATGTCCAATCTGAACCTGCCCTGGTGCAACTTGAGGCCATTTCCTCTCATCCGATCATCTGTCACTTGAGAGAAGAGACCAAGACCCACCTCATCACAACCTCCTTACAGGCAGTTGTAGACAGCGATGAGGTCTCCCTTCAGCCTCCTTTTCTCCAGGCTAACAAACCTCAGATCCCTTAGCTGCTCCTCACAACCTCTGTTCTCCAGCCCTTTCCCCAGCTACATTCCCTTCTCCAGACCCTCAAGGTCTTTCTTGTAGTGAGGGCCCCAAAACTGAACACAGTATTTGAGGATTTTGCTGCTTCAGAGACTCCTTCCATGACCCAGAGAGACCCAGGCACGTCCAGAGCACAGCAGTCTGAACTCCCTACTAGAGATATCCTTAAATACCAGGAAGCATCTTCTCACACCACAGATACACAGTTTATGATGTGCTACAGACTAAGATAAGTCTGTCTAGAAAGCTGCCTGGAGGAGAAGGACCTGGGGGTGTTGGTTGACAGCGACTGAACATGAGGCAGGAGTGGCCCAGGGGGCCAAGAAGGCCAATAGCATCTTGGCTTGGATCAGAAATGGTGTGACCAGCAGGTCCAGGGAGGTTCTTCTCCCTCTGGACTCGGCACTGGTGAGACTGCTCCTTGAATCCTGTGTTCAGTTGTGGGCCCCTCAGCACAAGAAGGATGTTGAGGTTCTGGAGCGAGTCCAGAGAAGAGCTGGAGAAGGGGCTGGAGAACAGGCCTTATGAGGAACGGCTGAGAGAGCTGGTGGTGTTTATCCTGGAGAAGAGGAGGCTGAGGGGGAGACCTCATTGCTCTCTGCAACTCCCTGAAAGGAGGTTGTGGAGAGGAGGGAGCTGGGCTCTTCTCCTAAGTGACAGGGGACAGGACAAGAGGGAATGGCCTCAAACTCCGCCAGGGGAGGTTCAGACTTGACATTAGGGAAAAACTCTTCACAGAAAGGGTCACTGGGCATTGGAACAGGCTGCCCAGGGAGGTGGTTGATTCGCCTTCCCTGAAGGTGTTTAAGGGAAGGATGGATGAGGTGCTGAGGGACATGGTTTAGTGTTTGATAGGAATGGTTGGACTCGATGATCCTGTGGGTCTCTTCCGACCTGGTTGTTCTATGATTCTATGGTTCTATAGCTCACAAACAGAGCACTGGGTCGAATGCAGGATTCTCTCTACTCATCTGTTTTCTCTTGTCCCTGTCTACACCAGCTGAAATACTTCAGACAAAGAGGTAAAGCACCCAGCAGGGAGACACAGGCTCATGTCCCATGGATGCAGCCTCCTGGGATGGCCTCATAACCCACCCTATACAAGCAGAAATCCTCCCTTAGATGCTGGACGGAGCCTGTTGGACTAGAAGATCCGATGGGTCCCTTCCAACCTGGTTGTTCTGTGATTCTGTGAAAACTGCTCCAAAACTTTGAAACTTTTCTCCTGCCTGAATGGACACTGATCTCTCTTAGCACCAATGGCAAGTTTATAATGTGAAAGATTTTACCTTCTTCGGCTTCCAGATCCACCAGTGAAGATACCAACACGCCCATCTCCTGACATTTTTTGCTGTGGGCTTTTGACTTCATATGTTTAGTCAGATTCCCTGAAAAGAAGCAGAAAACAGTTTCGGGTCAATGTGGGTCTTTTCCTCTTTGCTCATCATGTAAGCTCAGCAGTAACAAGTCAATGATTTTGCTCTGAACCAGGCTAAGGAGTCTCTGACTCTCCCCAAACCACCATCTGTCACCAATATCCCAGGACACAAGGCTAAGTTCTCCCTTTTGTTCCTTTCCTGCTGCACTGGGATGGAAGAGGAGGTGCTGGCAGGGTTGTGCGACCTCTCAGGTATTTGCAACCTGAAAAATCAGCCCATGTCCATCTAAGTTTGGGAGTAAGAAAAGTCCTGGGTTGCTTTCGGCTGTGATGGTGCAGTGGTGAAAAATGGTAGGAAAGCAGGGAAGGGAAACACATCTCGATCTAGCATCACCTCCCACTGCATCCCAGCACACAGGGTCACCTGCCTGGAGATGAGGAGCCGCTTAGCACCACGGGACAGACTGGTGTTGCCAAAATGAGTGCTGGAGAAGCCAGTAAGAAGGAAAAGTCCTATGACCACCCTCTCTCTGCAGTCCAAAGCCTTAGGTACTCTGGTGTGCACTGAAGTGCCAGGCCAAAGTTCTCAGCTCTCTGGAGTCACAGAATCATCGAATGATTTGGGTTGGAAAAGACCTTAAAAGCCCATCCAGTTCCACCCCTGCCATGGGTCTTTTTCTCCACCTCCCACTGGATCAGGAGCTCCAAGCCCCATCCAGCCTGGCCTGAAACCCCTCCAGGGATGGGGCAGCCACCACTGCTCTGGGCAACCTGGGCCAGGGCCTCCCCACCCTCATGGTGAAGAATTTCTCCATGTTGTCTAATCTAAATTTTCCCCCTTCCAATTTAAATCCATACAGAGTTCTGGATGCCCTCTGAAGCCTTGAGCACCAGAGTCTTGCAGCACTGAAGGAACCTGCTGAGCACTAATGAGGGTTCCTCGGGGCAGGGGTGGAAAGAGCAGCCCTTGCACGGGGGAGACTGGGATGGGGGTGCATGGGTTATCGCTCTGGGACGGTGTGATGGGATATCCTGTGGGCACGCTGGCCTCATGGGGCATTTCTCCAATTCTAACTCCCAAATTAGAGCCAGGTTAATTAGACAGTTATTAACCCTACTTGTATCCAAGGGAAATGCCTTGGGAAAGGTTCCTAGGGGAGCATTTGTTGACGGGGAAAAGGAAGGCAAGTGGACCGGAGAGAAAATTAATGGGTAGGAGAAATAAAAGAAAAACATCCCACTTTTCTCTTTCCTCTCCCACTCTACCCTATGGGCTGAGGTGATGGGGAGAAGAAACCTGTATAGCGCCTTGCGGAAGGTCTACCAAGGGCTTCTGACTTTGCCAGGACAGCCCAGGAGCTGACTGAGCACTGCAAATTCACCGCAGCAAGAGGAGATGCCATCAGCCTGGCTACTAGGTAACACTAGAGTGGTGATGAACACCAGGTTCGTTTCTCTCGCCCCTCCAAAAAAAAAAAAAAAAAAAAAAAAAGGAAAAAAAAATGAGCAAAAAGTGAATTCTCACTCTTCATTCCAACCTTTGGCTGAGGATAGAGGCCTTGCAATCCACGGTCTCCTGGGCCCTGAGCTGGGTGGAAGCATAGAGGGTCTCTATCAACCTCTTCTCCCACTGCTCCAGGTAGTATAAATAAATAAGCAACTATTTGTTGGAGCAGCGAATTACCCGTGATGCCCTCACAGCTCAGGAGAGTGCCATAACCATCTAGTTACCAAGTGAGTTTCATTTTAGCCCATGAATTATTTATTTAACCCATTTTCTACAAAATGGAAAAGCTCCAACAGGAACGACCAGGAGAGACAACGGCTGACTATATATCCTTGTGCGTCTGGCACCCACCTAGGATGTGGACTCAAAGGATGTTTAATCATTTAAATGCAGCAAAACAGCTCCAATAAGACAGATTTATTATTTTTAAACTTCATGCCTAAATAACCTTAGCCCCATGGTGAGGACACTCGGGTAGGACGACGAGGCCAGCTTGGCTCAGGTCTTTGCTCTGAATCAGACCTCTCTTTCTCCACTTTGGGCCAGGAGTTGTGTTGTGAACCCAAAGCCACCCAGCCTGCTCTCACGGACACCTCTGCTGCCAGAGAATCACCATTGTTTTAAAGTGAAAAACGGTTTCAGCAAGAATTATTCCAACGAGTTCAATTGTGGCCTCATGGAGCTGGAATTCAATTTTGGACATAACTAGCAAAAAGACAAACTGACTCAGCCTGTGGAAATCAAACCCTGCTGCTGCCTTGTCCATCATGGCACTTCACCTCTTGGCTGGCAAAAACAACCCATCTTTGCACAGTTACCACAGCAAAATCCCAATCTGGATCCCCCCCAATGACAATAAACACCGAAAATAAGCACAGAGAAAAGCCTGGTGTGAGCAGAGGGTTGTTGGTTAAACCATGGTCAGTGGCACCTTGGGAATTCAGCTGTGATCCCATAGTGGAGGCAGTGGGGAAGAGAGGTCCACCCGTCAGTGTGGTGCTACCATATCTCAAAACAAGCTCGGAAAATCACTCTGCTACAGGCATTTGGTTTGGGCTAAGCTGGGAGGACACAACATTAATTACCCAGGGAGGCATGTTGTATGCAATGCTTTAGGCAAGACTGTCTCCACCTCGTACTTGAGGGAAGGAATCTCCTCACACCAGCCACCTTGACCATTTCATAGAATCATAGAATCATAGAACAACCAGGTTGGAAGGGACCCATCAGATCTTCTAGTCCAACCATTCCTATCAAACACTAAACCAAGTCCCTCAAGACCTCATCCACCCGTCCCTTAAACACCTCCAGGGAAGGGGAATCAACCACCTCCCTGGGCAGCCTATTCCAATGCCCAATGACTCTGTGAAGAACTTCCTCCTAATCTCCAGCCTAAATCTCCCCTGGTGGAGCTTGAGGCCATTCCCTCTTGTCCTGTCCCCTGTCCCTTGGGAGAAGAGCCCAGCTCCCTCCTCTCTACAACCTCCCTTCAGGTAGTTGTAGAGAGCAATGAGGTCTCCTCTCAGCCTCCTCTTCTCCAGGCTAAACAACCCCAGCTCTCTCAGCCATTCCTCATAGGTTCTGTTCTCCAGCCCCTTCAGATGTCCAAGGACTGGTTTGTTTTAGTTTTGCTGGCTCTTTCCCTACTAAGAGGTCTTCCAGATCTAGGAGATTTACCTTCACATGGAAAAGACCTGTGAGGCGGAGGGATGAGGGAAGTAGCTGCTCTCATCGTGGTACGCTGAGGTCTCCAGCAGAGGACCAGGGTCCAGACTGGGCTGCCTGCAGGGATGGGAGCAGCTCGTGCACACACTGATCCCTCCAGACACAGCCCAGGTTTGCACTGGTAGTTTGGGTCCTCCTGGGATCAACCAAATGCAGTAAGATGGGCAGATACCTAGAAGATGATCCTTATGGAGAAGTCCTTACACATGATTCCTTCCCACTGCCTTCCCATGCCATGTGCACCAACACACTCCCTTTGGTCACTGCAGGTTCTGGGCACACACAGGGAGCCCAGTTCACTGCTTCTGTGACCAGCAGCTCTGTGCCCATCACTTGATTTCATCCCTGCTTTGACTCAGCTCCTCCCTGAGCAGCGTTTCGGGTTGACAAGCTCAGCCAGAAGCCATCAGGTTCACCTACTTTCTTTATTTTCTTTCACTGGAGGCAACTGCCACTGTGTAATTCAACACCACAGCTTCTCCTCTCACTCCTCACCTCAGGCTGCCTGCGCAGGCAAGAGGGGGAAGGCACTGCCCAGGCAGTGTCCAAACCCTCTGTGCCAATGAATTTATGCAAAATACCAAAGGAACAATTCATAGAATCATGGAATGGTTTGGGTCAGAAGGGACCTTAAAGCCCATTCAGTTCCAACCCCCTCCAGGGACACCTCCCACTGGATTAGGGGCTCCAAGCCCCATCCAACCTGACCTTGAACCCCTCCAGGGATGGGGCAGTCACCACTGCTCTGGGCAGCCTAGGCCAGGGCCTCCTCACCCTCACTGCAAAACGTTTCTCCCCAAGATCTCATCTCCACTCTTTCAACTCAAAACTGTTCCCTTTCATCCTATCCCTGCCCTCTCTGATCAAGAGTCCTTCCCCAGCTTTCCTGGAGATCCTTTCAGTACTGGAAGCTGCTCTTCTCCAGGCTGTCCCAGCCTGTCCTCACACGACAAGTGTTGCTTTCTTTTCCCTTCTACTTTTTCCTACTCTGCTTTCCACCTGCCTTCATCCTCACTTGGTTGGACAAGGCAATACCTACACTCACTGATGAACCAGATAATCCTGTAAAGCTCCTGGTGCAAATCCCCCTGGTCTATCCATGCCCAGCACCCTGCACGCACCCCGAGAAAAAAATCCAACCTGATAGGAATGCCTCTAGTCTTTCAAGGACGGGATGGATTCTCATCTGACCTAAGTTTGTATACTTTGATGGAAGTTACAACTTTGAGGTTTCTTTACACCAGCAGAGTTATCATCTCAGGATCAATTTGGAGGACAACGATATTTATCTTAGCAAGATTCTTCTTACAGTTTGTGTTTCTAGACCCCTTAATTAATGCTGGCAAGATTAAATGCTGAAGTCCTTTGGCAAATTTCCAGTTAAATCAACACCACTTTGCCTAAACAAAAGCTGGATATGAATCCCGCAAGGAAAGGCTCACAGCAACTTGTTGCTTTACAGAGTTCTGGCTCCCAAGTTCAAAAAAAAAAAATTAAGCACAACTCGGAAACAGAGGGAAAAACAACCTATATTTGAAGGAGCACAAAGAAATGAGAAAGTGGGGCAGCTGGATTTAAATAGCAGAAACATTGTATTGAATCTTAAGCATGTAAGTGATCCTCACTCAGGACTGTTTACCAAAACATTCCCAGATTTGAATTAAACTGGTTATATTGAAAGGAAGTGAGGGATCAGTGGGAATCGTGACCCTATCCCAACTGTTGCTGCACTGGAGGAGCATGGGCAGGATCAGCCCAGTGCTCGCATTACGCCTGCTTAGAAATATATATTACCAGCTTCTTAAGCTCTTCTGATGTTGTGAGGTCTTATTCTGGACTTAAAGCAGCTTAAATACTTGTGTTGTTTTGAGAAAGCTAAAACTCCAGTGTTCCAAAAGCTCTTAAAGCAGCTTAATAGGGATTAGAAGCGATTTCCCATTTAAATTAGAAGAGGGAAATTAATTTTTCAGAATATCCATTATCACATTTTAGAGGTGGCAGGGTTAAAACAAAACACAGAGAGCAGAAACATTAAGATCCCTGGAAAAAAAATCATCCTGTCTGTATTGGGCTTCCCCCATGCTTTCCATTGCTCCTATTAAACGAGAACAATTTAACAACGACAGAAAATAACCCCAGCAAATGACCAATTCCATGATCTCACCATTCAAGGCAACATTGGGATATAAACATTCACAGCTTCCCAGGACTTAACTATTCTCATGGAATCATGGAACAGTTTGGGTTGGAAGGGACCTTAAAGCTCATTCAGTCCCTCCCCTGCCACGGGCAGGGACATCTGCCACTGGATCGGGGGCTCCAAGCCCCATCCAAGTTGGCCTTGAACCCCTCCAGTGATGGGGCAGTCACTACTATTTTCATCCTCCTCTTTAAAATAAGATGCAAGGAGAGCAATATCTCCTCTACAACTGCCCCTTTGCTGGGGGATGCACTCAAACCCAGAGGAGCAGTCATTGACCGGTTCTCCTTAGCCAATATAACCCCTTGAAATATGTATGTGCAACTTAAAGAATGCATAGTCCTTGACTTAGATCTCTGCATGGAGGTTGCGTCCACAGGTAAGACTCCATGAGAAGGAAAACTTTAATTTATAGCCCTGTCCCATCCCTGGAGGGGTTCAGGGCCAGCTTGGATGGGGCTTGGAGTCCCTGATGCAGTGGGAGGTGTCCCTGCCCATGGCAGGGGTGGAACTGGATGATCTTTAAGCTCCCTTCCAACTCAAACTATTCTACGATTCTATAATTTATTGGGCAGAATATTTCCATTTGAAAACAACCAACCAACCATCTTGTTATTATCTTTAATACTTATTGACTTGGGGATTAAAGAAGAGACTCCAAACATCGAGCCTGTGTTGATATAGGCTATAAAATATTAGCTGTCTTCTGGATCAAGCCTATCAGCTTGCGTTAGCCAAAAACTAACCTTGCAGAAAGTTACACAGGCTGGATCGGCAGATTGCAAAGTGCTGAGAATTAGCACATCGCCCATTGAGGCTGGAGCTGCTCTGGTTAAAAAACTAACAGCTAATAATTTCACCTGAATTTGCCAGTCTTGGACTTCCAGCCCTTAGTCTTTACTTTTTTTTTCACTTTCCCTGGGCAGTTAAAGAGCCCTTTTGCTCAGAGTCTGGACCACTGGGTCCTTTTCTGTTCCCAGCGCCACGTCTCACGCCACATTGTGTAAGGGGGCAGGCAGTGAATTCCTGAGGGTGACTCTGTCCTCAGCCCACCAGAGGTTTGTGACATCCCAATGAGCCTCCTCCTAAAGCATCCTCCCAGCAGTGACTCCCCAGGGATGCTCGGACCCTTTCCCTCTGCCCAGCTGCTAGGGAGCACACACAGACAGGGTCATTTTACAGCTCTCTGCATCCATCTGCCCTGCTATAACAGCAGTTCCTTCTTCAGGAGCTTTCCGCCAGCTGGACATGCTCTGTAGTTTCCAGAGGAGGCTTAGCAGAGCGCCGAGTCTGCTGGAGCAGGAAAAATAGGAATAATAAACTGTGCAGCCATAACCTTGCCTTTAAGAGCTGAGGGGGTGATGCTTTTAATATATTAACATGTTCAATAACCTCAGCGCCTGTCATGTGCTGATTTAAGGAACTGCAAACTAATTTATTAAAGGAAGACTATGGCAGAGGATATGAAGAAGTCTGCTGTCTGGAAACTGTGAGTGGACTAGACTATCAAATGGATATCTCCAGCCAGCAGGCACTGATGTCCTTTCCACAAGCACCTTCAAAATTAATATGAAGCTCCTCGTCCATTCTGACCTCTACACAAAGGCACAGACACAGGGAGCTGCTCCATAGACTTTATCCTAAAATGTTAAGAAACTTTAAGCAATCAGGACGTAAGAGTCTGATGTGAGTCTGAATGAGAGCAGAAAATAGGGATGGAAAAGGATAATGTCTACACAGGAGGGGAATTAATGTGCCAACACTGATCCACATTGCCATGTCACCTAAGAGGAGGAGTAAGGGTATGGGCTGCACTTCCCAAAGGCAGGAAGATACCAGGGGAGGGTTAGGTACAATGTCAGGAGAAGCTTCTTCCCCCAGAGGATTGTGGAGCCCTGGAACAGCTCCCAGGGAAGCAGTCACAGCTCCAAGCCTGACAATATTCCAGCAGCTTTCAGCCCTGGGTGAATGTTGGGGTGTCCTGTGCAGGGACAGGAGCTGGACTTGATGACCCTTGTGAGTCCCTTCCAACTCAGGACAATCTATGATTCCATGATTCCCTTGAGGGTCTGGAGATGAGTGTCAGGGAAGGCTGGCGGCTCCCATGTCCCTTCTGAGAAGTCGGTCAAGGGAAAAGCTCTCCCTGACCATCCTGAAAGGGAAAATTGTTAGACTGCAGCTTTTTCTTTTTTATCTTCCTTGTAAGAAAAAAAATGAAGAAGCTGCTTAGCTTCTTTCAAACAACCTCCTGGAGGCCATGGGAACAAACCTCCACAGAGAGAGCTACTGCAGTGGATGGAGAGACACCTCATTAGAGAGGCACGTTACAGTCCAGAACTGTAATATCAAATAAATCTTTACAAACCAATTTTCCAAGACTGCTGTTCCCATCAGCTAAGCGAGCACACAAAAATATCACAGATCTGCTTTAAAATAATCTAAAAAACCCCTTTTCCCTGCAGTTCCATAACCCAAAGGAACAGCTTCACTTACAGGGACAGAAAGGCAAAAAAAGTAGAAAACCCAGCATCATTAGTGAAAATATTTAAAGCTCTATCTTCTGCAAAAGATTTCCCAGGTTTTGGAACACAGAGTTTGATTTTCAGATGGGGGTAGGGGGACGTTTTAACCAGATAAAGATACTCATTAAAAATAACAATGAAAGACGTTTAACTGCTTCCAGCCTGCACGAGAGTTTAGAGCATTAGGTCATGCTGGAGAGATCTACCACAGCCAAAACGAAGACAGCTCCTCAGTTTCCCCCCCCGGAGTCTACGTTGAAGGCTAAAATTAACTTTGGAAAGCTGATTTCTAAAAGAGCTTCAACTCCGTTTCCATTTTTGCAAGTGCAGCCCAGCAGCAACAGCTCCAGCTTCTCCATTCTGCAAGTAACCGTGGCTGCAACATCGCACACCAGGAAGGAGGACCCCGATGAATCAGGGCACAAAATAACTCATTCGAGACATCTGCAAAACGAGCTGTGAAACCTCCAGTTCTGCAAACCTTCCGGGCCCCTGGTTGCACTCCATCCCTGACAACAATGATGCTGCAGCGACTGGACTCCAATTGATCGTTTCACCAGCACCCAACACCGATCTTTTCCTCACTCTCCCGTAACGCTTCCAAAGGTCTTTGTGTCTCCGTCAGCAAAGCAAGCAACTCTCACCCAAGCACGGCAAAGTTATGTGGGGTTTAAGCATGCCCACAGGACAGCCAGGGCTCCCACTGTCGCTCCCTTCCAGCAAAGAGCTGTGTCCATGCAATTCCAAGTTATCATCATGCAATTATTTATCCTGAAATCACTGACCTGGGGAAGCGTTTTCCCCCTCATGCACCCATAGGCAAGCGGGTAGTTTTGTATCCAAAGTACAACACTGGTTTGGGGTTTTTTTGTTGTTGAAGGAAGCATTTCCATGCTACCTTCCTCATGCAAAGCTAAAGAAGGGAGGTCCTTTGGCAGCAAGCGTCTATTTGCGATGTGCGATCGGCACGGGTGTCGCCGGCAGGTTGTGTGCTTCAAGGGAGCAGAGATGAAGAGCGAAGCAGCTAGAGATATGGTGAAAAGGATGGTTTGATCACAGCATCCTGAAGAAAAACCTAACAGAAGCATGGTGGAAAGCAAGGTGAAGGGATGGAAGAGGCTGAATGGATTCACCTCTCAAAGGAAAACCTTGGAACGAAGTAAAAAAAGCAAGAGGGAAAGAGAAGGAAAATGAATCAGAAATAGCTCCAGACTGGGACAGAGAGAAAGAACGGCTGCTCAGATCAGCTGCATGTGTCTGATGAGAATTTGGCCTCCAATTTGGTATCACTTCCCCATTCGCCCCCATGCCTGATGATTACCCAGAAATTGCCTTCCAGTTTTACCAACAAAGCCATTGGCTGAAGGCACTGCCCACCCTGAATCACCCAGTGCCTGGGTCACTTGTCTAGTATGAACACTGACACTTCTGGGTAAGCACACATGCTGCAGAGCACGCAGCTCCCACAGCCTCCTGCCCACACCCTCACTGGGTCACTTCCTTGGGTAGCACTGGGGTTTTGGGGGGATGATGCTCTTCTTGAGTAATTAACTCTCCCATCTGTGTCATCTTCTGAGATGTACAACGATGGAGCTACAGATAATTTATGTCAAACTGTAAACAAGAAACTGAACTCGACATCTTTACCACAAGACTTGTCAAAACCACAGTGCCAGATGCTTATGAGAAGCTGAAGGGACCCGAGAACCTCTGGCACTTCCAAAAACTCTACCCACAGTCTCTTGGAAGAGACTTCACTTTGCATGTGGTTTTGCACGTTCTTGACAGAGCTCACTCGCACCTTCACTGAGGCAGTGATGAAGGTTGCTTGCAAAGAATATCTGGTGGCAGTGAGGTTGTGGATTATCAATGACTGGATGCCCTGGGATGGAGGCTTTTAAAGAAAAGGTTTGTTGATGCGATATAGAAAATGTCGAAGCTACATGCAACTACGAAGGATGAAAATGTGCAGCGCAAACAGATCTTGAGAGCATAAAAAGCCACCCAAAAGACTGTCTCCAGATGCTCGGTCAGGGGTGTTTGTCTGTCCCCAGGTGCTCCTGCTCTCGTTCTGGGGTGGGTTTGTTTAGAAATCCCTGCCGGTGAAGCTGTAGTTTGGGATCATTCCCTTTAAGAAGGACAAATAGGATGGTGAGGATGCTTCGCTGCATCCTGGCACGTGCAGCCAGCGCTCTCCACCGCGACACGCACCAGCTCAACACAGGGCTGGTCCTCTGCTGGGAATTCCAGCTCAGTTAAGACTCCTTCATCCCCCTCCCTCTGACTCCTGGGTTTTTCCAGACCCTGGGAAGGCTTTCCCTTCCCCTTCACCATCGCCCCCAAGAAGGCTTGTAAGTCAACATACTGAGCAGAGGAGCTAGGAGCTGGCTCTCTTACCTTTGGTTTTAAAAGCAAAGTTACAGTACTTGCAGACGTATGGCCTGACGTCTGTGTGCGTGCGAATGTGTTTCTTCAGCATGCTGGGTTTCTTGCAGCGAATTCCACACTCCTCACATACATATTTCCCTCTTCCACGGCCTCGCACATACACATACTCTTCGTTTGATTTGTACCTATGAGCAACAGGTGTCATGATAATAATAAAAAAAAAAAAAAAAAAAAAAGAAGATTCCCACCGCAAAAAGCAGTCACAACTTTCCTGGATTAATTAAGCACGTTAGCGACACCACCAGTCTCAGTTACCATTCACCAGGTTTGGGTAATTAGACTAAATTAAAAATCTCTTCAAAAGCTTTTGGCCACATGGCTACTTCCACTCCTGGAGCATGTTTTTATGTCCTACATCATCTTCTCTGACCACACGAGTAGCCCAAATTCTGACATCAAGTCACAGGGGAACCAAAGTGTCTTCATGTTCCCCATCATCAAACACAAACTGAGGCGCTCAGAAAAATGTGAATAAATTATAGAAACGCAGAATCATCTGGGCTGGAAGGGATCTCAAAGCCAATCCAGTCCACCTCCTGCCATGGGCAGGGACACTTCCCACTGGATCAGGGGCTCCAAGCCCCATCCAACCTGGCCTGAACCTCTCCAGGGATGGGGCAACCACTTCTCTGGGCAACCTGGGCCAGGGCCTCTTCACACTCCTCCCTAAGATCTCATCTCAATCTTCCCTCTTGCAGCTCAAAATCTTCCCCCCTTGTCTTGTCCCTGCCCTCCCTGACCCAGAGCCCCTCCCCAGCTTTCCTGGAGCCCCTTTCAGTCCTGGAAGCTGCTCTAAGTTCTCCCTGCCAACTTCTCTTCTCCAGGCTGAACAACTCCAACTGTCTCAGGAGATGCTTCAGCCCTTGGCTCATATTTGTGGTCTCCCCTGGAATCACTCCAACAGCACCATGTCCTCCCTGTGCTGAGGACTCCAGAACTGGACACAGGGCTCCAGATGAGATCTCACCAGAGCAGAGCAGAGGGGCAGAATCCCCTCCCTAGCTCTGCTGGTCCCACTGCTCTGGGTGCAGCCCAGGATCAGGTGGACTTTCTGGGCTTTGAGCACCCATTACTGGCTCATGGAGAGCTTCTCATCCACCAGCACCCCAAGTCCTTCTTCTCAGAGCTGCTCTCAAACCATTTTCCACCTCACTGTAATTGTTCTTAGGATTGCCCCAGCCCCGATGCAGGACCTTGCACTTCGTAAGGTCCACACAGGTCAACCTTTAAAGTGTGTCCAGGTCTCTCCGGATGCCATCCCTGAATCCTGGCTTCCTGAATCATCTCACTCTCTGCCTATTCTATGTTTTAAAAAAACTCAGTCTGCCACTGTACTATGAAAAGTACTGAGAAAATACATCCTCCCTAAACCTCTTGTGATACAACCTTGCCCACCCCCTGGGACAACAGCAAAAGTCTTCCGAGAAGACCACAATGTCACACAGCAAGTTGTGGTCCCTGCAGAGACTCCTGCCAGAATGAGACACCCAGAATGGACACAAAGAGAAGAAAACATCCATTTTTAAAATACATTCTGCTGCCACTAAATGTAAACACTGCAGACTCCAGGCTCTTTTATCTTGGCACAAACCCATGGCTTAGGTTTACCCAAGAGAATGAGATTGGTCATCCTTTCTTTACAGCATATATTCATTTATTTTCTGTCCACGCATTATTGCCCTGGGAAGGTTACATGATGTGCATTTGAAAAATATTTCTGAAAGTGAGACAAACCAGTTAGTCTCCTGCCTTTTAGCAAACAGAGTCTATAATTTCCTGCAGTTGCAGCAAAAGAAGAATAAGGCAACACAGAATTGGTCCCATTAGATTTTAAAGAGGCCACATTTTTCAAGCCTGGTACTTCTTGAAACTCATTTTTCTCTACCCATTACGAATTTCAGGTCTTTGGAGATCCCCAAACATCCAGCTTGGAAAAATCAGGTCTTCCGAAGTATCTTAGTAGGGGATCTGAGGACACACAACACCATCAGTCACCTTTTCCAAATAAAGCCTATTCCAAACCCAAATTGTGAAAAAAACAGAAGCCAGACTGAAGAGAAACCAAACAGAAATGGCAGCACTGGGGATCTGAGCAGATCAGTAAGTGAAGGTACAGTAAATCCTAAAAAAGATACGAATCTATAGGTATGTATTTATAATGTAACAAAAGAAGATCATTTGAAAGTGAGTTAGGAATACACGATGGTCACAAAATCAGCCCTGAACTGATAGGATGACAGTGACACAGTCTGCGCAGGACGCATCCAAGAACACACATCCCAGTTACCCACAGTGTGGATTTAAAAGTAGCTAAATGACACTGCATGAAGCCCTTCATCTCCCACCCAGGCAGAACCTACGTGGCCTTGGCTCCCTTTGGGTTCATTCACTCAGGAAATGTACAGGGAATTTCAGTTCCACGTGGAGGTTTGGGGCACCTACAGAATTCAGCATAATCTTCCTAGATGCCACCTGGCAGATGTGAGTTCTGGACTAAACCCTTCCTCTCCTGTCAAGCCCTGGACTCTCTGCCTTAAGGTCTTGTTTACAAGATGCAAGTTGAGTCGCTTCTGTGCTTCATAGGAGAGATGTGAGCAGACGCTCAAAAGATGATGAGTTGCTTATGAATTAAGTGGCTGATGTCACAGATCTCCTAGACAGGTTTGAATCATAGAATCATAGAATCACCAGGTTGGAAAGAGACCCACAGGATCATCGAGTCCAACCATTCCTATCAAAATGGATTTGTTTGGACACAGACTAGAGAAAAGAGAGGAAAAGCAAGCATCTAGAGAGTCCCAATCTACCGCGAAATACCAGTAGCAGCACCAGCATAAGCAGGTCTTGGTCTCCAACAGCTACATGTGAGGAACAGCTTGTGTATCTGTCATTCAACACCAGCAGAAGTTCTGCAGAACATAACCAGGGTCATATGGCCCAGATACTCCCACATACTCTATTTCCTGTAACTGAAGTCACAGCAATTCCGTTAACCTCATATCTTTCCCCTCTCCAAAAAAAACCCCAACACCAAACCCCCTTCATCTCAAGGTTCTCGGCATTTGGTCAGAGGGAACTGAGTTGTTGTTTGAAGAGCACACGCTAACTGCCAGTCTCAACCCCAGGATGTCCAGCAATCTCCATTGAACCATATAGGTACTGGGGTGCACATAATAAATTGTTCAAGATCATAGTGTCATAGAATTATGGAATAGTTTGGATTGGAAGGGACCTCCAAGCCCATCCAATCCCACTCCTGCAAGGGGCAGGGGTACCTCCCACTGGATCAGGGGTTCCAAGCCCCATCCATCCTGCCCTTGAAAAGGAACACAGAAATCTTGATATCTCTTTTTAATCTGTATTTGAATCTTCCTTCTCTCCGTCCTTTCTTCCTATCATTATGCTGATAATCACCTTGCCATTTGAAAACCGAAATCACTCCTTTATTGTACTTGTGCTACCGTTAACTGCACCCTCGCATGGAAATCTCTAAGTAAGTTCTTTTTGTCCAGCAGTCCCTTCGTTAACCTCATTACAGTTATCAGAGCTGGCTTTTCCTGAATAAAAAGGGATCCATGACTTAATCTGAAATTAGGTGTCGTGGTTTATCTGACGCTCTGTGAGACTGAGCCTTCCCTCAACACAGATATTTTTCTGCATCTCCCTGAGACCACGTGTAGAACTCACAAAGAGAAGGGAGAAACAGAAAAACAAAGACAACCTGAAGAAATACCAAAGCAAGCAAGAAGAAAGCAAGGGAGATGACACTGCCATCCCGTAGTGAAGGCTGTGGCAAATGCTGTTGACCTACACTAAAGGCTATAACGTGTTTATGGAGATAATTACTTCTATGACACTAACTTCTCTGTGGATTCAATACACACATATGATTTGTCTCAGAAAGACCAACTAGTGACAGTGATCTTCATGAGAAGATTTACCCTGGACGCAGATTTTCCTGCTCAACATTTGCTGTAACCAGATCCCTCCAACACTCACAATTGGAGTTTGTGTCACCAACTCTGAGCTTCTCTTTCAGAGCACTGTGGAATCCAAAAACCTGTAGTTAGCAACTTACACCTCCTCCAGTGCCACTGCCCTATCTAATATGCAGGTGATTTGAAATCCAGGAGGCAAACTGGCCATTACCAGCACTGATTATCAATCAGACTCATTTAGTTTGGAAAAGACCTTTAAGACCATCAAGTCTTAGACTTAGATTTAGGCTAGAAATAAAGGAGAATTTCTTCAGTATGAGAGCGGTGAGGCACTGGAAGAGGTTGCCCAGGGAAGCTGTGGCTGCTCCATCCCTGGAGCGGTTCAAGGCCAGGTTGGATGGGGCTTGGGCAGCCTGATCTCGTGGGAGGTGTCCCTGCCCATGGCAGGGAGTGTTGGAACTGAATGATCTTTAAGGTCCCTTCCAACTCAAACTATTCTATGATTCTATAATTCTGAGTCCAACCCTTAGCCCAGTGCTGCCAACTTCACTGCTACATCATGTCCTGAAGCTAATTTAGGAAATTCTTCTTTCAAAGTAATGGCCGAAGGTCTGGTTGGAGGATCTGCATCTGGAGAACAGGACTTCTGAGAAGCAGCTGAGGGACCTGGGGGTGTTTAGGTTGGAGAAGAGGATGAGAGGAAACGGTCTCAGATTGTGCCAGGGGAGGTTTAGACTGGATATTAAGAACATTTCTTCACCAAAAGTATTATCAAGCACTGGCAGAGGCTACCCAGGGAAGTGGTGGAGTCCCCATCCCTGGAGGGGGTTAAAATAAATGGGGATGTGATGCTTAGGGACATGGTTCAATTGTGATGGAGTTCAAAGTGTGAGGTTTCTAGTCAGACTTGATGATCTTAAAGGTCATCAACCTAAATGATTCTGTGATTCTGTGAAACAGGTACAGAAAGGCAAATGTTCAGTCATTTGAGTCATTTTTTTAAACATTATTTGCTAAGTGTTAGCAACTGCATATCTGCTGAAATTAGTGCAACACTTTTCAGAGCAAAAGGAACCAGCTCAGCCCTGGCAGCACTGATGCTACCATAGGCAGTACCAGATTCAGACTCACTGGCCCCAAAAGGAGCCATCGCTGTCAGGAGTCACAAGAAACCCAACAATGGGAAAGCATGAGCCTGGAGAAAGCTTTGTCTCAGCTCTTTCCCTTAAATTTAGTTGAAACCTAAAACCATGAAGCATTTGTTATTCCTTTGCAGGCTTTAGGAAGCTTAGTTCCTAATATTCGCTATTACAAATTTTTGACTATTCTTTTTAGCCACAAATACTTTCTCCCCCCACCTCAGCACTGTGAGCTGCATCCAAAATCTTCACGTGGTTGAAAAACACACGACCAAACCTTGGAGAGCGAAGAGGGAAGGAAGTTTGGTGGTTCAGAGGCAGGAAAGGAGAGCAGGTTTCTAGAGGACTCATTGCTTCGCTGCGAGACACGATGGGGCTGAATCACTACTGTTTCTGACAACCACCAGGAATTCACCTTGCCCTGCAAAGCCTTTGGTGGCCACAGCCTCAGCGCTGCAGCTGCCTTTTATTATTCACAAGTCTCACGCAGGCAGCCTGACTGTGTGAACTGCCAGGATTTGTAAGCTCCAGCATGTATCTCGGTAAAGAACACCCCAGGTTGATTTTACAGCAACCGAACAAGCATTTCCAAGACCACTTTTGACATTTGTTAAACTCACTTGTTTGCTTTTTGGCTGCCTGGTACATAGTAACAGGAATCAGATACCTGATCCCTTTCCTGAGCTGATGCATTTAATTTGTAGTCAAGTGAACCAAGTGGCTCCAATTGTTGCCTTCGGTATAAGCATTTTCATTTTATTGATGGCACATTTCATCTCTCAGCAGGCTGCCTGCTTAGCTGGTTTGGCTAAACCCTTTCCAAGTTCCTCACAGTCTGCCCTGCTCAAGGACTAATCTAATTTACAGTTTATGTCACCTGCAAAATTTGCCAAATCACTGATAAAATCATAACTATAAGAATGTCATTGATTACTAGCATGTTCAATGGTATCTTCTCCCAAGTGACAGGTGATAGGATGACAGGGAATTGCCTGGCACCAGGGTAGGTTTAGACTGGACATCAGGAAAAATTCCCTCACCAGAAGGGTTCTCAGGGACTGGCAGAGGCTGCCCAGGGATGTGGTGGAGTTTCCTTCCCTGGAGGGGTTTAAATGATGGGTGAACAAGGAACTCAGAGAGGTGGTTTAGCAGTGGACAAGTGTAGTTTGACCTGATGATCTCAAAGATCTTTTCCAACCAAATGATTCCATGATTCTGTGATTCTGTTGCCTGTCTCACAGCTCCATGACAGGTGATCATAGAATCACAGAATCATAAAACAACCAGGTTGGAAGAGACCCACCGGATCATCGAGTCCAATAATTACTATCAAACACTAAACCATGTCCCTCAGCACCTCGTCCACCTGTCCCTTAAACACATCCAGGGAAGGTGAATCAACCACCTCCCCGGGCAGCCTCTGCCACTGCCCAACGACACTTTCCATGAAAAAGTTTTTCCTAATATTCAGCCTAAACCTCCTCTGGTGGAGCTTGAGGCCATTGCCTCTCGTCCTGTCCCCTGTCCCTTGGGAGAAGAGCCCAGCTCCCTCCTCTCCACAGCCTCCTTTCAGGTACTTGGAGAGAGCAATGAGGTCTCCTCTCAGGCTCCTCTTCTCCAGGATAAACACCCCCAGCTCTCTCAGCTGCTTCTCATCAGGCCTGTTCTCCAGCCCCTTCACCAGCTTCATTGCTCTTCTCTGGACTCGCTCCAGAGCCTCAACATCCTTCTTGTGCTGAGGGACCCACAACTGAACACAGTATTCAAGGAGCAGCCTCATCAGTGCCGAGTCCAGAGGGAGAAGAACCTCCCTGGCCCTGCTGGTCACACCGTTTCTGCTACAACCAGGACGCCATTGGCCTTCTTGGGCACACTGGGCACACTGTTGGTGATGAGACCATTTCTTCCATGACGACACCTGCAACCCCCTCCCTGTAACTGCACATGCAGTGGAAGTCCTTATCCTTACCCGCTGCATTCCCTAGAGAAACACAGAGCAGGAGAGCCTTTAAGACCTCAGCCTATGTTCAGGATCACCACTCAAAGAGATGTGTCTTTAAGGCCAGACAGTCACTATGAAATGCCCCTCACCTCCAGCCAAGCTACAGCAGAAGAAACAGAAGGATTTCTTTATAAAATCCAGACCAGACAATATCTTTTCCAGTGTTATAAAAGCATCATAAAACCTTCTAGCATCCAAATTTACCAGACAGGGATACTGCACCAAGACAAACAATGAACTTCCAAAGAATGAAACAGCAAGAGAGAGAAGAAGCTGGGTATGGATATGGGAAGACTTGGCATAGAAATCCTCTCATTCTTGTCTGGAGTAATGGATCTTCTGCACACAGCACTTGCCAGTCTCCAGTCAAAGTGCAGAAGACAGGAGTCTGAGCTGAATGAGACGCTGCCTCCCAGACTGGACCTGTGCAATGAAGCCTGGTACGAAGGTGTTACTATGAACATCATCTTTCCTTTGAATTAGGTATCAGCAGCTTAAATATGATTTATCACTGGCGAGTCCAGAGAAGAGTCACGAGGCTGGTGAAGGGGCTGGAGAACAGGCCTTATGAGGAATGGTTGAGAGAGCTGGGGGTGTTTATCCTGGAGAAGAGGAGGCTGAGGGGAGACCTCATTGCTCTCTACAACTACCTGAAAGGAGGTTGTAGAGAGGAGGGAGCTGGGCTCTTCTCCCAAGTGACAGGGGACAGGACGAGAGGGAATGGCCTCAAGCTCCACCAAGGGAGATTCAGGCTTGACATAAGGAAAAAATTCTTCACTGAAAGGGTCCATTAGGCAATGGAACGGTCTGTCCAGGGAGGTGGTTGATTCACCTTCCCTGGAGGTGTTTAAGGGACTGGTGGATGAGGTACTGAGGGACATGGTTTAGAGATTTGTGGGAATGGTTGGACTCGATGATCCGGTGGGTCCTCTTCCAACCTGGTGATTCTATGATTCTATGACCATCATATGGAGTGGATGCTAATTCAGACAGTACAACAGGATTGATCCAAAGGTAAACATCTGGCTCGGACTCATGGGGAATCCCACAGAGGCTGAGGGGTATTAAATCTTCCCTTCTTCAGCAACACATGCTGCTGGCACGGGAAGAGTTGCATCCCCACATGCTGCAGCTTACCTGGAGCACGGAGTGCTCTACCAATGCAGAACAGATGGATGGATGTACCCTACCAAGAGGCATCTCCTTATGATTGTTAGTGGACAGAAGATTAACATATTACAAACAGCTCACTCTCGGGGCTACTGCTTCCACACACTTCTCAGGTCCACAGCTGCTCACACCTGCCGGATGCAAAGGGCAGAGAGACATCACAACAAACTTGCAAACTGCAGACATTCAGTGTCTGGTTTGAAAACCTGCAGCTTTATTGATGTCTTTTCTGCACAAGGAACAACAAGAAACACATAGAAAAGCAGCACACCTCAACTCCTTTCTGTGGCCATTCCAAGATTTCTCATATTAATGGAGGAATCGTAGAATCACTTGGTTGGAAAAGAAGGAAAGAAAAAGGAAAGTAAGGAAGAAGTAAAGTGCTAACAACCGCATGCTCCTCTGAGAAAAGGTGGCACCTGTTGGCTTCTATAATTTGTGTTTTTTAAATACAGAAAGATATGGTGATTCATTTATGCAGAGCAAGGACTGTCAAGAGACTATGTGGACTGAAAAGCAAAGCAAAGGAGGAGGGAGGAGGAGACAAAAGCAAAACGAGATACCTCCAGATGCTGGACTAGCTAAGAGACATTGTCATCTCCAACTGCAAGTCTGAAAAAGGAGATGCAGC
This sequence comes from Coccyzus lansbergi, assembly GCA_033558105.1. Taxonomy (NCBI): domain Eukaryota; kingdom Metazoa; phylum Chordata; class Aves; order Cuculiformes; family Coccyzidae; genus Coccyzus; species Coccyzus lansbergi. The sequence goes on along the minus strand of JAUMJK010000780.1, from coordinate 555,766 downwards.
TGGTACTCAGCTATTAATTTCCCATATTTTGGGATGGACTTCCTTTCCATCCCAGTAGATATGAGCTAAATTCACTCTCTTACTGGATACTAAAGAAGGCAAACTTACAGATCTACCCATGCTATCATCCATGCTAACTAAACAAATACCATAGTCGTAGAATCACAGCATCACTATGGTTGGAAAAGACCTCTAAGATCATCCAGTCCAGTCATCAGCCCAGCACCATTGTGCTGACTAAACCATGTCATGAAGAGCCACATGTACACATTTCTTCAACCCCTCCAGAGATGGAGACTCCACCACTGCCCTGGGCAGCCTCTGCCAGGGCTCCACCACAGTGAAGAGGTGAAGTTGTAGAAGCACCCAATACTGTTATTTCTATCTCAAGTCATAGCAAAAGCAGATCATATATTTTTAAAGAAACTCTTCAAAGCATTTCACACAGGAATGTCTTCAGGAATGTCGCACAGGAATGTCTTCAGCCTCACCAAAGTGCAGCGCCTCAAAGAGGAAGGTGTTGTTTATGATAATCCAATCTGTTTAGGCAAAAAGAGCTCATGATCAAACAACCATAAAGCTTCTACCACGTCAACCCCTTCTGTGCTCGAATAGGTTGTGCAAAGAAGCTGTGGCTGCCCCATCCCTGGAGGTGTTCAAGGCCAGGTTGGATGGGGCTTGAAGCAATGTAGTCCAGTGGGAGGTGTCCCTGCCCATGGCAGGAGATGGAACTAGATGGACTTTGAGGTCCCCTTCAACTCAAACAATTCTATGATTCTGTACCAGGCACATCAGTCACGCACAGGACAGCCTGTCTACTTGCATGGAAACCAATACCCCTTGGTGATGCTGGTGTCCTGCAGAGCAAAGCATTCCCAGGGCTTGCCACCAACACTGATCACCAGGACTGCAAAATGCACATTGATTCAAGCAAGAAACTCAAAAGCCAACTTCAGGAACAAATACATCCTGCTCATTTCCTCTCTGCAGGACTCTAAGCATAGATAGGAGGAGGAGAAATTTCATGGCCTTGTAACAAAAGCCCCGGAAAGGGCCTAAGTTGCCCTTTCTGTATTTTATAATATCCTGGTGGGTTCTAAGCTCAGATTTTGTCTAAGGCAATTTTCCACATTTCCTTGAATGGAAAACAATACAGAGGGTGTATCCCCACAGTGTATTCCTTGTGATCTTGGCTCTGTCAGGGTGACCTCAGTGGCACTGGGGCTGTGTGGGACATGAGAGCTGCTGCCAAAGGGATGCTAGCGCCTTGGGTGGTCAAAGCACCGTCCAAAAGCAGATCAGTGATTCTCCAGCCTGCCTATAAAAAATGAACTCTGGCAGAGCCCATATGTCACTGAAAAAAAAGCCACAGGAGATACTTGCTACAACAGTGCCCAGTGACAAGGCAGCCAGGTCACCAGAACGTGGGGAAGTCCCAGCAGAAATATCAAGTCAAAGGAAAGCTCTCTTGATGTGATCACATCTGGGATTCAGCGCCAAGGTTTTTGCATTTCAAAATGTGAAGGATGCCAGCAAACCAAAAGGGAACAGGAGTGAAACAGCATCTCTGGTGAAAGGGATGGATGTAAAGCTGGCCTCTTCTCCCAAGTGACAGGGGACAGGACAACAGGGAATGGCCTCAAGCTCCACCAGGGGAGATTCAAGCTCGACATAAGGAAAAAGTTCTTCACAGAAAGGGTTGTTAGGCACTGTCAGAGGCTGCCCAGGGAGGTTGATTCACCTTCCCTGGAGGGGTTTAAGGGATGGGTGGATGAGGTGCTGAGGGACATGGTTTAGTGATTGATGGGAATCGTTGGACTTGATGATCCGGTGGGTCTCTTCCAACCTGGTGAATCTATGATTCTATGAAAGATGAATTTCAGAGATTGATGGAATGTCCTGAGTTGGAAGGGATCCACAAGGATCATCCAGTGCAGCTCCTGCCCCTGCACAGGACACCCCAACATGCACACCGTTGGGTTCAGGGCGTTGGCCAAACGCTGCTGAAAGATTCTCAAGCTTGAAGCTGTGACTGCTTCCCTGGGAACTGTTCCAGGGCTCCACCACCCTCTGGGAGAAGAACTTTCTTCTAATGTCCAAGCTAAGCCACCCCTGGCACAGCTTCCTGCCATTCCCTCATATCCTATTGTTGGTCACCAGAGAGGTGAGGAAAGCAGAGAGGAAAAGCATATAAAAACTTAACGATTCAAACATCCAACTGAACCACAGACAGTAAAAGGTCTAGGGACCAGCTAATGATCTGGAAAGATCTATGTGATGGTCAGGATGGAGAGACACTTCTGTATTACTGAGAGTTAATCCTAAGAACTAGAGAGTGAAAGCAAGAAATGGAAAATCTAAGCTAAACGTGAAAGCAGATGGGCAGTGTCTTCAAGGAGGTTTACTCTGCACAAAAGAGCAGCATGGATTTAAGCAGTGCAGCACCACTGGGATGGGCAGTTTTTAAAGCACCTTTCACCAAACACAGTTTTTTGCTGTAAATTCACTGGAAGAGCTGACAAGAATTTTGACGCTTCTGTGACACACAGAGTCATCTCCAGAGGAGAACAAACAGCCAGAGGGAAAGCAATTCAAAAACTATGCAAAAACAACCCAAATCCACATGAGCGGCTTTTACTAGCATAAAAATCCATGCCAGAGAATGACTTTTAAAGGCATTTCTCCATCAGCAAATCCTTTTGCCAGCAGAACCTGTTTTTATTGGGGATGTGTTGCGGGCTACAGAGACAAGAGGATTGTGACTGCATGAGCTGGTGTGCACCAGCAGGACTGCTCCACCGCGGTTGTATCATCTGATCCCTGATCCCAGAGCTGGCTCTCCCCCGGGGTGGTAGGGCCAAGACAGATCATGGGATTTCCTACAAGAAAATTAATCCGAAGCAGAGCAAGCACAACACCAGCAAACATTGTGGAGGGATGTAAAACTGTAAAAACAGAGCAGTTTTGCATTACTCCTCCAAATGTTATGCTTGAGTGAAAGCTTGATTGGATTTTGGGTTGTGGCATCAGGCCTTTTCTAGTCTATTAGAAGTAAAATTACAGCTATACTCATTACGGATCTATCTGCTGTTGTGAAACTTCACCCTCTCTATGCTTTAATCATTCAATTGTCATTGCAAACCACTATAAAAACATTCTGTTTCAGAAGAAGTTCAATGTAAATAGCACTCTGCTGCTTTATACAAGCTGGAAATGCGGGTTTGATTACTAAAATGGAATTAGAGATGAAACCAGCTTGAAATAATGAAGTACCTTTATTGCAAGATGCAGGTATTTCAGTGCAACGTGTGTGCATCGTCCCTGCCGGGTGGTCAGCTTAACCACCAAAGCGTGAAGAAATGTGCAATTACATTGATTGTGTGCACAGGCTAATTAGTCCCTTCTGGGCTTCCCTTCCATTAAATCCATTTGCAAGAGCAGAGAGGTAATGCAAAAATTTCTACATACTCTCACTGCTTGTTTAATGATGGGGCCATGTGGCCCTGTTTTCAGGAGATGCTCAAGTCAAACAGTTATTGGAAAGCACACGCAATCGAAACATCTCATCCTACCATCAAGGTGGCTGGAGCGCATCCAGAGAAGGGCAACGAAGCCAGGGAAGGGTCTGGAGAACAAGGCTTATAAGGATCGGCTGAGGGACCTGGAGTTGTTTAACCTAGAGAAAAGGAGCTTGTGGGAAGATCTCATCACTGTCTACAACTGCCTGAAAGGAGGATGTAGTGAGGTGGGTGCTGGGCTCTTCTCTCAAGTGACAGGTGGTAGGACAAGAGGGAATGGCCTCAAACTGCACCAGGGCAGGTTCAGATTAGACATCAGGAAAAATTTCTTGACCAAAGGGGTTCTCAGGCACTGGCAAAGGCTGCCCAGTGAGGTGGTGGAGTCCCCATCTCTAGAAGGCATTAAAAGATGAGTAGATGAGGTTCTCGGGGATCTGGTTTAGTAGTGAACAGGTACAGTTGAACTCGATGATCTCAAAGGCCTTTTTAACGAAATGATTCTATGATTCTAGAAATGGGAAGCGAAAAAGAAATTAATTAGCTGCTTCTGTTTTTTATGACAACAGGAACATCACAGAACATCACAAGACATCACACCTGCTTTCCACCTCTACATGCCTATTCCCAAAGATTTCTGGTATCAGAATAAATTAATGCTGCCTGACTGCTAATTGCAGGCTGGGTATTTTTTTTAATCCCAGCAACAGTCAGACAGGTTAGGTCAGGATACAGAAGTCCAGAGGGTTAAGCACACACACATTGTTCCCAGGGCACTGCTCCAACACTGCCTTCCCTTTTTGAAGATCAAATCCAAATAGAACGAAACACCAGATAAAACACCTTCAATCACCACAAACTCACACAGCTGATTCATAAAATATTCACAGAGAAAGTCTAGCATGGAAATCCCCTGCAGACGACCTGTCTCAATCCCAGTTCTTCCTCCTCCGCCCCCATCACGACTGATTAAACAGTTTCCGGAGATTCTGACATTAATGACTCCATCGGCTCTAAGCGACTCTCATCTGACACAGACACAGCTTGTTCCCAAAACAGCTCTTTCTGCTTTCTGTTTTTCTACGTGGTATGAATGCTTCTGGATGCTATGACTGTACTAATTACAGGCTGTCTTCTTGTCCTTCTGTCGCTTGGCGTGTCAAGGAGGGAGGACTAGGTTTAATGGTCTCACTCCAGAGCTTTATTCCTTAGTGCTAATTGCACTCCCTGCAGGATCCGTATTTTCAGAGGCACGTTAGGGTCTGCAACACTCATGAGTCCTAAACACATCATCAAATTCTTCAATCATATAACAGAATCAAAGGTTGGAAGGCAACTTAAAGCCCATCCAGTTCCACCTCCCGCTGGACCAGGTTGCTCCAAGCCCCATCCAACCTGCCCTTGAATCCCTCCAGGGATGGGGCAGCCACCACTGCTCTGGGCAACCTGGGCCAGGGCCTCCCTACCCTCACAGGAAAACATTTCTCCCTAAGAGCTCATCTCAATCTCCCCTCTTGCAGTTTAAATTCTCGAAGAAACTGTTTTGGAATGAGGTCAGTTGCAACTCTAGGATTATTTCAGACTGTACTGAGAATGTTGAAGGGAAAGGTCCAGTGATCTGCAGCAATACCTCCTGCCCACTACTCCTGTGCACAGTCATTATCTCCAGTTTTTTTTCCCTTTCTCCATTCTGAAGCTGCTACCAGTACTCTAGTGTTTATTTTACCAGATATAAACATTCAAAGTAATTCTCATTATGAAGATTTGGCTTCTGAGGAGCACAAACATCAAAGCATTCTCTTGGTGTAATTCCGTGTGTCTGACTGAAGAACCATACACTTCTGGTGCTTTTGGGGTACAAATGACACCTCATGCTACTGGTCGGACACTCTCCCATAGTATCTACCTCCATATTTATTTCAAGCAGGTTTTTTTTTTCCTGCATTTTCTGCAAGGTTGATGCTAATAATTAGCAAATTTTATACTTGCTGACTTTTTGAAAAGCAGATTTTTCAGGAGCTCAGCAGAAATCCAGTCCTTCACAAAGTCAAGTTCATTCATAGAATCAGAGAATAATAGCATCACCAGGTTGGAAGAGACCCTCCGGATCATCGAGTCCAACTGTTCCTATCAAACACTAAACCATGTCCTTCACGACCTTGTCCACCCATCCCTTAAACACCTCCAGGGAAGGTGAATCGACCACCTCCCTGGGTAGCCTGTTCCAGTGCCCAATGACCCTTTCTGTGAAAAACTTCCTCCTAATGTCCAGCCTAAATCTCCCCTGGTGGAGCTTGAGGCCATTCCCCTTGTCCTGTCCCCTGACACTTGGGAGAAGAGCCCAGCTCCCTCCTCTCCACAACCTCCTTTCAGGTAGCTGGAGAGAGCAATGAGGTCTCCCCTCAGCCTCCTCTTCTCCAGGATAAACAACCCCAGAAATCTCAGCCGTTCCTCATAAGGCCTGTTCTCCAGCCCCTTCACTAGCTTTGTTGCTCTTCTCTGGACTCGCTCCAGAGCCTCAACATCCTTCTTGTGGTGAGGAGCCCAGAACTTCCTTACAATAAACTCAATTGAAGTTGGTTATAACTAACGTGGGTAAATACCACCAATGCTTCATTCTCTAATTAGTCCAGTTATGGACTGCTGCAATGCACACACTACAGAACCACGTCAATCTGTGATGTAACAGTCAGTGGAGTCTCTCAAGAGGCATATTCTGGCAAAAAAATAATCTGCTTGCTGGAGTGATATTTTCTTCCGACTTAAAATTTATTCCATTTGCAGATGAATTTTCTTTGGTTTTCAATCCCCTCTTGATCTGACGGGGATGTGCAGAGGATGCTCAACATCTCTGGGTCTGATGCATGGGCTGGTCCAGAGGATTTAATTCTGGAGAACTTCCCAAAGCTGCTCACCTGTCGGACATGGATGTTTCCTCCTTGAGGTCTCTGCATGGTGCTTGTCCATTCCGAGAGGCTCACAGCACTCTCCTTGCTTCACTTTCAGCCCAGACTTATAATTTGCTGGACATTATCACTCTGGTCATTAAGATGCAGCACAAGCGGTGCTGCTATCAAACTGGCCCCAGTTACCTAACACAAGTCAAGGTGAAAAAAGCTTAATACCCCTCACACAGGACAGGCTGAGCAACCATTGGCTCCCGTTATTATGTAACAGAAGTGCATTTTCTCTTCTATCACTACATCTAATCCCAGTTTTCTTGTTCTTCAGCCTATTAGAAATGAACCAATACCTGATTTACAACTTACACTTTAAAGGAACAGACCAGCAGGTCTTCGGGACAGGGACAGAAAAAAATTACCGCTGCCCCTGAACGCTCTCCATTGCTACATATCTTTGTTTTAAATTATTTAGAAGTGGAATATCATCATTTCACTGGAGAAATAAACTTAACTGACTCATAACAGAAGGTTGAGTTGGAAATCTTTGCTAGTATTCTGTCCAAAATTCTATTTACATTGTTTCACGCAATTATTGCTTAATCTTCTCCGAGTAATTCCTCTCCTTTTAGAGCTCACTGATCCACACAAGCAGCTGCCTCATCCACAGTCTCTGGAATTACTGGCAGGCAGGCAGGGAAAAAGAAAGACATAGAATCATAGAATCATAGAACAACCAGGTCGGAAGAGACCCACTGGATCATCGAGTCCAACCATTCCTATCAAACACTAAACCATGTCCCTCAGCACCTCATCCACCCGTCCCTTAAACACCTCCAGGGAAGGTGACTCAACCACCTCCCTGGGCAGCCTGTGCTCTTACAGACTTGCTGTTTAGCTCCTGGGCTGCACCAGAAGAATTGTAAGTAGCATGTCATGGGAGGTAGTGCTGCGCTTCTAATCTGCTCTTGTGAGACCTCAGGTGGAGCCCTGCATCCAGCTCTGGAGTCCTCAGTGCAGGAAGGACACAGGGCTGTTGGAGGAAGTCCAGAGGAGCCCATGGACATGATCCATAGGCTGGAGCACCTCCTGTATGAGGACAGACTGAGAGGGGTTGGGGTTGTTCAGCCTGGAGAAGAGAAGATTCTGGGGAGACCATGGAACAGCTTCCAGTGCTGAAATGGGCTGCAGAAAAGCTGGGGAAAGACTCCTGATCAGTGAGTGTAGGGACAAAATGAGGGGGAATGGTTTTCAGCTGATCTTGTTCAGGGAGGGCAGGGATAGGATGAGGGGGAACAGCTTTAAGGTGAAAGAGGGGAGATTGAGATGAGATCTTAGGAAGAAACGTTCTGCTGTGAGGGTGGGGAGGTTGCCCAGAGCAGTGGTGGCTTCCCCATCCCTGGAGGGGTTCAAGGCCAGGTTGGATGGGGCTTGGAGCCCCTGATCCAGTGGGAGGTGTCCCTGCACGTGGCAGGGGTGGAATTGGATAGGCTTTAAGGACCCTTCCAACCCAAACCAGCTGATGACTCTATAAAGCTGCAGTGTAGCAGCCAACTCGGCAAGGTCTTTAACATAGAAAATATTTTATACTCATTCTGAATACTAATTGCTTTTGTGGTGTGACTTTTACAGCTGGGATCTGATGAAGTTGGTTGTTTCTTTGTTAAAGAAACAAAAAAAAAAAAAAACCCAAAGCCACACTGCACGTTTTCAGACTAAAAATACTGTTGTGTTAAAAAAAGCAGATTTTCTGCACATAACGAAAAACAGTAATTAAGACAAACACCCCACAAGGGAAATTTAACTGCATTGTTCTGCTACTGCTCTGGAGTGAGGGAATCAGTCTGGCTCCCTGCTGCCCCATCCTCATGTGGCTGTTCACTCCCCCGTAGTGGGAGCACAAACAGGGGGCTCAGCGCTGCCGGAGTGGGGCTGTGCTGCTGAAAATCACTTTAAGCTTCACCAAGTGGGATAAGAAATAGCAAGAAATCGAGACTGATATCAACGATGTCCACTGTTAATTCATGGTTCTGAAGTTTTTTCACGAAGGGCAGTGAGGCCCTGGCCTAGCTTGCCCAGAGAAGCTATGGAGGGAGAACATAGAATCGTAGAGCAGAACAACCTGGTTGGAAGAGACCCACCGGATCATCGAGTCCAACCATTCCTATCAAACACTAAACCATGTCCCTCAGAACCTCGTCCACCCGTCTCTTAAACACCTCCGGGGAAGGTGAGTCTACCACCTCCCTGGGCAGCCTGTTCCATTGCCTAATGACCCTTTCTGTGAAGAATTTTTTCCTTACGTTGAGCTTGAATCTCCCCTGGTGGAGCTTGAGGCCGTTCCCCCTTGTCCTGTCCCCTGTCATTTGAGAAAAGAGCCCAGCTCCCTCATCTCCATAACCTCCTTTCAGGGAGTTGCAGAAAGCAATGAGGTCTCCCCTCAGCCTCCTCTTCTCAAGGATAAACACCCCCAGCTCTCTCAGACATTCCTCATAAGGCCTGTTCTCCAGCCCCTTCACCAGCTTTGTTGCTCTTCTCTGGACTCGCTCCAGAGCCTCAACATCCTTCTTATGGTGAGGGGCCCACAACTGAACACAGGATTCGAGGAGCAGTCTCACCAGTGCTGAGCACAGAGGGAGAAGAACCTCCCTGGCCCTGCTGGTCACACCGTTTCTGATACATTGGCCTTCTTCTCCTTTCATCTCAGACAAGGTAATAATGTAATATAGGGATTTCTGGTTACTTCCAGGTTCGCCCTAGAACCAGTCAACTTCATAGAATCATAGAATGGTTTGGGTTGGAGGGGACCTCAAAGCCCATCCAGTCCCACTCCTGTTATGGGTAGGGACACCTCCCACTGGATCAGGGGCTCCAGGCCCCATCCAGCCTGGCCTTGAACCCCTCCAGGGACAGGGCAGCCACCACTGCTCTGGGCAACCTGTTTCAGTGTCTCACCACCCTCATAGTGAAGAATTTCTTCATAATATCTGGTCTAAATCTTGTCCCCCTCCAGTCTGAAGCCATTAACCTTCAGTAATGTTAATCGTGCAGTTATCAAAATATGCACAACCGGAATAAGAAGGACGGATTCTTCTACACAAGAGAGTCACAGAAGTGGCTCAGACTATACCCCTCACTGATGGATATCTGCTCTGCCACATCCGTTTTCCTCTTCTTGTCTCATGGGGCTTCAGTCCATCTTCCTTATTTCCGAAAGGCTCTGGCAAAAATGCCTTCACGGTGACCTTCTTCATCTCCATTCCCATCAGTCAGAGATGGGCTCTGGGAGCACTGCAGGAGGAATCCATAAGAACAACAGGAAAAGTGAAAGAAAAGAAAACTTCCTCTCAAATTCTTCCTCCTCCACTATAACTGACTGGAGAAGGTTTCCTCAGGGAACATGGTCTCCTTCTCTAGTCTGTAAAAAGAGGCTACTTTGAAAAGCCCTTGGCTCTCACCATAGGTGTAGGGGGGCGGCTTGGGAGGGGAGTGCTGTTCAGGAACTGTTTTCAACCTCATCCTTTTGTTACTTAGCAATAGAAATCCAAACACTTCTCCTCCAAGTGCAGAAGGCTTCCAGCAGCTCCAGCAAGAGCCCCGCAGGCAGTATTGAATTTCACTCACTTCTTCACCAGCGATCTGAATACCCATCCACAAACTGCTGGCACAATAAAAAGTGAACGTCTCCGACTGCCTGCCACTAACAATAACACAAACCCCATCCAAGGGGTGGCCTGGTTACGCTTTGAAATAACAGGAATTGCCTTGATTTCAAAGAATCTTGGACCTGAACCTGATATACTGCACATTGTGGAATAAATTCTTCAAGACAAAACACTTGATTTCCAAATATCTTCCTTCACAAGTCAGCCCAGACGGCCCTGCTGCCAATCCCACGTGAAGCTCCAGCAGAAGCCAGGGAGCTGGTGGGAAGCAGCAGGGTGTTTTTGCAGGAGAAAGGATACCCTTCAGAAAGACCTGGGCAAGAAGGCACTACGGATGGGACTGGCACCATCAGTGAAGTCCATCAAGTCTTCTGATAACTTGCATTTCCATGGGTTAACCTGCAGGTGATCTGGAGATGTCACAGCAGTTCTTCCTAGCAGGATCCTGGGGGTCTCCTGCCAGCTGCCTCTCCTGAATTACCCTCCTCAGCTCTGCCGACCACCGGCTGCCAGAAAGTGGAGTAGAACATTCTGGTTCCACCAACCCTGGCACTTTCCAAGTGAGGTCCCACTCCCCAGCAAAAGCTCTTAGTAAGTAATAACAATAAATAATATCAATAAATCAGATTTATTTCTATAGCAGAGAAGCCCCAATGCCTCTGGTTATATTGAAATGCAGTAAATAAACACAAGCCCAGCTGCCTGGTCTCTTTTTTTCCCCCAAAGGTAATAAAACTGTATAAAAAACCACAGCAGAGACAAACTGAGAACCCCTAGTAGCAAAAATACTTGGCGAGCATCACTTTCCTGTCTGTTCTTGCCCTTAACACCACTGAATATTGATGGTTGATGAATTTCTGATCTCCTGATAAAAACACCAGTGACAAAATACCCAAAGCCACTTAGGTTATTATGGCATCTCGACATCCCAGAAAATCTAATGGATTTGGCTTAGATTAGTACCTACAAGGAGATGATCGTGTCAGCCCTCATGCTGCTCTACAGGACCTAGGGGCTGTAATTATTACTGGAATCCAGTGTGTTATTCTGCTGGATAGAGAAATGCTTCAAGGAAATGTGAGCCTCGGACTCGTCCCAAGCCTTTACCCATCCTTCAAACTGGACCCGAGACAAACCAATTTGTAAGGGTTGATTTAATTATTTCTCATTTCCTGAGCTTCCTGCCTCCTGTCAAGGCCAAGTAAGGAAATGAGGACTAATCCCAAGGAGGCCTGAGATATCATCCATTCAACTGGACAGCAGAAACACCGGGAACTCCATAAGAAAGTTCTGCTCTACCAGATTCCAGTTTCTAAAGAGGTAAGAGGTTCCAGATGAGCTGGAGTGAAGTGCCTTGACCCTCAGGCACTCATCTGGACTAACAGGATCAGATTTTAAGCTCTGCTCTTCTCTAATAACAATAAGGAATAACCATCCCTCTGGGAAGACCTGTGTTGTGGAACACCTGGCAAGAAGCAGTAACCATCAGTCCTACTGAATCCACATTGTTGGAAAGATGCTTTTCTAGTGCTTCTAAAGCCAAAATATGGGCCCCAGTCCAGCCTGTCCTCAAGCCAGTGTGAGCATGGACAGAGGCTGACAGCAGGGTTGAGCCCAGGTTTGCTTCAGAGGGCATGAACTGGTCATCATAAACCAATCACTGATGAAGCCATTGAGTTCATGCCAGCTAGGTGGCTCATTCCTCCAGCCCAAGGGACCTGAAAGGAGTTTGGTGATTGCTCTTCCCACATCTGTAAGAAATGACAGATCCCTGAGGACCATCTTTCACCAGCCATGCAGTCTTCAGACAACATTTACAACCACCCCATGACTTTCCAAACAGAGGTTGAGGAATCATAGAATCATAGAATCACCAGGTTGGAAGAGATCCATCGGATCAAGTCCAACCATTCCTATCAAACACTAACCCATGTCCCTCAGCACCTCATCCACCCGTGCCTTAAACCCCTCCAGGGAAGGTGACTCAACCCCCTCCCTGGGTAGCCTGTTCCAATGCCCAATGACCCTTTCTGTGAAAAACTTTTCCCTAATGTCTAGCCTAAATCTCCCCTGGTGGAGCCAGGAGTTCCTCTTTGTGTCCCTTCCCATCTCTGCTCCTCCCTGGGGCATCTTCAGACAGAATTTCTGACTCAGGAACTGAAAAAAAGGTTGTGATTTCCCTCTTCTTCTGCTATTCCTGCAAAAACCAAGACAGCCCAGAGAGATGGAGTTGGATCCCGTCCTCTCTTGCACATAATCAAACCAATGATTTAGGCAGCTCCAGTTGCACACGTAAAGCAACTGAAGGAAACAGGGCAGTGCAAGGGTAACCAGGAGTAGAGCCTTCATTACCCATGATGATGTGTGAGGAGGTGAGTGGAGCCAAAGTTGTGCTTGCAGGACTTAGAGTTCAAGCCCCTCCTCTTTTGACTTGGAACTGAAGCATGTTAGATACCACAATTGTTGGGGAAAAGAATCTGGAAAACCCGTAATGCTATTTTCCCAGTCATTCTTCTGCAGCTGAACTTTTAAAAAAAGAAAAAAAAACTGAACTCTCTCTCAAGCATCTGCTTTTAGCTGGTGCACCAGATAATTGCTGTGCAGAAGTTCCAGTGTATAATGATTATAATAATAATAAAAGATATGATTATGCCAAGAACACTCTCTTCTGTAGCTTAGGCAGTATCTGTGAGTGCCCCAAGTCATTCCTTTCCTTAGAATCATAGATTGCCCTGAGTTGGAAGAGACCCACAAGGATCGAGTGCAGCTCCTGTCCCTGCACAGGACACCCCAACATTCACCCCGTGGGGCTGAGGGCGTTGGCCAAACGCTGTTGGAATATTATCAGGCTTGGAGCTGTGACTGCTTCCCTGGGAGCTGTTCCAGGGCTCCACCACCCTCTGGGGGAAGAACCTTCTCCCAGTATCACGAATTCAGAAGTCTTTAAATATTCTTCAGTCACAGACGGCCTCACATCCTCCTGGTTTTACAACCCGTTTCTACAGATAGTTTTACAACTGCAGATACCAGATCTCTGTCAGGCACATGTTTTCCTAAGCCCCAGCCGCACAGTGGTTCTCACGGGACCATCACTGAGCAGGAGCTGCCAACGCAGGTCTCACCACTCCAGCAGGGAGCCCTCACTTTCCAAGGATGCAACACAACCCCCTGCGTCCCCTCAAGGGCCACGGGACCGCGCTGGTCTGTCTGTTCCCAGACGTTGTGCTACGCTCCAGGGTGAGATCAGAGACACAAGCGGCAACGCAGCTGGGAAATAAGTGAGGCAGGGATGCCATCCCTCCAGCGCCGGCACGGAGACACAGCGGCAGCAGGGATTTCTCTCCAAAGAATGTGGAGCCTGTGGGAGGAGGAGAAAGGCTCCCAAGTCACTGAAGGAAAACGCCATGGGTCCAGCCACCTCCCCCGTGGGTTGAAAGGGACTGTGAAATAATCCCTGCTTGGAAAGTTTCCCATGGAACTCTCACAGAGATAATACACGGGGAGAAAAACGCCCCAATGTTTGTGTGCGCAAAGGGTGGAATAGAATCAGGTTTGGGGGAGGGGGAGAGTGAACAAGATGAAAAATATATATTAAAAAAAGCCTTCCGGGAGCCCTAAGGTCTGCTGGTGACATTGAATGGCTCTCACTTTGAGTCTCCAGCTCAACTTCCAGGTTGAAAGCTGTCCTAGCAATGCACTTTTCTGTGAAAGAAAGCAGCTGGGGATCACAGCTGAGCTCCTCCGATCGTGCCTCTGCACTGCTCCCATCAGCTTCCCTCCACGGGTCAGAACAAGTCTTCTTCAGCCCCATTTCTGCTCACAGTGACTTTCTTCCCAGTGCTGCAGGCCCGGTACCTTGTATGCTAACATCTGGAACTGGACCTTGATGAGCTCAATAGCACATGGATTATTGCTGACAAGAGGAATAATTTCTAAGGCAGAAACCTTTAACTTGGTGTCTACCAGTCAGCTATGCCTGGTTTCTACTCTACAGAGTTCCTGCCGCAAGAATATATGAAGACTCAGCAGACGGACATGGGAAAACAACAGGACAGCACTGGACACTGGGATGTGCTGGGATGTCCTGGCACAGCAGCCTAAAAGTTGTCATCATTTCTGTAGGCAGCTTGGAGTAGAGGCGAGTCAAAGGAGGAAAAAGAAGGTTGGCAGATATTTTCAGAGAGCTCTTCCCAGCAGGGAAGAAAGGTTTGAAAACGTATTATGTGGGGAGCGGACAGCGTTGCCACTGTTCAGAGGCAAGGGATGACATTTGTAATCAAAAAGTGACAACAGACAGGATGGTGCTGAGCGGTGGGGAGTCTTGTTAGTGACACCAGCTTGTGTCTGACGTGATGATAAGGAGTGAGCAGGCAGTGCAAGAGGATGTAAAGAGGGCTCCGTGTGGACAAAGCACTGGAGGAATTACTTTTTCTTTTCATTTTCCAGCATGGACTGAGACAGATGCAGAACAGGATGTAGCAAAGGAATTGCATGAACATCTGATGAATTTTGCTTCTTTATATGGACAGGAAAGGCTGGATTCGAGGCTTGTGCAGGAAGAAGTGGTAAACAGCAAACACTGCCTGAACATACCAGGGTAAAGACCTGCACAGGGAGAGCTCCTCCAGACAACAGTATGAATGTGGTGATGTTGAGTTTAACCATGCAAAGGTGCTGAGGATGGAGAACTTGCAGCACAGCATGTTTCTTCCATGTTAAACTTGAGCTGATGCTTAGGGCAGGATTCCCCACTTCGCCCTAGCCATCTCCAAGCCTTCTATCCAGGCCAAAATAGTCCAGCAGACAGGAATACTTCATAGGCCTGAATACTCTGGTAGCATCATCTTATCGACAGCTGCCGGTTTTGCACTTGCTCATCAGAGAAGAACAAAGTCAGGCTGCAACATCCATGCTGCCTTTCTGCAGGAGATGAGTTATGTGACAAGGACAAGGAGTTGTGTGACAAGGACAGCAGCCCTCTCCTGCTGCCGGAGAAGCTGTTCCCCACCCAGCAGAAAGGCTGGAGCCAGAACAGCCCCTGAGGAACATGAAGAGATCTCCATTCCCTCCTTCAAGATGAGCTGGCATCTGGAAGTGGATCTTGATGAATGCAACAGCACATGGAGAATTGCAGACAAGACCCAGCCCACTGGGGTAAAGACCATTCTTCAACTATTTCAGGAAACCCCTTTCTGCACTAACACTTTGGGATCTTTCCCTTTAAGAAAAATATTGAAGTATCACATATATCACCACCCAGAACCCTTTCTCTCTGTATTTTCCATGTGTGCAAGGGTGTCTGTCAAATGTACCAGTGTATCATGCTCCATGTTGCTGAGACCAGAATACATTCCTCTCTAGCTCCAGTAAGTTACTAAAGCAGCCTGCCTTGCTTATCTTAAACTTGTGGCATTTTTAACAAGCCAGGTCACTCAGGCTTCTGGAGGTCTCTCACGCACATGTCTTCATGTGGCCATGTGGGGTTGCTTCCATCTAAGCCTCTGCTGGAAGAGGCACTGCTGTCTGAAGACGTGGTGACACAAAACCCTGCAAGAATCTGAGGCAACTCCTCCTCAAAACCACTCGTCTTCCCCTCTCTTAGATAAACACTGAGGGGTAGGAGGCTGCCAAGAACCACCAGCACTCTTGGGATCACCATCCAGCTGGGAGTTCCCTCGACAGGGCCATCTGCGGAGGAACTCGAAGCCATCTGATCCCAGGCACAGTTCATGAACCCACAGCTCCAGATGTGACCTCGGCTGCTGGAGGCTTCGGCGGTTCTGGTGACACGACTCACACTCCTTATGAGGCGGCAGGAAGGCCACAGAAGCTGTCTATGTAAAAACAACCGCCTGTCATTACTGCTCTCCAGCACTTCTGGGCTGTGCAGGAAAAGAAGGACCATGAAATCCCTTTCTGAAGAAAGGGTTAGAGTTAGGAGCTATTTTAACCCTTTGCTCTTCACTGCAAGAAATCAACACCACCCTATTCTCCAGGAGAAGTGTGCTTTGCACTGAGATGGACTGGAGAGCTGCAGTGCTGCACACAAGGATGCACCACGGCCCAGGGGCAGAAATCACCATGACCTTCTCTGCTGCTCAAGTTGATCTGAGGAATGCAAATGTGCCCAGGACCCATGGACAGAGGACAATACAGGACTGGCACCTCCCAGAACATTTCTATTTTCATAGGTTGTTCCCACCTGTGAATACCCTCTGCAATGCATTAGCCTTCTCTTGATTTACCATCAGCGTTAAGGGGTCAACCATGAACGTGGCCACATGGTTTCTTTCTTGGATGCTTCAAGTGGGCTTATTAAATATGTTCAGTGACATCCACAGTTTGCAAAGGTACAAATGAAAAAGATGTGAGGGCTGGAGCACTTCCCATATGAGGGCAGGATGAGAGAGTTGGGGCTGTTCAGCCCAGAGAAGAGAAGGCTCTAGGGGGACCTTAGAGCAGCTTCTGGTACTGAAGGGAGCTCCAGGAAAGCTAGAGTGGAGCTCTTGATAAGGGAGGGAAGGGATACGATGAAGGGGAACAGTTTTCAGCTGAAAGAGGGGAGATAGAGATGAGATCTTAGGAAGAATTGTTTTGCTGTGAGGGTGGGGAGGCCCTGGCCCAGGTTGCCCAGAGCAGTGGTGGCTGCCCCATCCCTGGAGGGTATCAAAGTCAGGTTGGGTGTGGCAGGAGTGGAACTGGATGGGATTTAAGGTCCCTTACAAGCCATTCTATGATTGTATATTATTAAAACCAGCTTGTGAGCACAGGTTGCATGTTGCCGACGACCCCACTCTCGGAAGCATTTTTCAGTCTTTTAAGGGGACTGAGATGCCCAATCTCCGAAAAGTAGCGTAAGTGCTCAGCCTCTTACAACCTTAAAAGCCACATAATTCTGCCATCAAATAGTTTGTTTAAATAAGAATGGCAAGAAACTCCCAAACATTGAAAACCACTGGTTTAACTGCTGATCTAAAACATCTGCAAGAAATATTCGCTGTTTGAAAGCGCCGCTACTGTGCTGCGAACCCAACCAAGAGTTACACAAACCAGTTCAATCACAGCCAGGGTCTACAAGAAGCCAAAGCACCCACCAAAAAGAGAGGTTTAGAAAAACTTGGCTATGCATGTTTGATTATTCCCTTGTGTTTAACAAGGCCAAGTCCCCAATGAAGCTTAGAGATCATAGAATCACAGAATCATAAAATCACCAGGTTGGAAGGGACCCATCGGATCATCGAGTCCAACCATTCCTATCAAACACTAAACCATGTCCCTCAGGACCTTGTCCACCCATGCCCCAAACACCTCCAGGGAAGGCGAATCAGCCACCTCCCTGGGCAGCCCGTTCCAAATATAGCAATTCTGACTCTGAGGGGAGCATTTTCAATCATGCCTGACAATTCTGATCTTACAAATAGTCTGTTAACAGAGTCATGCAAATGGCTACAACTTCTCAGGAGTATCCATCAGAGAAAAATGCAACAAAGATGTGAGCACCCAAGCATTCAGAAAGACATGGAACTTCCAAGAGAGCAAACCACCATGTGGAGATGCCAGGTGAGCACCATCACAAGAGTCAGCCAAGACCCTGCCTGCAATCTCCCCCTGGACCATCCCTGCTTGCGGATTATAGAAATCCTCTAATTCCTCAGGCTTATCTCTACACCAGAACCAGCAGCAAAACATTACAACAAAAAGATCTTATTAGTCACTTTTTGCCTTTTGTCTGAGGTTTTACACACAAAGAAGAACGCAGTTTGAGTCAGTTTGGTTTCATATTTTGTAACTTACATGCATGGATTTCTCACAGGTTTTAAAGAGGGACCACCACACACCCCACCCCAGCCCTGCCTTTTCACCCAAATTGTGCATCTGCCTGGGCAGCAGCAGCTCCTTCAGGACAGGGAAATGACTTTAAACACTTGCAATGAGTAATGACGGCTTTTCCCCACTCCTCCATCCTGGAGAAACTGAGCTGGGCTGACAGCCACCTTATTGCACTCCAGGATCCAGATATCATGGGACTCAGATAGGCTACAGGTTTGAGATGCGTTTGCCTGCGCCACGTCCCTACTGAGCTCCTCCTCAAAAATAAATTAAAACTAAAAAAAAGAAGTAAACAGGCTTTATGCTAAAAAAAATTGGAAGCGTAACTTTTAGAGTGAAAAACAACTTGGGAAGATGGAATATTGCAAAAAGAAGTTGTAGGCAGTCCTGCTCACTACAACCTTGCAGTCGGATCTTTTCCCTCATCAACTTGTTTGCTTTCTGAGCAGCAACAGGTTCTGCCCATTCCCTCTGGTCCCACTTGTCTTCTTTCCATCTGCTTCTGCCACATCCCACAGCCTCTCAAACCTCTCCCTCCTCGAGCAAGCCCAGCAGTGTCCCAGGAGGAGGAATGATCTCACCTTCCCTCCCCAGCGTTGCAACTGCCTTGGTTGTGCAGATGAACGATGATATTCATAACATCAAAGATCCACTGACATCATGGGCTACCTCAGGACAAAGCACACCAGCTGAGCCGCTCTCCTTCCAGCAGTCAACTGGGAAGAACTGGAAAATCTTTCCTAACTGTAGAGTCTGGCTCTTGCAGCCCCACAGCTTAAGGATGTGACAGGCTTTACTCCATTTTTACAAACATTCTTACCATCAGCAGGACTTGTGTGCTCACCTCCAAATGATGCAAAGAAGTAAACTTTTTCCAAAGGCAACTTGATCCATGGTGTCCCGGCCCATGGCAGGGGTGGAACTGGATGGCCTTTGAAGTCCCTTCCAACCCAAACCATTCTAGGATTCTGTGATTCTGTAAGTAAAATTTGGAATCCAAACTGGGAGTGGGGAGTTCATTATTCCCACTCTCAGGAACTTGGTCCCTCTCTAGGTGCAATAACCTGTCAGTAGATGGATTTCATAGGATTCATTCTCTTAAATGCAAGTCACTTTTTGAAAATATGGTTTAGGCGCACTCTTTACACTCGGACCTCTGCTACCTCCATAATGCAGAAAATTCTGAAGAATTTCACATCCCATCTGTCATCTTTGGGATTCTCTGGTAGCCAATGCTAGAGATTTGAAAATCAACTTCTGCATTTGGGAGTCACAGAATCATAGAATACTTTGGGTTGGAAAGGACCTTACAGATGTAAAAAAAACCAATCAGGAATCAGATTAACATCTGCCTCGAGGAGAGATCTGTCTCCTCGTGAGTTATGTTTTCATCATTACAAAGGGAGTCCCAAAAAACCAGTTCTGGATTACGTTCTCAGAGTCATCTTCCTGCCATTTACCTTGTGGAACATGGATTGAGTAACAGGCAGTTGGGTCTGGGTCTGTCTATTTGAACATCAGGTTTCTAATTGATTGCACAGCACTTGGAGTCTATTAAAGGGCTTCTATAAATTACACTTCTGTATAGGACAGGCTGTCTGTATATGCAGATGTTGAAAACTGGCTAATTCTAAGTAAACCTGGTAAAAACATTTGCCTTCTCATTTTTTTTTTTCCACTGAAATAATTGCAGAGATTGTGTCACTGAATCAATAAAGTGAGAACCCCATAATCTCGCTGTTTGCCACAAGCTCATAAACAGTTTGCTAACAGGGAGAGATTTTCATTCCAGACGTTTGGCCCACATCAAACGGCAGCTCAGAATAAGACGTTGTGTCATGCCTGTGAACCCGAGCTGCAGAGGGACAGCCCAGGTGCTCGTGGACTGCAGGGCTTCACACAAGTTTGCCTACACTATCGTTTTCAAAACCCTGGTGAAGACAAGCGTACAGGTCGCCTTTTATTAAACTACGACAAAATTCTTTCTTGTACAAAACTGAGGGCAGGTCCAACCTTGGAAATGCCCCCACAGACACAAGTGCTATCAATCTGGTGCCTGCATGCACCCAGTCCTGTGTCATTTCCCCTACCCTGAGCTCATCTCTTACCCTCAGTCTGTCTTTTTCTTCACTTCTTTGCTGGCAACAACTCAAACTCCATTGGTCTCCACCGCACACCCTCCCTCTTGTTGTGAGAGATCAGATCTTCCAGCCAGACCCTCTCCAGCTGCAATCTTTTATCTTCTAACCTATTTCTACCTCTCTCCATCCCTGTTCAGCTGCCAAAGCCATCAGTTCAAATCCCAGTCTTCCTTTCGACTGGCTCCCCCTTACCTGTCTGATCAAGGCACTGTGAAATGCACTTCTGTGCCCTTTCACCTGCTCTTGGATCTCACGATTTCTCCATCTCTCATGCACAATTTGATTCATAGAATCATAGAATCATAGAACAACCAGGTTGGAAGAGACCCACCAGATCATCGAGTCCAAACATTCCTATCAAACACTAAACCATGTCCCTCAGCACGTCGTCCACCCGTCCCTTAAACCCCTCCAGGGAAGGGGAATCAACCACCTCCCTGGGCAGCCTCTGACACTGCCCAGTGACCCTTTCTATGAAAAATCTCCCCTGGCGGAGCTTGAGGCCATTCCCTCTTGTCCTGTCCCCTGACACTTGGGAGAAGAGCCCAGCTCCCTCCTCTCCACAACCTCCTTTCAGGGAGTTGGAGAGAGCAATGAGGTCTCCCCTCAGCCTCCTCTTCTCCAGGATAAACACCCCCAGCTCTCTCAGCCGTTCCTCATAAGGCCTGTTCTCCAACCCCTTCACCAGCTTCATTGCTCTTCTCTGGACTCGCTCCAGAGCCTCAACATCCTTCTTGTGCTGAGGGGCCCAGAACTGAACACAGGATTCGAGGAGCAGTCTCACCAGTGCTGAGTATAGAGGGAGAAGAACCTCCCTGGACCTTCTGGTCACACCATTTCTGATACAAGCCAAGATTTCATTGGCCTTCTTGGCCACCTGGGCCACTGCTGGCTCATGTTCAGTCACTGTAAACCAACACCCCCAGGTACTTCTCCTCCAGTCAGCTTTCTAGACAGACCTCTCTTACTCTGTAGCTGCTCAGTGTTGTTGTGCCCCAAATACCAACAGCACTGGACCTACGATACTTGCTGTACTAAACAGTGTTTATCCATTTTGCTTTGTATCCCTTCTGCATAAAACACATGTTAGCGAGCTCACAGGTTATATCCTCAGGCTCATCCCACCTAGGATGACAGCATCATTAGCCCCGTGTTTATCTTCTCCCCTTCTCAGACCTCATAGCCTTGTGTCCTCCCTGTAGAGTACGACTCTGGGGTAACTCATGCAGAGTTTCATGAATGAACCCCAGTCCCAAAAGTGAGTCCAGGTTGCACACAGGTCCAGGGAAGAGACAATGTCATGGTCTGAGCTGCCCCAAGGAGAGACATGAGGTCTAAAAACAAAACACCCACTCCTGCCATCTTTGACTTTTCCCCTGTATTTGCAAAGGGATGACTGGGACAGGAAGAGGAAGATGATCGCCAGGGTCACAAGTCTCTAGCAGGGTTTGCAGCAACGTGAACTAATTTTTCCAATGAAGAATGAAAACTGTGCTCTATTCCACCCCAGAAATCCACTTGCTTAATGGCCTAAGAGCCTGTATAATTTGGGCTGCTCCACTTTATCTACCTGGACCAATCATGGGATCTACAAGCTCCTATAAACAAATAATTGCTAAAGCAGGTGCCATTAATGCTAGACTTTTAATTCATTTAGTGCTACAACAAGAGACTGACAAGCCTGGCAACTGGAGCACTCTTCATTCTCCAAGCAAAACACAGCAAAAGGCTGGCTAGGCAGGTTTGCCCTAGCCAGGTACCCCAGGAAACCATGCAAAGCATAGAAGACACTTTCTCGCTTGATACTGTAGAATTAATCTGCACTTTCCATGATTTGAGCTGAAAGCAAATAGGAAATCTTGTCTTTGTGTAATGCAGAGAAGATAAAATTATGGTGAGTGGAATAAGAGGCAGGGAATAGCCTGTTGGGAATGCTTGGGTCCTTCACAGAATCATAGAATCACAGATCAACCAGGTTGGAAGAGACCCATTGGATCATCGAGTCCAACCATTCCTATCAAACACTAAACCATGTCCCTTAGCACCTCGGCCACCCGTACCTTAAACACCTCCAGGGAAGGTGAATGAACCACCTCCCTGGGAAGCCTGTTCCAATGCCCAATCACCCTTTCTGTGAAAATTTTTTTTCCTAATGTCCAGCCATTTTTCCTAATGTCCAGCCAAGATTTCATTGGCCTTCTTGGTCACCTGGGCCACTGCTGCCTCATGTTCAGTTGCTGTCAACCAACACCTCCAGGTCCTTCTCCTCCTGGCAGCTTTCTAGACAGACTTCTCCCAGTCTGTAGCTCTGCATAGGGTTGTTGTGCCCCAAGTGCAGGACCCGGCATTTGGCCTTGTTAAACCTCATCCCATTGGTCTCGGTCCATGGATCCAGCCTGTTCAGATCTTTTTGTAGATCCTCCCTACCCTCCTGCTGATCAACACTTCCACCCAGCTTAGTGTCATGTGCAAACTTGCTAAGGACCACTCTCAACCTCTGCCCCACATCACACTGGGGAAACCATGGCCTGGGCAGCTGGATGCTTAGAGAGAACTCTACTTAGGAGGAAAGAAATCCATGCAGAAAGTGGAGCATCCCACACAAGGTCAGAAAGGAAACTGGAAATAACATTTATTAATAATTGGCTGCGGGAAATTAGCATCAAGCTGCATTACAAGTGCCTGCCAGCAGGACATGTCAAGAAAGAGGGTTGGCTGCATGGACAAAAATAATTTAGGAACGATAATAAATGAAATCAGACAACAACCTTGACTAAAACCTTTTCTGTTTGTCAAACTTCCTGGGAAAAGAGGGATAAGCTGCAAAATGAACCTAATTTGTCAAGCGAAGTGAGGAGATCTTCAGGACAGGAACCATTAACACTTCCCACCCAGAAATATTAAGACATTTTAAAGGGATAATATCATCAAGCTCAGCAGTAGGTGAGTTTGTGTGTCCCCTCTTAGAAACAAGGAAGGAAATTGAAGTGTAGAGAGGAGAATGAGTTATCCCAGGATCACGGTGAATCACAAGTCCAACAGCCGCCAAGTCCCACTTTCTGCTCTAACCACCACAATTCGCTGTCTCCAGGATACATTCAGGAGACCAGGGAACAGCGTGTTCAGGAACTGCTCAGCACAAACACAGCTGGTGTTAGAGGAAAGCCATGCCTTGGGCCCTGAGCTGTAGACACACAGGGACACCCTGCATTTGGGAGCCAACTTGGAAGTGGTGCAGGTCATCACTGCACCCAAAGCATGAACAGAACAGTACAGGGGCCCAAGTGCTTGCAAATATCTTTTCATAGAATCATGTAGTGGTTTGGGTTGGAAGGGACCTTAAAGATCATCTAGTTCCACCCCCTGCGAGGGGCAGGGACACCTCCCACTGGATCAGGGGCTCCAAGTCCCATCCAGCCTGGCCTTGAACCCCTCCAGGGATGGGGTAGTCACCCCTGCTCTGGGCAACCTGGGCCAGGGCCTCCCCACACTCACAGCAAAATATTTCTTCCTAAGACCCCATCTCAATCTCCTCTCTTTCAGCTGAAAACTGTCCCCCCTTATCCTGTCCCTGCACTCCTTGATCAAGAGCCCCTCCCCAGCTCTCCTGGAGCATTGGAAGCTGCTCTAGGCTGCCTTTTCTTCTCCAGGCTGAACAACCCCAACTCTCTCAGCCTGTCCTCATTCAGAGGTGCTCCAGCCCTTGGTTCCTCTCCATAGCCTCCTCTGGACTCACTCACTTTTCATCCAGCTGTATCAGAGCTAAGATGACAACTGAGAGTGGGTCTATGCTTAATTGACTGAAACATGCAAGATTTAAAGGGTTTTTTTACACCTGCATCCATAAGGGGAAACCAAAGGAGGGAGCAAAGAGTACGTTGAATGTGAATGATGCAGATTCTCATTGAAGAGACCCTTTACCAAAGTTCAGGGAAGGAACCAGCTCCCAGGTTGCAGGTACAAAGCAAGGATAACATCAAGTGCTTCAAGCCCTGTGCTCTATCCCAAAGACATAACATTTGCATGAAGCTAAAGGAGTGGTTATACAACCAGAAGCTGCTCCTGACAGAAATTAATAACCCATTTTCAAGTTAATAACCCGAGGTTACTTCTATATTATACAAGGTTACTTATACAAGAGCTCCTGGCACACAGCACCATCTGCTGAATGGCAGGATCGGGAACTGGCGCTGGTACAGAGCCGGCCCACACTCTCCTTCGAAAAGGAAATCTGTCAGCTCTCCCAGACACACCACAGCTCTTATCTAACCCTCGAAGCAAGCAGGTTGCCTGAGGTGTCCGAAGTCAGAGGCAAGCAAGCTGCCCCTCTGCTTTGCTGCTCCCTGCCCTGCCTCTACCTGGGAACTTCTCCCTTTCCTCCTTTTCCAAGTGCTGTTTCTTGCCATCCTCTTTGTTGTTCCTGATCCAAGAGAACACATCACTGAGAAAACCTGATTTCTTAGTCTGGCTCTGAATCGTCAGGGAAAAATATTCACAAAAGTAAAACAAAACTATCCAAATTTTCATGAGTTATCACGGGAGGGAAAAGCATTTGCAATGAATCGAAATGAACCTGTAGCTTCTAAAGATACTTTAGATTAAGAATGCAATGATTTTTAAAGTCAAAAGCCCATATTCCTTTCATTTTGAAAATATTTTCTCTCCGGTTGCTATTTTTCTCCTCTGCTATTCCTGAGCGTAGCTTTCAAGCTGCTTTTCTCCCTGCCTGCAAACCTGTCTCTTCAAACAATTTCTCCTTTCATCTTGTCAGCGTCGGTAAAATTCACAGCTCCATCCTGCCTTCAGTTGCCACTCTGCCTCTTGTCTCCTTTGGATTGTTAGCGTCTTGAGATGAAAATGTGCTTTGCTTGCGCTGAGGGAGGGGGAAAAAAAGCGAGTGTAAACGTATGGTGCTCAAAAAAGACCTTATGTTCTTTCAATGAGGAGCGAGGTTTGTCCATCCCTCTGGATGGAGCCCGGTGCTCGGCGGAGATTCCAGCCCCTACAAGGATGGATCCTGCGTGTGGGCACCACGACACAGGCATCGCGACCCTTCAAGGCTCCAAAGTCTTGGAAAAGCAGCCTCTCCAGGGAAACAGAGACTGGCTCCGTCGGTGGGGACTCCTGGAGAGCTGCCAGCTGTCATCACGCCCATGAGCATTAACAGACTCAGGGTAGGCTCTTCCCTCCCTCCTCCCTGGTGTCCCCATCATGAGCTGGTTAATCATTTTCAGACCTGCCTAGGTGACAGGCCTGGCCCTGCTGCTCTCTAACAGTAGGGTGCAAGCTCCCCTCTCTGCTTGTTGTAAAGTCCTATCTGAAAAACAAACAGAGATTTCCACATATAACAATAAATACAAGCACAAGCAGATGCTGAGACTTTAAAATCCCCTTCTGACCCAGAGACACCAGCTTGGCACTGCCCAGGACGGGGAAAATCCAGCAATCAACCCCCGCGAGATGTTCACATTAACGCCAAGGGTCAATCTGGCACCACAACCCTAAAAGGAAGACTTTTAACATCACTTTTTCCCTCCTGTGCAAAGCAGCCTGGGCTCAGGAAAGCCCCTGTCACTCAAAAATGTGACTACAGGAATTCTTTGCCTATACCTGTGTCATGGTTTAGCCATGGTCAGGGTTACGCTGGCAGCTAAAATGGAGCAGTTGGGGTCCCCTTCTCCCACGCTCGCAGGGAAAAGGGAAATGAGAGGGAAAAGACGTGAGGGTTGGAAAGTAAAATGAAAACAGCTTTGAATTAATTATTATAATACTAGTAGCAGTAATAATAATAACAACGCTGATTATTATGATGATAAAAACACCATTCATAAGAAAATAATGAAATAGAATCACAGAACCACAGAATCATAGAATCACCAGGTTGGAAGAGACCCAGTGGATCATCGAGTCCAACCATTCCCACCAGTCTCTAAACCATACCCCTCAGTACCTCATCCACTCGCACCTTAAACACCTCCAGGGAATATATATGAATATATGAGATTGTCACCCATCCCAATGACTGTGTCCAGGCAGACGCTGCAGAGCAGGCAGTGGGAAAAGGGTGAGCGGCAGCAGGAGGCTGAACTCAGGAACTGGATTCAGGAATGACAAGTAAAAAGACAGATGATGTCCTCACTGGACATCGGCCATGGAAGAAGAAAGCATGACCTTTGTGATCCCTCAGTTTTATCCAGAGTGTGATGTGTACAGGATGGGTTGCTCTGTAGTCAGATTGGAGGGGGATTGGGGAGACCTCATTGCTCTCTCCAACTCCCTGAAAGGAGGTTGTGGAGAGGAGGGAGCTGGGCTCTTCTCCCAAGGGACAGGGGACAGGACAAGAGGGAATGGCCTCAAGGTCCGCCAGGGGAGATTTAGGCTGGATATTGGGAGGAAGTTTTTCACAGAAAGGGTCATTGGGCAGTGGCAGAGGCTGCCCAGGGAGGTGGTTGATTCACCTTCCCTGGAGGGGTTTAAAGGACGGGTGGATGTGGTGCTGAGGGACATGGTTTAGTGTTTGGTAGGAATGGTTGGACTCGATGATCCGGTGGGTCTCTTCCAACCTGGTGATTCTATGATTCTATGATTGGGGCCAACTCTCCTGTTTGTTCCTCCTTGCAGCTGCCACCCTCTTGCTCTCCTTTCCCTTACATCTCCACCAGCTAAAGGATGGACTTGGTTTCTACAGGAATAAGTGTAAGCAATGGTCTTTCTGCATCCCAGTGCCACATGTGATCATAAAATCACAGAATGGTTTGGGTTGGAAGAGACCTCAAAGCTCATCCAGTCCCACCCCTGCCATGGGCAGGGACACCTCCCACTGGATCAGGAGATCCAAGCCCCATCCAACCTGCCCTTGAACCCCTCCAGGGATGGGGCAGCCACCACTGTTCAGGGTAACCTGGGCCAGGGCCTCCCCACCCTCGTGGTGAAGAAATACTTTAGTTCAGTTCTAGAGAGAAACCCTGTCTGAAAAACATGCAGTGACCTCTCAGAAAAGGAAGTTATTCAGGCTTAGCTGAGGTTAGGAAAACAATTTGACTTTACCTCGAACCAGAACAACCTGGGAACAGAGCATGGAGTAACTGACAGACAGACAGTTGGAGTTGTTCAGCTTAGAGAAGAGAAGGCTTCAAGAAGACCTTAGAGCAGCTTCCAGTTGCAGAAGGGGGCTATAAGAAATCTAGGGAAGGACTTTTTACAAAGGCTTGGAGTAACAGGACAAGGGGGAAAGGCTTCAAATTGGAGAGGGAAAGATTTAGATTAGACATCAGGAAGAAATTCTTCACAATGAGGGTGAGGAGGTCCTGGCACGGGTTGCCCAGAGCAGTGGTTGCTGCCCCATCCCTGGAGGGGTTCAAGGTCAGGTTAGATGGGGCTTAGAGCAACCTGATCCTGTGGGATATCCCTGACTATGGCAGGGGGGTTGGAACTAGATGATCTTTAAGGTCCCTTCCAACCCAAACTATTTTATGATTCTAAAATATGACTGTTTAACTCCAGCCCTGCTTTGCTGAGATTTATACCCATTTGAGGCCCTGCCCTGGGGCCATGAATTGAGTTCACCCCCAGGATTCCAGCAGGTTTGAGGGTAAAGGAAGGAGCATCAGTCGTTAAATCATGCTGGGGCACACGGCAGCTGGATGTGCTACAGACTCGTGCTCATTCAGATCCCTCCTTTGCTGCTAACGTGTGTGCTCGAGTGTCTTTGGGATAAACGACTCCTTTCCAAATAAACATGGTGAATTCTCAGAACTCATCTAAGCAGCAAAGGAAATCCCCTGAACAAACCAGGTCCAACGCAGGGGGCTGGAGTTACACGCTGAGAAACTTTGCTTGTTTAGCAGAGAGGCTTTCTCCAGGGTAATAAAACTCTCGCGCTGCTGTGCCAGGGATTTTCCATGAGGTGTGTGTCAGCGGGTGGTGGGAGCTGCAGTTTCTGAGGCTGGACATAGAAATGGAGTGAGATCACCCCGGAGAAGCCGACCACAGATCCCAGTGAGTCCACAATGGCAAGAATTGGGAGGAGAGCTGGGGGAGGGAGGTTTGCACGCAGCTAATGGGTTGCCCAAAGGACTTTAGTTTTTTTCCTTAGGCATTCACTAATTAACAGGAAAGTCCAAGTCTGATAAAACAGTCCCAAGGCTTCTCCATTTCCCTTCAACCCAGGGAAAAGTCTCTTGTCAGACAGGCTAAAGGAGACAGATGTATAGCGCTGACTTCTTCCTTCCTGCCTAAAATCTCACCAAGCAGCCCTGAACGTGGAGACAGGGGAGAGGACAACCCAGCAGCCTCCACCCCACGACCTCCAGTGCTTTCTAGGGAATGCAGTGGTCAAACCTCATGCAATCCTCCTGCCATTTCATAGAATCATAGAATAACCAGGTTGGAAGAGACCCACTGGATCATCAAGTCCAACCATTCCTATCAAACACTAACCCATGTCCCTCAGCACCTCATCCACCCACACCTTAAACCCCTCCAGGGAAGGTGACTCAACCACCTCCCTGGGCAGCCTGAGGGAAGGAACCTGGCCCAGGCTCAGGGGAGCAGTGATTTAAGGTGAGGAGGATTCATGACCCCAATTCAGAAGACCCTGTGTCTGGTGGACATGCAACTCTCTATCACCTGAGGACAAGTAAGAGATGTGGATTCATATCTGAGGCAGATCAAACTGAAGCCTAGAGCAGCCTGGGTCACAACAGCACTACGAGCATCTCCTTTCATGTTAAAATACATTGCCCTGGGTTCTTCTCGCTCCTGTATAGATTTGCACACATGGGATGGTGTGAAAGGGGAGGTATTTTTTTAAGGTGTGAATTCCAGTATGCTCAGATCTGCAACAATAAGGTTTCAGCCATATGTTTTGTTCCATAAAGAGGGGAAAATCCAGAAGAGTTTTCCAAAGAGAGCCTTCCTTTTGACATAGTTTTCATTTTACACAGCACTGCTTTGGGACTGTCAGTTAAGGGTAGTAGTCTTTAACCTCCTTTATCTTGGTATTGCTTCTCCTGCAAGTTGCAATCAAGTCGTGCAACAATTTAGATGATAAAAGCACAGAGTTATGGCTATGAAATAGAAGAACATGTATTGACTGGAACTCCCCCTCTACTATCAGATTTCATCACGGCAATGCTAATGCACAGCACACAGGCAGCTTTTCCCTGACAGGAGCACGATACCATCACAGACCTCACTCTCAATTCAGGTCGATACTGATCTACAGTTTCATGATGTAAGATTTCAAAATGCGCTCGGTGGCTCCAAGGTACCAGAGTGCATTGATGAAGGTGAGGGACCCACCGAGCAATCACAGCACTTCTCCTGAAGCGGTGCTGGCCAGCTTGACCTTCAAAGATCACTTTCATTGCTCAAACCCACCACAATATCCCCCAGGAGAAGTCTGATGGATATTTTTATTACCTCCTTCAGGAGTACAAACTTTGACCTGGTTGCTTAATTGGTGTGGTTCTACAAAACACAACCTAACGAGACTGTGTCCAGTGTGTGCATGGGATGTTAAATGAGTCCCACCTCCTCTGCAGTCACACGCACGAGATGTGCTTGTGGGGCAGGGATTGAATGCCGGTTGCACTGGAGCTACATCCAGTCTCAACTAAGTTTCAGAACTCTAAGCAAAATCACTGCTGAAATTACACATGGAGTGACCTTAAGACTTGCTCTCTAAGAGGAATTTGTTCTTTAAACAGGAGCCCAAAAGAAAATTCTGTGTAGCCCATCCACAGTCAACTGTGAAAAGTAAAGGCAGAACTGCACAGGTCTCTCCTGCAGTTCCCAGCAAACCAGAGACACAACAAAAAGGGACTACAGGTCCTCTTCAACACAGAAGGCCAAGGAAGTTAGATGCCGAAATGACTGAGTCACCCAACAGGAGCTGAAGAACTTCAACCTCCAGGTCCTCTTGACAATCTCAGTGGCCACTCTCCGACATCCTGAGATGGCACAACAGGGGCCAACTGTCGTCCTTCATGCGTGGGGGATGAGGGAAGAAACTGAGCCGAAGTACACTCTGTGTATGACATGACTGAGCCTTGATCCTAAACCCAGGTATAAACATACCTCAACTCTCAAGGAACCCACAAGCTGCTGCTTCCAAAACACTTCCCAGTGGGTGAACACAAGCAAAGTACCCATTGACCTTCATAGTCAGGGAGACTTTCATGAGTCAATCAGATCTTCAAATGAGAGAGACATTGTGAAGGAAGTCAACCTGCCCAGCAAATCTCTGAGAGACTCATTGGTTGGTTCCTTAAACGTGGGCAGTGGGTATGGTGAAAGTATAAAATACGGCTTTTCTGGTTTTCTCTGAAAGCCAAGAAATACAAATTCTAGTTAGCAGCAAGGGAAACAGCAGAGCAGGTCCTGGCAGTGCTCTAAGCAGGGTAGCAAAGAGGGAAGCAGCTATGGGATTGGGAAAACCAAAAGACTGTACAGAGGAAAAAGTAAGTGTTGAAAATGGCAGTGAGAAAAGTAAGAACTCTAAAGAAATAAAAACTGAGGGGAAGAAGCAGCTAAAAGGGATGCAGGAACTTCACTTTTTGTGGTAACACATGAGTTTCTTTGGAATGTCCCAACTCGGTTGACGCAACAAAGTTTGAGATGGCTCCAAAAGATCTGAAACCAACTGCATCCCACTGGGAAGATGGGTCTAGCCAGTGGAAGAGCACATGCAACCAAAAATAAGGAGAAGAACGAGACAAAGAGGGAATTCTTGAGAATGGATGCACTTTTTGTAAAACATTTCTAAGAGACGGTCAGGGAAGGAGTTGGATCCATTTAGTATCTCGCACAATGCACTAGGCACCCTGCGGATTCATCGACAGGCTAGTTCCTTCCCTGCAAAAAACCACACCCTCACAGGCACAGGCTGCCAAGGCTGAACAATTCCACATTGGGAACCTTGTGAGAACAAGGTACTCGTCGGGGCCAACAGGAACACATCGAGCACCACGGGAGAACAGCCTGTCCTGCCTGACCTCCCAATAATGTGTACACCATGCGATTGAGATATAAAAGTCATATCTGCAACCTGGTGTGTTACATTAGTGCCTGTGCTTGGCATTAAACAGTTCCTATATTCTGTCTCGCATCCAGAAGGATGGGTGCCTTAAATCAGCACTCCAGGAACTTTAAAATAAATCATAGCATACGTTCGGGATGACTAATGCGTTCCCTGGTGCCGGCTTATAGAGAATGTGTCGGAAAAGTTGCTTTATTTTGTGTCTGTCATTTAGAAAATGTGTCTCCACATCCGTCATGTTGGGTTGGGAGCTGCAGACAGACTCGCCGCGGGTGGAAACGCAGCTCGTTTTGTTGGGGGCAGCCAGCACTGAGCACCCTCGTGTGCGTCTCCTCAGAAAACCTCTGCGGAGCTGCTCTGTGCAAGGCAGGGTGGTTTTCATTCACATTAACTCCTCAATCACGCCTAGGAAAGAGTCCAAGAGTAGTTCTGAAATGGTCGCAGCTCCAGAAGAACATAGCCATGGGGAATGGAGGCTTCTCATGGGCTTTACGGCAATAAAACCCAAGGCTCACATTGTCCCATGGGCCCCACCTGCTACAGGAGGGTGACAACAAACCACCAAACCCATCATATTTCTCAACCCGTTGCTTTCCTGCCCTCCCAAAATCACTCCAGGTCACAACCACCACAGGTTACCTCTGCTGAGAACACAACAGGGAAAACCTCTTCCTTTACAGTTTTAGCTTTCTGCATTCACCCCTCGCTGCCAACATGTACCTAAACCAGGGCTGAGCACACGGGGCCTACGTCTGGGTGAGAGGTGAGTTGTCCTGATCAAACAAGCAGGTTTCCTTTCCCAAAGCACCATTTGGCTCCTTTGGTTAGCTGGTTTGATCATCCGCTAATGAAATATTTTAAAATAAAAGCCAACTTCAACCAGTAACAGCAGAAAACCACAACCACTGACTAATTAAAGGCTATTTCTAACACACAAAAAACCAAGACCACCCAATGGCAAGAGCAGAACTGATGAATCCTGTTAGGGATTTATTACATCTTTTTGGCCTCCTCTGCAACAGACAGGAAGGATGATCTTGAGTAATTATAACCCACAGACATTCTACTTATTTTATTTTTTAAAAGATAAACAGCAATATTAGACCAATGCTGAATTACTGAAGAGGACTCTGAACTACTTGGAGCCGAGAATTAAGATATACATCAAATAGAGAGCTTATATCCACTCTGGTTTGGGCTACTCTGGTTGGGTGGGATTAAAATCCCATCAACACAATCCTGCTTTTCTCCCCCACCCAAAACCATCAGAAAAGACCTCCCTGGTTCCTCATCATAATGGTAACCACCACTTGGCACATCACTTCCAGGAGAAAGTTCCGGAAAGATTTAGAAGATATGGAATACAAACCCATCACATAAGAGACAGTTACAGGACATATTTGTGCTCTTGAGCCATCTTGGCTCAACCACCCACTCAGAAAAGAGATCGAGGTGATTGCTAACTTGAAGACAACTCAGAAAAAGAAAATTAAGGCAGTCTGGAGTATCAAATGATCTCACGGTTCAGGTTTTTACAGTGGCTGTGGAAAGTAGGCTGAAATACAACTATGTTTGGCCTTCTCCTGCTCATCTCCATGTGGTACCTTCGCTGACTTGCCATCATTGTTATCAGTACCTCCTACACAACATGACACAAAGAGAGAAATAAAACGAGACACTTACCCTCCTTCAAAGATCTTGATCCTGACTGGCTCCCCTCGTTTGGTTACAAGAGCCTCTTCTTCCGATTTTCCTCTTTTATCCTCTTCCTTCTCAGCTCTAGTTATGTCTTTTCGACCTTCATTAGAAAGGAGCGAAGGCAAATGAACCTATCTCCCCAAAAGAGTAAAACAATCATTGATTACATACAAAATCACTCTGAGGAAGACACAGACCAAACACTGCAGGCTGCCCAGAAAGACCTTACTGCATGTGCTGCTCCTGCCAGTTTAGTGCAGGAACGAGAACATCCTCTTAATAAACAAGGCCTCTGCTTCTGGATTTTGAGCTCTGATTGTTATAATTATTTATAGTGATCGCTTACAAGTTTTCACATCGCCTCCTGCAGACGGTAGCTCAATATAATTCAGCCCTTGCCAACTGGAACACCAAGGCATAGAGAGAAGTCTCTTGGCTGGGGTCGTTCTGAACGTGTGGTGGAGCCATGGGTCCCCGTTCCCAAATCCACTGCTCTGTCCTTGGATAATCCTCTCCCTGATACATACATCTACAAAGTTCTGGAGAGGAGGCATCTGCAGAATTCATATATTTAACCTCAGCCGCTGGGTTCCCGCCACATACACACACATTCACACACGTTTGGCCGTCAGCCATCTCAACTGGATATAAATCACTTGACAGTCAAAGCTCTTGGGTGATTTCCTTTCACCAAAATCCTGTTGCCAAGGGCGCAGCACAGAGAAAGCCACAAAACCAATAGGAGAAAATAACCCTCAACCTCATCAGATGTTCCCATGGTGAAATTTCCTTTTTTCATTGTTAAACTTGCCACCTCTTGTTTAGACCTAGGTTGGCACTGGCTGGCACGTTCAATATTATTTGCTACAGTACATGGAGCTAAACATTAGAGCTGCCTCTTGAGCTCTGTACGATGCAAGGGGAGCTCCTCATATCTGGAGCAAATCTTGGGATGTTGCTCCCCTACAACATAATAAGACAAGTAACAGCAGTCTCCAGTGCTCTGGAAGAGGAAAGCAGATGGCCTTTCACCCAGGCTGCTTGTTATACAAACACAAGAATATCTTTGAGGTTCAACTGAATCACCCATATCCTCACTTTAGATATAATTTTTGGGGAAAGATCAGAGGCATTTGAGAGACCAAGGTTGTCAGAGGGAGCTTGGTCTGAATGTGGCCAACAAACTAAAGCAGAGCTGATCACCCTTGACTCTTCATATTTGCTGGAAAGAGTGGCAACTCTCAAGATGATTCATCTGCCCTACCTTGGACACTTATCTGGAGAGGGGATGAATCACCCAAGAGGTGCCTCTTTGTCTCTTATGGATATAGAGGAAGCCAATAGTGATTGGTGAGAACTGAGACATGGAAAATCCAGTGGGACGGAAATGAGCCTCCACGGCAGCACACTGCTGGTTTGACCATCGGATTTACAGCAGGAGGACTGATGGATTCGCTCCAAAGTCGCTTTGCAAAACTGAGGTCAATTGTTTGAAATTTGCCCAGTAAGTTCAGGAGCTCCACGCAGAGCATTAGAAGCAACCAGTGTGGCTTTCTGCCCTTGGGGCCAGCTGGCACAGCTTAGCCCACATCCATACAATCAGACCCACACAACCTTCCTAAGATGCTTCCTGAGAATGGTCCCTGTCCAGTCCTATCTCCCTAGATGTGTTTGGGAATTGTTTGGGAGAGGGTTGTCAACCCAGGACAGAACTTCACCAGGAACCAGTTTAACATTTCAAAACCAAACCCAGTCTCAAGCTGGTGTCTCTGGGCACGGAGACATCTGTGCTCAGAGGAAATCAGTGGCAGGGGACACATTGAGCACCTTCTAAAACTAAACCCTGGGCATTACGATTTCATCTCCTGGTATGAGCTATAGACTCGTAACAGTGCTGGTGAGAATCTTTCCAGTCCGGTCCCTTATTAACTGAGGAATACAAAACAATTGACTTTCTAGATGTAGCACGAGGTTTATTTATTGTAACTTTCGAAAGCACAAAACATAGACAGATGAAAGGCACCAGAGAGCCACAATTGTACAGTCACTACTATCCCCTTGTACAATCTCATTTAATTTACAAAGTCTGCAAGCCCGATACAGTGTAATTACCCATCCCTACACGCACGTTGGAGCCTCCATCGCTTCAGAACTGATCTCCTCAGTAAATCCCACTGGTAATTTAAAACCCAAGCCAAGCACGTAGGCAGTATATACAGTGCTACTTCTGCTGGTAGCTTGCTGCATGCATAATTGTACAAAATATTAGACCTGTTTTACAGTTTCTGTTGTGTTGACTGACAACTTATAGTTACATAAGGAAGAAAATACTTAAGGGGGAATAGCTAGAGCAGAGTTAACTGAAGGTTGAACATTCAGCCTTTGATTGACGCTGCATCTTCCGAAGCAACCGGCAACACTACTTCCTAATCTGTGCCAGTCACGTGCATCTGAAAACCTGAAGCGAGGATTTCGCTCCCGCTGAATATTTAATGAAAAATTATTTCTCAACTTCGTGAAAGGTCAATTCATCTCCATTGAAATGAACGTAATTTCTGCAAACCCCACTCCATTAAGCAGCAGATATCAATATTAGATTTAGGCTGAACCATATTCTAGATAAATTTGGCAGGACCAACTCATACTTCTGCAAATTGTGCCATGGAAACCTTAACTTTCACCACCAGTCACCTCATAGGGTTTTGTCTAAAAGGTTTTTGAGTCTTTTGAGCAAATTATGGATTCACAGACTGCTTTGAATTGGAAGGGACCGCAAAGCCCAGCCACTTCCAACCCCTGCCACAGGCAGGGACACCTCCCACTGGATCAGGTTGCTCAAAGCCCTCCAACCTGGCTTTGAACCCCTCCAGGGATGAGGCATTCATGATTTCTCTGGGAGAGAAGCACAGAATGGTTCAGGCATGCAGTGAAATATGTATCTTGCTGACCAAGGGCTGAATCACAGCTCTCCAGACCTTACCCTCCACCCTCAAGTTACAAAGGTCTCCTACTCTGAAACACACTTGGTGTGTATCTTAGCACCACGTGAGGAGCAAAGCTTAGAGGAGCAGAGGCACTTCTATTAGAGAATGAACTCAAGGACGGTACAGTACTGCTCAGATAAAATCCTTTGAAAAAGAGTGCATAAACATCAAGTGTTAGGGTGGTTATTGCACTACACAGGTAATTATCTGCCCCTGTATCCCCAGCAAGTCTGCCTTTTGGAGTTCCGCAGAAGGATGATGGAAATGCTGAATTGAAATAAAGATTTATTGAATCAAAGTGACTCTACTGTGTATTTTAAGATGTATTTATAAGCAGCAGCTGCAGCAGTGATTATGGTAAATTCAATATTCAGAGTTCATTTCATGATACAGAAATAAAATGAATAATCCATCAATATAAATTGACTTGAGAAGAATATCAAATTGCAAAATCTTTAAAGCAATTCTGTTTGCTAATCTACATGAACATGATCTGGATTAAAGGAATCTGTTTGGTTCAGCATTAAGCAAGAGCAGGAAAAAAAACTAGCCTCAAAATGAGCTACAGAACACTTGGCAGATACCACAAGCGTCTTAAAGCCTTCTGTGCCCATATGGCTCACTCTGGTGAGGTCTGCCCCCACGAGCCTTGCTTCCCTCCGCTCTGAAGTCTGGAAGAAAATATCTTTAGACACCTGGAGAAGCAGGTAGGCAGCTAAGGACGTGAACTAAGCCATCTAAACGACACGACTGCTTTAACAAACTCCGTGTCTCACCCAGCGAGGCACTTCTGTAGATGTCACCACACGCCTTTCTGCTTCTTGGGGCACCCAAATGCACGTGCAAATCTCCCTTTAATATTTTTAAACACTTTCAAGCAAGCCTCTCCATGTTAAGTAAGATTAGTAGATGCACAACCAGACAGAATCCCATTTCCTCAAGGTAATCCCCTTTTTTTTTTTCACTTATAACATGCAAAATGTAGGGAATTAGAACAGCGGTGATAAAGAAAAGTTGTAAAGCTATTTGAAATATCAAGACGAATGCAAATCAAGGCTAATCCTTTGTGCTCGAGCAGTGGCAGTTGATGGTGCGGTGGTGATTCCTACATGCTCTTTTGATTACAAGGCAAGTAGAAACTGGAGGAAATGAACATGGCACATTGCCTTTCTGAGTTGGATTTTTTTTTTTTTTTATTTTGGATTACAGTGGGGTTTAGCTT
This sequence comes from Coccyzus lansbergi, assembly GCA_033558105.1. Taxonomy (NCBI): domain Eukaryota; kingdom Metazoa; phylum Chordata; class Aves; order Cuculiformes; family Coccyzidae; genus Coccyzus; species Coccyzus lansbergi. Next base: position 518,770 of record JAUMJK010000780.1, on the reverse strand, counting down.
CTTCATTCTAAAAGTTTCACTGCGAACAAGCGCTTACCGAACCACGAGAGGGATGAATAAACTCCTATTAAACTCAGAATAGCGATTCCCCGTCCCTCATCCCCCTCTTCCCATGTATCCAAATGGATGAGGAGAAATAGATAGGATTGCTTTACCTCTGTCATTTTTGGCTTCCTGGAGCTGGACGGGACAAGCCTGCCTGCCTCTGGACGTGGAGCCGTAGCCATGGTGTAGGTTTCCTTGCTCACCTTCTGCTTGGACCTCAGGAGGGACAGGGCTGCTTTAGTGGATATCCCCGGAAGGTTGGGATTATACAAGCTAATACACCAGCTGGCGTACACCGAAGACCGTCGATCGACTTGCTGGATATGATTTGGTTTTATGTAGTTTAAATAGCACCAACTGACATTAGTGGTTGTGTGGAGACTGGGGAACTGAAGTACCTTCTTTGTATCTGTACCTTCACGAGACTTCATTGCACTAGGAGCGACCTCAGGTAGAGGCGCAGGGCTTGGAGGGTTTGGTGGAGACTGCTCCACCGGTTCTTTGGAGTCTTCTTTCTTCACGGGTTGTAAAGGTGCCTTGCTGAGGAACTGCTTGCCAGCTGGCTGCTTATACTCTTCCAGTGCCTCAAAACTTGGAGAACCTGAATGGGTCACAGCTTGCGGCAAAGTACTTGGGATTTCCTTTGGCTCTGACTGCTCTGAGGACAAACTAGGTGGTGTTTCAATCTCGACACTGCCTTGGCTTTCTCCAAGAAAGGGACATTTATCCTGCTTTTTCCCTTCTTCTATTGCACTGGGTGGCTTCACCACCTCCAACTTCTCTTCTGCTTCAGACACTTCTTCCTCTTTCACTCTCTTCTGCTGTTGTGTTTCCATTGTGAGCTCCAAACTACCAGCTGGAGAGAGCATCCTTTTGCTTCCACCGACTGTTGATGGGCCTCCTTCCAGCCCGAGGATGCTGTCTGATGGGGAGGTGAGTGGCATGTAGCCTTTTCGTTCCGGTAAGGGTAAGGGCACTCTCAGATATGGGCTCTGGAAAATGCTTCTTTGATCGTCCGTGATCATCTGTGCCAGATCAAAGCCTAGTCCATGAACATCAGCGCTACAGACCAGGGTACCCTTGGGCTGGCGGTCATCGAATTTTGGGATAACGATAGAAGAGGAACTGCACTGGGATTGAGTGACTAGAATCTGGGAAAGTGTTGTGTACATGGCAGTCCCATAGGACGGCATATTCGTCTGTATGCGAACGGGGACAACTAGAGACACCATTGGGTCTGACCTTGTAGGAACAACGAGCTGAGATGCAGATATGGACACCGAAGCACTTGTTGTGCAGGTCAAAGGATGCAACCTACTGTCCGAGCCATATTCTGTGCACGGGGAAAGACTAGAGGTTCCCGCTGCTGGGAATAAACTGGATTTGATCTGCGGTAAATGTCCACCAGCTTCTCCGGGCAACTGGAGAGCAAACTGAGGCTGAAGAGGCAGAAAAAAGGCTGAAGAGATCGGTGAGGAGGCAGGATAATGCACCGGCAGGAATGAAGGATGTTGTCTGAACGACACCTCGGCAGGGTGAGACATTAAGGGAGGAGCGATATGAAGCGGAGCTGGGTGGATGAGTGTTTGCGGCAGAGGCAGAGGTGGGCTCTGAAATATGGAAGGAGGAATCTGAGGCATGGTGAACTGAGCAGAGAGGATGTCAGACATGGTGTGTGCCGCAAAGAGCTCTGCCGACTGCCCTGGTTGCGGCAGAAGATGCTGGTAGGGAAAGATAGAAACCTGTGGGGACATGAACTGCTTCTCATGCAGCGTCAGCTGTGGTATGGGATGATGGAACACTTGCAGAGCTTCTGTGTAGGGCTGGGTGTAGGCTGGCTGGGGGCTGTCTTTTGGCTGGCTCTTTTCACTTGGGTAGGAACCTTGAGAGGGTAAAGGGGATGAAGATGGTGGCTGATGGGGCAAACTTGTTGAAGGAGATTTACTTGAAGAAGGAATTGGATCTTCTGCCTCTGGCCGGCCTGTTGGGCCAGAGTCTGGCTCATGCTCTGGGTGTCTAGTGAGGGATGCTTGCCTAACTAGAAAGCATTTCCTTCTCTCCTGTGGAGCCGAGGAGGCCGAGGGACCAGGGGTTGAGGCAGGAGTGGATGACAAGCTCCCGTAGTCAAATGATTTACTGCGGGTCTCTGACATCTGGGAAGGATGGGACACGTTTGGTGTCTGCTCAGAAGCGGATCTCCGCATTTCCCTGGAATGATGATGGTGACTTGGTACCATCAACATGTGTGAGCCAATGCCAGAGGGCTTTGGGTGGGATTCAGGGGGCTGGCTGGTCGACTCTGACTTGCCGTGATCGTCACGATCAAATGACATGGAGTGGCTGGAGCCGTGGGATATGCTGCTTTCCTGACTTGGACTTCGAGTGAGAGAGACTGATTCAAAACTGGACTCTCCGGAGGACTGAGCCATTTCTGCCAGCCGCAGCCTCTTCTTTTTTGGTGGGAGTTTCTCTGCGGGGAGCTGAGAGAGGGTCTGGCTCCTCTGTGGCCACTGAAATTCCTCTGTTTTCTCTGGCTCTTTCGGAGGAGGCTCTGGCTCTGTTTCTGGTCTGTCAGGCTCTTCTGTGACCAGAATCTCTGGGACCTGGATGTTGGGCTGGCGTACCAGCTTGGGCTGCAGGGAGTGAGGCGGTCGACTGTGTTGGGGTGTTGGTTGAGATGAGTACTGTGACAAGGGTTTGTCTTCTCCTTCCAAGCCACTTGCCTGCTCGATAGAGTCTGACTTCTCAAAGGAGCTCGTATGCTGGATGACGGAGATCTCCTTTGAGGTTGTTCTTCTCTCTGTGCCCTCTGCACTCAAAGGCGGTTTGGTATTCCTGGAATGAAAGCTGGCACTGGCATCAGAAGGTGCGGATTTACCCGGATCTGCTGGTGACTTAATGGACTCACGGGTTAGGTTTAAAGCGACATCAGACGATGCTGGGTTTGCAAACTGAGTCCCTGGCCCAGTACTGGAGGAGGGAGTCTCAGACAACTCAAAAGCTGGAGGTTCTTCATCATCACCAAGACTCTTCTCCTTTCGTCTTTTCCGGAGCGGTGTGAGCTCCAAGCTGCTCCCTAACTTGTAATGCATCACCTGGGGCCACGTGTCAGGATCCGCAACACTTTTCTCAGTCTCTGAAGAGGTATGGGAAGTGGAAGAACGAGGCTTGGAGACCTGCAGTTCTGAGCAGTAGTATTTCTTATGGGCTTCGTAATTGTCCCTTTTCTTATACCGAGCGCCACATACATTACATTCGTACATGAACCCTTTAACTTTGGGGCCCTTGCGTGACTTTTTGGTAAGATCGCTTTCCTTGGTTTCAGGCTCCTCGGGAGGTTTGGAAACAGTTTCTTTGTTCGCAGAGCTAACCTCCTCTGAGACATATTCTACTCCCAAAGGTAGCTCAATAGCTGGTTGTCGTTTTAGCATTCGAGGATGGGAGGAAAATGCTTGGCTGCGGCTTAAGACTTCAGGCTCCATGATGTGATCATCGAATGAATAGCTACCTCTAAAGGTGTGTGGGGAGCTCATAGTGCATGCAGAAGAAGGCATTGAGTGGCTTCTTAGGAGAGGCACTGTCTCTGTGGCACTGTGGGATTGCTGAAGTGACAACAATGATTGTTCGGGCTTAATTTTTTCACCATGGGACGTCAACACTTTCGATGCATCCAACTGGCTACTGGAACCAGACTTGATATCGAACTGAAACGGTTCCCTATATACACCAGACTTTGGAGATTCAATGCTGCTACGTCTAGATAAAGAGCTTCTTCTAGGCTTAACGCTATCTATTTCACTGGTATCTACAACAGCTTCATTAATTGTAATTAGCTTAGTGATGTGTTCAATAACCTGTGTTCTAGGCACAGACAACGGTACCATGCTAGGTTTCTCTTCGGTAGACAGGTGCGGAAACCCCTGGGTTGTGTTTGCAGCTAACGCTGAAGTCCTTTGACCAATTCTACCACATTTCCCAAAAATAATTTCTGCATAAGATTTGGCGTTGGTGTTTGGTGGGCTGATCTGCTGCTCGGCGCTTTCTGACCGCGAGAAGTAGCCTGACTCAGTGCTCCCTTTGCTCCCAGGGCTCAGGAAAGCTTGTTCATCTATGACCTTCTTCCGTTCGCTTAAGCGGAGTGCAAGCTTCTGCTTTATAGTGTGGGTATCTTCAGATTTATGGCTCAGAGTGTGGTCTGACGATGGCTCCGCAAACTGGCTGCTGTCCTCGAGAGACTGAGACATACTGGAATGAGACAATGAACACCGGTCGTGGCTGGAGCCTTGGCTCCCTCCACTCATCAAGCTACTGGACAAGAGGGTGTGCTTCTGCCTGGGTGAGAGCTCTACCGAATGGCCTGACATCGCACCCGTTTCCTCCTCCGAATCTGTGCTTTCTCCCTCTGTTGGCTCCTCAAAGTCCTCCCCACCGATCCTTTCCATTTCCAAGCTCGATGGATACATCTCCGCTCCGATCCCTGCGGCCAGCCCAGCTTTTATTCGATGAGCATGAGACTTCCTATGTTTATACAAATTGCTCTTAGTCTTAAAAGAAAAGCCACATGGAATGCAAGGGTATGGCCTCTCACCCGTGTGTGACCTGATATGCTTTTGGAGCACACTTGGCTTTGCACAAGGCCTGCTGCAGTACTGGCAAATGTACTTGCCTGGCTTCTGAGGTTTCTTTTCCTTCTTGTGCACTTCCTCAGCTTGTTTTAAGGAAACCTGCGAAGGGCGAGGGATATAGACCTTTTGAACAGACGGCATGTCCTCTCCAGGAATGATCGGTGAATGGGAAGGTAAGAGCTGGCTGTGGTGAGAGTGAAGGCCGGGTGATGAAAAGGAGCCCGAGGGACCTGGTCTTACTGGATCAACTAGCTGCCATGTGGGACCTTCGAGGACATGCTCTGGTTTCCCAGGAGACATAAATGCTGGTGACAGTGCCTGCTGCTGAAGCTGCGAAACGTGGGGAGGATGTTCAAAAGAGGAAGGCTTAGGTTGCTTCTGATGTCCAGTCTTCTCCTGAGACTCCTCTCTCGGAATCGGCAAAGAACCAGAAAAGTGCTGCTGCGATATGATATCTCGGAGAGGGGTTCCTTGCGAAGAAGCGGAGCTGCCTTGGTACGTAGCTGCGGATGAAATACTGGCTTGGAAAGCCTCTCCTTTGGGAAGCCTCTTTCTTGGACTTTCCTCAGCCTTTTTTGTGCTCTTCTGGCTTTGTTCAGGATCCATGACCTTAAAAGGGTCTTTGAATGCTATTTCGGGAAGGTTTTGGCAGGCTTCATTTACGAATAATAAAGGTCTCTTCTGTAGATTCCCTGCTTTGCCTGCATTTGCTATGAAGCCGGAGCCGCCAGGAGATGGTTGTTGATTTAAGATTTTACTAAAGTGTCACTAGTTGCTATTTGATTCAAAAAAAAAAAAAAAAAAAACAAAAAACGTTTCAAGGTCAATAAAGTTCACATTGGTAACACATGACAAACTACTTCAAAGAGAGAAAACTTTCCAAAACCTTTAGTCCAAATATTTTCCTTGTGAACTTGGTTAAGGCTTTAAACCTTGCCATTTTATTTCAGTTGACAGTGGCAAGCCTTCAAAGTCAAGATGCAACCCACAATGTGTCTCTTGTTTGTTATGCAAACCTTTGAAAACTTGAGACTTTCGTGCTCATCTCATAACGATCTCTCTTTCCTGTGCAAGGAAAATAACACTGAACGGTGTGTGTGTCCCTGTGTCTTCCTTCTGTTCCACTTCGGAGTTCAAAAGCCTTGGAAAAGCATTTCCCACATTTCTGTAATTACATCCAAGAGAAAACAAACAGGAAAAAATTACTTCAGCATTTGTATTTAAGTAATTAAAAGCTGCTACTTTTATAAAGGATAACAGTAAACAGTTTGCACAAAGGAAAGTTGGAATAACTGCTTGAATGTGTAATGAGATGTTACTTTTAATGGCAATATAAACAGAAATCATAGAATTGCTCGGTGGGAAAAGCCCTTTGAGATCATCGAGTCCAACTGTTCCTGTCCACTGCTAAACCCAATCCCTGAGTACCTTCTCTGCCTGTGTTTTAAATCCCTCCAGGGCTGAGGACGTCACCATCTCCCTGGGCAGCCTCTGCCAGGGCCTGAGAACCCTTTCAGTGAAGATTTTTTTCCTAATATCCAGTTTGAACCTGCCCTGGAGTAGCTTGAGGCCATTCCCTCTTGTCCTATTCCCTGTCATTTGGGAGAAGAGACCAACACCTACCTCGCTACAACCTCCTTTCAGGGAGCTGTAGGCAGTGATGAGTTCTCCCCTCAGCTTCCTTTTCTCCAGGTTAAACAGCCTCAGGTCCTTCAGCCACTTCTCCACTTCTGTTCCCCTTCTCTGGACGCACTCCAGCCCTTCCATGTCTTTCCTGGGGTGAGGGGCCCAAAACTGAATCCAAGATCTGAGGTGTGGCCTCACCAGTGCAGAGTACAGAGGCAGAATTGCCTTCCTGCTCCTGCTGACCACCTCACGGCTGATCCAAGCCAAGATGCCATTGGCCTTCTTGGCCACCTGGGACACCTCCAGCTCATGCTCAGTCGCTGTCAACCAACATTCCCAGGTCCTTCTCCTCTAGGCAGCTTTCCAGCCGTCCTTCCCCAAGCCTGGAGCTGCTCAGGGTTGTTGTGCAAGAAGTGCAGGACTCAACACTTGGCCTGGTTGAACCTCACCACACTGGTCTCAGCCCATGGATCCAGTCTGTCTGTAGAGCCTTCCTGCCCTCAAGCAGACCGACCCTTCCACCCAGCTTAGTGTCTAAGTACTAAGTCAAACCTCACAGACTCAGTTTAACGGACACATAACCCACCTCTGGAGCAGCAACCAGGGACTAACTGGAAACACAGGCAGGTGTGAAAGATGTGCTAACACGGTTTCAAACTCAAATCCCTTCTAATCTTCTGCAAACCTTTATGGGTTTACAATTTTTATAATTATATTTCCCTTTCAGGCAGACTACGCAGCAAAGCTGATAAACACAAAGCACTGCCGAACGCCGCACATCCAGCCACTGACAAATAAAAAGCAAATCTTTCCTGCATAAAATCTGCTCCGAAACTGGCAATAATCTCCAGTGTTATTCACAACAATAGCAGGTAAGGAGGAAGCACATGCACTCTTTGACTGAGATGTTGCCTCTTTAATTTCCTGCCTTTCGCTACCAAACAATGGTGAGAATCCAACTCCTCCAGCACATATTTCATACAGGCTGTCGAAATTGCCTGTCTAGAAAGGGGAACCCTTCTTACAATGGATTTCGATGGGAGACTCTGTTAAACCTACTGCCCCTGTCAGCAAATACAGCTGTTAATGAGACTCTCGGGGAGGAAATACTCTGATTCCACTGAAATAAGACAGCAGCACCAAGAGATGGAATAGAAAATGGGTGAGATACTCCTAAGGAATAGAAGGATGGTGATTTTAAGTGAAGCAAATTGATATGTGTAATCTACAATGAGAAAAGGAACATCTTCCTTCGTTACAAAGCTATTATCTGCCTCAGGGTGCAGTGCCTTGCCGTGACAGAATTGCAGTGGTTTAATTACATGAAATTGCTTAAAGCCCTGCTGCTTTGAACATCGAATCACAGAATGGTTTGGTTTTGAAGGGACCTTCAAGGCCATCCAGTCCCACCCCTGCCACGGGCAGGGACACCTACCACAGGATCAGGGGCTCAAAGCCCCATCCGACCTGCCCTTGAACCCCTCCAGGGATGGGGCAGCCACCCCTGCTCTGGGCAACCTGGGCCAGGGCCTCCCCAGCCTCATTGTGAAGAATTTCTTCCTAATATCTCATCTATATCTCCCCACTTCCAATTAAAAGTAATTCCCTCTCATCTCATCGTTAAAGGTCCTTGTAATAAGCCTCTCCCCAGCTTTACTGGAACCCTTGTCAGTACTAGAAGCTGCTCTAAATTCTCCCTGGAACCTTCTCTTCTCCAGGCTGAACAACCCCAACTCTCTCAGCCTGTCCTTGTAGCAGACGTGTTCCAGCCTTCTGATCACACAGGTGGGGTTGAAGTGTAAACCCAGCAAAATAAGGACATACAGGGTACTGGGATTTCAGTTGTCTAACAGCCTGACTTCATCTGAGGAGCAACAGTGCCAGTAGCAGAGGGTGAAGTCCTCCATGGATTACCCACTCCTTATTCATTTCTACAGCCCCACAGATGTTCCACCCTCAGTGAGAAATGAGGGACTTGGAATGTAGGGTAACTCAGTGTAATTTAGCAGAGTCTGAAGTTACAGTGACACCCCGGGATACCCAACGGAACAACCAGGCTTTACAAAAGTGGTTAAAAACTACCTGCTCTTTGGATAGGATTGATTTCACCCAACCTCAGACGGTCAGAAGTCAGGGTTCACGTCCTTAGACACATCTCCCCGCACTAGCACAGAGAGGCAGGTGCCCAGAGCAGCAAGGTCTCAGTTCATTGAGACTGACTGCCCTGTAGCATCATTTCTTCTTGGCTGAATTAGTGGCTTGCTTGGCCAGCTGTGACACCCACATCTTAGATAAATGTATAGAAAAACTCTCCTATCATTAAACTGCACCTCCCTTTGCCCCATATATAGGTTTTGTTCCCCTTCAGCACGAGCTTTGCAATCTTACCAGGCCTGCAGAGAACCTGCATTTGCTTTGACTTGCTAAGAGAGGTGCCTCATATTTATGGGCTCATTGCTAAGAGCATTAATTAATTACATTTTGAACCCTCTCCTTAGAGAGGTTCCTCGATGCTGACTAAACACTGACCGTGGTGCCAGCAGTGTGCCCAGGTGGCCAAGAAGGCCAATGGCATCCTGGCTTGTATCAGAAATGGTGTGACCAGCAGGGCCAGGGAGGTGATTCTCTCTCTGGATTCAGCACTGGTGAGGCCGCTCCTTGAATATTGTGTCCAGTTCTGGGCCCCTCAGCACAAGAAGGATGTTGAGACTCTGGAGCAAGTCCAGAGAAGAGCGACGAGGCTGGTGAAGGGGCTGGAGAACAGACCCTATGAGGAGCGGCTGAAAGAGCTGGGGTTGTTTAGCCTGGAGAAGAGGAGGCTGAGAGGAGACCTCATTACTCTCTACAACTACCTGAAAGGTGGTTGTGGAGAGGAGGGAGCTGGCCTCTTCTGCCAAGTGACAGGGGACAGGACAAGAAGGAATGGTCTTAAGCTCCGCCAGGGGAGATTTAGGCTGGAGATTAGGAGGAGGTTTTTCACACAGAGGGTCATTGGGCATTGGAACAGGCTGCCCAGGGAGGTGGTTGATTCACCTTCCCTGGAGGTGTTTAAGGCAGGGGTGGATGAGGTATTGAGGGACTTGGTTTAGTGTTTGATAGGAATGGTTGGACTAGAAGATCCGATGGGTCCCTTCCAACCTGGTTGTTCTGTGATTCTGTGATTCTGTGGTCTGGGCTAGACTTAAGAGCACGGTACTTACAGTGCAGGACTCACTCCAGATCAAAGACAGTGGTGGAGCCAATTTATTGTGTTGATTTTTGCCCAAGACACTGTTCTTGTGCCCCATTCATGACACACAGAGCACTTTAGCTCAGTGAAAATGGATTTAAACAGCTATTTTTTCCAGCAAGCGCAAAGTGAACGCTTCCTCCCACAAGCTCAAGCACTTGCATTTAAGAACTGCCAACTCAATGATGCCTGAAAAACATTTTAATACTGTTTCCTCCTATAGCCTCCATATCCACTCCTAAGTGTTTAATAATTAGAGGGGTGAGGAAGCTTCCTGAGATGATTCAATATCATCCCAAATGTTCAGACTATCCTCAGCTTTCTCCGATGAACACATGGGCTCCAGCTGATTTTGCCTGGAACCCGACACAAAAGTTAACATTTAAAGAATCGATCAACAAACAATCCCACCTGCTGCCTACAGCAGCGAGCGTGGCCACTCTAGGGCAATTCAGGCTACTTTCTACATCTTTTTCCCATTACTGGCAATGGCCCCTGGAACGGTGATGGCAAAAGTCAATTCTCCTGGAAGCTGTCACTCCAGGTGCTTCTGAGAGGAAAATTCAACAGTGGGAAACAAAATGGCAGAAAAACTGAAGTCCACCCAGCTAAAAATTCTAGGGGGGCTTCTCTGCTATAAACTGAGATCTTGGGAATCTGTTTATTCCTCATTGATAACTTTCAAGCCATTTGGCCCATTTTAACCAAATTTAACCAAAGACCAAGAGATCTTACACATTCAATTTGTGTTTAACTATTACAGGTTTTGTGAAAGTGAGTGAATCAGGCAAAGCACAAGTAACTATTTCTGCTCTGCTGAGGGACAAGTACAGCCCCCTCTTACTGGTAGCCACTTGAAGGTCCTACATAGAGAGAAGACACATTCAGTATTTACCCCCTTTTAATCTACAGGTGAAGCAGTCTGGAAAGACACATCCATGGGAAACCAGATCGCTTTTTCTGGACCATCCCAGTTCTAACCAAAAACCCTGCAAGTCCACGCTTCTTAGAAGCAGATGAGGTGATAGGCAAAGCACAGGGTGGTATGGCATTCTGCTGTCTGGAGATCATGGCCTTTCACAGAATCATTTAGTCATTAAGGGTGGAGAAGACCTCTAAGCAAATCCAGTCCAACCCTCAGCATAGACGCACCGTGCCTGCTAAGTCACGTCCCAAAGTGCTACATCTACATGATTTCTGAACATCTCCAGGGACAGAGACTCCATCACTGCCCCGGGCATTCTCTGCCAGTGCTTCACCACTCTGTCAGCAAAGGAATATTTCCTAATATCCAATCTAACCTTCCCTTAGTGCAACCTGAGGTCATTTCCTCTCATTCTATTGCTTGTTGCTTGGAAGAAGAGCCCAGCACCCACCTCACCACAACATCCTTTCCAGGAGCTGCAGAGAGTGACAAGGTCTCCCCTCAGCCTCCTCTTCTCCAGAACAAACAACCTCAGGTCCCTCAGCCTCTCTCATAACCCCTGGGCTCCAGACCCTTCCCCAACTCCGTTCCCTTCTCAAGACACACTCCAGCCCCTCAAGATCTTTCTTGTAGTGAAGGGCCCAAAACTGCACCCAGGGTTTGAGGTGTGGCCTCACCAGCACTGAGTCCAGGGGGATGATCCCTGCTCCTGCTGGCCACCCCAAGGGTGATTCAAGCAACCAGGTCCCAACTTAGCTTTGAGCAAAAGGGCAGATGCCACCTCAGACATTCAAAGTGACTTAGTGGGATTTACGATGCAAACAGTGAGCAGCAATAGTAGATCTCCTGTCATTACCTCTTGTAACCGGATTTAGGAATATAAAATATTCCCGCAGCACTGGGAGGATTCGCCAGGCAAAAGATTCTCAAATATACTGAAGAAAAAGCCAAGTACCCCAGACAAACAGAAAAAACAATCGTGTTCCCAGGTTGACTCTGTTGCAAAGGGCACTGCACGCATCCAGGCTAAGTCACTAGGGAAAACACAGAGATTACTTACAGTGGACTTGGTAGGCTGTAATTTTGACGGTGTCTCTCTTTTGTTTGCCCACGGTTTAACTCAGTCTGTAAAAGAAACAGCACATTGGAATCGTAATGCGCCTCTCTTAAGATGCCACCTCAGCAGTGAGCACACAGGACTTACATCAGGTGCCCTGATGGAGAGGATTGCTTGGTAACCAAAACAGTACACAAACTCAGTCCCAACAGCTGGAGAAGCCCTTGGTGACTGCCTTCACCTCCTTCAGCGTGTTTACTCTGATGGCAACTTGCACGCTCACAGCAAAAACATCACCACAGGATAGTCCTTCTCCTGGATAAGGCTACAAGGGAAACCACAGCCTGGCTGGCATCAGACATGGGCAGATGCACTGCAGACAAGACAGAAGCTCCACACCCTGGTGTAGGTTTCAACTCTGGTATTTAGATCAGCACACAGGGGCTGCAGACCTTCCTCCTAAGCTCGTATTTAGTCCTGAGTTTTGCATTTAGACTGCCTTTAGTTTTAAGTAAATCACTCCGTTCCTTCATACTCAGCCTTCCATAAAGCTCCTAACACGGATGCACTGATGTGCGTATGGGTCAGACACAGAAAAACAACATTCCAAATGACACTCTGCTTTGAAAAAGGATCCTGAGTGTGGACCATGCTCTGAGCGAACCGCATAAGAGAAAAAAAAAGACACTTCCTTCACAACCAGAAGCATTACAACATATGGGAGAACATATGGTTTCTACAAGTTGACGTCCCCATCATCAGATCCTGCGTCCAGTGGAGCTTGTGCAGCGTGGTCTGCAGTGGAGGGGTTTGAGAGGCATCTGAGATCAGCACACAGGAACGCCCTTGGGACATAACACCCCTCTCTTCCTTTCCTGCATGGTCACAGTGCTTCTGAGCCACCTAAGGAACAAAGGATGGCAGCACAAATTGCTGACTAACGCACCTCCAAAGCACAATTCTGACTGCTCAGAACGCCTCGTTTTCATAAGCAGTTCAAGGTCTCTCAGGTTAAGTGGCAAATTTATGAAAGCTCTGAGGGGGTTCATGACCAGAAACTCCTTCCACAACCGTGTGCTGTGGGGTAATCTACCTTCATGGCTCACAAGCGTCTCTTCTGTCAGCTTCTTCAATCCCAGCTTGATGCCACCTTGCATTTCTATCATATGGTGTCCTATTCTGGACTGCACTTCCTCATCGCTCAAACTCTCTGCTGCCAAAGATCTGATCATCCTATTCAGGTCTCCAACTCCCCATCCCTTTCTTCCCCCTGCAGGAAAACCTCGCAGCACTGTGAGCCTCAGTGCCTCCTCCTTGTGCCAATATGAGCTGTGCAAAGACAGGGTTGCAGCAAGAAGCAACCTCCCTGGTGAAGCCCTCACCTGGTAAAGGGGCTGGAGAACAGGCCCTATGAGGAGCAGCTGAGAGACCTGGGGTTGTTTAACCTGGAGAAGAGGAGACTGAGAGGAGACAAGAGGTCTTTGGCAAGAGGTGAACCCAACCACAGCCTTGAGGAAAAGGCATTTCTCCACCACTTGGGTTTTGACTCCAGTTTTGCTACAGACAATCCCAGAAGCTGTAAGTTCAGGAAGAACAAAGCAGTGGGTGGATGGCACCACAGTGCCTGAACACAGCCCTGTCTCCTCTCACATCCCAAGCTCAAAGAGGAAACAAGTTTGGTGAAGTGGCATAAACTCCATTTGAACCTCACAGCCACCACACACCCTGGCAGAAGGAACATTCTTTTGACTGGAAAGAGAGTCGAAATTCCACCTCACTTGGGGCCATGCATCTCAAAATCCAGTCAAATCTCAGACAACAACTCAAACCACATAAATGTTGTTGGTATCTGAAATCAGCTCGTGTCTCCATGCTGTGGTATAAACACAGCATCCATAAAAGCGGTGTCCCCTGCCCTGCCATGAAGCACATGGTGACGAAATGCAAGATGTGATTCTCCTGCCCCTTTGGAAGCTGGATCCAACATCCCATGTCCCAGATATCTCCCAGCCCCATCACCCACAGGGTGTGTTTTGTCTTTCCAGATAGGGCTGCTCCAGTCTGCTGCCAAGAGCACAACAGTCACGAGTCAAAGAGAGGAGAAACAAATTGGATCTTCCTGCTGCAGCTCAGGGTCCTGCTCCCTGCTTCAGCCCTGTGCTTGGGGCAATGCAGGGGAAGAGCCACGAGTTGCACAGACTCATGGCTGAACTTTGTGCACCAAGAGACCATGGGGTCACACATATATTTCTTGCTTCTACTCAGGGTCAGTGGAGAGTTTGGCCCCAGCAATCAGCCACACTCTGCCCATCTGCAACATCTCCGTGATGTGCTCAGTGCCACATATCATGGCAAACAAATGCTGCCATGAGCACCCTATACACCAGGAGAGAAAAGAGGGGACGCGCTTACAGATAGAGGTGAGATCATAGAATCATAGAACAACCAGGTTGGAAGAGACCCACCAGATCATTGAGTCCAACCATTTCTATCAAACACTAAACCACGACCCTCAGCACCTCGTCCACCCGTTCCTTAAACACCTCCAGGTAAGGGGACTCAACCACCTCCCTGGGCAGCCTATTCCAGTGCTCAATGACCCTTTCCATGAAATTTTTTTTTCTTAATGTCCAGCCTAAATCTTCCCTGGTGGAGCTTGAAGCCATTCCCTCTCGTCCTGTCCCCTATCACTGGGGAGAAGAGCCCAACTCCCTCCTCTCCACAACCTCCTTTCAGGTAGTTGTAGAGAGCAATGAGGTCTCCCCTCAGCCTCCTCTTCTCCAGGTTAAACCCCCCCAGCTCTCTCAGCCGTTCCTCATAAGGCCTGTTCTCCAGCCCTTTCACCAGCTTCGTTTGTTGCTCTTCTCTGGACTCGCTCCAGAGATGGATGTGAGCAGAGCAGGGTGCATACACAGCGTCGCTGCAGGAAGTGACATTCAGCAGCAGTTAATGCTCTGCCATATCCCTTCCCACCTCCAGGCCACACAGCATCATTGTGTCCATGGTGCTTGTCCTGGGCAACTGATCCTCAGCTCACCCCTCGAGTCAGCAATTCCCCTGACTGTTGCCAGTCCTGGCCTTGAGCCAGCTGGGAGAGCAGTTACTAGACTGAAGGCAGTAAGAAGCTGTGGAGCTCTTTAATCCTCTTCTCCTCTTCCCTAAAGGGCCACGAACAAGCAGTGCTCCTCCACCCTCCCCAACATCAGCCTTTGCTGGAGAAAGGAGGGCCCTGCTCTAACAGGAGCTGAAGTTCTGAGTGGACATCAACGTGGGGCAAGCCCAGTGGAACCTCCATGCCAACCTCCAGCTCGCTCACCCCCTTGCTCTAGGGCAAACACTGCTTCCCAAAGTGGACACAGATGATCAGAAACATAGTGATAAAAAGAAAAAGTGTGTCTTCCACTGCTCAGTACTGTACTCAGCACTGGTGAGACTGCTCCTCGAATCCTGTGTCCAGTTGTGGGCCCCTCAGCACAAGAAGGATGCTGAGGCTCTGGAGCGAGTCCAGAGAAGAGCAACGAAGCTGGCGAAGGGGCTGGAGAACAGGCCTTATGAGGAACGTCTGAGAGAGCTGGGGGTGTTTATCCTGGAGAAGAGGAGGCTGATGGGAGACCTCATTGCTCCGGCCTGCCCCGGTCCAAGGGCAGCACAGGGAGGGGAGGCAAGCGGGGAGGCAAAGCAGGGAGGGGAAGGACAAGGGCTGCAGGGGGAAAGGCTGCAGGCACATACAGGCTGTCTGGTGCTGTCGGTGAGGATGGAAGGTGCAACTGCAAAGGTTTGGCAACGACTGCCTGGGGAAGCCCCCACCAGCACAGGTGAGCAGGAGGGGCAGGGAGGCGGGAGGCTGGATGTGCTCCCAGGGGAAGATGCTTGCTCGATGCTGCTGAACTCACATCTGCCAGATCTGTGAAGCACATTCAAACCCTGCCTGGCTGAACCACGCTGCCCAAACCTCCCTTTGACCCAGGGGTAGCCACAGAGAGCAAGTTTTGTTCTTTCTCAGTGGCAGCTGATTGTTAGAAAAAGAATTACTTCAAAAGAGGTTATTTTTTCTTTTTTTTTCTTACAAACTCATGCGCCTTCCAACATGATTCATGCACTCAGTCCCTAAACCAATTCCACACGTGCAACATCTGCCGGGTGGCTGTGGACCTGCCGAGGGGAAAAGGCAACCCTGTGCTAAACCCGAGTGACCTGGGCTCCGTTCCCACTTTGGTTACACATTTCCTGTGTGAAACCAGGCGAGTCATATCAGCTACGATCCGTGTTAGTCCCCGTTTCTAAAACGGGGATACTTCCTTATTCCACAGATGTGTTGTGAGTCACCGTTCATGTCTGCGAGCCCCTCGGATACTACGGGAAGGGAGACACCCACAGAGATAAACAGGGATCCATGTAACTACAAACAGATGGGAAGGCATCCAGGAGACTTTCTTTACTTATTAAAAAAAAAAGTCTAGGACTGAACGCTGTGCTTAATAACTTGTACTTACACCCTACGTGGTTTCAGCAACTTCCCTTCTCATCTTTCCAGGCAGCAAAGGGCATTGGTACCTGCACCACCAGGACCGCAGACAAACAAAAGCAGTTCTGCATTTTGCCAGGAAGGCATGTGCTAAGGGTTAACCTATTTTCATAACTTAAAGCAGTTCTTCCAGAAAAGCATTTGAGTCAGAACAGAGTAATTATTGCAAAATCTGCATGTTTTAGCGATAAATATTCCCAGAAATATCACCATTGAAAAGAAAAGCAACAAGCTCTGTGCTGCCTGGTGAGCATCAGAGATCACAGAATCACAACATGAGTTGGGCTGGAAGGGACCCTAAAGCCCATCCAGTCTCACCCCTGCCCTGGGCAGGGACACCTCCCACTGGATCAGGGGCTCCAAGCCCCATCCAACCTGCCCTTGAACCCCTCCAGGGATGGGGCAGCCACCACTGCTCTGGGCAACCTGGGCCAGGGCCTCCCCACCCTCACAGCAAAACATTTCTCCCTAAGATCTCCTCTCAATCTCCCTTCTTGCAGCTGAAAACCATTCCCCCTCATCCTCTCCTTGCCCTTCCTGATTAAGAGCTCCTCCTCAGTTTTTCTGGAGCCCCTTTCAGTACGGGAAGCTCCTCAAAAGTCTCCCCAGAACCCAGAGAAGGCAAACAGCAATAAAGAGTTCCCTTCCTCCTGCTCACACTCACACAGCGCAGAAGACATGGTGGTTCCTTCCTACTTCAGCTACCAACACTCTGCTGTGCCCCATTCAATGCAAAAAATGGTTCAGTTTTAAGGCAGAGTCAGCTCTTGCCTGCAGATTCACACGTGCTGCCTGGACCAGGTCACAGCTGCTCCTTTTCACCGTAGACCAACTCATGCTTGGGAGTAGGACAATTCAGTAATACCATTTCCAACATGAAGAAAACCAGGATTTGAAGCCAGGCTCCTGCAGACAGGCAGGGCACACCAATGTATCATTCTTATTTTCCAGAGAGTTTAGGGTCTTTTTTACATTTGTAATGAACCTAATCCTGTCTTAGAACAACCAACCAGGTTGGAAGAGACCCACCGGATCATCGAGTCCAACCATTCCCATCAAACACTAACCCATGTCTCTCAGCACCTCGTCCACCGTGACTTAAACCCCTCCAGGGAAGGTGAATCAAGCCCCTCCCTGGGCAGCCTCTGACAGTGACCAATCACCCTTTCTGTGAAATTTTTTTTCCTAATGTCCAGCCTAAATCTCCCCTGGTGGAGCTTGAGGCCATTCCCTCTTGTCCTGTCCCCTGTCCCTTGGGAGAAGAGCCCAGCTCCCTCCTCTCCACAACCTCCTTTCAGGTAGTTGTAGAGAGCAATGAGGTCTCCCCTCAGCCTCCTCTTCTCCAGGATAAACACCCCCAGCTCTCTCAGCCGTTCCTCATAAGGCCTGTTCTCCAGCCCCTTCACCAGCTTCGTTGCTCAAAACTTCTTGCAAGCAAAACTGAAAAAAATGAAATTCTCTCACCATGTCTTAGACAACCCTTAAGAACCATTCAATGCTTGTGACTGTGAAGAGGGATTATGAGCATCACCACTGCATCTGCTCCAGAGGATTGTAAAAATCTCTGCTGCTTTCACTTCTCACACGCTCACTGGTGCAAGAAAGTCATTAGCAAACTAATATTTTGAAACTACTGCTGCGTAATGATTCTTTCAAAATGCATCTGAATTGAGAACTCCAGGCCTGCCAAACCAAGAGTGGGAAGCCGGCTCTTGGCGAGATGGTGGTTCTTTCCAAACTAATGTGTCTTGCACACAGCTAAAGCAGTAATTGCCTTTCCCTGATAATATGTTCCCCCTGCTGAGACTTATGGTTAAACTCATGCATTGAGAAACCTTCCAAAACGTTTCTACATAGTTTCAAACCACAGGAGTGGGGGGAAAAAAAAAGATAGGGAAAACTACAGTTCAGATGGAGTTTATGATTTCTGCTCCATCTCATAATTGCAGGGTGAATCAGTGGGGGGTGAGGTTTCAGTCAATACCACATCCCCTGCTCTCGTGGGCAGTAAGATTCGTAGAGATCAGCTGAAAATGGTTTTCCTTGAGCCTCCTCTGGCTTGTTGACGAACCTCAGCTCACAGACTGCCTTGCCCTCCTCCCATGGGTGCACAAACCCATGTCTTGCTGAGCACAGGAGTCATTGCACACTGGCTGCTCACTTCTCCATTTGCTTTGTGCAAAAGTCAACCAGGCAGCAGACAGGGGAGGCATCATGCAAACCCAAGGCAGATACTAGTGTCCCAGATTATTTTTCAGTGTGAGAAGCAGGATCTGGCTTCAAGATGAAGCACATCCTTCTGTAAAGAGCACACAGAAAGCCCAGACACTGACATGAGCGAGGTCCTTCCATGTTACTGTTCCTCAGGGTTGAACAATTTATCCTGGCTCCTTTTATTTCATACACTCGCTGAATCACTGACTGGTTCAGGCTGGAAGAGACCTCAAAGCCCATGCAGTTCCACCTCCTGCTATGGGCAGGGACACCTCCCACTGCATCAGGGGCTCCAAGCCCCATCCAACCTGGCCTTGAACCCCTCTAGGGATGGAGCAGTCACCACTGCTCTGGGCAACCTGGGCCAGGGCCTCCCTACCCTCACAGCAAAACATTTCTTCCCAAGATCTCTTCTCAGTCTCCCCTCTTGCAGCTGAAAACTATTTCCTCTTGTCCTATCCCCATACTCTCTGATCAAAGGTCCCTCCACATCTTTCCTGGAGCCCCTTTCAGTACTGGAAGCTTCCCTAAGGTCTCCGCACAGCCTTCTCTTCTCCAGGCTGAACAACCTCAACTCTCTCAGTGAGTTGTCATATGGGAGCTGTCCTAGCCCTCAGATCACCTTTGTGGTCCTCACTTTACTGATATAAGAGTATCCTCAGTTGCTCCAGAGTTGGAGGGTGGATGTTTGGATCCCCAGCTAGTCACTCCTCTGCTTCTCCTGCCCTGGGGAACGAACTCTTCTTGCTGTCTGGTGAACTCAAAGGCTGGGAGAGAGCAGAAGGAAGCGCAGTACAGGAAGTTAAACAAAGACATGAACCTCAGTGGAGGTCAGGACACCAAAATGTTAAGAAACAGGTAACAGGCCAACTTTCAGACATGACACGCAATGCTGTCTCACAGTAGTCAGAAAAGATTGGTAAGCAGCATTCAGGACAAGGAGGGCTCCAAGCTATAGTCCTTGCACCCTTGCAGGTTGGTTGGTCTGCAGACCTGCAGCAGGTCAGATGGAGCACAGGGCATGAAGTTGCTGCTTTGCATGCGCAGGAGTCTGGGCTCACTGCACACATCATGACAAGCCCTATGCAAATACCTACCAGCCCCAGAACGTGGCCACGTTGCAGGCAGAGAGCATCAACTGCATTTACGAACCTAAATTAATATAGTGGTAATGCAGCAGTGATTTTAGCAGTCAATGAAAAAAAAAAATATGGCCCCCAATCAAAATGGAAACAATTTCATCCCAGCACTTTCCATATTTCATTTTCTCCTGCACCGATACAGAGCAATTCCTAGGTGCTGGCTCCTGCTCAAGCATCTGGACCGCACTGTCCATATGGAGCAGATTTGGAACCTCTTCTCTCATTGACTTCAGGAGACCAATTAACCGAGCAAGGGGCTGCTCAGCTGGAAAGCCTGAAGCTACAGAAATTAGGTGGTCACTTAATTGCTGTGTAACCCAGAGCAGTATGATACTGAATGAAAGAAATGAGACAGCAGCAAGGAAGTCAAGGCCATGCAGAACACTGAGATTAATTCTTCTTCCTTGCAGAGTATTCTCCAAGGTTTCATACACACAGATTTTACCACCTGTGATTTAGACCCCACGCCAGGCTACATCACTCCTACCCGGTTTTGCTTCATAAGGACACAGAGAAAGCTCAGCAAAAAGGTTGCAACTGTGCTCTTTTCAGATTGGAGCCAGTAATAACTCATTCAGCCTTCTCCGGCTCTCCACAGCAGGGGTAACGCAGGCACAAGCCTGCATGTCCCAGCTTCTGGCATGATGCTCACCAGCTGAATTAATAGAAGTGCTTTCTGGATTATCTTGCATTTCATGGGCTTCCCTGGAGCAGCGTTCCTCTCTAGATTCACTAAAGCTAGGGAAGGGGCTGGCGAAAAAGTCTTACGAGGAGTGACTGGGGGAACTAGGGTTGTTCAACTGAGTGGAGACCTTATCACTCTCTAGAACCACCTAAAAGGAGGTTGTAGAGAGGTGGAGGTCTTTTGTCCCAAGTGATAGGTGACAGGGCAAGAGGGAATGGCCTTAAGATGCATCAGGGAATGTTTAGATTGGACATTAGGAAAAAATTCTTCACAAGAAAGGGTTCTCAGGCAGTGGCAGAGGCTGCGCAGGGAGGTAGCAGAGTCCCCATCCCTGGAGGGGTTTAAAAGACACATAGGTGAAGTGCTTAGGGCTATGGTTTAGGAGTGGACATGTACAGTTGGACTTGATGACCTCAAAGGGCTTTTCCAACCTAATGATTCTACTATTCCATAAAAGAAACAAAATTTTGGGTAAAAAAAGCCATGGGTCAAATGCCATGGGTTCATCAGCTGCACTCTCAACTCAGATGCTGATTTTCTGACCGTTGATTCCTGCAGGAGTTGAAGCCATTCCACTACAAGGAAAATGAGGAGTTTTAGCCTATTGCATAGATAAAATCAGACTGATTATGACTGGTTGCAGAAGTGACCAGAAACAAAGGACGGATGGTGTGTTTGGGCAGTGAGGTGCTGCCTTGATCAAGAGAGAGTAGGGCTGTGCACCACTCTACCCCATGAAGAACTCAACCTTCTTCCATGGTCCAGACAAGTTTGCCCTAAGGATGTACTGGCAGGACACAGAGGGGTCAGTGATGTTGCCTGCAGGGCACAGCAAGTTTGTAGGACTCAACAAATCCAAATGAGGAATTTGAAGACAGTGAAAACAATAAAAAGAAACATTTAACATGCAAATTCCATCTCTGCTCCCTGATAGTTGTACTCTGTGAGCTATTACACAAACTGCTTTCTGTCTCATTAACAATAAAGCAGAAGCAATTAGGCAAAATGCAATAAAACTTCAGCAAAACAAACCAGGCTCCGAGATTATTGTAGAACCTCACTAAAATGACAAAGTCATCTTTCAAGCTGACATCATAAGAAAAGCTTCAGTTTGCTTTGAATACAGAAGCGAGGAGAAGAAATGTTACAGACAACATCTCTATACAAACAACATCTCTCATTGGGAGTGGAGGTGACTGGGAGCTGAGAGTCCCATTATCTTCTACCCCCACACAGATCTAGTGCAAGGCCACAATAAGGATCCGCCTCTTCATAATTAGAGCAAAATGGGACAATGAAGCATAGAATCATGGAACAGTTTGGGTTGGAAGGGGCCTAAAGCCCATCCAGCTCCACTCCTGCCATGAACAGGGGCACCTCCCACTGGACCAGGGGCTCCAAGCCCCATCCAACCTGAACAAACCTTGAACCCCTCTAGGGATGGGGCAGCCACCACTGCTCTGGGCAACCTGGGCCAGGGCCTCATCACTCTCATTGTTAAGAAACTCCTCATGTCAAGTCTCAATCTGCCCCTCTCCAGTTTAGAGCCACTGCCTCTAGTCCTTGCACTACCAGACTTAGGCAACAGTCCCTTTCCAGCTTTCTCGTAGTCCCTTCTGGTACGGGAATGAACAGAAATGCCTGTTTCATTCGCAAGGATGGAAACAAAGACTGCCACCTCGGTGAACAAAACCAATGATAAAATTCCTTCTGGTTTTAAATGGGACTTTAAATGGGAAAGCTTGAAGCTTTCCTGATGCTGCAAAGTTGGGAAAGTGTAATGAATATTTATAGAATCAGAGAATCAGAGAATGGTTTGGATCTGAAGGGACCTCAAAGCCCATCTAGTTCCACCTCTGCCATGGGCAGGGACACCCCCCACTGGATCAAGGGCTCCAAGCCCCATCCAGCCTGGCCTTGAACCCCTCCAGGGATGGGGCAGCCACCACTGCTCTGGGCAACCTGGGCCAGGGCCTCCCCACCCTCACAGCAAAACATTCCTTGCTAAGATCTCATTTCAATCTCCCCTCTTTCAGCAACCTCTGGGCAACCTGCGCCTGTGTCTCACCACCCTCACAGCTAAATATTTCTTCCTAAGATCTAATCAATCGTAAAGATTAGATTAGCATCCTCACCTGAATGTATCTGCGCCCTCGTGTGTATCTACATACACCCCAAAGCATACAACAACGGGGAATGCTCAATCAATTCACCACTTAAACAGGCAAAACAGAAATAAATGCTAGGGTTTCATCAGTACTGGTTTGCGGTCCTTTCAGTGCCATCACATGCACACATCCAGGCTGATGCCTTTTCCTCTGGTTAATTTTCCCTGATGAATTCATTCATGCAAGACTATACAGGAATTTTGGTTTTCTGTCCTCGAGACACATATTAGGTCTGAAACCCCAGGTATCCCTCAAGCACCATGGTCATGAGATGGTTGAACTGGGTAGCAAAGAGTCCCTTGAAATCAAAGAATCACAGAATCATAGAATCACCAGGTTGGAAGAGACCCACCGGATCATTGAGTCCAACTATTCCCATCAATCACTAACCCACGTCCCTCAGCGCCTCATCCACCCGTCCCTTAAATCCCTCCAAGGAAGGTGAATCAACCACCTCCCTGGGCAGCCTGTTCTAATGCCCAATGACCCTTTCTGGGAAAAACTTCCTCCTGATGTCCAGCCTAAATCTCCCCTGGTGGAGCCTGAGGCCATTCCCTCTCATCCTGTCCCCTGTCCCCTGGGAGAAGAGCCCAGCTCCCTCCTCTCCACAACCTCCTTTCAGGGAGTTGTAGAGAGCAATGAGGTCTCCCCTCAGCCTCCTCTTCTCCGGGATAAACACCCCCAGCTCTCTCAGCCGTTCCTAATAAGGCCTGTTCTTCAGCCCCTTCCCCAGCTTCGTTGCTCTTCTTTGGACTCGCTCTGTCCCCCAGTTGCAAGGTGAGCAGCTCAGAGTCAGCAAACAGAGTCCCTAATCCAACACCTGAAGACAACATGATGGTCTGTGATCCAGCCACTCCCCCCTCAACACACATTCCCAAGGTCTTGCAGACAGGACATCTTTCCTCTGGGCTCTGTATCGGTTCCTGTTAGCAGATGAAGATGCTCTGACAGCTGTTGCTGGCTGATACATGGAAAACAAACCAGACGCCAGCCGAGCTGGAAGCCAGAGCCACTTCTGCCCGAGCCAAGGCTCTGCAGTTGGCAGATGCAGCATCTCGTGTCCTGTCTGGATGGCACAGAGGGAGGTTTCTATAATTCACCAAGAGATGGCAGGTTCATCTCTGTGATATATTACCTACAACCCAACTCTCAAGTCCATAGTTAGTTTTGGGCAGCCCACACGCAGTTGCTTAACATCCTCCACCCTGCCTTTAATGTTTTCTGGTTTATCCTTTAAAACAAATCATTAAATATCTACGGGTTTTTGTCATTTTCCTCTCTGAGAAAATAAAGTACATTTACAGGGCTTTAGCAAACTCTCAGAACATGCCAAGGGCCACATCCTTCCAGAGCTGAAATGCCAGGCACTGGGAAAGGTGAGAGGGATTTGAAAGGTAGCCAGGAAAATGGAGAGCATCACATTTGACATGGACAATAGTGAAAGAAGCCAAAAGCACGCAGGCCGCAACCTCCAGAGCTCCTCGCAGAGATGATTGCCTGCCCTGCTCACCACAGCATTCCCCCACAGCTTCAGCAAAGCCAACACACGCTCAGCAGAAAGTTTCCACCAAAACAGGAACAACTTTGCCCTCTCAGCTTGCTTCATCACACATGAAAAGAGCAGAAAGAAGTCATTTTTGCCCAATAAATTGCAATATATGTGGGAATGGACCTGCCTGTCCTTAATTCTAGCTCACCCCACTCAAAAAAAACCCTAAACCCCAAACCCACTATAAAAGAGATTAAATGCATAGTCAGACAATGTTCCTGCGGCTTTGAGTGCCCTGATCTGGTGGGAGGTATACCAGCCCACGGCAGAGGGGCTGGAACTAGATGAACTTTAAGGTCCCTTCCAACTGAAACCATTCTATGATGATTCCATGGCAAGCAGACAGCAGCAGGCAACCTTCCCTGCCTGCCCAGCTTCAGCAAAGGTTGGGTGCTGCTTCCTCCAGCAGAAGAACTGAGTTAGAACCTGGGGAGCACAAGAGCCTAGCAGAGCCAAAGGAGTTCTGCATTGCAGGGCCTTGTTGTAAGTATTTTAAGTGTGGTAGGAGCTCCATAGGAGTGCATCTGTTTCCCACACCACCCAGGAGTTGTGCTACTTTCACGCTACATAGGGCAAGTTACTGGATCTGCACAACTGCAGTTCTGAAAGCTACAAGTCTCCATGGGACTGCTCTCTGAGGGACGTCTCTGCATGGAGAGGGACCTGGGGGTGTTGGTTTACAGTGACTGAACATGAGCCAGCAGTGGCCCAGGTGGCCAAGAAGGCCAATGGCATCTTGACTTGGATCAGAAATGGTCTGACCTGCAGGGCCAGGGAGGTTCTTCTCCCTCTGTACTCGGCACTGGTGAGACTGCTCCTCAAATCCTGTGTTCAGTTCTGGGCTCCTCAGCACAAGAAGGATGTTGAGGCTCTGGAGTGAGTCCAGAGTAGAGTAAGGAAGCTGGTGAAGGGGCTGGAGAACAGGCCTTATGAGGAATGGCTGAGAGAGCTGGGGGTGTTTATCCTGGAGAAGAGGAGGCTGAGGGGAGACATCATTGCTCTCTCCAACTCCCTGAAAGGAGGTTGTGGAGAGGAGGGAGCTGGGCTCTTCTCCCAAGTGTCAGGGGACAGGACAAGAGGGAATGGCCTCAAGCTCTGCCAGGGGAGATTTAGGTTGGACATCAGGAGGAAGTTTTTCCCAGAAAGCGTCATTGGGCAGTGTCAGAGGCTGCCCAGGGAGGTGGTTGATTCACCTTCCCTGGAGGTGTTTAAGGGACGAGTGGACGAGGTGCTGAGGGACATGGTTTAGTGTTTGATAGAAATGGTTCGACTCAATGATCTGGTGGGTCTCTTCCAACCTGGTTGTTCTATGATTCTATAAGGAGATTTGGTTTAGGGCTCCCTGCCTAGAGTTGTCCCCATGGAGAGGTGGCTGTGTGACCCCCCCATGGAGGGTCAGCTGCACGGAGTTGTCTCCTGGAGAGTGGGCCATTTAGAGTTGCCCTAGACCCACTGTAGTTTGCCCAGAGGCTTCAAGCCAGAAGAAAGTAGTCTTCTCCACATAGCAAAAATCAAGCTTATATTTTTTGCCTTCCTTCCCCAGATCATGTGAGGACAGGTGGGTAATCCCTGCTGCTGGGCAAAGTTTGCATCACTTCAGGTCATGACCTCAACCAGATCTCACCAGCTACATCAGGATCTGGAAAATATTGGTATTTAGCTAGGAGCCCTGCAGGGAAATCCAAGCTGAGACTCAGCAAGTGGCTACCCTGCCCACAAGGAGCAGCTACATCCGTGTCCACAGGCTGGGCAGCTGATGGAAGCTAGTGACTGAAATCTGAGGACCCATCATTAAAGATCCCATAAGCCCTTCTGGGCAACCACAGCCTGAAATTCCCACGCTGCTGGACAGGAGGTTTTTGTTTCCTTGCTGCCCTGCAGTCATGTGAGGTTGTTGCATGCTCTCACCCAGCTGCCCTCTCTCCACACCCAGGACTCCTGCATCAGAGAAGCAGCATTGAGTTAACCAAGTTCCTAAGTGGAACTTACCCAGTAAGGATAGAAGATACCGTACATATACAAATACATTATGAATTCTCTGAATTAGGATGATGAAAAAGCAGGATGTTGATGGGGAATTTACAACCTCTGTCAGCAGCCCCTGATGAGGAAATAAAAAGTCAGATCTTCATGAGACCTGAGTCCAGTTCTGGAGTCCTCAGCTCAGGGAGGATATGGATCTGTTGGAGTGAGTCCAGGAGGCCACGGAGAAGATCCAGGGGCTGAAGAATCTTCCATATGAGGATGTGCTGAAAGAGTTGAGCCCGTTCATCCTGGAGAAGGCTCCAGGGAGACCTCAGAACAGCTTCCAGTACCGAAAGGGGCTCCAGGAAAGCTGGGGAGGGGCTCTTGATCAGGGAGGACAGGGATAGGATGAGGGAGAATGGTTTTCAGCTGCAAGAAGGGAGATTGAAATGAGATCTTAGCAAGGAATGTTTTGCTGTGAGGGTGGGGAGGCCCTGGCCCAGGTTGCCCAGAGCAGTGGTGGCTGCCCCATCCCTGGAGGGGTTCAAGGCCACCTTGGATGGGGCTTGGAGCCCCTGATCCAGTGGGAGGTGTCCCTGCCCATGGTAGGGATAGAACTGGATGGATTTTGAGGTCCCTTCCAGCCCAAACCATTCAGTGACTCTATGGTAGCCTTTCTGGACACGGCATCAATGCACAACACAATGCTCATCTGTATCTTCTCTAACCAGACACAAAGAGAAGATGTTGAAAGATTTCTGCTTAAGTGACACTGGAACAAAATGCTGGAATCTCAGTTGAAATAATCCAGCAAGGAAACTTCCCCCTAGCAATTCAGGAGCAAAGACAATGGGGTTTTTCCTATCTCTGATGAAAATAAAGTCAGAAAAGGAAGAAAATGGTCCTTTTACTACAGGCAAAACCAGAACTTCTGATCCTGTCACGGGGCTGTCAACCTCCTATTTGTAGAAACAGTCCTGTCTTGTTGGGAGCAGGTACTGAAATAAATTTGCATTTTGTCACATAACAGAACGGGTGATAAAAACTAGCATTACACATTACACACTGAGCAAGTGCCTGCCTGTCCCCAACGCCACCCTCATCTCGAACAGCTTCCTTGATAAAGACTTTGCGGTGTTTTCATTACATGGCAGGGGAATTGGTAGACGAGACAGTTTAATTAACACAACTTTTCTCAAGATAAATATCGTCTCAGGGAACACGGAGCTGCTGAAATGCTGTGCACTGGCAGCTGAGCAGATGGAAGTGCATCAACCAGTGATCTACCAGCTGCAATAGATGGTGCAGCTCATGTGGTTTCTCCTCCCCAGCAACGTACCTCAACCCCCATGATAACATCCACCCTGCAGATGTCCCTGCACACACATACACATCTATGTACATGAGGGATTCCAAATTACAAGCCGCACGGCTCTTTGCAAACAGCTACGAAGGATGAGAGGACACGTCACTGTTGGAAGATCCTGGTGTTCCTCTACACCAGCAACATGGAGGTTGAGAGGGAAATGTCACGTTTCAGAGCTCTCGTACAGCCAGCAAAGGCCAAGCCAAGTCACAAAAAAGCAGAAATCATTTTAAATCAAGATATACATTTACCTAACAGGAAAGAAAGAGAAACCTCGACTGAGTTTGGAGGGAATGTTGTTAGCTTTGTAGGAAGAAAATCAGGTCTGGACAATGTTTGCTTCCTTGTCATCGCAAGCTCTACAAAACTCCCTTCTATGCACACACAAAAATACACCTTAAGCCAGTGAAATGAAGCAGCATTTAATGAGAACCAGAATATGGTTTGGCTAATTTCCAAGTGATTTGGCTCTTATTAACAGATACTTCTTGTAGATGAATGCAAATATTTACATAGGGAGCCCATCGGCCGTGTGTCCCCTCATAAACCTGTTCCTCAGGAATCCACAGCCCCAGCACTCGCTGAGAGAAAACCCAGAGCAGGATTTTCCACATCCTCGTAACCTCAGACAGGATCTCCTCTGCACCAGAGAGTCTCCGCTCCTAAATCCAATTAAAGTATCAATCAAAAATTCCACATCCCCAACTCCTACATAGGGATGTGGCTGACCAAACATTCACATCTGCTGCTTCCAATGGACTGTTGTGGCTCCATTCGAGAGCTGAAGTGCTTTTGGATGGGGAAGCTGCTCTCTGCTTTGGTGGGACAAATTTACCAAGTATGTGGCAATACGGCAGGACAAAGAACAATTCTTTACCAAACGGAAGACCTGGAGACTTCTGCTGTGCCTGAGGTCTAACGGGTGTTCCTGGTTTCACTCCCAAGCAACTGTGCAAACACATTCAAGTTGGTTATTCTATGATTCTACGAACTTCACAGCATGAGAATGGCCTTCATGATCTTTGTTTGGGGCCACCTGGATACATCCTTTGGGCAACCTGACCTAGGGGACGATGAACCTGCCCATGGTAGGGCTCTGGAACTGGCTTTAAGGTCCCTTCCAACCCAAACCATTCAAGGATCGATCAAAGGAAGATCTAACGCATGAGATTTGTGTTCGTTTCACACACTTGCTTATTTTGTAAGCCAGTTACTTGGACAAACCAGTGAGAAGCAATTCGATTTTTGTGACTTTCATTAGTGTTTAATTGTTCACTGAAATCAGTCTAGTGAAGGTACCTGCAGATGGAGGTGGTAAATTGAGAGGTGACATTGTACTCGGCACTGGTGAGACCACTCCTTGAATCCTGTGTTCAGTTCTGGGCCCCTCACCACAAGAAGGATGTTGAGGCTCTGGAGCAAGTCCAGAGAAGAACAACGAAGCTGGTGAAGGGGCTGGAGAACAGACCTTCTGAGGAACAGCTGAGAGAGCTGGGGGTGTTTATCCTGGAGAAGAGGAGGCTGAGGGGAGACCTCATTGCTCTCTCCAAGTACCTGAAAGGAGGTTGTGGAGAGGAGGGCACTGGGCTCTTCTCCCAAGGGACAGGGGACAGGACAAGGGGAAATGGCCTCAAGCACCACCAGGGGAGATTTAGGCTGGACATCAGGAGGAACTTTTTCACAGAAAGAGTCATTGGGCATTGGAACAGGCTGCCCAGGGAGGTGGTTGATTCACCTTCCCTGGAGGTTTTTAAGGGATGGGTAGATGAGGTCTTGAGGGATATGGGCTAGTGTTTTATAGGAATGGTTGGACTCAATGATCCAGTGGGTCTTTTCCAACCCGGCGATTCAATGATTCTATGATTGAGAGTCACCATTTTTGTCAAAAGCACCTGTGAAGTGACAGAAATTACCCCAAATCAAAGGGAAAGGGATCTTATGCATGGTCTAACCTTCCGGCAACATTACAGAAGAAACTATATACGCTCCTATCACATCCACAGACTGGATAAAGTATCCTAACATATCAAAGCCGTAAGCAAAATGTCCTCTTAATGTAGATCGAGACCACTTCAGCGCCACAAAGCTCCACTTTCTAATCCTAATCGACCTATGGAATTTGTTTCTAATAGCTAATGAATTAAGAATCAGGCGATTATATGTACGTTTATTCTTATGCTTCTAATGAAATAAAGTCTGAAGTTCTGTTTAATTAGAGATGAGCTCACGCAGGTGACCGGAGATAAGTTTAAAATACCTTTCAGCACTTTGCAACTGAGCTCGTCAGGGCTTTGAGCTGGAACGGCAGGAAGGAAATCATATGGAGGTCAAATATTATAGATTTCAAGACAAACACTATTTTTCAAAGCCTGGTCCCACATCCCTAGCAAAGAAGGTGGAGCTGCCTGTGTGCACAGTCATCCAGGAACACTGAGATCACATTCCTTTTGCTTAACACAAGGCTCAACAGAAACAGGTTAAGCTTCAAAACATTTATGTGGTGATATTTTTCAAAGAATTAAAAGGTCTTTGGCAAGAAAAAAATGGACAAAGGTTTTCATTAACACTTCCAGTCTTTTTTCTTTAAATGCAGGTTACCTTTTTCTAAGAAATTAAAAAAAGAAAAAACAGATCATAAAACTGCAGAGAGCCTGGATACAGAAGCGATTCGTATTCCTCAGCTACTGATCCTGAAGGCCTCCTGCTCTGCAAAGCTTCAGGAGGAAAAATGCTTCAAAAACACTGACCTAAGATGAACTCTCACAGCTAAGAGATCACAAAAAACATATTATTTTAATGCAAACCAAGAAATTCTTTAGTCAGAGATCACAACCAGCTACACGGCTGAACTTTACATTTAGTGTATCTCTAAAAACCAACAAAACAAACCCACTTGAAACCATCAAGTCAACATCTGCTGGCAAAATGGATCTTCAGCCAGTGCTCATCTCTCCTCCTGGCTCTG
This sequence comes from Coccyzus lansbergi, assembly GCA_033558105.1. Classification (NCBI taxonomy): domain Eukaryota; kingdom Metazoa; phylum Chordata; class Aves; order Cuculiformes; family Coccyzidae; genus Coccyzus; species Coccyzus lansbergi. The sequence continues at coordinate 488,684 of JAUMJK010000780.1, read as the reverse complement.
GCATATTAGTATGATAAATAACAGGAGGAATTTCTGAGTATACTGACAGCCCTTTTTTGTCTTGATGCTTTGGTCAGATCCAGTAATGCTCACATCTGGATTCACAACAGGCTCTCCTGGAGTACCCCAGGACAGCAACATTTTTTTTTTTGTAAAATACCATCTACAAAGCACAGCAATAAACCTCTGAGCAGCAACTCCTGCTTTAAAGGGCTACTGAAAACGAGCCAGGACACCTCCACCTCAACAGAGAATCACAGAGTCAGAATCGTAGAACCAGAGAGTGGTTTGGGTTGGAAGGGACCTCAAAGCCGATCCAGTTCCACCCCTGCCATGGGCAGGGACACCTCCCACTGGATCAGGGTCTCCAAGCTCCATCCAACCTGCCCTTGAACCCCTCCAGGGATGGGGCAGCCACCCCTGCTCCGGGCAACCTGGGTCAGGGCCTTCCTACCCTCATAGCAAAACATTTCTGCCTAAGATCTCATCTCAATCTCCTCTACTGCAGCTGAAAATTGTTCCCTCTCATCTTATCCCTGCCCTCCCTGCTCCAGAGCCCCTCCCCACCTTTCCTGCAGCCTTTCTCAGTCCTGGAAGCTGCTCTAAGGTCTACACAGACCACTTTGATTACTCATAGGACGCTCTATCTGCTGGGTCCTGGGGCAGACGACTGCCTGTTAAACTACCCTGTGCAGAAACATTGAGCAGTATAACAAGACTTTTGTCTCTCTTGATGAGGCAAGTCTGAAATTGCCTCCAGCCTCTTTACGAAAGGGTAAAAAAAAAAATATTAAAAATATACATAGGGGCCAGCATTCCTGCTTTAAGCCTGAGATAAAAAAACCCTCCAAGGAATAGCTACAGGCCTTGATAGGACTGAAACAGACCTTCATTTACTGGTGTCGATCTGCCTTACGGCTGCTGTCTGCGCAGACACTGCTCACTGGCTTTAGTCTGCTCAGCAGATGAACAGGACAGTTCTGTCACTACAAGTATAAAACAGTGGGGGACAGGTTCAAAAAAAGGTGTTGGACAAGGCGTCTCTGCATCCCTGAACAGATGGCTCCAGTTGCATCTCGTAAAGGACGGGAACTCGGGGATCTCTCATTAACGTACCAACCAGCAAGGCCAGGCTAGAGAAAGGTTCTTCTCCCTCTGTACTTGGCACTGGTAAGGCTGCCCCTTGAATCCTGTGTTCAGTTCTGGGCCCCTCACCACAAGAAGGATGTTGAGGCTCTGGAGTCCAGAGAAGAGCAGCGAAGCTGGTGAAGGGACTGGGGAACAAGAGGAACGGCTGAGAGAGCTGGGGGTGTTTATCCTGGAGAAAAGGAGGCTGAGGGGAGACCTCATTGCTCTCTCCAACTCCCTGAAAGGAGGTTGTGGAGAGGAGGGAGCTGGGCTCTTCTCCCAAGTGACAGGGGACAGGACAAGAGGGAATGGCCTCAAGCTCCACCAGGGGAGGTTTAGGCTGAATATCAGGGAAAACTTTTTCACAGAAAAATTGTGCACTGTCAGAGGCTGCCCAGGGAGGGGGTTGATTCACCTTCCCTGGAGATGTTTAAGGGACGGGTGGATGAGGTGCTGAGGGACATGGTTTAGTGTTTGATAGGAATGGTTGGACTTAATGATCCTGTGGGTCTCTTCCAACCTGGTTGTTCTATGATTCTAAAGAGTTCATGCTTTAAATAGATTGCTTGATATGTTTAGAAACACCCAGAGGAGCTGTCAGCCACACCCAGCCCTGTTGCAGGTCAATAATACTACAACTTTTGCAAGATTAAGTCATTAATTGAACACCTCTGCTATGAGGACAGGCTGAGAGAGTTGGGCTTGTTCAGCCTGGAGATGAGAAGGCACCAGGGAGGCCTTAGAGCAGCTTCAGCACTGAAATGAGCTTCAGGAAAGCTGGGGAGTTCTTGAGCAGGGAGTGCAGGGATAGGATGATGGGGAACGGTTTTCAGCTGAAAGAGGGGAGGTTAAGGTGAGATCTTAGGCAGAATATTTTGCTGTGAGGGTGAGGAGGCCCTGGCCCAGATTGCCCAGAGCAGGGGTGGCTGCCCCATCCCTGGAGGGGTTCAAGGCCAGGCTGGATGGGGCTAGGAGCCCTGATCCAGTGGGAGGTGTCTCTGCCCCTTGCAGGGGGTGGGTCTGGATGGGCTTTAAATTCCCTTCTAACCCAAACCACTCAATGATTCTATAATTCTAAATGAGTGGCTCTTGTGTTGCCAGGGTGGAAAAAAGAGGTGCAGCAGGAGAAAAGTCCCTCAGGGCACAGTGTAAAAGGGCAGGGAGATATAAGATCTTTTACTTTCCCAGCTTCTTACCCCTAGCTCAGCAAGTCAGTCGACAAGATCAGCAACCCTCTCTGCACGTTCCCTTTTAGTTGCCATCACAGGCTCTGGGTGCACAGGGCGCGCCCCGGAATCCGGGGCAGGATGTGGTCCCACATCTCCTGTGCACGCTGGCTTACCGGTGCGCATCACAGCACCCCAGTCACAGCCCAGCACCCTGAGGGCTCCAAAACCTGCAGAAAAGGTTGCTTAGATCTCCCTCCAGCTCCTCCAGCACCCCAGCCGCCGGCCACAAGCCAGTTTCACTCCACTTCCAGGGGGCAGGTAGTGAAGCGCACCTCTATGAACACCTCGCACCCTGCTTGCCACAACACCCATGGCTCTTCCATCAGGCAGGGCTGCAGACCAGAAGGTGGTGCTGCAAGAATGGTGTCGATGCAACCACCTGCCATGAGCTGAGGTGGAAGATGCTGAATCACCCTTTGGGCTTCAAAAAGCCCCAGCGCCTACCAGACCTGCTCACCCGAAACCAACAGGGTCCAAAGCTGAAGGAACCCAAGCAACTAATGAGCCATCTAGGTAGGAGGCTTCTTCTGAGGAACCTGAAATTATGACTTGGGTTTTCTGCTTTGTAAAATTTTCCTCTTTGAGTCTTTTATGTTCATTCATGAACAACAGGATTATGGGGGAGAAGAGTCATAAATACAGCCCTGCTCTGGCTGCAGAGAGAGGACGCTTGGGCAGACAAGTAGCAATCTGTCCACGCACCCAAAAAGAGAGGAACATGTCTTTTCCTTTTTCTCCTTTTATTCTCATAAAAGTCAGTTTGGAAGACACTGTTCCTTCCCACAACACAACTAAGTGGCATTCTTACAACCAAACCTGGACTTTAGGACAAGGGTCCCAGCAACAAAAAGAAAAAAAAATCATCCAGAAAAGAGGGAAACTCAAGCCTGAATGTAAAAGTGTTCAATTAAAAGTATATGAACTGCCTGATAATTGCACAAGAGCTTCCTTGTTTTCTCAGAGGTCTTCTACACAGCTCACAAACCAAATACTACAATCTGTGGTGGCTCCGTGGGCTATTCCGTGATGCCAAGTCCTCACAGCAATGAACCAGTGTGCTTTTAGTCCAGCATTTGTCTTGGAAATCCCTATTCTTTGCCCTAGACTGAACGGCCAACCACATTCATGCTCACATTTATGGGGCACTACTGACAGAAAATTTCAGGAGAACAATTACACTGCAGCCCAGGCCCTTGATGTTTGGGAATAAGCATTTCCAGAAAGATGAAAAAGTTGATTTTCAACATGTGATGCCACAACCTCATGCGGTCTTCAGAGTTCCACAACTGGTAAGAATCATAGAAACGTAGAACTCCTTGTGTTGGAAGGGACCTCAAAGCCCACCCAGTTCCCATCCCACTGGATCAAAGCTCAATGCAATCTGGCCTTGAACGCCTCCAGGGATGGGGCAGCCACCATTGCTCAGGGCATCCTGGGCCAGGGCCTCATCACCCTCACAAGAAAATATTTCTTCCTTAAATTTAGTCTAAACCTCCCATTCCTTGGTTTAAAACCATTACTTCTTGCCCTGTCACAATAAGCCCTGCTAGAAAGTCCTTCCCCAGCTTTCCTGCAGCCCCTTTAGTAGACTAAGGGCACTTAGGCCGATCACTTCCCTGCTCCTGTTGGCCTTCTTGGCCACCTGAGCCACTGAGTTCATGTTCAACAAGTGACTTTGCAGAGAAACCTCTGTCAGCATCTACAGCTGCTGCCTGTGGCTCCACAACAGCAAATCTTCCCATTTAACTGACAAAGATCATAGAATCATAGAATCATAGAACAACCAGGTCGAAAGAGACCCACTGGATCATCGACTCCAACCATTCCTATCAAACACTAAACCATGTCCCTCAGCACCTCGTTCACCTGTCCCTTAAACACCACCAGGGAAGGTGAATCAACCACCTCCCTAGGCAGCTGTTCCAGTGACCAATGACCCTTTCCATGAAATTTTTTTCCTAATCTCTAGCCTAAATCTCCCCTGGTGGATCTTGAGGCCATTCCCTCTCGTCCTGTCCCCTGTCCCTTGGGGACAGCTCCGTCCTCTCCACAATTTCCTTTCAGGTCGTTACAGAGAGCAATGAGGTCTCCCTTCAGCCTCCTCTTCTCCAGGATAAACACCCTCAGCTCTCTCAGCCATTCCTCAGAAGGTCTATTCTCCAGCCCCTTCACTGTGTAGCACAACGTTGAGCAGAACAATCCACTCAGCTACTTCCACTGCTTTTTAGACTTGTAAAACTCAAAGCCACCTCAATGTTTTGATTGATGCTTTCCAAGGAAGCTCACTTTGGAGTGGTGAATAAATATGAAATGAGTATAGAGGGATGAATCTGGTGGAAAATTACCTCATTTGACAGATACTGTTCTGCAACCTTCGCTATACGCGGATACATATGGGCGAGCACATATGCAATGCCATACAGCTTTGTTTTGTGAAAAATCTGAACAGCTTTTCAGAAATGGAAAACAGTAAAAGAACGAAGCAGTAAGAAAAGTGATGGGAAAAGCCAGTGCCATATGCAAGGAAGAAAAGATACAGCTTTTGGTGGGACAGACAAGTGGAAAATTACAAGATTATTCCAGAGGGAAAAAAACCCACCACGTTTAGGATGAGGCAATGAGGCTACACAGATCACAGAATCATGGAATGGTTTGGGTTGGAAGGGACCTCAAAGCCCTTCCACTTCCAAGCCCCTTGCATGGGCAGGGACACCTCCCACTGGATCAGGGGCTCCAAGCCCCATCCAACCTGGCCTTGAACCCCTCCAGGGATGTTCAAGGAACACCTCCTTGAACACCTCATCTCCATCACAGCAAAACATTTGCCTCTAAGATCTCATCTCATATCAGCCTCCCCTCTTTCAGCTTTACCCCTTGTCCATATCAGAAGATCAGGAGCAGAACCTGACTGCTTCCAGATGGGGTATTTGGTGTAACTCTCAAAAAAGAAGCTCCGATAAGTGAAGAAACAAATTTGAAGATGTTAGCATGGGGGTAGCTGGGCCACCTACAGATGAGAGACATGGGGAAGATGACAGGAGATGGATTTACTGACAACAAAAGGTGTAAGAGGAGATGGAGAGCTAGTGGCTGATTCTAAATGCTGGAGAGTAATATAATTCTCCCTAAAAGACCAACCAGCCAGAGAGGGTCACATGGAACCATGTGAAACAAGTCAAAACTATTACTAACAGGTTTTCAACAAAATTCTTTAGACATGTCGTTTTTATTTCACATAAATAAAAGCCAGAAAGAGAAATTAATCCTAATTAATCTGATTAGGATTACTGCATTAGTACGAATCATTTACCGGTACTATAAGGTTTTCTTCCCCTCTCTCCGAAAAGAATTTCCTTTGTGCGCCTGCTTTTACCACCACCACACGAGATAGACAAACCAAATTTTATTCCATTATGGTTGGGAGAGATTTCATCCACTCAGTTGAAATGCAATGAATAAATATAAAACCGTCCACATTATGCACTCTCTGCAGTGATATTTAAGGCTTTTCCCCCCAGAGTAAATCAGTTTTATGTAGTCAGAGTCCTTGAAAATATCAAATTGCAAGCCTGTGTTCACAGAACATCATTTCTTCTCAAATTCTTTTAACTCTGGGAAAGACATCCAGGTCACAGAGGAAGGGAGTAGAAATTAGTGCTTCTCACCCACGCTCGCTCTAGGACCCAAACGCAACACTTGCCTCCTGCCTCAGTTTCCATTTTTTTACAACACAGGAATAGTGTTCCTGGCCCTGTTATACAGGTGCTGGTAATCCTAATTCGCTATCAAATCTCTAAAGTCTGAAATTAAAAGCAGGGAGCAATTATTTTTCATGTTTAAGCTTTAATTTCCAGAAACAAAGTTTGAAGCCAAATGCTATTCTGACCAACACAGAGGCACTGAGGTGCAGCTAACAATGAAACCAAGCTTGATGATCAACCTGAGAGAGGAAAAATAAACTAGTTCTTGAGTCGAGTTCCTTTGCAACTCATCACCTTTAGTGTCCATCCACTGGTTTTGTTTTCATTTCTCATGTGTTTGACACCAACAGTCACAGGGTCATCACCAGGGGCTGCTCTCTGTATCGTGGTCTTTGTCAACATCTGGCTCTGCCCCTTTGCATTATGAATAGAAGCTTCATCTAATAAAGCTTCAAATGAAGCTCTGAATGTCCATCATGGACATTCATAAATCCTGGACTACTACAACCTTCACCATCTCCAACAAAGGGAGCCTACACGTTACCCACCAATACGAAAACACAGTGTTTAGAATCATGGAATGGTTTGGGTTGGAAGGGACCTCAAAGCCCCTCCAGTCCCAACCCTGCCATGGGCAGGGACACCTCCTACTGGATCAGGGGCTCCAAGTCCCATCCGACCTGGCACTGAACACCTCCAGGGACTGGGCATGGTTTGAGCCAGAGGTTTGAGCCATCGCCCACAGCTGCCTCCTCAGTTTCTAAATCATGAAACCAAGAACATGTGCTTCCCTTCCCTCTGCATCTCAGTCCTTGACTCCTGAATAAATGAGGTGTGAATGGAAGGTGGGTTTTCCACTGAGAGTGAAGGAAAAGACAAAAAGTGGAACAAATACATTGGAAAAAAAAAATTAGTGTTCTGATTTCCCAAGAAAGCGTCGCTTCTAGTCTTTCAGACTCCTGGCCCTACACTTAACCGTCTTGTTCAGGCACTAGTCGGGTCAAGAAACTTATTTGACATTACAAACCTTCAAAGGGGCTGATGAAATCTCTTCCTTTAGGATACAAATCTCATCATCCCAGGGAATTTACATCACCTTTCACACCTTTAGCGAGGCAAATGCAGCATTGCAGGATGCTGCCACAGTGCTCGCTGCCAAAGGGGAGCACGGATGGAGTGGACGTTTGAGGCGTCCAAGCTCTGGTACAATTCTGTATCATGGTAATTGATTTGAATGATGCAATATAGAATGCTTACTAAAATTGCTGCTGATACCAGGCTGGGAAGGGCTGCAAGTACTTCAGAGGCCAGGATTAGGATTCAAAATGATCTTGATAAATTGTAGAAATGGTCTGGAAGAAAAAAAAAAAGAGAAAAAGGAAAAGATAATTCAGGAATGATGAGTGAACAGTGCTGAAACAGGAATAATCAATGGCATGGTCACAAAGGAAACAGAGAGCAACTCAAAAGGGTTTTTTTGGGAAAAGGATCTCAGGATTACCAGGGATCACAAATGAAACAGAAGCTAAAAAACATCACGGTGCTGAAAAAACACCCCAATAGAGAAACACAGAATGGTTTGGGTTGGAAGGGACCTCAAAGCCCATCCAGTGCCACCCCTGCCATGGGCAGGGACACCTCCCACTGCATCAGGGACTCCAAGCCCCATCCAACCTGCCCTTGAACCTCTCCAGGTATGGGGCAGCCAGGGCCACCCCCCACCCTCACAGCAAAATATTTCTGCCTAAAATCTCATCTCAATCTTTCCTCTTGCACCATATTTTGGATTCTGGCTTGGGGAAGCCAGCTCCCTGGGAACTCTGCAGAGATTTTACCAGCAGAGCTCCATTTCTTTCTAATACATTAAGCAACTGTGCCCATCTATGCAACCAGACACAAGAAAAATATTATTATATCCATACTGTGGAGAAGAAACAGAGACGTGTATAGGTCAAGTCACGTGCCAAGGTCACAGAGATCTGTCATATCAACAGGACAGCTCTATCCAGTGGTTGAATGACCCTTCGACTTAGGGAAATAATGAAGTATAGTCAACAGAGAAATTCTTCAATAGTGAAGTTCTTCATGATGAGGGTGGGGAGGCCCTGGCCCAGGTTGCCCAGAGCAGTGGTGGCTGCCCCATCCCTGGAGGGGTTCAAGGCCATGTTGGACGGGGCTTGGAGCAACCCAATCCAGCAGGAGGTGTCCCTGCCCATGGCAGTGGGATGGAACTGGATGATCTTTCAGGTCCCTCCTGACCCAAACCATTTTATGATTCTATGACAGAGCTCTTGCTTAAATATTTCTAAATGCCCTGCTTGCAACACTAGAATAGGAGATGAAAAGAGTTTTATTTTTGAACAAATCTGCCTTCTGCCATGGCATGCAAAATATTTGTTCACAGGTGAGAGATTGCAACATAAACGCTCTGAGTATTAATTTCTCATTAGAAGTAACATGCGCAGAATAACGATGGGGCTGGAGGGCAGGAGTTTGATGGCGTGGAGTGAAAGCAGGTATTTTTAGCCATTTTCATTGAGTACAAAAATAGATTTCTAATAAGCCGCTCTCCCAAGCTGGCAGCAGCCGCAGCCGAGCCTGCACCAGAGCCCCTCACCTTGGTGGCAAAGGGGCTCCCAGCTTCCTTCCAGTGCCTGGGGAACACTCAGCTCCAGGCTCACCCCAAGCCACAGAATCTTCCCTCTGCAGAGCCAGTGAGCAGGCAAACTCTGCTCTGGGCAGAGATCTTCACCAACGGCTACAAGGAACCAAAAAGGGTTCCATGCAGCCCCTGCTGCCCTCCAGCATCACCAAGCCCTGACTGCCACCCAGCCAGGAAAAATCCAGTGCCAGAACAAGCAGTGCAGGTGCTTTCAACCAGAGTGATTTTTCATTTCAATAGGAAAGTTGAAGTAAATAAAGAGCATTTCCAAAGCACACAGTGATGCCAGCCAGTGTGGAACAGCCTTGGCTTTAGAATCACAGAATCATAAAACAGTTTGGGTTGTAAGGGACCTTAAAGATCATCTAGTTCCAAGCCCCCTGCCATGGGCAGAGACACCTCCCACTGGATCAGGCTGCACAAGGTCCTATCCAACCTGGCCTTGAACCCCTTCAGGGATGGGGCAGCCACCACTTCCCTGGGCAACTTGTTCCAGGGCCTCCCAACCCTCAACATAAAGAAATTCTTCCTTATGTCTTTCCCTAAATCTGCCCCTCTCCAGTTGCCCATTGCCCCTCATTCTATCGCTCCAGGTCTTTGTACAAAATCCCTCCCCAGCTTTCTTGTCGCCCCTTCAGGTACTGGATGGTCACTATAAGTCCTCCTTGGAGGACTTCTTTTCTCTGCTTTAGGAGAGCTTTACTGTCATGTCACTCCTCTACCAACAAGCATTTCCCAGGGCAGCTCTAATCACAAAGATCTGATGAAATGCCGACGGGAATAATTCCTGGTGTTACCACCTTGCTGATGCACAAACTTCTAAACAGATTTCCTTTCATACCGTCTTGAAGAAGCCATTATCATCATTTACTTGAGGAGCATTCCGTGTAATAGCAGATGGATTTCTACCAATCAACTACATCAATCTTACCTGGGAGGCATCTGCCCTACCTTGTATTTGAACAAAAACTATCAGATTAAAAGGAAAAAGGCAGGGAACCCCAACAGTCCAGGCATTTACTATAAAGGAGCTATTACCACTCTCTCTGTCCAGGCTGCAGGTTTTCTGTCTCCAGGCAATGACTCTCTGAAAACAGTTTGAAAACAAACTAAAATGTTGGACTTGATGACCCATCACCGAGTCCAACAAAACTATGGTTGGACTCAATGATTCGGTGCGTCTTTTCCAACCTGGTGATTCTATGATTCTATGATTAAAAAGTCATATCCCAGCCGAGCTGTCCTCGCCCGGCCAGAGCAGGCCTGGAGCTCCTATGTCCTTTCACTATGCGGTGCTGGAAGCTGGTGGCACTACAAGACACCAGGCAGCTCGTTTGCTCTGGCCACCAGCTTGGTAGGTGCCTTCAGCCAAGGAACCTTTCTTGTTGAATAAATGCTTGCAAAACCATTTAGATCTTAAAAAATGTCTGCTTTGTGTTAAAAATGCCTTTGTAAATGAGGAACGGCTGAGAGAGTTGGGGGTGTTTATCCTGGAGAAGAGGAGGCTGAGGGGAGACCTCATTGCTTTCTACAACTCCCTGAAAGGAGGTTGTGGAGAGGATGGAGCTGGGCTCTTCTCCCAAGGGACAGGAGGCAGGACGAGAGGGAATGGCCTCAAGCTCCACTAGGGGAGATTTGGGCTGGACATTAGGAAAAAATATTTCACATAAAGGGTCACTGAGCACTGGCAGAGGCTGCCCAGGGTGGTGGTTGATTCACCTTCCCTGGAGGTGTTTAAGGGACGGGTGGACGAGATGCTGAGGGACATGGTTTAGTGATTGATCAGAATGCTTGGATTCAATGATCCAGTGGGTCTCTTCCAATGTGGTGATTCTGTGATTCTCTTCTATGATTCTAAATCACACAACTAATCTAGCACAGAGAAAAGCCTCCTTTGCAATGGCTCTGAAAGAGGTGGTAGCACCTGCTTCAGCTCTGCTTTCTGATGCCCCAGTGGGGTCTGCAGCGTTCCTGGCAGGATTTCATCCCGTCTCCCCCCAGCAGCATCACATCCCAAGCAGACTCGCAGGACAAGATGCGACCAATTCAAAGAAAGCATCAAGAGTCTTGACTCAACAGGTGGGAATAGGTACCAGCAAAGCTGTGGTTCTCAGGGTAACAGCACTGAGGAACTGAATTCCTGCAGTGGCTATTCACCCACTGAGAAAAAAAAAAATAAACCCCATCACTTATGTGCTATTTCACCCTGCTGACAGGAAAGAGTGGGAAAGGACCATTGCTTCAGAGCTTAATTACATCCGATGCTTCTAAGGGTGAGGGAAAAGAGTACTTTCATTAGCAAAAATTCAAAAAGTTAATATGCTATACTGCAAGAACACAGCATCTTCAAAGCTTTCCCTCCGCACACCCACAAGTGTGACATCTGAGATTTTTTTTTTTCCTGCAGTAATACTTTTTGCTCATTTCTTGCCTGGCCTAATTCTCTTAGAACAATTAATCGGGATTGATTACATCGATGTTAAGATTAAGATCGCGTCTTAACTTTCATGTTATCTTCTCAGGAATTCAAGTAAAGCCCCACCGAATGACGGACAAACCACATTTTCAGGCTGCGGTAACTGCTCAGGTCTGGGAGCTCATGCTTTCAGGTGGAACCAGCCTAACATTTAGAATAACCTCTCACTCCACGGAAACTCGGATCATCTACCTGAGCGAGTTCTTTCTTTTCCTGCACCTCTCCTATCCTCACCATCAGCATTTCTTCATTCAAAACCAGATTGGCTGAGGCTTTGAGAACCCTGGTCCAGTGGGAGCAGTCCCTGCCCATGGCAGGGGTGGAACTAGATGGGTTTTGAGGTCCCTTCTGACACAAACTAACTGTGATTCCACCAGCTGATGGTTTTCACATTCCCAGGCAGGAAGCAAGAACGAAGCTGTGGTCTGAGATGAATGAGATGCACTTTCAGCATAAGACGCTGCAAGTCACAAACAAGTATAAAAAGGAAAACAAAACTCAGCAGATCATCTTGCTCTGAAATCAGTGATCAAATGTTTTGCTGTGAGGGTGGGGAGGCCCTGGCCCAGGTTGCCCAGAGCAGAGGTGGCTGCCCCATCCCTGGAGGGGTTCAAGGGCAGGTTAGATGGGGCTTGGAGCCCCTGATCCAGTGGGAGGTGTCCCTGCCCATGGCAGGGGTGGAACCGGGTGGGCTTTGAGGTCCCTTCCAACCCAAACCAGTCTATGATTCTATGAAATATGCACCTCTGACCTTATCAGGCTCTATATACTCATCAGGTTGATCACTACAAATTAAACTATGAACTTCTAGGCAGCTTTTTGTAAGACCGAGGAGACCAGAAGGACCTGTCTTTCTTGTCTTTTTCTCTGCAGGCTACTGGAAGTTCAAGCCAAGTGTTTCAGCTTGAAAGGTATGAAAGGGTGGGATGCAACCTCCCTGCAGAAGACAGGACATGCCTCCCCAGATAGGCAAGGACCTCAACAGCCTGGCAGGGACCCATGAATCTGCCTCTCCAGCCCAGATGATGAGGTGGAGATCTGCAACCTCACAAGCACAGTGACGTCTTGACTTGAAGACCCACAAGAGACCTGCAGCCGCCGCTTCCCAAGCTTCGTATACACATCACAAACACAATGTTCTCAAAAGAAATCTGCTGTCAACCATGACATAGTGTTCATGGCAGTTTCTACAGCTACTCATTCATCTTTCCCACAGCCATATCCACAGCATATCGTGAACAGCAGAAAAAATTATTCATATGGCACATTGCTGGTGCTCGTTGGGTTTATTTTACTGCAATATGGCATTTTTGAAGCTTTTCAAGATGTTGAAAAGCATGATCTTTGCTTTCAGAAATCATTAAGAGGAGCAAAAAGAATCACAGGTATGGGGAGGAGTCCTAGGCATTTTCTGTGGAGGAAATGTCCTCTGCTGAGCTAAAGGAAGTGGAGAGCGACTATGAACTGCGATTGAACCAACAGTTTATGAGTTAGGATGCAATCAGTTACAGAAATGAGTGTAAAAAATAAAACACAGTCTCTTTGCAGAACATTGGCATCCATCTCTGAGCAGAAAGCATCATATAGGCAGTTATTTCAATAAAAAATAAGATGGTCAAACACAGGTACTAGTGATGGATAAAGATGAAGGTCTTTGCTTCATCTCCCCAGCCGTATAAAATGAAAAAAAAAATCACTTTCCAGCCTCAAAAATACAAAGATCCAGGCTCTTCCTAAGAGCATACAATCAGGAAGCTGACACCATCCCAGAACAGAATCATAGAATTGTTTGGTAGGAAAAGACTGAGAGCATCAAGTCAAACCGTATCTGTCCTCTACTAAACCACATTACTGAGAACCTCATCTCCCCATCTTTTAAACACTTCCAGGGACAGGGACTCCACCATTGCCCAGGGCACCCTCTGCCAGTGCCAGACAACCCTTTCAGTGAAGAAGTGAGAGATCACACCCCCTGCAGGTCCTACAACAGTCTATGTAGTCACACTGGGGTTCAAAGCAGACACCTGTGTGGGTGGTGAACACTTTAACAGCTTGATGAAGCCATCCTACGGCAAGACGAGCTCTCGCCTCTCGGGGGGAATTTGGCCTTAGTGGGAACTAGGTCACACCTCTCCTGGAAGCTATCGGACGGGGCTGTTGGATCTTGGAGTGCCGTCTCCAAGCCCACTGTACCACTGGGCTGAACGGGAGTCAGCGGCTCCGTGAAGAGTTGTCTCTTCCTTCTATCCCAGTGGGATTTGGAATATCAGTTCTGGGCCCCTCACCACAAGAAGGATGTTGAGGCTCTTCTTCCACAGAAGAGCAACAAAGCTGGTGAAGGGGCTGGAGAACAGGCTTTAAGAGGAATGGCTGAGAGAGCTGGGGGTGTTTATCCTGGAGAAGAAGAAGTTGAGAGGAGACCTCATTGCTCTCTCCAACTCCCTGAAAGGAGGTTGTGGAGAGGAGGGAGATGGGTTCTTCTCCCAAGGGACAGGATGAGAGGGAATGGCCTCAAGCTCCGCCAGGGGAGGTTCAGGCTGGACATTAGGAGGAAGTTTTTCACAGAAAGGGTGATTGGGCACTGTCAAAGGCTGCCCAGGGAGGTGGTTGATTCACCTTCCCTGGAGGTGTTTAAGGTGCAGGTGGATGAGGTGCTGAGGGACATGGTTTAGTGATTGTTGGGAATGGCTGGACTCGATGATCTGGTGGGTCTTTTCCAACCTGGTGATTCTATGATTCTATGATTCCCACACTGCTTAGGCTGAAATTCCACCATATTTTCATCTCACTGTTAAGAAGCTCCCACAAATGAGCAATTTCCATGCTACCACTCACTTTCTTCAACCTTCTCATCTACAGGACCACACAGACATGTAACCTTAAGCACAGCATCCAAGACTGATTGTAATTTTTAAGTTTTGCTCATGTCTCAGACCTGATCTGTACAAAGCGCCGCTGGAAGGGTGGTTGCCATACGTAGAGAAAAAATAAGTAGCAATTCTCCTCCGTGCACAGCAGCTCTGCTGAACTTGTGCTGGATGACACACACCAAAGAACCACAACTGCACAGCCCAAAGGAGACAAACGGCTGATGCAAACGGAAAACAATGCAGCAAAAGGAAGTCATTCTGTAAGGCAATTGCTTTGTTCTTGCAGGGGCTTTTTGGGGTACCTTCTTTCCATAGAAAAGTTTCCACTACAGTTATTTAAATGAAACTCGTGTATATTTTTGTCCTCAAACCCATGAGGTTGCATAGCAGGAGCACTGGTGAAAATCAGTAAAACAACACACAGTTGTGCTCAGGTCCATAGAATCATACAATCACAGAACCATCAGGTTGGAAGAGACCCACTGGATCATCAAGTCCAACCATTCCTATCAAACACTAAACCATGTCCCTCAGCACCTCATCCACCCATCCCTTAAACACCTCCAAGGAAGGTGAATCAATCACCTCCCTGGGCAGCCTATTCCAATGCCCAATGACCCTTTCTGTGAAAAACTTCCTCCTAATGTCCAGCCTAAATCTCCCCTGGTGAAGCTTGAGGCCATTCCCTCTTGAGCTGTCCCCTGTCCCTTGGGAGAAGAGCTCAGATCCCTCCTCTCCACAACCTCCTTTCAGGTAGTTGCAGAGAGCAATGAGGTCTCCCCTCAGTCTCCTCTTCTCCAGGCTAAACACCCCCAGCACTCTCAGCTGTTCCTCATAAGGTCTGTTCTCCAGCCCCTTCACCAGCTTCGTTGTTCTTCTCTGGACTTGCTCCAGAGCCTCAACATCCTTCTTGTGGTGAGGGGCCCACAACTGAACACAGGATTTGAGGAATAAAAATAGCAACCAGGGATCCGTTTTCTTAAATCAAATCCTGGGAAGACATCAAGGTATCACTTAGCAAAACTACTGGAAATGGTTGAGGGGGAACAAAACCATCCACAACTGCATGAAAAGTGAGACTACAGAGGTACCTGCACATGCACACACACCTTCATGGGATGGGGCCAAACAGGGAAAGGGAAGAGTTCGTGGAATCATAGAAAGATTTGGGTTGGAAGGGACCTCAATGCCCATCCAGTTCCGCTCCTGCCATGGGCAGGGACACCCCCCACTGGATCAGGGGCTCCAAGACCCGTCCAACATGGCCTTGAACCCCTCCAGGGATGGGGCAGCCACCACTGCTCTGGGCAACCTGGTTGAATGAACACTAGGAAATCCTTCCATCAAGAGTCATCCCATCACCTCAAACATCTCGAGGCTGGACAAACACCCTCACACTCTCCAGCTGGAAGCTCTCCTTTCCACGACACAGATTTTTTCATTGCCATCATCTCCATTTCGAGCTCCAGTGGATTCAGACGCTGCACAAGAGGAGTGCGGTCTGGGCCAGAGCTTCAAACCTGAGCCTCCCAGTGATTATGGGATGTCTGTGCCAGCCTCCGGTGCTCTGCAGGCCTTCCCCGGAGTGTGCAGATGGCTGAATATTAAAGCAGCCTTTGCTTCCTGGCACTTTGCAGCAATGCAGTGGCACGAACGCCGCATATAAAAGCCCATTTCTGCAGAAGAGTTACGATCCACCTTTAAACCCTCGAAAGGGGTTAAATAACGCGGTGAGCACGGGTTTCTTGTGGAAAAATGACTCACAGGAAGGATGGCAACAATGCACTACTATAAAATATTAAACATAATAGGTCTCTCTGCCCAGGACTGGAAGAATAAAAAACAAGGTAAGTGGACCTGTGTTTTTCTCCTGGTTCTCAAAGTCACTAATGGCCCTTTGGGTCTGGGAACAGATGTCAACAGCGTAGTGCAGGTACCGCAATTTACTCGCTGCAAATTATTGCCTGGTATTTAATTAAAATTTTATTGTGGTGATTCCCAGCAGCTCTCTCCGCAGCACCAAACGGAACAGGCTGAGGAGAAAAGTGGATCTCTTGGAGCAAATAAGCCCAGTTCGTCAATAAAATACCGTAGCTCTGAAAGAGGAAAAGAAAGTGCGTGGTGATCTGATGTTTTTCCCCTGAGCGGGGCCCTGTAGAGCTGTTCCCAGCACTGACCTCAACCAGCCTTAAGTTGGTCGAGGGACAAGCCCAGATCATGGATCACATTCTTCTGCTTGGACTCACGAGGAGTCACCAACATCCCTTTAGGAGCAGAGGATGGAAGAACCAGATTCAAGAGTTCCTAGGTCCAGATTGGGAGGAAACCACTTTTACTACAAATGCTCCTTATCTACCGTTTCATTTCATCACCTTTCAGGAATAATCCCAACCTGGTGGGAGGATCTGTCCACCTAATGGAGACTCCTCAATGATTTGTGGGGACATCAACGATTTGAATGACCATTCTTGGTCCCACTATGGCAGTGGGAGGCATTGGGGAGCTGGAGGGACAGATGTTCCTAATGCTTTGAGTACATGAAGCAGAGGGACCAGGTCCGCTCGGTCCCAGACTGCTGCTTCATGTGCTCCACCAAGCCCAGATCTTTCACAGTTTCAGCTGCAGGATGGATGGGAGTACTAGATCACCTTTTCTCCTGTCATGCACATTTTTCAGGTGGTTTCTATAAAAGTCAGAAGCTACAACCACAAGTTCAGGAGACTCAGCAGTCCTGACCACGTCTGCAGAAGTCCCATACATGCTGTTGGCTGTAAGGGAAGAAGAAAATCCCACCAGTATCTCATGAGATATCTCGATCTGGGTCATAGATACCGAAACTGTGAGCAAAACATCACAGCCAAGGAAGGAAGCAGTTGCACCCATGAAAGCTGATGCTTGATAGCACCAGATTAATGGCCTCAAGCTCTGCCAGGGGAGGTTCAGGTTTGACATAAGGAAAAAAATTCTTCACTGAAAGGGTCATTAGGCAATGAAAGGAGCTGCCTAGGGACGTGGTTGACTCGCCTTCCCTGGAGAGGTTTAAAGTGCGGGTGGATGAGGTGCTGAGGGACATGGTTTAGAGATTGGTGGGAATGGTGGGACTCAGTGATCCGGTGGGTCTCTTCCAACCTGGTGATTCTGTGATTCTATGATTCTCCTAACCTTCAGTGCCCTTCTACCAGCTGAAGGTACCCTTGACCCTTTAAAAAAAAAAAAAAAAAAAAAAAAAAGAAGGGGGAAAAGCCAAAAAAATAGACAAAACATCCTCAGTAGGTTGTGCATTTAGCAAAACTGCCCTCCTGATGCTCGCAGACATTGGCTGCCAGCCCCGAAGCACAAGACCTAAGGAAAGCAGGGTTCCCATGCCAAGCTGCAAGGGATACAAAATCATAGAATCACAGAATCACCAGGAAGAGACCCACTGGATCATCGAGTCCATCCGTTCCTATCAAACACTAAACCATGTCCCTCAGCACTTTGACCACCCGCGCCTTAAACACCTCCAGGGAAGGCGAGTCAACCACCTCCCTGGGCAGCCTATTCCATTGCCTAATGACACTTTTAGTGAAGAATTATTTCCTTATGTCCAGCCTGAACCTCCCCTGGTGGAGCCTGAGGCCAATCCCTCTCGTCTTGTCCCTTGTCCCTTGGGAGAAGAGTCCAGCTCCCTCCTCTGCACAACGTCCTTTCAGGCAGTTGTAGAGAGCAATGAGGTCTCGCCTCAGCCTCCTCTTCTCCAGGGTAAACAACCCTAGCTAAGATGCTAGGAAAATAAATAAATTTAAAAAAAAGAAAATAAAATGCTAAGAAAAATAATGGCATCCCCTCTTTGTCCACATTTGGAGGAAAAAGAGGTTTTATGGACACACTGGCTCCAGGGTGAGGACGGATTAACGCCAACATCTGCCCTACAGCTCACAGCACTGTGGGAAGCACAGCTCTTTGGGCTTAAAACTAAGCATCTCTGAAGACCTGAAATACTCAGGGGCAAAAGATATATTAGCTCCTCTCTGGAGCCTCAGGGGTTAACACAGGCACTGTTGAGCTGCTCTAAACCAAGCTGCAAACCTTCCCCCCCTAAAGGTATCTGTTGATGCTTCACCTCCCTGTGCAACTACTCTGGAAAGCCAGGGGAGACAGAGCTAGAATGATGAATGCAAAATTAAAAGCTCAATAAATAATTAATTGCTGAGGTCATCAAATTGTATGAATCTGTCCATCTCGCTCTCGGCTCTCCCGTTCATCAGAGGAGTCTCTGTTTCAGCGGTGGGTGAAGTGGTCCTGGAAGAACCATAATTCCTGCACAACCGCTGCCACGGAGCTTGTACTGGGTGCCATATAAATCAATAGTGATAAATCACTGGCTGAAGGCTGTAAAGACTTGAGGAGTGTTAAGCAAACAGAATGCCTCCAGAGATCCCAAAATAAAGTGTGAGGCGAGTTGGAGCGACTCATCAAGGTAATTATTAAAAAGCAAAACATCAAATATGTATAGCAGAGACAAAACCTCCTTTCCTCTTTCCGGTACCAGTCTCCCCACAAACGCCAAGAAAAAAGAGCACTCTTAAGGACCACAAATAAAACAAGTGGCTTCACCACCCCCACAACGCTTTCCATTCCCCCTGTCTATGCACAGAATCATAGAACAACCAGGTTGGAAGAGACCCACCGGATCACTGAGTCCAACTATTCCTATCAAATACTAAACTATGTCCCTCAGCACCTCGTCCGCCCATCCCTTAAACACCTCCAGGGAAGGTGAATCAAACCCCTCCCTGGGCAGCTTCTGACAAGTGTCCAATGACCCTTTCTGGGGAAAACTTTTTCCTAATGTCCAGCCTAAATCTCCCCTGGTGGAGCTTGAGGCCATTCCCTCTTGTCCTGTCCCCTGTCCCTTGGGAGAAGAGCCCAGCTCCCTCCTCTCCACAACCTCCTTTCAGGTAGTGGTAGAGAGCAATGAGGTCTCCCCTCAGCCTCCTCTTCTCCAGGATGAACACCCCCAGCTCTCTCAGACGTTCTTCATAAGGCCTGTTCTCCAGCCCCATCACCACCTTCATTGCTCTTCTCTGGACTCACTCTAGAGCCTCAACATCCTTCTTGTGGTGAGGGGCCCACAACTGAACACTGGATTCCAGGAGCGGTCTCACTAGTGCCAAGTACAGAGGGAGAATAACCTCCCCGGCCCTGCTGGTCACACCGTTTCTGATCCAAGTCAAGATGCCATTGGTCTTCTTGGCCACCTGGGCCACTGCTGGCTCATGTTCAGTCACTGTCAACCAACACCCTCAGGTCCTTCTCCTCCAGGCAGCTTTCTAGACAGACTTCTCCTAGTCTGTAGCTGCTCAGAGTTGTTGTGCCCCAAGAGCAGGACCCGACATTTGGCTGTGTTAAATCTCATCCCATTGGACTCAGCCCATGGATCCAGTCTGTTCAGATCCCTTTGTAGAGCCTCCCAACCCTCCAGCAGACAGACACTTGCACCCAGAAATGGTCACTCTCCAAGTCTTGCCTGCAATGCTGAGCTCCTTCAAGCTGGGACCACCTGACCAGTATTTCCAACAGGTGAGATTCCCAGCATGTGATGGTGAGATACTGATTATAAATAAGGGGTTAATGACAATGAACACAGATGCCCAGAAGCACACAATCATAGGAAGGTTGGAAGGGACCTTAAGAATTACCCAGTTCCAAATCCTCTGCCATGGGCAGGGACATCCCACTACATCAGGCTGCCGAAAGCTCCATCCAACCTGGCCTTGAACCCCTCCAGGGATGGGGCAGCCACCACTGCTCTGGGCAATCTGTCTCAGTGCCTTTCAACGCTCATCATAAAGAAATTCTTCCTTATGTCTATTCTAAATCTGCCTCTCTCCAGTTTATCCCCATTGCCCCTTGTCCTATCCCTCCAAGCCTTTGTAAACAATCTCTCCCTGGCTTTCCTGTAGCCCTTTTCAGGTAGTGGAAGGTCACTATAAGGTCTTCTCAGAGCCTTCTCTTCTCCAGGCTGAACAACCCCAACTCTTTCAGTCTGTTCTCGTATGGGAGATGCTCTAGCCCTTGGATCACCATTGTAGCCTCCTCTATGAATGAAAGTGCGTGGCACAGCATGTTGCACCCTCCAGAGACAGGATGCTGAGCCAGGTGAACTGATGTGATCCAACATGGAAGGTCCTCATGCTCCAAGCAGCAGCAGTGGCTTAATCCTACCTCTGGACTGGATCAGACCAGCTCCTTGATGGAGGGGCTGGAACACAAGCCTTCTGAGAGGCAGCTTAGGGACCTGAGGTGGTTTAGCCTCAAGGAGGTTGAGGGGAGACCTCATCTTTATCTACAACTGCCTGAAAGGAGGTTGTGGTGAGGTGCATGATGGTCTCTTCTCCCGAGTAAGAGGTGATAGGACAAGAGGGAATGGCCTCAAGCTGCACCAGGCCAGGTTCAGAATAGATATCATGAAACATTTCTTCACAAAAAAGGTTTTCAGGGACATGGTGGAACCGCCATCCCTGCAGAGGTTTAAAAAATGGGCAGATAAAGTACCCGGGGCAGTTCAGTAGTGGACAGGTACAGTTGGACTCAACAATCTCAAAGGTCTTTTTCCAAATGAATGATCCTATGATAAGGAATAATGATCCTGTAGTAGGCAAAGCACAATCACAGGAGAAATAATAAGTTCATTACTACACCTAATGAGGAATTGGGTAAATTTAGCAGCTAAAACTGTGGTTTAGTAAGGTTTAATTGCTAATATTTGCACAAAATGCCAGTGCTTCCCAGCCTCATGAAAGCGGTCAGGACCTCATTGCTTTGTGCTGAACTTGCAAAATTAGTTTTAAAAGTTCTCCAGATGTTTCTTTCCAATTAGTGAACAACGTTGTCACTGTATCCATGCAGAAATGTCAAATTATTTGGGAGGAATATAGAATCATAGAATTGTAGAATCATAAAACAACCAGGTTGGAAGAGACCCACTGGATCATTGAGTCCAACCATTCCCATCAAACACTAAACCATGTCCCTCAGCACCTCGTCCACCCGTCCCTTAAACACCTCCAGGGAAGGTGAATCAACCCTCTCCCTAGGCAGCCTCTGCCAATGCCCAATGACACTTTCTGTGAAATATTTTTTCCTAATGTCCAGCCTAAACCTCCCCTGGTGGAGCTTGAGGCCATTCCCTCTCGAGCTGGCCCCTGTCACTTGGAAGAAGAGCCCAGCTCCCTCCTCTCCACAACCTCCTTTCAGAACTGAACACAGGATTCAACGATCGGTCTCACCAGTGCCAAGTACAGAGAGAGAAGAACCTAACTGGACCTGCTGGTCACATTGTTTTATGCAAGCCAAGATGCCATTGGCCTTCTTGGCCACCTGGGCCACTGCTGCCTCATGTTCAGTCACTGTCAACCAACACCCCAGGTCCTTCTCCTCCAGGCACTTTCCAGACAGACTTCTCCTAGTCTGTAGCTGCTCAGGGTTGTTGTGCCCCAAGTGTAGGATCCGCCATTTGGCCTTGTTAAACCTCATCCCATTGATCTCAGCCCATGGATCCAGCCTGTTCAGATCCCTTTGGAGCCTCCTGACCCTCCAGCAGATCCACACTCCCACCCAGCTCAGTGTCATCTGCAAACTGGCTAAGGGAGCACTCGATGCCTTCATCCAGGTCACTGATAAAGACATTGAACAGGGCTGGACCCAGCACTGAGCCCTGGGGAATCCCACTTGTAATATGATGCTACTTGGTTAAGCACAGCCCAGTGTATCTCTGTTACAGACTGCCCAGCACTGCTGGTGAGCTGGCAGCAGCAGGATGAGCATCCTCACTGATCTTTTTGGACATGGGATAACAATAGCCTTGGGTCCACAGGCTACGTGGCATAGGAAGAGAATGCTCCAGCTACTCATCAACTTCTGCAGGTACACAGAAGTATAGAATCATAGAATGGGTTCAGTTCGAAGGGACCTCAAAGCTCACCCAGTTCCAACCCTGCTATGGGTAGGGACACCTCCCACTAGATCTGGCTGCTCAAAGCCTCATCCAGCCTGGCCTCAAACACCTCCAGGAATGGGGCAGCCACAGCTTCCCTGGGCAACCTGGACCACTTGTGGCCATGGCAGAGCAGAACATCCAATAATGAACCTAAAAAATCCCAACTGACACAAATCACAGTCTGTAACTCTGAGCGTAATTTCTCATATTTCTCTAAGGCTGCAGACAATCCCATTTATCTACAAACTTGTTTCCTCTTCACAAAAAAATCTGAAACTGAGACTCCATCATGCAATGCAGCACCAGCATGCAAACATCAATCTGCCCTGTTTCCAACACACCGGCTTCTCCTCTTTGCCAAAAGGTTTCCCAGAGCAGTGGTGGCTGCCCCATCCCTGGAGGGGTTCAAGGCCAGGTTGGATGGGGCTTGGAGCAACCCGATCCAGTAGGAGGTGTCACTGCCCTTGCAACCCAAACCATTCTCTGGTTGCATGATTTCACTTGAGCTGTTTCTCGACTCCATTAGAAACACAGCCAGTAAAAATCTCCTGAACACACTGTTCCAAATTAAAGTGAGCCCTTATGAAACCAGTATCACAGCCACTTGCTTAGTGTATTTCTCCCTAGAAGAACTTACAGTGTTTCCTTGATGAACACCCAAGCATAACAGTTTCCACAGTGATTACAGAAAAAGCAGCAGTGCCAGAAATAACATCGTTAAATGGAAAACATCCCCTGCACTTGCTCCATGCACACACCAATGGAGCACATACAGGCTCACCGGCACCAGGGACGATTCCTCATGGTGACAGCCCAAGCACCGGCTAGAGATCCCAGTGTAGACACAGAGATGGAAATTGAGTCAAAATACCATATTAGGGTCACAAAGATGATCCCAGGGATGGAGCATTTCCCATACGAGACAGGCTGAGAGAGTTGAGGTTGTTCAGCCTGGAGAAGAGAAGGCTGCGGGGAGACCTTGGAGCAGCTTCCAGTACTGAAAGGGGATCCAAGAAAGCTGGGGAGGGGATCGTGATCAGGGAGGGTAGGAACAGGACGAAGGGGAATGTTTTTCAGCTGCAAGAGGGGAGATTGAGATGAGATCTTAGAGACAAGTGTTTTGCTGTGAGGGTGGGGAGAACCTGGCCCAGGTTGCCCAGAACAGTGGTGGCTGCTTCATCCCTGGAGGGGTTCAAGGCCAAGTTGGATGTGCCTTGGGCAGCCTGACCAAGTGGGAGGTGTCCCTGCCCATGGCAGGGGTGGGACTGGATGGGCTTTGAGGTCCCTTCCAACCCAAACCATTCCATGCTTCTATGACTGCTTTTTAAGCAGATGTCTAGGTGATGGCCCATGGGCAGGTACCCTCCACATGCAGGCATGCAACAGCAGATCCTTGAACAGAGACACAGCGTATGGTTGGACTCGATGATCCAGTTGGGTCTTTTCCAACCTGGTGATTCTGTGATTCTGTGACAATCCATGACTATATTCCAAAACCAGATTCCCAAGTACTACATTAAAAATATTTCACCTAGCAAGGTGGGACAAAATGACTCGTGAGGATGCTGTGTCCTGCCTTGTGAAAGGCAATTTCAGCTCTGACACAGACCTGGTACAAAAGAAGGAAAGGAGAGTACCAAGCACTGGGAGTTTCTCTAATCCATTCCCCTCCCCGGCACTCACGTTTAATCAGTTACTTTATGTCTAGGACATGTAGAGCTGAAGTTTCCCTTGACGTGAAGCTGTGTGTGCACCTTCAGACGCTCCCATGCTATTCCTCCCACTCCAGGCTGCTCTCTGGATGCTGGTGAACAGAGGCACCCCTGCCACCCAGCTGACAGCTTTATCTCTGACTTTCCTCATTTATTTAGCCAAATAGAGAGAAGGCAGCCTTGTCTTCTCCAGGCTGAACAACCCCAAATCTCAGCCTGTCCTCATTCAGAGATGCTCTAGCCCTTGGATCATTCCCACAACCTCTTCTGGACTCCCTCCATGTCCTTCCTGCGCTGAGGACTCCTGAACTGGACACAGGAGTCCAGGTGAGGTCTCACCAAAGCAGAGGGGAATCTTTAAAAAATAACTAGTTTAATATTAGCCTGTGCCATCTCCTGTCTTCTGAACAATTCTGACTTGCGATTAATGCAAATATGAACTCCAAGTTTTTTTTCTACCTGTGCAGCAAATCCTCACCGGTGGATGATGGGTGAGGTCAGACCTCATCTGGAGTACCTGAGACTTCATCTGCAGTACTTGAGGCATCATCTGGAGTATTGTGTCCAGTTCTGGAATCCTCAACATAAGAAGGATACGGAACTGCAGAAAAGGGTCCAGAGGAGGGCTACAAAGATGATCAGAGGACCGGAACGCTCTCCATACGAGGACAGGCTGAGGGAGTTGGGTCTGTTCAGCCTGGACAAGAGAAAGCTCAGAGAAGATCTTATAGAGACCTTGCAGTACCTGAAAGGGGCTACAAGAAAGCTGGAGAGGGACTGTTCATAAAGGCTTGGAGGTGGGGACAGATATAAACCGGAGAGTGGCAGATTTAGGCTTGATCTGAGAAGGAATTTCTTCACCATGAGAGTGGTGAGATGCTGGAACACGTTGCCCAGAGCAGTGGTGGCTGCCCCATCCCTGGAGGGGTTCAAGGCCAGGCTGGATGGGCCTTGGGCAGCCTGACCTAGTGGAGGTATCTCTGCCCATGGCAGGAGGGGCTGGATCTAGAGGATTTTAAGGTTCCTTCCAACTCAAACTATTCGAAGATTCTATTCTGTGATTCTATGACAGATCAGAACCTGATGGTAGCAGACTATGGCAATGAATTATGGGCGGAATCAAAAAGCACCTCTATTCCATGCAGACAAGGCAACCACCACCTCAGCTGGGACTTTCCCTTCACGTCTTTAAAGCCCCAAAACCTGCATAACGCAGCATAAAAGCACCACTGCAGGCGTCTTCTTCACCAGAAAAACACCACAGTGCTGCCTTCGGGTTATGAAGAAACTCTTTGGTTTGGCAGTGATGGTTTTCACCTTCCTCCCTTCACTGTTCCTGAATGCAAACGGCGCCAAATCAAAGCGGGTTTGCAAAAAAAAAAGTGGTGAGGGCTCAGTTTTAGGTAACGCGCCTTCAATTAAAGCAGATTACCTAAGGAACAATACGAACCACGGCTGTAAACTCATTAGGCAGTGAGTCATTAGTGTAGGATGCTATCGGATGCAGGATATGTAGGATGTGATCCAGCCTGTGCTGCTGGCAGGTCTGGTACGGAGCGAGGAAGGTTTGGGGCGATTCTGGGATGCCTTTTCCCGGGTACTTTGAGCTGCTGGTAGTGCATGAGTGCTAAAAAGCATCAGCTTGCCCTGCCTGGAGTGCTTGTGAACCGTAACTGTGAAACTTTACCATAATATGTTTTCATAGTTATTTGCAGGCAGTCACTGTAGCATGAAGTACTTCAAGTATTATTTAAAACAGCATCAGTTTACTTTTATTTAGCATTTTTGACACGGGTGGAAAAAAAAAAAACCTCTGCGGTGTTTCACAAACTGCTGCGGAGGGAGTGCGGCATCGCTCCTGGCACCGAGGGGGAATATCTCCAACCCCCTTTTACAGAAGTGGGAACCGAGGCGCTCGCTTTTCCACAGACGCATATCAGCCAGCAACACTTTCTGAGTTCTTGCAGGGGAACTTCCAGCAGAGATCCTCGCTTCCAGAAGAAACGGGCGCTTATTCCAAGCTACAGTGGTCACACTGTTGTGTCCCAGATAATTTTCTCATGTAAACAGAGTGGTGAAACGGTGGGGAAGAGTGATTTCGCTTCAGGTTTTGTTAATTTTAGCCTGAGAAAGTCACGAAGGAAATACCTGAGCACTGCAGGCCAGTCTGGGAGGTAATTAAACACCCAGCTCGACTTCTCTTCCAACTCTGAAAAGCTTCACATTGTCCTGTGGATGCCTACAACTTGTTTACACACTTGGTTCTTGCCTGACCATTCACTGCACTGTTCCATTACGAAGTCAAACACTCCACATCTTCAAAACGAAAGCATTTTTTTTTTAAACACAACCAAAATTTTATTCTCTTCTTGAAAACAGGCAGAGACCCAATGCAGTTTTTGGTCTGGTTCACACACAAACGAGAATGCTTTGCTCTGCCCCAACCAGCCCTGCTGTCCCCCGCAACAGAAACCTCACAGCTCAGAGCAGGATGGGATGCTGAGAGACTTCCAATTTGAGTCAAGAAACCCCTTAGGTGCTTCACACGTACACAGAATAACCACTGTCAACAGCTCTGCTGAGGGGAGCTGCTGCAGGAGCACCACACAACGCTCATCCTCCCAGAGAAGGGACCCCAGTAAGAACAGGCATTCCTGCTCCATCCTTCCTCCTCCCAGAGAAGTGATTCCAGTAAGAACAGGCATGTCTGCTCCATCCTTCCTCCTCGCAGAGAAGGGACCCCAGTAAGAACAGGCATTCCTGCTCCATCCTTCCTCCTCCCAGAGAAGGGATTCCAGTAAGAACAGGCATGTCTGCTCCATCCTTCCTCCTCGCAGAGAAGGGACCCCAGTAAGAACAGGCATTCCTGCTCCATCCTTCCTCCTCCCAGAAAAGGGACCCCCACTAAGAACAGTCATTCCTGCTCCATCCTTCCTCCTCCCAGAGGATGGACCCCAGTAATAACAGGCATTTCTGCTCCATCCTTCCTCGCGCCCAGCCAGCTCAGGACCCTGAACTTGCTCCTCTGCAGCCCAGCTAACCCAGTGTGGCTGTGGAGCCCGCGAGGGAGTTTATTAGATTTACACCCCTGTGGCCTTGGGGTGGAAACTGTAAATCAGCAGCCCATTACGGAGTCACCCCTGACCCAGCCCAGCAGCTGCTTTTGTTTTACAGGTGGCAGCTGCCATCCCAGCGCTTTCCGAAACACGTGAACTTCATGAAACTTTTTATTTCTGCTCAGCTCATTTTAGTCCCATCTTCGTTCTTTTTCTACAGCTTTAATTTATGTCAGTAAATCTCCCTAGAAGGGAACAAACCCAGAAAAACCTGAATGAAGGGCAGGAGGGAGCACAGGAAACCAGTGGGTAGCTATTTAAAGAGGCGGCGATGCCTCATGGAAAACTCTGAAACATTCCTGTTAATGACAAACCTGCTGCTTTGGCCTCAAGTCACTCCCTGTGTCCCCCAGGTTCCTCACTGCTTCACCCTCAACTGCATGGAATGGGCAGAGCCTTTCTACCCAACTCCTTTTCCCAAGCATCTCCCAGCAACTTGGGGCAGGAGGACTCAGCCAAACGTCCAGAGGCCAGAATCACAGAATCATAGAATCACCAGGTTGCAAGAGACACACAGGATCATCGAGTCCAACTGTTCCCATCAATCACTAAACCATGTCCCTCAGCACCTTGTTCACCTGTCCCTTAAACACCTCCAAGGGAAGGTAAGTCAACCCCCTCCCTCGGCAGCCTCTGCCAGTGCCCAATGTCCCTTCTAGCACAGAAAATGCACAGCAGAAGCAGCAAAACATTTAGTGCTCTCCTCCACTCCACTCTGTTCACTTTGGCAGGGTAAGGGTTGACAGGACATTTGCTCCTCAACCAGTGGCCTCTCCTCCTGCCCATCAGCTCCCTCCCTCCTCTACGGTTCATCTAAACACTGGAGTGCTGGGAAAGGTTTGGTGCCAGTAGTGAGGGGGAGGATGTGGAGGAAGATGCTCCGTGAACCCTCCTCGATCTATCAGGTAGGCCTGGACTCAAAATGCAAGAGGTCCTTCCCCACCTCTATACCGAGTCTCTTTTCTCTCAGCAAGGTCCAAAGGAGCTCTGGGCCTCACCGAGCATGCTCCACGTAGCTGTACAGCCTTGTCTTAATCATAGGGCTCAGAAAACATTTCCATAACAGACTCCTCCCATATGAACGGATTTCTCCTCCTTGAAAACGTTTCCCAGAATCTCTTTAGCATCTTTTATTTCATCCCATTACTCCTAATGTTCCTCCTAAACCCCTCGAAAGGTCCTAGAAGGCCTCTGAGTTTCACAACCCATTCTGTGAACCCTGCACCCTGCTGTGTAAGCAACAACCACTCGTTCACCTTCACCAGATGAAATGGCTGGAGTTGCACGTCATCGCTCCCAGCAGTGACACAGACCTCATTCAACCCACAACTTATCTTACTACATGGCTTTTGAGGAGACGTGTCCAGTCACACGCTTATCTACTTGGCCCTTAACCCCATGACCATCCCCTAACCTGAGGGAGGAATGCAAGCAGCTCACACCGCAACATCCTTCGGGTCGATTTGTCACCACTGGCTCACGGTTCATGATGATATCGATGACAGACGGGGCTGTCAAGGGAATAATCAAGCATCTGAAGAAGAAGATGACCGGTTCATGTGTACCTGAGACTTAAATCTACTCATGATTATTATGAAAAGGGATCACAGGCAGGTACAGAATTAACGGTCGTGTCTAGTTTGTGCTTTTTGAGTTCGGCAAAGTAGTGAACTGCCCTTCCAGAGAGGCCA
Organism: Coccyzus lansbergi; assembly: GCA_033558105.1. Lineage (NCBI taxonomy): Eukaryota > Metazoa > Chordata > Aves > Cuculiformes > Coccyzidae > Coccyzus > Coccyzus lansbergi. The sequence goes on along the minus strand of JAUMJK010000780.1, from coordinate 460,118 downwards.
TCTCAGCAATGCAGAAGTTGGATTTCAATCCAGCCGTAGCAGTGTGGCAGTAAAGACTTGAGGGAACAACTACACTTAAAACCAGATTTGCTGGGAAAAGAGCCAGGCTCAATTTTATTGGATTCTCCTGAGGTTTCCCCTCTAAACTGCACCACCAAATGAGGGCTCGGCAAACCACTCCGGGTCTTCATGCATTGTGGAGCAACAGCAGCAGAGAACCTCAAATCCAGTGTCTGAATTCCGCTGGATCTGGCCAATTTTTGACACACCTTGCCTTCCTGCCTGAAATCTGTAAGTCTAAAGGAGAAGCAGAGCAAAATAACTGAAACTCCAAAGCCTCCCTGGGCTGCAAGCCTGAATAATGGTTTAATGAGCAGGTGACCCTCCAAAGCATGAAGAAGGAAGAAGGGAAGATCTGGATAAGTAGTGTGGAAAAGCCAAATTAGGATCTGGAGACCGAGAAACTGTTGGAACTGAAAATCTCATTTACACAGAACAGATTTTTCTACCATCAGTGTACAGGAAGGTTTCCCACAGCACTGAAGGTAGAACCGTCGAATCATTTGGCTGGAAAAGACCTTTGAGATCATCAAGACCAACCGTACCTGCCTGCTACTAAGCCACATGCCTGAGCACCTCATCTGCCTGTCTTTTAAATCCTTCCTCCACTGCCTTCCTGCGCAGCCTCTGCAGTGCCTGAGAAACCTTTTGGTGAAGAAATGTTTCCTGGTGTCTAATCTGAAGCAGCCCTGGTGCAAGATGCTCTGCTCTGAGTTTGTACCAGCGACTGACGCTCCTGTTTGCGCCTCCAGCAATGCTCTACAAGCACTTTGTGCCCACAAGCAATACACAAGCTCCGAGGCAATGAGGAGTGAGTAGCCCTTGCTACTCCGAGCAGTCCATTTTGGGAAGACAGGAAAACTTGATCTCATGTTTCCCTCTTAGTTATCCCTGATTAAAAACCACTGCGCGGTTCCCAGAAAGAAAGTGCCCCCAAACCAAAATTACTGTACAGCTGGAAAAAAAGGGTTACAAAAATACCACCTAGGTGTATTTAAATGGGTTAATTACCGTTCCTATTAGGAAAAAGGGTTCTCGGAAGATGAATTCACAGAATCATAGAATCACCAGGTTGGAAGAGACCCACCGGATCATTGAGTCCAACCATTCTTTTCAAACACTAAACCATGTCCCTCAGCACCTCGTCCACCTGTGCCTTAAACCCCTCCAGGAAAGGTGAAACAACCACCTCTCTGGGAAGCCTCTGACACTGCCCAATGACCCTTTCTGTGAAAAACTTCCTCCTAATGTCCAGCCTAAATCTCCCCTGGTGGAGCTTGAGGCCATTCACTCTCATCCTATCCCCTGTCCCTGGGAGAAGAGCCCAGCTCCCTCCTCTCCACAACCTCCTTTCAGGTACTTGGAAAGAGTAATGAGGTCTCCCCTCAGCCTCCTCCAGGCTAAACACCCCCAGCTCTCTCAGCCATTCCTCATAGCGCCTGTTCTCCAGCCCCTTCCCCAGTTTCGTTGTTCTTCTCTGGACTCGCTCCAGAGCCTCAACATCCTTCTTGCGCTGAGGGGCCCACAACTGAACACAGGATTCGAGGAGCAATCTCACCAGTGCTGAGTTCAGAGGGAGAAGAACCTCCCTGGCCCTGCTGGTCACACCGTTTCTGATCCAAGCCAAGATGCCATTGGCCTTCTTGGCCACATGGGCCACTGTTGGCTCATGTTCAGTCGCTGTCAACCAACACCCCCAGGTCCTTCTCCTCCAGGCAGAAAATGCTGAGGGATGCCTCTGCTCACCTCCTCTAGCTCTGCAACTCACCCTGCTGCACGTGCAAACCCTGCTCGCTTGCTCCGAGAGCTCCGAACAGCAGGCAGTAGTCGCAGCCCAGCGCTACACCCGCTACTCCTGGACTTCCTAGGGAGGAGGGGCTGACCCGGGCTCAGAGCTGTGCAAAGAAAACGAGGCAACGTAGTGGCTAAGGAAGATTTATTGCACATCTACTTTCCCCAAATGTTTTTTGAATGACTGAATAATCCCCTCGTCTCTCTAACGCGGGCCCTCCCTGACACACAATGCCTCTTTTGATGCTCATTAAAAGGTTCACCTTCTGCAGGCGTGTAATTAGAGCCAGGCAGGATAAAAATCTCCATTCTGATTACTGCCCCGATTACAGAGACGGGGATCCCAGCTGACTGCGCAAAGGCAGCCTGGGAAAGACCATTTCCTTGAATTCGAGTCGTGGCACAGCGGGAGCGCTACTCACAACCCTCCTCTCGCAAGGTGGTCTCGGCAGAGCCCGGGAGAGGGAGCACCAGTGAGAAATCGGTCTGGATTAACAAGTGAAAGGTGGGAAGTGTTCAGCAAGTGTACCAGGCAGGATGGAAAACAGAATAACTACTTCCCTGCATCCCAACCAGATCCCAGCAGAGCTGTAAAGCTCTACTAACAAGCAGCCTTTTTAAGGAGACAATGGTGGTGAATGTATATTTTAAATAAATTGCTTTCCTTTCCAGAGGGTAATTTTTGGGTTTTGTTTTCCTTAAATTTGGACACCCTCTGCCAATAAACCAAATGCTTTAAAGCGCTTTAGAAACAGCGAGTTTGCTGAAACACTTTCTGCATTCAACATGTGCAGCCCAACGTTGCCAGAAGTTCCGAGCTCCTCTGAGCACAGAGTCAGCAGGAACCTTGGTGATTAGGGGAGACGGAAGAAGCCGGAGGAAAGGCAGCTTTCCTAGAGCAGGAGATGCCCCGATGTGGCCGTGGAACTTTGCTGGTGACGTAGGGCAAGGGAGTTCCCAGGAGCCCCTCATTAATGACCTGCCACCCAATGAAGAGGACAGTGGCGGTGATTTCCCCACTTCCCTGCTCTCACCAATTACTGCTAAACCACCCATGTCAGCCACGCCGCGTCCCCGCAGCGCAGGAAGGGCTTCTCCACAGCGCTTGTGTTGTTAACTGCAGAACAAACACGACTTTCGAAGCCGTTTCTCTCGGGACACACCCCGCCGGATCCCCTTCCGAGTCCCCCACATCCGACCCCCACTCGCACACGCTGCAAACGCCGCAAACCGAACACTGAGCTATTCTGTTGACGGCTGCCGTGTATTTTTTCATGAGTAAACTCCAAACATTTCTGAGTTTGCTCACCCCCTCCCCGGCTCTGCTCTCTCCTCCATCCCGGCTGCGAGAACGTGCTTTTTGCTCCGAAGGAAAAAGCCAAACGAGCAGAACCTCTTGCTTTTTCTGCCACACGTGCACCTGGGGAACCACTCATCAGGGGAAAGAGGGGAAGAAATCTTGTAAGGTCTCGTCTAAGAGTCCCTTGTTAAGATGCTAAAAGCACAGTAGAGAAGCTGCAGCAGGACGTACGAATGGATGATGTCCAATACGGAGAATTTAGAAGTTCCCAGCGCATATTAGGATGAAAGCAGCCACTCAGTGAGTAAATCCCCTTCCTTTACGCTCCCAGGAGAGGAAGGTGCTCCTCAAACGCATTTCTCACACTTCTGCGTGTACTGAATGTGTCCCAGCAGACACAAAGCCCAGTCCTGCTACAAGCTGTATGGTGGGAACACACTCAGTAGTTTATCAACTAGTAACTTCTGGAAGTTTTTTCTTCGATGCATAGTTTACACTGCTCCTCTACAGATTTTGGGTTTTCTTTCCTTAATAAGGACTGCAGTGAATCCTGAACCAGTCCGAGAAGCCTGATGCAAGCCTTGGAGGCATCTTCTCAGAAACAAGTCAGGACAGCACATATCAACACCACCACCACCCCCCGTCCACGTCCTACACCAGTATCTCTGCATCCTCCACTGAAAGATAGACTCACAGAATCATAGAATCATAGAACAACCAGGTTGGAAGGGACACATCGGATCTTCCAGTCCAACCATTCCTATCTAACACTAAACCAAGTCCCTCAAGACCTCATCCACCCGTCCCTTAAACACCTCCAGGGAAGGTGACTCAACCACCTCCCTGGGCAGCCTATTCCAATGCCCAATGACCCTTTCTGTGAAAAACTTCCTCCTGATCTCCAGCCTAAATCTCCCCTGGCAGAGCTTGAGGCCATTCCCTCTTGTCCTGTCCCCTGTCAGAAGTCCTTCATTTAGACCTAAGAAGAGGAAGGAGATGGCGAAAACTCCTTAAACAGGCTTTGGAAACTGTGAGCCGAGTAAGAACCGAAACACTCGCACGAATCCCTCCTATTGTTAGTGAGGAAACGCACCTTTGGCAACACTGAGAGCCTTTTCCTACAAGAATTAGAATGAGTAGTTCCTAAAACACTGGGACTATGAGAAAAACATGTCAGTCCCCAACAGGGCCCAACAGCTTCTTAGGGGATCACCAAAGCCTAATAAAATGGTTGGACTCGATGATCCAGTTGGTCTTTTCCAACCTAGTGATTCTATGATGCTATGAAAAATAAGAGACACAGGAGTTAGGACAAAGGGGTTGTCAAACACCCAGACACCGAAGGTTAAAACTGGCTCTGCACCCTGACACTAACGATCTTTCAACACCAGGGAAACTAAAAGCCTGTAAGCTACAGGTTATCCTCCGGCAGCAGCGCGGGGCTTGGATTGTATTGCTCACACCATAAATCACCGTGTCAGCTGCCCCAGCCGTTTCCACTCGCCAGGGTAATGGGTAAAAGTGCCAGGCGCTTCATGCTGGTCGGCAATTAACCATCGATCAAGGGGAGGGGAGGATAAAATAATAATGCACGATGCCTTCTGCTGGAATAACAATCCACACACTTGCATAGAGCAGCTCAGCGCATGCCTGCGTTTCTGATCACACCTCTGGGTGCATCAAAAGGGTTATTAATTTCCATCGAGGAGAATTAAGAAGCTTAAATTGTTAGCACTCATTTACTCAGACTTAATGCATTTTTAAAGCTGCCTCATTTTATGCTGATGTGCAGGTGCTAATCACCAGCGGGAAACGCTTAAAAGGGATAAAACACCCAAAGGGTCAGCACCAGGTCCAGGCCCTGCTCTGCACTCAGCAGGTCCAACCTCCTCACCTGCCTGCAGATGTTCAAAGAATCAAGGAATCATTGAGTGGTTTGACTTGGAAGGGACCTCAAAGCCCATTCAGTCCCACCCCTGCCATGGAGAGGGATATATCACAGAATCATAGAACAACCAGGTTGGAAGAGACCCACCAGATCATCGAGTCCAACCATTCCTATCAAACACTAAACCATGTCCCTCAGCACCTCGTCCACCCATCCCTTAAACACCTCCAGGGAAGGGGAATCAACCCCCTCCCTGGGCAGCCTCTGCCACTGCCCAATGACCCTTTCTGTGAAATTTTTTTTCTTAATATCAAGCCTGAACCTCCCCTGGCAGAGCTTGAGGCCATTCCCTCTCGTCCTGTCCCCTGTCACTTGGGAGAAGAGCTCAACTCCCTCCTCTCCACAACCTCCTTTCAGGGAGTCGTAGAGAGCAATGAAGGGGGACTCCAAGCCCCATCCAACCTGCCCTTGAACCCCTCCAGGGATGGGGCAGCCACCCCTGCTCTGGGCAACCTGTTCCAGGGCCTCCCCAGCCTCAGAGCGAAACATTTCTGCCTGAGATCTCATCTCGCTGTCCCCTCTTTCAGCGTATTCCGGACTCTGGCTCGGGGCAGCCAGCCGGCCGGGAGCTCCAGCAGGGATTTTTACCAGCACAGCTCCCCTCTCGCATCACGCGTCGCCCGACAACAACCGCTCTGCTCCCCACTTGCTTTCCTGTACGAGCGATAAGGAGGAAATCCGTCCCAGACAGACAGACAGACAGACAGACAGCTCACCTCACCCCCACCACAAGCTGCAGGCGGCACAAGCCCCCCCCCCCCCCACCCCCATCCCCGGCTCGCAGGACCTTAATTAGAGGCGGCCGCCAATTAAGACCGGGGTTTCTCCCAGTGCCAGCGCGGGCACCCCTGCTGCCTGGCGGCGGCTCAAGAGCAACAAACCCTCAGCGTTTGCAGGGCCAGGGCAGCCTCACAGCCGCTGACTCCCCGTGGGCACCGTGACCTCACCCCCAGCCATCCCCAACACCCCCCCCGTGGGTCCCCAGAGCGCTCCATTCCGCCTCAACGCCCTAATGACGCCTGCCAGGACGAAAAAATAAATCCGAGCGTGTGCAGATGCTGAAGCGCCCACGGACGGAGCCCCTGGAGCAAGGCGGTCGCCCCCGTTACCTGCGGTCGCCCCCCGCGCGGATGCTGCCGCTCGCCCATGGCTCGGCCAGGCTGGGACCCTGGGCTCCAGGGGGATCTTCTGCCGCTGCAATAGAAAAGGTTACTGTAAAGCTCCTTATTTGGGCAGTGATGTAAAGGGAAGTCGGGCGGGCAGCGCCTCCCCCTTTTTCCATTCACTACACATTGTTTCCTGTTGTCAAAAGCAGCGGCGGCTCCGGCTCCTGCTCCTGCTCGTGCTCCGGGGAGGGAATCCTGCTGCTGCCCTCCCTGCGCCAGCCCCGAGCTCCGGACACGGGGGACGCAGGCTCCATCCCTCCCTCCTCGCTCCATCCCTCCCTCCGGGATCCATCCCTCCCTCCTCTCCCCATCCCACCCCTCCCGCTTCATCTCTATTCCCTCCATCCCTCCCTTCCTGCTCCATCTGCTTCCATCCTCCCTTCCCCACTCCATCTCGACCCAACGACCGACTCCCTCCCTCCCTTCCTCTCTAACCCTATTCCTCCCTCACATCTCCATCTCTCCCTCCCGACTCCATCCCTCCCTCCTCTCTCCATCCCTCCCTTCCTGCTCCATTGGGCTCCATCCTCCCTTCCCCACTCCATCCCGACCCAACGACCGACTCCCTCCCTCCCTTCCTCTCTAACCCTATTCCTCCCTCACATCTCCATCTCTCCCTCCTGACTCCATCCCTCCCTTCCTGCTCCATCCGGCTCCATCCTTCCTTCCCCACTCCATCCCGACCCATCGAGCGACTCCGTCCCTCCCTTCCCTCTCCTTCCCCCACTCCCCTCTCTGTCCCTCCCTGCTCCATCTGTCTCTTCCCTCTCCATCCCTCCATACCCTCCCCTCTCCAACCCTCCTTCCTCTCTCCATCCCTCTCTCCCCTCTCCGTCCTTCTCCCCCTCAATCTCTCTCCCCTCCCCATCTCTCTCCCCTCTCCATCTCTCTCCTCTCTCCATCCCTCCTCCCTCCATCGCTCTCCCCTCTTCATCTCTCCTCTCTCCATCCCTCCCCTCTCCATCCCTCTCTTCCCTCTTCATCTCTCTTCCCTCTTCATCTCTCTTCCTTCTCCGTCCATCTCTCTCCCCTCTCCACCTCTCTCCCCTCTCCATCCCTCTCCTCTCTCCATCCCTTTCTCTTCTCTCCATCCCTCTCCTCTCTCCATCACGCTCTCTTCTCTTCCATCCCCCCCTCATCACCTTCCTCCCCCACATCCCCTCCTCCCCTACCCCCTGTCCCTGTTCCCTCTCTTTTCGCTGAGCCTAGTGCAGTTTCCCTGGGACAGGGAGAGCCCCGACTGTCCAGTCAGGAAGGGGGAGAGGAAGGGAGTCTCTCAGGGAGACCGAGAGCATCCATACGTGGACCAGAGAACATCCCCAAGGGACTGGAGAGCATCCCTGGGGAGAGTGAGCATCCCCAGGGAGACCAGAGAGCACCCCCGGCAGGAATCCTTGGAACATCCCCAGGGGACCCAGAGAGCATCCCCATAGGGGAATCATCCATGAGCATCATCCTGGGAGAGACCCTTGAGCAACCCCCACGGTTGTGGAAGGGCTGGTGGGAAACTTGGAGCTCAGCAGCCACAGCCAGAGTGTGAGTGGGGACTGCAACCCTTCTAACGTGTGCTGTGACCCCCAGATGCACCCTGTCTCCTTTTTTTTTTGTCTTCTTTTTGATCTTATTTTTTTGTCTTGTTTCTTTTTGCGTCATTTGGGTTGTTTTCCCTCTTTTTTGTCTATTTTGTCCTCATTTTTATTTTATTAATCTTTTTTGGCTTCTTTTTTCTTTAGTATTTTTTTGTCTTCTTTTTCTGTTTGCTTTCTTTTTTTTTTTTTTAATCTATCACTACCTTAAAAAAAAAAAAAAACTACCAGCCTGAGCCTAAAAGGGGGAGACAAAGCGCTCCTTAGGAGGCAGCAGGCAAGGAAAACTGATCAGGCAGAGCTTGTCCCTCTTCCACGCGGGGTTGCCAAAGGGTACAAGTGGTATTTGTCCTGGTGGCCACGTGAGATCCCAGCTCGGGACAGCCCCACAGGAGCTCAGAGGACACAGTAAAATAACCCTGGGGCAGCCAGGAACCTGGGAAGAAGCAGGAGAAAGCAGAGGAGTCGCCTTGCATCCCAGGCTGGATTTACATCTATGATGTGCAGCAAAAAATGATTTTAGTAGTCATTAGAAGTGCTCTTGTAGATTGGGTTTCATAGAATCATAGAACAACCAGGTTGGAAGAGACCCACTGGATCATCAAGTCCAACCATTCCCATCAAACACTAAACCATGTCCCTCAGCACCTCGTCCCTTAAACACCTCCAGGGAAGGTGACTCAACCACCTCCCTGAGCAGCCTCTGACACTCCCCAGTGACGCTTTCTGTGAATTATTTTTTTCCTAATGTCCAGCCTGACCCTCCCCTGGTGGAGCTTGAGGCCATTCCCTCTCATCCTGTCCCCTGGCACTTGGGAGAAGAGCCCAGCTCCCTCCTCTCCACAACCTCCTTTCAGGTAGTTACAGAGAGCAATGAGTTTCATCGGCAAAAATGAAAATTCTTGCCAAGGTTATTTATTTTGCGCAGCTCATCAATACACGCTTGATAAACTCATCTTGGCACTGTACATCCTGCTGGAAAACCAGTCTGTGGTGAAAGCAGGTGGAGTTGGGACATCAGCTCGAGCAAAACTGCATTTGAATCCCCCGTCTGAAATGCAGGCAACTCAAAAGAAAATCCACCCCCCACAAAAAAACCTCCACCATTACCAAGTCTATCACAGAATCACAGAATGGTTTGAGTTGGAAGGGACCTCAAAGCTCATCCAGTCCCACCCCTGCCACGAGCAGGGACACCTCCCACTGGATCTGGTTTCTCCAAGCCCCATCCAACCTGCCCTTGAACACCTCTACGTTCCCAGCTGACTCCTGACTTCATAAAGTCAGGGTTAAGCCGAAAGAAAAGTCACCTCATAATGAAATAACGATGATGCGAGGTCTCTGTGATGGAAAGGATTATGCTGGCAGCTAAACAAGAAACTGAGCAGGATGTGCTTTTTGGGGGTGAGCACCAGAAGAGTTGTCGTTGCATTCAGAGAACAGCACGTTGCTCTTTAGAACTAATGATGGGAAACCTGCTCTCGAAACACCAGCCTGGCCTGGCTCCAACCCGCCGCAGAGCAAACTCCACGTAAACCGCATCCCCAGAATGCTTTTGGTGCTAAAACACCGTGTAACACATGCCCTTTTAGTGAGCGTATCATCTCCTCAACAGCCCAGTTTCACATCCAATTCCAGCTTCTCTCATTCTGGATAGAAGTGAGAATTAGAGTACGATGTAAAAACACTTCGTCATTTCATTTGTTTGATTTTCATAGAATCGTAGAATCATAGAATCACTAGGTTGGAAGAGACCCACTGGATCATCGAGTCCAACTCTTCCCATTAATCACTAAACCATGTCCCTCAGCACCTTGTCCACCTGTCCCTTAAACATCTCCAGGGAAGGTGACTCAAACACCTCCCTGGGCAGCCTGAAGCAGGAGCATGGACAGAAATGCAAGGACCCCTAATCAGAAGCAAAACCAGTGTCTCATTTACTCCTTACAACAGGGAAAGGTCAGTTCTATCTCAGTTACTCAGCAGCAGCCTCATGATGGTTAGTGATCTCACCAGGCCAGACAGACCCATCGGCTCTTCCCGACACACCTACCATCCTCCTTCCTTTCTTCGCACATGAGGACGACCTGAGACTTGGCTGTGAGAAGCACTTATTAAAATATCCCCTTCCAGCCTGAAGAGCACCCAGTGTGCCTGTCAGAGGCTTCAGCACCTCCGCTCCCATCAACTCTCTCTGCTTGGACAACACAGCCCTAGGAAGGCATGAAAATAGTAGCAAGGTGTAAATGCCGTTTTAAAGTGCACCACACACAAGCATATTTAAGATTTTCATCCAAAAAAAATGCTCTACTTTTATTTATTTCTTTTTCAACCAGCATCCTTGACCCTGCCCATCACACCCACCACTCAAGCAACCTCTTTTCCCAGTTCCAGAGGTCGAGCTCTGCATCCCAACGCGGTGAAGGTATTTTTTCCCTGAGAGTACAAACACAGCCATTCATGGCAACCGACACAAAGGTGTTTGCCTGGTCACGGTGGCTTTTCCTGGGTGGAAGAATGTGGTTTGGCTTAAATGAGAAAAGGAAGGGCCGTGTTCCCCTGAGATTCCTCTCCAGGAACACGCGGGGTTAAGTTCAGGCCAGGGAGGGCAGTTTTGTGGAAATCCTTTGTTAGAAACCAGCAGTTTAGTCAGGAAAGGGATTGTCCTCAGGTCGAGAATGGTTAAACCAACCACATCTCCCTCTCCATTTCAAGGTCAGATTCCTCCTCCCTTCACTGTTTAGATTGGTTACGCTGCCTCCCCAGCCCTGCTCACCCCAGCTTGGCCCAGGAGGTGCAAAAAAATGACCTCTTGTCTGAAAAGGCCTCTTTGAAACTCTTCCCTGTCTTTTCTTTTTGAGGTCTGTTTGGTTTTTCCACCAGTGCTGCTGCTGCACAGGCATTCCCAGCACCTCGGAGCAGCCCAGGTGCTCTAAGTCCCCTCTGCCAGGGGAGGTTCATGCTGGACATTAGGAAAAAATATTTCACAGAAAGAGTCATTGGGCACTGGCAGAGGCTGCCCACGGAGGGGGTTGAGTCACCTTCCCTGGAGGGGTTTAAGGTACGAGTGGACGAGGTGCTGAGGGACATGGGTTAGTGTTTGATAGGAATGGTTGGACTTGATGATCCAGTGGGTCTCTTCCAAACTGCTGATTCTGTGATTCTATGAAAGCTGCATAATCGTACTCCTGATTGAAGGAGGGACAGGGAATACAGTTTTCATGCCATCCATTCCCTCAGGAAGGTGGGAGCAGCAGAAAACTGTGAACCAAATGTATTTCAGACACATTTAACAACCTTTTACAACCTGAACTGTAAATCCCTACATGTGAAAGGAGATCTTCACACGCTTTAAACTCAGTCAGCCCCTCCTGCTTTTGAGACTCCCACCAGACCCTTCTCCTGAGGTGTGTTTGTTTTGAACAGCCTGACCCCAGAGGTCCATGTCCCTTTGGAGCCACCGCATCAGCAGGCAGGAGGAGCTCAACGCCCAGTGAAGGGCAGCACCTGTTGGGCTGCCTGGGAGCATCTGTTGCCCTGGCTGTGGCTCAGCAACCCCTAGTCCTGGACCTCAGGAACCACAAGGAGCTCAGCCACTAGTACCATCCCTGCAGCCAAACATAGAATCACAGAATCATAGAACAACCAGGTTGGAAGAGACCCACCGGATCATCAAGTCCAACCATTCCTATCAAACACTAAACAATGTCCCTCAGGACCTCGTACACCCGTGCCTTAAACACCTCCAGGGAAGGTGAATCAACCACCTCCCTGGGCAGCCTCTGATAGTGCCCAATGACACTTTCCATGAAAAAAGTTTTTCCTAATGTCCAGCCAAAATCTCCCTTGGCAGACCTTGAGGCCATTCTCTCTTGTCCTGTCCCTCGTCACTTGGGAGAAGAGCCCAGCTCCCTCCTCTCCACAACCTCCTTTCAGGTACTTGGAGAGAGCAATGAAGTTCTCCAGCCCCTTCACCAGTTTTCTTGCTCTTCTCTGGACTCACTCCAGAGCCTCAACATCCTTCTTGTGGTGAGGGGACCACAACTGAACACAGGATTCGAGGAGCAGTCTCACCAGTGCCGAGTCCAGAGAGAGAAGAATCTCTCTGGCCCTGCTGGTCACACCGTGTCTGATCCAAGCCAAGATACCATTGGCCTTCTTGGCCACCTGGGCCACTGCTGGCTCATGGTCAGTCCCTGTCAACCAACATCCCCAGGTCCTTCTCCTCCAGGCAGCTTTCTAGACAGACTTCTCCTAGTCTGGAGCTGCTCAGGGTTGTTGTGCCCCAAGTGCAGGATGCACATGCACCTATCGAGCCCAAATGACCTTAAGCAATACTTACTGCATTGCTGGAATAAACCACATACAAGTCTTCCAGCACCACCTCACCCTATATTTATATTTTTGCACAAGCACTTGAGTAGCTTCCCACTCACTGAACCTTGTTTTGTGAAGTACCTGAGCACAGGTAGTACCTGGGGGGGAGCATCTTCAGCCCTCAGAAGCTGCCCCTGGATCCCCAGGGCTCCCCAGGTACGATGGAAATGATCAGCCGAAAATAAAGACAAAGGTTGTAGCAAAAAAAATCCAGAAGGGGAGTGGAAAAAACATGCTGGAAGGTAGCAGAATCCATTCCCCTGGTGAAAATAGGACTGGTAACTGTGAGTGTGGCTAACAGCTCTGAAGATGCTGCTTCCCCAGGTACTACCTGTCCCCAGGTACTTTGCAAAACCAGGTTTGGTGAGTGGGAAGCTGCTCAGGGGCTTGTGCAAAAATATAAATGCAGGGTAAGACGGTGCTGCAAAACTTGTATGTGGTTTATTCTAGTGGTGTAATAAGCATTGCTTAAGGCCATTTGGGCTCTATGGTTTCACGTGTGGCTGCAGGGAGAGGAACCAGGTGTCTGGGCTAATAGCTCGGAGGGTGCTCAGCTCCTGCAGGCAGCGCCTGGATTGACAAAAGGGAGGCGACCCTCTCACTTTCCACATCTGCAAAACTCACAATAACTGCATTCCTTAACTCAAAAGGTCCCTGTGCTCGTTAACCATTTCAAAAGCATGCGGGAGAATCTTCAATTATCCCCAGAAATCATTGCAAAGTTCCATTATTATTCCAACACTTCCATTAAAGACACATGTCCTGGTAAGTAGCAGGCAGGAGGAATCATTATGCTAATTTTAGACAGAGCATCTGCTCAATGTTAAATCTGAAACTTTGTCTTGAAGAAAATCATTTAAATTATTTTTCTTCAGAATTGACATTTGTCAAACAATATGTTGTGTGGAGAAATCGCAGCCAACTCTGAGTAATCCCACGAGCACACGCACTCCACCACGGCAAAAAGCGCTCGGGAGAGAGAGGTTGCTGCATTTTGGCCTGGCAGGAATTAATGAGGAAAGATAGCCAGGCTGATGGGCTCCCTGCCCCAAAGCATCCCAGCTGCCTCCTGCCAGGGGCACAGATCATAGAATCATAGAACAACCAGGTTGGAAGAGACCCACTGGATCATCGAGTCCAACCGTTCCCATCAAACGTTAAATGATGTCCCTCAGCACCTCATCCATCCGTCCCTTAAAACCCTCCAGGGACCCTTGCTGTGGGGAGTGTCTCTCTGCTGCCCCTGCCCCTTCCTTCTACCTTCAATCCCAGCACCAGGGCTTACCTAGCGTGCCACCTCCCTGCCTGCCCTCCTGCCTCGGCTCAGCATCTCCTAGGAATAGGATCAGCTAGGAACCTGGTTCCTCTCCCCTGCCAGCCTCCTGGGCACTGCTCAGCATCTCCTAAGAAGAGGATCAGCTGGGAACCTGGTTCATAGAATCATAGAATCATAGAATAACAAGGTTGGAAGAGACCTACTGGATCATCGAGTCCAACTGTTCCGATCAGACACTAAATGATGTCCCTCAGCACCTCGTCCACCCGTGCCTTAAACACCTCCGAGGAAGGTGACTCAACCCCCTCCCTGGGTAGCCTGTTCCAATGTCCAATGACCCTTTCTGTGAAAGGACCATGTCCACATTCCCATCCCATCTCCATCCCCATCTCGCATCCTCAGACAGTTCAGAGGATATGACGATATCCCAGTCCATATACACAATCCGAGCTCACGTGCACATCTCCAGCCAAGCTCCCTTCCCACAGCCAACTTCAGCATCCTCAGACTATCTCCACATCCCTAGACCATATCACCAGCCCCAGCCCTTCTCTACCTGCCAGGCCATCTTCACATCCAATTACATTCCTCTCCTCTGCCAGCCTCCTGGGCTCTGCTCAGCATCTCCTAGGAAGAAGTTCAGCTGGAAACATGGTTCTTCTCCCCTGCCAGCTCCCTGCCAGTCTCCTGGGTTCTGTTCAGTATCTCTTAGGAAGAGGATCTGGTTCCTCTCCCTGCAGCCATACGTGCAGCTATAGAGCCCAAATGGCCTTAAGGAATGCTTAATGCACCATTAAAATAAACCACACACAAGACTGCCCGCACCATCTTACCTACGTCTTTATTTTTGCACAAGCAGCTGAGCAGCTTCCCACTCACCAAACCTGGTTTTGCAAAGTACCTGGGGACAGGGAGTACCTGGGGAAGCAGCATCTTCAGAGCTGTTAGCCCAGACACTCACAGTTACCAGTCCTGTTTTCACCAGGGGAATGGACACCGCTACCTTCCAGCATGTTTCCCCCCCCCCCTTCTGCCTTTTTTTGGGGTTTTGTTTGGGTTTTTTTTGCTACAACCTTTGTCTTAATTTTCCGCTGATCATTTCCAGCGTGCCTGGGGAGCCCTGGGGATCCAGGGGCAGCTTCTAAGGGTTTTGTGAATTGTAACTAAGAAAAGCAAACCCTGGAAGCTTAAATTTGCTATGCAAATGAGCACAGCCCACTGTAAAAATGTAAGACTGACAAATCAAGAACAAAAAATGGAAACCACTGACATGGAGCAATATACAGCAAACACCCCGATAACCACATCAATGCACACCAAACAGGGTGTTACAGACTAGGTCCACATGGAGCAGGATGAGTGTCTGTACCTAATGAGTGTTAATTTAAAAAAGAAATAAGCATCTTTACTATATATTTTGAATGACATTGTACACATGGGAGTCATCTTCCCCCCAAATACCCTGCTTAGATTCATTTTTCCTTAACCATATGGCCAATGATGCCCACACCTTGAATTCCTAAGCCAGAATGTTGTGCCCATAACCCCTCAGGCATCCAGGAAGCAGGGAGTGAAAACCGTAAGCAGTGAGAAACGACTTCCAAACATCAAATAGGAAACCAGACTAAAGGAATCAATAATTAGACAAAGTAGAAATAAAATCCTCAAAGTCTGGGGAAGTAATAGAAAAACAAAAAATGAAAACCACTGGAGAAAGATTGTGCATAAAATGAAACACGGGGCTTAACCAGTGTCAATCCCTTTGCTCCCAGTTTATCCCAGTGAAGTGAGAACTGAGTAACACCCAAGACTTTTTTGCACCATCCTCCCTCATCACGTGCCCCACAGCCCAGTCACCCCAAGCCATTGACCACCAGCAGCAGAGAGTTGTCACAGAATCATAGAACAACCAGGTTGGAAGAGACTCACCAGATCATCAAGTCCAACCATTCCTATCAAACACTAAACCATGTGAGTGGTCTCACCAGTGCTGAGTATAGAGGGAGAAGAACCTCCCTGGACCTGCTGGTCACATCATTTCTTATCCAAGCCAAGATGCCACTGGCCTTCTTGGCCACCTGGGCCACTGCTGGCTCAGGTTCAGTCACTGTCAACCAACACCCCGAGGTCCCTCTCCTCCAGGCAGCTTTCTAGACAGACTTCTCCTAGTCTGGAGCTGCTCAGGGTTGTTGTGCCCCAAGTGCAGGACCCAACATTTGGCTTTGGTCCAGTCAAGGTAGCCTGATCTGGGATGTCCGTGCCTTTTGGAAAAACAGCCTGGAATGGCCCCGAGCTTCTCAAGAGAGCAAAGTGAAGCTGGTGCCACACAGGTTCTTCAAGCCCAGAGGACGTGTGATTTTACTGGGCGAGCGAAGTTATTTGAATGCAATGCTCGGGGAGCAAGACGGGCTTCGAGCTTGTGAATGAGTTCCAGGTTTTAAGTCAAACGTCCCAACCCACTGATGCTCAGACACGGATACTTCACTCACACTCGCATGCCTTGGTGTGTCCCAGCAGATTGCCAGCATGCAGCGGGTAACCACAGCCAGGTTTAACCCAAACGCTGCCATCATTCCTATTTTAGAGGAAAACCACATGCAAAGCAATAGCTGGCTGCTTCTTCCACCCCTCCAGGTACATCCTGCTGAACCTGAGAGGTGCCCTGAGAGGAGGTGGTGGCTGCAGGCAGTGTGCCCTGTCATGGACCTCTGGCACTTGCTTGCACTCTGCTCCTTTACCATCTCGCTCTCAAGTTACCCAGCTTGTCCCAATCTCTGGGAAGCCATGTGAGGAGCAGCTGAAGTCACTGGGTCTGCTTAGCCTGGAGACTGAGGGGAGACCTCTTTGTGCTCTGCAGTTTCCTCAGAA
Source organism: Coccyzus lansbergi (assembly GCA_033558105.1). NCBI lineage: Eukaryota > Metazoa > Chordata > Aves > Cuculiformes > Coccyzidae > Coccyzus > Coccyzus lansbergi. The sequence continues at coordinate 443,746 of JAUMJK010000780.1, read as the reverse complement.
GAGGAGGAGGAGAAGGTGGAGGAGGAGGAGGAGAAGGTGCTGAGCTTTTCTCTCTGGTGACCAATGACAGGACCCGAGGGAATGGCACGAGACTGCCAGAGGAGAGTTAGATTGGACATTAGGAGAAGGTTCTTCCCCCAGAGGGTGGTGGAGCCCTGGAACAGCTCCCAGGGAAGCAGTCACGTCACCAAACCTGACTATATCCCAGCAGCGTTTGGCTAATGCCCTCCACCCCACGGTGTGAATGTTGGGGTGTCCTGTGCAGGGACAGGAGCTGGACTGGATGATCCTTATGGGTCCCTTCCAACTCAGGACAGTCTATGATTCTACCTTGCTGACACAGGAGCAGAGAGGGAAGCCAGGTGCCCCCCAGGGAGGCAGAGGGACTTGGTTGCAGAATGTTTTCATTTGCCCCAGATGAACTGGCAGGTTCATTTACTATTTTTAAAGTTTCCCTGTGGGCACCCAGACCTTTAGATAAGTGCTCCATCCATACCCTTATAACGTACAAGTTGAAGCATGAGGGTTTGCTTAACAATTTGCCCATTGGTTTCAATGGAGTAACTCTGAGGTTGAATTTGGCCCCAGATTCCTGGTGGTGTTTAAACTGGACAGTTTATGCTGCACATGGACTTGCCCAGGAAGAAGTAAAACAACCAATGGCAGAAGAACCACGGAACAATACATCCTCGTTAGAGGAAAACTAGATGAATCCTTAAGTGCAGTCTTAACTGGCACTACATGACGAGACAGATGAATACAAGTTGTGGATGGGGCTGGACAATCATAGAATGGTTTGGGTTGGAAGGGAGCTTTACAGGTCAGCCAGTCCAAATGACAATGACAGGTCTTATTTTCTCCTGGAGACAGAACACAACCAACTTTCAGTAGGGTTCTTCAAATCAAGTCTATGGAATAGCAACTGAAAACTCTTAAAATAGTTAAAGTAGAAACATCAGCTGCGTGTGCTCAGGCTGAAACCTGCAAACACGCGTACACCACAAAGCCAGGGAATAACACTGCAGTGAATTCTCTTGGAAAGGCTGGAGCACCTCCTGAACAAGGACAGGCTGAGAGACTTGGGGTTGTTCAGCCTAGAGAGGAGAAGGCTCCAAGGAGACCTTATAGTGACCTTCCAGTACCTGAGTGGGCTGCAAGAAAGCTGGGGAGGGACTGTTTGTGAAGGTTTGTGGTTACAGGATGAGAGGCAATGGGGATAAACTGGAGAGAGGCAGATTTAGACTAGATATAAGGAAGAATTTCTTCACAATGAGGGTTAGAAGGCCCTGGAACAGGTTGCCCAGGGAAGTTTTGGCTGCCCCATCCCTGGAGGGGTTCAAGGGCAGGTTGGAGGGGTTCAAGGGCAGGTTGGACGGGGTTTGGAGCCCCTGATCCAGTGGGAGGTGTCCCTGCCCATGGCAGTGGGTGGGACTGGATGGACTTGGAGGTCCCTTCCAACCCAACTCATTCCATGATTCTATGAAATCTTCTATTTACCACAGCCATGCGCTCACCAGTGGGTGACACAAACGGCAGGAGGAGCAGGGTATGGCCGTAGTGCTCCCTTCTCACTTTCCACTGTTAAAAATGTGGTAGTTTGAACACTGGGGACTTCAGTGCTCCCAGCAGCCTTGCCTCTTCGTTTGGTGCCTCTGTGCACTGCCACGAGCCTGTGAAGTATAGTGAAAAAGGGGTTGGGCATTCTAGCCCCACACACCTTTCCCAATCTGCTCTTCTCAGTAGCATCAGCCTCTAAGCTATTGCTAATAAAAATATATCAATGTGTTTCTTCTGCACTCAGCTTTACGGCTGGAATTTATCTCACCCAACTTCGGTTTTCTACAAAGTAAATACCTCTACATGTCCTCTTACGGAGGAAGTCCTAGAGTTGATTCACTTCATCGCAAGATACGCATCTAAAGGAGGAGGTGAATCATGCCCTCAAACATTTTTTTTCCTCTCTGCTGACTGCAAAGCGAGAGTGGATGACTTCTCAACTGGAGAGAGATGAGAGGAGTCCCAACCCTGCTGCTCCCACTGTGCTGGAACTCTGGTAGCTCTTAAAAGGTTGTGTGGATGCGAGTGCCTGAGCCTGCATTATTTTACACTTCATCAAACCACTAGAAATGTCACCTGAGCACTCGCACTGTGGTTCCTGTGTGTTATTCATACATTCGCTAACAAACTCCACACACACACACAAAATATATTGTAGACAAGGAAATATTACGAAGAAATGTTTTCCTGTAAGAGTAGCGAGGCCCTGGCCCAGGTCGCCCAAACTTCCAGAATTGTAATTATTGTTTAAGTAATTTCTGTTTTGCAGCTACTTTAAGTTCACTCTCCAGTGCAGCACAGAGCCAAGAGTACACAGTTCATAGAATCATGGACTGGTTTGAGTTGGAAGGGACCTTAAAGCCCATCCAGTTCCACCCGAGCTTCCCAACAGTCGTATTGCACGACCTTAAAAAGCTGCTGTTGTCCCTTCTGCGGCCTCTTAGAGACCTCAACCAAGGGGAAGACTGCAAAGCCTGGATGTAAAATCAATGCTTCAAACTCGAGGGGTTGGAGAAGAAACACAGAGAGGCAGCACTTACTGAAAAAAACCCTTTTTGTGCTGTCGGGAGCATATGGTGGCCAAATAAAAGGGTGCATTTCTGTGAGCACGTTTCTGAGGTGCTTGATGATTTATTTCTAGCTGCAGAGAGGCAGGACAGGCACACAGTGAATTTCAAGGCAGAAAAGGGTTGTTGTAAATCAGGTTGTCATTTTTCCTTCCCTCTAAAGAAGAATCCCAGAGAGGTTAATTTAAACAGCAAGGTATCTTTCCCGCTCTCTCAATTTTCTTCTCTCCCTCATGGGTTTGTGGCAGAAGTTGTGTTATTACTTACCTCTAAGGCAGGAGAATAGAAAAGAACTCCTACTGGAGATCAGCCAACCCTATACGCTGGGTATTAGCAAGAGATGGAGAAAATCTTAGAGCTCTAGGTGATGTCCAGATGTTTTTGCATCTGGTTTGGCATCTTTGACTTGCTTTGGCATCCGATGTGGTGTGCACATTCAGGAAAGCAATCCAGACATGCCATGCTCAAGCTACTTAACTTTGCAGATGCCTAAACTTGACTGGTGGCCACAGAACACCTAAAATATCAATTGGCGCTCACATTCAGACACCCACACACGCTCAGAAATGCCCCAGGCTTCGGACGTGGACACCTCCTACCTGAGCTATGTCTTGATCCAAAGGCACTTGTTTAAACACCCCCAGTAGGGATGGGGAGCCCCCAAGCTCAGCACAGAATCACAGAATTCTATAGGTTGGAGAAGACCTTTAAGATCAGCGAGTCCAATTGTAAACCTAACACCACTTAAACCATAGAATCATAGAATCGCCAGGTTGGAAGAGACCCATCGGATTATCGAATCCAACCATTCCTATCAAACACTAAACCATGTCCCTCAGCACCTCGTCCACTCATCCCTTAAACCCCTCCAGGGAAGGTGAATCAACCCTCTCCCTGGGCAGCCTGTTCCAATGCCCAACGACCCTTTCTGTGAAAAAATTTCCTCCTAATGTCCAGCCTAAATCTCCCCTGGCGGACCTTGAGGCCGTTCCGTCTTGTCCTGTCCCTTGTCACTTGGGACATGTCCTGAAGCACCACACATCTTTTAAATTTCTCCAACGATGGGGACTCCATCCCTTCCCTGGACAGCCTCTGCCAGTCCCTAACAACACTTTCCATGGTTTATTTTCCCTAATATCCATCTAAACCTTCCTTGGTGCAACCTTTGGCCATTTCCTCTCATCCTATCACTGGCTACTTGGCAGAAGAGCCCAGTACCCAGCTCACCACAACCTCCTTTCTGGGAGCTGTGGAGAGTGATGAAGTGTCCCCTCACCCTCCTCTTCTCCAGACTAAAGAGCCCCAGGTGCCTCAGCCATTCCCAGAACCTCTGGGCTCCAGACCCTTCCCAGCTCTGTTCCCTTTCTCTGGACATGCTCCAGCTCCTCAGTGTCCTTCTTGTCCCAGGATTAAAGGTTCAGCCTCACCAGCACTGAGTCCAGGGGGAAAGCACGAAGCACAAAAGCTGCCCTTCAATGCAGACATGAGAGGTGCTGTGTGAGAACTGCTGGTGGGCAACCAGCTCCTTCTAAGAAGCTTCATGTTATCTCAGACTAGAGATTTGCTGTTTGCCCTAGAGACCTGTTCCTGCCCCTCTCACCTCCCACTAGGAAAGGTGCGAGATGTCACCTTTTGGTGTCAATAGCTGTGCCAGGTTATGCCAGAAAATGGCTATGACTATCCCAGTCCCCTCTGCGGGATGTATTAGGGTATGTAGAATCATAGAATCACCAGGTTGGAAGAGACCCACTGGATCATCGAGTCCAACCATTCCTATCAAACACTAAACCAAGTCCCTCAGCACCTCATCTACCCATCCCTTAAACACCTCCAGGGAAGGTGAATCAACCACTTCCCTGGGCAGCCTATTCCAATGCCCAATGAGCCTTTCCGTGAAAAACTTCCTCCTAATCTCTAGCCTAAATCTCCCCTGGTGGAGCTTGAGGCCATTCCCTCTTGTCCTGTCCCCTGTCACTTGGGAGAAGAGCCCAGCTCCCTCCTCTCCACAACCTCCTTTCAGGTAGTTGTAGAGAGCAATGAGGTCTCCCCTCAGCCTCCTCTTCTCCAGGATAAACACCCCCAGCTCTCTCAGCCGTTCCTTGTAAGGCCTGTTTTCCAGACCCCTCACCAGCCTCGTTGCTCTTTCTTTGAGCAAGTCCAGAGACGAGCAATGAGATATGTGATAAATAATGTGATAAAAATCTCACCTGCACACTCACAAAGGAGAACAGAGAGTCCATGTCAAGGGATGGAACCAAGTAACACCCTGCCCTGCTAGTCCCAGGCCCATCCCAGGAGCCATCAACCCATCCCAAGCCCAGAGGAACAGAGGGCACAATGGGCACGTGGAGACGCAAATTATGGGCTCAGAAGAAGGGACACCCTGCCCTGCTCCTCCCAGGGCTGTCCAGGAGAGCCACAGCCCCAGGGCACAGTTGTGAAACCCACTGAGATGAGTCAACGGGAGCTCCTTAGGGAACAAGGAGGGGTGAGACCATGGGGATGCAAGGGAAGGGCATTTGGGGATTGCACAAGACCTACAATAGGACACAGCTGGGGAAGGGAGTGACCAAGATGGTTTTGGGAGGGAACTATGTGGTAAAATAGAGGGATAAGCAGAGAAAAAGAGCCATCCCTGTGTAAACAGTGCTGGTCAGCACGCTTGTCCAGCCTTGCCCTGGGCATGATGAGCACACTCTGTCCTATATTCTATTAAACTTCATTTCTAACTATTTCCCTTGGTGAGGGGCTCTGTTCTACAGGCGTGTGCATGGGTCTGGGTGCAGCAGCTGGACCGGGACCAGGGATTGGCATGTGGCCACTGGCAAATACCAAACCAGACTGCTCAGCAAGTAGGTGAAGGTCCTGGGAGACAGCAGGGCTTGGCTTTACCTGTACAGGTGAGACTACAGGAAATCTCCTGCCAGAGGGACTGGGGTGTCCTGCCCGTGGAGATGTTGGTGTGGGAGTGGGTCAGTGCCAGTGGAGCTGCAGAGCTGCACAGGACCAGAGTCAACCCAGCACTGGCATTTCTTTGGTATGGGGTGCGTTTAGATCAGCAAAAATGTTTTGGCACCTCTGTGTCACCCATTACAACCAAGAGCCCTGAGAAAGCAACATAAAAATAACTTATCGTCCATCCAGCAGAGCTGAAGCCACAACCTCCTCCAGAAAGCCGCATTCTGCCACCAGCTCAGCTGTGCTAAGCTTCCTTCGCTGACTCTGCTTAGATGTTTAAAAGACTAGCTTGGAATTTTTTCTTATATATATATTATTTTACAGTTCCAATTCAGCAGAGAAAGCTCCTAAAATTTTCCTTCAAGGGCTTAAATATAAGTAATTACAGGCTACAGTCACACAGTATATGCTGGCTGGTACAGCTCTCTTCGCTGCCAGAAAAGGAGGTCAATTATAAGCAATGAACCACATTACCAAGAGAGAAAGTTGGTTTGAATTCTGGTCAATTAGCGCTAAAACTGTCTTGGAAGAGAAAGGTAAATTGAGCTAATAGAGCTGTGCAGCGAGACCTACATATCTTAGCACCGAGCTCAGGCAGCAACAGCTTCATTTCTGAGATGGCAGAAACTAATGATGTTTTGGCATCAAATCAACTTCAGAGCTGCAGGGTGAAGTCAGTGAGGTTCCAATCCTGCCTCTTCTCACCTCCAACTTCGGGCCTCGAAAAAAAAAAAAAACACCCTGCCTGCTTAGGAAGGGTGCAGAAACACCTAATTAACTTTAAATATGTTCTTACATACTTTCCCAGACTGGGGCTCAGGACAAAGTGGAAAGCGCTGCAGTGTGTGTAAGGGCTTACTGGACTCCTGCCATTCCCAGGACTGCCACAGGCAAGGAGGAAGAGGAGGAGGAGCAAGCTTGAAGCAGGGTTCCTCAGGTCCTCCTTGCACAGCACAGGCTCCCCAACAGCCCAGAGATCTGGGACTTGCCACTCAAGTCAGAGGGTTGTGGGAATCCTCCACCACCCCCTCCTTTTTGAGCATGGATGATAGGAAGTAACACAAGCTTCAAGGCAAAGGTTGGAAGGAGAGTATTACTTTGAAGCCTTTCTTTTCTCCAGCTGGTAAAACCGCACATCACCTCCCAGAGGCCACGTCTGCAGAAAGGCAGAGCCAGGGATCCCTCTGGTCTCTGTTCACTATTGCTTGTGCCAGGCACATGGAGGAGAATCACCCTTTCAGTACTTCTTGCCCAAGAACATGTCTTGGAGAACAAGTCTTAGGAGGAGCGGCTAAGAGAGCTGGGGGTGTTTAGCCTGGAGAAGAGGAGGCTGAGGGGAGACCTCATTGCTCTCTATAACTACCTGAAAGGAGGTTGTAGAGAGGAGGGAGCTGGGCTCTTCTCCCAAGGGACAGGGTGAGAGGGAATGGCCTCAAACTCCACCAGGGGAGATCTAGGTTGGACATTAGGAAAACATTCTTCACAGAAAGGGTCATTGGGCACTGGCAGAGGCTGCCCAGGGAGGGGATTGAGTCACCTTCCCTGGAGGTGTTTAAGGTGCAGATGTACGAGGTGCTGAGGGATATGGGTTAGTGTTTGATGGGAATGGTTGGACTCAGTGAACCAGTGGGTCTCTTCCAGCCTGGTGATCCTGTGATTCTATGATTCTAAGATGGCAGCAACAGGTGGGATGCAGCAGCTCAGCCAAGCCCAGAGGGTTGGCAGAGAGGGAGAATCAAGTAGGCAGGTTGCAGTACATGGAGGGAAAGCAGCAGGTGGAAAGCTGACACCTTACTGCCCTAGACTGCCTCCTGCAAGCTGGAGTGGGGCTGTAGCTCCAGCGCTCCTCATGCTTCGTTCAGTGTCACAGAAAAACCTGAGAAGTAGACATATGAAGGCTCTCAGAGCCTCTTGCCTCCCACCAGTGGCAGGGGCATCGAACCATTCTTTGTAATCCCTGACTCACCCCTGTGTGCTCAGGGGCAAGGGGAGCATCCTTCCCAGGCCCATTAACACAGAATGGCTGAGATGTCCCATATCAAGGACTTGCAGAGATCATCTGCTCCAATCCCCTGCTCAAGCAGGAACACCTAAAGCAGGTTGCCGAGGACTATTATCTGACACTGAAGCGCCCTAGGGCTTCCCTGCCCCAAAGCTTGCTGGCACTGGGCAAGTCTGAGCATCATGAAGCATCCAGCATGGACATGGAGAATTGGTCCTTAGGCATCTGTCTCTACATAATGATCTTGCTTCACACTGTGTTCACCACATGAGTCCCACCACACCCTCACAAACCTTCAGCCTTCCGCTGCTGGAGCCAAGAGATGCTGGTGTGGGCCACACCAAGGAAAACCTGAGATCAGAGGCAAGAAACACACGTTGAGGCCACTATACACCAAACCCATCCAACAACCCAACTGTGCCATACCAGGAGGGGCTATGGGGGCTCCCAGTCCCAGTAAATGTCCACAGGTTGAGATACAGACAGCACAGAATCATAGAATCTTGGAATCACTGGGGTTGAAAAGATTTCTAAGACCATCAAGTCCAACTGTCAGCCCAACACCACCGTATCTTCTCCTCTCATCCTATCACTTGTTACTTGGGAGAAGAGATCAGCACCCGCCTCGCTGCAATCTCCTCTAAAGAGCTATAAGGTCTCCCCTCAGCCTTCTCTTCTCTGGGCTAAACAGACCCAGTTCCCTCAGCTCCTCTTTGTAAGATTTGTTCTCCAGACCCTTCTCCAGCTTCACTGCCCTCCTCTGGACAGGCTCCAGACGCTCGATGTCTTCCTTGTGCTCTGCCTCCCCTAGAAGTGAAACTCCTCTCCTTACACTGCAGAGCCACGCGCAACCTCATCGTGCACAACATTTCACACCCACCGGATCATGAACTGGCACGACAGAAACCATCAGCCGGTCAGTGCACATCACCACCCGGATTTACAGTGACATAAAGCTGATTTAGAAAGAAAGCAATCAAGGAGTAAAGCTTTGCCCAGACACAAAGTGCAGATACAGGACACCAATTTGGAGAGACAACGTCCATCACATTTCCCTTCTCTGCGGGTTTCCCTTGGGTTAAATCTAGAACAAAGCGAGGATTGTGAAAGCCCAGGAATACTCGGAGGTGGTTGGCAGCCAGGTTTATTGACCCGCTCGCTCCTCTAGCCTTTCTTAAAAAGCTCCAAAGCAAAACAACTGTAGCTCAGCCCCGCAGCGACCCACGGAGCCCCCGATCACAGGCAAGCTGCTACACAAACACCCCACAGCACTGGAACACTCAACACCTTTTTTTTCTTTTTTTTTTGCGCTCTGCTAAATGGTTTGGTGACCTTAAACGGCACGAGTGCTCTCACAAGTGCCTCAGCTGACCTGCTGCTTTATCTGAGCAACTCCTTAATCTGCCGGTCAGAGCTGCAGCCCATGGACCTCACAGCTCTGCAGACACCTCTCCCAGTCACCAGCACCTGAAAATCAGTACAAATTGGAACACAAGTATAGAAACAGAATCATAGAATGATTCGATTTGGAAGTGAACTTAATCATCTACTTCCAATCCTCTGCCATGGGCAGGGACATTTCCCACTGGAGCAGGGACTCCAAGCCCCATCCAACATGACCTTAAGCCCCTCCAGGGATGGGGCAGCCACCACTGCTCTGGGCAACCTGGGCCAGGGCCTCCCCACCCTCATCAAGAAGAAATAGTGAGTATCAAAGGGTAAATAATGCTTCCTTGCTAGGCAGGCAGTGTTTGACACGCACATGTAAGACTATTTCTTAAGCAGCCTTGCTTTTTTATACCTCTCCCAGAACAGAGTTTTATTAATAATAGTCATGTCTGTCTCTTTTTTAAACGTTATTAAGATCCACTCAAAGATTTTCCTTGGCAGTGAATTCCAGGGCTTAATTATGCGCTGCGTTAACAGGCTTAGTGTTTTTAAATGTAATGTTTAATCTCGTTAGAGGCCACATGCTCTTGCGTTTTCAGAGCAGGTTAAAGGACAGGAGCAGTGTATCCTGCCTCTCTGGGTACTGTGTTGATGGCATCATTGAGTATCCGATCCACGGCCCCTGTCATGCCTTTCCAAGTCGCTCTTCCTAAAAGTTCCACTAATTTATAGAATCATAGAATCGTAGAATCACTAGGTTGGAAATGATCCACTGGATCATCGAGTCCAACCATTCCTATCAAACACTAATCCATGTCCTTCAGCACCTCATCCATCCATCCCTTAAACACCTCCAGGGAAGGTGAATCAACCCCCTCCCTGGGCAGCCTCTGACAGTGCCCAATGACCCTTTCTGTGAAAAAAAAATTCCCAAATGTCCAGCCTGAACCTCCCCTGGGGGAGTTTGAGGCCACTCCCTCTCATCCTGTCCCCTGTCCCTTGGGAGAAGAGCCCAGCTCCCTCCTCTCCACAACCTCCTTTCAGATAGTTGTAGAGAGTAATGAGGTCTCCCCTCAGCCTCCTCTTCTCCAGGACAAACACCCCCAGTTCTCTCAGTCCATCCTCATAAGGCCTGTTCTCCAGACCCTCCACCAGCTTCGTTGCTCAAGAAATTCTTCGCATCCATCTCAATTAATGCAAATGAAGCCAAATCAGTCTGTAGTTCCACACTCATCTCGGTAACGCTCCCTGCAGGATATGGGGAAAAATGAGTTTATGCACTAAAATTCTTCAAATACCTCGTGTCAGCTGGTGTTCTACCACCAGGAGATGACAAAATGCTATTGCTTCCAGATCACTGCAGCACAAACCTTGCCGCCATACCAGGTCTAATCGCCTTCAGACAAGTTTTCCACGTAGTGCAAGCTGGGTTGATACACAGGCAGTTGGGTTTACACTGGCAAAACAGGAGTTGTACAAAGGGAGAGGTTTCTTGTCAGGTTCTCCACCATGGTGTAATACCTAAATTTTCTTATCAGTGTCCCCATCGTCACAATATGACAACCAGACTTTAGATTTGCTTTTCTAAATGCTACTCCTTGACTTTACCTGGACTCACAGAATGTCCTGAGTTGGAAGGGACCAACAAGGACCAACAAGGACCAACGAGTCCAGTTCCTGTCCCTGCACAGGACACCCCAACATTCACCCCGTGGGGCTGAGGGCGTTGGCCAAATGCTACTGGAATATTGTCAGCCTTGGAGCTGTGACTGCTCCCCTGGGAGCTGTTCCAGGGCTCCACCACCCTCTGGAGGAAGAATCTTCTCCTAATGTCCAACCCAACCCTCACTTCGGGATCCTCCTGCCATTCCCTCGGGTCCTGTATTGGTCACCAGAGAGAAAAGCTCAGCACCTGCTCCTCCTCACATTGTGAGAAAGCTGTTGACTGCAATGAGGTCTCCCCTCAGTCTCCTCCTCTCCAGGCCGAACAGACAAAAAGACTTCAGCCACTACTCACACAGCTTTCCCTCTAGACCCTTCACGAACTCCCTGCCCTCCTCTGGATGTTATCCAGTAGCTTTGGATCCTTTTACCCTGTGGTGCCCAAAGCTGCATCTCAAACTCAGGGTGAGGCTGTGTGGAGCAGAGCAGGACAATCCTCTCCCTCTCCCATCTGGTGATGCAGAACCTGATGAACTCCAGGACACAGTTGCCCTCTTGGCTTGCACATAACCAGGCCCATACCACCACCTTCCTGTTTTTAGCATTCACACTCCAGGGACTGAAATTTCTTTCTGTACCCAAAACAAACAAGAAAATGAACTCAGTCACCTCACTGCTAGAAGATCCTATTTACTCATCTACTTAATTTCGCTTCTGTGGTATTCTAAAAAGAAAAAGAGAAGCAACAAGGAAACAAGAAAAAATAATGGCATTTTGTTTATCTGTGTCAACATGAAACTGAGCTGGTAAACATCACTCTTAAAACTCAACTATCTTTTTGAATTTGAAAGTGACTTCATCTTCCAGGATTCAATGGTCACATGAGATTAAAGCAAATCCAAAATACTGAAAAATGCTGACTGCCTTCTTGTCTGGGAGAAGATGTATTTTTTTCATATAAACAACGTAAGAATCTAGACCGAGCAAACAATTGCTCCTATGGCTACAGAACAGAGTTTGAAACATAATTCCAGGTGACATTGTGTACTTGAGATTTATTTTGTTAAAAGTAAGACTCTTCTACAGCCAAGAGCTCCCATGAATGTTAACAGCAGCATATTGGCTTTCACCTTAGGATTTTCACTGTGTAATAGCCAGTTTAGTTGATACACACATTTGATGTGTCATATGGAGACAAATTCATCATTCGTGTGCTTCTCTGAACAGCAGAAATGTTTACACTGACTCAAGATGGCCCCAAGTTACATCAGGGTAGGTTTGGATTGGATATTACAAAGAATTTCTTTACCTAACATTGGTGAAGCACTGGCTGAGGCTGCCCAGGGCAGTAGTGGAGTCACCATCCCTGGAGAGGCTCAAAAACCACGCAGCTGTGGTACTTGGTAACATGACTTAGTGGGGCTGGGGAACAGTTGGACTGGATGAGCTGAGAGGTCTTTTCCAATCTTCATAATTCTGTGATTCTAAGATGACCTGTGGCACACAGATCGTCTTAAAAGTCGTGGTTCATTTATTCAAGAGGCTCATATACGAAAAAGCATTTAAAATGTCTATGCCAATCCTCAGCTCCACTGGGCACTGGAGAACCTGACAAGAAACCTCTCCCTTTGTACAACTCCTGTTTTGCCAGCGTAAACCCAACTGCCTGTGTACCAACCCAGCTTGCACTACGTGGAAAACTTGTCTGAAAGCAATTAGACCTGGTATGGCAGCAAGGTTTGTGCTGCAGTGATCTGGAAGCAATAGCATTTTGTCATCTCCTGGTGGTAGAACACCAGCTGACGTGAGGTATTTGAAGAATTTTAGTGCATAAACTCATTTTTCCCCATATCCTGCAGGGAGCGTTACCGAGATGAGTGTGGAACTACAGACAAGTTCGGTTTCACTTGCATTAATCGAGATGGATGCGAAGGATTTCCTGAGCAAGGAATCTGGGGAAGGGGTTGGAGAACAGGCTGGAGAACAAGGGGTGTTTATCCTGGAGAAGAGGAGGCTGAGGGGAGACCTCATTGCTCTCTACAACTAACTGAAAGGAGGTTGTGGAGAGGAGAGCTGGGCTCTTCTCCCAAGTGACAGGGGACAGGACAAAAGGGAACGGTCTCAAGCTCCACCAGGGGAGGTTCAGGCTGGACATTTGGAAATTTTTTTTCATGGAAAGGGTCACTGGGCACTGTCAGAGGCTGCCCAGGGAGGTGGTTGATTCACCTTCCCTGGAGGTGTTTAAGGGATGGATGGATGAGGTACTGAGGGACATGGGTTAGAGATTGATGGGAATGGTTGGACTCAATGATCTGGTGGGTCTCTTCCAACCTGGTGATTCTATGATTCTGTGATACACTGTATAATATCAACGTGTATGTGTGTGAGAGCACCTTTTCCACTCAACCTAAACCAGGTGGTGATGTTCCTCTGCCTAATTTTAGTCGTTGTGTTTCTAAACCTGTCAAAGAATAACGGAGCCCTTGAGCAAGCACAAACTGTTCTGGTACAAACTGTATGTACAGGCAGAGAAATGTCTGGTTAAAATGCACATGGAAACATTTAGCAGCACATCTTTGAAGAAAAATCCAGCAGAGATACGATCTATCACGAAATCCAATGTATGCGTGAGTGGGCTAGGGGGAAAGTGCAGTTGTGGGGTCGTTGTTATTTTTTCAAATACATGTGAGTGTATTTAAATGATTATGGATGAAAGACAATAAAATATGAAGAATGACATTTGCAAAAGAAGTTTGATTTTCTCTGTCTCTGCTTTGCGACTCCTTTCAATAAGACTGCTTTGGTTCTTTTTGGATATGTGTAGCCTTGCAGTATGAAAGAGGCTCCAGGAAAGCTGGGGAGGGGCTCTGGATCAGGGAGGGCAGGGACAGGATGAGAGGAATGGTTTTGAGCTGAAAGAGAGGAGATTGAGATGAGATATCAGGGAGAAATATTTTCCTGTAAAAACAGCTTCTCGGGTTGCCCAGAGCAGTGGTGGCTGCCCCATCCCTAGAGGGGTTCAAGGTCAGGCTGGATGGGGCTCCAAGCCCCTGATCCAGTGAGAGGTGGAACTGGATGGGCTTTGAGGTCCCTTCCAACCCAAACTCTCTAATACCTTTACCCAAAACTACCCTTAGAAATCAATGTTTTGCCCTGAGTCTTCTAAAACTGCTACATTTCTATGCCTGAAAGTGAGGCTGCTAAAATCTGAAGGACTTTCAGATTAAGGAGACAGTGTAAAGGTTTCCCCATAGAGTCACACAAAAACGTAGAGCCAAAGCTACAGGCTCGTTCTCTCCTCTGATGAATCTTTGCATGAAAACAAAGCGCTGATCTTTGCTAGACAACTCAGAGGTGCATCAGTGGCCAAAATTACTGTGATTAAAAATGCCAATATATATTTTAGAATGACTCTGTTTAACTGCCCAGATGAATTGCCTTTACAGCACCATTGCGTTTGTGCTGTAGCAAGAATCTAGCCGAATAAAAATACCTAAATTTTGGAATTTGTGATCTCAGAGATGCCCGACCTAAAGTTCAAGCAGGGGACACAGCCAGAAAGATCTCACACACAGTCTGATCCATTTTGAAAAACGTAATCACTTGGAATCTTACTCGATTTTTTAACTTGAAAACCTCTGGGACAACTTCATACCCCAGCTTCCCAAGTCACTGACTGGAGCATAGAGGAGTATCTTGGGAAAGATTCTAAGAATAGGCCTTCTGGTTACCACAACAAAGAACCCAAACAAGCTTGCTAATATTTTTGTGCAAACAGAACCTAGAATTCTTTTATTTTTTCTACCCCATCTCCCAAGACCATAACCAGCTATGGTATGTGACAGGTACATATAATTGGAATTCAACCTCTTGTCTCTGCGCTGACCTCTGTCCGTCTCTCACCCCTACTTTGAACTTCATTTGCTCACTGATACCCGTTGTTTCAATTCAGTCAAACAGGTCTTTCTGTAACGCTGAATAAAAAAAAAAAAAAAAAAAATCAACAACTTTCTAAATCTGCCTCTGTGAACAAACCTCAGAGCCTGGGCCCTCTCCAGCAGACCAAGACAACTGACAGTAACAGCCGCACTCTGCTTCTACAAACCTCCTCAGTCCCAGGAACTTGGTGAGCCTTGCAAATATGCATCTGAAAAAAAGCATTACTTGCAACCAGAGCAAGATCACTTGCCAGTGAGCAATTTCTGAGGGGTGCCAGAGTGATGTGTGGTTGGACCAGGCTTCCAGCTGCAGAAAGCAGGTAAGAGAACCTCAACACCTTTACTCGTCGCTCAAAAACAAGCATTATGTGCATTTTTTTACCGCTCTTTGAATATTGTGCTCAGTTGTAGGTCCCTCACCACAAGAAGGATGTTGAGGCTCTGGAGCAAGTCCAGAGAAGAGCAATGAAGCTGGGGAAGGGGCTGGAGAACAGGCCTTAGGAGGAACGGCTGAGAGAGCTGGGGGTGTTTATCCTGGAGAAGAGGAGGCTGAGGGGAGACCTCATTGCTCTCTACAACTATCTGAAAGGAGGTTGTGGAGAGGAGGGAGCTGGGCTCTTCTCCCAAGGGACAGGGGACAGTTCAAGAGGGAATGGCCTCAAGCTCCACCAGGGGAGGTTCAGGCTGGACATTAGGAAAAAAATTTTCACAGAAAGGGTCACTGGGCAGTGGAACAGGCTGCCCAGGGAGGTGGTTGATTCACCTTCCCTGGAGGTGTTTAAGGCACAGGTGGACGAGGTGCTGAGGGACATGGTTTAGTGATTGATGGGAATGGTTGGACTCGATGATCTGGTGGGTCTCTTCCAACCTGGTTGTTCTATGATTCTATGATCCAGAGATGAATACTGAACTCTATTAAGGACCAATCCCAGCCATGCGGGAGAGCTGATTGTTTCACATCTTGTCCAGGTCCTTGCAGTACTGGAGACAAACAGCAAGAATGACCTGACTCCAGAAGGCACATCCCAAAAGCTCATGCACTTGCTTTGGATACACTATTGTCTTCACCTCATGCCACAAAAAAGCCATCGGCATCAAGATTACTGGAGGTGAACACTGAATCAGTTCTTGCAGCTCTAGGAGCTAATGGTATAACGAGCAAGGCTGGAGACCGATGGGAGGCACAGCCAGAGCCCAGGCAGAGGTGAACGTCAGAGCTTGAACCACCAAGTTGATCAAGATCAACAACACCCACCTCACTGCTGGAAGATGCTCTTTGCTCATCTGCTTAGGTTCACTGCAGCTGTCTGCTAACATTTATCCAGCGAGAACTTTAGGATGAACATTAGAGCCAATGCCCTACAAACTCAGAAGTGCCAGGAGCTGCCAAACTGCTCTTAAAAACACACGAGCTGGGCAAAGTGGCCTAGGAAGGTGCATGGAAGGAATTCACCAGGATTAAGCTCAAAACAACACCCCAAAGGCTACAAAACTTAACCCCAGAAACTGCTAGAATAAAAATTTCAGAGCTTACTTAGCCTTCATACAGAATTACAGGCAGTCCAGTAAAAACACAGCCTTATCCTGGTAAGAAATCATCCACACATTTTAATGTGCCACCTGCACACACTGCGCAAATCTACAAGGCCCTAAATATAAACAGACAGCCCTTTCCTGGCTGTTAAAATGAACACTACCTCAGCTTGTTCTCCGAGTAAGCCAAAATTATAGCTGCTTGGAGATCAGAAACATTTTAGGGTGGGACACTCCCCCCCCACCCCCATCCTTCGTTTTACAGTGTTTGTAGTTTTCTGAATAAGGCATTCATTGTGCCCCAAGCCCAAAGATACCCACCTTGGAGGGAGAGCTAAAATTAGTCTTAACTCTATTCCCGAAGCTGTCAGAAGAAGAGATGGTTCGTGTGGGATGCTAGGGCTTCGCCAGGCAAAACAACATCCTGGAGAAGGCTGGGTCCTGTGCTGCACCTCCTGTTGGAGGCCGATGGTTTGGCACACGCCCCACATACACACTTGTCTACCCGTCCAAAAAAGTTCAGTTATTCCTGCACACTCCACCAGTGTGAGGTTGTGCCAGCACACACACGCCTGGCCACGCAGCTTCTGGGAGCAGAGTGAGCATCAAGTTGGAACTAAGTGAGCAGCGACTTCCTTGAATTTAGAATTACAGAATCATTAAGGCTGGAAAGACCTGTAAGATCATCACATCCAAGCACCAACACAATGCCAACACACCTACTAAACCATGTCCTGAAGCACTACATCTACACATGTTCTGAACCGCTCCAGGGATGGAGACTCCACCACTGCCCTGGGCAGCCTCTGCCAGGGCTTCACCACTCAGTCAGTAAAGAAATGTTTCCTAAAATCCAGTCTAAAATCTCCCGTGGTGCAACTTGAAGCCATTTCCTCTTGCCCTGCTTGTTACTTGGTGAAGAATTTCCATTCCAGAAGACCCCGAATCATTTTAAAGGCAGTAAACACGGAGCTGACTTCCTTTAGTATGAAATAATAGGCAGATCTGGATGGAGTATGACACATTTACCAGGACAGGATCAAGGGAAAAACAAAAGAAACCTCTTCTTCACTTCAGGTTATATTAGGAAGTACACAGCAAGAGGTTCCCTGCTGCAGGACAGAGTGTCAAGTCAGTCCCCTTACACATAAAAATCTAGAGCAAGGGGATAAAGAAAGCAGAGCCTCCTTGCTCACCCTGGTTGGGATGAAACTGGGTGTACAGATGTACAGATACATGTATATATATGTATATCTAGAATCATAGAATCATAGAAAAACCAGGTTGGAAGAGATCCATAGATCATCAAATCCATCCATCCTTATCAAACACTAACCCATGTCCCTCAGCACCTCGTCCACCCGTCCCTTAATCACCTCCAGGGAAGGTGAATCAACCACCTCCCTGGGAAGCCTGTTCCAGTGCCCAATGACCCTCTGTGTGAAAAACTTCCTCCTGATGTCCAGCCTAAATCTCTCCTGGCGGAACTTGAGGCCATTCCCTCTTGTCCTGTCCCCTGTCCCTTGGGAGAAGAGCCCAGCTCCCTCCTCTCCACAACCTCCTTTCAGGTAGTTGTAGAGAGCAATGAGGTCTCCCCTCAGCCTCCTCTTCTCCAGGATAAACACCCCCAGCTCTCTCAGACATTCCTCATAAGGCCTGTTCTCCAGACCCTTCACTAGCTTTGTTGTCTCAACATCCTTCTTGTGGTGAGGGGTCCAGAACTGAACACAGGATTCAAGGTTTGGTCTCACCAGTGCCAAGTATAGAGGGAGAAGAACCTCCCTGGCCCTACTGGTCACACTGTGTCTCATCCAAGCCAAAATGCCATTAGCCTTCTTGGCCACCTGGGCCACTGCTGGTTCATGCTCAGTCGCTGTCACCCAACACCCCCAGGTCCTTCTCCTCTGTGCAGTTTTCTATGACTCTATCCATACGTGTGTGCATGTAGATGAACATATGTCTGGAACTGTCTATAACCTGGACACACTTCACTCCTCTGCCAGGGAAGGGCAGGTCGGCAGCACCGCTGGCAGGCAGCGTGCATGGCACACGCCCCTCCTTCCCCTTCCCAACCTTTGCTTACATTTCATCTGGTCTACTCAGATTCCAAGGTTTAATAAAATTTAATCCCAGCATGTCTCGCATTAATTAATTAGATCTCGTTCCAAGCCACCGTGCCAATTTCTGCAATTAGAGTGTTACTCACAGAAGAGTTGGAGCCCGGCCGCCTCCATCCCCCGAGCCGGAGCAGCCACAGACCAACCAGGGGTTTGCATGCCGAGTCACCACGCAGCAAAGGGGTTGGTTACAAAGGACTTTGATTTTTTTTCTCTACTATTTCCCCACTCACCACCCTCAGCAGCAGCGTGGGAGTCCCATACTGGTCAGCGCAGTCTTAACTCATTAAATCGATGAGTTGGGACTAATGGGCTACCTGGTATCATCCCATCCCCGTGCTCCAACTGCAGCTCTTTTGCCCCTCCCTGTGCTTTTGAGCTCACTTCTCTCTTCAAATCATCCTCAATAAAGGACTTCTTTATTCCCCCATCTAAAGAAACCACAAAACTATTGTTTTCATCAGGAATGAGCGGTGGGAGTGCAGGAGAAATGGGGATACTTTGACAGGACAGCAGCATTATTCCTTGTATAATAATTCCATTATTCCTTATTCCTCTTCCAATCAATGACTTCCAACAAGTGTGACATCCCACCAGAGAATCCTCAAAGTGTCACAGCTACAAGCCCTCCCAAAACCTTTCTGCTCTCTCTGCTCATCTCCTTCCCTGCTCCAGCAAAGACAGAGAGATCTCAGACGCTCAGTGGCCACAGTGACGAGCTCAGCAGAAACGAACCAACCCGGACCACATCACAGGAGAGATTTCCCACTGCATCGTTGTCTGTTTTGCACCATTTCCACACGGTGTAATTAAGTCTGATCTCAGAGGAGTCTCTTCGGCTTTGCCTGCTGCCAGTGTGCTGGGCAGGGACCCTGATGAAGTGCAGTTGTTTACAAACACGTTAAAGCCTATTTCAAACCCGTTGTTCCTCACTCCAGCTGCCCAAGTACTTTTTACTCAGCTCCTGGACTTGGACCAAAAAGAAAAATGACAGATTGCCAAAAAGGACAGAGACGGAGGGGTGGAGGGAGGGCGGGAGGGAGGGATGCGAAGTGGCTAGACAGCACAGCAGATGAATACATTATCCTGTTGCCTCTGGGAACGGAGGTCAGAAAGCGGCCCAGGCTGAAGAAACACCTCACAAGACACACTTGCGAAATTAAAGGTCAGCAAGATAATGAGTTATAACTGCAGCCGAGCAAGAAGCGTTCACTGATGAAGCCGGCCCTGAGCTCTCGCGCTGGCATGTGGCTACCTGCTTCTCCAAGGGTGCAAAATCTGTCCCCTTCGATTAGCGCTCAGCAATGAGCCAAAAGGCCTGGCTGTGTCGCAGTGGCTGCTCTCTGGGAAGCTGTGCTTGTCCTCTGGTTCTTCTCACGTTATTTCCCAAGCAAAAGCTTTTCCATGAGAAAAGCCATGGCTGCTACAGCACCCCTACTTCTTTGAGTCCACCCCGCGCAGCTTTCCAGTTCCTTCACTCACATGGGGAACACTGCTGTGCTGCCCATCCTATGCCTACCACATTTTAACTCTGCAAATAACCCACGGCTGCAGATCTGCGTCACGTTTTAGCTCTAAAAATCCCCTGTGGCTGCAGATCTCAAACGTGCCCCTGGCTCTGTTAACCTGGCTGCAAGCTACTGCGCAATGTGCATCCCTATGGACAGAGCTGTGTGCTCCAAAGCAGGGAACAAACCAAGCCATTTTCACTCAAGGACTGTGCTCATCTCTCTTACACCAGCCAGGCAACTCTTGCTCCTTAAAAACAATGCTATACAGGCATCAGACCCTGGGTTGAGCCTCTGCTGGCGGCCGGGGTCATTAACCAGCAGCACAGCACCTTCTTTTGGAGGTTTGACCAAGAGCACCATGAGCAGTGCTTCATTTCCACAAATCTCCACAAAGCTGGGCAAACAATATCCACAAGGAGGGTAGAACATGGATAACTGAAGTGACGTTGTGAAGGGTGTGAGGGGAAAAAGGCACAGCTGCAAAGCACAGGGAGAGCAGAAAAGGCAGGATGGGATTTCAGCACCTTCTCGGTGTGTCACCCAGATACAAGGGGGAAGATCCAACACTGGTTTCTGGTTTTAAATGTTTTCTATTAGGCAGCTACTGGTTAAAGAGCCAGAAAGAAAATTACAGCAGCGGGAGAGGTAACCTCAATCCACATCTAGCAGGTTCAGAAAATTATAGCAAGCACCAGCAGAGAGCACAGGCTGTGCTGGCTGGGGAGCTACAAACAAAACCTGTGGCACATTAGAAGCAGAAATAAAGTACAAACCCAAGATCTGGGATCAGTCCTTGCCCCTCAAAACATCTTTTAAATGCTCAGTGACCACACGTCTGCTCTAGGAATTGCAAACCTCCACGACTGTGACTGCTTGGAGAGGCAGAAATCCTGCAGGAACACCAGCAGGCAGCAAACATCACAACATCAGGCAGTGTGGGCATGGGTTCAAGCCCTGCAGCACCGAAGCCACGGGCTCTGCTGGCCCTTGTGCTCCCAAATCACTGGAGCAGGCGCAGGAGCGGAGGCCGAGTCTCTTACCTGTGGACGAGCCGCTACAGGTTCATCGCTGTGGTGCTTGGAGGAGACTCAGTCGTTCATATGGTGACCTGGGAAAGGGCGCCTGGGGGAGAAAACAAGAGACCTTTTTGTAATAAGGCAGTTTTAAATGCGTGCCATTTGTAGCACAGGCACAGGCACAGCTTTTCCAACTAGGGCAGCAGTTTAGATAGTTTTCTACTTGTTCCCATTGAGACATTAGTGCTTTTCCTTACTCGCTGTCTCGCTCCTAAACTGCAATTCCTTCTGCCACTGTTTTAGCCTAATCTTCAAGGCAATTTCTCCGTCCTGTCCTCCTCTCACATGGGACCTGGACATGAAAGCAAATAATTTTTGAAGAACAACATTGCAGAGATTTTTCTTTACATGTGAAACAATTCATTTCCAGATGTACAAAGACAAGGCTAGCTGGTGATGGGCTTTCTAGTGCTCCTAAAAGCAAACCCTGATTGCAAACTAGATCCTGTCCTGACTACTTTAGAGCTGGAAAACAAACACGAGCACTGCCTGCACCCCCAGCCCTGGTCCAGGGTGAGCTGCCTTGGGCAGTCAGGGATTGACCATCCATGCTTAGGGATGTGGTTTGGTTATGGACAGGTACAACTGGACTTGATGATCTCAAAGGTCTTTTCCTACCAAGTGATTCTACGATTCATTTCAACCAGTTGGGCTAAGCCTTATCAGAAATCTAAAAATCACAATGGTTTATGTGAAGGTACCAAGGAGAAAAAATGTTCAAAAGGTTAAAGGAGAGCTAAACAACAAAGTTTTCCATCTGGACGCAGGAAGAAAAGACAATAAGAGGAAACTGCAAGTGGAATCACCTTCAGCCCCATGGGCAGCAGCCCCAAGCACAGGGACGGCTCCATCAGTGCCCACAGGCAGCATCCCTGTGTTAGCCAGCACCAAGTAAGCACAAGAGCAGTGGTGGCTGCCCCATCCCTGGGAGGGTTCAAGGCCAGGTTGGATGGGGCTTGGAGCCCCTGATCCAGTGGGAAGTGTCCCTGCCCATGGCAGGGATGGGTCTGGATGGGCTTTGATGTCCCTTCCAACCCAAACCATTCCATAATTCTGATAATCTCAGGCAAGCAAAAAAGTGATCAGTCCCAGTTCCCTGATGTAGAAACCGAGGCAGAGAGGGCTGTACTGATGCCAACACAGAGCCCACGTGGTTTCTGTGATCTACACTTCTTTCAGGTCCTTCAGCTACAGAATCACAGAATCATAGAATCACCAGGCTGGAAGAGACCCACTGGATCATCAAGTCCAACCATTTCTATCAAACACTAAACCATGTCCCTCAGGACCTTGTCCACCCGCACCTTAAACACCTCCAGAGAAGGTGACTCAACCACCTCCCTAGGCAGCCCATTCCAGTGCCTAACAACCCTCTCCGTGAAATTTTTTTTCCTTATGTTGAGCCTAAATCTCCCCTGGTGGAGCTTGAGGCCATTCCCTCTCATCCTGTCCCCTGTCACTTGGGAGAAGAGCCCAGCTCCCTCCTCTCCACAACTCCCTTCAGGTAGTTGTAGAGAGCAATGAGGTCTCCTCTCAGCCTCCCATCTTTGATTACTCTTACTGTCTCTTTACAATATTTTTTCTTAATACGCAGGAGGAAATAACTACAGACAGGTCAGGCTCTGAAGATTTAATGGAACTAATGCTGTGAGGCCATCCAGCAATTCTTCATAACATCTTCTCCCCCAAGCCTTCTGCTGCCAGCAATTAGATTAGATAATTTTGAATCTGTAACCTTATCAGTGGCTTCTCCTGAAAGTGCACTGGCACACGCATGCAGATGCGGAGTTGGTAAGATGTAATAGAAACGTCCATATGATGTTAGAGCAAAATCACATTTGCACAAAAAACGCAACAGCAGAACACGGCTGAGTATGAATCTTAGAATTGCTTGGTTGGAAAAGACCTTTGAGATTATCGAGTCCAACTGTGTCTTTCCACTGCTACACCAGATCTCTGTGCATCTCACCCACATGTGTCTTAAACCCTTCCAGGGATGGGGACTCCACCACCTCCCTGGGCAGCCTCTGCCAATGCCCGAGAAACATTTCAGTCAAGAAAATTTTCCTAATATCCAACCTAATGCCCCCCACCCCCGGCACAGCTTGTGGCCATTCCCTCTCATCCTATCACCTCTCACCTGGGAGAAGAGACAAACCTCCGCCTCACCACAACCTCCTTTCAGGCAGTTGTAGACAGTGATGAGGTCTCCCCTCCCCTCTCCTCCTCTTCTCCAGGCTAAACAGTCCCAGGTCCCTCGGCCACTTCAGCAACTCCTGTTCTCCAGCCCCTTCCCCAGCTCTGTTCCCTTCTCCAGACACGCTCAAGCCCCTCAAGGTCCTTCTTGTAATGAGGGGCCCAAAACTGAGGTGCATGATCACTGAGAACAGTTTAAATCATCGCGAATAAAAAGCTAAAGGCACAGATAAAACTCTCTTCTCACTAACACCAGACAAACAGAAAAGTGTTTAGATGTTAATCTTGTAACCATCTCAGAAGAAATCATTTTAATTTCACAAGACCAAAAAGTGCTACAAAATCAGTTTAACGACCCATCGAGGTCGTGAGTAAATGTTGGTTTTAGCATGAGGACACAGCACCATGGACATGGCTCGATTAATTCCCAACACACGTACGATAAACAAACAACCCATTTTCTGCTGAACTTTGTTAAGGGGCTTTGTTTTCCCTCTCTCAAACATGAATTTACCTAAGGTTCTGCAGAGATCTAGAAAGTCCCAGCTCTGTCATGTCCTGCTCCTGCCCCCACGCTGCTCCTGGAGAGCCAGCAGCATTTCTAAAACACCAGAAAAAATTCTGTGCTCTCTCACTTGATGAATATCAAACTCCACTCCAGTGAATACCAGATAGCTTAGGGGTGCCCTGTGGTATCACAGAGCCCCTTATACCCACCAGCTTCCAGAAGGGAAACAAGGAGACCTCTATCCCTGTCTCCCTGCTATGGCCAGGGACTCACTGCGTGAGAAAATCCACCAAGCTCTACCAGATCCAGAAAGATCCCTCCCTGCATTATTTCTACGCAGCCCTCAGCCTGTGTTTCTGCTGTTTTCTTTCCTTCTCTCCCCTTTCTTTCCTCCAGGTAGCAGCATCTGCAAGGAGGACAGCGGGTGACTCCAAGAGGAAGGCAGACAGGTCCATCTCTCCATCTCTTCTCCCTCGTAGTCAGCATTGCCCCCCCAAACAAGAGAGAAGGAATTACATAGCAGGCAGCCAAAGCAAGTGAAGATCAAGAGCTCCCCAAGATAGGAGAGGGTGAGGAAAGCCTCCACTGGACCCGTTCCAACAGTTCCATCTCCTTATGTTGGGGACTCCAGAGCTGGACACGGGACTCCAGGTGGGGTCTCACCAGAGCAAAGTAGAGGGGCAAAAGCAGAGTAGAGGGGCAGCTCAGTTGCTAAATTGAGTTCTCTGGTCCCCCTGCCCCATCCTTCTGGTGACTGATGCGCTTAATTATGTCTCTGCGAGTGCACGTGCGGGCTTCTGCAGGCTCTGCGCAGGGAACGCATGGAAAATCTGGCTCCAGTACAGTGTTGCTCTATTTTACCTTCTTTACTGCCTTGAAAAACATTTGGCCGTTGCTGGAGAGAGCCAGGCTAGACGCATACATTACAGTGCGATCCCGAAATAGCACACACTGGCTTGCACAATTTTGCAGCTAAAAAGCTTCCTTTGAGCTCAGCAGCCTGTCCCTGTCCGTGGAAAAGCTCTGGAGAAGGCAAAACAGGGCGCTGGAGCCTGTGGCTCGGGATGAATCATTGCAGGAAGGTTTCAGGACTTTGAATGCAAGTGAACAAAGTGTGAGCAGGTTTGATTTCCTCTCCCTCACTGCCAGTTCCTGTGTATCTTATGCAAAGTGTTTAATGAGCTAATTCGTACGTTGGAGAAGAAGTTGTACGTCAAAGCAGAGTTCAGCATCGGTTTGGCAAATGAAGCCATCTCTGAGGACAAGAACCCAAGAGCGCTGCCGTGTTGGTGCTTCAGACATCGTGAGTCGAAGGGAGGTCAGTCTGCAGAACCAACCCAGGTTCCAACACAATCATTTCTGGTGACAGAGGACACCCACAATCAACAAAATAAGTATCATTTGTAGTTTGAGTTGGATTCAGGCTGGAGATCTCAGGATGAAAAGCTCTTTATTTTCTCAGGTAGACTCTTAGCTGTGAGCACGTGTTGGAAAATCAAAGCCACTTCTGGAACACCGCAGGTTTACATTAAATTCTGACCATTTGGGGACCCCATCTCTGAATAGAATCATAGAATCATAGAATCACCAGGTTGGAAGAGACCCATCGGATCATCGAGTCCAACCCTTCCTATCAAGCACTAAACCATGTCCCTCAGGACATGGCGAAGACAGACATGGAATACAGGAGAAGTGTCCTCCACGGTTGTTCAGACACTGCTCAGCACACTCCATGATCAAGCATTAGGTCTCAAGTGCTAACAGGAGACCACCATCACCTCCAAAGATGACAATGAAACCCCTACTAGCATCTCGGTCTATTTCTGCAGGCAGCATTTTGCAACACAAATGGAATGGAAGTGCCAAAATCATTGAACAGGCTTCATACAGATCAAAAAGCATGGTTGGTACCAGGAGGTATGAGCCACAATATCAGGAGGTACTGAATGTGCACATCACATTCGCACACCTCATCCAACAAGCCCAACACAGCACGCTAGATGTGTCAGTCTTGCAGTACCTCCCCAAGAGATCCAGCATCAGTCAGATGGATCCAGCTTAAATCATTCTCTTAGAATGCAGAGACCATTACTGCCCCCATGTCTACGCCCTTTGGGTTTCTAGACCTCCAATGACCTAGTTACAGCAGCTGGTTTTGGACTATCCCACAACTAGAAATCATAGAATCATAGAATCACCAGGCTGGAAGAGATCAACCGGATCATTGAGTCCAACCGTTCCCATCAATCTCTAAACCATGTCCCTCAGTACCACACACAGACACACCTTAAACACCTCCAGGGAAGGCAAGACAACCACCTCCCTGGGCAGCCTGTCCCATTGTCTAAAGACCCTTTCAATGAAGAATTTTTTTTCTTATGTCAAGCCTGAACCTCCCCGGGTGGAGCTTGAGGCCATTCCCTCTCGTCCTGTCCCCTGTCCCTTGGGAGAAGAGCCCAGATCCCTCCTCTCTACAACCTCCTCTCAGGTAGTTGTAGAGAGCAATGAGGTCTCCCCTCAGCCTCCTCTTCTCCAGAATAAACACCCTCAGCACTCTCAGCCACTCCTCATAAGGCCTGTTCTCCAGCCCCTTCACCATCCTAAACAAATGTCCAAAGCATTTTTTTCTTCCATTCTCTCCATGTAACTTCTAGATAGGAAAAGAAGTCAGAATCAAATAATCACAGAATCATAGACTGCTTTGGGTGGGAAGGGAACTTAAAGCCCATCCAGTCCCATCCGCTGCCATGGGAAGGGATATCAGGTTGCTCCAAGCTCCATCCAACCTGGTCTTGAACCCCTCCAGGGATGGGGCAGCCACCCCTGCTCTGGGCAACCTGGGCCAGGGCCTCCCCACCCTCACAGCAAAACATTTCTTCCTCAGATCTCATCTCCATCTCCCCTCTTGCAGCTGGAAACCATTCCCCTCATCTGTCCCTGCCCTCCCTGACTGAGAGCCCTTTCCCAGCTCTCCTCAGTTGTGAGCACAGGGACACCAAAACATCTCGTATTAGGTCTCGGGCTCTCTCCTGGGCTCTGCCCCAAGAGACTTTCTGCAACTTCAGTGACACCTCATTTACAGTGCAAGGGAGAAGAGTGACACCCAACTGTGCCTGGTGCAATGCGGCCCCAGCTGGGTCGCCAACTGCAGAGGAAGCCCAAGTGCTGGCTCTGAGGGAAACCCAGACCTCCCTCCGCTCTGTCAGGACTTGTTTTATGGGCAATGCTCACTCTCAAACACATGCAAGATGAAAACCAGCACACAAGGGCCATCACACACGCGCATATCCTGCAAAACACATGGTGTCTGGGAGCTACGCCTCTCCCGTCTTCCCCTCCCCCTGCAAGAAACCTTGCTTTTAGGAAGACAGCACTGCTCAGAATGTCCCCATCATTCAGAGGAAAAAAGGAGAAATAAAGAGTACTGGCACTGAGCTGGCGACAGGAGACAAATGCCACAGCCCTGAGCTGGGGGTGTTTATCTTGGAGAAGAGGAGGCTGAGGGGAGGCCTCATTGCTCTCTACAACTACCTGAAAGGAGTTTGTGGAGAGGAGGAAGCTGGGCTCTTCTCCCAAGGGACAGGGGACAGAACATGAGGGAATGGCCTCAAGCTCCACCAGGGGAGGTTTAGGCTGGACATTAGGAAAAAAAAATCATGGAAAGGGTCATTGGGCACAGGCAGAGGCTGCCCAGGGAGGTGGTTGATTCACCTTCCCTGGAGAGGCTTAAGAGATGGGTGGACGAGGTGCTGAGGGACATGGTCTAGTGTTTGATAGAAATGGTTGGACGCTATGATCCGGTGGGTCTCTTCCAACTTGGTTGTTCTATGATTCTATGATTGCCATCTCGCAGGTTATAGCATTGGTTGGTACCATAGAATGATTAAGGTTGGAAAAGACCTCCAAGATGACACAGTCCAACCATCAGCCCAAGCCCACCGTGCCTGCTAAACCATGTCCTGAACTGCCACGTCCACATGCTTTTTGACCCCCTCCAGGGATGGAGACTCCAACATCGCCCTGGGCAGCCTCTGCCAGCGCTTCACCACTCTGTCAATAAAGACATTTTTTCCTAATAACCAATCTAAACCTCTCCTGGGGCAACTTGAGACCATTTCCTCTTATCCCATCGCTTGGGAGTGATATATTGGGTTATAAGGCTGCAGAGATCATAATCTTCATCCACAACTTGTGATTTACTGCTGCCTGGTGACACCAGTGGCTTTACTGGTGGCATCAATTTACTGTGATGTTCTGGGGACACCAAAACCAGCATTTTCATTTCAGCCTTTACTGATGTGAACTAAGTGAGCTGATTCAAACACCAGAACAGCAGACAGAGCCCTGGCTTTCTCTCTCTTTTCCTACTAAGGCATTACAGACTCTTTTTACATCATTAACCCAGAGATTTTGCCTCGCATACTTGATTTAGTGCTTTATTTAGGGGGATAAAAAAAAAAAAAAAAGACTGAAGGCAGCTGTTTGCCTCCTGGATTGCAGGAAAACTTTGGTGCTTTGCAACCTGGAAAACCGAGTCCAGCATTGTTTGAAAGTCTTGGGTGGTTGTTATAGCAACATACGCACGTGTGGATGTGGACGCATGTAAAATAGATTCAAACCCAGGTTGTCACGGGCAACACAAGTCAGCTCCGAAGTCACACGAACTTGCCTGGTATCATCTGAAGGCAGCAGCCAGCTCTGACGGGAACTGGGAAATATCCTCAGAGTTCTTTGTTGGTGACAGTCACTGGTTGGGAGCTCAGCACCGTCTCACAGCTGATTCAGCCCCGTAAGGAGAGGGTAATTTTCTTTATCCTGTTTGTCGTCCCCCCCTGTCCCTTGCAGGCTGCCGCAGCACCTGAACCCAGCTGGGTAAGACAAGCTCATGGCTCCCTCCCAAACAGATGGCTGCAAGGAAGGTCCAAAAATAATCTAACCCATTTGCCTGGGAGTCTTGAGCCTGCTCCGCTGATTGGCAGACCCTGTGGAGACCACCAGAAGAAGCAGATGGTCAAGACATGAGATCAGAGCTGGAGACGGAGATGTCAATCAATAGGTTGGAGTGCCAGGCTCTGGGATGTGGAACGGAGCCGGCAGCTACCACGGCACTGAGGAGGCAAAGGTGCACCGCCCAAGAAGGATGGCGGGGTTGAGCAATAAGGTTTGTTTGCAAAGTCTGTTTTTCACTTTAAGAAAACTAAAAGCACAGCCTTATCATGCTGCAAGTATCAGACTGTAAGTACCCAGACTGTAAAATCAGCAATTTAAATTTGTATCTACGTAAGGCTGTTACCCACCAGTCTTGCCTAGCAAAGAGAACGCGCTAGGGATGAAGCAATAATGAAATATACCTCAATCCCACTGGGCCAAAACCTCTATCTGTGCTCTTGCCCTACAAGGATCATCTACTTTTTTAAAATAAGTCAACACCTCTTCAGATACTTAGAGCTCAAGGGAGTGGGTCAGGCTTTGCTCTTTATATATTATTAGGGATACAAATACATCGTTAAGTAGATATTTAACCAAATTGGTGATTGGGTAGCACAGATGATACTGGTGCAAGTCGTACCTGCAGAAGAGCAGACGGAACATCCAGGCTGATATTAGTCAGGTTACTCTCAGAACGTAACTTTATACAGATAATTTAAAACAGGCAATAGGCAGAATGTCCACACTCATGTTATTAATTTAACAGAACTTTGTGCCTAATGGTGGGATCAAGGGTTTAAACAAGGAGTCAAAGAGAGGTATTGAGTAAGATTAGAAATTCTGTGTGTCTAATTTTTTTGGATAAGAATGGTTGGACTCGATGATCCGGTGGGTCCCTTCCAACCTGGTTGTTCTATGATTCTATGATTCTATGATTCTAAGAGGCAGCACCTTCTTGGTTCCACCCCTGGAAGGATGTGCTGAGCCTCATCTGTCCCCCTACCAAAGTCTTAAGCAGAAGGAGTCAAACAAAAAGAAGTGAGAGAACAAGAATAGAGTAGTGGTAGAAACAAAAGGTGGGCAAAACCACAGATCACAGTAGCTGTGATGCCAGGTCATAGGGTCTGTAAGGAGATTTCTGGGTAAAAAGAAGAATTCAGTGCACCTTTTTGGATGTTGAGCACTGGTATCCTGAATCAGAGCATCAAAAGCAAGGCAGCAGCAAAATCATAGAATCATAGAACAATCAGGTTGGAAGAGACCCACCAGATCGTCGGGTCCAACTATTCCTATCAAACACTAAACCATGTCCCTCAGCACCTTGTCCACCTCCTTCATCCCTTTACACAGGTTTTTAGCAACAGCACCCTCAGCACAAGGCTGTGACGCAAACCCTTCGGTCCAGAAACCCTCTTGGGCTGAGGGATTCAGGAGGGATTGATGCTAAATGATGTGGTTAAACTACCACATGTCCAGGAATGAGCAGCGCAGTGCTTGGAGGCTGGAAGCACCGGTCCCTTTGGAGAAGTTAGAGGAGCCAAATCTGCAGGTTTCACTAAAGTCAACCAAAAAAATAAATAGGGGGGAGGGAATAAAGGATCGTAAATAATTGTCTAAACACCAAACTGAAAAGAAGTTATCTAGGGAGTGCATTTTCTTAGTGGGACAGATGATGAAAAGGATAATTTAGCCTCAGTATTATGTAAAGAAGGTACCGTAGAGAATCATAGAATCATAGAATCACCAGGTTGGAAGAGACCCACTGGATCATTGAGTCCAATCATTCCTATCAAACACTAAACCATGTCCCTCAGAACCTCATCCACACACACCTTAAACCCCTCCAGGGAAGGTGAATCAACCACCTCCCTGGGCAGCCTCTGCCACTGCCCAGTGACCCTTTCTGTGAAAACTTCCTCCTGATGTCCAGCCTGAACCTCCCATGGTGGAGCTTGAGGCCATTCCCTCTTGTCCTGTCCCCTGTCACTTGGGAGAAGAGCCCAGCTCCCTCCTCTCCACAACCTCCTTTCAGGTAGCTGCAGAGAGCAATGAGGTCTCCCCTCAGCCTCCTCTTCTCCAGGCTAAACACCCCCAGTTCTCTCAGCTGTTCCTCAGAAGGCCTGTTTAGAAACACCTCTAAGCCTGGAACATCTCAGGAAGGTGTCACAGCTCCATTAGCAGATTTACCACTAGGGAAAATCCTGTGGAAATGTGCTGTAAACACTGGCTCCTCACAGGAGGAGAAAATCTCATCTAACCTACCTCTTCCTGCTCTGATTCCTGGATTTCCATCAGTTCCTTTCCCCAGAATATTCCTTAATGACAAGGCTATTTTTTTTGCATCTGAGCTCCCCCCACAGCAAAGTTTCCCACCCTTGGGTGCAGCAGCAACAGCTGCAGCTCCTGACCGTGCACGGGAGAAACCTGGCATCATCAGTTGCTCCCTGTCTCAATGCAGCCCAGTTACCCCCAGCAGGACACAAAGCACAGTTTATAAAGCCCTGTTCTAGTAAGCACTTCATCTGTAACATCAAAGATAGCAAAGAAAACCCCGAGACAGTAGATTCATGTCATTTCTGGGGTGCGTCCAGCACTGCATCACCAGCCAGGTGAGGGAGGGGATTGTCCCACTCCGCTCCACTCTGGTGTGGCTGCACCTTGAGCACTGGGGACGGTTCTGGGTGTCACAGGATAAAAAAGCTACTGGAGAATGTCCAGAGGTAGGCACGGAGTCAGTGAATGGTTTTGAGAGGAAACTGTGTGAGAAGTGGCTGACGTCACTTGATCTGCTCAGCCTGGATAAGAGGGGTCTGAGAGGAGACCTCATCACCATCTACAGCTTTCTCACTATGTGAGGAGGAGGAGTAGGCACCGATTTTTCTCTGGTGACAATCAACAAGACCCATGGGAATGCCAGGAAGATGCCAGAGGAGGGTTAGGTTGGACATTTTAGCAAAAGGTGCTTCCCCCAGAGGGTGGTGGAGCCCTGGAACAGCTCCCAGGGAAGCAGTCACAGCCTGACACAGCACCATTTGGCCAACACCCTCAGCCCCATGGGGTGAATGTTAGGGTTTCCTGTGCAGGGACAGGAGCTGGAATTGATGATCATTGTGGGTCCCTTCCAACTTAGGACATTCCATGGGTCTATGACAGCTCACTCCTATTTGTATCTGTGATCGCTGTCACGCCACAAGGTCAGAGACAGTGTAGTTCCACTAAAGGCAACACACAGAAATTCTCTTTTGAGGCTTGCTCCATGCATTCACTACTGATGCGA
Organism: Coccyzus lansbergi; assembly: GCA_033558105.1. Taxonomy (NCBI): domain Eukaryota; kingdom Metazoa; phylum Chordata; class Aves; order Cuculiformes; family Coccyzidae; genus Coccyzus; species Coccyzus lansbergi. The sequence goes on along the minus strand of JAUMJK010000780.1, from coordinate 412,026 downwards.
AGTGTTGCATTAACAAACTTGGGAACAGAAAGCCTTTTTTATCATGAAATTCATCTTTATGTAAAGCAAATGCACCAGAAATCCCCTGCACCACTCAAATCCTCTTATCAGATTCTCAGTGCAGGGCGATATGTCAGCATTACTCCAAAGGCACACAGGCTTTGCACAGCCCTCTGTGCAAACGAAAAAGCAGATGTCTGTGTCCCTAAGGGATGCCTGAGCATCCCACCGTGTTCCCTGAATCCCTGACCCCTCCATCTGCAGCATCCCTGCAGGTGCTGGAGAAGACCTTTGCCTGGGGAGACCTTGGCACACACCCACCATGGGGGGAGGCAGCTTGGGTCAAGCCACGCAGATGCTGCTCTTTGCCTCTTGGAGATTGATGAGAGCCTCTCTGGACTGATGAGAGCATCTCCACACACCTCTCAGCACCACCTTGCAGGCAACTAGAGAAGCAAAACAATATCAGCTCTTATTTTTGTCCAACACTTGGTGTTTTGAAGGCTTCTGCTTACCCTTCCATCAAAGGGAAACAAAAATGTTTCAGTCTTGATATGTAGAACATCTTAAACCAGAGCAAAGCAGACCAGAGCTAAAGCCTTGGGATGAAAGAAGGGTGTTGAGGCTCTGGAGTGAGTCCAGAGAAGAGCAACAAAGCTGGTGAAGGGGCTGGAGAACAGGCCTTATGAGGAATGGCTGAGAGAGCTGGGGGTGTTCAGCCTGGAGAAAAGGAGGCTGAAGGGAGACCTCATTGCTCTCTGCAACTCCCTGAAAGGAGGTTGTGGAGAGGAGGGAGCTGGGCTCTTCTCCCAAGTGACAGGGGACAGGAGGAGAGGGAATGGCCTCAAGCTCCGTCAGGGGAGATTTAGGCTAGAGATTAGGAGGAAGTTTTTCACAGAAAGGGTGATTGGGCACTGCCAGAGGCTGCCCAGGGAGGTGGTTGATTCACCTTCCCTGGAGGTGTTTAAGGGATGGGTGGACAAGGTGCTGAGAGACATGGTTTAGCGTTTGATAGGAACGGTTGGACTCGATGATCCAGTTGGTCTCTTCCAACCTGGTTGTTCTATGATTCTATGAAAGCCAACAGACAAAGACTGAACAGCCCTGAGAAGTCTGGACTCCATCTCCTATCCACCAGAAACCCCCAACCGATTCTTGTTAGGAGCCAGAGTACTATTGCACACAGCTGACCGGGTAATTCCAGCTCTCTGGATCGTGCCAGGAGATGACAGCATTTCTGGAGGGCTGTCTGGAGGGACGTCTGCAGGAGCAGCGGCAGAGCTGCCGCCACCACCCTGCTAATCAGCCAGGGACGAGGGGTCCCCACTGAGGTGCATTGCACCCTGGAACTCCAACCCCTACAGGCACAGACAGCACTCGGAAAGGCTCTTTACAAATAAAGCTGTCACGAATGTAGACATTCGTTACTCCACAGCTTTATTTTCCAACCCGCAGTGCAATGTTGCTCTAAGAAATCGAATACTTGAGCATGAAGTATGTGTAACAGCGCTGCCTTATACAGCAGCAAAGTGATTAATTAAAATTTACAAGACTAATCTAAATGCCTAAACATGTTTCTTGGCGGAAACTCCTATCATCCGCTGCCAATAACATCTCAAACTAACTACAACCCCAAAGTCAACCTTTGGGAGCCATGAAGAGTCTCTTTGCACTTAAGCCAGACAGAATGAAGAGATACGCTAGGAATAAGGGGAACAGTTTTCAGCTGAAAGAGGGATATGGAGACGAGATCTTAGGGACAAATATTTTGCTGTGAGGGTGGGGAGGCCCTGGCCCAGGTTGCCCAGAGCAGGGGTGGCTGCCCCATCCCTGGAGGGGTTCAAGGCCAGGTTGGATGGGGCTTGGGGCTCCTGATGCAGTGGGAGGTGTTCCTGCCCATAGCAGGGGGAGGGACTGGATGGGCTTTGAGATCCCGTCCAGCCCAAACCATTCTATGATTCTATGATATGTGATTCTTCAGGAAAAACAAAGCACATGATGTGTGTCTGGGATGTTCTCACCTTGGGAATAGTCCTACCCCAAGCCACAAACACCGGGAAAAGTCCAGTGGTGTTAACTTTTAGAATGTGGCACTCAAAAAGCTGTATGAAACAGTGCAAGAGCCAAGTTCACAGCCAGCTCCGAGATCCATGAGGTGTTGAGCCCGTCCAGCTAACATCAAGCCATGGCAAACACTTCATAAAATCAGAGACTAAATTATTCCCTGGGAAGACTTCTTCATAAAGCTCCAGAGGACACACATACTGATCACCCTTCTTCCTCTCTCCCCCCACATTCCCTCGTGGAATATAATCCAATAACTGGATACTGTGGGTAACCCTTGAAAACCTAAAACTGAAAATTCCCAGGGGCAACAGAGTCAAGGTGGTAAAAATGGGGTTAAAGTTGTTGATTTAAATAGAAAAAAAGAAAAATATTCTGGAAAACATTACAGCTGACTACGGAAGGTTAACGAAGGCGGAACCCATCCGAGTTGGTCAGGTCACTGGAGGCTGGTTGCATAAATTGGATGAATGAGAAGGAAGAGACTTTTGAAAGGTTTATCAATTCAATGTGTAAATAAATGCGAAACTTTTAATGTACTGAAATAACCTCTACTCGCTGTTAGAGTCCTTGCGTTCAGTGCTCATCCCTAAGTGGTTTCAGTCTTTTCAAAGCAAGGTACTTGCTTACTGCTGAGGATTTCACTGCCATGAAATAAACCTTACAACGTCGAATCAAAATCTTACTCACGGAAACACAGCTCATTTATAACTTTAGTTTAGACACTAAAATTATTAAGGATTAACTCATTCCTACTGGAACAATATTTTAGCAGCAGTCAAAAAAACATTGAAAAATCACAGAATCATGGAATGGTTTGGACTGGAAGGGACCTCAAAAGCCATCCTGTTCCCTGGGGACACCTCCCAATTGCTCCAATCCCCATCCAGCCTTGCCTTGGACACCTCCAGGGGTGGGGCAGCCACCACTTCCCTTGGCATCAATAAAATGCTTTATCCCAAGTAGAAATCATTGTGCTGTCCAACCACTTATCTAAAGAGCCCTTTCTGCTCCCTCCTCTAACTGGATATTTGTTGTGGCAGAGCTCCTGGGTTCAGGAAGGAGATCTTTACAGCTCCCATGAAAATTCACTCCTGCTGTCCAAGTTACATGCCCCTGAGAACTGTCATCTGCACTCACTCAGGGCTGAAGCCACCAGTCCCTCCTTCTCTCCTGCATTTGATAGGAATGGTTGGACTTGATGATCCAGTAGGTCTCTTCCACCCTGGTGATTCTATGATTCTATGATTTGAACTCAGGGCAAGGACTTCCCTGCTGCAGCCCACGCTCCCTCAGGGAGGCACAGTGATCCTGCTCTGTTTGCCGACAATACACCAGCCCCTTCAGAAAGGAGCCCTGGACTACAGGAGCACAATTCCATGGGCCCTCTAGAAACCCACGATAATGCCATGATTTCCATTGGCTGTAATATTGAGCAACATCTCCTCTTGATCTTAAGCACCAGGTAAATATAATACAAAACTCCTATAAATGAGATAGCAGAGAAGTTGCGTCAGATCGGTTCTGGCACAGCAGGGAGCAGACTCCAGGACTCCGACTGGATCTGGCAAACCTCACCCAGTCAGATCCATCCTGCAGGAGCCAGGTTTGCTCAGGCTGTTTCGTGCTGCTACACCACCTCCCCAGAGGGAGTCCTGGTTTCTACCACAGCCGGGCCAGCTGGTAGAGAGCTGTTTCAGCCCATTAGCAAACCTGGGCTGTGTGCCCCCACACACAGCAAGACCTGTGCATGTAGAAGGGCCAACTTGCTGGTGCAACCAGTTCCTCGCACAGCAGCAGCCAGGCAGGAATGGGAAGGTTCCTAGTCCTGCAGCCAACGCAGCGATGCCTTTGGTCCCTTATTCTACAAAGAGGCTACAAAGATGATCTGAGGGCTGGAGCACCTCTCGTACGAGGACAGGCTGAGAGGTAGGGTTGTTCAGCCTGGAGAAGAGAAGGCTCTGAGGAGACCTTACAGCAGCTTCCACTGCTGAAAGGGGCTCCAGGAAAGCTGGGGAGGAGCTATTTGTAAGGGTATGGAGTGACAGGATGAGGGAGAATGGCTTTAAATTAGAAGGAGTAAGATTTAGATTAGACATTAGGAAGAAATTCTTCACATTGAGGGTGGGGAGGCCCTGGAACAGGTTGCCCAGAGCAGGGGTGGCTGCTCCATCCCTGGAGGTGTTCAAGAGCAGGTTGCATGGGGCTTGGAGCCCCTGATTCAGTGGGAGGTGTCCCTGCCCGTGACAGGAGGTGGAACTGGATGGGCTTTGAGGTCTCTTCCTACTCAAACCATTCAATTCTGGGATTCTAAAACTCATTGGAAGCAGAAAGACAGCCTTAATTAAAGAAGGTTTATTATCAAAGTCAAGAAATGCCAAAATTACATCTGGCTCCTCAAGCTCAATTTGTTCCATTGTGTCCAAGAACTGAGTTTTACAGACAAGAAAAGGTGTTCTTTTCTCTTTTTCTGTAAGTTTTATAGGACTTCTGTCTTCTTCTGTTCCTGGATGGTCAAGGAGCAGGGAGGAGCCCTCCAAGAACCCAAGGTTTGCGCTGTGTGATATCAGACAAGAGTGACCTATTATCTGGAATATCTTAATGTGGGCTTTTTTAATGTTTTTGTGCAATTGCACTTAAATTGTCAGATAATCTAATTCAAATGGGAATATTTCTCCTCCTAAGCAATAGTTCATTGTCCTCAAAAGCACCAACCCTGGGATATGCTCAGCACAGAGGAACACCAAGGACTGACACACTAGTGGATTAATGGTCCTCAGGCAAACCCTGACTTTTTCTCCCCAGGCTGTGAACTCAGTTCTTTAAGGTCTCAGACTGACCATTACATTAAAAATCTAGTGCGGTTACTAATTCAGCACAGTCATTAGGTGCCCAGAGCTCAGATTTTGCCCATCACCTCTGTATCTCCAAGCAGCACAGATGCTGTGATGTGACTCAGCGCATGACATAAGTTCAATTTACTTGGGTGTCAACATTTGCAGAATTTGTCTATGTATAGCTTCAAAATCACATCTGCTATTACTGAGGATCTCAAAAGTCTAGGTTTACAGCATTATTGTGGACTTTCTCTTGGTAAAAAAAAAGAAGAAGGAAAGAAGGGTTGCATGCCCAAACAGGACCAAGATAGTGAATTAAAAGTAATGTGATAAATATTCACAAGTACCTGAGCAAGAAAACTTTAGTGAGGGTGAAGAACTACAGGAGATGAAAAAAAACAACATCTCTTCTCTGGACTCGCTCCAGAGCCTCAACATCCTTCACCACAAGAAGGATGTTGAGGCTCTGGAGCGAGTCCAAAGAAGAGCAACAAAGCTGGTGAAGGGGCTGGAGAACAGGCCTTATGAGGAACGGCTGAGAGAGCTGGGGGTGTTTATCCTGGAGAAGAGGAGACTGAGGGGAGACCTCATTGCTCTCTGCAACTCCCTGAAAGGAGGTTGTGGAGAGGAGGGAGCTGGGCTCTTCTCCCAAGGGACAGGGGACAGGACAAGAGGGAATGGCCTCAAGCTACACCAGGGGAGATTAAGGCTGGACATTAGGAGGAAGTTTTTCACAGAAAGGGTCATTGGGCACTGTCAGAGGCTGCCCAGGGAGGGGGTTGAGTCACCTTCCCTGAAGGTGTTTAAGGGACAGGTGGACGAGGTGCTGAGGGACATGGTTTAGTGTTTGATAGGAATGGTTGGACTCGATGATCCGGTGGGTCTCTTCCAACCTGGTGATTCTATGATTCTAACTGGTTAAATAACTTTCATTTCATGCATATGTTCGCTGTGGCCCTCAATATTGCCTTATAAAATGTTTAAGAAGGGGTTTTTCTCCCTGAGGATGCTCCCTGCCCTCCCAGGCACCAGGTAGGGCTGGTGCTGGTGGCATTTCTCACTCCTTTGCTGTTCCAAGGGCATTGTGTCAGGAGAGCCATTTAAGCTCTATTATAACTCCTTTTGACTGACAGGCACAGAGTAATGAGTGTCATTGCCTGAGGAAGGCCAGACGAAAAAGAAGCTCTAAATAGACCTGTCAGAGAGATGTTAGAGAGACTTACACAGCAGCTAAATCAGCCCCCAACACAGAAAAATCTTTCAATCGACCAGTCTTTCAATTTTAAACGTTTGCCAAGGCCCCAGCATCTATGATTCTGCATAGGTAAAACCCTTTTTCTTGATAAATAATTGTAATGGCCCTTCTAAGTATACGCCTGGATTTCTTGTCATGAAAAACAAGAAAAAGAGGAGGAGAAAAGCAGCGGCACGCTGCCAGGGATCCGAATGCTTCAGTAGCTGACAAAAGACAAGAGAATTTGGGCTGATTGTCTCTTTTTTTTTGGTGGGGGGAAGTGGGGTGGGGAGGGGGAGCAGCTTTGGAATGATGAATTCACAAGTTGTTATGGGAACTGGCAGCACAGACGATGCCCCAAAGGAGCACCCGAGAATGTCTACAGGATCTGGAGGGATAATAATATAACACAAACGCCTGTAATGTGCACGGATCTCACCAAAATTGGATGGCAATTTGTAACCTAATCCTCACAGCGCACGGGTTGGGTGCCAGCACGAAGCCAGAGCCCACACAGCACATCAGACCCAAACGATGTGGCTCTGGCCCTCTCCCAGCCCTCCTGGCCATCCGGAGAGTGTCCCTCCTTGTTTGTTTATTTACTTTCGCAACACATTCATTTTCCTTCACACTACCTCACATTTTCCAGGCTGCCTGTGCTTGCAAACTCCTGGACTGGGAGCGAACACGTGTGCCAGGCCGGGAGGAGCCGGGGGAGCCGGCAGCCGCGCCAGCAGCACTTGGGGATAGAATCATAGAATCACCAGGTTGGAAGAGACCCATTGGATCATTGAGTCCAACCATTCCTATCAAACACTAAACCATGTCCCTCAGAACCTCATCCACACACACCTTAAACCCCTCCAGGGAAGGTGAATCAACCACCTCCCTGGGCAGCCTCTGACACTGCCCAGTGACCCATTCTGTGAAAAACTTCCTCCTGATGTCCAGCCTAAATCTCCCCTGGCAGAGCTTGATGAGCTTGAGGGATGCTAGAAGCCAGAAGGACGTGAGGGTTGGGTTTTATTCCTTTGGAAGGTAACTATCACCTCTGCACAGATGACACGAGCACCTCGCCTTCCCGGCCTCCTTTTGCATGAGGGGATGTGAAATTTGGAGGAGGATTGACCCCCTCTGCCCTCACTCCTGCAAACCCCAAGAGCAACGAGTGTCCATTTATAGAAACACAGAATCACTAAGGTTGGAAAAGACCTCCAGGATCACAGAATCATAGAATGGTTTGAGTTGGAAGAGTCCTTAAAGATCATCTAATTCCAATCCCCTGCCATGGGCAGAGACACCTCCCACTGGATCAGGGGCTCCAAGCTCCATCCAACCTGGCCTTGAACCCCTCCAGGGATGGGGCAGCCACCCCTGCTCTGGGCAACCTGGGCCGGGGCCTCCCCACCCTCATCATGAAGAATTTCCTCCTTATGTCTACAACCTCCTTTCAGGTAGTTGCAGAGAGCAATGAGGTCTCCCCTCAGCCTCCAGGCTAAACACCCCCAGCTCTCTCAGCCATTCCTCATAAGGCCTGTTCTCCATGTCTCTCATCAGCTTCGTCGCTCAAATAGTGATAGGATAAGAGGAAAATGGCCTCAAGTTGCACCATGGAAGGTTCAGACTGGATATCAGGAAAAACATCTTTACTGACAGTAGTGAAGCCCTCATAGAGGCTGCCCAGGGCAGCAGTGGAGTCTCCATCCCTGGAGAGGGTCAAAAAAACATGTAGACATGGCACTTGGGGACACGGTTTAGTCGGCTCAGTGGGGTTAGGCTGGATGATCTTAAATCTTTTCCAACCTTAATGATTCTATGCATGAATTGAAAAGAGCTTGGCCAAACCACGAAAGTCACGGGATTAACAGACACAAAGGTGAGATGTTACTGAGCTCTATAAAAAGCACAATAAGAAATGCTCCTAGAGCTCCAACCCCTCTGCCAGCACAGCCACTGAGCTTGTCCCCATGCTTTGTAACTGCAGACTGTGAGATATCCTGAGCCTATGGGAAAATGCTAGAAAAGCAGTCCAGAAGAGTAAAGCAAAGTCCTACATCACTGCAGCCTCTTATTTGTTCAGTATTGATGGCTGTGAGATGGGAATCAGCTCAGCAGCCGGGCTCGCCTGGCAGGTCTCTGGGGCTGTGGTGTGGAGATAAGAGCAGACCACATCGTGCTTCCCCGGAGCTGCCACTCACATTCAGGATGAACTCCAGTAAAACTGTAAGGGTCCCTCTTGATCTGCCTTCCAAAAAACCTCTTTGAAGATGTATTTGCTGAGCTGTTTACACAAATCCTTGCGAGTTGGCTTGACAGCAAGCCAGGCTGCCACCAACCATGCAAACCAGCGCTCCCTCATCTCCCTCGTACCTCTTGTGCTCGGGTAGGGGTAGCCCGGAGGGAAGCCACGAGACCAACACACTTTCCATGTTGCACACCTGCACCGTAGGCAGGTTACACTCGCCAAATTTAGGCTTAGAGAATATTTATATTCGGGTTACAAATAAAGTGTGTGGCCTGCCATACAGTGCTGGTGCCCTCCTTCCACCTGCTCACCCCAGGCCATTAGCTTGTGCAGTTTTTCCAGCTGTCCTTTTGGTCTGTGCCAGGAGAAGGCTCTTGGTCTCCTTCCCCTTTGTGACCCCAGTGCACCAAAAGTTACCAACTGCATAAACGACCACGAAAGGAAACATTTCCCACACTGAAAGCTTGCAAAAGCCACATTAGGGAGCCCCATTACTTCTCCAGAGGAGAGAAGACTCATTAGTTTCACTGGAAGACCTTTGCTGGAGTTTGGGAGAAGCAGAGAACAGAGGGTTTTAACACAGGACCTGCAGTTTGCATTTACCTAGTGATTTTCTGGGAGCTCTTGCCAAACGTCTGGCTACGTGCTCTTCCAGAAGGTAATAAAAAGCCTGCTCCACGCTCTCCCTGCAGAACTACTTAATGGGGTTAGGAGGTTCATTCTCAATTTCATACTAACTCCAATTAAGAAAGCTACATATTCTCAGTATTTGCTGTGGCTTCTCCTTTTCCAAGCGGCCAAGCCCCTGCTCTGCCCTCCACCAGTAGACTCAGCTCTCTCCTGCCTGTCTCCTGCCTCCTGCACTGCCTGTGGTTGGGTCTTAGTTGGTGTGCTTTGTGTTTTCCTCCTTCCCAACTCCCTGCTCTCTCCTGAAGCTCTGCCTCCCACCCAGCCAAGTCAGCCAAAGTGCCCCAGCCAGACCTCTCCATCGCCACAGCACAACCAGTCTGCCTCGTCCCCCTTACATACACGCTCTCCACGGCTTCTACTCCAATCCCTCAGAAAGACAGGGAAAGGAACAGAGGTCCTTTCCAAATGGGATTCACAGATGTCATACATGGTCCACATCCATCCAGTCTTTGACAAAAGCTGGAGGAAACTTGGCAGGGCCCAGGTATCATTGCCTATAAATTATGGTCTGCGAGCTCACAGCCATCCCAGGCTGGGAGGCTTCCTCAAGTCACATGAAGGTGGTGTGCTCACGCTCATCTGCCTGACCTGGGGCCTTCAGGGAAGGTTCAGTGGGTCACACTTTGGGTCAGACAGCTCTTTGCTGCTCTGCGATGGTTTTCTGACTTGAGACACACAAGGCAGGAAAGAAGGAGACACTGTGCAGTAGGACAAGCCTTGCTGCTCTGGTTGATGATGGACTTAAACCAGTCACAACTGCTTTGCAGACCTCTCTTGAAGCCAATTCGCCAAGACAAGTTTCTCAACTGACCTCATGCTGGAAAACAAACTTTCCAACATTTGCATCTTTTATTTCTACCTGAAATGCAAAGCTCCTGACAAGAGCCAGCAATCATCAGTGTCTTCTGTCAGAAAAACTATCCCATCAGCATCACTCTGCTGTGGTTCCATGGACCATGGACATGCTCCCTGCACCAAAAGTTCTCAGGACCTGGATCAACTCACCCCAGAGTTCTCACATCTCAGGCTGAAGGGAAAAGCTGAGTTAAAAGGAAAGATAATGCTTTCTGGGGTTTGGGAAATCTGATGTTCAGGTATCTTCCTTCCCAAAATCTGTTCTGCATACACACAGGTTCACAATATTCGTCTGTTGCCACGGCCTTTGGACATGTTGGAGGTAAAAGGGTGTGAGGAAGCACTGCACTGACGCAAGGAGGGGAAGTAGAGGACTCCCAGACATCCAGTAGAAATCTCAGCATTACCAAGACACTGTTTCATCCTCAGACATGAGGTATTATCCAAGCACTGCTAGGATTTTTTTAAGAGGGCAATTTATCACTGAAGACAGTATTGAAAGAGTATAAAGCTACACACAGAGGAAAATACAACAGACTTCTTTAGAAAGCAGCCTGGCCCTTGAAAGTAAGGATCATAGAATCAATAGGATGGAAGTTTGGGTTTGGGATGGGTTGGAAGGGACCTCAAAGCCCCTCTAGTTCCACCTGCTGCCATGGGCAAGGACACCTCCCACTGGATCAGGGGCTCCAAGCCCCAACCAACCTGGCCTTGAACCCCTCCAGGGATGGGGCAGCCACAACTTCCCTGGGCAACCTGTTCCAGGGCCTCTTAACCCTCATCGTGAAGAATTTCTTCCTTACGTCTAGTCTAAATCTGCCCCTCTCCAGTTTATACCCTTTGCCCCTCGTCGTATCACTCCAAGCCTTTGTGAACAGCCCCTCCCCAGTTTTCTTGAAGCCCCTTCAGGTACTGGAAGGTTGCTATAAGTTCTCCTTGAAGTCTTCTCTTCTCCAGGCTGATCACACCCGAGGATTTCAATGCTTCCTGTTGAGCACACTTCATGCTGCTATAAACAGGGTTGTAATGTGTCACTTTGGGCACAGATCCTCTCCTAATTACACCTACTGCAGAGCTAATAAAATACCAGGGATGGAGAGGTAGCTAATAAATCTCTTCCTTTATCATTACAGGAACCACACATGAAGAGCACTGGAAGAAAAGAAAATCCAGAGAGCAGAGATCCTGTGCCCAATGTATGATTTAAACGGATCGACCACCCCTAAACCTGCAGTGAAACTTGGACTTGCCCTTGGAAACACTCATAGAGTAAACACCGCCAGCACCCGCTTCCTGCCCTCCAGTTCATCCCAGCCCCAGCGCAGAGTCAAACAAGCTGCTCTCAGTCAGGCAGCGGTGCCCCTTCCATCCTTCTTCCCAAAAAATAAACACAAAAGAGGACAGACAGGCTTCCATCTGACTTTTCTCAAAGCCTGGATGAAGGAAGACTTTCAACACTGCCTTCCAAGGAGGCCTTTGTAAAGATGGGAGGCTGGGTAAAAATAACTTGTAATTAGAGCCTAATGAATCAGCAGCAGTTGTCTGGCCAACAGCACATCAGCTCCCATGTGCGAGTTAATTGCTTGAGATTCTTTTCATCGTGCAAGTGCAGCCCAATTCATAAACGTTTTTCCTTACACTTGCAGGTTCAAGCTCCGTTTCAGCCCAAAGACAAACAGGACATGACTTTACCAGACAAGGAAATCCAAAAAACCAGCAACCTTGCGCAGCTTTCAGGGCTGATGCACCTGGAAATACATGAAAGAGGCAGCAGCTCAACTCTGTTTTACCCATTTGGGGAGCTTTGTTGCGGCCAAGAATGAAGCTTCGTAAGCAAGGCCAAGCGTTCTCTGTGGCATAGTGGGAATAAAGTCAAACCACCCAAAAATTCCTTGGCAACAACCCCAAGGCTTCACAGCAGGGTTAATTCAGCGCTTTTCCATGAAATGCTTCTCATTCCCATCCCTCCTTCAAGCACATGCACAGAGCTTGGTCCTGTTGTGTTACAGGATGCGGTTCTATGGGAAAGAAAAACGCTGCGGCATGTTCCATAGTGGTGAGAATGAGGAAACGCCCAGGCTCTGATTATGAAGTTCTCGTCAACTCACAGGAGCGTTTCAACTTGGCAATGTGTCTGCTGGCTCTGATGGCAGAGACCAACCCTGCTGCTCCGTCAAGGCCACATGCAGACAAGATGCTTCCTCTGACAGATAAAATAATGAGTGTTCCGTGATTGGCCTCTTCTACCAAGTGGACATTAGGAAAAAATCTTTCACAGAAAGGGTCATTGGGCACTGGCAGAGGCTGCCCAGGGATGGGGTTGAGTCACCTTCCCTGGAGGTGTTTAAGGCACAGGTGGATGAGGTGCTGAGGTTTAGTGATTGATAGGAATGGTTGGACTCGATGATCTGGTGGGTCTCTTCCAACCTGGTTATTTTATGATCCTATGATTCTATGATCTGGAAATCAAATCGCGTTGCTGATGATTGCAGAACAACTTTGCAAAGTTTGCAAGGAAAAAAAGATTATTTTTATCCAGTTCCAACTGCATGTACCTCCTGAGATATGAAAATTAAAGTGCGTGATTTTCCTTCTTGAGTCTTAATAAAATTCCTCTTCAAGACAATTTCTAAATCTTTAGTTTAGCTTGTGGCTTCAACTAGGGTAGGGGAGATGATGGATTTGCAATTCAGAGCACAATCAAAAATAAAACTAGGTCCAAGTCCAGTTAAGAAAGAATAGAAAGGGTTGTCCAAAACGTACTTTGCTTTACTTCCATTTTACTTTAGAAATATAAAGGATATCAAATGGAATCATAAAGTCATAGAACAGTTTGGGTTGGAAATGACCTCAAAGCCCATCCAGTCCCACCCTCTGCCATGGGCAGGGACACCTCCCACTGGATTGGATGGATCAAAGCCCCGTTCAACATTGACTTGAATATAACAATCAGAAATAATCAGAAGTCACTTTTGTTAAGAGATGTGTTTGGAGATGCTGACCAACATAACCAAAGCATACTCAGATTTAGTCAGGGTGAGCAAAAGTTTTGTCCTCTCATTTTATCCAGTTTTTCCTTTCCTGTCTTCTAGAGAATCTGATGAGGAGAAGAGTGTGAAGTATTCCTGTAATTCCCCTGCATAAATACGCAATAGGAGGACCAGAAGCACATGACACACTCTGACGCTGAGCCTGCCACCATCAAACAGCAAGCACACTCCAAACGCTGCTGCATTCCCATTGGCTTTGGCACAATTCAAATAATAACTATTTCAAGACATAAAAGAAGTTCCTACAATGACCATAGACCAATCTCATGTTCTTATTGACTCCCTTCAGTCCCAGGTGCAGAGTAGCTTATTGCCAGGGATGTGCTTTTGGTAGGACTTAGAATCATAGAATCATAGAATCACCAGGTTGGAAGAGACCCACTGGATCATTGAGTCCAACCATTCCCATCAAACACTAAACCATGTCCCTCAGCACCTCACCCACCCGTCCCTTAAACCCCTCCAGGGATATTAGGAACCGGCTTATGGAACTAAGATCCCAAGGATACTGAAACATCTTATTCCATATCACAGGACAGAAAGTTGCCTCAACAATGCTGAAGAGGTTTTCTCGATACCCTATGGACCACGGTAGAAATCTAGGGGGTTCGGTGGGTTTAATTTCCACCATCAGAGCTCAAGTAAGATTTGGGCTGATGATTTTCTCTTGTATTTAACTCTCTGGAGCTCCAGCATCATTTTCTGAACATTTTATCTCTTGCGTCAAACCAAAGTCTGAGGTCACAGCTATTCACTGCAGCACACTAGTGCAGGATACACAGTATCAGTGGCAGTTTGAGGAGGTAGCTGGTTCTTTTTGGTCTGACCAGTTAAGGTCTGCAGAAGAGGACCCAGAGCTTGGTTTATATACGCATTAACCATAAAAAGTATTGCTACAAAGCATAAGGTCAAAAAAAGGAAGCGTAGAATAAGCATTCAAGTTGGTTTCCCAGTTTCAAGCTTGTTATTTCTGGCTGAATTCCCGGCCTTTCTTCTAGAGCAAAGACCGGGTCAGAAGATGACATCCCAATGGAGCAAAGCGTTTTCTTTTTCTTTCCTCTTTCTTTTGATCCTCCCCTGTTCTGCAGCAATAAGGCCATGAGCTATTTCCATGACACAGAAGAAAGTGGATTTAATAGAGCGCTGCCTTTCATTCCACAGAAAACAGCACCGGTGGCAGGTTTGGAGCAAGAAACACCAGGAGCTGCTCAAGGAAGGACAAGGGCAAAGCCAAGAATGACCATGAGAGACTGGGCTGAGACGTCTTCTACAGCGCTGAGGCTGGGAGGCAGCGCGCTCTACTTCAAATAACCCAGACAAGACACAGCATAAAGGTCAAGTCTTACTGGGTTTTAAGCCAGATTTACACTTTTCTGCTTCACGTAAACTTGAGCACAACTTCATGTATGAGCACCACATCCGATGGGCTCTGCTGCCTTCTGCAATTGCTTCGGAAATGTAGGAACCCAGGGTTAGAAATAAGACTGCTAACCCCTGTCCCAGCAGTGCCCATGCAGAGCACACCAATGGATCTGCTGGCACAGGGGAGGGAGGGGAATCTCTCTATAAGTACCTGAAAGGAGGTTGCGGAGAGGAGGACGATGGCCTCTTCTCCCAAGTGACAGGGGACAGGACAGAAGGAAATGGCCTCAAGCTCCACCAGGGGAGATTTAGGCTGGACACTAGGGGGAAGATTTTTACAGAAAGGGTCACTGGGCACTGGAACAGGCTGCCCAGGGAGGGGGTTGATTCACCTTCCCTGGAGGTGTTTAAGGGACGGGTGGACGAGGTGTCGAGGGACACAATTTAGTGTTTGATAGGAACGGTTGGACTCAATGATCCGGTGGGTCTCTTCCAACCTGGTGATTCTATGATTTACTTCCCACTGTGCTGCAGCAGAGTCAGCACCAGACCCAGGGTCAGACAGGAACAGTCCTGGAGTCCTCAGCACAGAAAGGACATGGAGCTGTTGGAACTAGTCCAGAGGAGGTCACAGAGATGATCTGAGGGCTGGAGAACCTCCCATATGAGGACAGGCTGGGAGAGTTGAGGTTGTTCCGCGGGGAGAAGAGAAAGCTCTGGGGAGACCTTAGAGCAGCTTCCAGGCAGGGAGTTGGAACTGGATGAGCTTTGCGGTTCCTTCCGATCCAAACCTTTCTACGATCATGGTATGGAGACTCACATGATCGATCAACCCTTTGATTCTAGAAGTAATTGAAAGACTGACAGGGTAAATATCCAGACTTGGGAACTGATGTGCAGAACCTAAGGCCAAATAAAAGCAGCTGTTGGGACATGTTGAGAAAAACAGAAAATATGAGTATGCAATGGTGAGCCCAATGTCAGGCCAAGTTGTGACATCACGTCTCACAGGTCTCCTCACGGAATAAGACGTTCCCTTCCTGAACTAGTAGTAAGGAATTACAGTTCCAAACAGAAAAGTAGAAATGTGGGAACATACTTGTAATGCCTACATCATCCCATCACGTGGGGCGTGTGCCTGGCTGGATGCTAACCCGGGTGTCAAAGGACACACTGGGGAGGCTGTCAGAGAACAGCAAAGATGAAAAACAACCCAGAGAAAGCAGAGAGCAGTTGGCCTCAAAGGAGTTAAGATCATAAGGGGTAGCTTCTCCCCAAAAGAAATGTGGAAAGCAGCAGAGATCATAGAATCATAGAACAACCAGGTTGGAAGAGACCCACCGGATCGTCAAGTCCAACCATTCCTATTCCTAAACCATGTCCCTCAGCACCTCATCCACCCGTCCCTTAAACATCTCCAGGGAAGGTGACTCAACCCCCTCCCTGGGCAGCCTCTGCCACTGCCCAATGACCCTTTCTGTGAAATTTTTTTTTCCTAACGTCCAGCCTAAATCTCCCCTGGTGGAGTTTGAGGCCATTCCCTCTCGTCCTGTCCCCTGTCACTTGGGAGAAAAGCCCATCATCCTTCTCTCCACAACCTTCTTTCAGGTATAAGATGTGGACGGGACACTCATGACAGAGAAAGATGACTGAGCCCAAGAGGCAAGAACAGTAAGGAGACTTGATGAAGGTGAGAAGTTTGCAAGGCAAGAGTGTAACACAGATGGATCCATCTCTCTGTGTTACTTGCTCGGTGTTGTAAGGGCTTTTCACCTTTGAGGAACAAGTGGATCTCGTTCGACTTGAGAG
Organism: Coccyzus lansbergi; assembly: GCA_033558105.1. Taxonomy (NCBI): domain Eukaryota; kingdom Metazoa; phylum Chordata; class Aves; order Cuculiformes; family Coccyzidae; genus Coccyzus; species Coccyzus lansbergi. The sequence continues at coordinate 395,880 of JAUMJK010000780.1, read as the reverse complement.
CCACTTTCCCTAATCCCTGTCCCAGGCTCCTGGCAGGACCCAGCCCTGCTTCCATGTGCTGAATCCATCCCCAGCTGCCCTGGGAGGCTGTGACCCTGCCAGCGGTGTAAGAGCAGAGAGGTGGAGAAATGCCACCCTGTCTGCAGCAGAGACTTGGCATCTGGCAGGGACCACCTGGAAAAGCCCAGGGAGAGAGAGCTCAGACACAGCAAGACGTGACAGGGGTGGTGTGAATCACTAATCCAACACCAATTTTATCATTTCCTGGTGCATATCCGCAAACACAGGATTTTCTTCCATGTTCATGGATATAACAGAGAGCGAAACCTGAGAAAAGCATACGATGATCATAACAGCAACAGCTTTCTCGATGCATTTATTAAAGTAACATAAGGCCACGATCCTGCTTCCTTCAAGAGGCTGGACGACGCTTTAGTCACCATTAAGATATTGATGTAGCATTATTTTCTCTCTAAGCCCCCTAATTTGCTCTCAATTCATTGTTCATGGGATTAAGGCCATTTTTTTAAAATGAAAACACAAGAAAAGCTCAGTGACAGGAGGCTGAAGGAAGTCTGTGCTATTCACCAGCCACCCAGCCACCCACATGCTATCTTAATTCATCAGCAGACAAAGCCAGCTCTTTGTCTTTGCAGCTCCCTCTATGCCATTCATTCACGGTGAGATATCGCTCCCAGTAATCAGAGCCTGCCTATACAGGGGGAAGGAAAAAAAAAAAAAAGAGACAAAACCCATCTAATCAGGCCTTAGACTTAGCCCCATTGTCCCAAAGACAGCTCCTTTTTAAAAAAAACAATGTATATATAGCGATAAATCTCTATAAAGCACCCTTTCCCTGCAAAGCTGGATGGTGGCTTGTGTAACCGGTAAGCGACTTGGGTATTTTCTTCATATCCGAGACTTTCTGCCACTAATAACAAACCAGTCGAGCACCAAGGGAAAATAACAGTGATTCCCTACAACTTATAAAGAAAGGATACTCGTAGTCGAAGGCTGCTTTGACCTTTGTGTCTTCAAATATTTTGGGGTTTTTTCTGTGCTTAATGAACTGCATGTGTGCTTTGCAGCTCTTAAGGGGTTAATCTCTAACCATTGTTTTAATTGGATCAACAATTGGCCTTTCGCCACTTCCTTTGGAAGGTTATTCCACGATCTAATAGAAATCAGTGCCAGAAAGTATTTTCCTGAGAACGCGAGCCAGAGGAAACACTCTGGGAATAGATAACGACCCGAGTTTCACAAGGATCAAGTATGGCAATTAATATCATCCTCAGCCAGAGCTATGACAGCTCCGGCTGCATGCGCTCGCACTTCCAGAACTGCAGCATCCTGGGAAGGAGAACTGAATGGAAGAACTTACTGAAACTCCTGCAGATTGTACAGATGAAGAAAAAGTTACAGTGAAAAACAATATACAGATCTATATCGTGCGATCCTGCTTAGCAGGGGAATGTGGGAAGGTAATTTTTACCTTCAGCACGTGGAGGTGTTGGAGCGAGTCCAGAGGACTCCACGGAGATGATCCAAGGGCAGGAGCACCTCCTCTGTGAGGCCAGGCTAAGAGAGTTGGGGTTGTTCAGCCTGGAGAACAAAGAGGCTCTGGGGAGACCTCAGAGCAGCTTCCAGGACTGAAAGAGGCTCCAAGAAAGCTGGGAAGGAGATCTTGATCAGGGAGGGTAGGAACAAGACGAAGGGGAATGTTTTTCAGCTGCAAGAGGAGAGACTGAGATGAGATCTTAGAGACAAATGTTTTGCTGTGAGGGTGGGGAGGCCCTGGCCCAGGTTGCCCAGAGCAGTGGTGGCTGCCCCATCCCTGGGGGGGTTCAAGGGTAGGTTGGATGGGGCTTGGAGTCCTTGATCCAATGGGAGATGTCCCTGCCCATGGCAGTGGGGGTGGAACTGGATGGGCTTTGAGGTCCCTTCCAACCTAACTCATTCTAAGATGCTATGGAAACCCAGATCACAATTGCTTCTTATTTTCTTCATGGATGCTATTACAAACAGCTTAGCACTCCAGACCTCTCTTATGCCTTTTCCTCAAATGTAGCCATTATAATTCACATTCCTCACCGTGGATCAGACCAAACCGATATCAAACCTGTAAGAAAAGCCTTTTCCATGTTTTGCTTTTTGCTAGCACTTTTTAAACAACAACAAGAAAAAAACCAAGATCCTATCAGCATAAAATATCTTGTGTAACTTAACTGTAACAGAAGTGTCACTCCTTCCCATCAAGGAAATCAAGTTCTGGAATGCCTGCAGGCATCGCCCCGGCACCGCACACTTGTGCAAAGCGCCCAGTGCCTCCGTCTGGCTCACCACGTGCTGTGTTTCACAGGCAGCTCACGCGCTGGTGGCACTGAATTCTCCCAGAAAAAAAAAGATATTCTTTTGGCTAAATTTTCACGACCTTAAGCTTAGCCCGTAGGCATTGGGGGGGGGGCGGGGGGAGGCTCTCAGCAGTGAAAGTGCCTTTGAGACACGTTTTTGCAGAACTCTCTTTAAGCACTCACCAGACAGACATCATTATTTATATTCTGGATGACAACTCATACAATGCTCTTCCAGTTGATGTCTCTGCAAACTGGACTATTACTACACACACAGCAGTACATGCCTAAGGGGTCCATCTAGATTTTACCTTGTGCTACGTATGCTTGTTCACGAGTCCCATCACGAAGGGAGTTCACCAGAGTGAGCAATGAGATCCTAAATGTGCTCGATGTGTTTTTCTAATGCTGGTAAAAGTGGACAATTTCTGGCACTATGAATATGGCTACATCACAGTTAATACCTCTACTAATAAAGGAGTTTGAAGAGTGGTATCATTGCCATACAAGCTGCGAAACACCTCAAGGAATTGAGGTTTGGATTTTAAGAGAGAAAAACCCTCTGGTCTGGATTAATCAGGACTTTTGAGGGAACTTCTGAGATGGTCCCTTTGGTGTTCCCCAATCCTAGCCTTCCAGTCATGGACATAGTAAGACCAAGACCTTAGTTGAGGACTCTTGAGAAAGCCTAGAGGGGGGCCCGTGACACATGCCTGGAAAAGGTATTCATTAGAGGAAAAGATTAACCCCTTCCCAGGGTGGAAGAGACTCCCGGACCATCGAGTCCAACCATTCCCATCAATCACTAAACCATGTCCCTCAGCACCTCATCCACCCGCATCTTAAACACCTCAAAGGAAGGTGAGTCAACCACCTCCCTGGGTAGCCTGTTCCAGTGCCTAATGACCCTTTCTGTGAAGAATTTTTTCCTTATGTCCAGCCTAAACCTCCCCTGGTGGAGCTTGAGGCCATTCCCTCTCATCCTGTCCCCTGTCACTCGGGAGAAGAGCCCAGCTCCCTCTTCTCCACAATCTTCCTTCAGGTAGTTATAGAGAGCAATGAGGTCTCCCCTCAGCCTATTCTTCTCCAGGATAAACACCCCCAGCTCTCTCAGCTGTTCCTCATCAGGCCTGTTCTCCAGCCCCTTCACCAGCTTTGTTGCTCTTCTCTGGACTTGCTCCAGAGCCTCAACATCCTTCTTGTGCTGAGGGGCCCACAACTGAACACAGGATTCAAGGAGCAGTCTCACCAATGCCAAGTCCAGAGGGAGAATAACCTCCCTGGACCTGCTAGTCACACCATTTGTGACCATTGGCCTTCTTGGCCACCTGGGCCAAGGATACCTGTCTCTCCCTTTCCAGCCAAATGCTTTTATGCAAGTCTCAATCCCTTGGGTAATCAACCCCCTGTAAAACCAAGGTCTTCTGCAGATGTAAATTCAAACCAGGACTTTAGGAACAGGTCACCTGCAGAGGTTTCAAGCCAGAGGAACAGGTGGATGAGACTAGGTCTGATGTAGACTGTCTTTAATTATCTCCTTAAGGTTTGCTTTGCCTTTTCGCTGCAACCAAGTCTCTGCTTTTTTGTGGCATTCTCATCTACAGTCAGAAAGGCTAATTATTAATTAATGGATACCAGTGCTAAGTGATGCCTGTATATTTCCTTCTGTCATACAGCTGCTCTTATTTGCTGTATCCCGTGTCTATAATTAACGCTGTCCCAAGGCTCTGCTCTTCACATCAATAAAACAGAGGTGGTGGGGATGTTACCAAGCCCTCTGCTTCTCCAGCTGCATAAGGGTACCTCTGGATTCCCTTCCCAGAAGGACCTGTCTGAACTCAGCAACAGTAGAAAGGCCTCCAGCCACTTCAGGAATGGAAAGATTAAAAGCTCGACTACGCTTACATATGTTTGTCTTGGAGTAGAAGCGAAGAGTAAGACGTTAACAGCAACGAAGCTGGTGAAGGGGCTGGAGAACAAGAGGAGCGGCTGAGAGAGCTGGGGGTGTTTAGCCTGGAGAAGAGGAGGCTGAGGGGAGACCTCATTGCTCTCTACAACTACCTGAAAGGAGGTTGTGGAGAGGAGGGAGCTGGGCTCATCTCCCAAGGGACAGGGGACAGGACAAGAGGGAATGGCCTCAAGCTCCACCAGGGGAGGTTCAGGCTAGACATAAGGAAAAAAATTTTCACAGAAAGGGTCACTGGGCACTGGCAGAGGCTGCCCAGGGAGGTGGTTGACTCGCCTTCCCTGGAGGGGTTTAAGAGACGGGTGGATGAGGTGCTGAGGGGCATGGTTTAGTGTTTGATACAAATGGTTGGACACGATGATCCGGTGGGTCTCTTCCAACCTGGTTGTTCTATGATTCTATGATCTTTTTTCTGCTCAAGAAGCTGACAGGATCCACACTGCTGGACCGGGGCTCCCAGCAACACGAGCATCTATCGCATGTGTCTGTTACCTTCCAGTCGGTCCCCTCTGAGGGTTTTAACGTGCTCCTGACGTGGCTCATCAGTCCTTGACAAGGGCAGTGTCACTGTGCCCATTTTACAGACAGGAAAATAGAAGCACAAAGCAGATGAGTGACTTGATTAAAGCCAAACTAGGTAAAGATGGCTACAACTAAATGCAAAACCAAGCCTGCTTTTAATTAATAGAAAATTAAATATAAAATATATGTCACTGAGATAAAGTGAGCACATATATACGTATATACACCCACATATATATTATCTCAGCACACTTAACAAAGCCTCTCTTCAGTCTCTCACCCATGTGAAATACTGAAGATATGAATTACATTTTTAACCAGTGGTTATATATCTATCTGCGGAATTCTTGGGTTCTTTTTGCAGGGACTGTTTTGCAATTATTCAGCGCCTTTTGCTTTCCAAGTGGTAGAGATCTCCTTCTAATGTGCAGTTCCTTCAAAAGGCAAATAATAAATCACAGAAACACTAGGTTGGAAAATACCTCTTAGATCATTAAGTCCAAGCATAGAATGATGGAATGGTTTGGGCTGGAAGGGACCTCAAAGCCCATCCAGTTCCACCCCTGCCATGGACAGGGACATCTCCAGCTGGATGAGGTTGCTCAGAGCCCCATCCAATCTGGCCTGGAACCCCTTCAGGGATGGGGTGGCCACCACTGTTCTGGGCAACCTGGGCTGGTGTACCCCCATCCTCATCGTGAAGAATTTCTTCCTAATGTCTAACCTAAATCTTCCCCCTTCCCATTTAAAGCCATTCCCCCTTGTCCCATCACTCCTTATAAAAAGTCCCTCCAGAGCTTTTCTGGAGCCCTTTCAGGTACTGGAAGGATACTGAGGTCTCCCTGCAGCCTTCCCTTCCCCAGGCAGAAAACCAGGTCTGATGGCACCGAAAGAGCTTCTAAATTTGCAGGACACTGGAAGAGATGAGAACTGCTGGGTCAAAGTTTTTTTCTCCAAGAATTTGCTGCTCGTTCACTGAGCACGTTGTGTGGAATCATTGCACTTCAAATTTGTGGAACGGAGAGAGAGGGGATGGGGAATCTTTGAAGAGAAAACATCCAGAGCATCCTAAAAATTACTAGAAACAAGCCTGGATTTTTTTTTTTTTTTTGTGCTTGGAGGAGGGTCTGAAGTAAGAGGAGCAGGGCTGGAGGTGGCCAGGAGAAAAGGAGAGCCTCTGTAACTGCACTGTTTGAGCAGAGCGGTGGGAAGGGGACTAGAGGAACCACCGGCCTGTGAAAAAAGAAGGCTGTCAAACTGGGGACAAGACCTACTCTGTATATAAATGCCAGTGGGACTGTAGAGGAAATAGCTCCCTGGCTTTTCCAGCTGGTGGAAAGCTCTTGCTGCCACAGCAGCTCCAAGAGAGGTGAGGATGCAGCAGGGAACGTGCGGCTGAGCCTCAGAAGCATCATGGAGACACAAGGCTGCTACCCAAACGTGCCTGCAGGCTGGGGTGCAGGCTGAGAGGGTTGAAAGTGAAGAAACAAAATAGAAGGGTGAAGAAGAACCAAGTAAAGGTGCAGAGCAATGGCAGGGAGGTGCAGGGCTCAGAGCCTGCACTGCTACGAACAAGAAAGCAGTTAGTCGGTCCCTTCAGGAAACTGCAGGGACAAGGAGCTCTTTAGAACTCATTTTGGGGCATGGTCGAGCCATGCAATGTTCTTCAGCTCCTACCTGGTAGTTCTTCACATCAGGTTCAGCTCAGAAGCAACACATGGGGGTGAAACACTCTTCACCTCTTCTGAGCCCCCAAGCCCCATCAATAACCAAAATCAACATTTCAGGACCAAACCAGTGCTGTTGAGGCCTGAAGAAGATGAAAAGCTTTACAGGGTGGATGCAGGCAGCCCACCCAGAGCACTGCAGACACCAGACAGTCTGCACCAGAAGAGTGGGAAGACTGAGGTTCCTTCTCCAGTGCAGTCCACAAGGATGGACCTGGCAGAAGTCCATGTTAGGCTCCTTTGAAGTTACACAATTGATATGCCCAGTAAAAGCCTTATTAGCTTTGGGATCCACAAGGAAGGACCTGACAGAGGCACATGTTAGGCTTCTGTGAAGTTACACTACTCATATTTGCTGTAAAAGCCTCATTAGCTTGGGGTCCATAAGGATGACAATGGATTTAATCAGGTTTCATTCACTGACTGAGAAATTCAGACACTAACAGAAAGCAAACAAAGAGAAAATTCCTGTGCTAATGAGAGGTACTGCCTGATCGCCCAACATAAGGCTTCACAACTGGATTGGGAAGTCACACAAGGCTCCTTCTAGCCCTCATCTCAGCACCACAGTGCAAACATTCCTGATCAACCCAACCTGCCTTAAAATCAGAGTGTCTCCCTCCATGCACCCCCACACCTACCCTGACAGTGTAACACAGACCTGGGCAAAGGAGCAGCATGGCCAGTCAGTCTTCCACACCAGACTCAAAGTCTAAAAAACTTATTCCTTAGGCAAAAACAGAGATAAAGTCTTGTTTCATAGAATCATAAAACAACCAGGTTGGAAGAGACCCACCGGATCATCCTTCTGGATCATCATTTCTACAGATTTGCATCCTGTGGTCTTTCCTTCCTTCCCCAGTTCCTCCAAATCAGCGAATCATAGCATGGTTTAGAATGGAAGGGACCTCAAAGCCCATCCAGTCCCACCTCTGCCATGGGCAGGGACATCTCCCACTGGATCAGGGGTTCCAAGCCCCATCCAACCTGGCCCTGAACCCCTCCAGGGATGAGGCAGCCACCACTGCTCTGGGCAACCTGGACAACCACCCTTACAGCAAAACATTTCTTCCTAAACTCCACCCTCAGCCCCCTCTTCTCCAGGTTGAATAAGCATTTGCATCATGAGAGGAAAGCTGGGCAAAGCCACAGGTATGGGAAACCTCCCATTTTGATGACTCGACACCAGTGCTGCACTGGGTGGGCCAAGCGGCCACTACAGAGTAGAAAAGTGATATAGAACCCAAAGAGAAGGGAATTTCCAGCCTAGGACACTTAATGCAGTGGGTCAGATCTATTCCCATGGTGCCAATGTGTAACTCAAATGGAACTAGAGCAGAGACCAGGCATATTATTAATTTATATTCCATTTAGATTACTGTTTAAAAGCATTGCCTCAGCGCAAACATTACTAGATGCTGTCCATTTGTTTCTCTCCGAGAGCCACAAGAAAAAAGAGATTAGGTAATTGCAATGCAAGAACGGAATACAATCAAGTGATTTTATGAAATCTAGCCTGTCCTAAACCACAGTTTTGATACTGTTCATAAACACCATCTGCAGATTTGGTTTATAAACAAACATTATGTTTATATTTTGTAAGAATAGCATTTCTTAATGGAAAAAAGATTTTCTTTTGTTGGAGGAACTGACAATCCTAGAAACACTCTCATTCTCCGTCATTGCAGCTCAGGATTTCTGCCTAACATTTTGGAGAAACAAATTTAATTGAAGAGATTCACAGAATCATTAAAGTTGGAAAAGACTTCTACGTTCATCCAACCCAACCATCAGCCCAACTCCACCATACCTGCCAAGACATGTCCTGAACGCCATGTTTACACATTTTCTGAAGTCCTCTAGGGATGGAGACTCCACCACTGCCCTGGGTTGAAACTCAGAGGGTAAGAGAAATCACTACTGAGAAATAGATCCTAAACTGAGATATCATAGAATCATAGAATCACCAGGTTGGAAAAGACCCACTGGATCTTCGAGTCCAACCATTCCTATCAATCACTAAATCATGTCCCTCAGCACCTCCTCTACCTGTCCCTTAAACACCTCCAGGGAAGGTGACTCAACCACCTCCCTATGAGGTGATAAAGGCTATAATGAAGTCCAGAGAGGTCCTGGCTCTACACGAAGTGTATACACAAAGTGAGAGGGTCACAGAATCATGGATACTTGGAAAGGGGTATAGAATCAGAATCACCAGGTTGGAAGAGACCCACCGAATCATCGAGTCAAACCATTCCCATCAAATACTAAACCATGTCGCTCAAGACCTCGTCCACCTGTACCTTAAACACCTCCAGGGAAGGTGAATCAACCACCTCCCTGGGCAGCCTCTGACAGTGCCCAACGACCCTCTCCATAATTTTTTTTTTCCTAATGTCCAGCCTAAACCTCCCCTGGTGGAGCTTGAGGTCACTCCCTCCTGTCCTGTCCCCCATCACTTAGGAGAAGAGGCCATCACCCTCCTCTCCACAATCTCCTTTCAGGTTGTTGTAGAGAGCAATGAGTTCTTATATTAGCGTACGTCTCTGATAGGAGAGCAAACAGCTTCCTTCAGAGGAGGTAATGACCCATTTTCTAGTGCTATACCTGCAGGAAGCTGTTTCCAAATATTTGGTGTTGAGGCTATCTTCATAAGCACAAACGTTGATGCTCCTACAATGCCTTATTGTTAGCTACCAATTAGCTAATTTTAGCCAAAGAAACTTGTGAGACACATCTGTGTCTCCAAGCAGATGTTCAACAAAACACTGTGGTGCCAGATACCTGTTTGAAAAACAGTGTTTTCAGTCTTTAAGGCTTTCTCTTTGTTCTTGTATTGCAGAAAGACCTCAATAGGAAACTTGAGTTGGCTTTTTCTTTACCACTTGTTGCTTAATATATCTTACAAAACCACCTTTCTTATTTCTTCTTCATTTGCTAAAGCAGTTTTAAACTTTCTTCCGAAGTAAATCTGAGTCTTTTTTCAGCCAGAGCCTAAAAACCTGGCATCTCCAGAGAAGCATCAGGATGGCACTCACAATGCTAAGTTCACAGAGCCGTATTTCTCAAACAGCTGCATTTCCCAAATACTTTGATAATGCAAATTACTATTTCCCACTGTGATGCTTACACAGGCACTACCTTGTTTGCTTTCTTCACTGATGTGCAGTTCATAGAATGAGAGAATTAGAGAATAGTTTGGGATTGAAGGGACCTTAAAGACCATCTCATTCCACTCCTGCTATGAGCAGGGACACCTCCCACTAGATCAGGCTGCCCAAGGTTGATCCAACCTGGTCTTGAACCCCTCCTGGGATGGGACAGCCACAACTTCCCTGGGCAACCTGGGCCAGGGTGTCCCACCCTCATCAAGAAGAAATTCATCGTGTTTAGTCTGAATCTGCTCCTCTCCAGTTTATATGCACTGTCCTTCGTTCTGTGACCACAAGCCTTCATAAACAGTCCCTCCTTAGCTTTCTCGTAGCCCCTTCAGGTACTGGAAAGTCACTATAAGGTCTCCTCAGAGCCTTCTCTTCTCCAGGCTGAACAACCCCAACTCTCTCAGCCTGTCCTCGTATAGAAGGTGCTTCAGCATTTCCAGTTAAGTTGTTCCAGCCCCTGCCACACAGGCTCAACCATCACAAACCCTACTCACCTGCAGCCCCAACAGTCACCCCTCTTACACTGCTGAAAGGCGATTGCAGCATCTACTTCATCATCTAAGGGTACATCTTTAGAAATCACCTCTGTCCATAACTAAATTTCTCTAAGGAGGAGAGTGAGAGCCCTCATGAAAGATTTTTTGAGGAGTTGATATAAATTCTAGCCTGCTGACTGCACAATATATTGATTTTTGGTCTTTTTGTAGCTCTTTCATCCCGTTTCCTGGATGCTGCCCTTGTGCTGATCTATAATTCTCTATCATCACCTTGCAGCTCCTGCCAACAATTACGGTGTGGGCCGCGTTCCATGTCTCCTGGGGAGAAGGAGATTTCAACAGGTTTGTGTATTTTTCTTAGCAGGCTCGCACCCACTTTAAGTGCCTTCGAGAGTCTCAGATGGTTATTACTCTGTCCCGCTGACTAATTTCGATGGCAGTTAGCATTTTGTTTAAACACTTCCTTTTCCGATAGCTGCCTGACTAACAGGGCCTCTTCTGTATTATCAACACAGAGAAACCTGGAGGAGTGAGCATACCTCCACAGGGCCGAATAAAACCTGGTACTGGTGAAATTCAGAGGGGTTTTCCCCGCCAGTCTCGTGATTCGCTGTACGTTTGTTATGACCTACGACATTTCGTATCAGTTTCTGGCTCAGAGATTCATTAAACAAAAGAAGAAACAATATGCATTTATTCTACAACCTGCAGTTCAAGAACTTTATGGTGAGTTGTAATGCTTCAACAGAATGATATTGTTGATATACCTCAATACATGGAGAAGAGATAGAGAATAAGGAACAATTCTATTGTCACCATCATTACAAGGGTGATAGCACAAGGGGGAATGGCTTTAAATTGGAGGGGGGGGAAGATTTAGATTAGACATTAGGAAGAAATTCTTCACAATAAGGGTGGTGAGACCTTCCCCAGGTTGCCCAGAGCAGTGGTGGTTGCCCCATCCCTGGAGGTGTTCAAGGCCAGATTGGATGAGATTTGGAGCAACCTCATCCAGTATGAGGTGTCCTAGCCCATGGCAGGAGGTGGAACCGGTTGGGCTTTCAGCTTCCTTCTATTCTATGATTCTATGAAAAATCACTGCTGTGTCTCCAGGAAGCTCAGCTCTCAGCTATAAAGTATTTTCTTTAAAGAGCACTGCAATCATTACAACATATATGTGGGAGCAATTACTGCTTCTGCCACTGCTGCCCACCCTGGGCATTTCACGGGGAAACGTGCAAGTAATTTCTGAGAAGAAGCTGATTCAGAGAACAGCAGAGAAAGGCCTGGACAACTTCATCATCCAGGAAGAGGAGGCTGAGGGGAGACCTCATTGCACTCTACAACTACCTGAAAAGGAGGTTGCAGAGAGGAGGGAGCTGGGCTCTTCTCCCACGGGGGTCAGGACAAGAGGGAATGGCCTCAAGCTCCACCAGGGGAGATTTAGGCTGGACATCAGGAGGAAGTTTTTCACAGAAAGGGTCATTGGGCAGTGGCAGAGGCTGCCCAGGGAGGCGGTTGATTCACCTTCCCTGGAGGTGTTTAAGGGACGGGTGGATGAGGCGCTGAGGGACATGGTTTGGTGTTTGATGGGAATGGTTGGACTCAATGATCCGGTGGGTCTCTTCCAACCTGATGATTCTATGATTCTATGATCTTGGACTGGTTGCAGTCTGCATCACAAAAGACACAACTGCTCCAAGTCAAGCACTGCAGGCCTGTACCACCCTGTAACGTTGAGCCCAGACTTGTAAATGTCGAGGACAAACAAGATGTGCATCACTCTTAGAGTCAGGAGAACTTTGCCACAGGGCTGTCTTCCAAGGAAGCAAAGGTTTTGTCCCGCAGTAGGAGAGCAGTAGCACACTACGGTGTCATAGTCATACAATCCACAGACATTTTCTGTAAATGAGGTCATTTCCATCGCAGAGAGGCACATGAGACATTTGTTCCCAGAAAACATATCATGCTACGCTAGGGAAAAAGAAAGAGAAGAGATCATTCTAGCTGTGACTTCATTACATCAGATTTGGAAGGGGTGAGAAAAATCTTTCACAATCCCCTCTGCAAAGGAGTATCCCTTGCTTTCTGAGAGAAAGCATGAATAGAGATTACACTGAGTAATCTTGCTTACCCACCTCTTGTCGAAAGGAGAGGCTTCCAAGCCCTTAAAGCTAAACCATGAAGTATAACAATACTCATTTCTCTGGATTTACAGAGCCCACCAAAATCTTCATAGAATCATGCATTGTTTTGAGTAGAAAGGGACCCACAAGGATCATTGAGTCCAGCTCCTGTCCCTGCTCAGGACACTCTAACATTCACACTGTGGGGTTGAGGGCATTGGCCAAACGCTGCTGGGATATTGTCAGGCTTGGTGCTGTGACTGCTCCTCTAACCCTGCTCTGGCATCTTCCTGCCATTCCCTCAGGTCTTATCACTGACTGCAGGAGGGAAGAGCTCAGTGCCTGCTTCTCTTCCTCCTCTGCTTGCAAGGAAACTGTAGACCGTGATGAGGTCTCCCCTGTACACGTACCTCATACATGTTACAGTAAGGAAGGGGAAGGTACCCGCATCTTTGCAAAATGCTTCATTGCTTCAAAACTGTCAAAAAACATCTAGAGGAGTCAAGAGCCTGTTGGCAACAGCACCTACAGGAACCCTCCACACCCACCACCCTAGAGAAAACCAGTGACTATGCCCTGCAGGTCCATGTAGGCTCTATGAACCGAGAACAAGTCTCCTACGTCTTGCCTTCTTCAAGGAGACCTGGGTTTCTGCTGCGGTGAAGATGCTCCCTACAACTACCTGAAAGGAGGTTGTGGAGAGGAGGGAGCTGGGCTCTTCTCCCAAGTGACAGGGGACAGGACAAGAGGGAATGGCCTCAAGTTCCACCAGGGGAGGTTCAGGATGGACATTAGGAAAAATATTTTCACCAAAGCATCATTGGGCACTGGCAGAGGCTGCCCAGGGAGGGGATTGAGTCACCTTCCCTGGAGGTGTTTAAGGCACAGGTGGATGAGGTGCTGAGGGACATGGTTTAGTGTTTGATAGGAACAGTTGGACTCGATGACCTGATGGGTCTTTTCCAACCTGGCAATTCTATGATTCTATGCTCTGTCAAGAAACAAAATCACTCAAGGAATTTAGCTGCTTCATTGCTTCTCCTACAGCCCTTGCTGCAAACTTCTATGAGCACTGATACTCCAAAAGAGACCTCATAGGACAGCAGCCCTGGTTGTTTGCATAATCGCACCTCAGGAGATTCTACACATCTCCAGCTTTTAAAGATCTGCCTGTTTCTGTTGGATCACTCTCCCCAAACAGCAAAAAAAGCAACAACCCAAATAAAATTATAGGCAGGACTCTTAGGTCAAGCCCAGATAACAATAATGACTGTTTTCAGGGTTTTTATAAATTACAATGATTACATGCACTTGGTTAAATACTGTTCCCTTATTGCACCAGCAGAGACAGGTGGCTCAACTCTTACACATACCCTCCATGGAGGAAAACAACATGCAATGTTAGTTCTGGGTGTGCTGAGCACCCCACTTATTTGGGTTTCCCCCTAAAAGGAGTGACTTGCTCAGCATTCCCATGATCATCTCTCTGCCAGTGTGTAAATCCACCTGCAAGATTGGTTGACAGCGAAGGACTGAGGAGAAAACTTCACCACAGAAAGGAACATTATGGGGTATAAGGTGCCTGCCTTTCTTCTTCTCACACTAAAAACGCAGACGGAGCAGATCTCTGCTGTGTCTCCTCTGGCAGCTGAGCTCCAAGCAACCTCAGCACCTTGGAGTTTTGCTGTTTTTCCCACCAGCGACGCTTTCTGTAAATCACCTTCAGCCCAGAGCAGTAAAGTCATGTAAAAAAAATCTAAATCACATGATTCTGACTTCACATGAGCTACTGGGGTTGGAACAGGATGGGCTTTAAGGTCCCCAAGTCATTCTAAGAATTGGAGAGGAACGTGGCCTATAGGAGACTCCTGTTCCGAGGAGCAGGGACCCATGAAACAGAACTTGAGAAAATATGCCAAGTCCTGACAGGTGTCCCTTCACCTGGAGAGGCTCCATTACGACTCCTCTTTGCCAGTAAAAGAAATCTACAGGGCTGCTGTTATTTTGGACTCATTCCCAATGGCCACTTTGGCTGCCGAGGACACCTCTGTCCTTGCTGTCACCCTTCCTTCCTCCCACTCTGGTGGCGCACGACACCTGTAGCCTCCAGCCGCTGCTCTCCACTGACAGCACTGGGCAGATAATTAGAATAAAAGGCTGGGCTGCAGCAGAAAGCATTTTAAACACTTCAAAGAAGAAAGCAGCTAAAGGTTCTTGAAGCGATACATCAGCACCCATCTGCAATATCAGTATGTCAGCGTCTGCCTGCCACAAACATTAGTCCGTAAAAACAAAGGAATAAATCAACGGACCTGTACAGCCAGGCATATTATCTCGGAGAACACTGCAGGGCTACAAAGAGCCCTCTTTATTTGCTCAGCCAGAACCACTCACTCTGCTTACACGGCAATGGTACAGCATGAGTTATCTTGCAAGTGCCTCCGTATATCACCCTATAAACTCATACAGACTGCGACAGCAGTTATCAAATCACTTGGCATCTCAGCTGTTGTCTGCCCTGGTGATGGGCAATTTTTCTGAAACACCCCATGAGCCTACAGCTTATCCTACTGCAGCTCCCATCGCAGTGTCCACAAAATTTATAGAGTCACAGAATCATAGAACAACCAGGTTGGAAGAGACCCACCGGATCATCGAGTTCAACCATTCCTATCAAACACTAAGCCATGTCCCTCAGTACCTCATCCACCCGTCCCTTAAACACCTCCAGGGAAGGTGATTCAACCACCTTCCTGGGCAGCCTCTGACAGTGCCCAGTGACCCTTTCTTGTGAAAAATTTATTCCTAATGTCTAGCCTAAATCTGCCCTGGCAGAGCTGGCAACAGCACAAGAAGAAGACTACGTGACTGTGTTTCTATCTGTAGTGGTGAAGAGGTCTCTGGCTCCAGTCCCAGCACACACCCATAGAACCATCGTAGAAAAGATTAGGTTGGAAGGGACCTCAAAGCCCATCCAGTTCCACCCTTGCCATGGGTCAGGGACACCTCCCACTGGATCAGGGGCTCCAAGACCCATCCAACCTGCCCTTGAACCCCTCCAGGGATGGGGCAGCCACCACTGCTCTGGGCAACCTGGGCCAGGGCCTCCCCACCCTCGCAGCAAAACACTTCTCCCCAAGATCTCATCTCAATCTCCCTTCTTTCAGCTGAAAACTGTTGCCCCTCATCCTATCTCTTCTCTCCCTGATCAAGAGCCCCTCCCCAGCTTTCCTGGAGCCCCTTTCAGCACTGGAAGCTGCTCTGAGGTCTCCCAGGAGCCTTCTCTTCTCTAGGATGAACAACTCCAACTCTCTCAGCCTGTCCTCGTATGAGAGGTGCTCCAGCCCTCAGAAAATCTCTGTGGCCTACTCTGGGCTCACTGAGGGGCTGAAGAGTCACAGTCAGCCTCTGACAACTATGCATATATTGGGAGGACAGGGAAAAGCAGCACTTCCACTAAAACTGTCTTTTATAGTACCTTCTGTAGTGGAAACTTGCAACAAGCCTGGCCTTACACCTCTGATTTTATTCAGGTCTCTAGCAGAAAAATCCACTCTGATCTATCACATCGAGAGGATGAAGCCCTGCTGCCCACCTTACCTTGACCCCTTTCCCATCCATTTCTGGAGCCAAACAAGCTTTGGTGACCCTCTAAGGGCACAGAAATAATGCAGAACCCTTAGTCAGCACCTTCTCATCTCCTGTTACAAAAACCCAACAAAACTGCCCGAGAGTGTCTGAGCGACAATGTCACCTACTTGCAATGGTGAATAAAATGGGAGATCAAAGTTTAGTGATGAATCTTCAACTTCTCTTGACCTCCAGTCTATAGAACCCACACCACCTGTATTTAAACAACCTCCAAAGAGCCTACTAGAAATTCCTGCAGCCAATAGCTCCAGTGTTCACCGTCCTACCCTGCTTGAGATGAAAGGAAACAAAAGCTGCTGTTGTCACCTGATTTATCCTGGTCCCATGCCCACTGGGCAAAAGGGAGACTGGGCCAGAAGACAATTTCAACACTCATTTCTACTCTGCGTACACTCCTCCAACCGAGGTTCTTATTTCAGGAAAGACAACCAAGAACAATGAGTTTTACATAATGACGTGCGGAGGGGAGAAAAAAGGAAGCTGGACCTGCTATAATTAGAAAGTGCTTACGCCCCCAAAGGCGGCTGCTTGGGCCCACGCATCTCATCACGAGTAGGTGCTCAGCTATATTTACCTCCTGTAAGAAATGTTTAACTTGAGATGGGACACAGAAAACCCCACCAGGATGTGGTAAGTGAGAAGGGAAGTTCACAAGATGTGATCTCTAACTGACATCATTTGCAGGCACATCTGAAACTCAGATGCTTTTTGGGTTTTTTTTTTTTTTATGTGCAACTTACTCATTTAAAAAAAAAAGAAAGAGATAAAAAGAAAGAAATTAGAAAAGAAAAAAGAAATTAGAAATTTTTCTTAAGAAAAAAGAAAGCTGCATTAATAGCACAATGGTAGTTTAGGGGCAGTTCTGATGTCCAGAGGGAAAGGAAACATCTCTTGCCTCATCTTTTCCCTCTTTTTCTCTTTCTCCTCCTTCTTTCATTGACTCTCAGACCCACAGCTGATTTCCAGTTGGTGGTTCCCAGGATCAGTCTCTGCACCATGTGCACACGCAGCCACCAAGAGTCATTCCTCTGCACATTTCGTTACACAATATGAACTTAGAGAGGTGCTGAACAGGAACTGAACTTGAGAAACAACTTTCTGAGATCTTCAGGTACCACAGAATCATAGAATCACCAGGTTGGAAGAGACCTACCGGATCATCGAGTCCAAAAAGGCTCATGTGGGACCCCACCACCATTTCAGTGATGTACAAAATATCTAGCAATCACAGAAGAGGAAATGAGGAGTCCTGCGAGCTGGAGAGCACCAGAAAATTCCCACATTTCAGGCCTCATCATACAGAGCACTGACTCTAAAGGGAAGAGCATCACAATTTATCCCTGACTGGCTGGAGCAGCGATTAACAAGTGAGGTAGATCCAAAAGCTCAGCAGAGCAAGCACTAATCAAAAAAAGAAATACTTGCATATATTGAGGATTTATGGATTAAATGTTAACACTTCTTCATTTCCGGGACAAGAATGGAGATAACAGGGCACTGAAGCGACTGGCCTGCAGCCTCCAAGCACCTGCTGTCCCAGGCAGCAAGCACAAGTGCTCAGGGATCTGGTTTAATAGTGGTACAGCTGGACTTGATGATCTCAAAGGTCTTTTCCAACCAAATGGTTCTATGATTCTATGAAGATCCCTAAAGCACCCTAAAAAGCAGCTGAAGTGGTTCCATGAGCATGGCCATCACTAAGGCCACTGGCACAACCCAGGCTTCATGTTCACCAACACAGGCTCTGCAACCATCTACAGCTTTTAGTGAACACACGAGCAGCCATTGTGCCGCCTCAGAGAGGGCTGTGGGACTGGCCGCAGTGTTAGCACCAATGCTGACTGACCCCAAGGAAAGTCTATTATGTTCAGACCAAGCTTGGAGTGTCTATATGTGCAATGCTGAGATACTCCATGTGTCCATGGGCAAAACCCTTTCATTCAAGTTGGGTGTCAACAGACTAGATGCCGAGTCCGAGTCAGTCACCAGTCTGTTCTCGATGACTATTTCAGGAGGCTCTAAAACACCTCTAAGAGCTCCCTATTTATCCCAAAGGGCTATTGAGAGAACCTAAAATGATAACTGGGGAGGGGCTCTTGATCAGGGAGTGCAGGGACAGATGAGGGGGAACAGTTTTCCATTGATAGAAGAGAAATTGAGATGAGATCTCAGGAAGAAATGTTTTGCTGTGAGGGTGGGGAGGCCCTGGGCCAGGTTGCCCAGAGCAGAGGTGGCTGCCCCATCCCTGGAGGGGTTCAAGGGCAGGTTGGATGGGGCTTGGAGCCCCTGACCCAGTGGGAGGTGTCCCTGCTCATGACAGGGGTGGAACTGGATGAGCTTTCAGATCCTTTCTGTCCTAAACCATTCTGTGATTCTATGACTTAAAACTTTAACTTTAACGTATTTCCAAGTGCATAAGCTTGCCCCAGTCCTCTGTCCCCATATGCACCCAGAAAGAAACATTTAACTTGGAAGACCTATGGCCAGTCCTCAACCACTAACAGAAAATAATGTGTAGTTTCTGATGCACAGACAAACAAAATGAAGAGGCAGTTACACTGACTTAGCTTCATTCATAACTTGATTAAAATGACTGAGATCACTTCTGCATGCAGATCTCTTGGGTTACCATAAATGAAGGAAGATTACAGACATCCGATTCTCCAATCTGGTGCCTACAACATCAGAATGACAATCTAGGTTAGAAAAAAGTTGTTGCAGCATCAATAGTCCTCTCTACCTTATGCTGTTGTGTGCTCTCACATCCCCACTTGGTTTCATCCCCAGAACCATCACCACAATCCGCCCTGTGTCCGATAACTGTCATCTCAACATCGAATCATAGATTACTCCATGACGCTCTAGGGGCCTACAGGAAAGCTAGGGAGTGGCTCTTGATCAGGGAGGGCAGGAATAGGAAGAGAGGGAATGGTTTTCAGCTTAAAGAGGGGAGATTGAGATGAGATGTCGGGCAGAAATGTTTTACTGTGAGCGTGGGGAGGCCCAGGCCCAGGTTGCCCAGAGCAGGGATGGCTGCCCCATCCCTGGAGGGGTTCAAGGCCAGGTTGGATGGGGCTTTGATCACCTTGAACCAGTGGGAGGTGTTCCAGTGGTTTGAAACTGGATGGGCTTTGAGGTCCCTTCCAACCCAGACTGTTCTTTGGTTCTATGATAATTAAATCTTGTCCATTTTCTCCACAGAGTACACCAAAGGCACATCCTTTGTACACATCCACACCCTGAAATGCTTCATTCACTTGATTCTCACCATCACGGTAGCTTTTATTCCTGACAAATGCCACCTCATCATCCAACATTCTGCTGCTGGCTTGCCACTTTGAGCATCTCACCTTCCACCTCCTCCCTCTTTATAGCATCAGAGAAGAACTCCTTGTATCTGTTTTCCAGGCCCTTCCCAGCAACTCCCAACTCAACCTCTCACTCCCGCATTTCCCATTGAAAGCTCAAATTCTGTTCCAGGGATTCATTATAGGAAATCTCCACTGATACTTATTGATGTTATCAAAAAGATATGCTCATATATATATATATATACATATAAAATCTCCACGAGGTTGGAAGAGACCCACTGGATCAGAGTCCAACCACTCCCACCAATCTCTAAACCATGTCCCTCAGCACCTCGTCCACACGCACCTTAAACTCCTCCAGGGAAGGTGAGTCAACCACTTCCCTGGGCAGCCTCTGCCACTGCCCAATGACCCTTTCTGTGAAGAATTTTTTCCTAATGTTGAGCCTGAACCTCCCCTGGTGGAGCTTGAGGCCATTCCTTCTTGTCCTGTCACTAGGGAGAAGAGTCCAGCTCCCTCCTCTCCACAATCTTCCTTCAGGTAGTATCTCCTTCTGCTTCTTGTAACCTGCCTCTTCAAAGGGAATGCAATGATGGAGTTTAAGTCTGGGCCATCTGTGAGACACGACTCAAAAGTAGAAGGAAAATGAAGAGCACGGGTGTGCTACAATGTCAGTTATTTATAAGTAGTCTACAGCAACTCAATAGCTGTGGCTGCTCCATCCCTGGAGGTATTCAAGGCCAGGCTGGATGGGGCTTTGAGTAGCCTCAGCTAGTGAGAGGTGTCCCTGCCCCTGGTAGGGGGGTTGGAACTAGATGATCTTTAAGGTCCTTTCCAACCCAAACCATTCTATGATTCTATAATTACCTCTTGATCAAGATCCCACATAGGAAATACTAAATACCTGCCAGTTTCTGGAGAGATTTAGAGGTGGAGGATATGGAGAACATCAGACTTTAGAGTGGAAAGTTCTGTGTTTAACTACAAAGAAAGACAAGCCTCTATAACACTCTGAATTGCCTTCTTCAAGAGGAAACCGAAGGCTCAGCCACAGCCTGGTTCAAGAGATCTGTCTTTAAATTTCCCTCAGAGCTAAAAAAAACCCAAACCCACTCTGCTCTCTGCCAAAGCTATAGGTTTTACCCGTGAAGTCCCGATGAAAGCCAGAGCCACATAAATATTTCCACAGCTGCTCAAAATGTTTGATGGATTAGAAGGTCACACATAGGACACATCTTCAGTTTGTGTTTGTGTAGAATCTGTCTGTTCTAAATGAAGACATTGTACCAAGAGGGTTTTTGGCACCACGGGTCCTCATTTTCACTGATTTTTCTCTACCAGCACTGGTACCCAGGGCTGTTTAACCCTGCCAACTCCCTCTGGATAAGTGTGGGTTCTCCTTCTGAAAGGGCAGCTCTTTCACTCCATCCCAATCCTGCTGTAAGGGATACCAGGAGTGTTTTGTGATCCCATCAGAGCTTCACCCTGGGACTCTTCCAATGTGAATCATGGAAGCACCAACAAACAAACAAACAAACAAACACACCCAAAATAAAAGCCAAACAAAAAACAAAACAAAATACCAAAAGAAATAAGAAAACAGAATCAAGAATAAAAGAAACTACACAGACACACACAAAACTAATGAAAGAATTGCTGGTTTCTGCTGAGGAAAGCCTGTTGTCCTTTCTCTCCCTTGCCCAGATTCACAGAGCTGGACCGACAACCGTGTCCTGCTCCCTCGGCAGGGCCATCCAACCCCCCAGTGTGGGAAAACTGGAGCATTTCATAGAATCATAGACTAGTGTGAGTTGGAAGAGACCTCAAGGATCATCTGGTTCTAACCCCTTTATGATGGGCAGGGACACCTCCAACTAGATCAGGCTGCTCAAGGCACCATCCAGCCTGGCCTTGAACACCTCCAGGGATGGGGCAGCCACAACTCCCCTGGGCAACCTCTTCCAGTGTCTCACCACTCTCATGGTGAAGAAGTTCCTCCTTATGTCTAGTAAAAATCTGCCCCTCTCCAGTTTATACCCATTGCCTCCTGTCCTGTCACCACAAGCCTTTGTAAACATTCTCTCCACAGGTTTTTTTGTAGCCCCTTTCAGATACTGGAAGGTTGCTATAAGGTTTCCTCAGAGCCTTCTCCGGGCTGAACAAGCCCAACTCTCTCAGTCTGTTCTCACAGGGAAGGTGCTCAAGCCCTCTGATCATCTTTGTAGCCCTTCTCTGAACCGGTTCCAACAGCTCCATATCCTTCTTATGTTGAGGATTCCAGAACTGGGCACAACACTCCAGATTAAGTTTCACAAGAGAGGAATAAAGGGCCAGAATCCCCTCCCTTAACCTGCTGGCCACACTTCTTTTGATGAAGCCCAGGATACGGTTGGTTTCTGGGATGCAAGCACACATTGCTGGCTCATGTCAAGCTTCTCACTGACCAGCACCCCCAAGGGCTGGTCAGCCCTTGCAGCACCTCTGCAGGGCTGTTCTCAATCACATCATCCCCCACCATGTACTGAAAACAGGGATTGCCCCGACCCAGGAGCAGGACCTTGCATTTAGCCCTGTTGAACCTCACAAAAGCAAAGCAGTGCTCTGCATGCACCTGATGCTTGGGACTCAGGCAGGTCTTCGGCTGGAAAACAAGGCTCTTTCTTCACAGAAGCATGGAATCATAGAATGGTCTTGGAAGAGACCTTAAAGATTATCCAGTTCCAACCTCCCTGCCATGGGCAGGGACACTTCCTACTAAATCAGATAAATTATAGGCTTCATTTCTGGACCTTCTGGGCCCTGGCAGAGGCTGCCTAGGGAGGTGGTTGACTCACCTTCCTGGAGGTGTTTAAGGTGCGGGTGGATGAGGTACTGAGGGACATGGTTTAAAGATTGGTGGGAATGGTTGGACTCGATGATCCGGTGGATCTCTTCCAACCTGGTGATTCTACAATTCTATGACTCGATGATCCAGTGGGTCCTTTCCAACCTAATGATTCAATGATTCAGAGGTTTGCCCTCTGGGGGTACAAACTAACCTAATTCCATGATCTTGGAGTGAACATGGGCTTGTAAGGTGGAGGTGTGTCTCTAGGACAGTGGGATTCACCCCACTGAGCTGAGGGTGCAGAACTGCATGTGGGAGCAGCCTGGCAGGCATTGCATGGCCCAGAGTTGGGCAGAGAATGTTATAAAAGAGACCATCTCGCCGGTAGCCAGAGGTTCAAAGCAGGAACGTCATTCAGGTAGCACTAAAAAAATCATTATTCTTTATTAGCTGCGTCCCCTCACTCTGAGTTTTGGCTGAGGTTTCCTGTTCTTCCACTGAGATACTTTCAGACCTCAGGAAGCATCCAATGCTGTGCTTGCCCACTCTTCGCAAAGACGAGCATGGATGCTTCCTTCTTCCCAGCCCGAACTCACTATCATCATATCCAGCCTGGAGGAAATGTTGCACAAGGCTAAATAATTCAATAGCAGGATTTCAAGGCCAGATGAGATGCCAGCCTGTGATAGGTTTGCATGGAGTCATTTGGAGGTTTTGCCATTTCTCTGGGAGAAGCCAGGACCTTTGCATTTTAATTATCACCACCTTATCAAGCTTCACCTCAAGCTACCTGGAAGAACAAGTAATAGCAAGGCATAAATATTTGCTGATGAGCAGCAATGAATGCCGGGAGGGGCAGAAATAGAGATAAATCAAAGCACATTCATGGAGCTGGGCTGGCAGTGCTATTGCCTTGATACATTGGTTTAATTTTTGGCATGTATCAGAAGTCCACAGACGTGGTGTTTTGTACTCAGCCAACAAAAAGCTTTGGGGTTTTATTGCTTTTGTCACACCAAAAAAAAAAAAAACAAAAAAAAAACCAGCATGCAGGTGGAAAGAAATATTTCCAGACTCTCATTAGGGCATTTATTTCAAAGATAAGCATCAAGTCTTGCCTAATCCAGCCTCCTTTCCATTCCCTTGTAGTATGAAATTGTACAGTCACCGTTTCAGGAAGGAATGTACTGTGAAGGCTCGAAATGATCTGCCTTCTAAATTAATAAAGAAGCACTTTGTTTTATCTTATTTATCCTTATTTTATGCTAAATGCAATGCAATGCAAGTGTGCTGCTCATCAGTGGGAGAAGGAATTTACTGTTACAAAAAAACTGGATAATGCAATAAAGTCCCCCCCAGAGACATGTCCCCCCAGCGCTGGCTTTCTAAAACACAAGAAGTTTTAAAATTCAGAAGTTTTAAAAATCAGAAGCTTTAACAGGAAGATAGGACCTCTTAATCAGGTAACTGAGTGCTGTAAGAGTCATCTGGGTTTTTTTACATCTGTAGTTGGAAATATGTTCTGAAAACATCAGCTCAGAGCAGGTTACAGCTACACGGTGCACAGGGAAATGAAGGATGTCATTTCAGATTTTAAAACATGGAATGGTTTCAGTTGGAAGGAACCTGAAAGCCCATCCAGTGCCACCCCTGCCATGCGCAGTGACACCTCCCACTGGATCAGGGGCTCCAAGCCCCATCCAACCTGGCCTTGAACCCCTCCAGGGATGGGGCAGCCACCTCTGCTCTGGGCAACCTGGGTCAGGGCCTCCCCACCCTCTCAGCAAAACATTTCTTCTTAACATCTCATCTCAGTCTCCCCTCTTTCACCTGAAATCCGTTCCCCCTCATCCTCTCCCCACACTCCCTGAACCAGAGTCCCTCCCCAGTTTTCCTGGAGCTCCTTCCAGCACTGGAAGATACTCCAAGTTCTGACCAGAACCTTCTTTTCTCCAAGCTGAACAACCCCAGCTCTCCCGGTGTGTCCTCGTACAGAAGCTGCTCCAGCCCTGATATCAAAGATACCAGCTGGTTTCCTAGCTTTGCTAAGTTAACTTTACGCTTCGGTTAGGGCCTGAATTAGGTAAGAAAGTTACTTTTATTTTATGTTAACTTCTTAATGGTCCAGCATGTCTTTGTTGATGCAATGCAAGGAAGGAAATCTTTTTCAGGACTATCTAGGAAAAGTTAAGTTGCATCAGAGGTGCTGCAGCACAAGGTTGTTATGCACCTACCCTGTGCCCTTCTTCCATCCACAGTCACATCACAATCAGTTGTTTAGTGGTTTAGTGTTTGATAGGAACGGTTGGACTTGATGATCCGGTGGGTCTCTTCCAACCTGGTGATTCTATGTTTTTACTTGTTGAAGACCACTTAGCACCAGGGAATGAACCTGCCCAGGACCAACAAATACTGGAATAAAGGTTCTGTGAGCCAAATTCTGTCCTTAGATCACCCAAAATTCTTTAAAAAAAGACTATAAGCAAGCCACAAAACCTGCCCAACTGGAATGGCAAACATCCTTATTTTCGGAACTCAAATAACACATGCAACAGGATTTGAAGGTGCTCAGCAGCTCTGCACGTTAGGGGCAAAATGGTTATAGATTCATAGAATAGCTTGGGTTGGAAGAGACCTCAAAAATCATCTAGTCCCACCCCTCTGCCGTGGGCAGGGACACCTCGCACTAGATCAGGCTGCCCAAGGCCCCATCCAGCCTGGCCTTGAACCACTCCAGGGATGGGGCAGCCACAGCTTCCCTGGGCAAACTGGGCTAGTATCTCACCACTCTCATAGTGAAGAAATTCCTCCTTCTGTGTAGTTTAACTCTGCCCCTCCCCAGTTTATATACGCTGCCCCCTGTTCTATCACTATAAGCCATTGTAAAAAGTCCCTCCCCAGCTTCCTTGTAGCCCCTTCAGGTACTGGAAGGTCACTATAAGGTCTCCCTGGAGCCTTCTGATGGACGATGACCCAGTGTGTCATCTCCTGGAGTCTTAGGGCGTCCATGGAGCCAGTGGGGGTAAATACCAATAAAAGTTACTTTAGTTGAGGTTGGCAAATCAAAATCTATTGGAGAGTCCGAGTAACTGATGAAAATCAATGTGTCGTGCCCATAAAGTCACCCTTTAAAGCTGATTTAACTGTTAAGCAAACAAAACTCAGCTTCTTTCCAAGAGTATCCATCACACAGAGCAGCATAACGTGGAGAGGAAGAGTAAGGATGGGTGAACTCGATGAACGGCTGGATTGGGTGATTCAGTGGGTCTCTTCCAACCTGGTTGTTCTATGATTTAATGATTCTATGAAAATGTGGGAGAGCTGTTTCAGAACACAGTCGCTGTTTTTTAGACATCAGACAATGTCTGTGCTTGTATAAAGTACTTTGTGCTATAAATAAAATGTAATAGGACCAACACAGACAAAGCTGGATTTAAAAGTCAAAACAGGTGGAACACAATTCACACATCCCTGGCAAAATCTACACAAAATACATCATGTAAAAAAAAAAAAAAAAAAAAAAAAAAAAACAACCCACTGTTCAGTGGCAGAAAATCATGCATAAATAGCAACTAAAAATACTGCTGAACGGAGCTCAGGTGTTCTGCAAAGCAACAGCTACTGAAAAACCTTCGAGCACCCATTTAGGTTTTTATGATCATTTTGGATTTCGGCGGAATTTTGTTGTGGCTTTAAAAGCTTTTGACTTGTGGGTCAGGGAGCAGCAAGGGCTCGTGGGTTGTAAAGGAATACAAGTGCATGTCAAGGGGCATATGGACTCCAGAGGGTTCACAGCTCTACTACAAAATTCATGGGGAGGCAATGTCCTGAAAATGATATAAAGCCACTGCTTTAAAGAGAACTCAGTGGAAATACTGTAGGTATTCATCTAGCAAGAAAAAACTCCATGAAAATGGAGTGTTACAAATTTACTAAACTTTGTATTAAGCAGGACGCAAACCCACAGACCAAGTACAACACTGAAATCAAATTCTCATTAAAAATATGAATCATAAGGACCAGGAGAGATCTTAAATAAAGTCCAGGCCTCTGACATCCACACTGACACAAAGTATCAAAATATTTCATTATTAAATCATTCATAGAATCACGGAATGACTTGGGTTGGAGAGGACCTCAAAGCCCATCTGGTTTCACCTCCTGCCATGGGCAGGGACACCTCCCACTGCATCAGGGGCTCCAAGCCCCATCCAATCTGACCTTGAACCCCTCCAGGGATGGGGCAGCCACCACTGCTCTGGGCAACCTGGGCCAGGGCCTTCCCACACTCACAGCAAAACATTTCTTCCTAAGATCTCATCTCAATCTCCCCTCTTTCAGCTGAAAACCGTTCTCCCTCATCCCATCCCTTTCCTCCCTGATGAAGAGGAGTCCTTTTAAGCACTGGAAGCTGCTCAAAGTTCTAAGGAACCTTTTCTTCTCCAGGCTGAACAACCCCAACCTTCCCAACCTGAGATATCTTTCTCAAGACACAAGGCCCTTCATGGAGAAATACTAACACACATGAGATTTTATCAACCTGAGAGTTCTGTATAAACATTTTATTTCCACCTTCCTCCACATGTCCTGTGCTCTCAGCAAGCCTCAGCAGATGGAAAGACCAGCTCAAGGGATGTGCTCCCCTTGCACTGGCTTTAAGTGCCACAGACCCGTGCCAGGGAGCCTGCTGGTCTCCATGCTTCGCTGCTGAAAAGTGGCAACAAAGCCCAGTACATCTGCTACACTGGTCTTTTTATCTCCAGATTTTACCCTCTCGGCTGCTACTCGCAGGGAGGCTTGACTGCTCGCTGTCGGTACAAGTGTAAATGGGCACGAGGGAGGCAGTTTGCCAGTCGGCATGAAAACTACTCAACAAAGATGCCCTTGTGTCAATACAGTACGTTTACTCATTCCCCTTCTATTTATAATATTTGCTCTGAATGAAACAGCCAGTTGACACCCTCCAGGGGATTCTCTGGTGGCTATGAAATATATTTTGGGATGAGAATCTAGAATTGCAATGATAACACAGCCCCCAGGCTTGTGGTTCCCCCGTCATTTACTCTTTTGGGGGTCTAACATCTAGAGGCTGATTTACGTTGCAAGTCACAGAGAAGCGATTCTGCCTCTGTGTTCTGCACTGCCGAGGTCGCATCTCAAATCCTGGGCTCAGTTTTGGGTCCCTCACTACAAGAAAGACATTGAGGAGCTGGAGCCTGTCTGGAAAAGGGAACAGAGCTGGGGAAGGGGCTGGAGAACAGGGGTTGTGGGAGCAACTGAGAGAGCTGGGGGTGTTTAGCCTGGAGAAGAGGAGGCTGAGGGGAGACCTCGTGACTGTCTACAATTGCCTGAAAGGAGGTTGTAGAGAGGTGAGTGTTGGTCTCTTCCTTTAAGAGATAGGTGATAGGATGAGAGGAAATGGCCTCAAATTGCACCAGGGCATGTTAAAATGGGACATTAGGACCCTTCACCAAAGGGTTTTCAGGCACTGGCAGAGGCTGCCCAGGGAAGTGGTTGGGTCACTATTCCTGGAGCAGTTTAAAAGATGGGGAGATGAGACGGGGAGATGAGATGGGGAGCTAGGCTCTTTCCAGTGGTGTCAGTGACAGGACCAGAGGTCATGGGCACAAAGAAATCCAGGAGGGTCCCTCTGAGCATCAGAAAATGCTTTTGGACTGCTGTGTGCAAGTGTCGATCTGCTGGAGGGTAGGGAGGCTTTGCAAAGGGACCTAAACAGGTTGGACCGCTGGGCAGTGTCCAGCGGCATGAGGTTTAACATGGCCAAATGCCGGGTCCTGCACTTGGGGCACAACAACCCTATGCAGAGCTACAGACTGGGAGAAGTCTGGCTGGAAAACTGCCAGGAGGAGAGGGACCTGGGGGGGTTGGTCGTCAGCCGACTGAACATGAGCCAGCAGTGTGCCCAGGTGGCCAAGAAGGCCAATGGCATCCTGGCTTGGATCAGAAATGGTGTGACCAGCAGGCCCAGGGAGGTGATTCTCCCTCTGGATTCAGCACTGGTGAGGCCGCTCCTTGAATACTGTGTCCAGTTGTGGGCTCCTCAGCACAAGAAGGATGTTGAGGCTCTGGAGCAAGTCCAGAGAAGAGCGACAAGGCTGGTGAAGGGGCTGGAGAACAGGCCCTATGAGGAGCGGCTGAGAGAGCTGGGGTTGTTTAGCCTGGAGAAGAGGAGGCTGAGAGGAGACCTCATTACTCTCTACAACTACCTGAAGGGAGGTTGTAGAGAGGAGGGAGCTGGCCTCTTCTCCCAAGTGACAGGGGACAGGACGAGAGGGAATGGCCTCAAGCTCTGCCAGGGGAGATTTAGGCTGGAGATTAGGAGGAGGTTTTTCACACAGAGGGTCATTGGGTATTGGAATAGGCTGCCCAGGGAGGTGGTTGATTCACCTTCCCTGGAGGTGTTTAAGGGACGGGTGGATGAGGTTTTGAGGGACTTGGTTTAGTGTTAGATAGGAATGGCTGGACTAGAAGATCCGATGTGTCCCTTCCAACCTGGTTGTTCTGTGATTCTGTGACTACTGGAATGACCAAGCACTGGCACAGGTTGCCCAGGGAGGTTGTGGAGTCTCCATCCTTAAAGATAATCAAATGCTACCTGGATAAGGTCCTGGGCAACTGGCTCTAGAAGGACCTGCTTGAGCAGAGGGTTGGATCAAATGATCTCCAGAGATCCCCACCAGCCTCAATAGTTCTGTGATTCTGTGTTCCCGTCTATGCCACAGCTACAGCTCAGTGCCTGTAGTAAAATGCAGACAGATCTTGGTTTATTTTAATCACAGTGTGAAGCACCATCCCCTCTTCTCCTTGGTGCTGCACTATCACATCTTCCTTCCCCCAAGACATAAATTTGCCTTTGAAATTCAGGACAACATAAAAGCTGCTGCTTTGCCAAGTTGGCAACTTGACGCCGCCGATGTCGAACACTCCCAGTGACGCCCAGTAAAGGTGACAGGTTCTGGTGTGCAGCTGGGGCAGCAGCTGCAGGGTTCAGGTGGCTGCTAGGTTTGTTCTTACCCCAGGAAAACTTGTCTTCCCTGTCAATATTAGCTTGAAGCCCAAGGTGCTGCACTCTTTCAGACAGAGCTGCTGTGCTCACCACACCTGAGCAATCGTTTGCTCCCACTCATGTATCTGTTGACTAAGACGGATCAGTGCAAAGCAGCTCAGAGTTAGATCCAATAAAAAAACTAAGATGAGATCCAAAATAGTACATAATTACGTAAAGTGCAGCGTAGGAGGGGTTTACGGCGAAATTCAGGAAAACAAGACAAAATTCACCTTCCTTTTATGTTGTAGAGCTCTGAGAATTCTAGAAAGTTATCCAAGGGCCCTGAAAGCCACATAGAATCATAAGGCTTGGAAAAGACCTTCAAGATCATCCAATCCAACCATCAGCCCAATGACACCATGCCTACTAAATCATGTCACCCACTTTAACATTTACATGATTTTTGAAGCCTTCCAGGGTTGGAGACTCCACCACTGCCTTGGGCAGCCTCTGCCAGGGCTTCACCATTCTTTCAGTAATGAGTTTTCCTAGTATCAGATCATAACCTCCCCTGGTGCAATCTGAGGCCATTTCCTCTTGTTCTATCACTTGTTGCTTGGGAGAAGATCTCAGTAGCCACCTCACTACAACCTCCTTTCAGGAGCTACAGAGAACAACGAGGTCTCCCCTCAACCCCCTCTTCTTCTGGCTAAGTAGTTCCACTTCCCTCAGCTGCTCCTCCTAAGATTTGGGCTCCAGACCCTTCACCATCTTACTTTCCCTCTTCTGGACATGCTACAGCAGTTCCAACACCTTTCTTGGACTGAGGAGTCCAAACTTTGCTCAAGGTGGGGCCGCAACAGTGTGGAACAGAGTGAGACAATCCCTTCTCTCGTCTGGCTGGCGATGCAGTGCTGGATGCACCCCCGAAAGTACATGGACCTGCTCTCTTCAGGTTTTCCTGGCTATTTGATGATGCAGATGAGGTTCTTGCCCTCATCTGGCTGCCAGGGCACTGCTGGCTCATGGTCAACTTGCCACCGACCAGAACATGCATGGTGTAGTGATTGATAAGAATGGTTGGGTTCGATGATCCAGTGGGTCTTTTCCAACCTAGTGATTCTATGATTCTATGAAGTCCCAGATCCCTTCCTGCAGACCTGCTCTCCAGCCTCTCACTCGTCAGGCTGCATAGAATCATAGAATAATAGAATCACCAGGTTGGAAGAGACCCACCGGATTATCAAGCCCAACCATTCTTATCAATCACTATACCATGCATGTTCCATTCCTATCAAACACTAAAACATGTCCCTCAGCAGCTCACCCACCCATCCCTTAAACATCTCCAGGGAAGGGGAATCAACCACCTCCCTGGGCAGCCTCTGACAGTGACCAATGACCCTTTCTGTAAAAACTTTTTCCTAATGTCCAGCCTAAATCTCCCCTGGTGGAGCTTGAGGCCATTCCCTCTTGTCCTGTCCCCTTTCACTTGGGAGAAGAGCCCAGCTCCCTCCTCTCCACAATCTCCTCTCAGGTAGAAGCACAGAGCAATGAGGTCTCCCCTCAGCCTCCTCTTCTCCAGGATAAACACCCCCAGCTCTCTCAGCTGTTTCTCATAGGGCCTGTTCTCCAGCCCCTTCACCAGCTTCGTTGCTCTTCTCTGGACTCGATCCAGAGCCTAAACATCCTTCTTGTGGTGAGGGGCCCACAACTGAACACAGGACTTACTAGGGCTGAGTCCAGAGGGAGAAGAACCTCCCTGGACCTGCTGGTCACACCATTTCTGATACATGAACAGCATGAACACCTAGGGTTGTTGTGTCAGTGACAACAGTGCCAAGAGGAGCACAGCTCTGCTCTTGAAGCACCCACCATGTGAGCACCTATCAGCCTGGCCAAGTTATCAGACAGAGTGGTGAAAACCACAGAACCATAGAATGGTTTGGGTCGGAAGGCACCTTAAAGCCCATCGAGTTCCACCCCTTGTCACAAGAGAAACCTCCAACAAATCAAAATAAACATTTAAAACCTGTTTCAAAGCCCCCTGGATGCACACGATGCACCACATGCAGCATGTCTACCCCCAGCATTGAGCTATCGCTGCTCCTGCAGCCCGTGCAGAGGACATGGAGGATGTCAGATCTGCTGACCAGCTGAGCCTGGCATATGGGCTCCCGGAGCCTCGGCAGGTGCCAGGGCCATGCAGGGAGCGTGAGACGGGCAAAGAAAAGCTTGAGTCTCCCAAACGCCACAGGAGGCTCGACGGAGCTGGAGCCCTGCCTGAGGCTGAGGGGCAGCGCTGCACTGAGGGGAAAGAACATGAGCAGCACATGCGTTAGACATCAAGCGAGGAATTGTGAGAGCAGAGCAAGAAAACGCAAAAAAACCTGGACATTTTAAGTGATTTTCATCTCAAAAACTAGTTGAATGCCTCCAAGCATTTCAAGACGTTGCTTGGCAGTTGTAACCCCAGTCCAGTTTCAAGTTTGGAGATGCATAATTCTCTATAAAAAAATCTTTGGGAAGCAAATTTCTATCCTAGAGGATCCCATTATTACCCCCAAAATTTGTTGTGCCTGGGTCCCCAACGCAGGATCACTATGAATGCACCAGTGAGCACAATTACTCTATTTTCATCTTTCATGCAGAGTTTCCCAGGGAAGCCAAGATTGGAAGTGGTGGCGTCTCCATCCCTGGGGAGGGGGGGGGGTCAACATACACGTAGACCTGGCACTTTGGAACATGCTCTAGCAGGCACAGTGAGGATGGGCTGAAGGTTGGATTGGATGAGCTGAGAGGCCTTTTCTAACCTTAACAATTCCTCATTGCTCTCTCCAAATACCTGAAATGAGGTTGTAGAGAGGAGGGAGCTGGGCTCTTCTCCCAAGTGACAGGGGACAGGACAAGAGGGAATGGCCTCAAGCTCCACCAGGGGAGATTTAGGCTGGACATTAGGAAAAAATTTTTCACAGAAAGGGTCACTGGGCACTGGCAGAGGCTGCCCAGGGAGGGGGTTGATTGACCTTCCCAGGAGGTGTTTAAGTCATGG
The DNA here is from genome assembly GCA_033558105.1 of Coccyzus lansbergi. Taxonomy (NCBI): domain Eukaryota; kingdom Metazoa; phylum Chordata; class Aves; order Cuculiformes; family Coccyzidae; genus Coccyzus; species Coccyzus lansbergi. Next base: position 363,680 of record JAUMJK010000780.1, on the reverse strand, counting down.
TGGACAAGGTGCTGAGGGACATGTTTTAGGGTTTGATAGGAATGGCTGGACTCAATAATCCAGTGGGTCTCTTCCAACATGGTTGTTCTATGATTCTATGATAATTCTATGTAGTTGCAGCCTTACGGGAGTTTGAGCAAAACCTGTTCTGAAGCCTTTCCTTACCGCAAAGCCAGACTGGTTTGTAACCAACAACTGTTGACAACAGATCTTGGGAGGAAAAACTCAATTATTCGAGATAGGACTTGAACAACTAGTCCATGTGTCTGTAAAATATTCATGTTCCTGAGAAAGATTTGATGTTTATTATCCATAGCAAGGTTCACCAAGTATTTCCCTGAAGAAATCAGTTGGCTGCCTGCAAAGACAACACATAGGGCATTTCTTGCTTAAGCTGGAGGAACAGACTCTCGGTCCAAATAAAGTCCAGCCAGGGAAAACTGTAGACTCAGCTCTCTCCTGTCCAGTGTTACAACTTTTGTAAGAATCAAAATAATCCTTATCTGAAAGGTGATAAACAAATCAATCATACTGGTCCAGGTTGCCCAGTGGCTGCCCCATCCCTGGAGGGGTTCCAGGCCAGGTTGGATGGGGCTTGGAGTTCCTGATCCAGCGGGAGGTGTCCTTGCCCATGGCAGGGGTGGATCTGGATGGGCTTTGAGTTCCCTTCCAAGACAAACCATTCCATGATTCCACGATTCCCTGAAAACTATTGTAATTCCCAACCTGGATAAAAACCATCATTCTCCCCTTCAATCTACATCATCCAATTATTTTCTGTGTATATTTGCCCACCAAGCCTTGTTGCTTGTTCTCTTCCCTGGTCATTGCGTGGATTCATTAACATGCAAAATGTGGTTTTTTCCAATAGATTAAAGAGGCTGTATGAGGGGAAAATACTATTATTATTCACAGTATATCCTCCCAAAAAAATTGTGCACACACACATAAACACTCACAATTACACTGGTGCAGAGTTATTCAAAATTTACTTCAATAGAACAATACCAGAGCCCCCTGCTCGCCCAAGACCGCAGGCTGGCCCCGAACATCAAAAAGATTTCATCACTTAAACCAAACCCTGTTTATGTTATCCCTCCTCACTGGTCCTCTGCTGCACACTCTGCATCGTAACATGTGGGCAGAAGCAACCAGCAGTGAGGGAAAAGGAGAAGCTCTTGCCTGGAGCAAAACCTGGATGCTTCAAGTCATGAGAGGCTGGAGCTCTGGAACAACAACGGCTGCTGCTTGCAGCTCCAAACTAGTTTCATCTCCAGCTGCCAAAACCAGTAAACCTTGCTGTTTAGGTTAAAGGCAACACTCACTGTAATTTACTCTGCAATAACTCCACCTTCCCTGCAAACTTTCTGGTACAGCCATGACCATCAAAACCAGACCCTCCACTTTTAAACAGCCCAGACTGAAAGCACAGCACGTTCTGGCCACCAGCTCCTGAGGAGAACAGAGGGAGCAGGGACACAAAGGTGATCCAAGAGCTGGAGAACCTCCCATATGAGGACAAGCTGAGAAAGTTGAGGTTGTTCAGCCTGGAGAAGAGAAGGTTGTGGGGAGACCTTAGAGCAGCTGCCAGGACTGAAAGTGGCTCCAGGAAAGCTGGGGAGGGGCTCTGGATCAGGGAGTGCAGGGACAGGATGAGAGGAAAGGTTTTCAGCTGCAAGAGGGAGGTTTGAGATGAGATCTTTGGCAGAAATGTTTTGCTGTGACGGTGGGGAGGCCCTGGAACAGTTTGCCCAGAGCAGTGGTGGCTGCCCCATCCCTGGAGGGGTTCAAGGGCAGGTTGGATGGGGCTTGGAGCCCCTGATCCAGTGGGAGGTGTCCCTGCTCATGGCAGAGGTGGAACTGGATGGGCTTTCAGGTCCCTTCCAACCTAAATCATTCTGTGTTTCTGTGAAATTTCTGAAACAGCAGACACCTGTGATTCTTCCCATTTTAGCAAAGTGCAGTATAGAAATCATGCCCACGCTCAGCAAGACCATCAGTATTTTTTTTTTTCTAAGAGTGCAGTTCCTTCACTGTGGTGCCAAAGGTTCGTTCCACCACCACCATGGTCCTGTTGAACCTGCCTGCACTGTGCAGATGGAGACAGGACTATAATAAAATTCATTTAGCTGAGGACTCCAAGGCAAATGTGAAAAACTAGCTTAAAAACACAAGTCAAACATTCCGAACAAGGGCATCAAAGCCTCCTGGCACCTGTCCTGGTGAATGTGACTACACTCAAAATTCAATCAGAGTTTCTCACTCCACATTCTTGCCTCTGCGGTAAGTAAAATAAATAAAGAAATACATCAAAAAGTAACGTTTATTTTAACTTAGCAGGTCAGCAGAGAGGGAAAAAGAAGAAGGAAGCTACATTTCAGTAGTGCCACTGGAAAGAAATCAAACCAAATCTGAAAGGCCTGTTCCAAAGAAAACTTGGACTTTAAGCCATACCAAACTCTCCAAACAAACAGACAATCTCTTGGATGAAACGCAGATGCTTGCTGGCCTGCTGGGTTAAGAGAAGTAGAAAAAACACCAAACAGGAACCCCCTTCTGCTTGTATACCTCAGGACTAAGTGTCTGGGAAGACCTACTGGTCCCTTTTCACTGAGTAGAAGCTGGGGTCAGTACCTCCAGCTTGTTAGAATCACGGAATCATAGAATCACTTGGTTGGAAAAGACCTTTGAGGTCATCAAGGCCAACTGTACACGTCCACTACTAAACCATATCGCTAAGCAATTCATCTGCCCATCTTTAAAACCCCTCCAGGGACGGGGACTCCAGCACACTCCCTGTGCAGCCTCTGCCAGGGCCTGAGAATCTTTTTGGTGAAGAAGTTTTCACTGATGTCCAATTTGAACCTGCCCCGGCGTAACCTGAGGCCATTCCCTCTCACCCTGTCGCCTGCCACTTGGGAGAAGAGGTCAGCACCGAGCTTTCCACAATCTCCTTTCAGGCAGCTGCAGACAGCGACGAGGTCTCTCTTCAGCATCCTCTTCACTAGGCTAAAAATCATTTTCAATGGCAAATCCAGCTCTGTCTGTGATGAAAATTGAGCTTCAACCTGGGACATGCATATCTGCTACAAAATCTGGGGGGAAAGGCCCATCCATGCGAAATTTCACTCAGGGCTTTCTTTAACACCCTTTCAAATTTCTATTACATTTGATTTGCTTCCTATTAAGCTTTTTCCTATTAAGCCTTTGAAGGCGGCTGCAGCTCTTCCTTGCCTGTCCCCTTTGCACCTCTGCCTGTTGCCTGATCAGGGTGCTGAGGGCTGGATGGAGGAGTCTGTCCTCTTTCCTTTTGAGTTTGGTTGTGTTTTTTGGTTTCGTTTTGTTGTTTTTTAAGGGGTAGGAAATACCCCTTTTGGATTCCTGAACTGGCAATCATTTTTGACCCTCGATTTTAAACGCCACTGTAGTTGTATATAGAGAATATTCACACCATGTGCAATAACTCGATGCAAAGTGGAAGCAAATGACTGATTTGGGCTGAACCTCGAATCTGATTTGGGTTTGCACCTTGAATCCTGTGTCCAGTTGTGGGCCCCTAACCACAAGAAGGACGTTGAGGCTCTGGAGCGAGTCCAGAGAAGAGCAACGAAGCTGGTGAAGGGGCTGGAGAACAGGCCCTATGAGGAATGGCTGAGAGAGCTGGGGGGGTTTATCCTGGAGAAGAGGAGGCTGAGGAGAGACCTAATTGCTCACTACAACTACCTGAGAGGAGATTGTAGAGAGGAGGGAGCTGGTCTATTCTCCTGAGTGACAGGGGACAGGACGAGAGGGAACGGCCTCAGGCTCTGCAAGGGGAGGTTTAGGCTGGACATAAGGAAAAAAATTCTTCATAGAAAGGGTTGTTAGGCACTGGGAGGTGGTTGAGTCGCCTTCCCTGGACGGGTTTAAGGTGCGGGTGGATGAGGTGCTGAGGGACATGGTTTAGAGATTGGTGGGAATGGTTGGACTCAATGATCCAGTGGGTCTCTTCCAACCTGGTGATTCTATGATTCTACGATTCTATGAATGCCAATTGAAACGCTGTGGACAGAGGAAGCAAGGGAGCAGGGAACAGCACATCAGCTTATGCTGAAGTTAGTATGACACAGCAAGACCTGATATTTGCTCCTCATGGAAACACCCTTTGTCCTGTAAGAAATTCTATCCTATTACAAAGAAGAATTGTACACTGTGAGGTGTGTCTAGAAGTTCAAGCACAGCAGCTGACAGGCGAAGTCTTCTCCATCAGCAGTTGACCTTATTGTATTTACCTCGTGTCCTGCTCACCAAGTTCTTCCTCCTGCTGAGAGTGTTAAAATAAGCAGGGAAACGAATGCACAAGAAAGCTTTGCTCCAAAGCTGCAGGTTGTTCAAAACACTCTTTACATAAAATCAGAAGAGGAGGGACAAGGTCTGTCAGCTGCCCTTCTGCTTCACCACTTCCAAGCACACTATATTGTTACCAGAGCCTTCACAAGCCAACAGACTACAAGCAACAACCAGACCTCTGTGATAGGTCTGGTTGACAGGACAAGAGGGAATGGCCTCAAGCTCCACCAGGGGAGATTCAAGCTGCACATCAGGTAAAAAAATTTTCACAGAAAGGGCTATTGGGCAGTGGCAGAGGCTGCCCAGAGAGGGGGTTGAGTCACCTTCCCTGGAGGGGTTTAAGGGACGGGTGGCCGAGGTGCTGAGGGACATGGTTTAGTAGTCTGATAGGAATGGTTGGACTCGATGATCTGGTGGGTCTCTTCCAACCTGGTTATTCTATGATTCTATGATTCTGTGATAATGCTAACCCTTCCACCTCCTCGTCCAACCACTTCTCCACCACCCTCTTCCTGGATATCTCCATCCTAACACATGGATGCACGTGTAGACAAACAACTCTGGATCTGTTGGAACAGGTCCAGAGGAGGCTACAAAGATGATTAGAGGGCTGGGGCCTTATGAAGACAGGCTGAGAGAGTTGACGTTGTTCAGTCTGGTCAAGAGAAGACTCTGAGAAGACCCCTGAGTACCTAAAAGAGGTCTACAAGAAAGTTGGGGAGGGCCTGTTTACAAAGACCAGACATAAGAAGGTTGCCCAGAGCAGTGGTGGTTGCCCCATCCCTGGGGATGTTCCAGGCCAGGTTGGATGGAGCTCGGAGCCCCTGATCCAGTGGGAGGTGTCCCTGCCCATGGCAGGGGTGGAACTGGATGGGCTTTGAGTTCCCTTCCAACCCAAACTATTCTATGATTCTGAGTGCCCTCTTAGCTTGTCTTACTTTTATGGCACTATAAAGCAAATTAATACCATTTCAGTGCACTCAACAAAAATTAAACTACGAATTCAACTAATACATTTTTTCTAGACTAAAAATAAATAAAAAAATACTATGAATGTGGCACTGATGGCTGAAGGTTTTCATCCAGGATCTCATGCTGCTCATCTTTTGAGGAAACATGGATCTCCCCATGCTGAAGGTAGCACCTGCATTTTCTAATCCTGCACATATGCACAGGATCTAAGGAGTTTTCTTGAAACTAAGTCAACTGACAGACACCAGCAGTGTCTTGCTCATCATTAGTCCCAAACCTGGTATTTTGGAAGCTGGAGGGACACATATCTCTGGCAAATCCACTTTTAAAAACCAAACAGAGGCTGTGACCAAACATCACAGCCAATCACAGGGACCTGGATGAGGTGATGCCATCAGACACATGTGGGAATCTGCATCCCAAAAGAGGATTAACTAGAGTTTCAGCAGGGCCAATCCACTCCCTGTCACTAGGAATAACTTACGAATCTGTAAACTGGAAAACATTATTCTCCATTGAGCTACCTGTAACGTCTAAGAGCCGCCACGCACTGGCTCTATCAATACCATTATGGGTTTAACTCTTTAAAATAGCTTTTCCATAATCAACTATTTCCATAAAATACTTTACTATTCCAAAAGCCACTAAACTTATCTTTATTAGGTAAATCATTTTAAGATCAGATAAACCATCTGTGTGATCACCAGGTCTTTCCGCTGTCACCACTCAGCAAAGAGAAATCTTCTTTGTTTACATTTGAAGTTCAACTCTCACTTTCCAAATGAGGAAGGCCAAGTGTTTACCTGAAAAACCCCGAGTCACAAGCTTCTTGAAATGATTTTTTTCATATTCAGAGGGAGCAGCCAAAGAAAGCCCTGAATGAGGGCTGAATCTCAAATCAAGCATAATGCAAACAAAGGAAAAAGGAAAAGAAAAAAACACCAGTAAAACCCAGCGCTGGCCCAGAGCGCTCTGGCTTGTGTTACAGGCAACACCAGCGTGCGAGAACACACACCAGGCGTCAAAATTCAGAGGGAATCATAATGATTCTTCAGGTACGGTCTTCTGCCTTCCTCTGCTTGGAGACTCAGGCAGGGATTTCAGACTCAAAGAAGCTTTTGAACAGCCCCTGAGACACTGGGAAATAAAAACCATCCAGAGAGACAGCTGGGAAACATGGCAAGAGAAAGAACCAGCCCGTTTCTGGAGGACTCATTTCCATGAGATAAACAGGGAATATCAAAGGATGCATCAGAGGACCTTGTTCAGCCACCTGAGGGATCTGAGGCTCGCAAAAGGCAAAAGAAATGTTTACCAGGTACGGCGCTCACAGCAATGCAGTCAGGGAGCAAGAAAACTTGCACAACACACCGTAAAGATGAGGAAGGAGTAAAATAAACAGCGCACGACATCTTGAAGAGGGTATTTGGCTGTCATTCCATGCACACAGGTGAGCTCCGCACAGACCATCGGTGTTCCTGGTGGTGCTGCCACTGCAGGAAAAGCGCTCTTGGGAATATCTCAAGGCAGATTGAGATGGACAAGTCCTCTCCTGGGCTTGGAGTGTGGGTCCTAGAGAGGCTGGAGGGCCAGGGCTGGATTTTCGCTGGCATCCGTCAGGAAGTGCTGTTTAGAGAAGGACAAAGGGCTCCACTGTCCTTGCCAAAGGGGAGCAGATGGGCAGCAACAACACCCAACAGGCCTTGGGAGATCTGCACTGAGAAAGGGGCCATCTGTGCTCCACCATCCGAAAACACGCTTCCAAGGCCTCTAGAGCTGCACTGATATATTGTGAGGATCACAGGAAAAAAAGGGACAGGAAGACTCAAAGCACAGGGTCCATGGGAAATTCCTGTTGACTCAGGTCAACCCTCTCCAGTACTCAACAATGGAAATGAAAAGGTGGGAATAAAAAGTAAGGGGAGCACAGAGCAGTCTCTCCAGTTATTACAAAGAACACACTGGAACAGCCAAACAAAAAGTTAATGACGGCATTTGTAGGATTAATTAACACTCATGTTATCAAAGCAGCAGAGATTCCAGGCATAATAGCTCCCATGATGACACGTTCCCAAGAAGATAGAAGTTTGCCAGCTAAGAAGAAAGAACCCAGTGGGAAGAAACAGTGCAGAGACACAAAGGAGAGATACCCTAAGACTATGATCTCCACAGCTCTGATGATACAACACAGCTTGGGCCAAGCCAGCATTTTGATACTGTGAGGTGACTGATTCACCTTCCCTGGAGGTGTTTAAGGGATGGGTGGACGAGGTGCTGAGGGACATGGTTTAGTGTTTGATAGGAATGGTTGGACTTGATGATCCGGTGGGTCTCTTCCAACCTGGTGATTCTATGATTTTATGATTTTGTGCACAAATCAACGTATTGGAAGACCTGCCTGAGGTTGCAGAGAGCAATACCACTAATTACAGCATTCATTACCTGCATTTTCTAAGTCCCTTGAGATGTTTTCTGTGGAATTCACTGAAGCCTCATCCTTCACAAATGTGCTCCTGTTCATTGGTGCTTGAAGGACCTGCCCAGAGCTGCTTCTCACTTAGCAGCTCATCTTACAGAGGTTTGAGGAGCAAAGGGCTCCTCTCGCCACAGCAGCTGCCAGAAGACTCCAACCTATCTCTCAGCAGCATGTGTGCACCAGTGCTGAACCTAACCCAAAGCTCTTTCAATTCTGTGGCACACGCGGTAAAGGTCTGCAAAGTTACTGCCTGTCTGATGACTAGAAGGAATTTCTGGAACACCTACACAGATGAAAGCCAAAACCCCCTTATCATAATCATTAATTTAACAACAAATATTGTCATCCATGAATCAGCAACATGTGTGTGTTTGGGAGGTGGGTAAAGAGCAGTAGATTTCTTGATAGAGTACAAAATTAATCTTGCGGTAGACCTTGGTCTATTCAGTTTACTCCTTTGATTAAAGATGCAGTGAATTAACTGTACCTAAAAAAAACTCTCCTAAGGTTCTACTTAGATAAAGAAAATGAGAACTGTCTACCAGGGAACCTGGAATTATCTGCAGGCAGGAAGAATATACAGTTACATCTAATTTAGGTATTGAACAGCCCACTGGAGTTGACTTCTGTCTTTCCACAGAACTGTACTAACTGTAATTAACTGTTTGATAGAGGGTATCTGATGGAGTTGTGAAACTCGCTGTGCATGTTGCGATGTATCAGAAACACATCCACATTGTGGATGCAGAGATTTAATGAGAAATGAATACGCAGAACTTTACCAAAGTGACTGTAAAGGCGTTTCTCACCCTGAGCAATCAGGATTCTCTAAAACACATTCTTTCAAAGAAAAAAACAGCAAACTCCACAAATTTAAAATACTAATCCAAATTCGGTTCTGATTTAACTTTGCTTGTTGCAAAATATGGACTTATGTTAGGCTTAAATTTATCCTTCTAATCCTTCAGGATGTTCCCTACTCACACTTTCTGTACCTTGAACAAAGGTTGAAAGCTTTATGTAGGAAACAGGCAGAGGGAACAATTTTCTAAGGAACAAAAGTCTTATTCTAACAGAACGATGAGAAAAAAGATAAGAAATTCAGACTGAAGACACTGTATTTTAAGCAGAACAAACACTACCCAGAGTTGTCTTCCCTGGTTCTTTATGCTTCCCCAGCTCTTGACTACTACAAGCAAGGCCGTCATTGACTTTGATGGGAGAAAGGATAGAGTCTAGAACTGAACGATACCCCCCAAAATTGCTCACTAAAGGTCCTGCAAGAGTGTGGCTGATTCTCAACGCAAACCTCTGCGATGTCAAACCCTTCAAAGGAGAGGTGAGAGCTTGGGCTATGCTCCTCTCAATAGGAAAAGAAATGGGTTTTCCATAGAGTCAAAGAAAAGCTTGGGCGGGAAGTCCAATCCCTTGCAGAAGAATCACAGAATCATAGAATCACCAGGTTGGAAAAGATCCACTGGATCATCGAGTCCAAACAATCCTGTCAGTCACTAAATCATGTCCCTCAGCACCTCGTCCACGCGTCCCTTAAACATCTCCAGGGAATGCGACTCAACCACCTCCCTGGGCAGATTGTTCCAATCACCCTTTCTGTGAAAAACTTTTTTCCTTATATCCAGCCTGAACCTCCCCTGGTGGAGTTTGAGGCCATTCCCTCTTGTCCTGTCCCCTGTCACTCGGGAGAAGAGCCCAGCTCCCTCTTCTCCACAACCTCCTCTCAGAGAGTTGTAGAGAGCAATGAGGTCTCCCCTCAGCCTCCTCTTCTCCAGGATAAACACCCTCAGCTCTCTCAGCCGTTCCTCATCAGGCCTGTTCTCCAGCCCCTTCACCAGCTTTGTTGCTTTTCTCTGGACTCGCTCCAGAGCCTCAACATCCTTCTTGTGGTGAGGGGCCAGAACCAAAGGGACATCTTTAACCAGATCAGGTTGCTTAGAGCCCCACCCAAACTGACCTTGAATGTTCCCAGGGATGGGGCCTCCACTCCCTCCCTGGGCAACCTCTGCCAGTGCTTCCCCACCCTCATTTTAAACACACACACAATAACTGCTGTCAGGTGCAAACCATGAACAGCAAAAACACCGGAGCCAACCAGGAGAGCAACTCAAGGCAGCCACATGTTGCAAAACCCAAGCAAGAAGATGGCAGTGCTGAGACTGGTGCTGGAGCACCAATAATAGCAGGGAGTGCATCCGCGTTGCATCTAGAAAAAGTCATAGAATCATAGAACGACCAGGTTGGAAGAGACCCACTGGATCACTGAGTCCACTCATTCCCATTAATCACTAAACCATGTCTCTCAGCACCTTGTCCATCCATCCCTTAAACACCTCCAGGGAAGGTGAAGGAACCTCCTCCCTGGGCAGCCTCTGCCAGTGCCCAATGACCCTTTCTGTGAAAAATTTTCACCTAATGTCCAGCCTAGATCTCCTCATCCTTCTTGTGGTGAGGGGCCCAGAACTGAACACAATATTCAAGTCACTGCTTTACACTCTGGCCCCCCAAGATGCTTGAAAGAATGGCAGAAAATATCTTTAGTCAAGAAGAAAATGAAGGGGCAGTTTAATTACAATGCATAATCGATTTTAATGGCTCTTTAAAAATACATCCCGCATGCACAATGTGGGTATTCTGCAAATTGTTGTGGTATAATAAGTGATTAGGAGATTACATGTCTTTTTTCTTGGGCTTTTATTCCATCTTCTGCTCTGCAATCCCCTGCTAGTAACACCAGTAAGATGTTTATTTACCCAGGAAGAAAAATAAGCCGAAAGCAAAAGCATTTTCCAGACAAATCCATAATCCCCACTCTTTCCCCTGCAGACACTTGAGCACCTCGCTCAAAGGAGGCAAAATTTCAAAGTGTTTCTGTAATCAAAGAGAAGAGCTTGAATTTCAGTAGCCTCCGCCAGCAGGGAGGCAGTGCAGTCAGAAAGCAATGAATTAAGCAGGTGTGGGGAGCAGCAGGACGTGGTCCAAGCATCACCCTGACACCTGCACGCACCACTCTGTGCCACACAATCATAGAATCACAGAATATCCAGGTTGGAAGAGACCCACCGGATCGTTGAGTCCAACCACTCCTATCAATCTCTAACCCATGTCCCTCAGCGCCTCATCCACCCGCACCTTAAATACCTCCAGGGAGGGCGAATCAACCACCTTCCTGGGCAGCCTCTGCCACTGCCCAATGAACCTTTCCGTGAAAACTTTTTTCCTAATGTCCAGCCTGAACCTCCCCTGGTGGAGCTTGAGGCCATTCCCTCTCGTCCTGTCCCCTGTCCCTTGGGAGAAGAGCCCAGCTCCCTCCTCTCCACAACCTCCTTTCAGGGAGTTGCAGAGAGCAATGAGGTCTGCCCTCAGCCTCCTCTTCTCCAGGACAAACACCCCCAGCTCTCTCAGCCGTTCCTCCTAAGGCCTGTTCTCCAGCCCCTTCACCAGCTTCATTGCTCTTCTCTGGACTTGCTCCAGAGCCTCAACATCCTTCTTGTGGTGAGAGGCCCACAACTGACCCCAAGATCTGAGGAGCTGTCTCACTTGTGCCAAGTACAGAGGGAGAAGAACCTCCCTGGCCCTGCTGGTCATACCGTTTCTGATCCAAGCCAAGATTGCCTTGGGGAGAAAAACCGATCACTTCTGCCAATGGAAACCCACAGGTTTATCTCCTTTCAGTGGGACAAGTCCACAATTCACATTTAGCCCAGTCTGGTCAAATATTAGGACGGGCTTCTTGGCCCACAGCTTGGTTTGGACCCATGAGTGCAAGTTACACTGGACTTATTCATAGAATCATAGAATGGTTTAAGTTAGAAGGAACCTCCAGGCCCATCCAGTTTCACCCCTGCCAAGGGCAGGGACACCTCCCACTGGATCAGGGGCTCCAAGCGCCATCCAGCCTGCCCTTGAACCCCTCCAGGGATCGGGCACCCACCACTGCTCTAGGCAACCTGGGCCAGGGCCTCCCCACCCTCACAGCAAAACATTTCTTCCTAAAATCTCATCTCAATCTCACCTTTCAGTTGAAAAACATTCCCCCTTGTCCTATCACTCCATGCCCTTGTAGAAAGCCTCTCCCCAGCTTTCCTGGAGCCCCTTTCAGCACTGGAAGCTGCTCTAAGGCCTCCCCACAGCCTCCAGGATGAATAATCCCAACCCTCTCAGCCTGTCCTCATACAGGAGGTGCTACAGACTTCAGATAATTTCTGCGGCCTTCTCTGGACTTGCTCCAACAGCTCCATGTCCTCCCTGTGCTGTGAACTCTAGAACTGAATCCAGGGCTCCAGATGGGGTCTCACCAGGGCTGAGCAGAGGGGCAGGATCCCCTCCCTCCCTGCTGGTCCCTCTGCTCTGGGTGCAGCCCAGGACACGGCTGGTTTTCTGGGCTGGGAGCACACATTAATGGCTCACGTTGTGCTTCTCATCCACCAACACCCTCAACACCTTTTCTTCAGTTTTCAGAGTAAGGCAAAAAGACATCAGAGAGTCTGCTATAGAAAACTCTCTCCTGGTTACAGGCAGGACATTTTAACCAAGCAACTTTTAGCAGCTCTCTGTTTATGTCAGCTTAAAATTAGGAAATTTCATTTAAAAAAAAGACAGAACGTAAAGAATAACAAACACAGCAAAAGGCAGCAATAGCAAATACTACTCATTAGTCTGTCCTGGTCCCAGATGGCCTTTAATACAATAAATCTGGGTCCTTCCTGCTAGCACAGAGCCAGGGCTCCGCGTGCAGAGACCAACGTGCTGCTGTCACCCCAGTGCCCCGAGGCGGGCAGGGGGCGTGGGGAGCCCAGCACAGGGACACAACTCAGCCACTTACCCTTTCCGTGATAAACAGGATACTGCAAAAGCAGGATCAAACCCAGAACACATAGGGGAAAAAAAAATTAAAAACCCAACCAAAACCAGAAAAACCCAGTGGCTCAGATTTTCCCAACAGTTTCCCAAGAACTAAGCACTCCACGTGGCATTCCCCCCCTGCTCCATTGTTGAAGTTTGGGTTCTGTCTGAGTAAGATCATGGTTATTCCCCTTTCTGACCAAGAAACACAAATCCTGGTCGATCACATGGCAAATCTGGTGCTCATTAATAACTGTTCGTTTTGGTTTTTTTTTCCCCTTGGTCTATGTCATCAGGATATCTGTTTGCTGACCAGAGCAGTGGTGGCTGCCCCATCCCTGGAGGGGTTCAGGCCAGGTTGGATGGGGCTTGGAGCCCCTGATCCAGTGGGAGGTGTCCCTGCCCTTGGCAGAGGGTGGAAATGGATGATCTTTAAGGTCTCTTCCAACCTGAACCATTCCTTGCCTCTATGATACGGAGGATGGCAGGCAGGGCTTTCTGTCTGGGATTGGGTTCCCTGACTTCAGCTCTTTGAGAAGCAAAGGTCACAATCAGCTGTCTGTTCCCTCCACAGTCCATGGAGAAACAGGGAGGAATCCTTCCCATCTGACATAGGTGCCGGAGACAGATGGGCTGATTCACCCTCCGGCAGCTCCTGCTTCTGGGAGATTTGAACAGGTGCCCAACGCTTAGACCATTAAATTAGGTAAAATTAATTCCTTTTTCAAGTTCAAAAACGCCAAAACAAACTGCAGGATGACGACTGTGAAAGTACAAGCCCTAGGACTGCAGAAAATCCCTCCTGGGTTTGTAGTACCCTCTCCTTTGAAAAGACTTACCCATAGTCAGGGAGGCAGAGGATGGACCTTCATGTTGCTCCTTCCCAAAACTCAGGCTGCTTTTGGGATACCACAGTCCCTGAAAACTCTGTGTAGAGAATTGGTCTCCTCCCGCTTGCTCTTTCATGTGGATTTGTAGGAGTACCAGCAGCAGAGGAGGAAACCTTGAGACTACTGGGCTTGCCTCTTTTGCCCTAGTGGGTACGGGCATTTAAAAGATCTTCTATGAGCCACTCATCTAACATTTGCCCGAGGGAAAAACAAAAATAAATCTACTTTTTTTTCTACATGTTAAGACAACCTCGTGGCTGCCCCTTCCCTGGAGGTGTTCAAGGCCAGGCTGGATGGGGCTTGGAGCAACCTGATCCAGTAGGAGGTGTTCCTGCCCATAGAAGGGTGGACGTTAAGGTCTCTTCAACCCAAACTATTCTATGACACACATTTCGTGTTTGCCTTGGAGATGCCCATTAGCTGAAGAGCAGCAAGGCCCCTAGCCCTTCCATGAGACATGATCTGCAGAACCCCCAGCAATGTTCTGGTCAAAACCAGTCAAAAGAGAACGATTTGGAGCAGGAAACACCCAGCCGCTTCCACACCTCATTAAAGCCTAAAGTGGATTTGCTCTCTTCACATCTTTTCCTCACAGAGACTGAAGGAACGTCTTCAGAGAGACCTACCAGCCCACTTAAGAGCCTCTGAAAACACTCCTCCTCCTCCTCCTCTATGTCCTGCTGCTGCCACCAGGAGCCTTTCCTGGAGGTAGCTATGCTGAGCCATCACCACACAGTGTCACACAAGCAACACCACACTTCTTTTGCTCTCCATTTGCTTTTACTTTTTGCAGTTTTCAAATCCACTTGAACATTTTGTCCACTAAATAGGAAGGAAGGACTGAAATCATGCTCAGGCACAAACCCATCAAGGGAGGAGAGAAAAACAAACAGCCACTAGTCCTCAGCTGGAAAATTTTCCTTCTCTGCTAAGTAGTTTTTCAAGTTTGAAAGCTATGGAGTCTACAAATTTGAGCTGTAGAGTAATTTTGCAGTTTCAGTGTCTGCATTAAACAAGGAAATAGTTTGCTCTCTGTGGCTCTGCTTTATTCAAATGAACTGAGGATGTGATAAATAGCACTTTCTTGAAAAGCAAGGCATTGTGCAGGACAGCAAAATCAAAGTTGGAGGTGGTTGAGCAGTGCCAAACCTCCAACCGTCTCATGAGTGTCTGCATTATTTTATTCTGCAAATGCTGTTTTTATCCAAGGTGCTCGAGAGCATCTCTGAACAGGAAAGCTCATGGGTTGGAATCACAGAATGGTTTGAGTCAGAAGGAACCTCAAAGCCCATCCAGTTCCAACCCCCTGCCATGGGCAGGAACTAGATCACGTTGCTCTAAGCCCCATCCAATCTGGCCTCAAACATCCCCAGGGATGGGGCAGCCACCACTGCTCTGGGCAAATACTCTGAGCAGAGCGGTACAATCCCCTCCCTTGCCCTGCTGGCCCCACTGCTTTGGTTGCAGCCCAGGACATGGATGGTTTTTAGGCTGTGAGCACACATTGCTGCCTGACAGTGAGCTTCACATCCCCCACTGCCTCAAGTCCTTCTCTCACGGCTGCTCTCAATCCATTCTCCATCCACCTGGCCCGTGTTTGTGCTGGGGATTGCCCAGACCTAGAATCGTAGAATCATAGAACAACCAGGTTGGAAGAGACCCACCAGAACATCAAGTCCAACCATTCCTATCAAACGCTAAACCATGTCCCTCAGCACCTCATCCACCCGTGCCTTAAACACCTCCAGGGAAGGTGAATCAACCACCTCCCTGGGCAGCCTGTTCCAATGCCCAATGACCCTTTCCGTGAAAAAGTTTTTCCGAATGTCTAGTCTAAATCTCCCCTGGTGGAGCTTGAGGCCATTCCCTCTCATCCTGTCCCCTGTCCCTTGGGAGAAGAGCCCAACTCCCTCCTCTCCACAACCTCCTTTCAGATAGTTGGAGAGAGCAATGAGGTCTCCCCTCAGCCTCCTCTTCTCCAGGATAAACATCCCCAGCTCCCTTAGTCACTCCTCCTAAGGCCTGTTCTCCAGGACTTGCTCCAGAGCCTCAGCATCCTTCTTGTGGTGAGGGGCCCAGAACTGAACACAGGATTCGAGGTGCGAAGAAGCAGGGACCTTGCACTCGGCACTGTTGAACTTCACAGTTCCAAACAACCTGGTCACGCTGTAGTTTTCCTTAACCCCCACATCATTCTACTGTGTTCTCCAAGTTAAAATTAAGTAAGAACAAGCAACGTAATAGCACTTGGTCAAAATATTGAGAAAGGTGTCCTCAACATGGTGACGGTCCTTTAATAAACAAACCCAGATAGTAACAGAGCGTGCCGGGTTTATTTTCACAAGAAAATAGAATATTTTTAAAGAAGTTTGCTGGTCTGAGGCCTCAGGGAAGGGTCCGTAATTGTGGGTTAACTAGGCTGGTAAACAGACCCTTGTGAGCACGACTGTAATTGAGGGTGCGTGGGTCAGGCTGTTTAATTGCCGTCTGCCTGCTTGGAATAGAAACCCCTCCACCACATCTCTCTCTATCTGATTAAGTAAACAAACTGCCCAGCCCTGAGCTGCACATGTCCCACAGGAAAGTCCACTCACCCAGGATGTGCAGGGCCAGAGAGCATCTGCAGTCCTCTCTCTGTTCACCCAGCCTAATTACACTTCCAAATGAAACACCCTGTGAGCCAACTGCACTCTTGCCAGAAGAGAGAATCACGGAATAGTTTGGGTTGGAAGGGACCTTAAAGATAGTCTAGTTCCAACCCCCTCTGACATAGGCAGGGACATCTCCCACTGGATCAGGCTGCCCAAGGCCCATCCAACCTGCCCTTGAACACCTCCAGGGATGGAGTAGCCACAACCTCCCTGGGAAACCTCTTCCAGGGCCTCACCACTCCCATGGTGAAGAAATTCCTCCTCATGCTTAGCCTAATTCTGCCCCTCTCCAGTTTATTCCCACTGTCCCTCGTTCTGCCACTGCAAACCTTTGTGAACAGTTCCCCGTCCGTCCCCTTCCAGCTTTCTTGTAGCCCCTTCAGGTACTAGAAGGTCTCTACAAGGTTTCCCCAGAGCCTTCTCTTCTCCAGGCTGAACAAACCCAACTCTTTCAGCCTGTTCTCATACGGGAGGTGCTCCAGCCCTCTGATCATCTTTGTGGCCTCCTCTGGACCCATGTGAACAGTTCTATATCCTTCTTACACTGAGGACTCCAGAACTGGACACAATACTCCAGATGAGGTCTCACAAGAGAGGAATAGAGGGGCAGAATCATCTCCCTTTAGAGAAGATCAAGGCAGCTGGGAACAGGAAGGAACACAGTCCATCCTGAGCCTCTTCTCCCTCTCAGCATCGCTCGGTGCACCTTAGCATCTCCCGTGGCTGCTGTTGCCCTGGTTTGTTGGTGCTCCTTAAGGCCAGCAGCATTTACAGTGGGTCATGTGTTTCTGAAATCTGGATGCTATTGTGCTATGGAAGTCCAGTAAAAGTTAATATTTTCCTACTGAGATTCCAAATAGGAGTTTGAAGAGAAAACACAGCCGTCAGCCTGCTTGGGATGCTGGATTTCACAGTTTGATGGCAGTGAGGGCTCCTTGAGGCTCCTGCTGCCTGGTTTGATGTCATTTGGAAAGACGGTGCAGATTACTCCCACCCTGTAAATTATAAAATTTATCTGTGCCTCCTCCTCCTGCCTGCCAGACTGATTTTAATACCCTCTCCTTTATTCTTCTCATCTCCTGTTGAATCCAGACTTTTTACTATGCTTTCTCATCGAATTTAGGGCCTCTCCTGAATTTCACCGTGTTCGCTCAGAGCCCCCTTAAACCCTGCTTCCTGGCAGCATGTCAGAAAATCTAATTGAAGGGATCTGGGATAATGAATTCATCGAGCCACCGCGGCGCACGGGGCGTCACAGCACAACCATCCTCTCCTAATACCGTAAGCCAGGTGTGCTCTCCACTTTTATTGCTCTTGCCCCCTCTGCATTACAGCCAGATTCACCGGTGTGGTCTGGCTGCTCTGGATATTTGGATGCAAAGCAATTACAAGCCTGGCTGGTTTTATAGCTCCATTGTGTCACTGGGAGAACGCGGCTCGGCTGGAGCAGGCTGGTGAATCTGCTTTTTAGGCTGCACAGTCTTTGGAGGAGAGACTTTGTGTTTGTTCTGCTGTGCACGCGCTTTCCTAATGACGGTGACACTTGAGATTACAGTGTGGCTCATTTTCCAGATTCCTTGCCAAGTGCAGGGTCCTGCACCTGGGGCAGGGCAATCCCAAGCTCAGTTGCAGAATGGATTTGAGAATGGATTGAGAGCAGCGCTGAGAAGGATTTGGGGCGCTGAGGGAGGAGAAACTCAATAGGAGCGGATAATGTGCACTCGCAGCCCAGAAACCAAACACAACCTGGGCTGCACCCAAAGCAGCAGGAACAGTAGGAGAGGGAGGGGATTCTGCCCCCCTGCTCTGCTCTGGTGAGACCTCACCTGGAGCCCTGCGTCCCGTTTTGGAGTCCTCAACACAGGCAGGACATGGAGCTGTTGGAGCGAGTCCAGAGGAGGTCACGGAGATGATCCAAAGGCTGAAGTACCTCCCACATGAGGAGAGGATGGGAGAGTTGGGATTGTTCAGCCAGGAGAAGGGAAACCTTAGAGTAGCTTCCAGTACTGAAAGGGGCTCCAGGAAAGCTGGAGAGGGGATCTTGATCAGGGAGTGCAGGGACAGGATAAGGTTTTCAGATTCTTCTCTTGTTAGCAAGAAATGTCTTGCTGTGAGGGTGGGGAGGCCCTGGTCCAGGTTGCCCAGAGCAGTGGTGGCTGCCCCATCCCTGGAGGGGTTCAAGGCCAGATCGGACGGGGCTTTGAGGACCTTGGTCCACTGGGAGGTGTCCCTGGCAGGGAGACTTGGAATTGAATGGACTTTAAGGTCCCTTCCAACCCAAACTATTCCATTATTCTATGATCCATAGTGATTTTTCAAAGCTAGAGGCAGTTTGACGCTGCCCCTTCTGCGACAACTAACATAAACCACAGAGCCCAGACCAGCTGGTTTGAGGAGTAAAGAAATATTTTTGGCTCCAAGGTGGGTATTTTCCCCCATCTGGTCAGAAAGAGGGTGTGACGGGTACCGAGGCACAAGGCATTTCTCAGCCTTGGCTGACAGCCACAAGGAACGCTGCCTTAGAAGGAGCTTTCCCTCAAAGTTCTTGGAATACCCCGAGATGGGTTTAAATGTTGGATCTTTGCAAAGTCAAGTGTGCAAACACCTGATCACATCATTTCCAGGCACATGGTGGTGTAGTGCCATCCATCAACGGGACAGAAATGGGTTTGCAGAAGCATTTCAGGCTTACGCTAACATAGCAGACAACAAAAACAGAGTCCCAGGGAGACCAGGGAACACCCTTCCAAGCACTTCTGCCATTCTGACACTGTACGGGTACTTTTCAACAAGCAAGAAGTGGTCGGCAGGAACCAGGTTTCACACCAGGCAGTTAACAGGAATGAGTGAATGCCACAGGGACTAAAGTACTTAACACACATTTCTCCACACTGAGCTGAAACGTAACATGTTGACACTTTGGAGCTAGATATCATTAAAACCAGGAATGCTATAGCATTAACCACCCAAATGCAGTATTTTTGTTAAAAAAAGTGTCAAAACTAAGCCCATTTAGCCATCAGCTGCAAAGCCTCCATTAAGTCTCAATATTTTTCCCACCCTGGCAGGCAGAGAGCCAGAAAGATCAACAGCTATTAGCTAGGTGGGCAGACACAGGAACATCTCCACGTCAAACAAGCTGCCTGGAGATGTGGAGATGTGAAGTCCATTGCAGCACAGCGCTCAGGCTGCTGGACCCTGTTAGAGGGACAGGCAGGGACAATGCCAAGGAATGGGAAGTGATGGTCAAAGGGTCCTCAACCTCCTCCCCTAAAAGGACTTCTTTTTCCACCTAAAACGCTTTCATATGTTATATTGAGCATTGCCTTCCTAGCAGCTCCTCGCTGGAGGAAAACCCCCAGGTGACTGTCATGGAAAACGTGTGTGGAGACCTCATTGCTCTCTCCAACTCCCTGAAAGGAGGTTGTGGAGAGGAGGGAGCTGGGCTCTTCTCCCAAGGGACAGGGGACAAGACGAGAGGGAATGACCTCAAGTTCCACCAGGGGAGATTTAGGTTGGACATTAGGAGGAACTTTTTCACAGAAAGGGTCATTGGGCATTGGGACAGGCTGCTCAGGGAGGTGGTTGAGTCACCTTCCCTGGAGGTGTTTAAGGGACGGGTAGAGGAGGTGCTGAGGGACATGGTTTAGTTTTTGATAGGAATGGTTGGACTCGATGATCCAGTGGGTCTCTTCCAACCTGGTTATTCTGTGATTCTATGGTTTTATGGAGAGACCGAGGAGCAGCATGGACTCAGCACAGGTGAACCCACAGCCAGGCAAGCTCTCCAAGTCTGTTACTTGAACTGAACATTAGCACTTTGATATCTCCTTTACTAAAAAAAAAGCTCTTTGAGGGCATCTCACCAAGCATCACCTTTCTGTGGTGCTACACAAGGTTCCCTCACCCAGGGTCTCTGCTCCTTCAGCAGGGAAGACAACATTCACCCATAATTTGTGATCCACTTTCAGATCAAGGCCAGGCTGGATGAGCGCTGGGCAGCCTGATCTAGTGGGGTGTCCCTGCCCATTGTAGGAGGGAGGGAACCAGATGATCTTTAAGGTCCCCTCCAACCCAAACTATTCTATGATTCTATGAATAGGTGAAAAGCACAATGCCTGCTGTTACTTTTATTAAAGGAGGGTGACAGGACAAAACACTGTATTTATACGACATTCCCGAGCAAAAACGCTAAAACAATGCAGCTTTCAGTGACGCTGGGAGAGGGTTCGGTGCTATTAGCATAGGGCAGCCCAGAGGAATTTTATCTCTCACACATCTGTGTGCCTAAGTGTGACCTCTTTGCATGTCCATGGTTCAACTGAAGACACCTGAGAGTGAAAACCCAAAGGAAAGGTTGTTTGACTGACACTCGGAGAGGGCATTAAGAAGATGGATAGACCAGAAACGAATAATTTCTAAATAAATCTATACTGCTGGTGGCCTCAAGTGCCTTTTTCTACACCCCCTCCACACACACACACACACACACACACACACACACACAAATGCATTCACGAATGCACTGCCGCAAAACTAACTGTACAATGACTCAATGCCAACGCAAAAAGAAAAGCGCCTTTTATTCACGGCATCTCACATCAATGGCTACTTTATATTAAAATCAAGGCACATGCTTTCCAAACTTAAAAGCTGGAGCAGGGAAGGGGGGAGAAAGGAAAAAGTCTTCCTCCTCTGCCATTAACACTTTTCTAGCCGCTGCGCTGAGCTAGGCAGAGGTTCCTGATGATTCCTGCAGGTGAAGGAGGCTCAGCTTTGCAAGCTGACCTGCAAAGGAGCACATTCTGATAGCTCATTAGCCACACATTATCAAGTGAAAGTCCTGTCAGGACACAGTCCCTTCAGAATGGGAAGGAAGGAATTAATGCAAAATGTTCAATGAAAAGTGCTGTCCCAAGGATTCATAGAATCATAGAACAACCAGGTTGGAAGAGACCCACCAGATCATCGAGTCCAACCATTCCTATCAAACACTAAACCATGTCCCTCAGCACCTTGTCCACCCGTCCCTTAAACACCTCCAAGGAAGATGAATCAACCACCTCCCTGGGCAGCCTGTTCCAATGCCCAGTGACCCTTTCTGTGATTTTTTTTCCCTAATGTCCAGCCTAAATCTGTCCTGGCAAAACTTGAGGCAATTCCCTCTCGTCCTGTCCCCTGTCCCTTGGGAGAAGAGGCCAGCTCCCTCCTCTCCACAACCTCCTTTCAGGGAGTTGGAGAGAGCAACGAGGTCTCCTCTCAGGATTCACCTTTCCTGCAATGGCTTATACCAAAAAAGTCATGAATAACCCCAAATTCAAATTTTTGGAAGAGCATTGGATGACTCCACAGCTAAAGTCACGCCTTGAGGCAGACAAAACTCCAGCGAACAACCTCGCGTGAGAGTTTCAACCACTTGAAACCCTGATTTATTGAATAAAGCAGCTGGAGTGCTTCTAAGTAAATTACAGTCAAGAGTTCATTTCACCTTGGCATAAATATTCTGTTCTACCATTTTTGCATCACTTCTGTGATGCAAACAAACATCCCCTCCTCCTTCCTAAGATGGGGATATAGATACAGCCTTCACTAAGGACTTAATACTGCTTTGAGCTGGTTTGGTTGTGGGAGCTCTGCTGCCTTTCTGGGATTCCCTGTGCAGCAGGGGGATGTGGCGGCAGCTCAGTGTGAGCAGCAGGGACATCCTCAGGCTGGCAAACTGGAAACCCAGCACCCTCACAACCTGTGGTCATGATGTCTCAGCACCACTCAGAGAAATACAGTCGGATGGCATTACAGCTTTTTTTCCCTGGGCGATGGAATCTAAAGGTATAGTAGGAGGAGAAAGTATGGCAGTGGAATAGACGAAAAAATAAAATACAAGACTTAGGCTGGAGTCAAAGCAGCAAGACTTGCGCTACTGGAGGAAGCATCACAGGACAGGTGATAGAAATAGCAGCCAAAACTTGCTTTGAACGTAGTCTGAACCTTGCAGAAATGCCAGCAAGGTTTTAGACTGCATCCCCCCAGAAAGATGATAAAAAGCACAAGTTCAGTATGTGACCATGGCCACGCGTAAGTGGCACCAGGGGGACTTCTGGCAGAGCTGCCTCACCCCTAGCAAGGGCATCCTCTCAGCGATATTCATCACACTTGTAGAAACATCCCCATCCTCCAGTCATGGCATTTTAGGCTACTTCTGTTATTTACCACCTTCCCATTAGTCGTCAGCAGTGTCTGAGTACAGTTCTCAGTGGCTTTGCTAATTCCACTCCAGCCTGTGCAGAATCATACGTTTTGTAGAATCACAGAACCATTTTGTTGGAAAAGACCTCGGAGATCATTGAGACAAGCTGTATATGTCCACTACTGAACCACATCCCTGAGCTCCTCCCTCCACTCCTCTTTATGACTCCAGGGACAACGACTCAACCAGTTCCCTGGGCAGCCTCTACCAGTGCCCAAGAAGCCTTTCGGTGAAGAAGTTTTTCCTCATATCCAATCTGAACCTGCTCTGGTGCTACTCAAGACCATTCCCTCTCGTCCTATTGCCTGTTATGTGGGAGAAAAGACCAGCACCCACCTCACAACAACCTCCTTTCACGAAGCTGTAAAAAGCAATGAGGTCTCCACTCAGCCCCCTTTGCTTTAGGCTACAAAGCCCAGTAAGCCATATGGCACATCCTTAGTTTCACTCTGGTTTGATGCCAAATTCCCCATATGAGGAAGATGAGGACCAGCCCCGCTTTGCCCTGTACATCTGGCAGCATCCTGGAACAGACCAAGAGGAATAAGGGACCGTTACTTTGCTTTTGCCTTCAGGGCATCACTGCCAACGCTGCTGCTGAAGGCAGAGCACTTCTGGGAAGGCAGCGTTAATTAATTTACGCCGGCGAGGACTCCAGGGCTGCAGAACAACTACAGCTCAGGTACCATCTCTGGGAGTGCAAAACTCAGTGGACAGGTTTTGAATTTAAAATCCAGCAGACTTATAAATCAGCAGCCTAGTATTACATCCCTTCTGTTCCATGATTTGCTTATTTACTTGTGAACATTTAAGCAGAAGCCTCCACTCCTTGCTATGGGTGGGTAGGAGAGCTGAGAGTTCGACTGGTAGACAATCCACCGGAGCAGCAAACAATTTCATTCCATGCTGCTCCCTCTCTATATTTTTAACATGATAAACAAACATTTTTAAAGCTCCTCCTCTCCCCAAAGAGCACAATTCCAGACAGCCCCTGCGATCTGTACACTAATTGTCCTTCTAAAAGCATTAAAACCCCAGCAAACAGACACCAAATCTTTGCTAAACCATCACAGCCTAAAACAAAGCAAGAAGCACAGAAAAAAAAAACTGTATTTCTGAACATTCTTCATTTCTGAACACGTATTTCATCCAACAGACTGCACTCTGTGCAGGACAGGATTTATATCAACTATATTATAAAAAGAAAATCACATTGTGATACAGAAAGAGATCAAGAAAAAAAGAAAAAAAGGTCTTAATAGCAGCTCAGCATCTTCACAATATCTCAAGAAGCCACTGGGTTTGGAAGTAATTTTTATTCAATACTGACCAGACCAGTATCAAACGAGCGATGTTGGGAGGAAGAAATAAATTCCTATCTGAAGAACAAGGGTATCGCTATGTAGGCTGACAGCTTCTGAGGTGCTGGAGAGAAAACAACTGTAAAAGAGAGAGCAGTGAGGAGAGGCAAAGCTCACACCTCCTGTAACTCTACCAGAGAGTAAAAGACCACCACTTTGGTGGACACATATGGATGAGAAATGGCCTTTAGAATCACGGGATTCTTATGGTTGGAAAAGACCTCTAAGCTCATCCAGTCCAATCATCAACATACTGTGCACCTACTGTGCCTACAAAGCCATGTCCCAACGTGCCACAGCTACCCATCTTTTGAACCTCTCCAAGGATGGAGACTCCACCACTGCCCCAGGCAGCCTCTGCCAATGCTTCACCACTGCCAGTAAAGAAATTGTTCTTAACATCCAATCTAAACCTTCCCCAGCACAACTTGAGACCATTTTCTCTCATCCTATCCCTTGTTATTGGGGAGAAGAGACCTTGACCCACCTCACCACAACCACCTTTACGGGAGCTGTAGCGGGTGATGAGGTCTCCCCTCAGCCTCCTGCTCTCCAGGCTAAACAGCCCCAGGGCCCCCAGCCGCTCCGCAAGACTCCTCATCTTTATGCTTAGAACAAGTGGGCTGTTCTTTATACGAATGGATTATATCATGACATTTATCACATCAAAATACCTATTGCCAGACAGCAACATCCCCACAGTCCATCACAAGAAAGTAATAAATCACTAGCAATGTTCCTTTTCTCCCAAGGCATCAAAAAGCAACCACCTATGTTATTAGCACTAGGAGCAGGTGTGCCAGGATGGACAGAAAGGAGGGGAAATGTCTCCTCATCCCTTGAGAAATTCACTGGGATTAGAGGCGAAGAGCAGGATGGCACCATCCATGGTCACACACATGAGCCTATCATTCAGTGCACACACAGCAGTCAGTAACTCGGAGGGTTTCAGAAAGCAGGCATAGAGATAAATGCCACCATTACACAAATACAACTCCAAAGAAAGAGCTCACAACAACTTCTATGCACTCTGTTTACAGCAAATGCAGCTACACATCACAATTTGAATGGACAGAAAGACAACCTGGAGATGCTCCACCTGTCCTGTAACAAATCAGGGCACAAGGGACTCCAGGAGATGGTGGAGAAGGAACAGTGCTCAGGAGAGGAAGACACGACACACGCAAACAAGATCAAACTTTGCATCTCCAATGAATGAGACTTTGCTGTATGAGTAGTCACAAATAATCTTGCACAGAAATATTTGCCAGAAGGTTGACCCTCTGACTTCTGTCGAGAACCTGCTCCATCCTTCAAAAGAGATTTATTACACAGCCAAGAATCCAAAGACCTTCACCTTCAGAATATAATTTACTTGAAAGCATCTTTTAGCAATAAACACCTCGCGATTCTTTCCAGCTCTCTCCAATATGCAAGGTATGCCTCTCAATAAAAGAGGTGAGAAGGAGAGGAAGAACATTGCATGTGATCAGCCAGCAGCTGGAGGATAACATTTATCAGACAGTAATAACGAAGTGCTCGCTCATCACACTCAGGGGTGAAAGCCAAGGAGCAGGCTGGAGTGCAGAAGAGGCACTCACACTCCACTACAGCACAAAAGGCTGCAGGCCCTGGCCAGACACGAGCCACGACACAGACCAGCACTGGAGAAAGATGAAAAGAAGCTAAAACACACTCTGTTCTTCCTGCCATCCTCTTTCCATACTCCACTAGCTCTAAAACAGGCTCCTAAGGGAAAAGTTGCATCGACGCGCTCAGCAGCATCTTCTCCCAGAGGACAGCACAGATGCAACTGGATGTATCTAAAGAGTAAAGTTTCCTCTCCCATTTCCAACTGGAATTTCAGTAGAACACTAAAAATTCCATTTAATTACTAAAATGACACCCAAACAATCCTTGGAACATATTTACATACACCAGGATCACCTTTCAGGTCACAACCACGTAGGTCATGGCTACTTGGGGCATCTGGCACAGGGTACAATTCACACTGCTCTGTCCTGGATTCCTTTTTAAAAAGAATTTTGCACTGGGTGTATTTTGTCTGGAAATAGAAGAAGCAAAGGCTCACTCCATCGCCTGCCCCCCCGTGCCCTGGCCTTGGGGGTCTCCATGGCAGAGACTGGAAAGCATCCAGGAGATGTTTAGAATCACAGAATCATAGAACAACCAGGTTGGAAGAGACCCACTAGATCATCGAGTCCAACAATTCCTATCAAACACAAAACCGTGTTCCTCAGCACCTCATCCACCCACGTCTTAAACCCCTTCAGGGCAGGTAAATCAACCCCCTCCCTGGGCAGCCTCTGACACTGACCAATCACCCTTTCCGTGAAAATTTTTTTCCTAATGTCCAGTCTAAACCTCCCCTGGTGGAGCTTGATGCCATTCCCTCTTGTCCTGTCCCCTGTCACTTGGGAGAAGAGCCCAGCTCCCTCCTCTCCACAACCTCCCCTCAGGTAGCTGGAGAGAGCAATGAGGTCTCCCCTCAGCCTCCTCTTCTCCAGGCTTAGGTTCTGCAAAGAAATAATAAACGACAATCAGGGCTGTCACTCTCACCCTGCTCTCTTTCTCTGCAGCTCCCCAGACAGGTACATCTTTCAGCTGACTTATTAAGAAAGCATTCGAAGATCTCTGCTGAACTTTTAATGAAGATATTTCCAGCATCAGAATTAACACTCTGGGTTCTTTTCACCTGCCCCACCTGGTATCACGATACCTGTCTGGTACCCATGCAGCAAACAGACCTGAAAATAACTCAATTAAAGTGTATGTACTTGGAAAACAGCCACAAAGTAATTATCACAAATCCAGAGAAATTAGAAATGAGAAGGGAAAAATCTACTAGACCTGGTTTTGTCCTTGACACAGCCTAAAGTCTCAGTAGCAGGACTCAAACCAACTGCACCTCCAGACAAGATTCTTCTGCTGAATGTTCCTGAGTAAATCCTGGGTTCAGGTTTGGGCCCCTCACTGTAAGACACACACTGAGGAGCTCGAGCGTGTCCAGAGAAGAGAATGGAGCTGAGGAAGTGTCTGGAGTCCAGAGGTTCTGGGAGTAGCTGAGGGACCTGGAGGTGTTCAGCATGGAGAAAAAGAGGCTGAGGGAGACCTCATGCTCTCTGCAACTCCCTGAAATAATGTTGTGGTGAGGTGGGTACTGGTCTCTTTTGCCAAGAAACAAAGTGATAGGGTGAGAGGAAATGGCCTCAAGTTGCTCCACAGGAGGTTCGGGCTGTATATTAGGAGAACTTTCTTTATTGACAGAGTGTGGAAGCCCCAGCAGAAGCTGCCCAGGGCAATGGGGGAGTGTCCACCCCTGGAGGGGTTTGAAAAATGTGGACACGTAGTGCTCTGGGACATGGTTTATGAGGCACGGTGGGGTCTGGGCGACAGCTGCACTGGATGAACTCAGAGGCCTTTTTCCATCTCAATGATTCCACGAGAAATTTTAAGGACCAGAAAGGGGAGAAAAGCTGTGGTAAACCCTCCCCACCGCCCTGGCACCCCACACTCCTCCATCTGCCACCCCTCACACAGCACCAGGATTTTTCACAGCACAGGAGCAAAACATTGTCCTGATGGAAAATGTAAACACTCAGGAAAGGGCATCCACAACAATCCTTTTTTTTTTTTCCTTTTCTTCCCAACACAGATGCAACAGCTCATTTATTTGTGTACTACTCCTCTGAGCTTGAGAGTTCAGGTTGGCTTTGCTGGAGGACAGCATTTAGCAACTCTCCATCTTCGTGATGGCAATAAACATTTGCTCCAGCTTCAATCAAATGGCTTATAATCTCCAGGCAGAGTTCGGGCAGGCGAATGTCCAGACCACAGAGCATCAGGCTAACAGCGACGCTGCGTAATAAAACTTGTCCCATCTCCTCTCCAGCCAGGGATGGGTTTCCTGCTCAGTGCAGCACAAGAAAAACTTGTACAACGAGATGTGAAATGATTGGGCAGTGTCAAACCGCCTTTGTCGTGAACATTACAGACATTTCTAAAGCTTTGTCGCGTTCCTTTGGTTGAAGCTTTAGAGCTGTTCATTTTCAACAGAAGCCGCTGCACAATGCCTTAATTGTGCAGATCTGCCTGGAAACCCAAACATCCACGTTACAGACGTCTTAGAGATGACAGCCTTCACCGATCCCGTTTGGAACGTCTCCGGGGATCTTCTCCGCAGGAGCATCTGACTGTGTGAGCAGGCACCGCGTGGAGCACGGCTGCTCAGGCGGGCAATGCCCAGGGATGCTCCGAACAGGCAGACCCACTGTCGGGGTGGCTCTCATCGTCCTGGAGAGGACTGAGATTAATCCAAGATAAAAGGCTGAAATAACTTTTCAAACTGCCTCTCTGAACCCACCCAGCTCTTCCAATGGTGCTGCTATCAATAAGTAGAATTAGTCTTCATGAGACCCTGTTCCTGGCCTGAGAGCAAGGCTCAACCTCTTGTTTGCATGGAAGCAACTGCCAGGAAACATTCTTAAGTATCTTAGTATAGAAATGGAGAAAAATATAGTAAAAATTGCTCTATACAGAATTAAGCTTTCCACTATAAGCCCTTCTTATTCTTTTTTTTCTTCAGCTGTGAAGAGTTTTATAGGAAAACCTCTGATGCTTTCTCAAACAGGATTACAACTATGAGTAATCTCATCTCAGGGAAGTGAAGGAAGAAACTGTAAGCTGGAAGGGATGGGAGCTGATTTCAACGCTGCTGAAGCCCTCCTTCTTTCTCTTCCTCTCCCTTTCAACCCTCCCCCCACCCCCCCAAAAAAAGAAAAAGAAAATGGGGGAGAAGAAGGGAGGATTGAAACAGAAAAGGTAACTTCTGTTTCTGATCCCAACTCTTTTCCCATCTCTACACAAAAAATCACAGAACAGTTTGGGTTGGAAGGGACCTTAAAGGCCATCCAGTTCCACCCCTGCCATGGGCAGGGACACCTCCCACTGGATCAGGGGCTCCAAGCCCCCTCCAACCTGCCCTTGAACCCCTCTAGGGATGGGGCAGCCACCACTGCTCCTAGGGCCTCCTAACCATCACAGTAAAACATTTCTCCCTGACATCTCTTCGCAATCTCCCCTCCTTCAGCTGAAAATCTTTCCCTTCTAAACTATCCTGGGTTGACACCAATGAGAAGAGATTTAACAAGGCCAAATGGGGGGTCCTGAACTCGGGACACAACAACCCTGAGCAGTTATAGACTAGAAGTCTGGCTGGAAACTGCCTGGAGGAGAAGGAGTTGTTGGTTGACAGCATCTAAACATGAGCCAGCAGTGGCCCAGGTGGCCAAGAAAGCCAGTGGCATCTTGGCTTGGATCAGAAAGGGTGTGACCAGCAGGTCCAGGGAGGTGATTCTCCCTCTGTACTGGGCACTGGTGAGACCACTCCTCAAATCCTGTGTTCAGTTCTAGGCTCCTCAGCACAAGAAGGATGTTGAGGCTCTGGAGTGAGTCCAGAGAAGAGCAACGAAGCTGGTGAAGGGGCTGGAGAACAGGTCTTCTGAGGAATGGCTGAGAGAGCTGGGGATGTTTATCCTGGAGAAGAGGAGGCTGAGGGGAGACCTCATTGCTCTCTGCAACTCCCTGAAAGGAGGTTGTGGAGAGGAGGGAGCTGGGCTCTTCTCCCAAGGGACAGGGGACAGGACTAGAGGGAATGGCACCAAACTCTGCCAGGGGAGGTTCAGGCTGCACATAAGAAAAAAAAAAACCCAGAAAGGGTCATTGGGCAGTGTCAGAGGCTGCCCAGGTTGGGGTTTGAGTCACTTTCCCTGGAGGTGTTTAAGGCACGGATGGATGAGGTCCTGAGGGACATGGTTTAGAGATTGGTGGGAATGGTTGGACTCAATGATCCAGTGGGTCCTTTCCATCCCAGTGATTCTATGATTCTATCTCTGCCCTCCCTTATCAAGAGCCCCTCCCCAGCTTCCCTGGAGCCCCTTTCAGTACTGGAAGCTGCTCTAAGGCCTCTGTGGAGCCTTCTCTTCTCCAGGTCGAACAACCCCAACCCTCGCAGCCTGTCCTCGTACAGGAGGTGCTCCGGCCCTTGATCAGCAGGGGCTAAACTGAGCAGACGGGCTGAGCACAGCACAGGAGCTCAGCTGAGCAGCAAGCACCTATAGAGATAAACCTGTTCTTTGTAGTATAAGGCACCGTTACCGTGCTTATAAGGGAAATCAAACACAAGGACTGCAAAAGACAGGAGGAGAAAAAGAATACAATAAGTCATTCTGGATAAATGTCGTTTGCAAACGGCACAACACTGAGTGAGGGAAAACAGCACCAATCCTTTAATAGCTTCAAAGCCAGCAAGGCAGCGTCATTGTTCTAGAAGCCTCTGTCTCAGGGTGTGTGGCTGCAGCGGGATGTGGGGCAGCACATGGGGGGATAACACTCTGAATCACAGAATCATAGAATCACAGAATCACCAGGTTGGAAGAGACCCACTGGATCGTCGAGTCCAACCATTCCCATCAAACACTAAACCATGTCCCTCAGCACCTTGTCAACCCATCCCTTAAACACCTCCAGGGAAGGTGACTCAAACCCCTCCCTGGGCAGCCTCTGACAGTGCCCAATGACCCTTTCTGTGAAAAACTTCCTCCTTATGTCCAGCCTAAATCTCCCCTGGCAGAGCTTGAGGCCATAATTTTTGAGCTTTAACTGTGGGTACAGAGCAGATGTTTTGGTACAGAAGAGTCAGCTACTGTCCCAAACGAGACTCACTCATGCCTTATACTACACAGAACAGATTTATCTTACAGGTGGCTGGTACACGTATAAACACACACACACCCTTGAAGATAATGACCTCCCCTATTCCCTCTGCATGTCGCCTCAACTTTCCCTTCGCCATTTTACAGTAAGCAAGCAAGGGCTGACCGTCTCCTCCTCTCTGGGAAAATATTTCCTTCCCTTACATCAGCTGCGGAGAGGACAGCAGCTTTATTTCATCGCCTCGTTCCGAGTTACATCAGCCTGGACAATCTTGAAGCAACACTTTCCACCCCCTGCATCCTTTAAACAACTGTGGACAATTACAACAACCCTTACCAGACATTTATAAAAGCCAATGAAATTTTGATTGCTTAACTTTTATTGGTTTTCTTTACGCTAATCGTTTTACTCCCATTCCAAACTGAGATTATTGCCTGTTCCATCTCACTTCTCTTTGGTGTTGTTGCCTTTCAAGACCTTCTTTCATTTGCAATGAGTATGTTGGATTATTTTTTTCTTCCAGTTATATTCTCTTACATTTTCCCAGGTTGAGACACATCTCGCTGTCTGTTACTCCTATTGCCAGGCTTCTGGGTTTCATTATATTAAATTTCTGCCATTGTTGATGTCTGTAATACTCCCAAGCTTTGTCTCATTTGGTACTTAAAATAATGTGTCATTTATCCTTTCTTTCAGACTATTAATTGTGCTGCTAAATACTTTGCTAATTAAATTACTTAGTATGAAGTTCAAATGCAAACTGCAATATGAAATTCTTTGTATGACAATATTCACATCCTGCCCTATCACACACATCACCACTTTTCAGTGAATATTTCATGTCTTTTCCCCCTTCCGGCACATTAATTTTGGAAAAAAAACAGATAAAAGATAAATAAAGAAGTAACAGTTAAAAACCAGGACGGCAGAATGGTAGCTGCGTTTCATTTTCTTCTATCTTTAATAAAACCCAACACGCTAAGTAGCCTCTGGGTTGAGGATCAATGCTTGCTTACTCATTCTTGGGTCAGTTTTGGGAGTACCTAGAGGAATAAGGAACAGTCAAGGGAAAATCATACTTAGAATCATAGGAACACCAGGTTGGAAGAGACCCACCAGGTCATTGAGTCCAACTATTCCCATCAATCACTAACCCATATCCCTCAGTACCTTGTCCACCCGTCCCTTAAACACCTCCAGGGAAGGTGAATCAACCACCTCCCTGGGCAGACTCTGACACTGCCCAATGACCCTTTCTGGGAAATATTTTTCCTGATGTCCAGCCTGAACCTCCCCTGGTAGAGCTTGAGGCCATTCCCTCTCTCCTGTCCCCTGTCCCTTGGGAGAAGAGCCCAGCTCCCTCCTCTCCACAACCTCCTTTCAGGTAGCTGCAGAGAGCAATGAGGTCTCCCCTCAGCCTCCTCCATGATAAACACCCCCAGCTCTCTCAGCCGTTCCTCATAAGGACTGTTCTCCAGCCCCTTCACCAGCTTCATTGCTCTTCTCTGGACTCGCTCCAGAGCTTCGACATCCTTCTTGTGGTGAGGGGCTTAGGGGGTTAAAGACTCCTCCCTGACTTTATCAGATCTTGTTCAATGCCAGGCAGCAGCTCTAAACTGAACTGTGGAGAGTGAATAAGTTAGGGAACAGCCTGAGAGGGGCTTGTTTATGGTCCCTTTCCTCCACTCCTGCCAGCGCAGACATCGTTGCCCTCACAAGCAAACGTAATTCTGAGCTTGGGAACTCCAATCACACCATTCTGGGGAGTTCAGAATAACTAAGAAGTTGCTGGAGCTCTAAGAGTGTTTTCTACAGTACAGGTCAAATTAATCGAAGACCATTTCCCAATTCCGTGCTACTCCTCACTCTGGATCGGTACCAGCTCAAACACAAAGTATGATTTGCAAAAAAAAAGCTGAAAAGCTTTGACACATTCCCAGAGAGAGGGAGAGAAAGAGGAGAGACGGAATTGCAAATTAAGACTTTAATTGTACAAAGTCATTCGCTTCATTTTTAAGCACAGGATGAAGACCTAAACCCTAGCAATTAAAACAAAAGCAAGCAAAAGAACCTTTTCTAAGTTGTTTAGTCAAGATAAGACAAACTCTAAAGTCACCGGCTTGGCTCAACAGGGAACGGAGGAACTCAAGGATTATGTGTGTGCCTGCATTTACACAAGAACTTCCCCTAAGTAAACCAAACTGATAAAACCACCAGGGATCAGCCCAGCAGCTGGTGCTGACCTCCTTCCATCGCTGTTTGCTCTGGGGAGGTCCCTGCAATGCTGGCCCAGGACACAGCATTAGACATCAGGGACAATGCAAGTACAGCCACTTTGTGCCGAGATCACCTCCCTCCATGCTGCATGGAAGATTTTCTGACTGTCTAAGTCCTTCTGAGGGCATCAATGACTCCTTGCACAGCACTAAGGAGGCTAACTTCAGGGAACCTCCTCTACCACCACCTACCTCCCACTACCGCGATCATCAGGACTCCACCTTCCAAGCTGCATCCATGGAATCATAGAATAGTTTGGGTTGGAAGGAAACTTAAAGATTATTCAGTTCCAACCCCTCTGCCATGGGCAGGGACACCTCCCACTGGATCAGGCTGCCCAAGGCCCCATCCAACCTGGCCTTGAACCCCTCCAGGGATGGGGCAGCCACAGTTTCCCTGGGCAACCAGTTCTAGTGCCTCACTACCCTAACTCCTTGTTTCTACTCTAAATTATTCCTTATGTCTAGTCTAAATCCGCCTCTCTCCAGCTTATACCCATTGTCCCTTGTCGTATCACTCCAAGCCTTTGTAAGCAGTCCCTCCCCAGCTTTCCTGTAGTCTCTTCAGATATAGAAAGGTTGCTATCAGTTCTCCCTGCAGCCTTCTCTCCTCAAGGCTGAACAACTCTCTCAGCCTGTCCTCGTACAGGAGGTTCTCCAGCCCTCGGATCACCTTTGTAGACTCCTCTGGACCAGATTCAGAAAGCATCTTCCCTCCAGGGCTGCCTCATCCCAGCCACAAAGCAGCACCTTTAATTTTATTCAGCTTTTAAAGCAATACAGGGACTCTGCCTGAAATCCACCTCAGCTCATGTCAGGGCAACATTGGCCCTGGGTTTATTCAGTTTTTCTAGCTGAACTGACATAAAAACTCTTATGAGGAGCAGCTGGGGGAGCTGGGGCTGTCTAGCCTGGAGAAAAAGAGGCTGAGGGGAGACCTTATTGTTGTCTACAATTGCCTGAAAGGAGGTTGGAGTGATGTCTGTGTTGGTCTATTCTCCAATGTAACAATAGGACAAGAGGAAATGGCCTGAAGTTGCACCGGGGGAGGTTTTGAGTGGATATGAGGAAAGACTCCTTTACTGAAAAAGAGGTGAAGCAGTGGCAGAGGTGGTGGAGTCCCCATCCCCGGAGGGATTTAAAAGACGGGGAGATGAGGTGCTCAGGGGTCTAGTTTAGTAGTAGGTACGGTTGGACACAATGATCCAACCAAACAATTCTACAACTCCATAATAACTGACCTAAATAACCCAGATGATAGGCCCAGAGCGTTTTAGTATGACAGAAGGTAACCACCTTGCTGGTGCCCTTGAGGCACACACTCCCCTTCCATTTAAGAGTACGATCTCTCAGCTCGGGGCTGACAGAGCAGCCAGGGGCAACCCAAAACTAAGAAAACTGCTTTTCTAGCCTTCTCAACTCCAACTGAAAGAGGTTTTTGACTGGTGGCTCGTTCAAGCTCTCGCTGCCCCACAACCCCAAGCTCCACACGACAAACCTCGTGCTGCTCTCCCTTCCTCCCTGCGCCAGCAGAATGAACACCAAACAGAGTCGAGCACGCAGCCCGCAGGGAGGACAATAGAAACAGGCAGCTAATTTATGAATAACCCCATTTCTAATCATTACCTAATAATTATTAACAGCACCAAAACATTTTAATCTTCTAGCATGCAGCAATTAAAGGTCATAAAAGAAAAGAGCTGGACAGGCTGTGACTGCTGGAAGGTGGGAGTTTCATAGAATCACCAGGTTGGAAGAGAGCCACCCGATTATCGAGTCCAACCATTCCCACCAAACACTAAACCATGTCCCTCAGCACCTTGTCCACCTGTGCCTTAAACCCCTCCAGGGAAGGTGAATCAACCTCCTCCCTGGGCAGCCTCTGCCACTGCCCAGTGACCCTTTCTGTGAAAAATTTTTTCCTAATGTCTAACCTAAACCTCCCCTGGCGAAGCTTTAGGCCATTCCCTCTTGTCCTGTCCCCTGTCACTTGGGAGAAGAGGCCAGCTCCCTCCTCTCTACAACCTCCTTTCAGGGAGTTGTATATAGTTGAGTTTGCTGGGAGAAGGGAGAGGGAAGGAGAGAGGGAACAGCAACCGCACAGCAACCGCAAAGCAACCGCAGCACAGCTGGGGGACGACACGAGGAAACCACAGCAATGAAGTGTCTGAAGCAGAGCTGAGCCTGGGATGAGGCTTGGAGGACAGCACAACATCGTCATCTGCCACAAAGGGAATAGGCATATAAGAACTATTAAAAAGGAAGACGGTTTTCAGCTGAAAGAGAGGAGGTTGAGATGAGATCTTAGGGAGAAATGTTTTGCTGTGAGGGTGGGGAGGCTCTGGCCCAGGTTGCCCAGAGCAGGGGTGGCTGCCCCATCCCTGGAGGGGTTTAAGGCCAGGCTGGCTGGGGCTTGGAGCCCCTGATCCAGTGGGAAGTGTCTCTCTGGGTTGAACTGGAGGGGCTTTAAGGTCCTTTCCAACCCAAACCATTCCATGATTCTATGAAAATGAGCGGGAAAAGAAGAAAAGCAAGTGCCACCCTCTCTGCAGTGACAAGTAAAGAGCTGTCAGCACCTCCTTGCAAGCAATGTCTAGAGGAGCACTGCGCGACGGCTGATCACTTATTATTCTCGTGCAGGTTCATCTGTTGACATTGAATCCTTTCTTTTTTTTTAATCATTTGGATTTATAACTCTGTGAAAAACCTTTTATGAATTCAAAATAATTCATACAGAGCGTGAAGCAGTCGGCGATAAATTATTCATGGCAGGGCTGATTTCACAGGTACGCGACACATATATGACTTAACAATTTCCCATCCATACCCTGCAGCGGTTGCTGTGTAAATACAACACAATGCTCACAACACAAGAGACTTCAGAAAACTAAAATAAAGTAATTCTGTTGTAAACAAAGAAGAAAAAGAACCCCCCAACAGCCTTGCCGTACAAACCAGGTTTATAGTCGCCAGAAATTTAGCAACAATGTGTTCCTGACACATCCACTTTGGATCCCGCACAGGCTTCAATCTCCCCCTTCAGTTGTTCTCACCTCCTTTTTCTGCATGAAACCAGGTTGGTTTTATCATGATTCTTTTTTTCTGTTTGAGTACAGGAAGAAAACGTCTTTCGCTTGGGCAATTCTATCTGGAAATCACCCTAATGAGGTGCTACAAAAAGAAGAGAATGTGAGGACTAGGAGATCTACCCTATGAAGTGAGGCTGAGAGGTCTGGGTTTCTTTGGCCTTGAGAAGAGAAGGCTTAGGGGACACCTTATCTCCAGATACCAGGACAGAGAGGGAGTCTGACAATAGGATGGAGACTCCCTTCTTACAAAGAGTGACATGGAAAAAACAAGGGGAAATGGGTATAAGTTGCTCCTGGGGAGATTCCAGAAGAAAATTTTCCAGCATGAGAAGAGTTGAACATTGGAATAATCTCCCTAGGGCAGGGGTGGATTCCTCTATGCTGGACACTTTCAAGACTCAGCTTCACAGAGTTCTGGGCCATCCTGTTTAAACTACAGATCACCTAAAAAGGTTGGACCAGATGAGCCCTGAGACTCCTTCCAAACTTGCTTTCTGTGATCATATGAGTCTGTAAAGAGAATCATTTGGTTAGAAAAAGACTTTGATACCCAACCATACCTGTCAACTAATAAACCAGAAACCTGAGCATCTCATCTGCCTGTTTTTTAAAGCCCTCCAGGGATGAGGACTCCACCACCTCCCTGTGCAGCCTCTGCCACTGCCAGAGAACTCTCTCAGTGAAGAAAATTTTCCCCAATGTCTAATCTCAATCTCTCCCGGTGCACCTTGATGCCATTTCCATTCATTCTACCACTTGTTACTTGGGAGAAGAGTCCAAAAAGGTTCTTAATAGGAGCAAACAGTCCCTCTGTGCTCAGCACTGGCGAGACTGCTCCTTCAATCCTGTGTTCAGTTGTGGGCCCCTCAGCACAAGAAGGATGTTGAGGCTCTGGAGCGAGTCCAGAGAACAGCAACGAAGCTGGTGAAGGGGTTGGAGAACAGGCCTTATGAGGAACGGCTGAGAGAGCTGGGGGTGTTTATCCTGGAGTAGAGTAGGCTGAGGGGAGACCTCATTACTCTCTACAACTACCTGAAGTGAGGTTGTGGAGAGGAGGGAGCTGGGCTCTTCTCCTAAGGGACAGGGGACAGGACAAGAGGGAATGGCCTCAAGCTCCACCAGGGGAGGGTCAGGCTGGACATTAGGAAAAAGTTTTTCACAGAAAGGGTCATTGGGCATTGAAATAGGCTGCCCAGGGAGGTGGTTGATTCACTTTCCCTGGAGGGGTTTAAGGGACGAGTGGACAAAGTGCTGAGGGACATGGTTTAGTGTTTGATAGGAATGGTTGGACTCTATGATCCGGTGGGTCTCTTCCAACCTGGTGATTCTATGATTCTATGGAACCTTATCATTTAAAAAAATTACATATACAAAGTTATTTCCTGCAATCCAGTTAAACAGC
Source organism: Coccyzus lansbergi (assembly GCA_033558105.1). NCBI lineage: Eukaryota > Metazoa > Chordata > Aves > Cuculiformes > Coccyzidae > Coccyzus > Coccyzus lansbergi. The sequence continues at coordinate 326,392 of JAUMJK010000780.1, read as the reverse complement.
AAAGCCTTGTAAAAGCCATGACTCCATTGGGGTAAATGCAGTTCAGTGCAAAGGGCAGAGCCTGCGCCGCACAGCGGGCGATGCTGCCAGGACGCAGTCGCTTCCAAGAAAAATGCTCCAGAGCACCCGCTCCTCCTGCCATGGATACAGACTGCACAGCTTTTATAGAAAACCATCAGATTTTCATGCTAATAAAAATCGTGCCAGAACGAACGCCTTGGAAAGTAAAATTCCTGTCTTGGAGAGTCTTAATCCTCTCTCCACAGCAAAGACTGGAAACTCGCTTCCAAGTCCAAGCATGCTTTTCACTCCAAAAAGTAACTGTTAAACGGCACTGCAGAAGTTGTTAGCATTTCTTTACTTTTGGATCAAACATGTTTAATCCACGTGTAAGAGGATAAAGGGTTTTTCCACCTAATTCAGCGGCTGCAGACCTCCCTCCAGGATCTGAGGGTGAAGATGGGTTCACTGTTCCACCTCACACATCCTCGTGGCTCATTTATAACCAGATCTGCGAGTCAGTTCACGCTCTCCTCACTACCGGGGCAACAAAAATGCCTACAAGTCATGAAACCTCATCATTTTTGCTAGTGATTCCAATTTAAAATAAATTTGTATGCACAGAAAGGGCAACATTTATTCAAAATGCACATTACCAACATAAATTCAAGCGTAATTTGAACAGGAAAGGCCATTTATGCAACTTCTTGCAGTACAGTTTTTCATAGAACTCTTAAAGCTTGAAACACAAGCAGATCACTGAACTTCCAATGAAGACAAGGACCTGATTTGGCAGTTTATTTCCTCAAACTGAGTAATATTTAGTCTTTCAGGTAGTCCTAAATGGGATCCTGATAAGCTGTGCTGATCCAGCAGCACTCAGGATGCAAAGCACTGAACCCAAAATCATTCTAATGCCATTGGGCAGGCCAGGATCTCATGAACCAGTGACATTAGTAGGAAGATCAACAGTGATCAAAAGATGTCCAAGTCTAACCCTTGGGATACAGTTTCATACTTCAGGGAAGATGAGAGGTAACATGGGTTTGAAAAACGTCCTGCTGCCTCTGCCCCAAAACTCCTCCACCTCATTGCTTTCTCCAACTCCCTGAAAGGAGGTTGGGGTGAGGAGGGAGTTGGGCTCTTCTCCCAAGGGACAGGGGACGGGACAAGAGGGAATGGCCTCATGCTCCACCAGGGGAGGGTCAGGCTGGACATTAGGAAAAAGTTTTTCACAGAAAGGGTCATTGGGCATTGAAATAGGCTGCCCAGGGAGGTGGTTGATTCACTTTCCCTGGAGGGGTTTAAGGGACGAGTGGACAAAGTGCTGAGGGACATGGTTTAGTGTTTGATAGGAATGCTTGGACTCCATGATCCGGTGGGTCTCTTCCAACCTGGTGATTCTATGATTCAAACACTCCGAAACACAACGTCTGGCAGCTGTCAGGGGGTCAAATTCTGACCCACATGGGTCAAGTGATCCATAAATGAAGAACAAAATCTGTGCCTCACTTATCTCTCCAGGTTAAGCCAACTCTGCTGGAACAGTCTCCACTATCCATGCAGTAAATTGATCCTGAGGGCCCTGGTACTGAAACTACATCTCCATGGACAGACTCATCCAACCTGAGCTCACTCTCCCAGCTCAAGGTTGCTTAAAACTTCGGGTAAATCTGTTTGGGTGACCACTTCAGCATTCTCCTCTCATCTTTCTCTGTCAGTGTAAAGTCAGTTCACACACAAGTTGTACCAGATACCAAAGATGGTGGAGCTACATCATAGCCAACCTCTACTCTTTGTGTGTGAATCCACAGAACCAGAGCTTGTAACTTCCTTCCTTTGGTTTTTATGTATTTCTTGCAACCAAAAGATGGTAATGAATTTGAGTCTTGGTTGGTGAACCTACCCAAATCTGTTCCCGGTATCTCCATCTGGTTTTGGATCTGGACTTCTCTTTGGAGGATCTGAACATTTTGTTGCAGACAGTGATTGCTGATCCTGCATCTCATAAAATAACAGGATCATAGAATCATTAAGGTTGGAAAAGACCTCTAAGCTCATCCAGTCCAACTGTCTCCCAAACCCCACTGTGCCTGCTAAACCATGCCCCAAAGTGCCACATCTACACACTTTTTGAACCCCTCCAGGGATGGCGACTCAACCACTGCCCTGGGCAGCCTCTGCCAGGGCTTCACCATTCTTTCAGTAAAGAATTCACAGAATCATAGAATAACCAGGTTGGAAGAGAGCCACTGGATCATCGAGTCCAACCGTTCCTATCAAACACTAAAACATGCCCCTCAGGAGCTCACCCACTTGTCCCTTAAACCCCTCCAGGGAAGGTGAATCAACCACCTCCCTGGGCAGCCTCTGCCAGTGCCCAGTAACCCTTTCTGTGAAATTTTTTTTCCTAATGTCCAGCCTAATTCTTTCCTAATATCCAAACTAAACCTGCCCTGGTGAAATATGAGGCCATATCCTCTCACCCCCTCATTTGTGACTTGGGAGGGGAGCCCAGCATCCACCTCACTCTAACATCGTTTCAGGGACCTGCAGAGTGATGAGGTCTCCCCTCAGCCTCTTCCAGGTTAAACAACTCAGTTTAACTGATTCCCCCCACTCTGCAGCCTTCAGAAGCTCAGAGCTTTGCTGCTGTGAGCAATGCCAGCAACAGGCATTGGGGGCTCTGGGTCCACGCTGGCATCGGTGGGAGTTAGAAACACACCCCAGCTCCTGGAGCCTCAATCTGTTAATGTCCCTGTTCGATGGATACAGACAAGCAGATTAAATTAGGTAGGCAAACAGCAAGGCTGCAGGAGACTTATCACTAAATACAATTACCTCCACTTGAAAAAACAACCCGCTGCCAAGTCTGCAGTTGCTAGTAGAGAAAGCTGACTTGAATACAAAAATAAAGACCAGTAATGATCAGGATAATTAACATCCAGCAGTACATTTCTCAGAGCCCTCATCAGCAACTGACTCTCACAGCTCTCTGGAAGCAGAGCGCTCAGCCTCACCTCCCCGAACACGCTGGAAGATGCTGCTGCTGTCCTCTTTTTACCAATATGTTAGAGCTTGCATTATTAAAAGATGTTCCAAAGAAAGTGCAAGAGAGGAGAATGCTTCGCTCCACACAGGAGCCAAGGCAAAGGGAGATAAGGGACCGAAAATAATCAGGACCCAGAAAGATACAGCAAGCTTTTAAGCAAAGATGCATCATGGCACTTCAAACCTAATGACTAACAGCATGCTGCAAATTTTCCTTTAGTATTGAAACAATTTTCTTGTCAATATTTTGTTTTGGCTTATGATTTTATTAAATGTTGCAATAATAATCTGCGCTTCCAGTAAGCACGGAAATTAATGAGTCAGATCCTGGACAAGAGCAGAAAAATCTGAGCCCAATTGCCACTTCTGCGACGGAGCCGGTTCACAGCCTGGGACTGATCCAGCCGGGCACCGAGCACCTTCAGGGGCTTCGGTGGAGCAGGTGGGAAAAGTGTAGCTGCAGTCAGGTGCCTCTGTACCTGCAGGTAGTAATTAAACACCAGCCCTGTCGTTCCCCAGCACAGCAGCAGCATCCTCTGCTGGGCACCACAGAGGCAGCCCATGAAAAGCACCCAATCTTGGATTCAAAGCCTTCATCCTCCAGCTGGGGAATGAAACTGGGTGTAGGACAAGAGGGACTTGAACCATAGAATCACAGAATTACAGGGTCATAGAATAGTTAGGGTTGGAAGGGACGTTAAAGCCCATCCAGTTCCACCCCTGTCGTGGGCAGGGACACCTCCTACTGGATCAGGTTCCTCCAAACCCCATCCAAGCTGGCCTTGAACCCCTCCAGGGATGGGGCAGCCACCACTGCTCTGGGCAACCGGGGCCAGTGCCTCATCGCTCACATGGTGAAGAAATTCTTCCTTACGTCTAGTCTAAATCTGCCCCTCTCCAGTTTATACCCATTGCCCCTTGTCCTAGTACCAAAAGCCTTTGTGAACAGTCCCTTGCCAGCTTTCTTGTAGCCTCTTCAGGTACTGGAAGGTATTTGAACTGAGGGCTGGAGCACCTCCCACCCAAGGCCAGGCTGAGATTTGGGGTTGTTCAGCCTGGAGAAGAGAAAGATCCAAGGAGACCTTAAAGCAGCTTCCAGTCCTGAAAGAGGATCCAGAAAAGCTGGGGAGGGGCTTAGATAGGGAGCACAGATAGGATGAGGGGGAATGGCTTTAACCTGAAAGAGAGGAGACTGAGATGAGATCTTAGGAAGAAATGTTTTGTTGTGAGGATCGGAAGTCCCTGGCCCGGGTTGCCCAGAGCAGGGGTGGCTGCCTCATCCCTGGAGGGGTTCAAGGCCAAGTTGGATGGAGCGTGAAGCCCCTGATCCAGTGGGAGGTGTCCCTGCCCAGGGCAGGGGCAGAACTGGATGGGCTTTGAGGTCCCTTCCAACCCAAACCATTCTGTGATTGACAAGGAGCTCTGGGCAGGAGAACACCCCAGTGGTTGTTGACTGCATCTGCTTTGACGATGATTTGCCGGCAGCATCTTCCCCAGGCCCCAACACAGCCCCAAGCACACTTGAAGGACGGCAGGGACAGAGCGGTGGCTCTGCAAAGGTACCTGGTACAGGGTCTGGCTGCAGGGTCCTCAGCTCCAACCATGCCCACAGCAGGCCTGGCAGAGCAGCCAGCTGGAACAAGCAGCTCTTCAGGCAAAGAAGCCCCAAAACACAGGCTTGCTGCTGCTTCAATGCGAACCCACAAAGAGTTTCTCTCTCTCAGCAGCAGAACATCCAGGAGCAGCCAGCAGCAAAATGAAAATGCAGAATAAAGACATTTATTGCCTAGGCGGAGCGCGAGTGCTCATGCTTAACCCCCAAAACTACTACTTTAAACTGAATGGGGTTTGGGCTGGGAAAGGACAGCTCAGAATTGCTCGCTGACAACATAAAGCTCCCATTTGCGAAGAAATAAAGAGCGCTGAACAGCAAATACAACAATGATTTCTCATTAATTAAAACCAGTGCAGCTTCTACAAAAATTACAGACAGATGGATAAACAAAAACAATAAAGGAAGGACAGGAGTGATAATTGTCAAACGCTGCAAGGGAAAAGGAGGAAATAGATGCAGGATTTGTTTTGAAAGGTGGGGAGAGAGGGCTGGAGCTGGAGGAGGGAGAGGGGCAGGAGGTCGTAGGTGACAGTGGGACCTGCCTGCTGCCAGGCTCAGGCAGAACGACAGCGCTCACAGCACTGGGTGGTTTGGAAATCCTGTCAGTGGTGGCTAAAGAAAGAGATTTTAGCTTAAAAAGAGGCCATTTCTATTCTGAATGCTATGAATTAAGATAGCTCATTAGCAAATTCAGGCAAGGAATGAGACACAGGTAGAAAATGCTATGGACAAGCCCTAGGCAGGAAAGACCCCTCCAATAACCCAGGAAAGCAACCCAGGAGCCTGACACACACGATGGGGAACAAGCAGCATTCCCCGTGTTCCCCAAATCTCCGTCAAGGCACACGCAGCCCCACACCCTGCGACACAAAGGGGAGTTTGTTTTCTTTTTTCCAGGATGCCGCTCAACCCACACCTCATGTCTGCATGGAAATAATGGAGCGATGCTCATGGCCAGCCCTGTTGGAAGGGGACAACCACAGGCACCGTTCCAACCAGCTGGCCACCAGCCTCCAGAAGATGACAGCTTGTGGTCCTGGACTCCCTGCAGTAGGGGATGAGACGCCTTCCACTCCGGTCTGGGCTGAAATACAGCGCCTGAGCTGTCCTCAACTTGTTTTGCAGCTTGGCAATAGTTTGTTCTCTTGGATAAACTTCAGTAGGAAACAAATCTTTAAACAGCCTTTAAATCTCTCGCCCTGCGCAGCGAGGCCGGTTCCAGCTGGTGAATCATCCCAGCTGCTGAGCTGCATCCCGCGGCACGGGACAGCCCCGGCCGGCAGGGAACGGCTCCGGGATGGCGATCAGAAAGCTGGAAATGATGGATGAAAAGGATGGATGAACTGCCCTGGGACACCAGACACCTCGGTCGGGTCCCTTGCTGGGAGGGAATACGTGCAGATCTGGTTTGGCGTGCGGGAGGGCCAGGCTGCTCCACGTGAGGATGAGCACAAGAATGGGAAAAGTGAGCATCACTTTGGGTCAGTAGCCAGGATAAACTGGAAAATCAGGAGTAACTTTCTTCAGTGCAAAACTCAACACTGTCAGTTTTGAACAGTGAACCCCCACAGATCCAATTCACCCTCTCTCGCTCTTTATTTTAACCTATTTGAGGAACAGCCGAGAAAAACCTGAACTGTCCTGTATCCTGTATTTGCCAGAGCCTTTGGAGCTCAGGATTGAAGGTGCTATCACCAGAAAAGGAGGAAAGAAATGAAAAAAACATGAAAACAACGTGACAAACCAGAAAAATAACACAGAGGAAGAGTGGCAGCGTTAACTGCTATGTAACCACAGTCAACAGTTTGGGGTTTTGGTGCTTTTCTCCAAGGCTTCACCTCTCTCGCATGCACAGAGGTGTGGTGGCCAAACCTTCCAGCACAGACAGCAGTAAGAAGAGGGATTCAGCTTCCAGTCTGATGGGCAAGGGATGAACAGGGTTTGCATCCCTATGTTTGTGCTGTCATAGACTTGTGACTGGTGGGGTGATCATGGAGGTGACCAGCACACAAAGGACCCCAGGCAGGATTAGACAAATCCTTTCTCCTCTCTGCTATAACAAAGCAATACACACCTGTGCAGGTGCATTTCAACACAGGTTTTCATAAAAATTATTATCCATTCTTGATCAGTAAACCCATCAACTGGTTGCTGAGGCGTTCATGGGCCGCTCATAGAACCGCTTGGTGGGAAAAGATCTGGAGATCAGAGTCCAACCGTACCTGCCCACTACTAAATCATCACTGCACACCTCATCTACCCATCTTTTAAACACCTCCAAGGACGGTAACTCACTGCTGCCCTGGTCAGCTTGGATCCAGTGCCTACAATTAACCTTTTGGTGAAAAAAAATTTCCTTATCCCTAATCTAACTCTCCCCTGGTGACACTTGAGGTCATTTCCCCTCCTCCCATCACTTGTTACTTGGCAGAAGAACCCAGCACCCACCTCAGTACAACCTCCCTTCAGGGAACTGTAGAGAGCGATGAAGTCTCCCCTCAGCCTCCTCTTCACCAGGCTAAACAACCCCAGATCCCTCAGCTGCTCCTCATAAGACATGTTCTCCAGCCCTGGACTCCCTTCAGCCAAGTTGTCCTGAGTCCTGGCAAGGCACTGGGGGGCTGGGGGCGCAGGATTCTGGGCTCCAAACACCTTTCTTTGTAGCAGCCAGCCTACCCCTCTGCAAATGCCACTCAACCATACGGAGGCTGAGAGGAGACCTCATTGCTCTCTCCAAGTGCCTGAAAGGAGGTTGTGGAGAGGAGGGTGATGGGCTCTTCTCCCAAGGGACAGGGGACAGGATGAGAGGGAATGGCCTCAAGCTCCACCAGGGGAGGTTTAAGCTGGGCATTGGGGAAAAAAAAATTCACCAAAAGGGTCATTGGACACTGGCAGAGGCTGCCCAAGGAGGCAACTGATTCACCTTTCCTGGAGGTGTTTAAGGGACGGGTGGACAAGGTGCTGAGGGACATGGGTTAGTCTTTGATAGGAACAGCTGGACTTGATCCGGTGGGTCTCTTCCAAGCTGGTTGTTCTCTGATTCTATGATTCTATGATTCTACACCCCAAGAAAATCCACTCATCATCACAGGAGGCTGTGCCAATCCAAAAACCCTTCCCACAATGACTGCTCATTCTTCAGCGCACAAGGATGCATTTCTTTAGCTGCAGATAGTCCTTTTTTTTAAAAAAAAAAAAAAAAAAAAAAGGACAAAAAGAGTGGAAAAAAATAGTTTTTACTGTCCAACTGTCCAGGCAGTGAGAACAAGTTGCTAATTTTGCCTGATAAAGCCTGGCACTCTTGCAGCCTCACCGACCTTATGTTCTAGACTGGCAACTCCTCTGAAAGACAGCAGCACCTTGGCACAGCTCATTGCATCAGATGCTCAAATTCTCCTGAGTGAATTAATAAACGGTTAATTTACAACTGTAAAAGGGCATGGGAATCAAAGGTCTTAACAAAGGAAAGTTACAAAAGAAAGTATAAAGCAAAGTTATAAAACAAATCCCTTGTTTTTGTAGCAAACTCAGCATTTTCCTGTGGTCCCATTCAGGTAGAATCAGAATCATAGAATCATCAGGTTGGAAGAGACCCACTGGATCATCAAGTCCAACAATTCCCATCAATCTCTAAATCATGTCCCTCCGCACCTTAAACCCCTCCAGGGAAGGCAAGTCAACCACCTCCCTGGGCAGAGCATTCCAGTGCCCAATGACCCTTTCAGGGAAGAATTTTTTCCTTATGTTTTACGATACAATATAAAAAGATGTTTAATCAAAGAATCACTGTGGTTCTCCAGGCTCTCTGCTTGTGTAACGCATTGTCTCTCTTGGAGCATGAACCTCTGTCTAGCAAAAGCACATGGAACTAACCAAAACCCCACACCCACCTCTCCTGAGCCACCGGTAGAAGGGTTGTAGATGTCACAAACAGAGGACATTCCATGAGTGCCTCCTCCAGCATCCAAAGGCCAAGGAGGACTCGGACAGCAGTTCAAGGAAGGTGCTTCCCTCTACTCCCATCTCATGAGACCCCAGCTGAAATTCTGCATCCAGTTCTGGAATCCCCAACATAGGGAGATGGAAATGTTGAAACAGGTTTAGAGGAGGTCACAGAGATGATCCAAGGGCTGAAGCACCTCTGCTATGAGGACAGACTGAGAGAGTTGGGGTTGTTCAGCCTGGAGAAGAGAAAGATCCAGGGAGACCTTAGAGCAGCTTCCAGTACTGAAAGAGGCTCCAGGAAAGCTGGGGAGGGGCTTTTTACAAGGGTCTGCAGAGATAGGATGAGGGGGGATGGCTTTACATTGAAAGGGGGAAGATTTTAGATTAGATGGGAAGAAATTTTTCACAAGGAGGGTGGGAAGGTCCTGGCCCAGGTTGCTCAGAGCAGTGGTGGCTGCTCCATCCCTGGAGGGGTTCAAGGCCAGGTTGGATGGCGCTTGGAGTAACCTGATCCAGTGGGACGTGTCCTTGCCCATGACAAAGGTTGGGACTAGATGGGCTTTGAGGATCCTTCCAACCCAAACCATTCCCTGATTCTATGAAACCTTCTACTTGCACCAGAAGCAGTAATCCTCCATGTCTCTTCAACCACCCTCTGGGTCTCCCTTTGCTCCAACCAGAGATACATCCAGCACTTTAAGGAGGCAGCAAAATTTGCTCAGGTCACTTGGTTAATATGGTAATATTAATATGGCAAAGCCTCGATGACACTGAGATCTTACAGAAATCTCACAGCAGTTGATCATTTCAGTGAAGTAAAATACAAGAAAAACGACAATTTTTTGCATATTGACACTTTTTTTGAGCCATTTAATCCTGAAGGCATTTTACAGAGAGTCAAAGGTGGGCTGGATAGAGTTTTACCAGCTTCAAATTAACGCTCTTGCTGCACATCCCAAGTTGCCCCCAACCTGAGTGAAATCACATACTTTCAAGAGACAAACTCTGTGAGACTTTTCTGAGTCTGCTGCCTGTTTTAAGGCAATGTGCAGTTTTCCTTGGCTTTGCTCCCGTTCTCCCAAAAGCCAGCCTAATCCTCCAGGCTTGCACTGCAGTCCCGGTGGGATCGCAACCACCAGGCTCTTGATTCCTCCCTCGTAGCAGCCAGGACCTCCAACGTGCACTAACATCCACTCAAAGAGCGATGAACAAAAAAATGTTCTCCTCCTCTCATTAGCCAGGAGCTAATTAGAAAAGCTAAGGCAGATAAAGAGAAGATGCTTGCAGAGCCCTTACCCCTCCACTCATCCCTCCTCCGGGTTCCTTCACCCATCACCCCAGAACAGGCAGCCCCAACATAAAGGACATCTCAATATTAGCATATTTAATAGTTGCTGCTCTTGGCTTTTCCGTGAATGCCTAGCAGACAGGTCTACATTCCTCACTCTCTCGTGACTTACTCCCTACAAGTAACTTCAATTATTTCAATTTAAACTCTTCTATAGCTTCCAACCATAAAATACTTTGCAAAATAGTGCAACATTACGCGTCTCTGTCAAAAGTTCCCAGATTTTGCATAAATTATTCTGCTCTTGCCTTGCAAGAAGTGATTCTGTGAAGTGCTGAGGGGCTGAAGCCCGGTCTCCTATGCCTGTGCCCCGCACTGCTCCGCTCACCTCCCCTCCAGCTCCTCCTTGAGCTGAGGGATGCAGTTTCCCAGCTCTGTTTAATGCCCTGCTCCCTCCTGTATTCCTTGTGGCCCAAAAAGCCCATAGCACGGCTGTTCCACTCCATGTCTCTCCCTAACCAAGCCTTCTTGCACTTTGGTAGTTCCATGGCTTGGTTGAAAGTCTCAGCTGAAAGGCTCCTTCCAGTTGTGCTTGGATTCTTATTTCTTCACCTGATCTGCTAAAGCTCATGTGTTGGGCTTACAGGATCGCAGGATTCCTGAGGACGCATGGATCTTCCTACCCACGTATCCCTCTTAACTTCTGAGCCATCACGTTCATTACTATCACACCAGACCAGGAGACAGCAGCCTAAATTATAACTTTCCTACAAACATCATGGAAATTGCACAAGAGACAAAAAAAAAAAAAAAAGAGTGACCCTACCCGAGTCACGACTGCATAAATTTATTAGATTGCTAATTCAAGAGGAGAACAATATCTTGCATGCCCTAACCAGCTAAAAAGCTTTATTTGCAATTATTAGACACCAGAGAATACACTACTCCATCCCCTCCCATGTAGATTCTCTGCTGCCTAATAGGTGTGGAAAGCCAGCCCAAGCTTGTCCTGGAAAGTTGAGGCATTTGTAATAGTTCTGTCCAGTGTAGTCTATGAAGCCCTTTTGAATTTAGGTGGGAAGCCAATAGACCTCAAGAATGAGGAACACAGGGATTGCTTAGTCCAGAGAAGAAGGAGGCTGAGGGGAGACCTCATTGATCTCAGCAGCTCCTGGAAAGGAGGTTGTGGTGAGGCAGGTGCTGGTATCTCCTCGCAAGGAACAACTGATAGGCCAAAAGGAAATAGCCTTAAGTTGTGCCAGGGGAGGTTTAGATTGGATATTAGGAAAAATTTTTGGTGAAGCCCTGTCAGAGGCTGCCATAGGCAGTGGTGGAGTCTCCATCCCTGGAGGAGTTCAAAAAACATGTAGATGTGGCACTTGGGGACATGGTTAAGCAGGCAGGGTGGGCTCATGGTTCAACTGGATGATATCAGAGGTCTTTTCCAACCTTAATGATTCCATGATTCTAAGACACAAGTCTACTGTAAATGAAACTTCATCCATTCCAAGGGTCAGAGAATCATAGAATCACAGAACAACCAGGTTGGAAGAGACCCATCGGATCATCGAGTCCAACCATTCCTATCAAACACTAACCCATGTCCCTCAGCACCTTGTCCACCCGTCCCTTAAACACCTCCAGGGAAGGTGAATCAACGACCTCCCTGGGCAGCCTATTCCAATGCCCAATGACCCTTTTCTGTGAAAAACTTCCTCCTAATGTCCAGCCTAAATCTCCCCTGGCGGAGCTTGAGGCCATTCCCTCTCGTCCTGTCCCCTGTCACTTGGGTCAGTAAATGTCTTTCTTGTTTTCTCTCTCCAGTATTTACTACCACAAAAACATTTGCTTGAGCACGTTATTTGCAATAGAGCAGGCTAAAGTCATCACACAAGCCAACAATTTGCTACATATTTAACCTGGCCCCACCTGACCAAATGAGGAGGGGGAAATATCCTTGGGGGTGCCTTCATCTTATATGAAAGAGAGTCTTCTTTTTTCAAATTCTAAATGCTGGAGTTGAAAAGCTGCATGTGGCTCAACATCAGGAGCAAAAGCAATTCCCAGTCAAGCACCTGACAGCAAAATAACTACAATTCACCTGTGCAAAGGTGACTCCAGGGCAGCCGAAGCACATCATTCTAAGATGAAGAGATGCAAGTGTGTTGTTAAAATAACTATCACTTCTGGTTGCTCATAAGACCAGAAGTACCTGAAAGGAGGTTGTGGAGAGGAGGAAGCTGGGCCCTTCTCCCAAGTGACAGGGGACAAGACGAGAGGGAATGGCCTCGAGCTCCACCAAGGGAGGTTCAGGCTGGACATCATTAAAAAAAAAAAAAAAAAATTTCACAGAAAGGGTCATTGGGCACCGGAATAGGCTGCCCAGGGAGGGGGTTGAGTCACCTTCCCTGGAGGTGTTTAAGGTGCTCAGGTACATGGTTTAGTGACTGATAGGAATGGTTGGACTCAATGATCCTGGAGGTCTTTTCCAACCTAACACTTCTGTAATTCTGTGATTCTATGATGAGGAACACGAGAAGGTGAGAGTCCTTCCCTACCAGCAGTGAGTACAAATGTGGGTATTTGCACAGCACAGACCACGTCTGACACTTAGACATCAAGCCTAACAGTTGCATATTTGTTTTCCAAATGCCTCACCTCTCCTTCAACCCTACAGAAGCCACCATCCTCCTCCTTACAGCTCTTTCTTCTACAGAAGAGATGATCACACTCTTTCTGCCTCAAAGACTTTATTTTGGACCTGATGTAGCTGCTGTTTGAGATGTCGGTAGTTCTCACCACATCTTTCTTAATAAACTCAAAGTACATGTTTCACTTAAATCAGTGCAAATCAAAGGGGCAAACGTGGGGTCAGAAGACCACGGCATTTGGCATGTTTCCATGGCAAAATGTATTCATAGGTAGAGCGGTGTTATTAGAGAAAAGGTCTTGACACCACCACAAGGATACATTCGGTCTGGCACCTCCAAGAGCAGTGGGAATAAAAGAAAGCCTGTCCTACTGCGAACAGCCCCAGTGCCTCAAACCTCTGCAAATAATTTGCCATTGTAACGCTCTTAATCATAGGCTGATTTGCAAAGAGCCAAATTAATAATCCCTCCTATGTAGAGATCCTTCCTGCTAAGCCCCCACCCCCTCCTGCCTCTGGGTTTGAGGACTGGCAGACTCAGCACAGCCACCAAAGACCTTTGCAAGGCTTGCTCACAGGAATGACTGTGGGGCCTTGAGCAACCTCATCTAGTGAAAGAAGGGTGTTGAGGCTCTGGAGCGAGTCCAGAGAAGAGCAACAAAGCTGGTGAAGGGGCTGGAGAACAGGCCTTATGAGGAACAGCTGAGAGAGCTGGGGGTGTTTATCCTGGAGAAGAGGAGGCTGAGGGGAGACCTCATTGCTCTCTCCAACTACCTGAAAGGAGGTTGTGGAGAGGAGGGAGCTGGGCTCTTCTCCCATGTGACAGGGGACAGGATGAGAGGGAATGGCCTCAAGCTCCACCAGGGGAGGTTCAGGCTGGACATTAGGAAAAAAATTTTCACAGAAAGGGTCATTGGGCACTGGCAGAGGCTGCCCAGGGAGGTGGTTGATTCACCTTCCCTGGAGGTGTTTAAGGGATGGGTAGACAAGGTGCTGAGGGACATGGTTTAGCGTTTGATAGGAATGGTTGGACTCGATGATCCGGTGGGTCTCTTCCAACCTCGTTGTTCTATGATTCTATGATTCTGTGCCCCTGCCTTACCCTAGATGATCCCTTCCAACCCAAACCATTCCATCTAAGATCTCTGGGAAGACCTCGTTGTGGTCTTGCAGTACTGAAAGGGGCTCCAGGAAAGCTGGAGGAGGGACTTTTTACAAAGGGATGGAGTGACAGGATAAGGGGAATGGCTTTAAATGGGAAGGGGGAAGATTTAGATTAGACATTAGAAGGAAATTCTTCACAATAATGGTGGAGAGGCCCTGGCCCAGGTTGCCCAGAGCAGTGGTGGCTGCCCCATCCCTGGAGGGGTTCAAGCAAGTCCGGATGAGGCTTGGAGGCCCTGATCCATTGGGAGGTGTCCCTGCTCATGGCAGGGGTGGAACTCAATGGGCTTTGAGGTCCCTTCAAACCCAAACCATTCTGTGATTCAATGATGCTAATTCTGTGATTATACACACCAGCATCCATGCAAATAAAAGCTTTCTAGGAGCACGTGATCATTGGCACCTGCACCTTCCCCCTTGGATCTAAAGTTGCCAAATGCAATTTCCAAGCCTTGTGCTTGTGGAAAAGCACAAAAGCTAACACGACACCTGCGCAGTGCTCCAGAAATGCACTGTACATGACGAGTAAAGGCTGCTTCGAAGCCACTGCATCCCCACAGAGACAGCAGCCTGGGACGAAAGCAGAACACGGTGACTTAGAGAACTTCCCTGCTTCTCACAGTTAAACCTGTGCTTCTGCTGAACATGGGGTGAAGCTGAGCAGTGTCCAGGAAGAGGTGTGTCCTTTCCCATTTTCACAGCTCACATTGCTGTCCGGAAAATAGCGCGAAGCACTAATTAGCGACAGGCTTGCGATGAATATTCCAAATCCCATTTCTCTCCCAATCAGCCTCTGTCAGCAAAGGGCATCAGTTTGAAGGGCTGGGAGTAAATTTGAGGCACTTATGAGAGAAAGGCAAAGAAACTCAAAAGTTGATGCCTCCTTGGTGTCATTTGGGTATGTGATGGTTTGACACCAGCAGTGTCACCCAGGGGGAAGGTGCTGTTGTCACACACAGCAGAGATGAGGTCATCGTGATGATGTAAAGCCGCGTGTGGGAAGTTTGATCTAGTACAATTCATTTAAGGATTTGGTATTTTTATTGCAGTGCTCTCCTGTTTTAACAGACAACTGGAACACAGATTAAAAGGTGCAAAGGAAATAGAGAAAAAAAAAAAGAAAGCCACATTTTGGACTGACAGAATCTTGAGTTGCAGGAGGTGGGAAAACACATGAGTTGTGTTTAGTTCTGGAGTCCTCAGCACAGGACGGACATGGATCTGTTAGAATGACTGGAGGATCTGTTGGAGGCCAAAAAGATGATCTGAGGGCTGGAGCACCTCCTGTATGAGGCCAGGCTGAGAGAGTTGGGGTTGTTCAGCCTGGAGAAGAGAAAGATCCAGGGAGACCTTAGAGCAGCTTCCAGTCCTGAAAGAGGATCCAGAAAAGCTGGAGAGGGGATCTTGGTCAGGGAGGGCAGGGAGAGGATGAGGGGGAACATTTTTAACCTGAAAGAGAGGAGACAGAGATGAGATCTTAGGGAGAAATGTTTAGCTGTGAGGGTGGGGAGGCCCTGGTCCAGGTTGCCCAGAGCAGGGGTGACAGCCCCATCCCTGGGGGGGTTCAGTGCCAGGTTGAATGGGGCTTGGAGCCCATGATCCAGTGGGAGGTGTCCCTGATCATGGCAGGGGTGGGACTGGATGGGCTTCGACACCCCTTCCAAGCCAACCCATTCCATAATTCCATGATGGAGAAGCGTTGGCCAAGCAAGTTACACTCAGAGTTTTGGGTGGGGAAAAAATGCTTTAATAGCAAACACAACAACTAAACTGGGGCTTGAAAACCTTCAAGCAACCTCTAAGAACCTAAAAGTACCCCTGTGCACTGTCCTTCCTTACCTGACACTAGGTTTTTTTGCTTATTGTTATGAAGAAATTGCAAGGATGTGCAGCCTTTGGCTTTAACCACAGCAGAGAAATGATGCATTCTGAGCTCAGAAGAAAAGGAGGCAGAAAAAAAAACCCAGGCTCCGATTTTCCCACTATTCATGTCAGGTGAGATGAGTCATTTATGCCATAAGACGTTAAAAAAGAAGCCTTTTAAGGAGTCATAAAAAACATAACGCATGCATAACAGGCTGGTAAGAGGCGAGGTTTGCAATTATCAATGTTACTGTATCACTAGTGTGTACCTATGTTGAAAGCACTGGGGATTTTAAGCCCTTTTCACAAATATAATCTTCTATTTTAAGGATAGAATTGAGTGCCTGAACAGTAATCGGGAAAACTGCCTGGGAATGCAGAGCAAACCACTCCGATTCCTGAGCCAGATGGAGCCACTTTGCCCCTGATCAATCACTGTCTGCTATTATCCTTAAATAACCCCCAAAATAAAATCCCTCCTGGAAGAAAGACACAATTTTTGCGCTAAGCGCTCGGCTTTCGGCGTTGCCACCCTTCCCCCAGACTCCGTGTTTTTAGAAGGAAGAGGGAACGTTACCCATAGCAACTGCAAAATGTCCCATCAGATTCAGATGCTGATTGTTCTATACAGAATTGATCTGACATAATGCTAATGATTCCAGGAATTAAAATCATTTTATTTCTCCAGTTACAGCCTGCCACGCGCTCCTTTCAATCGCCGCTGTTCTCAGGGAGGGACTGACCCTGCCGTGCACCATCTGGACAGGAGCAGGGTCCTGCAAACACCTCCCTCTCTGCCTTGCAACGCCGCTTTTTGTTTGTTTAAAATCCAAGACGGGGTTCGATTTCATCCCTTCTGCTGTGCCTTGGGTGCAATTCAGCACTCTTCTTTTTGGCCATGAGCTTGAATCCTTGCCCTTCATGTAATGAACCTCATCTAAAAATAAGGAACGGCGAGGCTGGGCAAAGGCACCGCTGTAAATAGGATTTAGATCCATAATAGAACAAGAGATGGTCAAATCAACACGTAGTGAGGGTGCTGGATCTTAGAACCAGCTCTGCTTCTGCTCAGACTCACGGGGCTCATTTCAGGGGTCCAAATACATATGGACTGTTTCTCTATGTCTAATACAAGCCAGATATAATTATACTATATGGTATTTTACATTATGCTTATTATATTATTTTAATATATCATAATATCTATTATTTTGATAGGAATGGTTGGACTCGATGATCCGGTGGGTCTCTTCCAACCTCATTGTTCTACGATTCTATGATCTTATCTATTTTATAGACGGTGTTAAGTGAGGCTTTGAGCAACCTGATCCAGCAGGAGGTGTCCCTGCCCATGGAGGGGGCTGGGACTGGATGGGCTTTGAGGTGCCTTCAAACCCAAACTATCCCATGGTTCCATCACAATAACCTCTAGTAAATATATTAGGGTTATTATAAATAATATATAAAGATATCATAGAACCACCAGGTTGGAAGAGACCCATCAGATCATCGAGTCCAACCATTCCTATCAAACACTAACCCATGTCCCTCAGCACCTCGTCCACCCGTCCCTTAAGCACCTTCAGGGAAGGTGAATCAACCCCCTCCCTGGGCAGCCTCTGACAGTGCCCAATCACCCTTTCTGGGAAATATTTTTCCTGATGTCCAGCCTGAACCTCCTCTGGTGGAGCTTGAGGCCATTGCCTCTTGTGCTGCCCCCTGTCACTTGGGAGAAGAGCCCAGCTCCCTCCTCTCCACAACCTCCTTTCAGGTAGTTCTAGAGAGCAGTGAGGTCTCCCCTCAGCCTCCTCTTCTCCAGGATAAACACCCCCAGCTCTCTCAGCCATTCCTCATAAGACCTGTTCTCCAGCCCCTTCACCAGCTTCATTGCTCTTCTCTGGACTCGCTTATTATATGTTATATAATTATACCATTTCTAATCTATATAATCTCCAGGTACGTTATATGTCTGATCTATTGCATGAACTGCAAAGTAGAAGCTAATTTTGCTACTCCTGAATTCAACTTCTCATCCGTACTGCTCCTCAGCACTCTTTCTGTCCATGACATATCTCCCCTTCTTCCTTTAAATTAGAACTGCAGATGAAACTGGATGCCTCAAGGCTTTGTTAATGCCTGTCTGAATCCGGCCCAGCCAGATCTAGTAAGGATTAAAAGCTGTTCTTCTCCCTGGGATGTTAAATGACCTTATTACAGAGCGAGTTTTGTGTTCGCACACCGCTGTGCTCCGCTCCAACCACCAAAGCCAGGAGAGACCTAGAAACGCAGCAACCCCACGCTCTGACTCCCAGGCAAAGCTTCCTCCCTGCCAGGCACAGGTATAATGGGTCTAGGGAAACAAGAAAGAGACTTCCAGGAGATAAAGCTTATTCGTGTCAACAATATTCGGCAGAAATACTGTTGGCATGATGTGGTGTGGGGGGAGGTCAGGGAAGGACACGAGAAGCACGCGTTAGATGTAATTTTCCCAGGAAACCTAAACACGCCCAGAATAGCAAACCTGAGCTTTTGTGGAGAGCTCCTGTGTTTCTTCGACCTCAACCAACATCAACCAATCCCTCTCCAAAATCCCAGGGCTTCCCAAGGTCAAGTAAAGAAAATCACTATAGATTTTCCAGTGAACAGCACGGTCGATTTGTAAGGGATATAAACATTTTTAACTCGGTTGCTGTCTCAGGATTCAGCTGGTGGCCTATGAGAACCTAGTCCAATTAACTTTTATTAGTCTTATTACCATTTTTAAAATGGAAATCCATATTCTAGTGGTTTCAGATTCCAGATGCTGCCTAAACCCCACCTTGGGTTGCCAGCGAGGTTTCTGCCTCCAGAAGCCCCGAAAGCCTTGACTGCAAAAAGGAGCAGCAGGGCACACAGCCGCTTCCCCACTTCATTACATCGACCACAACACGTTCGAGAAGAACTGATGTTGTTTGGGCTAAATTAATGTGCTTTTGGGAAAGGAGTTAATCCTTTCTCCTTTTACAAGAGGAGACAACTGCTCCTCCGTAAGGCAGAGCTCTTGTTTTCAAATCACTACACCAGCATTAATGTTAATCCGCAGGCTTCCCCGATGCCGCTCCGGGTTATCACCAGGACAAAAGCGAGAAGCAGGGCTTAGAGATGAAGTGCTTCACGGGGAGGCCACGTGCGTTGCTGCTTTTCAAGGGTTTCAAGTAGGAGAGTTGCCACAAATCAGCTCTCAAAATGCCCTGGATTAAAAGACACTCGGTCGCAGTCGGGTGGGCGGGTGAGCAACGGTATCTGCGTTACACAAGGGGATTAAGCACTGAGATTAAGGCTTGCATTTTCACAAACTGCTTCAGATTTTGGATGGCTTCATTTTTATTATGGCACAAGTCTTTGACAGCTGAAAAATCAGGCATTCGAATGTGTAATTTCAGAGATTATCCCAGGGCTGGAGCAGCTCCCATACAAGGACACGGCGAGAGAGTTGAGGTTGCTCAGTCTGGGGAAGAGAAGGCTCCAGAGAGACCTTAGAGCAGCTTCCAGGACTGAAAGGGGCTCCAGGAAAGCTGGGGAGGGGCTCTTGATCAAGGAGATCAGGGATAGGATGAGGGGAATAGTTTTCAGCTGCAAGAGGGGAGATTGAGGTGAGATTTTAGGAAGAAATGTTTTGCTGTGAGGGTGGGGAGGTCCTGGCCCAGGTTGCCCAGAGCAGTGGTGGCTGCCCCATCCCTGGAGGGGTTCAAGGGCAGGTTGGATGGGGCTTGGAGCCCCTGACCCAGTGGGAGGTGTCCCTGCCCATGGGAGGGTTGGAACTGGATGGGCTCCAAGGTCCCTTCCAGCCTAAACCATTCTATGATTCTTTGATTTCAGGCAAAAGGAATCACAGTACTGAAAATTAAAAGCCATTTCTCAGTTATTAGTCCTACTTATTATATACCTTATTTTCCTGCACTAATTAGGCCAATTAAAATTTTCTTGCTCTACTTCAAAGCTGGGTTGCTACGCCTCTCTATGAAATACTTAAGCAGCACGAAGCAAAACTCACAGCACTGCCACCTCTTCTGCTCCCCAGCAGGAGCCGAGTCTGCACCCCAGGCACCCAGCCCCGCGTTACTAGACCATGTGGTTCAAGAAAGCCTTCCAAGGGAAGCATGTTTCCTGGCCCGGAGACGTGCACCAACAGAGTCAAGATGGAAATCGCACCAAATCTGCCTGGTAGCCACGCATATTCTCGCAACAGCTCCCCCAGCATCCAAGAGCAGAGTGCGGAGGAAGGATGCGTCAGGCTGGCACACGGCGATCAGCAGGCAGCGCTGAACTCACCGCGCTGCTCGCCTTGCAAACCCGAACTCCAATAACCTTTCGAGTCCCACCAACTGCCACAACGCCTCTACTCAGCACGTCACCACCCGGCTGCAGCACCGATGGGGAAAATCAAACCCGAGGCATGTGGCTGGGCTGCTTTTCAGCCGTGCCATCTGTACGGGGTCAAGGCAATTCCCATGTGAGCTAACACTTTCTTTTGCCATCCCTGGAGGGGTTCAAGGCCAGGTTGGATGGAGCTTGGAGCCCTTGATCCAGTGGGAGGTGGCCCTGTCCATAGCAAGGGGTAGGACTGGATGGGCTTTGAGGTCCCTTCCAACCCAAACCATTCTATGATTCTACGATTTTACATAATGTCCAGGTTTCTAAATGCTTTTCATCTTCAAAAGCAGACATTTTTTTAAAAAGAAATCACTAAATCCTCGCTTTCTGCTGCAAGTGAAACAAAGCAAATATTCATTTGATTGGTTTACTAGGAGAGTTCACCCCCACTTTCTAACGTCTTCGCCTCACTCGCAGTCCTGCCCTCACCCAGGCAGAGCTACCACACAAATTGCTCAGCACTGGCCCCTCTTGACACTTGAACACAGCAGGCTTCTTTTCAGCCGTAAGAATTTGAATGAAACAGGCAATTCAGCTGAGCCCACGCACACAGTTCACTGCGAGTTCATTTTAATGCAGCCCAACGGCTTTACCTGTCACTGAAACCAACCCAAATAAAACCTCGCTGCTCCGCACGGATTGTCAGCCCCGTCATGAGCGGGTTTGGTACAGCCCTGCGGGTATCATCCACCCTACATGCCACCCAGTGAGGGACTCGCATCCCCCCGAGCCAAGTGTTGGACTCAATGGGTCTTTTCCAACCTAGTGACTCTGTGAGCTGAGCCTCTATGAACCCTTTACAACACCGAGCTGAAAGCTCCATCCTCGCTGCTGGAGGACCCCACCACCATCAGGCTTTCTTGCTGCATGTGAGAAATCACGTCCATTTATGGTTGGACTCGATGATCCTGGAGGTCTTTTCCAACCTAGTGATTCTGTCATTCTGTGATGTGCTCAGTCTCGGCATGGAGAGTGTCGCCCTGGGCTGCTCCACACCGTCTGTGCCCACTGATCCCCACACAAACACAGCACCACGCTGGGGTGAACAGTGCTTTATGCCAGCATGTACGATTACATTGGATCTCATCCCTGCTAAAACTTGGATTAATATGCATACAGACATATCTGTGCGTACGAATACATAAAGCTACACGTCTGAGCGTTTCCATCATTGATGCTTCCCTGCCAGGTGTTCAGAGTAAGATGCTGAAGGCGATAACTCCTTCCTATCAGGCTGATTTCCTTCAGCCAAGGGTAAAATCCCACAGGATCTCACTAAACGGGACACAGGGAAAAGTGATCCCTCCAGCAGAGATGAGATTACGACACCATCATTCAGATGTCTCAACCGCCGCACTTCAGAGTTACCTGAATGCTGCAAACACAGCATTTTACCAAGAATATCTTGACATTATTTCCCTTAAAGGCACAGCTCCTGAAGCTCAGTGAGTTTCCTTTTTGTTGAACAGCGATGGCCCAAATGAAAAAGAAATAAATAAAAATTGACAGGCTGAGAGAGTTGGGGTTGTTCAGTCTGGAGAAGAGAAGGTTTGGGGTAGACCTTCGAGCAGTTTCTAGTGCTGAAAGGGGCTCCAGGAAAGTTGGGGAGGGGCTCTTGAGCAGGGAGGGCAGGGACAGGATGAGGGAGAATGGTTTTGGGCTGCAAGAGAGGAGATTGAGATGAGATGTTAGGAAGAAATGTTTTGCTGTGAGGGTGGGGAGGCCCTGGCCCAGGTTGCCCAGAGCAGGGGTGGCTGCCCCATCCCTGGAGGGGTTCAAGGGCAGGTTGGATGGGGCTTGGAGCCCTTGATGCAGTGGGAGGTGTCCCTGCCCATGGCAGGGGTGGAACTGGATGGGCTTTGAGGTCCCTTCCAACCCAAAATATGATTAAATATAAACTTGCAACCAAACTCCTCAAAAAATTGGAATAAACTTAAATAAGTCACTAAATAATCAACCCTAAATCTCAAACTCTACTATGCGTAAAACCTCATGGTTTTCAAAGCATTTTCATGAGTTATGTAGGTCTGATTTCTTTTTTCTTCTCATCCTGGCAAATGTTGATGCTGGTAGCCAGGCAGCTGTTTGCAAACAACTGGAAGATGCTGGGAAGGGGGCGTTGGGAGGAGAGAAAACCCCATAATGTGTAGCAAGAAGCAACGATTCATAAATCTGAGCCGAGTGGCATGAATACGATAACGTTCGACCAATGACATTTATTCTCCAGCATCCTCCCAGTCCTGAAAAGACTTCAACGAAACCCAGGGCTGAACAGCCACAACAATGCTGGGGCCCACGGGGCATAGTTTAGGAGAGGAAATTAATAGAACTAAATGCAAATAATCATCTCCTGAAAGAGCCTGAACGACCTCCAACAGCAGTACTTGCCTCAGCAGGCTCCGATTTCCATTTCTCAGGAGCAAGAGGGCTGGGAATTCCCCTCCTGCCACAGGGACTGGGTTCAGAGCACAGGGACCATCCAAGAAAAGTCCTAGTTGGGGAGTCTCTTTGCTTGGAAAAACTCTTTATTTAGCCAATATGCATCCAAACCTGGACTCAGCTACAGTTTCTCAGGGTTCTCTGGGCTTTCCTGCTCAGTATCCTGGCTCCTGCTGGTGCTTCACTGCCCTCCTTGCCCCTCTCCCATCCCAGGACATCTGCCCGTTCCTGTCTTTACTGATTCCTCCCGTTATGTTCAAACTCATTTTCTTCTTCAACAATTTGTATAACCAGGGGTGCTTCTACCCAAAACCATAATAAATTATAGGGGAGACCACACTGCTCTCTACAACTACCTGAAAGGAGATTGTGGAGAGGAGGGAGTTGGGCTCTTCTCCCAAGGGACAGGAGACAGGACAAGAGGGAATGGCCTCAAGCTCCACCAGAGGAGATTTAGGCTGGACATTAGGAAAAAGTTTTTCACAGAAAGGGTCGTTGGGCATTGGCAGAGGCTGCCCAGGGAGGTGGTTGATTCACCTTCCCTGGAGGGGTTTAAGGGACGGGTGGACAAGGTCCTGAGGGACATGGTTTATTGTTTGATAGGAATAGTTGGACTTGATGATCCAGTGGGTCTCTTCCAACCTGGTTGTTCTATGATTCTATGATTTTATAATTCTGTGATCTCTCTTGTTTTTCCTCCCTCCTTTCTTATATATATATGTATATAAAAAAATAGTCAGGTGTCCTGGATGACTACTCACCAAAGAGTTGATGGCAGTAACTCTGCAAGTTGTATAATCTGAAATGGGACAAAGCACTTGAACCCATGCACAAGGGATGCTGGTCCCAGAATGGAGTGTGTTGACCTAACTGTTTCTTTCTTTGGTTCTGCACATTCATTTCCTAACACTTTCCCAACATTATCCCCATTCCCATGGTTTGTGTGTGGTTTTTGAAGCCCTTCAAGTACCATCAGTATCCCAAACAAGGGAAACCAAGGAAAAAAAAAAAAAACAAGCTAAAAAGCCCAGAACAACATTTCTGTTATGTAGCATCACAAAATATTCAGTTTTACATGATGCATGGATACCGTTGGGTTTCTCCTTCCCTGGAGGTGTTTAACGGTCAGGTGAACAAGGTCCTGCAGGACATGGTTTAGTGTTTGATAGGAATGGTTGGACTCGATGATCCAGTGTGTCTCTTCCAACCTGGTGATTCTATGATTCTATGATGATCTCAAAGGTGTTTTCCAAACTACTGATTCTACGATTCTATGATTATCCCCCTGAGAAAGGAGCAACTCTCCCAGATGTTGAGTGAGGCTGGAGCAGTTGATAGGGAACTCAAAGACGCTCTCTTGTAGCAGCCTCACCCCCTGAACAAGCACAGCACACACATGCACATATATACCCCAGAGAGCAACACTCACAGGCCCAGCACAGAAGCAAGGTCAAATGCCACTTTGTAGAATAGTTCTTACATTTTCAGTTGACCAAACAATACTTTCCAAATCTCTGTGTGCCCCCAAGAATCACAGAACAACCAGGTTGGAAGGGACCCATCGGATCTTCTAGTCCAACCATTCCTATCTAACACTAAACCAAGTCCCTCAAGACCTCATCCACCCGTGTCTTAAACACCTCCAGGGAAGGTGACTCAACCACCTCCCTGGGCAGCCTATTCCAATGCCCAATGACCCTTTCTGTGAAAAACCTCCTCCTAATGTCCAGCCTAAACCTACCCTGGTGGAGTTTGAGGCCATTCCCTCTCGTCCTGTCCCCTGTCCCTTGGGAGAAGAGCCCAGCTCCCTCCTCTCCACAACCTCCTTTCAGGTAGCTGTAGAGAGTAATGAGGTCTCCTCTCAGCCTCCTCTTCTCCAGGATAAACAACCCCAGCTCTCTCAGCCGCTCCTCATAGGGTCTGTTCTCCAGCCCCTTCAGCAGCCTCGTCGCTCTTCTCTGGACTTGCTCCAGAGCCTCAACATCCTTCTTGTGGTGAGGGGCCCAGAACTGGACACAATATTCAAGGAGTGGCCTCACCAGTGCAATGTGTACTCAGATGCCAGCTGTCCCATGCCCTGTCAGACTGGGTGGTTTCAAACCCCCTGCTCCTTCCAAAGCACGGCCCTTTAGCAAATTCTCGGCAAGCATTTTACCAAATCTGGACCTGTTTCCATTTTTCTCCCACTGCTGGCATGCACCTACCTTCCTGCTAAAGAGACGACTGCTGATAGAAATTTTACACATTACATAAGATACATTTTTTTCCTGCTAAAAGCAAGTTTCTCCAAATGACCACAGTGCCAGCTCATTAAATCAGAGCTTCTCTTTAACAGATTGCCACAGCTACCAACAATAAATATAGAATCACGGAATGGTTTGGGTTGGAAGAGACCGCAAAGCCCATCCAGTTCCACCCCTGTCATGGGCAGAGACATCTCCCTCTAGATCAGGGGCTCCAAGCCTCATCCAACCTGCCCTTGAACCCCTCCAGGGATGGGACAGCTTTAATTCCTTTAATTCTGAGAGTTTATCTTTACTGTATGCAAGACTGTCAACCTCCTCACCACTGTGGTTTGGCCCCGTGCCCAAAATGTTTGATATTTTGTAAAAACCAAGCTAAGATGCAGTGCTAAGCTGCAAAAATGTACAGTTGGGAGCGGGACAGGCATTTTTAAGACCAAAAGACTCCCTGCTGGGGATGGGAGGGGATGGAATGGTTGGACTCAATGATCCGATGGGTCTCTTCCAACCTGGTGATTCTATGATTCATGTCTAATGACCAGTTGGCAGGGTTGATGTGACCCTGAAGGTCACAATAACAGAGAGCAACACCACCATCTTCGCCCCAGGCTGCTGGTCCCTGAACAACATTGAAGGAGTTTACAAAGAGATAGGCTTGCTAGGCATCTCCTTTGACAACAGGTCTCTCATCCTAACAACAAAAATACCCTTGAATCCAGCCCTGATAGTCAGTCTGGAAATGACACTGAAAGGCAGCGCTTCTGCCAAAGAGAAAGCAACAGGGAAAGCTTTATATCATCCCAAGTCAACTGATGAGGTCTCAAATAAATATCATCTGGAGCCTTCTTGCAGGCCTTGCCGCTTCTCCTCTCAGATGTAGGATCTACCTAACACAGTGCGCGGCAGCTGCAAATCTGGGCAGGCTTCCTGCAAGCCGTGAAGCCGATCGTCTTCACCTGCAGAAAAGATTGGCTGCGCACAACATGCCTCCAGCAGGAGGAAGTCTGTACAAATTAATTACTTGCCTAAGGCGACTTGGTATTTTCCTCAACTAGGTCAAATAAACTGTAGCAAACCACTGTCTCCCTCTCCCCTCAAAAAAAAAAAACCTCCGAGTTGCAGGCTTAATAAACTGAGCTTCCTTCCAAAAATAGTTTTGCAGGTTGAGACTGCAGCTTCCCTGTGATAGAAGGTGAACACAAAGCAGAGAAAAAGAAGTCAGTGTTGAGCGTGCTGATGCCCAACCAGCCTTGGGTGCTTCTAAGCATGAGCAGCAGAAGCTGTTTTCATAGAATCATAGAATCGTAGAACAACTAGGTTGGAAGAGACCCATCAGATCATCGAGTCCAACTGTTCCTATCAAACACTAAACCACGTCCCTCAGCACCTTGTCCACCCGTCCCTTCAACCCCTCCAGGGAAGGTGACTCAACCCCCTCCCTGGGCAGCCTCTGCCACTGCCCAATGACCCTTTCCATGATTTTTTTTTTTTCCTAATGTCCAGCCTAAACCTCCCCTGGTGGAACTTGCATAAGGCTGTCAGATACCTGAGTAAAAATGAATATTGCAATGGGAGGCTGGAGCACCTCTCACACGAGGACAGGCTGAGAGAGATGGGGTTGTTCAGCCTGGAGAAGAGAAGGCTCCAAGGAGACCATACAGTGACCTTCCAACACCTGAGGAGGCTACAAGAGACCTTGGAAGGGACTGTTTACAAAGGTTTGTAGTAATAAGACAAGGGGTAATGGGTATAGATTGGAGAGGGGCAGATTTAGACTAGATATAAGGAAGAATTCTTTCACAATGAGAGTGGTGAGGCCCTGGAACAGGTTGCCCAGGGTAGTTGTGGCTGCCCCATCCCTGGAGGGGTTCAAGGCCAGGTTGGATGGGGCTTGGGCAGCCTGATCCAGTGGGATGTCCCTGCCCATGGCAGGGAGGTTGGAACTAGATGATCTTTAAGGTTCCTTCCAACCCAGACTACTCTACAATTCTTATGGCTTTGTGTTTCACGCTGAAGTAAAAAGGTAAAAGTTCCTACTTGGTTCTGCTTATCATTTGCTCGGAGCCTGGGGTGCCTCTGCACAGACTGCAGGGACGTTAAAAGAACCACATCTCACCCACATGGGTTTATGGCAAAAATGCAAGGCAGTTAAAACTTGTAATGAGGGATTTCTCTGAAGCGCTTTTGAGCCCATCAACCAGGAACCCTGCATTAGTTTACTCATCTCCCAGAAATCACAAAATGTTGCACAAACAGAAAATTGAGATGAGCAAGGATTGTTCACACTTTTTGAGGAGTTGCAGAGCTTCTGTCCCAGTGTGGGTGTTGCTCACATCCCTATAGCGTTCTTGGGGAGTGAAAAGGGAATAGCCAGAAAGAAAGTACCGAGACAACCAGTAATACGAACACGATTGATGAGCCAGCAGTGTGCCCAGGTGGCCAAGAAGGCCAATGGCATCCTGGCTTGGATCAGAAATGGTGTGACCAGCAGGTCCAGGGAGGTGATTCTCCCTCTGTATTCAGCACTGGTGAGGCCGCTCCTTGAATGTTGTGTCCAGTTGTGGGCCCCTCAGCACAAGAAGGATGTTGAGGCTCTGGAGCAAGTCCAGAGAAGAGCAACGAGGCTGGTGAAGGGGCTGGAGAACAGACCCTATGAGGAGCGGCTGAGAGAGCTGGGGTTGTTTAGCCTGGAGAAGAGGAGGCTGAGAGGAGACCTCATTACTCTCTACAACTACCTGAAAGGAGGTTGTAGAGAGGAGGGAGCTGGGCTCTTCTCCCAAGTTACAGGGGACAGGACGAGAGGGAATGGCCTCAAGCTCTACCAGGGGAGATTTAGGCTGGACATTAGGAGGAGTTTTTTCACACAGAGGGTCATTGGACATTGGAATAGGCTGCCCAGGGAGGTGGTTGAGTCACCTTCCCTGGAGGTGTTTAAGACACGGGTGGATGAGGTATTGAGGGACTTGGTTTAGTGTTAGATAGGAATGGTTGGACTAGAAGATCCGATGGGTCCCTTCCAACCTGGTTGTTCTGTGATTCTGTGATTCTGTGATCAGAAAGAGCACTGCTGCTTTAAATCAAAGCAGTGAACAGCTACTGTTTGGCACATTAGTTAACAATCAACATCAATGAGTGCTTGCAATATCACCCAGCGGCCTATAAAAATCCTCTCCAAAACCACTACTGGTCCTCTCCCATCAGTGAAGACTCCCAGAAAAGCAGCCGCTCTGGCAGTTTAAGCCACTGGGAGTTGTACCAGGATAGCACCTGGGTTCCAACCACTGACTTTTGTCCCTCCTGAAGAGCCAGTCCCAGTAGCTCCAGCAGCATATCAATTCCTCACAGCAATTTCTGATTTACTCATAGATCCTTAAAGCAACCTTTGTCTGACTGCTGGGGCTTCAGGCTTTTGACAAGCCTCAAATCAAGTCATAGTTTAAAAAATACACTATTTTTTTTTTAAGAAAAAAAATCCAGAAAGGCACCAAGACCCAAATCTGAGGGACATGCTTTAGTGTTTGATAGGAATGGCTGGACTCGATGATCCGGTGGGTCTCTTCCAACCTGGTGATCCTATGATTCTATTTTTGAAGCAAATGAAATAAATCCTCTCCCCATTCCTGAAAACAATATCTCTCCTTTATTAAGAGTTCACAAACTGAAGTCCACCTCTATCTGCAATAAGAAAGAATTGTTAGATAATAGAATAGGGGTGAAAATAGAACCTGATAAAGAATTTTCTTCTTGCACTGAGGACTTGACACTGGAAAAAGCTGCATTTTCCAGAGCAATAAAGTGTCTTTTGACTGAACAGCTGCGCTGCACATCGATGTTTAATTAAAAAACAGCTGGGATGAAAAGCGGCTGCTTATCAAGAGCTAATAACTACATTTCCTACTAATCTGCTGAGTGCTTCACCACTGGGGCAACCATACACGTAAATATATAGAGACCCATCATACATAACTAGATATGTATAAATTCCGTATGTGTTGGCTTTGCAGAGTGGCATATTCCAAGGAGGAGTGTGTCCCCATGAAGGGCTCTCGCTCAGGCATCTAAACAAGCCTTTAAATAAACAGCATTATAAAAATATCCATCCATGCCGTACCAGCACCTTCCAAGCTGCGTGGCTCCCGCAGCATCAGGCAGAGAGAGGCTGAAGGCAGCAGAAACCCCCTCCACTCGCCACTGCTTTTGGAAGGACTCGGGCATCCTCCCACTGCCTTACAAAGCCAGACGGGTGATAAAGCCCCTGCCAGACAGGAAGAAATTAGAGGGGAAGGCTATAAATACAGTGGGAGTGAGGCAGAAGGTACTGGTGGGGTCTGCACAGCTTCACACCCGACGCGTAGCGTTCCCGCAGGCGAGGGGTGCAGGGCTCTGCCAGGCTTTCCTCCCTAACCTCATTATTACCTTACATTTCTCTACACTTAACGGCTTAAGCCTCTTATCTTCCACATGCTCCCGAGTCTATGCAAATAGCGCTAATAAAAGCAAAGGATTCTCATTACAGCACAAATCTCTTCTCAGAGCTGGCTGTGGCCTTTTTTTCCCCCTAAGCACCAGGAAACAGCCTGGGAAGACAAAGGAGCAGAGCCTCAGAGGACAAAAACCCGCGGCGACCAGCTCAGAATCAGCCAGAGAGTCTTTTATTTGCCTCCCACAAGGCCGGCAGCTCCTTCCCTCGAGTTCAAGTTCACGTTCAGAGGGATTCCCAGGAGCCAGCTAAACCTGCTGGGTGTGTTCGAACAAACACAGCCCCGCAACCAATATTTAACTTCCAGATCAGAACAAGAAAATGTTCTGGAGGGACATGGTTTAGTGTTTGATAGGAATGGTTGGACTCAATGATCCGGTGGGTCTCTTCCAACCTGGTGATTCTATGATTCTATGAAGAAGAAGTCTGGAAGAGCAGCCGCTGCTCTCTCGGTATCCTAAGTCCCACAGGGCAGGCAGTGAAGGAATCCGGTTTTCTCCCTGCACCTCCCACCACCAGCCGTGCCTCCCAGTTACACAAGGTGTTATCCGAGGCGATGCCACTTCTGACGCTCCAGCTCGGCATCTGCTTTGTGCAGGTCAGGCTTTGGCCTCTAACCTCTGTGCTATCTCTCCCACAGTTGATGGAGCATCTGGCAAGGTTTAAGGACAAGGTGTGTGCTACGGTTGTGTTCAGTGCTAAGCAGATGGAGAGTAAAGGAACATCAACCTGCAGACTGGGAATCAAATCCTGAATTCTCTTCCCAGTTGTGAACCAGGGGATGAGGCATCTTCACTCTGTCTCTTTTCCTGTGGAAGTGCCTACAGTGCCAGTGACACCAGCTACACCTGAAAGTATGTCTTAAAATGCAGAGAACTTCATAAAAGATAGTGTCAATGTACAACAAAAGGGTTTCCTTTTTATCTTTTCCTACTAATTAGGTGCCTGCGAAAAGAAATCATAGAACCATAGAATAGTTCAGGTTGGAAGAGATGCTGAAGCCCATCCAGTCCCAGCCCTGCTATAGGCAGGGACACCTCCCACTGGATCCGGTTGCTCCAAGCCCCATCCAACCTGTCCACCTCCAGGGATGGAGGTGGGTTCAGCACCTTCCCTGCCCATCAATCAGCATTGTGATAATCAGATAACAGCAGACTACAAATAACTATCTAAGCTGGTTTCCCGGTAAGTTTTCCACAGGTTAAAAAGGACACAACAGCTCCTGATCAACTAAAGAGGCCAGTAGGGATTTATGAGCTGTCGCACACGATCCTTCCCTCCTCCTTGCAGCCTGAAGCTCCTTCCAGTATGGAAAGGGGCTCCAGGAAAGCTGGAGAGGGGTTCCTGATGAAGGAGTGCAGGGATAGGGCAAAGGGAACGGTTTTCAGCTGAAAGAAGGGAGGTTGAGATGGGATCTTAGGAAGAAAGGTTTCCTGTGAGGGTGGGGAGGCCCTGGCCCAGGTTGCCCAGAGCAGAGGTGGCTGCCCCATCCCTGGAGGGGTTCAAGGGCAGATTGGATGGGGCTTGGAGCTCCTGATCCAGAGGGAGGTGTCCCTGCCCATAGCAGGGGTGGGACTGGATGGGATTGAGGTCCCTTCCAACCCAAACCAATCTATGATCCTACCTGGGATGGAAACAGCACGAGCATCCAAATATTCCTGTTAACACCAACAAGATTAGGACAGATCAGACAAATATTTCAAAGTATGCCCACATGCATATTCATCTTTATCTGGATGATGTGTAGCACCAGCAAAGCAAAGCCCATGTCTAATCAGAAATGCTCTGTTTGAAAGCACCGAGCTGCCCTTCACACCACACCAGCCAGCATTTGCTCTCCTTCTTCTTTACCTCTCTTTCCTTTTTTTTAAACACTGTGACTCTTCAAAGAGAATTTTCCACACTTTGGACACATGCTGTGTTGAAAGACTTGGGAAGCCTTTTTAATTTGAAAAAGGCACCACAGAAAACAGAAACACTTGAAAGGAAAAGCACTCAGGAAATATTAATACGAAAGAGGTGGGATCCATGTGTTTTCCTTTGAAAAGTTCTAATATCTGAAAGCTCAAACATACTTTGACAGACAACAGCAGGGCAGCCAGGATGTATATCACGGCATTTCTGTTGGCCACGGGTTCTTTTTTTCTTTATTTTTAACTAACTGTGCAGTGGTGTAAACCGTGGAGCCTCTTTACAATCCACACTTAATAAGACCATCATGTTTCAACAACTGATTATGCAGACTGCAAAAATGCAAGGATGCATTTAATTATCTGAAATTACAGAGCTGGGGGTTGCATTTTTTAACACATGGTTGGATGCTTTCTTTTTTGAAAGATCTAAAGCCAATTTGCTGTGTTAGAAGAGTTGGGACCAGCCTTGTGTCAGTGGAGACCCTGGACTGGAGGAATGCAACTATTTATGACAAAACTTCACAAAAGTATTAGCTTCAAAATTAAGACTCTAAATCTAAGTGAAAAGCATTCACCTCAAAGTACAAGTCACAGTCATTTAATCATAGAATTGTGGAATGCCTCAGGTTGGAAAGTCCCATCCAGTCCCATCCAGTCCCACCCCTGCCATGGGCAGGGACACTTCCCACGGGATCAAGGGCTCCAAGCCCCATCCAACCTGCCCTTGAACCCCTCCAGGGATGGGGCAGCCACCACTGCTTTGGGCAACCTGGGCCAGGGCCTCCCCACCCTCACAGCAAAACACTTCTCCTTAACATCTCATCTCCATGTCCCCTCTTTCAGCTCAAAACCATTCCCCCTCATCCTGTCCCTACCTTCCCTGATCAAGAGCCCAGGTTTGTGCTCATATGAAATATTTTTCAGTTAAAAACGCAAAATACTATGGCAACCTGGACTGAGGGTGAGTGGAGTGCTCTCATGTGAGACAGTGTCCAGATCCCTGGGCTCACAAGCAGGGGTTTGTATAACTTTGCTGACTATGAACAGCCAGCTCTTCTTTTTGCCTTCTTTGCTGGCATCATGAGGCTGTTTCCCTCAAACCTCAGTGTCTGGGAGATGCCTGGATATCTCCTCCTCGTGTACCTGCCCAAACCTAGCACTGCTCCATTTGTAAGATGCAACAAGAAGATAGAGCCAAGGTCAAGCCCCGATGTGGTTGCTCCACTATACTGGAGTGCTGACCTGCTCCAAGGAAGAGCAAGAGCTGGGAGAGAAGAGCAGGGAGGGATTAAAATTCAGTTATTTACCATTTCCTTCCAGATTCAAAATCCTGTTTCAAAGAACAACAGGCCATGCAGGATTTTCAATGCTGAAATGCTTTTATAACTCAAGTACCTCTCTTCTGCCTTTCTCCTTTTTTACAATCTGAAACATTATGCCCAACACATCAACAGCTTCTTAATTCTGCTGAAACCACAAATTCACACCATCTATTTTCTCAGATTTCTCCAGTGCCCTTCCAGACTAATACAAAACACCTACCGCCTGGTGAGCCTCGCTCAGAGGAACAATGAAGGATTCCTCATCAGCACGCAGCAAAGGACAAATTCCTTGTCTCGCATCGCCTCAAAAAGCCACAATCGTTCACATTGTCATCAGGAAACGCGGCGTGCCTGCAGCTTCCGAAATCATGCCGCGCTCTTTGTATTTCATCCCATTAGCTCCGAGATAATAAATAACGACAATGCACGGCACTGACATAACACGTCTATTCTTGGAGCGCAAAACAGTTTATGAACGCATGCAAACATCATTAATGCAATTTTGCAAGTGGGGAAACAGCGTGGAGAGCCTCAGTCATTCCTTCCTGAAGCCCTACAGAGAGCAAAGTGGGGAAAGTTGTTCCTTCAACACCCTGTGGTGTATTTAGGGGCAGGAAAACCAACAGTGGAGCTAACTGCTCACTTGTGGCTGGCTGGCGAGGAGGTGTGAAAGTTCCTCTCTCTCCTGTATTTCGTTTGCCACTTTGGATCCACCCAAAGCCATCAGCGGATGCGGTTTGAAAGCCCTGTGCGAGCGTTCAATGCTTCTGAGAGCCATCACCCACATCACGAGCATCCAAACAAAACAAACCCACAAAGCAGAGCTGCAGGGGCTGCTTTCCCACCTCATGAACCCAACAACACTCCCTCAACACGAAATACTAATGAGCAAAGGTGCATGAGAACTATTCCACCAGGGTCCATAATCCTAAGGTCCATGCCCAGCTGACTCCTCAACCAAAAATTAAATTTTTTGCTTCCCAGCACTAAGATCCAAGCAGCATCCCCAAGCAACACCTCATCATGCTGCTAAAATATTATGAGCTTCTATGTGACCAGGATGTTTCTCCAGAAACACTTCTTAGTGAGAAAAATGATGGACTAAGTCAAGAGGCTGTTGGTCAAGAGGTTGGCTCCTTGATACTTAGGACTAAGCTAAGTTCCCTCATCTCCACATTGGAACAGAGAGTAACACCAAAGCCAGACCACTAGAAGAATACACAGCATTAAAGAGGAAATTGTATTCCCAAAACAAATGGGGAAGTGTAACTTCTGGCAATGGGGACAGATACTATTCTGTTCTTCCTCCAGGAGAAACATCGAGGTGCGAGGTCTGCAGAAGGGTAGGAAAATTTCCAGTGCCCAGCAGTGGATCGGACTTAGCAGGCAGCTTCCAGGACCGAAAAGGGCTCCAGGAAAGCTGGGGAGGGGCTCTTGATCAGGGAGTGAAGGGAGAGGATGAAGGGAACAGTTTTCAGCTGAAATAGAGGAGATTGAGATGAGATCTTGGAAAGAAATGTTTTGCTGTGAGGGTGAGGAGGCCCTGGCCCAGGTTGCCCAGAGCAGTGGTGGCTGCCCCATCCCTGGAGAGGTTCAAGGGCAGGTTGGATGGGGCTTGGAGCCCCTGATGCAGTGGGAGGTGTCCCTGCCCATGGCAGTAGTGGAACTGGATGGGCTTTGAGGTCCCTTCCAACACAAACTGTTCCATGATTCTATACCATGTGCCAGGCAATTATTAACTCTTTATTAATTCATAAAGAACACATAACATTTATATACACATCAGCATAACAGATATTAATGCATTAGCCTTGACAGGAATACCCAAGGCAATTGAAGCAAGCACAGAGAATGCCTGTATGGCAGAGAAAACCACCAAAAATGACAGCAATAAATATAGGGGGGAATAAAGTAAGATCTGTAAGGCAAAGCACATGAGCTAAAGCACAGCCTGAATTAACAATACAGAACTGAAGAAGGGCTCTCCAGCGGCTGAGCAAGCAGCCTGGCTGATGACTTACACAGTATAGGCTGCACAATTTATTTTTAAGCCAATAAAGAAAAACAAATCTGCTGCCCAAATAAACCAGAACACATTTATACACTTAGAGCAGCAGCTCGAGCTGACAAAATTGGAGCTAAATATTAGGCACACCAGGCAGGCAAACAACAACCCTCTGTTTCCTATCATTTGGCCTCCTTGCTTTGGATGTCGAGATGAGGAGACAGGGAGATGCCACCCCAGTCATAGAATCATAGAATCACCAGGTTGGAAAAGACCTGTCGGATCATTGAGTCCAACTATTCCTATCAAACACTGAACCACGTCCCTCAGCACCTCATCCACCCAGCCCTTAAAGCCTCCAGGGAAGGTGATTCAACCACCAGCTTGGGCAGCCTGTTCCAATGCCCAATGATCCTTTCTGTGAAAAACTTTTTCCTAATGTCCAGCCTAAACCTCACCCGGCAAAGCTTGAGGCCATTCCCTCTCACCCTGTCCCCTGTTACTTGGGAGAAGAGCCCAGCTCCCTTCTCTCCACAACCTCCTTTCAGGGAGTTGCAGAGAGCAATGAGGTCTCCCCTCAGCCTCCTCTTCTCCACGATAAACACCCCCAGCTCTCTCAGCCGTTCCTCATCAGGCCTGTTCTCCAGCCCCTTCACCAGCTTCGTTGCTCTTTTCTGGACTTGCTCCAGAGCCTCAACATCCTTCTTGTGTTGAGGGACCAAGAACTGAACACAGGATTCAAGGAGTGGTCTCCTGCCCAGGGAGGTTGGCTCAGAGCTGGAAATCTGCTCCCCAGTGAGTGGCACCTTCCTGGCACACACACCAGACACTGACCAGTCATAGCCCCCGCCTCTGGCCTGGACTGCAGGACGAGGACAACACCACCTCCAGCTGCAGCTGAGCTCCGTGCATCCTGCTCAGGGCAGGGTTGGAGCTGCAGCTCAGCACAGGGGCTTCTCCCACCGGGATGCACAGCAGCAGCAGCATGGCAGAAGAGGAGCCAGCCTCAGAGAGCTGCTTGCAGATCACAGAATGATAAAGGTTGGAAAAGACCTCCAAGATCACAGCCCAGCATCAGCCCAACACCACCATGGCTACTAAACCATGTCCCAAAGCGTCAGGGCCACACACTTTTTGAACCTCTCCAGGGATGGAGACTCCTCCCATGCCCTGGGCAGCCTCTGCTGGTGCTTTACCACTCAAAGTTATCCTAAGTACAGTACATAAAGTTATCCTAATATCCCATCTAAATGCCTCTTGGCACAACTCAAGACCATTTTCTTTCACCTTATCACTTGCTACTTGACAAAGAGCCCAGCACCCACCTCCCCACAACCTCCTTTCCAGGAGCTGCAGAGAGCAATGAAGTGTCCCCTCAGCCTCCTCTTCTCCAGGTTAAACAGCCCCAGGTCCCTCAGCCCCCTCTCCTAACCCCTGTTCTCCAGCCCCTTCCCCAGCTCCGCTCCCTTCTCCAGATGCGTTCCAGCCCTTCAAGGTCTTCCTTGCACTGAGGGCCCCAAAACTGAACCCGGGATTTGAGGTGCAGCTTGATCCAACTTCCAAGGCTGACACCTGCCCATGCAAGAGGATGCTTCTCCACATTCAGTGAGACAGAGGGAAAAGAGAAAGCTTGTAACACTGGTTACATAGGTTATTTATTCCTTATTAAATGCTCTGTGATAAAGAAATGAAGAGTCTACACCAGCCAAAATGCAACAGCTCAGTTTGTCAACGCCAAATCACATCCAGACATCCACAGGCAACCTACTGTAATTCTATTTTATATTTTTGCTGAGTTTAATTAACCAGCCTGGCACAATAGGGACTAACCAAGGCAAACTGTGAGAGAGCAGATATGGGCAGGCAGCAAGCACCGAGTCACAGAGCTGGTGTGCAGCATCTGGCACCAAGACTTTACGTAAAACTTTAAGAGGAGGAAAGATTCAGCCAGCAGAGTTTCCTTCAGAAAAAAAACCAAGTCAGAAGTAGATTAAGGCAAAGCTCAGGAAGAGCAGAATCTCTTATAAAAAACCAAACTTTGCAGAAGCGGGAAAAAACTGATAAATCATAGTTGTGCGCCTGGACCTTATTTTTGGTGGCTTAGCGAAAGGGATCATTTCCATCTTGAGAAGTTTGTTGGATTTATTACCTCAAAAGACTAAATTCTGCTCTCTATAATATGGCAGGAACGTCTCAAACGTGAATGACATCACAACAAAGCTCCCCCCATCACCCAAATAAGTTAGTGCGGCATTTTTTTCTTTTTTTAAAAAAAGTACATTTCTTCCATTTCTAGATTAAAAAAACCCAAAGAATATCAACACGCAGCTCTTCTATAAGCTAATGCACTGAACATCCAAATGATGCAAAGAACTGCCTCCATGGGTTCATTTCTTCCTGTAGCAGTGCCAGATACACACAAGGGGGTACTTGCAGAATCATAGAATGGTTTGGGTTGGAAGAGACCTCAAAGCCCATCCAGTTCCACTCCTGCCATGGGCAGGGACACCTCCCACTGGATCAGGGGCTCCAAGCCCCATCCAACCTGGTCTTGAAACCCTCCAGGGATGAGGTAGCCACCACTGCTCTGGGCAACCTGGGCCAGGAGCTGAGGACAGAGTCAGGGCGATGGGTTGATATTCCCATTGCTGACTGACCTGCAGGATCTGCAGACTCTCCTTTGCATCAGGTGAAGAGTCTTTGCCTTGCCTTGCTTTGCTTTCAGACAGAGAAAATGTCAATAATCCAGCTTTTTGGTGAAAAATATAAGACTTCTATCTTCTTTAGTCTACATAGCAAGTCCAGAGAAGAGCAAGGAAGCTGGTGAAGGGGTTGCAGAACACTCCTTATGAGGAACAGCTGAAGGAGCTGGGGGTGTTTAGCCTGGAGGAGACTGAGAAGAGACCTCATTGCTCTCTGCAACTACCTGAAAGGAGGTTGTGGAGAGGAGGGCAATGGCCTCTTGTTCCAAGTGCCAGGGGACAGGATGAGAGGGAATGGCCTCAAGCTCTGCCAGGGGAGATTCAGGCTTGACATCAGGGTCATTGGGCACTCGCAGAGGCTGCCCAGGGAGGAGGTTGATTCACCTTCCCTGGAGGGGTTTAAGGGACGAGTGGATGAGGTGTTGAGGGACATGGCTTAGTGTTTGATAGGAATGGTTGGACTCAACGATCGGGTGGGTCTCTTCCAAACTGGTGATTCTATGATTCTATGACAGAAGGAGCCACACAATTTGAATGGACTCTGCTCCTCAAGAGGCCTTTTTTCCTAGTTCATAGAATCATTAAGGTTGGAAAAGCTCTCTAAGATTATACAGACCAACCATAAACACAACACCCCCAAGCCTCCTAAACCTTGTCCCAAAGTGCTATGTCTATACACTTTTAGAAGCCCTGCAAGGACAGTGACTCCAGTGCTGCCCTGGGCAGCCTCTGCTAGAGCTTCCCCACTCTTCTAGTGAAGAATTTCTTCCTAATTTCCAATATAAACCTCTCCTGGCACAACTTCAAGCCATCTCCTCTCACCTTATCACTTGTTACTTGAGAGAAAAGACTCACTCCCACCTCACTACAACCTCCTTTTAGGCAATAAGGTCTCCCCTCAGCCTCCTCTTCTCCAGACTAAACAATCCCCTTTCCCTCAGCTGCTCCTCATAAGACTTGTTCTCCAGACCCTTCCCCAGCCCTGTTCCTCCCCTGAGAAGCACAGCTCGCCGATATGTCAGAGGGACTGCTGGGGATTCCTGGTATTTTTGCAAAGAGAAGGTACATGAATTCTGCAAAGGGCAAATCCTTCAAAACTCTTTCCTCTCCATCCAGTTCCATACCAAGCTCCTCCTGGCTGCAGCCAGCTGTTCCTTCAGCTGGGATCTCTGCAGACTTTGTGACTTTTTCATAGGAGAGGATTCAGATAAACAGCATACAAATGACTGCTCTCAGAAGACTAACGACAGCAGAGTTCACGGCTTCTCACCTTCTCTCCATCTGCTGCAGAAAGAAGGACGAAATGGAGAGAGGCTGAAATAGCAATTATTCACCTCCAGCCTCACAGTCCCACTGGAAAAGTGGAACGGAGCAGCCACAGCCCAGTAGCCCGTAGGGGCTGAGAGGGTAAATGCTGTCAAGGGCTGCGGCACCATCGAAGCCACCTCCTCCTACAGCTTCTTCGCAAGCTGGTCGCAAGGCAAGGCAGGAGGCTCTGCAGTGCGGGAAATGGGCTCTGTTCAAAGCTACAAGTCACCTCCTGCACCTTGAAAACTCAGTATGAGAATGCAAGACTGAAGACGGAACAATACCACAAACATCTGCAGGACTGACTCTTACACCTTGTTTTTCTTAAGAAAACTAGTGAAAGATTACAAAGCATTGCGTTTTCATTTGGCAAGGAACTGTTCTCACTGTTCATCAAGACACATAAAAGCTCTCCCCCTGGCTTCCACAGAAAACCCCAAACCAGATCATTTAAACTCCTATAAAGATGTTTCTGTTTAAGCAGGCAAAGTAGAGGCTGAAGCACACAGGCAAAGGTGACCACTATTGTACTCAGAAACATCCACTGAAGGAGATGAGAAAACTCAGGATGGAACCCATAATGACAACCCCCACCGTGCACAAACCCAGCAGCTTCAGCAGAATTAAAACATCTCAGTTGCAGCATGAGGCTGGCAGTGACAGGACAAGGGGCAATGGGTATAAACTGGAGAAGGGCAGGTTTAGACTAGGTAGAAGGAATAATTTCTTCACCGTGAGAGTGGGGAGGCCCTGGAACAGGTTGTCCAGGGAAGCTGTGGCTGCCCCATCCCTGGAGGTGTTCAAGGCCAGGCTGGATGGACCTTGGGCAGCAGCCCCATGGCAGAGGGGCTAGAACTGGATGATCCTTAAGGTCCCTTCTAACCCAAACCATTCTATGCTTCTATGATTCTATGATAACTAAATCTTTTAAAAGCACGTCTTTCAAATTGCTCACAAAACCCACAACTCCAAGTTCTCTGTGGTCAGTATTCTGGCCAGGGGAGGCTTTAGCTTGCACATATTTAAATTACACAACCTGTAATTTACATATAGGGCATCCTGTTAGAGTGTCAAGACATTACAATGGCAAAGAACTTCCCCTGGTTCTGTGTCTCTCTCACCTACTTGCACCTCTTAGCTACTCTGAACTGCTGACGGCTTCTCTCATGA
The DNA here is from genome assembly GCA_033558105.1 of Coccyzus lansbergi. NCBI lineage: Eukaryota > Metazoa > Chordata > Aves > Cuculiformes > Coccyzidae > Coccyzus > Coccyzus lansbergi. The sequence continues at coordinate 286,821 of JAUMJK010000780.1, read as the reverse complement.
CAGGTAAGACAAAAGCCCTGCTGCTGGATGAGCTGAGAAGGATTCAGCCTAACTGATGCTTCAGTGACAGCTATTCCCCTGAATATATCACACATTTTCATGGAGCAAAGCTGCTCCACAGTGAAAGAAACACCTTTTAAAAGGAAGGACGAGATGAAGCAGATGCTGGTGGACGCACAGCTCAACATGAGCGAGCAATGTGCACTCACAGCCTGGAAAGTCAACCATGTCCTGGGCTGCAACCAAACAATGGGACCAGCAGGGAGGGAGGGGATTCTGCCCCTCTGCTCAGCTCTGGTGAGACCCACCCAGAGCCCTGCGTCCAGCTCTGGAGTCCTGAGTGCAGGGAGGACATGGAGCTGTTGGAGAAAGTCCAGAGGCCATGGAGATGACCCAAAAGCTGGAATACCTCCCATACAAGGCCAGGCTGAGAATGTTGGGGTTGTTCAGCCTGGAGAAGGATCCAGGGAGACATTAAAGCAGCTTCCAGTACTGAAAGGGACTCCAGGAAAGCTGAGGAGGGGTTCTTGATCTGGAAGGGCAGGGAGAGAACAAGGAGGGATGGTTTCCAGCTGAAAGAGGGGAGGTTGAGATCTTAGGGAGAAATGCTTTTCTGTGAGGTTGAGGAGGCCCTGGCCCAGGTCACCCAGAGCAGGGGTGGCTGCCTCATCCCTGGAGGGCTTCAAGGCCATGTTGGATGGGGCTTGGATTAACAGGATCCAGTGGGAGGTGTCCCTGCCCAAGGCAGGGGTGGGACTGGGTGGGCTTTGAGGTCCCTTCCAACCCTAACCATTCTATGATAATTCTATGATCCTGGACAATCAGCTCATCAGGAGACTCTCCGATGGTGCCTTTGATTTTCCCTTTTAACGAATGCAACTTTTCAGGAGAGCCTGAAAATAAATCTAGAGCAGAAAACAATATCATCAAGGTCTAAGCTAGCACTTAAGATGAAAAGAACACTGACTCAGCTCCTCTAGGATCCAGAGACCAGAGGATATCCAGACTACACAAAGATCCCAGAGCACTGCCATGGTGTGTCATCAGGAATTACACAGCAGGCAATGCTATCCTCATAAAGTCACGCTGCATCATGCCAGTGGAGACACCTCGGGTCACGAGGCTCTCTCTCTTCCCAGTTCTTTATGCAAAATCTAAAAGATTAGCTTGAACTTGTTGCGACAACCCACCTTCCCCTAAAAAAAGTCAATACCTAAATTCAAGGTATTTACTGCATTTGTTCTTTAAATGATGCACTTTGATCTCCACCCTGATAACAAGCAAGTAATTGAGGGTAGCCTAAAGCACAGTGGCAGCCTGTGAGCTGTACTTGGCATTCCTACATCCCTAGCTGAGCAGAGAACATGACTGTTACGGGGTGGGGGAGTCCAGAAAGGAGAAACCCCAACATCTGCACTCCTGGCTCCATCTGCAGCTCTCCCTGATTCTGCAAATGCAGCATTTTCCAATTCTCCAAAAGAAGTAACGCTCACTTAATATAATTATTTTCAAAAATGTAGCTTGTTAAAATGCAACGAAGCTGAGCTCAGCTTTTGTCTTCAAACCCTCTTGCAGCTCTAGCAGCACTGAGGGTACAGATCCCTGCAAAGACCCCAGGCTCAGCTGGGACAGGAGCATCAAGACTGGCTGGAGGAGGAATTTGGGTTTGGCCTGTCCTGCAGACAGAGGTTCCTGGCTGTCAGGAGCAGCCTTTACAGAGGAAGAGCTGCAAGAGAGATCAGGTAAATACGCACTAAATCACGAGTCTAAACCACTGTCTCTGTAAGCTTGCCCCTTCCACTGACCCAGGGCCTCACACCACTGGGACAGAGAAGGCTTCCACCTCCTCATGAGCTTCATAAAGTTTGCAGGGTCAGCAAAGAACTGAACACAGTTCCCCCGAACAGCAGCCCCAGTTCCCCCCGACCCAGAAGGGGAGAGCGTCTGAAATTAGCATCATCCATCGCTTACAATAAAAAACTGGCCACACGTCATCGTTTAGTGGTTGATGTCAGTATTTCATGAACCACGACCAGAACCGTCAGACACAACAACTTGGTTCTTGCAGCCAGGGATGAGGAAACAAGACCCACACAGCTCTCCCCTGAAGTTCAAAGACAAACATGTTTGCTTCCTTTCCTCTCCTCCAGCTGAAAAATTGCAGTTACGCAGAGCTGCCTGTTCAGGAGCAAGGTGTGACAGACTAAAAGCCTTTCTGAGACCGGCTTTTGCTGAGACAAACTCCAAAACCATCAGATCTTGATTAAGTACGTCTCTACAGAAAAGCAGCCTCCTTTTCCGTATAATATAAGAGCCCTTTGGGGGACTGCGTGCCCCAGACACGCGCTGTAGTCACTGGTCTGCATTCTGACGAGCTCTAAAGTCATCTATAATTGTTTCTACTTAACGCACATTTGATCATTAATACGATGAATTTGGCAAGTGCCACATTCAGCTCCATCATTATGAATTCACTACTGTGCTTTCCCCTGGACTCTGAACTCTAAGACAAGACTGCCTCTCATTATGATGATGTAGATACGCCCTTAATCTCCTCTTGGTAAGGAAATTGCTCTGTTCTCATCACTGTAATAGCTGCTCGCCACATTTATCCTACTTGAATTCATCTTCCTGACCACATGGAACCAGAACTTTGTACAATAGCAACTCAGATCTTTCAGTGCTTCCTCTCCCATCACAATCCTCCATTCCACCCATGAAGCCACCTGATGTGTTGTCCACATATCTCAAAGAATCATAGAAAAGTACCTGTCCACTATTAAACCAGATCCCCAAGAACCTCATCTGTCCGTTTTTTAAACTCTACCACCTCCCTTGGGAGCCCCTGCCACTGTCCAAGAACCCTTTAGATGAAGAAATTTTTCCTGATGTCTAATCTTAACCTCTCCCAGTGCAGCTTGAGGCCATTTCCTCTCATCCTATCACCTATCACTGGGGACAAGAGACCAACACCTACCTCGCTAGAACCTTCTTTCAGGGAGTATAGGCAGTGATGAGGTCTCCCCTCAGCCCACTTTTCTCCAGGCTAAACAGCCTCAGTACCCTCATCCGCCTCTTGTAAGGCTTGTTCCACAGTCCCTTCACCAGCTCGGTTGCCCTTCTCCTCAGGCTATTCTTGAATATCCATGAATCCTGTGTTCAGTTCTGGGCCCCTCAGCACAAGAAGGATGTTGAGGCTCTGGAGCAAGTCCAGAGAAGAGCAACGAAGCTGGTGAAGGAGCTGGAGAACAGGCCCTACGAGGAATGGCTGAGAGAGTTGGGGGTGTTTATCCTGGAGAAGAGGAGGCTGAGGGGAGACCTCAGTGCTCTCTCCAGCTCCCTGAAAGGAGGTTGTAGAGAGGAGGGAGCTGGGCTCTTCTCCCAAGGGACAGGACGAGAGAGAAAGGTCTCAAGCTCCACCAGGGGAGATTTAGGCTGGACATGAGGAAAAAAAATTTCACAGAAAGAATCATTGGGCAGTGGAATAGGCTGCCCAGGGAGGTGGTTGAATCACCTTCCCTGGAGGTGTTTAAGGGACGGGTGGATGAGGTCCTGAGGGACATGGTTTAGTGTTTGATAGGAATGTTTGGACTCGATGATCCAGTGGGTCTCTTCCAACCTGGTTGTTCTATGATTCTAATCCTCATACTTGCTCCAATCTCAATGTAAGAGAAGCTCAGCCTACAAGTGACCTTCAGGGGACTCTTCCACAGCCGTTCCTACCTCGATAGATCTCCATGAGCCAATCTCCATTTCCTTCAGTGCATAACTCTCACTGGGACACTGTCGAACACTTCCAGAAATCTGGAGAGCTGAGCCCCAAAGCGCTTCCCCTGCCTGCAAAATCAGCCATTACTGAGCAACTGGGATAACCTGGTTTTATCTTTCATTTAATTATGTAATTAAATAGTCATCTGATAGACATCACGTAGTCTTTCACCCCAGCAGGAAGCTGCGATGCAGTTTGTTTGACCCTGCCGAAGGTCTTAAAAAAGCCAGTGGATAGATTACATGATAACAGTGAAAACCTGAAACATGTTCCCAATGGTCACTTTGTCCTTACAGCTTGGTGGCCAAATGCAAACTTTGGGGGACGAGACAGACAATGAAGAAAATTCTAACAAATATGCCTGGGGAAGGGCTGGGGGACAATGGGATTTCGCACATCCCATACCAAAACTGTGCGGGGAATACAGGAAGGAAAGCATCCTGCATGGTTTCAATACAACTGGCAGTCTGAGAGACAGGAAATCTCACGTTACACGGATGTCTAGCAACCCTACCTTGTGGAACACCGTGGGAGCTGGACCAGAGCCTGAATTCCTCCTCTGCTTCCAGCTGATACGACACATATAGAGCACACTGGTCAGATCTCAGAGGGTTCAGATGCTCAAGTCTCAGCTTGAAAGTGGTGGATAAGATCTATTGCCATCCTGCATCTCTGCAGCTGCATCTAATCCTATATTAAGGCTCCAGGCAGGAGGCAGCTCTCAGGCTCATTTAACATGTGGGGGAAGCTCTTTATGAGTCCAGCAACTGAGGAAAGATAAAACGTGGCACCAAACTCCCAGCTGGGTCATGCCAAGCGCCTCCTCAGAGCCTCAAGCAGGTAGTTCACAATAACAGGAATCAGCATGTTGAGAAAGGACAGGGAGTGTCATGCTGCCCAAAGAGGGGATCTCTTCCAGCTGGCTGCATAAACCACTCTGCTTGAGTCCTTCATGCCTGGTGCTAATGCTCCTGGCCATTTCATTAACCTCCTTCACTTCCATCGAACAAAATAATATTAGCGTAGCACAATGACATCATATCCAGGTGATGCATCTGCCCACGGTTACCTCTGGTGAGGTTACTGGAGTCCCACTGGGGAGGTTGGTTCTGCTGGAATAACAGAGCTGTCTGGGCAAGCTGACAGCAGCTTGATCTTCACTGCAGATCCCTCTCTGTGTTTTCTTAGGATTCTGCTATTAGCAAGAGCAGTACTGAGAGGTTCTCATAAGGCAAGGAAAGCAGATCATTAAAAGGAAAAAAAGTCTCTGATCTTCTCTGAGCAGAATGCTTGGCAGTGCAAATTATTTGGCACAGAACCGAGTCCTGAGCAGCACATAACACTGCTTGTGACCACCTCAGTGAGCTGCTCTGCTTGGACACTAGAGAGATCTAGGAGATTCTGAGACATTAATATGATTTGGAAACAAATACAGATGTGGACAGCTTCAGGAGAAGTGGGAACAGTGACACTTTCAGTGCAAAATATGCTCAGGCTGCCACTTCATGCACTGTCCCAGGCACCTGGACCACTGTCCATCCACTGGACACAATTCTGAGACGCAGATGTTGAAGGGAGGATGGAGGTTGGCTTTCTTGGTAGCTGCACATCTCCACCAAGAAACCAAAAGTATCAAAATCAGTCACTGTTGGGACAAAGGGTGAGTAAGAGTCAAGATGAAACCCGCTCATAAGGTGCTCTACATCAACACCTACCAGCCCCATGGCTCCCTGACCCCCCCAAAAAAGACAAACAAGTGGACAGAGCTGCTTCCCTTTCCCGAGCTCCTTCAGGAAACGAGATAGAAACTGAACTTCAAGAACAGGAATCTCATTAGAGGGAAACAGAGGGAACCTTGGGAGCCGATCACATAGCAGGGAGCTGACTTTGAGGGCAGCCTTGGGGCCATCCCTTGTACCAGGGATGCCTTTTACTCTACTCAACCAAATTTCTTGGTGGCCAGCAGGCATTAAAAGGGAAAAGCAGCACAAGTAAAGGTCCTGTCACACAGCTGCCGCTAGAAGGAACCATGGGTGGGCTTGCCCTGCGCTCACAGCCCAAGCTGTAAGGAGAGCTGGGCGATACGGATACCTAGAGAGGCATGGTCTCAGCAGACGCTTCTCTCTGAAATAAAAGACGTGTGCAGTCACTCAGAGACAGGCTCCCCACTTCTCAGCAGACTGCACAGCACGTCAAAACCAGTGATTGCAAACAGATCTGACTTCCAGTTCCACCTATGCAGTCACTTTGGTTTCTTGGGAGTTCCATTAATGTAACCGAGCAGGATTTGTGCCATGCCCTCCAGCGCCAGCCGAGCAGAGGCCGGTGCACATCAGCCCAGCCGGACGGATCAGCCAGGAGCTGCTCCCACAGGGATGAGACGCTGCCAACTGAGAGCAAGGGACGGAAGTGGGAAAACAGCAGCGAGTTGCAGCAATTCAAAAGCAATCCCAGGGAAAAGACACCTGAACCCAGCAAGCCTTGAGGGGAATTCTTGTCAGCATGGGAAGGCATGTCCCGGTACCCCTCTCCTCCTCTCAAGAGCCAAGAAAAACACGTGCAGTGTAAACAGAGGTTGTGACAGTCACACCTGCGAGCTCTTTTTTGCACAATCCAGCTCTCCCCAGGGAGCCCTGCCAGCTGCCTGGCCTATCCCATGGCAGCAGCCCAGGCTCAGCTCTCCTCCCTGGTGCCTCCAAGGAGATTGGCCCCATAGAGGACTGTCCTTCAGACATCTGCAACCGCTCAAACACCTCAAGACTCTCTAAGAAGTGATTTCCATCAATTATGACTGTGCTATCCAGCCCCTTCTCTACCAAGAACCTTTAATACCTCATCTAAAGTGCTCACTCTAGGCTGTCCTACATGTAGAGCCCCCTCCGTGCCGTGTCCCACAGACACCCCAGGCCATGGGGCTCCTTTTTCTCTTCCCACCCTGGCCATATGGCACCTTCTTGCTTCCAACCCTCTTGTTTGACATCACCTTGAAGAAACTTCTCTGTTTCTGGCAGATCCAACATTATCCATTATTCATACAAATCATTCTATCCCCATACCAAGTATTTCAGCACACGATGACCAAAATTTCTTTCAACTAGAATCAAAACTGATTCCAGCCAATCATGGAATCATAGAATAACAAGGTTGGAAGAGACCCATCGGATCATCGAGTCAAACCATGCCCATCAAACACCAAACCATGTCCCTCAGCACCTCATCCACCTGTCCCTTAAATCCTTCCAGGGAAGGTGGATAGGATACCTCCAAACACCCACTGAGACCTCCAGGTAGGTTTCCTCAGCTTTCTCAACTTTCTCTCTCAAAAAAACGCTGGTGGTAAATGCTATCTATGATTTTAAAGACAGCAAAGCTTCTTCAGTGACTCAGCCACTTATTTTTCAGGTGAGAAATCCTGACCATCCGCACACTCCTCCTTACATCTACATCCTGCAAACTGGAGTGGAAAATCCATAACGAGCCACCACCGTAAAAAAAAGCAAAGCTGTCTGCAGAGGTGAGTCGGCACCTGATGCTCAGAGACCTCTGCAGGTAAGATGTGCAGAACTACACCCTCCAAAACCCACATCTGCCCCCTGCCCTGCTGGGCTCTCCCACAGCTGCAGCAGTTGCAGAAAGGAGTTGCTTCTCCTTTTGGTTTTGAAGAAACCTCATTCAGTTTTGCAATCATCTGATGTGCTGAGAGTGAAATTCCAGTATCAGGCAGGTTTCAAGGTGTCTGTACCAGACACAGTCTGGCTCTAGGGCAGTGAAACCATGAGTAAGAAAAATTCTCACCCATTCAAGTAACTTTTCACTCTCCTGTTAGGGCTTTTAGCTTTACTGGCAAACAAGAATCACAGAACCATCACAGTAAGACTTGTTCTCCAGCCCCTTCACCAGTTCCACTGCTCTTCTCTGGACACACTCCAGGACCTCAACCACTAGAATCACAGAACAACCAGGTTGGAAGAGATCCACCAAATCATTGAGTCCAGTCGTTCCTATCAAACATTAAACCATGTCCCTCAGCACCTCATCCACTCGTGCCTTAAATCCTCCAGGGAAGCTAAATCAACCACCTCCCTGCACAACCCATTCCATTGCCTAATGACACTTTCCATGAAACAATTATTCCTGATGTCAAGCTGAATCTCCCCCAGTGGGGCTTGAGGCCATTCCCTCTTGTCCTGTCCCCTGTCCCCTGGGAGACAAGCCCAGCTCCCTCCTCTCCACAATCTCCTTTCAGGTAGTTGGAGAGAGTAATGAGGTCTCCCCTCAGCCTCCTCTTCTCCAGGATAAACACCCCCAGCTCTCTCAGCCGCTCCTCATAGGGCCTGTTCTCCAGCCCCTTCACCAGCTTCGCTGCTTTTCTCTGGACTCGCACCAGAGCTTCAACATCCTTCATGTGGTGAGGGGCCCAGAACTGATCCCAGGATTTGAGCTGTGGCCTCACCAGTGCTGTGCACAGGGGCAGCGAACACCAGACCCAGCACCATGAGAAAGCCAAGGGCAGTGCTGCTGCGCTGTTGTTCACAGGCACAGAGCCAAGCAAGGGGCTCTGTGACACAAAACAGGCAGGGAAAGGAGGAAGGAGAGCAAGAAAAACAAGGATCTCTGCCCCAAACCTTAATAACCAACAGCAGCCTGTGAGCACCTCTGGTAGAAACCCCTCCTTATTACTAGTGGGCAACTGTATTTTTATCCTGTGGCTTTGTTATTGCAGCCACATTCCAGCACGCAACCAGAGACAAAACGCCCCACTGAGCAGCAGAGTTTATTTTAAGGGATGTAACATTTTCCTGTGAGGATGCTCAATTTGCATGGGCTGCAGGAAGCAGTGAAACAGCAGGTGTGTTTCCATCAGCCACAAACCAGAAAGCCCAATGCAAAGCAAATGCTTTTGTCTTGCAAATCTCTGCTGAAAAATAAGGAGGGAGGGAGAGGTTTTTTTCCCCCCAGGTGCCTGTTTTCTAGCTTCTTAGACCTGCAGATCCTCAAGACCTGCTTTGCCAGGAAGGAGATTGGGGCCCACTGGCAGGAGAGTGCAGCAGGCTCAGGCTGAACCGCTGTTCTCATTTGCATGTGGGGAAAACTTGTAATTGCTGCCCTGCATGCTGTGCTTTGCAGGGAGTGTGTGCCTTCCAGCAGCACCTCACAGCAACCTGCTAGGGGTGAGGCCTCTCTCGGGAGCACACACTCAGGGTAATCTAGAGGCCAGAGAAAGTAATTGTGTTTAAAATACAGAATCATAGAACAACCAGGTTGGAAGAGACACACTGGATCATCAAGTCCAACCATTCCTATCAAACACTAAACCATGTCCCTCAGCACTTCGTCCACCCGTCCCTTAAACTTTACCTCCAGGGAAGGTGAACCAACCACCTCCCTGGGCAGCCTCTGACAGTGCCCAATGACCCTTTCTGGGAAAAACTTCCTCCTAATGTCCAGCCTGAACCTCCCCTGCTGGACCTTGAGGCCACTCCCTCTCGTCCTGTCCCTTGGGAGAAGAGGCCACTACCCTCCTCTCTATAACCTCCTTTCAGGGAGTTGGAGAGAGCAATGAGGTCTCCCCTCAGCCTCCTCTTCTCCAGGATAAACACCCCCAGCTCTCTCAGACGTTCCTCATAGGGCCTGTTCTCCAGCCCCTTCACCAGCTTCCTTGCTCTTGTCTGGACTCGCTCCAGAGCCTCAACATCCTTCTTGTGGTGAGAGGCCCACAACTGAAAACAGGATTCAAGGAGTGGTCTCACCAGTGCTAAGTACAGAGGGAGAAGAACCTCCCTGGACCTGCCAGTCACACCGTTTCTGATACAAGCCAAGATGCCATTGGCCTTCTTGGCCACCCAGGTCACTGCTGGTTCATGCTCACTCACTGTCAACCAACACCCCCAGGTCCCTCACACACACACATATGAATGTGTGTATATATAAATAATCCTTACTTGCTTTGAATCCAGCTTCTTCAGCGAGGTGGTTGAGTCACCTCCCCTGAAGGTATTTAAAAGACAGGTAGACAAGGTGCTCAGGGACATGGTTTACGGGCAGATAGGAATGGTTGGACTTGATGAGCCAAGAGGTCTTTTCCAACCTGGTGATTCTGTGATTCTATGATTCTTGAAGTCGCAATGAGTGTTTGGATCACATCAATTTGACTAGTGCTTACAACATTCCTGCTGCAGTTATTTCATAGAATGGTTTGGGTTGGAAGGGACCTCAAGGATCATCTAGTTCCAACCCCCCTGCTGGGGGAGGGGACACCTCCTACTGGATCAGGCTACTCAAGCCCCATCCAAGCTGGCCTTGAATATCCCTCCAGGGATGGGGCAGCCACCACTGCTCTGGGTAACCAGTTCCAGGGCCTCATCACCCTCATCGTGAAGAAATTCCTCCTTATGTGTAGTCTAAACCTGCCCCTCTCCTGTTTATACCCTTTGCCCCTCGTCCTATCACTACAAACCTTGGTAAAAGTTGCCCATCCTCCCCACCCCCCTCAACCCCGAGCTGTCTTGTAGGCCCTTCAGGTACTGGCATTTCCTCTGAACTGGTACCTAAAGACTGAAAATTACAGTGAATTTTCCCCGTGTTACAGCAAGTAATGGAACATTTTTGCTCTTCTTTCTTCCATCCTTATACTTAGTGACATAATGTCATTTTTTCATACTTTATACCATTCTGTTCTGGTGGGTTATTACCTCATTTTGCAAAAGGAAATAAGAAAAAGGGTGCTATGATGGAAAATAATAAAGATAATAATTAATAATTAATAAATAATTATAATAAAGGTAATGTTAACTATTTAAAAGAAGGGAGCAAGTCCAGAGGAGGCCATAGAGATGATTCAAGGCCTGGAGAACCTCCCATATGAGGTCAGGCTGAAAGAGTTGAGGTTGTTCAGCCTGGAGAAGAGAAGGCTCCAAGGAGACCTTAGAGCAGCTTCCAATGCTGAAAGGGGCTCCAGGAAAGCTGGGGAGGAGCTCTGGATCAGGGAATGGACAAGGGGGAACAGTTTTCAGCTGAAAAGGGGGAGATTGAGATGAAGTCTATTTGCTACAAAACTTTCTGAGCTATCCCATGGGTCTTAGTGCTGTTCTCACCTTTTCATTCTGCAGAAGACAATGCTCTTTCACCCTTTTGCACAGCCATCTTTTCCAAAAGTGTCCTACTGTTTGTTACACCTCGCAACCCTTTCCTGTTTTGCTTTTCTACCCATGATGGCTCAAGGTTTAAGTTTCGTTTCATGGGAGTGAGGAGTTATCCGCATCCTCACGCCTGGATGGGCTGCAAAGCCATGGGGCTGATCTGGCCTCCAGCCTGCACTGCCCTGTAAACCCTAAGAAAACAGGAATGTCTGGGTGTAAAATTCAGAACAGCACAGCCCTCTTCTGACTCTGAAAACCTAAACCCAAATCCTGGGCTGCCAACAGGGCCTGGGAGGGGATTCTGCCCCTCTGCTCTGCTCTGGTGAGACCCACCTAGAGCCCTGCATCTAGTTCTGGAGTCCTCAGCACAGGAAGAACATGGAGCTGTTGAAGAGAGTCCAGAGGAGGCGACGGAGATGATCCAAGGGCTAGAGAACCTCTTGCATGAGGACAGGCTGAGAGAGTTGGGGTTGTTCAGTCGAGAAGGCTCCAGAGAGACATTAAAGCAGCTTCCAGTACTGAAAGGGGCTCCAGGAAAGCTGGGGAGGGGCTCTCGACCAGGGAGGGCAGGGACAGGATGAGGGGGAATAGTTTTTATCTGAAAGAGGGGAGATCGAGATGAGATCTTAGAAAGAAATGTTTTGCTGTGAGAGTGGGGAGGCCCTGACCCAAGTTGCCCAGAGCAGTGGTGGCTGCCCCATCCCTGGAGGGGTTCAAGGCCAGGCTGGATGGGGCTTGGAGCCCCTGATCCAGTGGGAGGTGTCACTGCCCATGGTAGGGGTGGGACTGGACGGGTTTTGAGGGCCCTTCCAAACCAAAACATTCTATAATTCTATGAAATGTGATTTACCCCTGACTCTTCTGAGCTGTGTGCCACAAGGATGGCCAAAACCACTGGCATGAGAGGGTTTAGGAAACATCCCTGAAAGTCCCTTGCTGTCAGTGTGCAGAGACACCCGACCACATCGAACAGTGCCAGTCACTGCCTAAAAACCATCTTCTGAAGCTCCCCACCACCAGCAATGGGAACAAGGTGTCCTCTTGACATCTCATACAGTTGGACTCGATGATCCGGTGGGTCTCTTCCAACCTGGTTGCTCTGTGATTCTATGATTCTCATCTCTATTAGTACAGCATCACATGTGCTTCAGCCTCCTGCCCAGGATCAGTCCCAGGGTGTCTCCTCCTAATTAACAATATTCGCAGAGGTATCATCTGTAAGGCTCAGTTCACATACAAATGAAAAGGCAACTCGGCTGCACACTATGGGACTCTTCTGATTTATATCCACAATCATGTTGACACAGGCAACATCTACACAACCATCCATGCAGCCTAACAGTGGAGACGATACAGCCGAGCTTTGTCAACGTAAATTCTCCGTACGACAGAGAATCTTTGCAAAATCACCTGGCAGAAGCAAAAGCTTCATTAGCTGAACTTTTCTTTATTGCTCACATGTTGGGAGCAATGCGAGGGTATGGGATGCTGTGAAGAAAAGGACTGGTTGACACAGAATCACACAAGGTTCAATGTGCTTATTGGAAAAATTGGAGAGAGAGAGAGAGAGAGAGAGAGAAGGGCAGCTCCTCTGGTTTCGTATTACTGACAAATAATGTCACTCTGCCCTACGTTACACAGTCAATAATTAAAAGACTGCAGGTACCTCCCTAAGGAACACAAAGCCAGAAGCTGGGGGAAGACAAGCCACTGCCACTGTGCCAAAAGAAGTCAAAATATCACTTTATTTCACTTACAGGGAGTTATTCCTACAATACAGTTTTCTGCTGCAGAACAACAGAGAGCCCAGAGGGTATTAAATTCCCATTTTAGACACCAGCAGGAAGAACAGAGGGGCACCTTGTGCCCTGTCTCCATGGAAAGGCTAAGGGGAGCTTTGGATTAAAGAACCTGATTGCAACCCCTGGTGCAGACCCTGCTCCACAGCCCCTGCAGCACTTGCCTTTCAACTCCTCACATCCTAGTTCTCCAGCCGTGAGATGGATGCACTCCATCTCACTCTGCTCCCCTGAGAACACTGAATGGTTTGGGTTGGAAGGGAACTGAAAACCCAAACCATCTACCCCCCTGCCATGGGCAGCATCACCTCCCACTGGATCAGGTTGCTCCAAGCACCATCCAACCATTAACACCGCCACGGATGAGGCAGCCAGGACTTCCCTGGGCAACCTGGGCCAGGGCCTCCCCACCCTCATTGCAAAGAATTTCTTCCTGATGTCTAATCTAAGTCTTCCTCCTCCAATTTAAAGCTCAATTCCCCTCATCCTATCACTCTATACCCTTGTAAAAAGTCACTTCCCAGCTTTCCCGGAGCCCCTCTCAGTACTTGAGGCTGCTCTAAGGGCGTTCTGAGGGTTCTCATGTACAAGAAGGGAAGAGGAGACACAAAGCCCATCTCTGTTCTCCAGCAGCCCCTGTGCCACATCTCCTTGGGGTCTGGAAGAAGTGAAAAGGGACTCTGTGACTGCCCCACCTTATAAAACAGGACAAAACCAGGACACATTATTCTACCAGCAAACAATACAGCTATTTGCTTTGTCCCCTAAGTTTTCCTTCTTTTCAAGTTTTTTGGACTCACTAAAACACGCAAATTGTTTCTAACTCACAGCTGAGTGGCAGGTAACCCCTCAGGGCTTCTCCTGCTCGTGTTGACAGCATCAATCCACTTCCTCAGCGCCAGCAGGACTTCGCAATGTCACGACATATTCTGGCTCACATTGCCACCCAGACAGAATCTGCAGTGGCTCCTGCTTGTGAGAGACTGCACCAACCCCCAGGCCTATGGGGCCTCAAATCTCACCTCCGGCAAACAAGACAATGAACTTCGGCAGTGCCACTCGAGAGATACGGCTTGAAGAAAGCAAAGATAGAGCTGAACAGGTGATAGAAGTTATTCAAGGTGCAAGAGCAACTCAAGGCTCCTCTCATGATACCCCACCCGAACTACTGTGTCCAGTTCTGGAGTCCTCAGCACAGGAAGGACATGGAGCTGTGGGAGCGAGTCCAGAGGAGGCCACAGAGATGATCTGAGGGTTGCAGCACCTCCTGTACAAGGACAGGCTGAGAGCTGGGCTTGTTCAGCCTGGAGAAGAGAAGGCTCTGGGAAGATCTTAGAGCAGCTCCCAGTACTAAATGCAGCTCCAGGAAAGCTGTGGAGGGGCTCTTGATCCGGGAGGGCAGGGATAGGATGAAGGGGGACAGTTTTCAGCTGGAAAAGGGGAGATGGAGATGAGATTCTGATGAGATTTTAGGAAGAAATGTTTTGCTGTGAGGTTGGGGAGGCCCTGGCTCAGGTTGCACAGGGAAGTCCTGGCTGCCCCATCCCTGGAGAGGTTCAAGGCCAGGTTGGATGGGGCTTGGAGCAATCACATCCAGTGGGAGGTGTCCCTGCCCATGGCAGGGGGTTGGATCTAGAAGGTCCCTTCCAAACCATTCCATGACTCTATGATTGTAAATCTCTGTATTAGAGCAGTTCATCATTGCAATGGGTTCACGGGTGCATGGCTGCCAGCCCCCCCCCCCCCCACATGCCTAATTCTCCTGATGCTAACCGAGTCTGCTGCCACTTGCCTATGTCCCTGTCTGCACTAGCCACTTCCCAAGATCTCCTCTGGCTCCTGTGCTGCCAAACACATCACTCTGCAGTGCTGCTGGTCTGGCTTTTTCAGTATGTGTGGGCCATATGTTCCTCCTTGGCCAAAACTCAAGGTTCACTTAAATCGTCCCTGGCTCAGAGCCTGCAGATCAAAGTCACCTCCCGCACGCTGGGCTCCCAAATGGCTGTGTGACTCGCTGTGAGGGTGCAAAAAGCAGGGACGGTGCTGACAGCAAATGAAGCTTAACACAAGCAGCTGGGTGGGCTTGGAACCTTCTGTGTGAGGTGCTACAGTCCAGCCCAGTTGAAGCACAGCTGGACCATCGTGCAGGAAAAGGACAGCACCACAGGATGGCCCCAACTCTGAGAGGCACCCACTGTACACTCACCATCCCCAACAAGACACCGCACAGCCTAGCATGAAAGCATGGGGTCTAACATGAAGTTTCTTGCTGGGTTTGTGCATTACCAAACCAAACCTCTACAGAGCTGAGACTCACGTGAGTGCTTTCAATTCACACAAGAACACAGTGTGCAGCAGAAACTGGAAGAGGTAAACCAAGCCACACTCACGTGTCATCACCCAACACCCTCTATCATTGCTGGGAAGACAAACAGAGGACTAGGCTAATGGAGGTGATAAGACACTGACCCACCACCTCAGCTTCTCCTGGAGGCAGTGATGAATCATAGAATCATAGAATAACCAAGTTGGAAGGGACCCACTGGATCACTGAGTCCAACCACTCCTATCAAACAGTAAACAATGCCCCTCAGCACCTCATCCACCTGTCCCTTAAACCCCTCTAGGGAAGGTGAATCAACCACCTCCCTGGGCAGCCTGTTCCAATGCCCAATGACCCTTTCTGTGAAAAATTTTTTCTTAATGTCCAGCCTAAACCTCCCCTGGCGGAGCTTGAGGCCATTCCTTCTCGTCCTGTCCTGTCACTTGGGAGAAGAGCCCAGCTCCCTCCTCTCCACAACCTCCTTTCAGGGAGTTGCAGAGAGCAATGAGGACTCCCCTAGCCTCCTCTTCTCCGGGATAAACACCCCCAGCTTTCTCAGCCGTTCCTGTAAAATACATATCTTGGATATGCTTGAGGAAGGTGCAACAGGGCAATCTCCAACCACCAAACACCCTCCATGAGAAGGAAATTCTCCCCAGATGTTCACAGCCATTCAACCTCAATGAGCAAGAGCTGAATCTATATGGGTTGGAACCCAAACTGTATCACACAGAAGTGCTTGGGACCAGAGTTGACCTGGAACCAGTAGGATCATCCCCTCACTGCTGGCAGGACATCTCCCTCTCATCTTTTCTCCTCCTATGTGCTGGCTGTTACTTTTCACTGACTCCAAACATGCCACAAAGTGACCTCTTTGTCCCATTTTTATGATGCAGCACTAAAAGGAGATGCAGCTGCTTTCCCTTAAGACTTCAAATATTCACATACTCCCCAAGTCTACCCCTTTCCAGGCTTGGTAATACTCTCTCCCCGACATCAAATGCAAACGGAGTGGTTTTCCTCTTTGAAGTTATCAGGCGTAATCTTTGAGTTTGTCCTTACGTCCAAGCGCTTTTAAAGACAATTTATATTAATTGTTCCCACTGCAATTTGGTTCACACACCAAACGCCCTGCATAAAAAATACTCCACCTAAATTCCTGACATGCCCAAACCTTCCATTCATTTGTGCCCACTCATGTCTGGCCCAGGAACGCTGGGAATTCATCAGCTCTAATTCCCTACATCCAAACACCAGCAACGTTGATCCCCACGTCCGACAAGGTTTCTGACAACCCTTCTGGTACACTGACCCAACATATTTGGCCTCATGATACCAAGCCATAAAACACTTTGTTCTTCTGCACACAGAGAAGAGAACAAGGCAACAAAGATTTGACATACGTAGTCCTTGTGAATTGCAGTAGTGCAGCTTAATTTTTCCGAGCTTGCATCTTCTGGAGAGGGTCCCAGCGTTGCCACCTGCCCCAGCACCTCACAAGCTTTGCAGCCTTGAAGCCTCATTGAGTTTTGCTTAGTTTCAAAAATGTATGTTTGACAACAGGCATCCTTGTGCAACAGGGGGATGCTGTGACTCACACCAGAGCTGGAGGCACATCGTAGCATCATCCCATGCCAGGAGGAACTTTTCTGAGGACACGATGCACAGCTCTGTTGCAGCATCAGCAGATTTTGTCTAAAGTTGCATTTGGGCTGCAAACAGCCTGCAGCAAAGCTTAGAGCAAGAGAAGGCAGGCATGAAGGACATATGCTGTCAGGGTTCCTGGGGTGCACACATGAGTGTTTTCAGCCCAGGCCCCCAGCAGGTTGCTGGGACACTCTAAACACAGGGAGGAGATGATCTGCTGGAGTGAGTCCAGAGGAGGCCACAGAGATGACCCAAGGGCTGGAGCACTTCCCATATGAGGACAGGCTGAGAGAGTTGGGGTTGTTCAGCCTGGAGAAGAGAAGGCTCCAGAAAAAAACTCAGAGCATCTCAGAGTACTAGAAGAGTACTAAGCTCCAGGAATGCTGGGGAGCAGTTCTACATCAGGGAGTGAGGAGAGAGGACGAGGGGGAATGGTTTTGTGCTGAAAGAGAGGAGATTGAGATGAGACCTCAGGGAGAAATGTTTTGCTGTGAGGGTGGGGAGGCCCTGGCCCAAGTTGCCCAGAGCAGTGGTGGCTGCCCCATCCCTGGAGGGGTTCGAGGCCAAATTGGGCTTTGAGCAACCTGACCCACCCCCTGCAGGGACTGGAACTGGATGGGCTTTAAGGTCCCTTCCAACCCAAGCTATTCCAGGATTCCATGATACCCTATTGCTGTTGCTTCTCTTACAGACCACACAATTGCCTGAGGTTTAATAGGGAGAAAAAGGAGTTGAAGCTGATACTGGAAATATTCTGCCTTTTCATTTCAATGCTCTGCAGAGATTTTTGTGGTCAGTGCCCAGACAGGTACAAGCCCTCAGGCTCCACATCTCACATGTTTCTTTTGAATGCACACACACTTCACACGCCGGTGCCTGGGCACACACAGACACTTCTCAGCTTTCTAAGAAGTCCTGAAGAAACCCCGAGCTGCTGACTAAGTCCCTGAACGAACGAGGTTGAGGAGTTACAGAAAATCACTGAGAGCTGAAAAGGCTCATTAATCCTCACCCAAATCTACCGACGTTACAAATCCTTTGCTGCTACAAACGCCGTATGTTTTCTCACCCTCTGCAGCTCACTGCATGCACCAATTCAGCCTGTTAAGTAACACAGATCTCTTCTTTACCACGGAGTTTCAAGCCTCCTTCCCTACACAATGCTAACTTCTCTCAATGGCAATAACTCACCTAATGCCCACACACACCACACAGGGCTGAGATGCTATATCCAACACCACAAGGGGCTGAGATGCCACGTCCAACAAGACATAGAATCACCGAATCACCAGGTTGGAATAGATCCACCAGATCATCGAGTCCAACCATTCCTATCAAACCCTAAACCATGCCTCAACATGGGGTTGTGATGCTGCATCCACACACAGAGCTGAGATGCCACATCCAACACCACAAGGGGCTAAGATGCCACGTCCACCACCAGCAGCTCTTCACGTGGAGAGTGAAGAGGCAGCACCCACAGGACACCAACACTGGCCTTGACTCAGAAAAGCATTTAAGAACACGATGAAGTACAACATTATCCAGGATGGCAATTAAACACAAGCTAACAGGCAAGCACATGCTTAAATGCTGTCCTGGATGGCAGCGCTTTCGGAAATCAGGGCCCCTTCCAAGGAAGGTGCAGTTGCTGGGAGGATTAACACCGACTTGTTTGTACCGCTGTGGTTTGCTTATGTGTTAACAAACCGAGGAGAAAAGAAAACTGGAAACCTCTCACCTCAACTGCCTGCATCAGGCAGCTGGGCTCCTTGCTGCTGCCTCACAGGTAGTGAATTATTCTTCACATCCCATAGGGGCTGGTGCAGAATTGAACACCACTTGTCGCATACCCAGTCCATTGACATTTGTTCCCAGCTTCAGGTTCACGAAGGCCCCAGCAAAGCACAGAGAGGATGTGGGAGCTGCCAGGGCCCTGAGGTGATGCACATCAAGCACCACACTCTATATTAAAACTGATCCCTACGTTTACAAGCCACTGCCAGTAACGTATATGATCCAGAACTTGTTGTCATCCCTAGTGTTTTGTGTTGTCCTCAGCCTGGTTAGGAGATCCAGAATAGAGAGAGCAAGGAATGCTGGATGCCTGGGAAAACTTGACCTGGCACAGAAAGATTCCACCATTTTCATCACTAATTTGTCACATCACCTTAGGTGAGCAGCCTGGTCCTTCTCCAGCTCCTTGTCCCATTCTCTACAGGTCTGTGACTGGTTATTAAACCTACTGAATCTTCCCTTTAGCAGAGGTCAGTTGCTGTTCTGCTCTCTAGCTGTGAACAGCAGTGGAACAAGCAGCTTCTTTCTGTTCTTTCCTAGATGTAGTGACAGGAAAGGTCCAGGTCCTGCGTCCAACAGACTCCTCTGCCCAACCTCACTCCAACTGCACCCCAGGTTGTTGCTCTGCAACTGGTGCCTGCATGCCAGACCTGGCAACTGTGAGAGGTGACTGGAAACATGACAGAGGGAGGGGAGAAAAGCTCTTTCCCTGTCTCTTCTATTAGTATTGGCTTTAGGAAATGTTTTCTCTCATATTTCTGTCAATGGGAAATACATTACAGCTCTGAGAACAAGAAAGTTCAATGGAAAATACAACACAGCTCTGAGAGCAAGAAGCTGCTAGAGGGGTACCTGCACCAGCTCCTTTAGTTTTGCTTAGAGCCTGCAGCCAGAGGTACCCAGAGCTGAGACTGGAGTTTGCAGCAAACAGAGAGTAAAAAAAAAAAAAAAAAAAAAAAGCTACACTGGATAAAAAAAAAGTCATTGCACCAAGTTGTCACTAGCAAGGAAGCAGGCACTGCGCGGGTTTCCACACAAGAGATGCACCAGTCCAGCTCCAGCACCAGCGCTGGCACCAGCTCAGCTCTGCAGAAAAAGAGAAAGCCTAACAGCAACCAGCACACCTCATCTCATCCGAGCAGAGAGGGGCACCGAAACCCCCTGCTTTACAGGACACCTGCAGAAGCAAGGAGTCCACCAGGGAACAGAGAGGGGAAGGCAGCCCAAAAGGCAAAATCAGATTGATCAGGCTGCTGTGCTCCCTGCCCCAGTTCAGCTGTGGTTTCCCCAGCTGCAACGTGTTTACATTTCTAGCAAACTTAATCCCAAACTCCTTGGGCCAGATATTCTAAGAAAGGAAAGGAACTTTATTAATCGTGTACTAGAGAGCTGCACCCACAATGAGAGGATCAAGGAGTCAGGCTTGGGCTGAGATCGCCAGCACTGAAATCTCCAGCACTCCAGGAATTTCTGGATGTATTTTATATTATTTTCTGTCAATCTGCTTTTAAAAAAAAATAGGTGTTTTGTAAAATCCCTCCTTTTTTCTATCCAATATTCTCAGAGATACTAAGGTAGCGTTCAGGCGTCTTGCTCTGAGTATGAAAGATACTATCTGCAAGAGAATTCGGAGCTTGGCAGGCTGAAAGAAAGCAATTCACCTTCAAGCAAGCGCTCACCTACTACTTCTATGAATAATAACTACATTAATTTTTAAGTGAATAAAATGCAGGAGACCAGAAGTTATTAGCAGCTGCGCTGTGAATACCCTGTGTTAGCGATCTAACACTCGAGCCTGCAAAGCAGCCGTTGCTAAAAAAGAAACTAAAACTTTTTGTTACTCTTCTAAAGTTCTTGCAAGTTAAAACAGTTCTCAGACGTGAAAGTTCTCCAATGCTGTGAGGAGACGATGTCAGAGTTCTGTGTGCATCTGTTTTGTCGATCTGTAGGCCAGATTGAAAAGCAGATATTGCACATGGCAGAGCCCGTGAGGACGATGAATAGAGATCCCAGGTTTGCTCCCTCCTAGTCTTCACTATGAACTGTCACAGTTCTATCTCCAATTTACTTGGGTCGGTTCCAACAGTGTATTACATACAGCAACTGAGAAGAGAGTTTCAGGTTAACATTACTTTGCATGCACAGCCACAAACTCCCTTTGCTGAAGTGCTCCCAGTAAGGATAAGTTCATAGAATCACTGGGCTGGAAAAAACATTTGAGATCATTAAGACCAACCCTCCGTGTCCACTGAAACAACATATCACCAAGTACCTCATCCACCCATCTTTTAAACCCCTTCTAGGGATGGGGACTCCACCACCTCCCTGGGCAGCCCCTGCCAGTGCCTGAGAACCCTTTCAGTGAACACATTTTTCCTGATGCCCAGTCTGAACCTCCCCTGGTGCAACTTGAGGCCATTTCCTCTCGTCATGTTACTCAGGAGAAGAGACCAACACCCTTCTCTCCACAACCTACTTTCAGGTAGTTCTAGAGAGCAATGAGGTCTCCCCTCAGCCTCCTTTTCTCCAGACTAAACACCCACAGGTCCCTCAACTACTCCCAGAACTTCTGGGCTCCAGACCTTTCCCCAGCTCTGCTGTCTTTCTCCGGACATACTCCAGCTCCCTTACCTATTCCCTGTCACTTGGGAGAAGAGTCCAGGACCCACCTCGCTACAACCTCCTTTCAGGGAACTGTAGACAAACAAAATTCAACTCTGCATGGCCAAAGCAGCGAGAGTGTGAACAGAACTGAAGCAACATCATGGCACAATGTGCTCAAAAGCTGGTTTGCTGCCCCAGGAACCACAGTCATGGAGAAGCAGACACTGTTCACCGGTAAAAACTGCATCCAGGAGCTCAGTAGGAGGAAAGCGCGACACCTCTTTTCCTCAGCTATGAAGTTTGACCAGAAAATTTCACTGACAGCATCTTCTCAATGCTGTAGGGTTATTGTCAGCATATCTCCTAAAGGAAATGTTCCTGAGGCTGCTGCTCCTTCAGCTTTCAGCGAAGCTGCGCTCTACGGGAAAGCAAGGAACTCAGCCTTTCAGGGCTGCCTGGGGTGGAAGTGAAACTCCATCTAACTCAAATGAGGAAACAATAAAATCTCCTAGCCCATTAACCTGAATTGCTTGTGATTTTCCCTTGCAAAATGAAGGAAGCATCCAACCTATCAGTAAGACCATGAGGAACACAGAAAAATAGAACGATCTGGATTGGAAGAGACCTTCAAGTCCACCAAGTCCAACCCCTCTGCCATGGGCAGGGACACCTCCCACTGGATCAGGGGCTCCAAGCCCCATCCAACCTGGCCTTGAACCCCTCCAGGAATGGGACATCCATTACTTCTCTGGCAGATCTGGGCCAGTGCAAATGCAGTTATGTGGATACAGTGAATACAGTGGATACAGAGTAGAAAAAAAAATAATGTCCAACTTAACCCAAGTCACAGTCAGGGCTCATCCCTCTGTTTATGCACATTTGTAAAGAGGTTTAATTAAGCTACCACATCTTAAGATGTGATTTTCAAAGCTATATAAGCAATTTATAAGAATCCAGACTGCAAAGGGCAGCTCAGGCGCTCGCTATTCTTTGAAAATCCTCAACTGCCGTAATAGGTTTCATTTTCCCCTGCAAATTAGATGCCTGTTTAGCCAAAATAACCCAGGGCAACGTGCAGGAGTTAGAGATGATCACGACCTAAGTATGAGGGCAGAGTTAAGGTTACTGATTCAGATTTTACTGCTGTGTTCACACCTTGAAGAGTCAAATATCCAAAGCGTAAGAGAAGAATCAGGGCATCTTCCAGCACATTGGGTAGAGTCACCCAGTGGTGACCAAGGTCCCCGTGAATTCAATCAAATAATCAACCAAATCTGAGACTGGCCAAATTCTTTTACTAAAGCTTTAGATCTGTTTAAGGTATTTAAGATAATCTAAGTCCTTATATTGGCACAAGCTGTTTAAAATGATCTAAGGCTTTAGACTGGCTTAAGCTGCTTATGCAGCTTTCAGGTTTATAAAAGGTTTAGACTGCTAAAAAACATTCCCCAAAAAGCCAGTGGGGTTGCGTGTTGGGAGCTGGTCGTAGCATGTCATGGATTTTTAGCACGGTGCAAACGCAGAAATAGGTACACAGGAAGAAAAGGTTTTGCTTGCAGCAGTAAAAGTCAAAGTCAGTCAATACTGAGCCTACAAATACCGAGTTTATGGATGATTTCTATTGGCCTAAGCTTGAGAGGAGCAGCACACCCTACTTAAAGCACCAAGAACTCCACCTTCCTTAAAAACAGAACAAGGTATCATGGGAAATTACACAAGAACTTAATGCAATGATTCCACCCTGATAAGAAAAAGCAGACAATGTGCAAGCATACAAACACTACAAATTCAGCATTCCCCTCCTCTTTTCAACTACTTTTATTTCCAACCTTGTATCACCAAACACAGAATCCTTCATTGCGCTTTTCTTCAGATTAAATCCATCTGCAACCCACAGGAGTCTCTGGGGATATGAAATCATCCAGCAGGAGCAGGGAAAGGATCATCCCCTACACTCAGTGATGGTGAGACCACACCTGGAATCCTGGGTTCAGTTTTGGGCCCCTCAGTAAAAAGAAAGACAAGAGAGGAACTGGAGTGCATCTGGAAAAATGGGAATGGAGCTGGGGAAGGTTCTGGAGTCCAGGGGTTATGAGAAAGGCTGAGGGACCTGGGGGTGTTTAGTCTGGAGAAGAGGAGGCTGAGGGGAGATGTCATTGCTCTCTCCAACTACCTGAAAGGAGGTTGTGGAGAGGAGGGAGCTGGGATCTTCTCCCAAGCAACAAGAGGAAATGGCCTCAAGTTGCACCAGGAAAGGGTTAAATTGGATTTTAGGAAAAATCTCTTAACTGAAAGAGTGGTGAAGTTAGTAGTAGTAGTGGAGTCTCCATCCCTGCAAGGGTTTAAAAACATGTGTCTGTGGCACTTCGGGACATGGATTCTTAGTCACAGCAGTATCGAGCTGACTGTTGGACGGGATGAGTTCCAGCATCAGTGATTCTGTGAAAGCCAAGGTGCCCACGGGATGCTGGGACAGTTCAGTGACAAGAGCCCATTTCCACACTTCCCCTGAGAAATGCTTCTGTATTGCAGGGATTCTGGAACACGTAATGGCCAGGAAGGCTCTTCCAGGAGGCCAGGACATGTTCCACTTTCATCTGTATCTTTGCAGCACATATTCCAACTCAAATTAGGCTCTAATTTTACAACCCGTATCACTGAGGTGCAGAGCTCTTAGCTACAAGGAGCACTTATTTTCTTCAGTTGTCCCTGGCAGGTCCAGCTGCACTCAAAATGTCCTAGAAGTTCCCAGAGTTCACTTCTCCATGAGTTGCATGCTCTGGGTCTCACTCACACCTTGGGCTCTGCAGTTGCAACCCTAGCGAGACTTTTTCCCAGCCCTGGTTCTGCAATGTTGTGCTCTCTCAGGGCACTGGAAGGTTGCTGGGGTAAAGTCTGTGCAGACCTGGCACAGACCCAGATCCTGGGTTCACCCCAAGACCTTGGGCTCAGCCCGAGACCCTGGACTCAGCCCCAGATCAGACCTTAAGATCAGCCCTCGACCTTGGACTCAGAGGCAGACCAAAGCTTTGGTCATAGAAGCATAGAACAACCATGTTGGAAGAGAGTCACCGGATCATTGAGTCCAACCATTCCTATCAATCACTAAACCATGTCCCTCAGCACCTCGTCCACCCGTCCCTTAAACACCTCCAGGGAAGGTGAATCAACCACCTCCCTGGGCAGCCTCTGACAATGACCAATGACCCTTTCTGTGAAAAAGTTTTTCGTAATGTCCAGCCTAAATCTCCCCTGGTGGAGCTTGAGGCCATGCCCTCTTCTCTTGCCCCCTGTCCCTTGGGAGAAGAGCCCAGCTCCCTCCTCTCCACAACCTCCTTTCAGGGAGTTGCAGAGAGCAATGAGGTCTCCCCTCAGCCTCCTCTTCTCCAGGATAAACACCCCCAGCTCTCTCAGACGGTCCCACCAAGCCTATGAGATGAGGAACCCAGAGTAAACCTCAGACCCGATCCCTGGAGGTCAGAGCTCAACTGCAAGGGCACAGTCACCATCCATCCCATAGGGAGCTTTTATTTCCTTCCCGAAACACTGTCCGGAAAATCTTGGGCACTCTCCTGCTTGAGAGCACACCTTTTATAAACAGCTGCAAAAACACATCTCTCATCCTTTAGCCTGTTGATGTCTACAGTTTCCCTTGTTGCCCTACGGAGGGGATGGTCCCATCCTCCATAGCACCTAGATGCAGAAAAGGCAGTTCTATTGGGACAAAGAGCCCTTTCTGTAGCCACTTGAGCACAGGCGCTGTGTGCACAGCCATCCTCTGCTCTCATTTACACAAACAGAAAGGCAAAGCATCTGGCCATGTGTCAAAAGTCTTTAATTACAAGATCGAGCTTATCTTAAATATCTATTTATTGAAAGTTGTAAATAACACAAGGCTGCATTCTATCTGATAAACAGACAAAGAGAAGTTAGGATTACATATACAACCGAACGCTTACTTATTCCATCTTTGGATTGCTTAACTTCGCAGACTTCATGCGATATTGATGTTGGCGTCCTCCCTCTTCCCACACCTTTGCAGTTTGCTTTTGAGGACCAAGTTCATTTTATGGTTATTCACTCGTGGAGGACTTAACATTTTTTAATAACCGAGATTTTCATCCCAATATGCTTTTTTGACTTGGAGCTCTGCTTCTTGAGCCAGCCTCAGTCCCTGAGTAGCTTTTGCAATGGCAAACACTGAGCAAAATCCAAATGACTGAGAAAAAACATACAAACTCTGACAGAAATAGCAGCAGAAGCAACAGAAACCTGCTCTGTACAGTTCACGGAGAAAATTGGCCTCTTAGTTTTTCAATTTACCCAACCTTTTCCGCTGTGAGGAACAACAAGCTGCTCAGGGATGAGTTCCTGCTGCAAAAGTGTACACAGCATCCCTTAACGAAGCGCAGAATGACGATGGATGCAGACTAATTGCAGCTGCAATAGTTGTCCCTGTCTGCAAATTCTGATGCGATTTGCACAGCCTTCATAGGTGATAAAATCACACCGGAAGACAGTGGTGGGAAGCACAATGCAGCGACAGAACCGATGAGCTGGTGTACCCAGGAGGGAACATGGGAACATAGCCCTACATCGCGCCTCCAAACTGCAACAGTAAAGCCATAGAAACCACAGAGGTTTTGTATGGCTTTATTATAACTTGTCACACGCCTGAATTCGTTAGCAAGTCAAATTGCGCAGCTGAATTAGATGTCCTGGGCATTTAGCTACCTTCCTAGTGTTCCCCATCCAAGTTTTCCAGCACACTTTTGAGTTCTGGTGTTATTGAGGCTCTGGAGCGAGTCCAGAGAAGAGCAACGAAGCTGGTGAAGGGGCTGGAGAACAGGCCCTATGAGAAACAGCTGAGAGAGCTGGGGGTGTTTAGCCTGGAGAAGAGGAGGCTGAGGGGAGACCTCATTGCTCTCTGTGACTCCCTGAAAGGAGGTTGTGGAGAGGAGGGAGCTGGGCTCTTCTCCCAAGTGACAGGGGACAGGATGAGAGGGAACAGCCTCAAGCTCTGCCGGGGAAGTTCAGGCCTGACATAAGGAAAAAAATCTTCACAGAAAGGGTCATTAGGCACTGGAACAGGCTGTCCAGGGAGGTGGTTGACTTGCCTTCCCTGGAGGTGTTTAAGGGACGGATGGATGAGGTGCTGAGGGACATGGTTTAGTGATTGGTGGGAATGGTTGGACTCGATCCGGTGGGTCTCTTCCAACCTAGTGATTCTATGATTCTATTTACATTATCAATCCCTGCCCAGTTGACAAAGGGGTGTGGAAACTGAACCACAGAAACACAGATTGTATAAAACATGAGGTGAACGGTGCACAGATTCCTTTCCCACAGCATCCCCATGAACACAGCTCAGCTACCTTCTCCACAGGCCGTGGCTGACCAAGCATACTGCCTGTTGCAGACGGCCCAAGTTCACTGTTGTTGCACAACACACCAAAGGGCATCTCCTTTCTGATTTTAGCACCCACTTTGTATGACAGAGTACCCTGAAACCTCCACCAAGACCAGGTTCCATGAAGCTGGAACCTACACAAAAAGCAAAAATACCTTCCTCCTCATCAGCTTAGCAGCTAAGCCCATGCCACACAAATACTCCCAGCATTTACTGAAGTGTCAACAAGGAACTAAGGCTAAGAAACAAAACTTTTGCCTTAAAGTATGATATATTCCTGTAAAAGCAGAACCAAGGAGTCTTTCTTAACTCACCTGCCCATAGTTCAAGGAAACACAAGTGACCTTGCGTAACATCAACCCAACCAGCAATGGTTTTAAGCTTTTTTGAGTTCCAGGGTTTATAAGTAATGGTTTTCATCTGAAAGAGGGGAGAATGAGGTGAGATCTTAGGAAGAAATCTTTTCCCATGAGGGCGGGGAGGCCCTGGCCCAGGTTGCCCAGAGCAGTGGTGGCTGCCCCATCCCTGGAGGGGTTCCAGGCCAGGTTGGATGGGGCTTGGAGCCCCTGATGCAGTGGGAGGTGTCCCTGCCCAGGCCAAGGGTGGGACTGGATAGGCTTTGAGATGCCTTCCAAACCAAACCATTCCATGATTCTACAATCAACTATCCACTGGCACTGGGAGAGCCAGTACACGTATCTCCTTTCACGAACACACAAGTGTGCAGAGGATGGATCAAAATTAATACTTTCTGTGATTTAGGAGAACCATTTTCAACAGGACTTTTGCTTCCAGGTCCCTATTGCTTCACAAAGGCAAAATAAATCCTATTGATACTTAATCCACAGAGTAATTGAGGAGTTCAATAACACATTTTCTGTCCCAGCTGAAAAGCACGTCTTTCACTCTCACTATAAACTAAGCCAGGTATATATTAAGCACTCTAAAAAGCAACTCATTTGGCTGCAACAGCAATATCTTCCATTCATTACCTTATTTATTTATTTTAAGCCTGTGGTTCACGCTCTGCTGACTCTGCCCCCATGCACCTTGCAGCCCGGGAGCCGCACACACTAGCACACTTTCTCGTTGCCGTTGAAGCTGGCCTGGCTTCAATGTTCACCCCTTGTAGTGGGTGGTCTGACCCCCAGAGGCATCTCCCTCCTCTTGGCACGGTACCACGTCTTGTTTGGAGACACGAAGCCACTCTAAATATTTCCCTTCAATCTGCCAGGATTGCACAGTACAAGTCCTTCATTTGCCAGGTAGCACAATTTTTTTTCCACTGAATAAAATTACCGTCCAATACATTAACCTAAGTTATCATCAAATGCCACTATCAGTAAGGCAGGAGCTTGCTGGTAAGTCCCTGTCACACGGAGCCGCCTGGAGAACTCATTTCTAGCAACAGATTGACTGCAGCAAAGAGTTTTCAGGAGAAACCTGGCCAAACTGCTTTTGAACAGCCATTAAAAAGCAAAACAACTTATCTGGCTCAGCAGTTTTCACTCTCCCATAAAATTCACTATAATGCCAGGGCCACATTAAACACAAAGCAGAACCCAAAAAGACCCCAAAACTGAAAATACGCGTTATAAGCACCCAAAAATGAGGTGAATGGGAACTCAGCATACAGGACTGCAACCCAAACCAGTCTATGATTCTATGACTGTGACAACAAACACAGAATCCGGCAAAGGCGATAACAGGGGTGAGGGACGACAAATTTGTTGACATGGAGTAAAACACAGAGGCAAAGGGGAGTTGGTTGGGGAGGACTGGAAATGTCTTTGAAATACAGATGACGTGGGGTGGACGTGGATGAGAGGGACCAGACTGGGGCAGGATGGGATTATGCTTGCACAGCTGAGCCTGTCCCAGGAGTCTGCTCTAATGCACGTGAGCCATTATCTACACGACCATATGAGCTCCAATTGCAAATGTTATTTCAAACATACTAGATCTTTTGATTTCAAATCCATCATTGAGCAGCAACACCCACCGGGATATAGAAAATGCAGCTAAAGAAAGTTAGAAGGCTTGTTTATAGCAGAGGTGTATTTTGAAGGACTCTGAGATCATCCCTGACATCATCACGAGCGGTGCTCGCATTTCTCACTCGCACTTTGACCAAATGACAAATTCTGTGGTGACTTATTTTCAGCAAATCACTTGTTACATCAGTTTATTCATTTGTTTTTGCTGGCAGCCCCCAAACCAGGGCCATGAGTCAGCAGCAGCCCTGGGCCCTTCCTCCAGAGATGCAGGAGATGGTCCAGCCACCTGCGGTTGTCCCTCCACCGGCTTTTATTGACCAAGCTCTTTTCAAAGATGCCCACATCAAGAGCTGCCAGTGTGACGACACAGCACATAAGAGGGGAAGCAAACAAGAGACAATCTCTCCACTGCACTAAAAAGCTCAGGCTGTCTGAAGGGCAGACAACCCATCGTCTCCCATCCCATGGGATTCCTATGCAGGGAGCTTGCAAACAGCCCCGGAGCAAAAGGAATGTGGGATCCTCTTCTCCCAGCTGCAGGGAAAGGCAGAATAGCCAGGACCACTAGGGTCAGGGTCATCCAGGGTTACAACAACTCATCCAGACCAACTCCAGGTTGGGACCAGCAGCTGGGCTCCTATTTCTGCGGCTCCTCCTCCCTCTCCTCCCGAGGGATGTCAGCAGCATCCCACGTCCCTCAGCCCAAATTGCTTTCTCATGTGGTCCCCTGAGAGCCAAAGCGGCCACCCTGCACACAACGTCCCTCTTTAAATTATTCAAGTCATTGGAAACGGTGACCGGTCACGGCATTCTCCTCCCAACGGCCCAGACCCCACTGCAGCACTCATAGCCCTGGAGCTGCTCCTGTTCACAGCAAGGATCATCTGTGCAACGAAACACATCTAGGAGAGGAGTTACCTGTATGGTGAAACAGGTTCCAGCATCCATTTCCCTACAGCACTGATGTTTGCCCAGCAAAAAGTCATCTAAAGCAAAAACCAGCAAGTGCTGCTCTCTGCAGTTAGAGCTTAGAGTCAAAACTTATAACTTACGTTTTCAGTCTGCCAGGGACTCACACTGAGATCTTGGCCAAGTGGCTCCTCCTCCCTCCTCCCCGTTTCCCACACAGAAGAGAAAGATGCAGAAAGGTTAAAGGGGAACAAAAAAGGCCGAGCTGCTTTCCTCACCACCACCTCAGTCAACCCCTGAGATTACAGTTGAGTGGATCTATGGTTTATGTAGCTTCTGCATTTCCATTCTTGGCATAAAAGTTTGAGCTCTTTAAAGAACTAAATGAAGAGATTTGGGCTACAAAATTCTGATGGTAAGCACAGTAATATGGTTAAACACGGGTAAGTAACAACCAGCTTACGTATTTTTGTGAAGATCAACTTCAGATAACAACTTACACCTTTAAACAGTCACATAAATCACCGCGTTGGAATGTTCCGTTCCTTGGAGCATCCACACTAACCCAACGTTACACACCTGCCTTAACTGAACTGGCTGCAGATAATTAGCTTTACCTGGAGAAAGAAAGGCATTTTTTGCCCCAAACAAGTCAAGAGTGCTTCGCACTCCCACCAGCACAAGGCAGAAAGCCTCACTCCCTGATGATCAAATTAAAACCAATGGGTTTAGGTCAACATTATGTTCCTGCTCCCCTAGCACCAACCCCTTCCACGTCAGCTCATCAATACAAACACAGATAGCTGAGATTTCTGGTAACTGCTGGAGCAGCCTAGGTCCAGGTGAAAACCCAGAATTAAGGTGTACCCAAGGAGGAGGCCTTTAAAGCATTCTGAATGTAGGCTCCTCCAGGACTCCAGAAAATGTCTTGGCCCATCCACAACTACCTCAATTTCCCAGCAAATATCCCCACGTACATAACTCAGCTGGACAGGCCAGCCACAAGCTTCACCACAAGGAGCCAAGATGCTGGAAAGCCATTTGTAAGCCAATACCTTGCACGTCATGTACATTCATAGGAGTTTTACAACTCTTGTAACCAAAACAACCGATAGCATCCTTCGCAAGCATAACACCAGCAGATGACCTGGGTTTCAGAGCCTAGCAGAACAAGAGTTTCATTTCCCTTTCTGTGATGAAAGCTTGAAAGCCAGAGCAATGCTACCAACTCGCACCAATCGCAAGGTATTACAGAGACTTCATAAAAGAGCAACTCCTGGAAGGACCCAGATGCCAACACCGCTGCAGAGGAGCACACACTAGCTCTGGAGCAGCATGAGACAAAACCTGCTGTGTCCTGCTTAAGAAATTGGGAGGAGGCACTGGGGTGGACCACACATTAAGAGTTTTATGGCCCCAGAGGCAGCAGAGCAGAAGCCCATGGCCTGTGCAGGAGACAATTTGGCAGGAAAAACACCACCTTCCCACTCTTGCCTTCCTTAGTTACCACCTGCTTGGGCTTTCCTGGGAGGTTTCTCATCCAAACCGTCTCCCACCAACCTGTGAGGAGTGAGAGTTCGGGACTGGAGACGAGCAGCAAGCTCCCACATGGCAGAGCTTTGCAGAAATCCTGCTGAGCATTCAGCCTGGCTGAAAGGAGGAAGAAATACAGACCAACTCCCCCAGTGTTTCGTTGCGACTGGGAGGATTGACAATCTCCAAAAGGAGAAAAAAATAAAGTGGCATCGGTCATGCATGTTTGGTGACACAGGGTGAAAACCAGAGAGCAAGGACCACGCAGCCCTGACGTGGGCCAAGCATCGCTGCCTCGGCACGAGGGACTGCGAGATGTGGGAAAGTGTTTTTTTTGTATCCCAAAGCATGAGGTAGGGGTCAGCAGCACTCAGCAGCAGTCAGATCTACCTCGGTTGGGAGGCAAAGCTCTCATAGCCCCAAACCCAGCCAAAGTCTAGGCTTAAAGTCATCTCCTACTGCTGGTCCAAAAGCCTATATCTTAACCATATTCTCCTGCACACAACCCATAACAAACTCCTAATTAAAAATTATCTGCTTTTGGAAGGGGCACACAGACCAGACTGCATATTCAGTTTTGATTACTTTTTATCTGGCAGGTTAGATATTCACAAGTTCTCTTTCTAGGAAGCCTCGAGGGTTTGTTTATACAAAATAAGTTTTTTATTTCATGTGCTTCCCACCCTCGGCTTGCATAATTAATTGGGGTAAACTTTTTGCAGATCCTTTCCCTAACAGTCAGGAAAAAAAAACCTACAGATAGTCTCATGTATGCACAGAGAAAAGAAATACATTGCTCAAAGACATGTAAATGCACCAAGATATAAACTTCCAGACAAAGGGCTAATTTCTGCCCTGAGAGGTTCACAGGGCTGAAGCAGCTGAAGGATCCCAAGTGAGAGCTTGATTTGGCCCTTGGAGAGGCCACTGCAGTCCCTGCTGCAAGCCTGGGCTCGCAGCTATGGGGACACAGCAGAGAACACGGAGCCTGAGCGAGAGCGGCCACCAGGTAACGCCTGGAGCTGCCGAACGGCCCCTGCAGATGCATCCACCTGCCACAGCAGCCCAGCAGCACAGGGAAAACTCGAGCTCCCAGCAAAGGACAAACATCTGCAGATAAGATCCCAGCGCTGCCTGACTGCCAGCCCAGAGCGCACGCAAACAGAATGAGGCAGGGTGAAATAGAAAAGCCAGAGCCCAGGCTTTGCGCAGGTAAAGGGGATCCAGCTCTAGGAAGGGCTCAAGCTGTTATAACGGGCAGCGAGAATATTATATTTTAATATGTTTGTAGGTGCTGTACCACCAGGTACCAGCTGCTTTCACTTCGCAGGGAGCATAAACGCAGGATGGGAAGCCGAGCAGGGCCTCGGCACAAGCACCCACATCCCCCCAGGGGGACGAGGCTCCCCACAGAGCAACATGTCCATATTTCCAGCGACGCAGCGACTGGGATGCCCGTGCCCCTCTGCGCGCTCCCATCCCTCTCCCACGGCGCCAACACACGCGGCATTCACCTCCCACCGCCCCCAGCAAGCAAAAAAAAAAAAAAAAAAACCATAATAATCATTATCTACGCAGGTCGGGCAAAAATCAAATCGCTGTCAAGCGACGATGAATTGGTGCGACAGCCAGGGCTTAATTAAGCAGGAGCAAGCGGCGAAGTAGCGAACGAGCGTGGCGGGGACAGGGTTACAGGCTGGCTGCGAGCTGATTGACACCGCTAAGGTTACCTCAGGCTTGGGGAGCTCGCCCATCGCGCCAGCACGGCCACCCAGGGAATACACACACACACACACACACATATATATATATATTCGTGC
The DNA here is from genome assembly GCA_033558105.1 of Coccyzus lansbergi. Lineage (NCBI taxonomy): Eukaryota > Metazoa > Chordata > Aves > Cuculiformes > Coccyzidae > Coccyzus > Coccyzus lansbergi. The sequence continues at coordinate 254,074 of JAUMJK010000780.1, read as the reverse complement.
ACACTCAGTGTGCAGCGGACGAGCGTTTCGGTAGCAACCTGACACCTTTCAGGAGGCAAAATGGAATCTCGCCGTCCGGTTGTGCACCCGCAGCAAGGGTGGTGGAGAGAAAAATATACGGTTTGCAAAAATGTACAGGGAGAACAAAAAAAAAAAAAAAAGAAGAAGAAAACACAAAGGTGCCTACCTTTGCTGGGTACCGGCAGGAGATCCCGGAGCTTTTGGGGTCGGTGACTGTTCCCTTCTTTATGAAATGTTCGGCTCAGCCGGTGCTATTTGCATTCTTTCATTAGCACCTGTTTCAAGTAAGGAAGGAGAAAGCTCATGACGAGATCAGCTTCCTTTCAAAATGAATTATTAAATAAAAAAAAAATAGAGACGCACGCTGCCAAATAACAACAACGCTAATAAAACCAACAAAAAAAAATAAACCACATGTATATTAAAGCCCAAAGTAGGCAGTTTAATAATGGGAGATCTTGCAGGTTGTGAGCATGCTCCAGCCGGAACAAATCCTTCCTCTGTTATTCCTCGGAATAAAAATAAACCACGAGCAAGAAACCCAAACGGAAGCTTCCTCCTCGAATCCCTGCTGCTGAAAAATATGTAATAAATTCAGCCTGAAGACGCAGCCTCTAATCAGCAGCTGTTTGCTGGATCCCAAGCCAGCCAAAGCCTCTCTTGTCTTTTCCCACTATGAGTCTAGGCCTTTTTGAAAAGGGTTTTAACCTTTTAAAGATACAGTGCACCAATTATCACTTCGGGAGGACTGTCACTCACAGCGCAAAGGAATTAATAAAGCGGCGGCAGCGGCACAGTCGGAGCAGGGGGAGGTGGGGTTTGCACTGGCAGCAATTCTTTGGGAATATTATTATATGATTTGGAGGGTTTTAATACGATACCACCGCCCCCCCTCCCAGCTTTGGAAGAAGAAGAATAAATGGAAAACTTGCCACTCAGCTCTTGGATAAATGCACAGTCATTATAAAACTGAGCAGCTGCTGGATGCGATTCAGGGAGTTGGGTGGCCGCTCCTTATCAGGGTTCAATTTGTGGCGACTGAATTTTAGGGATTAATGGTTTCCATCCCAGGCAGTGGCGTGAGAGGGTTAATGACATGCAGAGAGGAGCTCTGTCAAGTGCTTCCCATCAAACTAAGGATCAGGCTGCAAAGTTTGAACCTCGAAACCCTGGCACGGCTAGAAAGCGTTCTTCCAGGAGTGGGATTTGGGGTTTTTAGCAAACCGAACCACAGCCCCCAGAAAAGCTCAGCCTTCCACTGCCAAGTGCTGCAAAGCACCACGCGTGCAGCTCCCGATGGACAACACTGAGGCAACAGGGAGCAGTTGTGTTGGGTCCCCCCAGAGCTGAGGGTCCCCAGCAGCCTCACGTTCTTCCTGGTGCCACCAGCACGTGGCCCACCTGGGTGACAGTGGCATCCTCTTGGTCAAGGAGCAGGGAGCCAGGAGGCACCCCTGGGGTGCTGCAGCTCCGCACAACCCTCTGGCCAGTGCTCTCTGCAGCCCCTGGCAGGCAAACCATCAGCAGCAAGCAGTCCTCCCACTCTCTTCCCCCCTTCTCCTCCTCCTCCTGTTCAGCAGAAAATCATCATATTTCATGTGTCGCGGCTCCAGCCTCGCCAATTGGCTGGGCACTCGCAGGCGGAAATGTCCGGAGCAGCTCAGCATCGGTGCCTGCCCGCAGCCACCCATTCCCAACGGATCCCTGCTGCTTGCAAACCACAGCCAGCAAAACCAGAGAGAAAAGGGGTTTTGGTGTTCAGGGTGGGGATTAATGCCACTTTGGCTCAGCTCCGGAGGGATGCAGGCTGCCAGCAACTTGACCTTGACCTGCATGGTTGCACTGAGCTGCCAGCAAGAAGCATTTTCTGGATGACGGAGATCCAGCCACACTAACCCAGCCCAGCACCAGCTGCATGGGTGCAGTTCAGAGTCACACAGCAGGTACGGTAGCTGCTCAGAGGGACGCTGCCTGGCAATCAGATGCTTTCTTTTTTTCACCCATTTTCAAAGTCAGTGCATTTCGTAGAATCATAGAATGGTTTGCTTTGGAAGGGACCTTAAAGGATCATCCAGGTCCAACCCCCTAGCCATTTCTCTATGGTCCCTTACTTCCGCATCTCTTGAGCTTGATACATCACCGTGTTTCTTTATCAGTTGGGATTTGGAAGCACGAAGCTACCCAATGTGGAACAACAGCCCAAGTAGGAAGACAGCCCAAGATTTCTCATCATCTGACCACTTTGTTTGCAAAGCAAGGGGAAAAACAACCCAAAAATCTTCTTGGGAAATGGAGCAATGGAATAATCCTGATGTAAGCTGTCATCGACCTCCCCTGCACACACACCACCCAGAAATGAAAGGTGAACATATCCAGTGACACTGAAAAATATTCTCCCAAGGAGCAGCTGAGCCATGTGCATTCCTGTTGGGCTCCATAGCACAACGGGAGCGTAAGGAGCAGGGGAAATCTGACAGTCAAATGCTAACTCTTATTTCGTGGCTGCTTACACAAGGATAAAAAAAAATTGCAATGTCATAAAAAATAAAGAGGATTTGAGTGCAGTATCTATGGCACAAATCAGCTTACGAAACCCACAGTTCTTGACTGATTGCAAAAAAACCTCAGTAGTAAATGGACAAAATATTGGATGGAAGAGTAAAAAGCTCCAAAGGTTCCTTATCTGGCTGTCTGATGAGCAGCCTGCAGCCCAAGTCGCATCAGCAAGCAGAATCAGCTCCAGGTAGTCCTGCAAGGGGAGCTTGGCAGTCACCATTTCCACCATCTACTCTACCTCCCTATGTCAAGACAAGTGCTTGGGCACAGCAGAAACTCATCACCACTGTGTGTCACTGTAGGCATTAGAACAAGTGCAGGAAGAGAGGAGAAAGTGAGATAATCAGGCTGTTAAGGAAAAAAAACCCACCACCTCAGGCCAGAGCAAACAGGACACATCTTCAAGCTGGTCTTCCACTTTCAGATTTCAAGAGGAAGCCACACAAGGTGATGTTTCATCACCTACACCAGCCTGGGCTTCACGTGACAGATTACCACATCTGCCATGGTTGGTCTGTAGGTGCCATGCAGCTCCATGCATGAGAATCTGGGCCAATTCATGGGGTTATAGAAATGATGGCACCACATTTGCATCGTGCTCCTACCAACACCACCACCCTCGTGTGAGCCCAGATCTCCACGTGCTACCCCATCCTAGCACTCAGACCCTGAGAAGTCTGCCCAGGGAGGTGGTTGAGTTGCCTTCCCTGGAGGTGTTTAAGGTGTGGGTGGATGAGGTACTGAGGGACATGGTTTAGAGACTGGTGGGAATGGTTGGACTCGATGATCCGGTGGGTCTCTTCCAATCTGGTGATTCTATGACTCTAAATGCCTTGCCTATGCAGAGCTACAGACTGGGAGAAGCCTGGCTGGAAAACTGCCAGGAGGAGAGGGACCTGGGGGTGTTGGTCGACAGCCGACTGAACATGAGCCAGCAGTGTGCCCAGGTGGCCAAGAAGGCCAATGGCATCCTGGCTTGGATCAGAAAGGGTGTGACCAGCAGGTCCAGGGAGGTGATTCTCCCTCTGGATTCAGCACTGGTGAGGCCGCTCCTTGAATATTGTGTCCAGTTCTGGGCCCCTTACCACAAGAAGGATGTTGAGGCTCTGGAGCGAGTCCAGAGAAGAGCGACGAGGCTGGTGAAGGGGCTGGAGAACAGACCCTATGAGGAGCGGCTGAGAGAGCTGGGGGTGTTTAGCCTGGAGGAGGCTGAGAGGAGACCTCATTACTCTCTACAAGTACCTGAAAGGTGGTTGTGGAGAGGAGGGAGCTGGGCTCTTCTCCCAAGTGTCAGGGGACAGGACAAGAGGGAATGGCCTCAAGCTCCACCAGGGGAGATTTAGGTTGGAGATTAGGAGGAGGTTTTTCACGCAGAGGGTCATTGGGCATTGGAATAGGCTGCCCAGGGAGGTGGTTGATTCCCCTTCCCTGGAGGTGTTTAAGGCACGGGTGGATGAGGTCTTGAGGGACTTGGTTTAGTGTTAGATAGGAATGGTTGGACTAGAAGATCCGATGGGTCCCTTCCAACCTGGTTGTTCTGCGATTCTGTGATTCTGTCTTCATGGGCTTCACTTTCCAAACCAGCAAGTCACATGCAAAACTAGCTGTGCCAAGAACACATGGCAGAGTTTATTGAAGTCTGCCAAGCTGCCATCAGAACTCCTACATGACTGGTAGCAAAACTAGTACAACCTCCTAACATGGTGCTGGACAGGCAGTGCTTGAAACCCTTGTGAAGCAGGAGCACATAGTCCAACTCTAGGGAATGACAGAATGACAGAATCATAGAATCACCAGGTTGGAAGAGACCCACGCGATCATCAAGTCCAACCATGCCTGCCCAGAATGAAATCCTGTTTGAGAAGGACACTTTCTTTGGGAAAACAAAATAAGCTTAAAACTTGCCTGTGGTGGCTTATCTACCTCCTCCAATAAGCATGAGCCTCACCACAAGCCTACATTTCCCTGCCTTCAGTCACTGATCCGCAGAAATCGTCACTCGTGACTGAGCAAAGCCACAGTCTTGGTTTCGTTCCCTTGTGATGCTTCAATGAGAAGACTCTAAACAGGCAGGAGTTGGAAAAGATGACATGCTACCAGTTTTGATCTCAATTTTAACTCTTACAAACTATTACCACATTACCTTGATCTACATAAGGGGCACCAAACAATTCTTCTTCGAGGCATACTCTTCATTTATGTTCATTCCAGATTCCACCTGACCCCACACAACTCTTAGGAGATCCTTCTAGAGAAACTCATACTAGAAGGTGGCACAGTGGTTACAGCAAGACCACCACCACTTACCCCCAGAAACAGTAATGAATACAATCATTCTGAAACTAATTAGCTAACTAAGTTTCAATTCTTCTCATGTGTGCTATGATGAAGTTGCATCACCCTTCCTTGCAGAGAACAGCATGCGTACAGCATCCGTGCACGTGCTTTGTACCAACAACCTTGGCATTTTGCCCTTTTTTTTCTTCTAATGGCAAAACAAATTCAACTTTCCTAGAGGTTAAAAAAAATTGTTAGAAGTCAACAGTAACCACAGGGAGAACTCTCTGAATAGCGGTGGAAAGACCTGCATTACAAATCCCCCACATTTTCATATATGGCAGGGCAGAGCCTGAACATGCGATGGGTGCATTAGTTCACTGCTCATGAATCCAGTGAACCACAGTAAACCACACCCTCATTAGAGGTGACACAGTCCACCAAAACTGACCTAATACGTTCTGCAGGGCTTATTAGTGTTCCTCCATGCTGGAGCTGGTCTTGTTGTGAAGTAGCACGACTACAAAACCATCCTGCTGAATGGTCATGGAGGGAACACGGTTGCAATCAGTGAAAAACAGAGGCAGGAGTGGTGGGATGGGCCAAACAAATGACACAAAGCTATTAGTTTTCTACTCTTTTAGGAGGCATTTCATAGAATGGTTTGGTTTGGAAGAGACCTCAAAGCCCGTCCAGTTCCACCCCTCTGCCAAGGGCAGGGACACCTCCCATGGGATTAGGAGGTTCCAAGCCCCATCCAACCTGGTCTTCAACATCTCCAGGGATGGGGTAGCCACCACTGCTCTGGGCAACCTGGCCCAGGGCCTCCCCACCCTCACACCAAAACATTTCTTCCCAAGACCTCATATAAATCCCTCTCTTGCTGCTGACAACCATTCCCCCTCTTCTTATCCCTGCACTCCCCAATCAAGAGCCCTTCCCCAGCTTTCCATGCTGCTCACACACCAGCTGCTGGCTGGAGTTTAGAAGCTGAAGACATTCACTGCATGGCTCATTCCTTTGTCTTATTCTCCCATGAAAATAATCACACAAAAAAAAAAATAGCATGCAAAATATGCTTCAAAACTATTTGACACTGCCTCCTGAATTCTTTTCTCTTGATAAAGCTATCCTACTTAACCCTAAGTGAATAGGTGACTAGGGACACAGGTGCAGGAACCAGCGTAGAGCTTCTCCAAGCCCCTGGAAACATTTGCCGGAGGCAGGAGGCCCCTTTCCCCCAGGCACTGCGCTGCGTGCCTCTGGAATGCTGAGTACATACTGTGCACAGCAGAGTGCACATTGCTTAGCAGGATGAGTCTAAGCTCCTTACGTGGGAACTCACGGCTCTGACATTTAATGGCCATTCTCCTGGGAAAAATGACAGAGAGGCCTGGGAGACTCCATAGTTGTTGCCTTTTCCTTTTAAGCTAACTATCGAGCCTCCTCGACCTGAAGCAAAAGGCTGCATTCATTCCCTTTTTAATTTCTTCACTACTCTTCTTGGGATCAAAAAGACAAGGTATGGGGTGGTGGCTCTGGTTTTCTTCTGATACTTTTTAATAAGTAACAAATCACAAAATTGTTCAGTTGGAAAAGACCTTTGAGATAATCAAGTCCAACCATTCCTGTCAACTACTAATAGATACCCCTAAGCTCCTCATATGCCCAAATTTTAAATCCCTCCAGGGGTAGTGAACCCACTACTGCCCTGGGCAGACTCTTCAAATGCCTGTAACTGCTTCAGTGAAGAAATTTTTCAAAATATCTAATCTAAACCTCTCCTGGCGCAACCTTGAGGCCATAAAAAAAATGCAAAGGTAAAACACAACTTTGGTTTCAAACCTTCTGTGGCTGCTGCCTTCCTGGGACCTAACGCAGCAAAGCAAATCGCATTCCTGGTGCCACTACATAATGTATTGCATTTGGATTACAGACTGTGGTTTAGGAAGATGTAGGCAATAACAGCACATAGTGGGAGAAGGGATGAGTTGTAACCAGGGGAACAGATCACAGGGCTGAGTGCTGTCAGAGCCCCCAGTGTCTGTGCCTTAACCAAGTGGCTGGATTTTCATCCAGATCCTCTCAGCACCTGCACTGCGTTCAGTGACTTGGAGGTTTTGCACAGGAGCCGCATGTGGAGTAGGATGGAAAAGCCAAGATGCGGATGAGAACCTCGGTGCTGTTCACAGCCAGGATTTTATCTTGAGGGGCTGCTGCCTCCTGCACCACCCAGCAGCCTGGTCCTAGCCGGGCAGTGCCATGAGCTGCTTGACTCTCTTGAACGTTATTCAAAAAAACAAAACCTAATTCAACAACAGAAAAATCATAGAATCATAGATCAACCAGAGACCCACTGGATCATGGAGTACAATCATTCCTATCAAACACTAAACCATGTCCCACAGCACCTCAACCACCCGTCCCCCTTAAACCCCTCCAGGGAAGGTGAATCAACCCCCTCCCTGGGCAGCCTCTTCCACTGCCCAGTGACTCCTTCCGGGAAAAATTCTTTCCTAATGTCAAACCTAAATCTCCCCTGGCAGAGCTTGAGGCCATTCCCTCTCATCCTGTCCCTTGGGACAAGGGTCCAGCTCCCTCCTCTCCACAACCTCCTTCCAGGTACTTGGAGAGAGCAATGAGGTCCCCCCACAGCCTCCTCTTCTCCAGGATAAACACCCCCAGCTCTCTCAGACGTTCCTCATAAGGCCTGTTCTCCAGCCCCTTCCCCAGCTTCATTGCTCTTCTCTGGACTTGCTCCAGAGCCTCAACATCCTTCTTGTGGTGAGGGGCCCAGAACTGAACACAGGATTCGAGGTGCAGTCTTACCAGTGCCAAGACCAGAGGGTACGAGAGTGTGTGGACAAAGGGTTTATGGAGTTTGCATGGGGGTGGGAGCCTTCCCTTCAGGCAGCCCTAACACGTGCCATGCCCCTGGGGTTACGACGAGCTCTGAAAGGGGCTGCATGAAATACTTGTGTGCAAGACGCTGCACAGAGGAGCCTTACCCAGTCTGGTGCATTTTTGGTTGAAGGGATCATGGTCTAATAAGGGGAAATTAGGATCACTGCGCAAACCTGAATGCATTCATTACCAACCTCTCAATTTTCAGTAGAGATGTTTGCTATAGGTTTGGGGGGGGGGGGGGGGTTCCATTCCTCCTGCTCCTACAGTTCTCTGCTACAGCAAACTATCTGCTGAGAGTATCACACATTTGCCTGGGACTCTCATTACATCATCTGTCCTCATTTTTGGATACATATCTCTAAGTTTGTCTGTACGCTCAGCATGAACACATATTAACTATGACTGCTTGAAGAAGAACAAACACCTGCAAATATTTGGATTACTTCTAGTGAGTTCTGTGATCTGAAGTTACCATGCGATACCAAATGATGGGTGAATCCCAAAAGATTCAAGCTTCAGACTGGAAAACTAGTTGATATTCAGGAGAGTTTTGCCTGTCAACCGTGCACTGAGCTCACAACCTCACGCTTTTCAGATCAGACACATTTTTGCCCAATTAACTAAGCAACTGGTATAAAAAAATACAATCTGTCACCATGTTATAAAGAAAACTAACGCCCCGAAAGGACAGCCAGAAAAGCCCATGAGTAAGTAGTCTTGTTCTCATGTTTTTGTTTCGGTCACTAAACAGCAATACCTTGCACCTCAGCATCTATCACCCAAAGTGACATTCAGGGACACAGGCATTAACTCCCTGTCAGTCTCCGCGAGGCTGCTGCCGGCAGAGCCCTACACTATTGATTCCTCGTCTCCACTGTCTCACCACTGACTGTGATGCTTCTCAGGGCGAGATGTGGGGCTCTTTAGCACTCCCAGTTGCACCGGAGGCTTTGATGATCTCAGCTGCCAGGAGCAGAGGGATGAGATGAACCAGCATCTTCAGAAGAAACGGTTTGTCTAGGTATGACACTAAAGTGAAATGTGAAGTTTGATGAATCCCATTGTGATCACACCTCAGTTCTAGTCTGAATCCTATTAGATGAGAGTTCTAAAAGTAGGTAAGCAGTAGGACGGGCTTTGCTTACTGTTGGGGAGGGGTTCCCCTCCTTTTATTTAAATCATTCCTTGTCCTGGTCAAACAGAGAGCATTATCTAATCCCTCTCCAGCACGTACGCAGTGTGTGTCATCCCTCTACAAGGATCCACATTAACCCAACCACAGACAATAACCTCATCCCATTCAGTGCAGGAAGCATCATAATCTGCCATGCATTAAGGGTCTAAAAAAACCCTGCCTGATGTTAGAAGAGTCTCAAGCTGTTAAGCTACTACTTAACTGTGCTAATTCACCATGAAGGCTCTCCCATGGCACAGCGAGAGTTGTTTTCACTTTCTAATAATGAACACGTGATTTCGGCATTTAATGAGTTCCCGAAATAACTGAACCAAAAGGCAAAATCCAAGAGGTCTGGCTGCCCAGGGAGGGGAAAAAGAAATCATAATTAAAATAGTGAATGGACAGAAGAATAAAATTAACTCCAGTGATGATTATAAAACCATTTAGGTGGAAGAGCAAGTGTATTGCTTTCCTGACCCAAAAGGGGTTTAACTGCAACAAAAGGCAGCCTTGTGGTCCATACCTAGGGCTCTACATCGTTCTCCCTCCCTAATGTCCTGCATTGTCAGGAATACTGGTCCCTCCTCTTGTATTCAACAGTTATGATTAAAAAGAAGTACCAGGCATTCACTTTGGTAGCACCTTTGCCTGTGAACATCAAAACACACTGCAGATGCTAGCAACACCTCATTGTCACAGAACCATTTATTCAAAAACATGAAGGCAGACAGATGGAGAGGGTAAACAGTAAGAAGAGTCAGACTGAAAGAGTTGGGGTTGTTCAGCCTGGAGAAAAGAAGGCTCCATGGGGACCTTATAGCGACCTTCCAGTACCTGAAGGGACTACAAGAAAGCTAAGGAGGAACTTCTTACAAAGGCTTGGAGTGACAGGACTAGGGGTGATAAGTATAAATTGGAGAGGGGCAGATTTAGACGAGACATAAGGAGGAATTTCTTCATAGCAAGGGTGGTGAAGCCCTGGAACAGGTTGCCCAGGGAAGCCGTGATTGCCTCATCCCTGGAAGCGTTCAAGGCCAGGTTGAATGGGGCCTTAGGCAGCCTGATCCAGTGGGAGGGGTTCCTGCGCATGGCAGGGGAGGTAGAATTAGATCATCTTTAAGGTTTCTTCCAAGCCAAACCATTCTATGATTTTGAGTCAGCAGGGTCTACAGGTTCTGAGTGTGAACTCTCTGCTGTAAGTAGTGAGCTGGACAGCAGCCCCGGTATCTCAGCTGGATCTCAAGTTATCATTGAACCCAAAAAGCCTTCACCGAGATAGATCTAGTTTTAAGAGTTCTGAAAAAGGCTGGTCTTTATGTAGTTTGTGTGGGGTTTATTTCTTTTACATCCCAGGGAAGTGTGTTCATCTTCTATTGCTGCACTGGAGCACGAGCCAGTATACAGACCTGCCAGCTGTGCAGCATTTGCATTTCCATCCTCCTGCTGAGCTCAGCCTTTGCCCCTGTGGCCCTGCAGGGAAACGCCTCACCAAGCAGCAAAACCCTAGGGTGGAAAACCCATTTGGAGAGAAAAAAAAAAAGACCCAGCTACTATCTAAACTATTTTGTGGGTATCAACGCAAATTCTGCTCTGCCTCTGAGGTAAAAACATTTCTGACAGAACAGCAAAGATGAGCTTCCTTACACACTGGGTTTGGAGAACGGGTACTGCACATTTCTCCCCACTTTGCCCAGAGGGGGGCTGTGCAGCTGGCTCAGGGCTGCAATAACTCAGAATCATAGAACAGCCAGGTCGGAAGAGACCCACTGGATCATCGAGCCCAACCATTCCTATCAAACACTAAATGATGCCCGTCAGCATCTCATCCACCCATACCTTAAACACCTCCAGAGAAGGTGAATCAACTAACTCCCTGAGCAGCCTCTGCCAATGCCCAATCACCCTTCCTGTGAAAAACTTCCTCCTGATGTCCAACCTAAATCTCCCCTGGTGGAGCTTGAGGCCATTCCCTCTTGTCCTGTCCCCTGTCACTTGGGAGAAGAGGTCAGCTCCCTCCTCTCCACAACCTCCTTTCAGGTACTTGGAGAGAGCAATGTGGTCTCCTCTCAGCCTCCTCTTCTCTAGGCTAAACACCCCCAGCTCTCTCAGCCATTCCTCATCAGGCCTGTTCTCCAGCCCCTTCACCAGCTTCGTTGCTCTTCTCTGGACTCGCTCCAGAGCCTCAACATCCTTCTTGTGCTGAGGAGCCCAGAACTGAACACAGGATTCCAGAAGCAGCCTCACCAGTGCTGAGTCCAGAGGGATAGAGAACCTCCCTGCCCCTGCTGGTCACACCGTTTCTGATCCAAGCCAAGATGCCATTGTCCTTCTTGGCCACCTGGGCCACTGCTGGCTCATGTTCAGTCACTGTCAACCAAAGCAACCAAAACCAAAGTGTCAGCATAGCCACTGGACACTCCTCTATGACCCACTGAAGAATCACCAGGTTTGCATCTATCCTGAGCTATCTCACTTCAGTGGTCAACAGCCCCCAACCTGATTTTGGAACCGGTCCATGTTGAAGTTTCTTATTTAAATACTTTGACACATTTAATTCATTGTGTTGTTTCCTAAACAATAGGGGGAAAAGTGCTAAGAAAACTCATGAATTTTTAGATTAAAACCTGCTGCAAGATTGCATTTGAAATTGGACTTAAGGAAAGAAAATTACATTTTGGCCAAAGGCCAAGTTCTCCATTTCTAATTAACCTAATCAAACTTTTTCATAGCCTAACCCTTGATAATTTATATAACCAATTTCACTGAAAAGGCCGTTAGAGTGAGCTCTGCACCAAATCAGACAGAAATAACTAGAGAGTTCAAAGGATTTGTTCTCATTAACCCTAGAGAAAATGAGTTCAGCGTCGAGCTGAATGGCAGTAGCAGGTAGGAGCTCAAAAAATATCTTTTACAATGTGGAGTAAACACTGGGTTGGTAGATTTTACCAGAGATGGACAGGTAAAATTGTTCATTAACATTAAAAACCTCTAGTTTTTATATGTATACCAAGAAGCAGTCAGCATACAAGAGAACTCAAGCATGTAAGAACTTATATCAATTATTAGACCAGCTAAGCTGGCTGGAAGAGAAATAAATTGACCAGTACGCCTAAAACCTTGCTTATTTTTATCAGTCTGACCAGCTGGTCTGTTGGAAGATCCAGTCCTTATGAAGTCCTTTAATACCTTTGGACTAGCATGGCAATTACAAAACACCACGTCACTAATATATACAAGGAATCCACATTCAGGCTTTGGGAAAGCCTGTTATGACTGACTTTATCAGGAGGATAAACGCTTTATTTCCAGCTAAAAAGCCAGGCTGCCTGAAGAGGCAGTCACTGGGAAGAAATTAATGAAAACATCCTTTGCAGAAACAATTAAATTAAAGCTAAATAACTGAAGACCATCACACTCGGGGGAAATGGCATATGCCAGCCTGACACAGTCCCAGAGGGCTGGAGTAGGATAAATGGGCTGCCCTGTCCTAGAGAGGTCATCTACTGCTCATCCAGCTCCCGAACAATAACCGGGGGCCCCCGCTTGATTGGGTTTTGCGGCAGATTTTGCTCTGCTGCACGATCTGTCAGCCAAAATCTCTATGCAAACTATTCGTTGTTTTACTACAGAATATTCTGCTCTCTTGTTTTGGTTTCTTTGCCTTCTCACCTTCCCTTTGCTCCCCTCCTCTTTTCTTTGCCAAGTGGGTAATCCTTATTACTGCCTTGCCCAGGTGTGCTGGTAGGTGCAAAATTCCCAAGTCCTGAACAGCATGATGGAGAGAAGCTCAGCACCCAAGAGGTGCTGGGGGGCAGAGCAGCGAGAGCAGGGAATTAGACAGTAGGAAAAAGTTTTTTACAGAAAGAATCATTGGAACAGGCTGCCCAGGGAGGGAGTTGATTCCCCTTCCCTGGAGGTGTTTAAGGCACACGTGGATGAGGTGCTGAGGGACATAGTTTAGTGTTCGATAGGAATGGTTGGACTTGATGATCCAGTGGGTCTCTTCCAATCTGGTGATTCTATGATTCTATAAATCTGTGATTAGGACCAATGCAGAAGTCAATCTGGCTTCTTCAGCTGACAGTTTAGGAGACCGATGCACCTAAGGAACGAGGCTGCTCTGATGACCCTCAGCAGCTACTGATGAAGCTTTAGTTCTGCCCAACGACACTTTCTGTGAAAAAATTTTTCCTAATTTCCAGCCTAAATCTCCTCTGGTGGAGCTTGAGGCCATTCCCTCTAGTCCTGTCCCCTGACACTTGGGAGAAGAGCTCAGATTCCTCCTCTCCACAACCTCCTTTCAGGTACTTGGAGAGAGCAATGAGGTCTCCCCTCAGTCTCCTCTTCTCCAGGATAAACACCCTCAGCTCTCTCAGACGTTCCTCTTGTTCTCCAGCCCCTTCCCAAGTTTCATTGCTCTTCTCTGGACTCGCTCCAGAGCCTCAACATCCTTCCTGTGGTGAGAGGCCCAGAACTGAACACAGGATTCGAGGAGTGGGCTCACCAGTGCTGAGTACAGAGGGAGAAAAACCTCCCTGGACCTGCTGGTCACACCGTTTCTGATCCAAGCCAGGATGCCTGTGTATTACAAGACCATTTGTTTGACCTAGTGAAATGCAAGCTGAGAGAAGAGCTATTCCAATCAGCACAAGATCAATACGTATAACATAGCCAAAGGACTGAATTTAGTCTGAAACTCTGGTATCACCTTAAATGTTTCCCCACACAAGAGCGAAAGCAAGAAGTTACAAGACAAAACCTGTAAGGAGTCTGAAGGAAAATCTTAGCACTTGGTCAGAGAGGACTTTGACTGGCCAAGCCCTGGTTGCCCACTGACACGCATCAGGGTCTGAGCTCACTGCAAAGCCCTGTCGTGAGCCACAGTCACCTGTAGGCAACAAGACATGCAGTCCCCATCTTCTCCAGCAAGCCAGGAGCACAAACACAGCTCCTCTGTGGCTTTATAAAGAACATTTGTAGCAGAGGGCTTAACCCTGCATAACCATATCTAGGTGAATAATAGTTTCAAAACCCACAAAGGAACAAGGAGGAAACAAGAAAAGTTCAACAAGACAGTCAGGAATAAACATCAGTGGTGGGGGGGGAAGAAGCTGGTCTGTTGCTGAAAGCCAAAGTCAAACCTAAAGCTACGATGAGCTGATCTGGAGCCTAGTAAAAGCCTTTGTTTTCTTCAGTAAACAAATCAAAGGACAGATTTTTGGTGGAAGCAAAAGATTTAAATCACATTTGGCATCCACTTTTCTTCTGCATAGTTCAAAGATAAACAATTTGACTGGTTTGTTTGGGTTAAGCGGAACAAAATAACACTGCTGTTTAATATTTCAGGTGAGAATTCACACAGTTTCCTTTCTCTCCAGCACTTGTTATCCCAGCTAACATCCTGCTTGGATGAAGAAAAAGTTCCAATTAAATTCAAAGCTGTATCAAGCATCACACTATTCATAAGAATTAATATCTATACAATATTGTGCTTGACATCATTGGAGTTTGACCACTGGAAACAGTGAACCAGATTGTGTTCTCATCATAGTGTCACAGATTGGTTTGGGCTGGAAAGGACCTCGAAGCCCACCCAGTCCCACCCCTGCCATGGGCAGGGACACCTCCCACTGGACCAGGGGTTCCAAGCCCCATCCAACCTGGCCTTGTACCCCTCCAGGGATGGGGCAGCCACCACTGCTCTGGGCAACCCTTGCTGACTCTCCATCCCAGAGAAGCTCATGAATAAATGAACAATCCTGCCATTGGGACAGGTTGTGACCAATACGCAACAAATGACAGGTGGTAACAAGAGGGCACAAACATAATGATACAGATAAAACACAGAAACTGGCCAATCAACCATCCTGCGTGATTCCAGTGCCAAGAGTCATAAAGCAATTTACACTCAAACATAAATCTATCGACTGTGCTGTCCCCTCAGTTCTGGCACAAACATTTCATTTGCAAATGCCATATTTATTCCAGCCTCTTATATGGGATATTTACAAACAACATGTGTTTGAAATGAGAGGAAATCATAATTTATGACCCGTGTTTTCATTTCTAACACTGCTATAAGCATTACTAAGAATTTTTAAATGCACTCAGCTATAAAATTTACTCAAGTACCACTGACCGAAATGAGATTTACAGAGAATAATTGTTAGCCCCACTGATGTATTTGGCAGATGTAACTTAAGTGCATCTACAAAGACTACTTAGGTGTCTTAGTAAGAAAATGCTCAGGGTCACAGCTTGGCTCCTCTCCGCTGGCTAAATTTCTGTCAAAATAATGAACACTTTGGAGAGCCGAGAAGATGAGAAAGCCAACATTTGCTCCATAATCAGAGCTCTCCATTCAATGTCTCTAATCATGCTGAGGAAGCCAAGGACCCACTTTTAAAGAAACAAATTAAAATCAAGTTATTACTACAACTGCACCCAAGATACAAAATACTCCTGTTGTTTGTTCTATGGCACTTGTACACCTGAAGAGAACTTCATAGAGGTCAGTGTCACCTACAGAAGGTAGACAGGAGACCGAGCAGCACAGAGAACACAGCCTGCTAACTAACAAGCCTGGGATGCTGCCCCGACACAGAATTTTTAGCCCTGCTGCTCACACAAAGGTCTGCATCCTTTTGCAAAGATGCAGTGGGCTCAGCATCTTGTGTCCTCCCTGTGCTCATCCCGATGGAGTCACACTTGCCTGCAAAAATCACAGGTGTCATTTTGAAACAGGAGGTCTGCAGCCTTTGTAAAAGTACTTTCTACAAATTACCTTTAAAACAGCCATTTTTTCAGTTCATTGGCCAAGAAGTAATATTTATACAGGGCTGCTTACCAGAAGAGGTCAAATCACAGTTAACTAGAGACGTTCAAACCGGCGCTTCACTTCCCTCCACCTCAAAAACAGAAGGAAAACCACAATCCAAAAGGAACCTAGCAGGAAAGCATGAAGAAATCTATACTTCTTTCCTTAGTGAGTATAAACTGTACAAGAATTCTCTGGCATCAGGACTGAGGAGTCATGTCCCATTGCAGCCCCAGGTGGACCCTCACAGGTTGGTGAGCTCCTCCACTGGCTGCTGTTCCCACTCCAACATCTGGCTGAATCGAAAAGAGTCCTTCTGGCCCAGGGGAACACACTCAACATGCAAGAAATCTCACCCCAGGGCAGGGGTGGAACTGGATGGGCTTTAAGGTCCTTACCAACCCAAACCATTCTATGATTCTGTGAACTCATGCAATTCGACACTGAATGAGTAGGTCAAGGACACGAACGCCTTCATGTGCCTCCCTCCTGCCAGACAAGACATTTCAACAGGATTTCTGAAACGACCAGCACAGACTTAACTGTTTGCATATATCAATTCTTGAAAACGAGAAATTTTCAAGACAGCAGTCTGGTCACAGCCACAGGTGGGCACAGTAAAATAACACAATTAATCCCCCTGAGTAAAAGCAATAAGGATGAAACAAGACTTTGCCCAGCTTCACGTGAAATTCCCTACACATTACGGTTACATCTCTCATTTCTCAACACTGATAAAGGTAACATGTAGCTTTTCTTTTTAATTGCATTAACTCCCCTAGAGGATTGGCTGTACAAGAGGAAAACCAAACTGTGGTTGGTGACCTCCTGCAAAAAGGGAAAAATGCCTCAGGGTAGGGCTTCTTCTTTAGCAAAAAGCTGACAAAAAAAAAAAAAAAAAAAACCCTACACACACACACAAACTTTTAACTGTTCAATAAATAAAACAAGGAAAGAGATTGGCTGGTGCCACACCAGCCAGTCAATTGTCTCATCAATAAAGTTACACAAGCAACTGTTGGCAAGTGACAAGTACACGTGAACGATGAAGGCCGTGGTTTGACAGGTATCTCAAGCATTTTATCAAAGTAAATTGGATCCACAACCATCAAAAATAGGTTTCATAAAACGCATGGGCTCCAGAGAATTAAATGCTTCTTTCAGTAGAGGAAGATGAGGTCGAGGGAGGGGATTCTGCTTTCATAAGGCCCCACCTAGAGTCCTGCATTCAGGTCTGGAGTCCTCAGCAAAGGAAGGACATGGAGCTGTTGGAGCGAGTCCAGAGAAGGCCACAAAGATCATCTGAGGGCTGGAGAACCTCTGCCATAAGGCCAGTCTGAGAGAGTTGGGGTTGTTCAGCCTGAAGAGAAGGCTCCAGGGAGACCTTAGAGCACCCTTCCAAGAACTGAAAGGGGCTCCAGGAAAGCTGGGGAGGGGATCTTGATCAGGGAGTGCAGGGACGGAACGAGGAGGGCTGGTTTTCAGCTCAAAGAGTGGAACTTGATATGAGATCTTAGGGACAAATGTTTTGCTGTGAGGGTGGGGAGGCCCTGGTTGCCCAGAGCAGTGGTGGCTGCCCCATCCCTGAAGGGGTTCAAGGGCAGGTTGGATGGGTCTTGGAGCCCCTGATCCAGTGGGAGGTGTCCCTGCCCATGGCAGGGGTGGCTTTGAGGTCCTTCTTCTAACCCAAACCATTCTTCAATTATGCTTCTTTACAATGTTTTTTTCTTTACAATGTTTTTCAGCAGAAGCAGTTTTATATACAGATATATACTCACACACAGATGCACGTGTGTCTATCTATAGATACGTGTACACAGATATCTATATAACATGTGTTATTCAGCGACCCAGCATGCAGCAGGTGGCTAGTTCACGGTCAAGGCCACTATCCCACACTTGCTGCTCCCAGCCCCACATGCCAGGCCTGGGCTGCCATACTCAGAAAAAAGAAGCTATTCTGAGTGCCAAGCTTTGCTTTCCTTTCATCTGCCTTTTGGGTTTCTCAGATTCACATTTTTGAGACTTTTGTGTAACATAAATACGCGTTTCTTTCTTGCGGCCAGCCTGACCACAAGCACACACAGCCCGGCTGGGCTTTTGGTGGGATCACTCAGGCATTTGTCACCTAATCAAATGACATGCTTGCATCTGAGGTTGCAGCTTCACAACTGGTATAAATTGATTTATGTCTGCACATCTGAAATGGGCAGAGGCCGAGCTCCCTCCCTGCCCCGGGGCCCATTTGATCTCAACTCCTCCTTTGGGGCAGCATCAGCTTTTAACATGGCTGCTAATCTGGGGGGAAGAAGGTATTTATTGCAAAAATGCCCCTGGAAGCAAGTTAGCCTGTCTCTGTGTGTACAAGAACTGTTAGCTGACGGCACTACAGTTTAGAGGATAGGAGAAAATAACTGTGTCCTCTCCAGTGAGGCCACGTAAAGGCATTAATCCCAAACAGAGCATTTGTGTGCCCCAGTATGGTCTGTCATCTGCCAGACATCAGTCTAGAGGATCTAATTGCCTCAATAAAGGCTTGAAATCAAGTAATTTAGCTTCTCCCTGTACCTGTACCTCCTCCTTTTGATAGGAATGGTTGGACTCGATGATCCGTTGCATATTGCTCCCAAAGTTATGACTGGCAGCACATATGCACATCAAGACAATCGGCCCTCTTTGTCTTCCAGCAATATCATCTTCCTATCCAAATTAAACTGATTTCCTATTGCAATTAAAGATGCTGCCAGCAAATATTAACACAGGCTCCAAAAGTTTTCAAGTATTTAGAGGCCAGAGTTAGTCTGATGGGTTTATTCTGTTTCAGTATATTTTTCTGTAGCCATTTAAAGCAAGTCTTTACCCATCTTGGTTTCCTTTCCAACCCAGTCCCCTCCTTAGCTACTCATTTTGTAGAATAGAATCATTTAGGTTGGAAAAGACCTCGAAGGTTGAGTTCAACTGTAAACCTAACACCGCCAGATCCACCGCTACAACACATCCCTAAGCACCACATCTCCACCTCTTCGAAATAGCTCCAGGGATGGTGACTCCACCACTTCCCTGGGCAGCCTGTCCTGATGCTCATACGATATCCACACATTTCAGTCGAGTTCAGGGATGTCCCAGAGCGAAGGTCATATTTCTGCTCCAAGAATTCCTGCATTTGAGAACGATTTAATTCTTCTCAGTGTCAAATGCACCTTTAACTGGAAACCCATCTTCCACATGTGCTAATGAGTCTACTCATAACTCCTTCGTGGCTAAGACCCCTTCCAGCTGAACATTTTCTGCCAATCTCTCTCTCCCCTAACAGCTACTAATTTAGCACTGTTTTGTCTTAACTCGCATTTCTACTCAGTTGACCTCATGGGCTTTTTTCCTCAGTAATTCCAAAGCAAATGCGCTCAGAGTGTAGTTCCCAAGTTTGCTTTTTTATTATATATTTATTTATTTTAAACTTCTCCAGAACGCAGATTTTAGTCCAGAACACAAAAATTATTCCTGGGCTTTTTTTTGTCTATTTTCCAGGGTGTAATCACCCTGGAATTTGTTGCCAACTGACATATCAAAGTATAGGAGAAAGAAAAAGAAAAGAAAATAAGGATCCATGTGCTGTCCCACAGGTGGCCTCTAAGGACATCAGCCTGGAATGAGTATACATCCAAAACAGTGAAAAATAAACATTGGTCATAGCTTTCAATGCTTATATATCACAAATAAATTACACAATACAATACCGAAACATAGACTATGGAATCCCTTCAAGGGACAGGGACTCAATCACGTCCCGGTGCAGCCTCTGCTAGTGCCTGAGAAAACTTTCAGTGAAGTAGTTTTTCCTAGTATCCAACCTAAACCTCCCCTGGCACAACGTGAGGCTATTTCCTCTCAAGCCATCACTTATTACTTGGGAGAAGAGCCTAGCACCCACCTCACTGCAACTTTTTAGTATCAAACTTGGCAGATGTTTTATTCCAGATGAGCACGAGTGTTGTGCACAGTCCCTACCATCCAGTTTTAATTGTCTATCAGGCTTCATCTAAACACTGTCTCTTCTTAAACTAGACCACGTGACTTACCAAAATTCAAACTTTTTTCTGATAGAGAAACAAAGATCGAAGTCTTGCCGAGCTTTCCCACGCTGTCCTCTTTTTGAAATCAGACCTGGTGACTCAGTCTTACCACAGAGAAGCCTTCTGAGCACAGCCTCGGGAGACAGGTATTTCAGTGTCTAACTATTACAGTACCACAGGGCAATACGCAGGGTTTTGTGACCTCAGTAAGATCATATTCCAATCATAGAATCATAGAACAACCAGGCTGGAAGGGACCCATCGGATCCTCCAGTCCAACCACTCCCATCAAACACCAAACCAAGCCCCTCAAGACCTCATCCACCCGTGCCCCAAACACCTCCAGGGAAGGCGAATCAACCACCTCCCTGGGCAGCCCACTCCAATGCCCAATCACCCTCTGTGTGAAAAATATGCGTATTCGTGGCTTGCTCATTATGAAATTTATGGCATCAGTGTTTGGAAGATGCTCAGCTGGGCGCTACTGAACCTTACACAGCAGGATCAAGTGGAACGAATAACCAATCATGAATGGATTACTAATATCCTAGAAAATTATTTCTCCATTCTTTTTAAAATACACATGCAAACAGTGCCTGGCATAGGTCATCAACACACAATGACAAATGAAGGCTTGTTTCTGAGCTGAAGGCTGATGTGCCACAGGCATGGTCTGAAGCATGGCTTCTTCCTCAAAGCCCAAACCAACTAGAATCTCCCAGGACAAGCCTGGAACCAGCCCAGGGAGGTTCAATACCTGTGAAGGCTGGTCTCTATCTTGCACTTCTCAAGAGAAATAATAAGTTCTCCATTTAACAGTGTAATTTAGTTAAACTGTTCCATTTTTTTTAATATTGCCATTTAAACACAGTAACCAGAGCCTTCATTTTTATGGATGCTGGGAGAAACATACGTTACAAGTTATATGCAAACCACAAAGGAAGTATTTTAATTTCCAACAAGCAGCTTTTCTCCTAACCTGAAATAACAATTTTAGCTTGTTTGTGCTCCCAGAAGCCATGAAGTCTGCAGGGCTCTGAAACATTAATTTACCAGGAGGTGTGAGAGAAGGAACACAGCATACCCTCTGTATCTGCTACATCTCTGAAATTAAGAGCCTCTCCTCTAGGAAAGGTGCTTTAATGACATCTCATTTTTTTATTAAAGAACTTCAGGAATGTTTCTTTATGCTGTATTTCAGGGTTTTTTTTTAAATCAGATTACAAAGTCAAGTACCACAAAATATGTTCATATTCTCAGGAGCAGAGAGCAGTGGTGTGAGGTTCCCCATCAAGTTTCTCTAATTAGCAACTGAACGGATGTTGGCCATTAAGAAAAAAAAAAAACATAGCCCTGAAAGCATATGCTTGTGTCTGCAACTCGGCCTGGTTTCTCTCTGGTTCCTGCACCATTAGCCACAAACATGCTCAGCCCTGGTTAGCAATTTGCTAGTGCACAAGCCTCAAACAAACCCAGCAATTCCTTCTGCAAGACGGGAACGTCAGCCCACAGAGCACGAATGGGTCACCTATAAGCTGGTTATTTCTTTTTTTTGTACTAGTGCCACAGTTTAAAGAAGACAAAGGGATTCTTCTCTCACCATCATTTAGTTGATCTTTTCATGCGTTCAGGTTTTTGGGGTGGAAAGCCCGTAAGAGCTATTGAATGCCGATTTGATCCATGGAGTCCAGTGAGCCTTAGTTCTCACTCTCCCAGGAATCAGCACTGCTAAATCATAGAACGGTTTGAGTTTGAAGGGGCCTTAAAGCCCATCCAGTCCCTCCCCTGCCATGGGCAGGGACACCTCCCTCTGCATCAGGGGCTCCAAGCCCCATCCAACCTGCCCTTGAACCCCTCCAGGGATGGGGTAGCCACCCCTGCTCTGGGCAACCTGGGCCAGGGCCTCCCCACCCTCACGGCAAAACATTTCTTCCTAAGATCTAATGGCCCCACAGTGAACACACACTGTGAAAACAGAGGTTTCTTTGCAATGAAGTCTCTGAGGGACACAGTCTTCAAGGCACATTGGACGGTGCACCCTGGACTTCTCTCAGGCTATCAGATACCTTTCACCAAAACATAAATAATAAATTGCAGAGTTTGATGAATGTCACAGTTCATTCTTTTTTTCTCCTCTCCCTGACTATTCAGGTCCTGCTGCTGCAGTAGTTATTCACCACCAAACCAGCAATAACTAAGACGCAAAGAACACAACCATGGATCTACCTATACAAATGGAAACTTGGACTATGTTGCCTTGTAATGACTCCTGGCAGAAGCAGTGAGAAAAGCAGAGAAGAGTCGAGCCATACTCAGCTGCACAGACCCTCTACCAGCCTTTCACCTGGGGGAATTTGTTTAGTTTTCACTCACAGCCCAGGCAGGATGTAATTCAGTTTCCTTCTAGCCCCCAATGGACTCTTTTTCCCCATCCATATCACAAAGCATACACTTCCATAGCCCTTAATACAACTGAAATCCTCAGAAATGCCATATAAAAGAAAAGGCCAGGAGAGCCAAACACCTGCATTAAAGAGTTTTATGAAGTGCAGAACCACCATCCCAGAATTGTCCTGTGTGGGCCAGTTCAACGGTCTGGCAAAAGCACAAGGCCCCTGGGCAGATGGCTGTGGTTTAATGTAGGATGGGAACAGCTTCCAAGCCTACCCTGTGGTCCATCGACAGAGAACAGCATCCTTGCCTTGCCCAGGAGTGAATTTTCCAAGGGGCAGGGGACAGAGGCTACAGTAAAGAAATGTGGTTTTCTATTCTCTGCAGTACAAGGCACAGGAAAGGAGTAAATCTGTGTTTAATTTAACCCTCTCAATAAATAAATAAAAGCAAGTCAGCATCTTTTGACCTCCCCTTTCCAAAGGGGCAGACAGAAGAGATCGCAGGAGCAGAGGGGAACCAGCAGCTGCTACTAGCAAGACAAAAGAACCACGGGGAAGGCTTTCCTGCATTTCCAAGAGGAGGGAGGCACAGGGAAACCCTGCTCCCAGGTGGCCCTTGCACACAGATGGGATGGAAGCAAGGTTTTCCTTGCTGTTATCAACTGAGATGTGGATGTAGCACAGCAAGAACTGCTCATGCTGGAGGACAGCACATGCCGAGCCTGACGTCTCCTCTCTTGTTCTAGCAGCAACAGGGTTTTTCTGCCTAAGAAATCCTATCACCTTAATCATAGAACTGTAGAGTTGGAAAACACCTTTGAGATCATCAAGTCAAACTGCACCGGTCCACCGCTAGACCACATCTCTGAGCACCTCCTCTACCAGTCTTTTAAACCCCTCCAGGGATGGCGACCCCATCACTGCCGTGGGCAGCCTCTGCCGGTGCCTCAGAAACCTTTCAGTAAAGGGATTTTTCCCAACATCCAACCTAAAACTCCCCTGGCACAACCTGAGGCCACTTCCTCTCACGCTATAACTTGTTACTTGGGAGAAGATATCAACACCCACCTCTCCCCACAACCTCCTTTCAGGATGCTGAACACATATGACAGCTGAGAAATCTGACAGACAGTAACTACCTACTCGATGAAGAGCTAGACAGGATTTTAATAAATCTAATCCATTAGATTGTGACAATCCAGGAGTGATAACCTCACAAGAGTGTCCACAGGAGGCCATGGAGATGATCCAAAGACTGGAGCACTTCCCATATGAGGACAAGCCAAGAGGGCTGGGGTTGTTCAGCAGAAAAGAAGGCTACAGGGAGAACTTAGAGCAGCTACCAGGAATGAAAGGGGCTCCAGAAAAGCTGGGGAGGGGATCTTGATCAGGGAGGGCAGGGATAGGATAAGGACAAAAGGTTTTCAGCTGCAAGAACAGAGACTGAGATAAGATCTTAGGTAGAAATATTTTGCTGTGAGGGTGGGGAGGCCCTGACCCAGATTGCCCAGAGCAGTGGTGGCTGCCCCATCCCTGGAGGGGTTCAGTGCCAGGCTGGATGGGGCTTGGAGCCCCTGATCCAGTGGGAGGTGTCCCTGCCCAAGGCAGGGGTGGGGCTGGATGGGCTTTGAGTTCCCTTCCAACCCAAACCATTCTGTTGCTCCATGTATCCTAGTGGCTTCTAATTATTTTAATTCTGCCACAGCACAGGCTTCTCAACACCAATAAAACACACTTTTATCTTGCCCAACATGCTGAAATGTGGGCTGAAGCAGGAACAAAAACTCCATGCTGGCTGGCAAGGGCAGACCTCAAACCTGGATTTCTCCTTCCCCCAGAGGCTGGCTACAAAGTCCAGTCTCCTCGGAAACACAGAAATTAATTACCTGCACTACAAACACTCTTATTATTATATTTGTTTACATTATTCTCTGGTCTGCTGCTATGCTAACAAAGCACAACAGTCATACAACTATTTAGCAACACAGAAATGAAATTTAGGCAAGAATTACCTTCCCTGCCCTTTAATTTATACAAAATTCAGAGTATACTTAATTAACAGGATAATTTTGAGCATAATTTAAAACCACAAGAAACTTCAATTTTAAAAACTGATTTTTATCTGGTTCTACCTCTTCTCCTGATGCTTGGTAATGGGTGCAGTGATGAGTATGAAGTAATTTAGCCTTCATGTTAAATTTGGTATATTTTTGCTACTTAGAGAACACAAAATATTCTCTAAGTGCTGCCAAGCAATTATAATCCAGATTCTCTCAGTCAGAAGCTATATTTGAAATCCTAATTTATTTATTTTAGGGGCTTTATTATTCTAGGAAATACAAAATGGCAGGTATTTACAATTCAATAATCTTTTCAAGATGTCTTTGAGTTGGAAATAAGTCGAAATTATATAAAACATTTTTATATATAGACATTTTATACACAATATTCAAGTAAATCAAAATAAGATACGTTGTAAAGGCATAAATAATGAATTACTGAAGCACATATTTCATATAATGCTACGCGTCTTCTGTAAGAGGCACATTAATAGCAGTTGGGGA
This sequence comes from Coccyzus lansbergi, assembly GCA_033558105.1. NCBI lineage: Eukaryota > Metazoa > Chordata > Aves > Cuculiformes > Coccyzidae > Coccyzus > Coccyzus lansbergi. The sequence continues at coordinate 229,289 of JAUMJK010000780.1, read as the reverse complement.
ACTGACTTATATGATGCTTATATGATTTTTCAAATAGATTTTATGTGCTCTGAGATGCACATAAAGCACCTGAAAAACCTAAATGGCAAAGAATCACTGAAATAAGGAGTGAAGTTCCCAGCCTCCATAGGTACCTAATGGGATTTTCTCAGTTCCAAGGTCCTCAGCACAGGAAGGACATGGAGCAGTTGGAGCAAGTCCAGAAGCCATGGAGACAATCCAAGGGCTGGAGCTCCTCCTGTATGAGGACAGGCTGAGAGAGTTGGGGTTGTTCAGCCTGGAGAAGAGAAGGCTGCAGGGAGACCTTAGAGCAGCTTCCAGTGCTGAAAGGGGCTCCAGGAAGGCTGGGGAGGGGCTCTGGATCAGAGAGTGCAGGAACAGGACAAGGGAGAACAGTTTGAAGCTGGAAGACGGGAAATTGAGATCTGTGGAAGAAATGTTCTCCTCTGAGGGTGAGGAGGCCCTGGCCCAGGTTGCCCAGAGCAGGGGTGGCTGCCCCATCCGTGGAGGGGTTCAAGGCCAGGTTGGATGGGGCTTGGAGCCCCTAATCCAGCGGAAGGTGTCCCTGCCCATGGCAGGGGTGGAACTGGATGGAATTTAGGGCACCTTCCAACCCAAACCATTACATGGTTCCATTATTTTCAAAGGATTTTCAGTAACAAAATAGCCTTGGAATTCTGACTCCAAAACTTGAGAGGGAGCAGAGTCGATCCTGCACTGTGCATTTTCAATCATAGACTGGAACAAACTCTTGGTTTTGCTCTTTTTTTTTATGAAGAAATCCAAAGGGAACTAAATCCTCTACCAAATATTCAGCTGAAAACAGACGTGACAAAAGCAAATGGTTTAGAGCTTTGACTTTGAAATCACTTCTATTTGAGCTAAAATCAGAACTTCCTCAGAACTTCTCATTTACAGAGCCTAAAAACCCTGCAGACTTAGCACAAGTATGACAGTGTGTATGAGTAAGCTTGAGCTGATTTCTAGTGCTGAAGATAAGAGTTATCACTTGAGAAACACTTTTAATATCTTCAAACTCAAAAGATGCCTCATGCGCAGATTCTGCCACTGCAGTTATTTAAAATAGGGGATATCAACTACAACTCAAAACAGGTTTTCCTAATTCCCAATTAAGCAGGCAACCCCCAGTACTAATTTTGAGGAAAAAAAAAAATCTCATTCAAAACCCCAAAGCATCCAGAAATGTTTACGGAAAGTTTTCCCATGTCCAAGACAGCTGCGAGATGTCCAGCTTCGCACATAATTCTGCACTTCCTGCAGCAGCTCAGCACAGCATGCCTGGGATTTCTTGGCGGCTTTTCTCCTCCAGTGCTTTAACCAGGCTCCTGGGTCTTCAAGGTTGATAAGGGGGTTGTCAAGGAAAAATTACCAGCAGGGCAGGGCTAAGGAACAGCTCCTCGCCTCCTCTCCTGTCTCAATGTTGTGCAGCTCAGGTATTTTAGCACCTTGGGGCTGGGGGCAGCTGGTGGGTGGTAATCGCAGCCGAGACATGAATGCAGAGCATCCCAGTGACGAAGCCAAGACAAACCCCCGCAATAGGCAGAGGGGAATATGCAGCAAGGAAGTAAGTCCCTAGCCTGGGGTTTCACTTCTCCGTCCCATCCCCAGGGCCAGCAGCGCTCAACCTGAACACTGGAACCAGCAGAGAGGCGAGGCCACTGCCCCAGCACTGCTCATCTCCCCAGGCACAGCAGCCACAGGAGCCCCTTCCTTGCAAGCAGAGCAGGCACAGGGAGAATGACTGGCTTGTGCTCTGGCTCACAGCCAGACTTGCCACTTTTTCCCTAACAAGACAGACAGTTGACTGTAAATTGGCATAAAAATATACGTATTTGCATAAATCCTGGGGCAGACCATGCACGGCTCATGCCTTCTCTTTTTAAATCACGGCGCCTCCTCCTATGCGGAGATGGTTATGTGCATGCAATGAATAAATAAAAGATAACCTCATGGCATTTTCCAAAGGGAGCCTCAACTTTCTTTAATGGCAATAAGATGCACAAAGAAGGATAAAGGAGCCCCTTAGTATTGGTATTGGAGATCAGAAGAAGGTTAGGGCATCAGAACCCTCCGAGCTCCTGGTGCTGAGCGCCCTGGCAGAGCAGAATCTGGTGGGACAGGGTCATGGGTTCCCGGTGCTCTGCTGGGAACGCCCTGCAGGCTCCCCAAACTCCTGCAGCAGAGTTAAAAATTCAGGAAGGACAAAACAAGAAATCCAGTAACAGATGTCTAAAGAGAGAGAGAAGGCACCTGCTTGGACTTGAGAGTAAAGAAAATGAAGTATGCAAATCATTTCTCGATTTCATACAAAAACATCCCTCCCTTTTTTTTTTTAAAGAGGTTTTTTCCTGTTTTCTGACTCAAAAAGAAGTCACTTCAATTCGCTCCTAAACATGAGGGAAAGACCAGCACAAGATTTGGCTCAGGTCGCCAGGCACATCAAGAATCCATGTGGGAGAGCTGCCAGGTTCATACCCCGCTCTACACTATCCCGGCAGGGCTTCCTCCTGAGCAGGGAAAGCCCAAGCCATCCTGTGCAGAGGCTGAACCAAGTCAGGGCCAAGAAAACAAGCTTCCAGCTTTTGGCATTGCTGCTGCTATCGCTCCATAAATGATAAAGACGCTTTTCCCACAGTCTGATGCGAGAACAACCCAACACGTGGCATGGAGTTGCTCAGGGCTGAGTGCCTTTATCAGGCTCCCCAACCTTCTGCCACTCCACCACATTTTCCTCTAGGAACACCTTCTGGGTAAACAAGGAATGCCAGAGGATGTGTTAATTGCTGAAACCTGCCCTCAGTGCAGCAGAGGGAAAGCTGTGGAGGAGTTCCTGTGGGAAGCAGGTAAGTGGTAGCGTGCCAACCACCCCTGGCAACCAAGGGCACCTCTGCCCTGTCCTCCTTATTCAGGCTACACTTTGCTCAGCCTAAAGCTCATGTTTATGGATTTTGAGCTGGTGAGGGGGCTGGAGAACAGGCCTTATGAGGAATGGCTGAGAGAGCTGGGGGTGTTTATCCTGGAGAAGAGGAGGCTGAGAGGAGACCTCATTGCTCTCTACAACTACCTGAAAGGAGGTTGTGGAGAGGAGGGAGCTGGGCTCTTCTCCCAAGGGACAGGGTACAGGACGAGAGAGAATGGCCTCAAGCTCCTCCAGGGGAGGTTTAGGCTGGATATTAGGAAAAAAATTTTCACAGAAAGTATCACTGGGCACTGGCAGAGTCTGCCCAGGGAGGTGGTTGATTCACCTTCCCTGGAGGTGTTTAAGGCACAGGTGGATGAGGTGCTGAGGGACATGGTTTAGTGTTTGATAGGAATGGTTGGACTCAATGATCCAGTGGGTCTCTTCCAATCTGGTGATTCTATGTTCTATGATCCTACTCCTCAAAGATTAAATGGATATCAAGATATTTTTCTTTCTATGTAGAAAAACCTTGAAAATCAGAAGAAAAATGTCAGCTTCTCTCTGTGCTAACACCAACTCATGCACACCCCACCTGAGCAATTCAAAAGATCCAGCTGATGCCCTCCTCTGCCCAAGTATTGCCAGGGGCATTTAAGCCTGCTACAACACTGCCAGAGTTGGCACAAATGCATAAAAGAAAGAGACTTAACGCTGGAATTAATACAAAACTGTTAACAAACCTCAGTGCCACCACTGCCTGATTCCACACCTGGACAACTGAGCACAGACTCCATGCTTTGGCTTCAGTGCCACCCTGAGCATCAAATCATGTCACCGAAACCAGAAACCCACCTGCTGCTCCCTAGTGGTGTCATTCCAGGGCATACAGAGGGATGTGATGTGGAGGCTGAAGGGTTAAAGGAATTCTCCCATTCAAGCACCATCTGATGTGTGCACATTCAAAGTGCTAATTATGTCTAACAAAGACAATGCACAAAGCCCTACATGATACTGTAGAAGAGTTCAATAATGCCAGCAGAGCTTATCAGGATCGCTTTTTTTGTGGGTTAAAAGAGGACAAATATTCAAAACCCACATAGACATTTGTACACGATGTCGCTAAGCCCAGTGAAATCCAAATTAAGAGCAATTATCAAAAAGATATTGTGTGTTCTGGGCTGTAAGTCTGTTACCTGGCTCAAAAACTCCTTCAAGCGGAGAAAGCTGCAGGGAGGTTTAACCAACGACAATTTGTGGACATCTCAGCGGGAAACTGAAACGGATGTAGCTAAAGCACAAAACCTGGAAAGACATCTATAAAAGCAGTTTTGCGAGATCAGAGGAAAGGTTTGCACTGCTGAGCAGCAGGTTTCCCTGCAGCAAAGGTGTCAACCTCAGCTAAAACAGGGAGAGGTGGGACACAGCTCTCGCCACCTCCTCTCTTTTCCAGATTAACAAGGAAAACCTAAGTCCACACATGGAAAAAGATGTAATGCCGGAGTTGAGCGTGCCAAAACAACGAGGAGTTGCTGGGGTTGATGCGAGGACAGCTGGGATCTGAGCCACAAGCCTTGTTCCTCTCATGCAGGCAGCTGAGCATCAGCTGAGCGAGTCAGCGGCACTTGGACTGGGGGGGCTGAGGCAGGAGGGAGGCAGGTGCTGGAAAAAGAAACTTGCTACCAGCATCTGTGTGCACATGTATATATCCATACATACATGCATAATGACAGCAACACAGAGTAAGGTCCAAGTCCAACCACTGAGCGAGCGCTAGATTAGTACTGCTTTAATTATAGAACTTCTGCCTTTTTGATTTTTTTTTCTTGAACTTTGTCTTCATATTTATGTTTATGGAGTGTGGATACCCAGGAGGCAAAGCTCAAAGCGCCTGCATTTCTTCTATCCCTTATTACTTGGCATCATAGACCTCAGGCACCGTCATGCCCCAACATGTGGTGCGTATTGTGGCGTCTGAATAAATCCCTCCAACAGTGGTGAAAGGCAAAATTAAAACACTGACTTTTTGAACCACAATACCTTGCACTGCTAGCTATTGGCAAGGTTTCCTATGGAAACAAGGTTTATTTGATCATATTTATTTGCACATCCAAATTGCTGCTAAATTCAAAATACGGGTATATAACCTCAGGGATTTATGTTTAAGGGGATGCACAAAAACAGGTGAAAAGCAGCATTCAGGTATTTGTAGGTGTACAAATCCTGCCCTGAAACACAGAAAAAGCAGGACGAGTTAAGCCAAGATGGCTCTCGCTGGTTGCCATCAACGAGCCCACCAGCACAAAGTGACCATCAGGCACACAGCACCACGTAAGGGACACCAGGGAGCAACAGGAGGGTTACTGCAATGGGAGCATCATGAATGGATTGAATCATAGAATAACCAGGTTGGAAAAGACCCACCAGATCATCCAGTCCAACTGTTCCTATCAAACACTAACCATGTCCCTTAGCACCTTGTCCACCCATGCCTTAAACCCCTCCAGGGAAGGTGAATCAACCCCCTCCCTGGGCAGCCTCTGCCACTGCCCAATGACCATTCCCAGGAAAAAATTTTTCCTAATGTTCCGCCCGAAACTCCCCTGGTGGAGCTTGAGGCCATTCCCTCTTGTCCTGTCCCCTGTCACTTGGGAAAAGAGCCCAGCTCCCTCCTCTCCACAACCTCCTTTCACGGAGTTGCAGAGAGCAATGAGGTCTCCCCTCAGCCTCCTCTTCTCCAGGATAAACACCCCCAGCTATCTCAGCCATTCCTCATAAGGCCTGTTCTCCAGCCCCTTCATCAGCTTCACTGCTCTTCTCTGGACTCACTCCAGAAGCCCAAAGAACCCCAACCCCTAGGAAAGCGTGCCTCATCCAGGCTCTCCATGCAGTTGTTTCATCTCTCGAGAAAAACAGCATTGCCAAAGCAGAACAGCTCTCACATCACAAATGCAACCCAGAGTAAAATCAGCAGTACTACTTCAAATAAGAAATTCATACCCTCAGCTTCTGCCATGAACACACTGGAACCACCACACACCTGAATGAGATTGATCACAAGCTGAGGGGGGGAGAAAATTTTAAGGAAATAAAGCAAGGGGGAACTTAAACAACTTTAAGTATACAAGTAGGTCTCTTATGAAAAAAAAAAAAATTGTTAGAGCAAAATATTAATATAGACACTCCAGCTAGGGCTAAAGCACATCTCAGATGAAGACAGGCTGAGAGTGTTGGGGCTGTTCAGCCTGGAGAAGAGAAGGCTCCAAGAAGACCTTATGGTGACCTTCCAGTACCTGAAGGGGCTAAAGGAAAGCCACGCAGCAACTTTTTACAAGGCTTGGAGTGGCAGGACTAGGGGCAATGGGTATAAATTGGACAGGGGAAGATTTAGACCGGACATAAGGAGAAAATTCTTCTCAATAAGGCTGATGAGGCAACTGGAACAAGTTGCCCAGAGCAGAGGTGGCTGCCCCATCCCTCCAGGTGCTCAAGGCCAGGTTGGACGGGACTTTGGGCAGCCTGATCCAGTGGGAGGTGTCCCTGCCTGTGGCAGGGGGGTTGGAATCTTTAAGGTCCCTTCCAACCCAAACTACTCTGCGATTCTATTCCAAACTTAGAATCATAGAATGGTTCGGGTTGGAAGAGACTTCAAAGCCCATCCAGTTCCAGCCCCCCTTCCAAAGGCACACACTCACCCCACTGGATCAGGGGGCTCAAAACGCATCACATCTTGCCTTCTGCAGGTACTATTTCCTTTGTAAACCAAACAGAATATTTTATTTTGACTTCACAGTCTCACTGTTTTTTCCTGCCTTTCCCTAAGTTTACCTTATGGTGTGCTTTAGCAAGACTGCAAAATAAAGGCCTCTGAAGTTCAGAAATACCAAAATCAGGTTCTTCTGCTGAAACATAAACCCTCTTGCACCTATGAATTTTACTGCAACTGTTCTGAGATGATCCTTTCTTTCACAGGCTCACTCTTCACACTGAGGAGATGCTGCACAGGCAGCGAGTAGAGATTCAACAGCCCATTCTGTTCTCGCTGTTCAGCGTGTGGCCTTGTGCCTTATTTACTATAATTATTTCAACATCTGCTCTGAAGACAGGAATTTGTTTATTTCCTCAGCGGCTTTTCTATGGCACTCATCGCTATAGTGCTTCAATGCTTTATAAAATATTAATGGGTTTTCGTTCTTTTCCTTCTGTTAGCATCTACATTTTATAGACGGGAAATTCTGGCCTGTATAGTTGTGAAATTGCTCACCAGCCGGAGAGGAAGCAGCACATCCACATGCATGCAAAGCAACTACAGCTTGTTTGTAGAACGAGCTTGGGCCAAGGGTGATGGGCAGAGCTGCTGGGTACAGCCCTCTCTAAGCAGGAGAAAGCAGAAGAGCTATCAAACATTAAAAACAGAGGCATTAAAGTCATGCATTCAGAATGACAATGAAACTCTGGCTGTAATCATAGAGTGATTTGGGTTGGAAGGGACCTTTACAGGTCATCCAGTCCAATCCCCCAAGAGAAGCAGATTTCACAAGAAGGGTCACTGAGCACAGGCTGCTCAGGGACAGGGTTGGGTCACCTTCCCTGGAGGGGTTTAAGGGTGGACAAGGTGCTGAGGGACAGGGTTTAATGACTGATGGGAAAGGTTGGACGCAATGATCTGTGGGTCCTTTCCAACCTCGTGGTTCTATGATCTTTAACTCAATCAGGTGCTTAGAGACCCTTCCAATCTGACCTTGAGTGCTTCCAGGTGTGGGGCCTCCACACCCTCTAAGGGCAACCTGGGCCTGTGCTTCACCAAAAACAACTCAGCTGTGCAAAATAAAAGCAGCACAGAAATAAGGGGAACAGTTCTTTGGCATCCTCTTCTTGCATTAGATGCCTTCCTACCCCTGCAACAGGAGTTGTAGAAACATTATATTCCTAATACCAAGCCACTCTTTCCCATCATTTGTAGCCCTACCATGAAGGCAACATCATAGTCAGCATATCATTACCTTCTGCAATAATATATTCCAATTCATAGAATCATAAAATCACCAGGTTGGAAGAGACCCACTGGATCATCGAGTCCAACTGTTCCTATCAAACACTAAACCATGTCCCTCAGCACATTGTCCACCCGTCCCTTAAACACCTCCAGGGAAGGTGAATCAACAACCTCCCTGGGCAGCCTCTGCCAGTGCCCAATGACCCTTTCTGTGAAAAAGTTTTTCCTAACGTCCAGTCTGAACCTCCCCTGGAGGAGCTTGAGGCCATTCCCTCTCATCCTGTCCCCTGACACTTGGGAGAAGAGCCCAGTTCCCTCCTCTCCACAACCTCCTTTCAGGTAGTTGGAGAGATCAATGAGGTCTCCCCTCAGCCTCCTCTTCTCCAGGATAAACACCCCCACCTCTCTCAGACGTTCCTCATAAGGCCTGTTCTCCAGCCCCTTCATCAGTTTCGTTGCTGTCCTCTGGACTCACTCCAGAGCCTCAACATCCTTCTTGTTGTGAGGGGCCCACAACTGAACACAGGATTCGAGGAGCGGTCTCACCAGTGCCGAGTCCAGAGTTTGAAGGACCTCCCTGGCCCTGCTGGTCACACTGTTTCTTATACAAGCCAGGATACCATTGGCCTTCTTGACCACCTGGGCACAACATCAGCCTCCAGTACTTCAGTACTCCAGAACTTCCCCAGTCTTCCAGGACTGTTGGAAGATGATGGAAAGGGGTTTGTCCAGCACATCCACCAATTCAAGACTGATAGCTTGTGTATAAAGTCTTAATTGTAGATTAAGTTCCTCCACCTTAATCAAATAACCTAAGGTTCTTTGCAAGCCCAGTTTCCCAGCCCTAATCATTCCTGTTCTTCTCCAAGCACTCTATCCATCTCGTCCATGTTACTTTCAATTGTGGGGTACCAAAAACTGCTCACGATTATTAGCAGACCAAGTTAACCATACATCACACAGCCCCGTGCACATCCCAACAGCCTGATGCTGATGCCCCACAAGCAGGTTAGAGCCCAGCCCAGCTCCAGGACACCGTACCACAACCTTGCGTGTGCATTAGTGATTGTTCCCATCTATATTTAGAAGTTTATTTGTGCCCTTATTGAATTACATTCTAATTTGTCCACTTTGTCACCATCAATTTGAATTCTGCTCCTGTCCTTTAACATCCTTGCAGCCCATCTCAGCTTTGGGTCATCTGCAAATTTAATAAGTGTATTCTCATTAATTCAAACAATTGATGTCACCAGAGCCAGGACAGGCTCTCACAGAGCTACATGCGCTCTCCCAGTCTGACAGGACATCGCAATTAGTCTGCAGATACTGCCTCACCAACTTTGCGCCCATTCTGGAATTGCTTCATCAAGATGCAGAAGACACTAAATTAGAAAGCCTGTAACATTCTAATGCTATCTGCCACTACATTAAGTATAAACAAAGGCATGCAAACCACAGCAACTGTTCTACATGGCATCTCTGAAATTAAAGAGGGCCGAGAGGAAAGCTGGACAGGGGCTCTTGATCAGGGACTGCAGGGATAGGAAAAGGAGAAAAAAGTTTTAAGATGGAAGATGGAAGCTTGAGATAAAAGGAAGAAATGTTTTGCCGTGAGGGTGGGGAGGCCCTGGCCCTGGTTGCCCAGAGCAGGGGTGGCTGCCCCATCCCTGAAGGGGTTCAAGGGCAGGTTGGATGGGGCTCGGAGCCCCTGATCCAGTGGGAGGTGTCCCTGCCCATGGCAGGGGTGGAACTGGATGGGCTTCAAGGTCTTTTCCAACCCAAAACATTCCAGGATGCTATGAAATAACCACCAGCAGGGACATTGCTTGAGCTGCTTTTTTCTTTACATTCAAGCACACCAAGAAGTTCATCAGGACAAGGTAACTTAAAAAAAAAAAAAACAAACACACCCAAAATACATTTACCTAACATATTCTAGACTGGTCTTTTTCTATGCAAGGCAGAAAGCCTTTTCTGCCGATGCTGTTTATTAATAATGACAGACCCTGGACTGCAGCTGATCCTTTCAATAGTGGCAGATGCAGTAAAAAAGGAAAAAAAAAGATACATTTACTGCGGAATAAAACTTTTTTGGTTTCTCTATTAAATACAGCATATCCATAACTGCTTGTTACTTTTCATAAGTCGGCTCCGAGCTTCTCCTTCATAATCTCTGCAGTACCATCCCATTAGCCATCTGAAGTAGATCAGCACATAACCAGTGAGAGGGATGCTGGGCATCAAAAGAAGCATGAATAAAGGCCATTCTGGCAAGAGATACCAATAACGTTGACTCTACAAAAGAGGGCTTTTCTTAAATAGCAAAAGAAAACACCTCGGGAGAACAAAACATTCTGCTCTAGAAAATATTTCAGCAAAAATCATAAAATTCTTTGGTTGGAAAAGAACTTTGAGATCATTGAGTCCAACCGTACCCATCCTCTACTAAAGCAGACCCCCGAGAACCTCATCTGCCTGTCTTAAACCCCTCCAGGGGTGGGGACTCCACCACTGCCCTGGACATGCTCTGTCCGTGCCCAAGAACCCTCCTCCCAGTGAGGAAATTCTTCCTAATATCTAATCTAAACCTCCTCTGGTGCAACTTGAGTCCTTTTCCTCCCATCCCGCCGCCTGTTACAAGAGCCCAGCACCTCGCCACAACCTCCTTTCAGGGAGTTGTAGAGAGCAATGAGGTCTCCCCTCGCTCTCCTCTTCTCCAGGCTGAACAACCCAGGTTCCTCAGCCACTCCCAAAACCCTTGGGCTCCAGCCCTTTCCCCAGCTCTATTCCCTTCTCCAGACACACTCCGGTCCCTCAAGTTCCTTGTAGTGAAAAGCCCAAAACTGAAGCCAAGATTCTAGGCATGGCAAGAAACGTTTTGATGTACCAGTGTGTCTGCACTGACCCCATTTTACACTTTGCCTCAGCAGCATTTGCACTTAGAGCTTAAAGTGACTTCAGCTGTTGCAGTTTTGAATCTTCAAGTTCTAATTCATATCTCATAGAGCTGCTACACTTGTGCCATGCCTAAGATGTCCAAGGGACACAGTAATGTAGAATTAAACCCAGTGTTCACCTTCACAACAAGTGAGCCAACTCAGTCATGTTCCCTAGCCCATTCCTGCCTTCTAATGTTTAGCTGGACTGGAGAGCCAAACCTGCCCCATCACCTCTGTCATTAGAAAGAAAGACTGAACAGAAAGCTGAAATGCAGCTGTGCTTTGAAAAAAACACTTGACTGATAGTGGAAATATGATTTTTTTTAAAAGTCTTGACACACTGGGTAGGATGACCTCCCAGTCTGCAAGGAAAAGGTTCAGTTGTTCCCTGTTCCAGACTTGCAAGCTCAAAGAGAGGCAAAGATAAACTGGGTAAGGATCATCACCAGTACAAAGTTGTACAGCTGGTGAGGGTAACAATGCTAGTGATGATTCAGGAGTCCAGACAAATCCAGCTCTTGGCATTAAGCATTAGCTCTTTAGGAGAGGGGAGGAAAAAGTAAAAATGTGTTTTAAGCAGTGAAATCATTGAGCTGTAGTTGTCAGCATTTTTGTTTGTTTTTAGCACAAATTTAGGAGTTGTGAATCTCTCAAGAAGTTGCTGGCATCTGGAAATTTCAGGCTAAGATGGAGCCGATGTGGCTGTTTTTGCTTCCTGCCATGGTATCAGCAGTACTGTGGCTGCAAGCCCTGAGCTCACAGAGCTTCCAGCAGGGACCATTGCTGCTTCAGCTCCTCAGCCCCTAACAGAGCACAGGCAAAGACAGGACTGGCCACTCAGGGGGAACCTCTGAGACTCAGGGTTTCACTGGCACAGTGCCCACATGCTCCTATAAGCTCCACAGAGGTCACTGGAACTCCATTTGGCAAAGCACAGCCATGCACAAACTGGGAAATAAAAGGATATCCCCTTCCACCAGGCTCCATGGATCTGGAAAAGGGCTAAGAACAGCACAGGAAATGAGGAAATGGTGGTGGGAATGATGCTCTGGGACTACCAAACCAAAGCAGAGAAGTTCAAAAAAACAGAAAAGTTCAAAATGCATTTGATTCTTTTGCTTGCAACTTCAGAGCCCTAACGGTGTCCTCATTCAGGTCGGTAAGTTCTTGCCCTCAAAGGTATGGAAAAAACCAAGCACTTCTTTCCTGAAAGCAGATATTCCCCACAGAGATGCAATTGCAGGAGCCAAGAACTTCAAAATAATTTGTACAAGACACAGAAAAGTCACAAAAGCTGGTACGTTCCAGATCTTAAGAAGAGGAGCAAGCACGAGGAGAGACAATGCAGGACACGGGAGAGGCAGAAGGCACAGGGCAGATTAGGGTGCAAAGAGGCTGGGACATCAGCAGGTCTACACTGTGACTACAACACACCCACACAGCCAGGCTAAAGGATATCTCAGTTCCATAAACACATTCAAAGCATTCATAGGCTTAACACACCAGTATAGGAGTAAAACCAGAGGGATTACACACCTTGTAGGTCTAGAGCAGCCAGTCCTTCACCACACTTCCCCCTGCTCCTTGCCATGGCTTCACACAGGCAAACCCAGCTCAGATCTTTCTGCTTCCTTAATATAAGCACAGCCTTATTGCAGTAATGAGAAACACACTTTTCTCCTGAGTCAAAGAGAGATTTAAAGAGGTTTGTTGGTTTTGGGTTTTTTTTTTTTTCCAACGTGCACAGATTTTTTAGGGTCAAGTCATTCTCTTGGTTAGCAGGTGGAGGAATGCATTAAATCATTCAATAGGAGCTGAGCTGTCAGCATTGATCCGAGCAGGCATGAACATTCAAAATGCAGTTTTTGCCCATTTTACATGTATCATCTTTCATATAAACAAAAAAAGTGTTCCAAATCTGCTGGCGCTAGAACATACGGAGTAAAAAAGAATTATGGAACTGCACACTGCAAAGTTAAACAGGCAGTTTTCTTAACATCCAATTCTCAGCACTCTGCATTACATTTAAATGCAGAGGGATATATTGCTGTGAACCAAACCTCAGCAGTGCCTTCCTATTAGTCAAAGGAAAGACTACAAATGCATAAAATAAATAATACTGATTGCCCAACTCTTCAGGTTTTGCAGTTTACTAAACAGATGCACCAGGTAATTCAATTTAGTGGTTATAGAGTATAATAGTTTAATGCAGTTTCATATTTAGCACAGTGGGTTAACCATAAAAATACAATTTATAGGAATGGATATTCTAATCAGGGCAGCTTCCAAAGGGGAGCTGACAATTTGGCCACTTCACTTCCTTACCAGTGCTATTTATTAATGATGCTGGATTGCAGTTCACGCAGCAGGAAGACTGTTCTCTTCATTCAAACAGCTAGCAATATGAGAGAAATAAATCACTCAGGATTTGCTCAATACATTCACTGCTTGTACAAAGCTGCCAAGAAAGAGCTCCCTTTAAGAAGTATGGTTCCCTTCTAACTGTGAAACCGGAGGAGGGTGAGGCACGGATGCACCATCCATTTGAACACCATCTGAAGGTGTTCAAGGCCAGGTTGGATGGGGATTTTCTGGGCCATGAGGTCTAGTACTTTGCTATCCCAGGTAGCTAAAACTTCAGCCACAGGTTTCTCCCTTCCCTTGACTCTGTTCAAGGATCACTCTAAAACCTCTCTGCTGCTGAAGCACCAGTCTAAGGACCTGGGGCTGTTCCGCCTGGAGGAGGCTGAAGGAGGATCTCATCACTCTCTGCAGCTCCCAGAAAGGAGGTTGTGGTGAGGTGGGTGTTGAACTCTTCTCCCAAGTAACGGGATGTCAGTAAATGGCCTCAAGTTGTGCCAGGGGAGAGTTAGATTGGATATCAAGAAAAAATTCTGTACTGAAAGAGTGGTGATGCCCTGGGCAGCAAGAGGGAGTAATCATCAACCATATACGGCAACACAAGAGCTGCTCACAGAAGATATTTCCTGCTTACATGCACGTAGATAAGTTTTCTGAGAAATCTTATGCATATTCTATTACTTTCCAAGGTCTAATTTTAATGTTATTATGAAACTTCACAACAGTCAAATCTCCTGCTAATTTGGAGCTGGCTCCAGCGCTGCTTGACCTTGCATTTAAGATAAAGGCTGGAAACAGAAGTGATTATAGGAGAAGACACATCTGTTCATCACTGAACATGCTTAGCACAAGATGTTATAATTTTCAAAGAATAAACAGTGCCTGGAAAAACACCGTTTTAAGGAAACCATAGTATCAGAGGAACACTGTGTCTAACTTCTAAAGAACACAATCACTTAGAGGAAACTTAACTCTGCTTCAGCTTAAATCAAAATATTCCACTTTTTGTGATAGGAACTACTTCTGGTATCAGCAGGGGAAAAGGAAAAATCATCACCGCTCCAGTGGGGTACAGGGGGTTTAAGGAAGGAATAAATCGTTGTGTTAAAGGAATGAATTAGCTTAAGCAATAATAAGAATAAAAGTCAAATCCTGGCCAGCATGCAGGAAGAAAGAATGTGATTGTAACAGGTGTTTAGCTTGTTTACAAGTTGAAACAAGGACCAAATCGAGTATCGAAAGGCCAGTCCAGCAGCAGGAACAATGGACAGACCTGGGCTCACCTGGAGGACACAACAAGGAAGGAGAGAACAAAGACCCACCAGAGGCTTCTGAAAACACAAAGAAGCTGTGATGTGCATAGGAGACCGGGTATGCTAATAATTTCCCGGAAAAACAACGTCCAGGGAACTGCTTAACCAGTATTTCCTGGGATCCGTATGAATATGTATGTTTAACCAGTATAGAAGCCATATAACCAGTCCCAATAGTTGGATACCTTAGGCTGGCTGCCCCATGCATACCCCAGCGCTCTTTTTCATAGAATCATAGAATCACCAGGTTGGAAGAGACCCATCGGATCCTCGAGTCCAACCATTCCTATCAAACACTAAACCATGTCCCTCAGGACTTCATCCACCCGTCCCTTAAACACCTCAGGGAAGGTGAATCAACCACCTCCCTGGGCAGCCTGTTCGAATGCCCAATGACCCTTTCTGTGAAAATCTTCCTCCTAATGTCTAGCCTAAATCTCCCCTGGTGGAGCTTGAGGCCATTCCCTCTTGTCCTGTCACTTGGGAGAAGGAATTCAAAGGAATACCTGCTTAATAATCAAATTGGCACTGATTATTGAGTTTGGCTTCTGATGGCATCAGATTCCTCAGGAAAACGTGGTCCACCTGGCAGCAACTCCTCCAGCAGGGATCCTTCAGGTGGTTCTGGGGCTGGTGGTTCTTCTCCAGCCCAGCAGCACCTCTCCAGGGCGGCTCCAAGGGCGGGGGAGGGCGGCACAGTTCCATGCATCTGAGCTCTGAAAGGTCTCCGTGCCCAGAAGCTCCACGGGGAAAGGTCTGACTGGGAGCTCCATGGGCACTGGTGGTTCAGCAGACCCTCGCCAGGATCCTCTCTGTGACCCCTCTCGGGGCTCAGGGGGAGCAACTGCAACCTCTGCGGCCTCCAGGGGATGGCAGGGGGGAAAAGGCAGGAGGAAGTGCCTGTTCTTACACCTCCCCCTCTCATTGTTCACCAGGGGCCGCTGAAAAGCCCCTCAGGCGATCCTCGAGACAACAAACACCAGGGAAGAACTCAGTCTTTACCTCCTAAGGGAGGTGCTCCAGCCCTTGGGTCAAACTGGCTTGAAGCAAAGAGTTGGGGGCGGGGAGAGTGAAACAGTGGATTGCAAGAAAACCAAACCATTCTCAGAATAAGGGCTGGGAAAACTCTAAGTGAGAAAAGAGAATAAAACCATCAGCGAAGAGAGGAGAATGCTCTGAGGAGGCCTTACAGCTGCTTGCAGTACTGAAAGGGGCTCTAGGAAAGCTGGGAGGGACTTCTTACAAGGGCCTGTAGTGACAGGATGAAGGGAAAGGATGAGGGGAATGGCTTTAAATTGGATGGGACAAGATTTAGACTACACATTGGGATGAAATTGCTCATGATGAGGGTGGTGAGGCCCAGGTTGCCCAGAGCAGTGGTGGCTGCCCCATCCCTGGAGGGCTTCAAGGCCAGGTTGGATGGGGCTTGGAGCCCCTGATGCAGTGGGAGATGTCACTGTCCATGGCAGGGGTGGAACTGGATGGGCTTTGAGGTCTCTTCCAACCAAAACTATTCTATGATTAAGCCTTTCACATGTTGTGACCATTCAACTAAAAAGAGAATCAACCACCTCCCTGGGCAGCCTCTGCCAGTGTCCAATGACCCTTTCTGTGAAATTTTTTTTCCTAATTTCCAGCCTAAACCTCCCATGGTGGAGCTTGAGGCCATTCCCTTTCGTCCTGTCCCCTGACACTTGGGAGAAGAGCCCAGCTCCCTCCTCTCCACAACCTCCTTTCAGGTAGTTGCAGAGAGCAATGAGGTCTCCCTTCAGCCTCCTCCAGGCTAAACACCCCCAGCTCTCTCAGCTGTTCCTCATCAGGCCTGTTCTCCAGCCCCTTCACCAGCTTTGTTGCTCTTCTCTGGACTCTCTCCACAGCCTCAACATCCTTCTTTTGCTGAGGGGCCCAGAACTGACCCCAGGATTCGAGGAGCGGTCTCACCAGTGCCAAGTCCAGAGGGAGAAGAACCTCCCTGAACCTGCTGGTCACACCCTTTCTGATCCAAGCCAAGATGCCATTGGCCTTCTTGACCACCTGGGCACACTGCTGGCTCATGTTCAGTCACTGTCAACCAACACCCCCAGGTCCCTCTCCTCCTGGCAGCTTTCTAGACAGACTTCTAGTCTGTAGCTCTGCATAGGTTGTTGTGTCATCAAAAGGGGTTGTTGTTTAGTTTACATAAGCTAAAGACCTTTTGGTTAAAGCTTCTCACCAAAAAACTGCCAGTTTGCACAAGTGCTGTGAGGTAGTTTCTAAAATACCCTTTCCTTATTACACGTTGGCAAGGAGAAGGACATTACAAACGCCGTTTTAAGCGGCTGTGAAGTGTAGTAACTTTTCAAAGTTTTCCTATGAGTTATTCAGAGATTATGACATCCATTAATAAAATGTGCCACCAGTGGCTTATAAAATTAACTCAGGTTTTTCCCCTGGAGTTTCCAATAGCACTTCGTATCCTTTTTCAGTATGCATACTATGCTCTCATATGATTATGCCCTAAGTTTCTGTACTTAAATAAAATGACTTTACAGTTCCTTTTAATAAAAAAAAATACAACTCCTTGAGGACTTTAGTGGAAGCCTGCGTGACTCTAGGAAGGGAAATCCAAGCATCAGTTATCACTTCCTCAATTGTTTAAAAGCAGTTTAGAAAGAAGAAGTCAATAAATGAGCATAATACCTCAGTACCTGTGAGCATTTGAGCAATATTTGGAGCCAGCTGCAGGGAAAGCTCTGGAGAGACCTTAGAGCAGCCTCCAGGTACTTAAAGGGGCTCCAGGAAAACTAGAGAGGGCTCTTTACCAAGGAGTGCAGGGAGAGGCTGAGGGGGGATGTTTTTTCATCTGAAAGAGGGGAGACTGAGATGAGATGTTAGGGAGAAATGTTTTGCTGTGAGGGTGGGGAGGCCCTGGCCCAGGTTGCCCAGAGCAGTGGTGGCTGCCCCATTCCTGGAGGGGTTCAAGGGCAGGTTGGATGGGGCTTGGAGTCCCTGATCCAGTGGGAGGTGTCCCTATGATGCTGAGTGCTCTCGTAACCTGGCCCTGGGAAACCTCCCCACTAAACCACCAAGTGGGTGTAATAGTGGATACTACTTGCTGTTTATATAGGGGCAGTTTCTAGTGTCTGTGAATAATTTGTGTCTCACTGTCTCCCTGTCCCTTGCACCTTGCCTTTACCATGCAAGAGGCTTAACCTAAATTGGAATATTCTGTTCACCCAGAGCATCAGCTGGGCTGTGCTCCCTTCTCCCCCGAAACAGTACAAAATTCAGACCAGCAAGAAAGCTTCATCCTCTCAATCTACACCTGCATTTGCAGACCTTTCAGGGAAAGGAGCAGGGTCCACCTTTGCTTTCAGCAGCTTCTACTGAAACTGGATGCCCTTTTCCATCCTTTGTCTCTGATGCCAGCAGTGCTGATGCCTCTGCCCTCTGACACTCAGATGGTACCAGAATAAAAAGCCCAGATTCAGAGGCTGCATTGATACCTGGTGTCCACAAAGCCAAACCACACTGGTTTGGACACTGCAGCCTGTGAGTCACTGTATATTTATAGAGGGAAAGCAGTTTATTTGGTGTATCATGAAGTTCCCTCCATAGCCAGAGATGCTTCAAGAGGTTAGTTGTCAGTGGCAGTAGAAGTCCATTTGGACCTTGACTCCCTCATCTGACTTGATTACTATTTATAGACCATTCATTGCTTTAGCTACTGGTTTTATTCTCTTTCCCCTCTTACAGTTTTCCACTCCTTATTCTGAGAAGGTTTTGGTTTTCCTGGCACCCATTTTATCATTCCCACCACCTTCTACTCTTTCATTCAAGTCAGTTTATTTAAAACCAAAACACCACAGAACTATAGTGGCTGCTACTTAACATAATGAAGTTCTTCAAGATGTTTACTCAACAAAAAAAAAAAATAGATAGTGAGCTCACATTACTGTTGTAGGACACTGTTAACTACCTAGCCACAAGGCAGACTCTCTTTGTCCTCTGGTCCTGTCACACAGGGGCACATCAGTCACCCATCAGGTAGAAATGATGCTATGAAGTTCCTGTAGATCAATCATTATAAGTTCCTCAGCTCAAACAAACTCTAAATGCAAGGTGTCAGGTGAGGCTGAGCCTTTCCTTTTCATGGTTTAGTGTTTGATAGGAATGGTTAGACTCAATGATCCGGTAGGTCTCTTCCAACCTGGTGATTCTATGATTCTATGATAAGACATTTCATATAATTAAGTTTTCATAAAAAATAGCCTGAAGTAACTGTGTGACAAGGGGAGATTTGCACTGAGCATTTCCAGTACTTAAAGGGGCTACAGGAAAGCAAGTTTATCAATTTGAATTTTCTGCTGTTGATGGGGCACTGAGCCCACCTGGAGCCCTGCGTTCTGTTCTGGAGTCCTCAGCACAGGAAGGACTTGGAGCTGTTGGAGCGAGTCCAGAGGAGGCCACGAAGATGATCTGAGGGCTGGAGCATCTCTCATATGAGGACAGGCTGGGAGAGTTGGGATTGTTCAGCCGAGAAGGCTCTGGAGAGACATTAAAGCAGCTTCCAGTACTGAAAGGGACTCCAAGAAAGCTAGAGAGGACTCTTTACCGGGGAGTGCAGGGGGGATGGTTTTCATCTGAAAGAAGGGAGACTGAGATGAAATCTTAGGAAGAACTGTTTTGGAGTTTGGAACTGGAAGGGCTATAAGGTCCCTTCAAACCCAAACCACTCTGTTCTATAATTCTGTGATCCATCTGCAGGGCAGCTCGCTCTTGCTGTTTTCCTCTGTAAGAGGCAGGAAAATTTTTATTTCCTCTAACAAAGCCCAGCCAAAAAAAAAATTGAACTGCTAAGAAGTTAAACAGGGACGCCATCAGCCTACCAGCAGCTTCACTATTTCTTGCAACATGTCATTTTCTTGTCTGATTTGTCAGAGAGTTTCCTATTCAATGCAGAAACATAAAATTTAACAAACTGGGTTCTGCCTTCCTTCCTAGGCTCCCAGCAGCCTCCGGCAGAAAAATGTCCACTGACAGAGAGCTGCTACAAACCCACCAATCCTCAGTGGGCATCAATCCACTTTCCCCCACAAGAATCATAGAATCATGGAATTGCAGAAGGTTTTAGTTTGGAGGGACCTCAAAACCCATCCAGTCCCACCCCCTGACATGGACAGGGACACCTTCCTCTGGGTCCACTTGCTCCAAGCCCCATCCAACCATCCCTCCAGGGATGGGACAGCCACCCCTGCTCTGGGCAACCTGGGCCAGAGCCTCCCAACTCTCACAGCAAAACATTTCTGTCAAGAGTTTTACCATGTTTTGGTTTTCTCATCTAAAACACCACAGCAAATATTTAACAGGCTATTTTCCTTGCATGGTTTTCCTTTTAGAACAGAGCAGGCTGTATCCTAGGAATCGGAGCCCGGGAAGGCTGTGTTATCGAGGGGACAGCAGCAATGCATCAGGAGGTATATTTTTAAATCGCAAATCCTTTGGGACAAGGATTATCCAGCAGAAGTTAGAACACACTACCAGCATTTTCCCCACCAACACGCAGTTAGATGCAAGGGAATTTGCAAACAGATTAACATGTGCATGTGATTGATACCGTTATCATGGCTATTAGCAGTGTGACAGGCTCGTACCCCAAATCTTGCCCAAGGTTCAAGCAGGCTTTTATAATTTTGCTATAAATATGCATTTTTCGCACACAAACACCGCCCTCTGCTGCACGCTGCGATTGATGCTGGTAAGCAGATTTATCGGCGTTGCCCCTGGCAACGCAGTTGTTGAGGGTGATAAAAATTCTGATGTCTCTCTGCTTTAGAAAATGCCAGTGCATCAAAATGCAAATGATCCAGCCTTCTGCAAAGGTCACCTGAGGTAAGGGATATGTTCAACTTCTGCGTCTCTGGAAAGAAAAGGGTGAAAACTGAACTATAGCGTGTTTTGATGCTTGGGGCATATGCTGCGTTGTCACCTTACTGGTTTCTAGGAGTATATTAAGAAGGATGCTGCCCACTCGTATAACACTTGCAATTTCTTTTGTTTAAGGAGGTCAAAACTCACAGCAAAACCATATTTTTTTTTTTTTTATTTCTCTGCAATAAAACACCTGTTTGCAAAGTGTATCCTACCGTGCACATTCCCCTGGAGGTGCACATTGTTTATGCTCAGGGAGAGACTTCTTATGAGAAGGTACAATTGTTGCAGACTGGCTGAGGAGAAATGAAGCTGATCTGATTGCTTTTATTTGCATTTACATCTAGACACTTTCCTTCCATCCAAAGCTGCACACTCTTAGCCAGAGCAGTTCACAAGAAGCTGCAAAAATTCAGCTTGCCCACAGCAATAATGCTTATTTCATCTATTTTTAAGCTATTTGTAATTTTTAGGCTGAAAGAGGGGAGACTGAGATGAGATCATGGGAAGAATTGTTTTCCTGTGAGGGTGGGGAGGCCCTGGCACAGGTTGCCCAGAGCAGTGGTGACTGCTCCATCCCTGGAGGGGTTCAAGGGCGGGTTGGATGGGGCTTAGAGCCCCTGATCCAGCGGGAGGTGTCCAGGGGGTGGGAACTGGATGGGCTTTGAGGTCCCTTCCAACCCAAACTATCCTGTGATTCTATGATTCTATCCAGTCTGGGACTCCCAACAAGTATTATCCAAGCTTTAACCAAAAGGAAGCATTTTTATTTGGAACAGTCTTTGCAGAACATGATTAGTGGGAGAGCAGCAGTAGATTACAATTTGCAGTCCCCTGGGTACACCTGGTGTCCCTTGGGTGGCTGCTTTCGCTCAGCACAAAGCCCTTTAGGCTTGCAAAGTCATGCATTTGGTGCTTTAAATTTCCTTGAGAGAAATTATTGGTTTCTGTTTGTCTGGTTTGCCTCAGAATGGATTTAGAGGAAACTGCCTGAGCTTTGCTGACATGAGGAGTCACATGTTTTATAACATTCACAGATGAGAAAAAGTAGCTCCACAAAGAGCAAGAGCAGGCACTGAGGTGTCTTACGAGCAGCAAAACTGATTTACCAAACGGTCTAACTTGTTGAACTGCTGCTGCTGCTGTGCCTTCACTCAGGAGGCTCAGGTGGTGCTGGATAAAACCAAGCCCTTCTCTGGGGTGGGGAATGGGTGGTAACCTCAGCAGCAGAATGCTCTCTGCCAAGCTGTGACTGCAAAAAAAAAAACAAACCAAAAAAAACCCCAAACCCAGAGACTTGTTCAGCTTCCCAGATGGAGAACAGAGGCAATAAATATGCAGCGAAAGCAAGATCTACCTCCTAGGAAACTAGCTACAGAGCCCTTCATTTCTGGGTTACCGAGACGCATCAGACCAAGCTACTAAACACCATTGCAGCAAACAGCGATCACTGGGCAGTGTGAGCAGGACTGATGCCCTTACACTCCCTCCAGGGTGACGGTTGGTTGTTTTACACTCCACGTGCCACAAGTTACAGCAGTTTCATTGCAGAAAAGTGGACAGGTCATGAAAAAACTGCCATTTTCTTTGCTGTTATGGGTATTTCCTGGTAAAGACTGAAGTGCTCCTCAAAATTACCACTACAGTCATAGAATCATAGAATACTTAGGGTTGGAAGAGACCTTAAAGATCATCTAGTTCCAACCCTGCTGCCATGGGCAGGGACACCCTACTATATTAGGTTGCCCGAGGCCCCATCCAACCTGACCTTAAAAACCTCCAGGGATGGGGCATCCACAACCTCCCTTGGTAACCTATTCCAGTGTCTCACTACTCTCATGATGAAGAAATTCTTCCTAATGTCTAATCTAAATCTTCCCCTCTCCAGTTTATACCTGCTTCCTCTCATCCTATCAGCGTAAGCCTTTATGAACAGTCCTTCTCCATCTTTCTTGTAGCTCCTTTCAGGTACTGGAATGTCACCTTGGAGCCTTCTCTTCTCCAGGCTGAACAAGCCCAACTCTCTCAGCCTGTCCTCACATGGGAAATGCTCCAGCCCTCAGATCATCCTCGTAGCTTGGAATCAGGAGGAATCAACATCTGTCAGTGTGTTTGACTTTTGAGACAAGCTGGAGTTGTATTTAAACAGACATGAACAGAAAGCAAAAGGCATGACCAATGGCATTAAAATGTTATTCTGGCTGGAAAAAAGGACCCATGCAGAGAGGAAATCTTGGGACAGATACTCAGTGGGGAAAAGGAAATTTTTGTTTTCCACAAGGATTATTAGCTGCATGATGTGCCTAGAGAGTGTAGTTTTCACCTCTTCCCTTGACCCAAGTAGAGGTGAGGCGATAGGAGATGGAAATTGATCTTGAAAATCTCTGAGCAAAAGAGCAAATTGCTGTGCAACAGCCAAGAGCCCCTCAATGAAACCAAGAGCCAAGGGTGCAAATCAGTTCCCACTGCCAACTCACATGAAAGCACATGCACCCCAATAACCTCTCCATGCTGGAATTTCCCTTTCCAAACTAGCTCTCACCAAAGAGAATGAAAGTAGCAGAAGCTGCACGGCAGAGCAAATGCCCTTCCTTGGTGAAACCAGCCCTTCGGCAAGCCCGGCACTCAATTAGTCCAGGCAGCTCTGCAGTGTGACCCCTGCCCCCTGAGCAGCCCATGTCCACAGCTCTGGGGGTGCCCAAGGCATCCGTCAGCTGCAATCCTCGACTCTTCTGGCATGAAACCATTTGCTATGGCCCTAAATTCATCCTAGGATATACTTGCAGTATCATAGGATCGTAGAATGGTTTGAGTTGGAAGGGACTTTAAAACTGATCCAGTTCCATCCCGTTGCCATGGGAAGAGTCACTTCCCACTGGATCTGGTTGCTCCAAGCCCCATCCAACCTGTTCTTGAACCCTTCCAGGGATGGGGCAGCCTTCACTTCTCTAGGCAACCTGGGCCAGGGCCTCCCCACCCTCACAGCAAAACATTTCTTCCTAAGATCTCATCTCAATCTCCTCTCTTTCAGCTCAAAACTGTTTCCCTTCATCCTGTCCCTGCATTCCCTGTTCAAGAACCCCTCCCCAGCTTTTCTGGAGCCTCTTTCCGTACTTTAAGTATCTATGAGACAGGATGAAGGTAATTTCTTCAAGGATCCTCCTTTGACCAAGATATTTTAACAACTGCTTGTTGTTTTTCATATCTAGGTTTAGAGAAGGTATACATTGCATATCCATAGTTTGGACTTCTTTCTTAGCACAAACAGTCTTGTACCATGTGGGAAAAGGGAGCTCAAGACCTAGAAAGAAAATTGGGCTAAAATACATTGTAATCTCGTGCTAAAAAACCCTCAAACAGGATACCTGCTGAACTGGATCTCACCCAAGATCAGCTGCTGTGACAGAGTGAGACAAGATCATCCTGGGCCACAGGGATGAGCCACTGATGCAAGGGTTTCACCAAAGAGGAGGCTGCAGAATGCGCTAATTAACTTGGAAAGTTGAATTAAACTTCCAACATTTCATATCTCATGCCAGGTGAGACACAGAGAGAAACTGAGTGAAGCAGACGTACTGCAGAAAACCACGCTGATGATTCACAAGACTTAGAGCCCTTGCAACAGGACCAAACCTGCACTTCAAGTTGATGTTAGGACACTCAAAGCCATTTGTGTTTTTTTTTTACACATTACATCCTTCCTAACCAATAAAAAGTGGCTGTTCCTGCCTGGCAATGTCTGTTGAGCTAAAGTCCCTATGTAAATTCACCAAATTCCAGTGTCCAGTCTGTCCCAGGCCAGTGTTAGATGAGAGCCCATTGCCTGGACTTCATTTCTCAAACTTGCAGGGGGAGCACACACTATGGCATGAATCCCAGGAAAAAAAGCTCTCCTCCAGCCTTTCCCTTGCCCCTTATGCAGCCCCTTCCCAGCGACCCCTTTCCGGTGTAAATACAGAAATTGGAGCCAAACAAATGACAACGGATGAAGGCGAACGCTGCAGCTCACACAGGGCAGGACTGGTACAGGCAGGGCCAGGAGCAGACGTGCACAGAGGAAAGGGCTGGCACCCCAAGAAGGTCCATCTGATTTAACAAGTGTGAGAATCCCAGCCCAAAACACAGGGAGAAATCACATGCTCGTGCATAGTCTAAGTACTTTCTGGTCACGGGATTGCTGGAATGAGCACACCGAGTTCCCAAGAATCTGGTTTTAACGCTTCCTTTACAGGTCTACTTTAATAGCAGCTTTAAAGAGCAAGAGGCAATAAACGCAACAAAAGTGTTAATGAAACACATGGGTCACATGCCTAGAAGAGTCACAAGTGTAAAAGTGTGAAAGTAAAAGCTTGATTAACCTTAGGTGTTTCAAACACAAATAACATTTTTTGCATACAATGTCTGCATTTGAAGTGATACCCAGTGTCTGATGTGTGACTATGAGAGTTAAAAATTAAAGACAAAAATAATCAAGAAACATGGGGAAGCCCTGGCCCAGGTTGCCCAGAGCAGAGGTGGCTGTCCCATCCCTGGAGGGGTTCAAGGGCAGGTTGGATGGGGCTTGGAGCTCCTGATCCAGAGGGAGGTGTCCCTGCCCATGGCAGTGATGGGACTGTATGGGCTTTGACGTCCCTTCCAACCCAAACCATCCTATGATTCCATGATTGATAGAACAGTCCCGCTTATATCACAGTCCATCTACCATCAAGTAGTCTTTAACATTGGCAGCAGGGGCTAAATAGGATTCATTTTGGTTTTACTGTTTTAGAACCTCCCTCTTTTCTACTTTTTGGGGGTTTCGTTCGTACAGAGAAACATACATTACAGGAGTTAAAATTTGAATCAGCTTGTTGATAAGAGTTAGGTCAATGTTTTGTTCCTGTTGGCTGCAGAAGTATCTGCACCACAATCTAAATATATGGGTTTGTATTTTTCCTGATTTTGAGGAAGAAAAGGGTTTCATTTGACAAAACAAACATCAGTTGAAAGCTGTCTCTGCCACACCTCCTCCTGCCCAGCAGCTGGGTTGTTTATTAATGCAGTGCTTGGGGAGAAATGCTGGTTATTAAATTAAGAAAAAAACAGTTTGGCTGACAGAAAAAATTTCCCTCAGCCCCTAAAAGTCCACACCAGAAGTTATAATGATGAGCCTTCACGAATACCCCCACAGCAGGGAAACCAGCAGAAGCAACATTTCAGCAGTCTCCTCCAGCACTAACCCTGTGAGATCAGACCAAGAGCACCCACCCTCGCCGGGCATCCGAGTGGAGCCTCTGCTCCTCCTCCCACTGCATGAGACATGTCCCAGCAAAGGCCCCTTGGAACTGCTTCCTAACTCGTCTCAGCCCAATGATACACAGCTCCAAGAGTCGTTGAGGGCAGAGCAAACAGTGAAAGCTTTGTTTTCTTGGAAGTGTTGTGAAATGCCCTCCTACCCTTTCCTGCAGTAAGAAAATGTGAACGTTTGGCTTATGGAGACACCTGAAAGCATGCAGGATGAAAACAAAACTGTTCCACGACAGGAAAGCACCTAAAGCTTTGCCTTGAGACTCCGAGACCTTTCTCACCACCCCAACTGCAACGCAACAGAGTCTTCCAGGATATCCAGCAGCTCCGCTGCAACCCACCACAACTTCAACTAGTCCCACGAGGGTGGAGAATTGCCCCCAAAAAGCCTTTCCAGCTTCAATGCTGGAGTCACATCCATGTTTGCCTAAGCTTCTTGGCATCTTTGAACCTGTAAAGCTCAAGGCTAGGTGAAAGAGAAGGGGCCGGGGCAGGAGCAGAGCAGCAAAATCCTCCTCACCCATCCAGCAGCGGTCGAGAAGCCATAGGGGACAGGCAGCAGCACCTCCCTTTTAGCAGCCCACTTGCCGTGAAGCAGCCAGAAAATGGAACTGGTTTACCTCCTAGGGACCTAGGCTTGGGCAGAAAGGTTCTTAAGGGCGTAGATGTCCTAGTGTGAACACCCACTGCGGGTGAGAATGCAATGTGACGCGCAAGCCCTTTCCAGGAAGAGCCAGAAGCACCTGGGCATATGCCTCTAGCCCCTGGCAGCCCACACTTGTGTGTTATAGCTCCCTCTGACTAATCCAGAAACAGCCCCTTGGCCGCCCTGGGGAAGGAGGCGTTGGAGCTGCTGCAGCCCCTGCCAACACTGTAGGTCCTGCTCCGTGCAGGGACACAGATAGTTTTGGCTTCAGGCAAAAGCCATGGGTATAATCTAGCCCAGAAGCCACAGAGGACCAGGTACAGAACCAGAATGATGGGATTTCCTTTTCTTTTTTAATGTGATTTTATTTTTCACACTGCGCAACGTGTATTCTCATCCGTATCTGCAACCTTGAGACGTGTCCCAGCAAAGTACCCTTGGAAGTGCTTCCTAACTCATCTCAGCCCAGTGCTATGTGGCTCCAAGAGTCATTGCAACTATTCTCCAAGTTGTTTCCTTGTCCAGTGGTTCCCCAAATGCTGCTGTTTGAATACAAAGCAGGAAAACAAACCTCATAAACACAGCTTTAAACAGTTGTAACATAATTTTCCTGCAGCTCCTGAGAGAAAATTGCAGTATCTCTGCAAAACAATCTCAAAAAGCAAAGTGACAAATTAATTAATATATACCCAAAAATATAAGAATCCCACTACATTCTCCCTTGCAGCAGAGTGCATTTCACCCTCTGGTGCCCTATAAGATTGTCTTTTCACTTAACATTAATCTCTAACAGGAATTCGTATAAAAACAACCTCACTACATTTAAATGTTTAGTCTGGTATGGGGAAAAAAGTATTCTCTGCGCGAGTTGGACTTGTTCAACACGTAGCCTTTTCAGTCTGAATAACCAACCTATTTTGGGGAATACAGAGATGTAGCATATTTTGGCTGGAATTTTATCTTCAACTCCCTGTTTAGATTGGCATAAAAACCCCTTTAATTTTGAACACGCTTTTAAGAATAAAAACAACATTGATAGCTGCCTGAGCCACTTGTGCGGTGAGGCTTCAAAATTCTTGTGGTCTGAAACCCAGTCCAAGATGAACTCATGTTGGATTGTTTTATGATGTTAGCTTGCCCTATAAATCCGTGACGGCATACGAGTGCTACAGTAACTCATAGACTCATAGAGTCATGGAATCATTAAGGCTGGAAAAGACCTCTGAGCTCTTTCAGTCCAACCATCAGTCTAGCTCCTTGAGACTGAATGGTTGGACTCGATGATCCGGTGGGTCTCTTCCAACCTGGTTGTTCTATGATTCCATGATTCTATGAGTGAAGGTGAACAGAACAGCCTGAAGTTCCCTACCTGCTTTGGAGAAATGGAAGCAGCCTCCTTCAAACTCCTTCAGCCTTCTTCAAACTACTGTTAGTGGATAAAATAAACTGAGGGTCCTTTTAGCAGTCAGTGTTGTCAGGTACAGGGATTGGGTATCTCCTTTAGGACAGAAACTGCTGCTGCAAAACTTGCTATTAATCATAAAATCATGGAATCATTCAAGTTTGAAGAACCCCCTAAGATCATCCAGTGCAACCATCAGCCCAACCCCACCATGCCTACTAAACCATGTCATGAAGTTCCACATCTGCGTGTTCTTTGAAGCCCTCCAGGGATAAAGACTCCACCACTGCCCTGGGCAGCCTCTGCCAGTGCCTCACCACTCTGTCAGTAAAGATTTTTTTCCTAATATCCAATCTAAACCACCCCCGGCACAACTTCAGGTCATTTCCTCTCACCATGGCTCTTGTTACTTGGGAGAAGAGACCAACACCCCCCTCACCACAACCTCCTTTCAAGGAGCTGCAGAGAGTGATGAGGTCTCCCCTTACCCTCCTCTTCTCCAGACTAAACAGCCCCAGGTCCCTCAATCACTCCCAGAACCCCTGGGCTCCAGACCCTTCCCAAGATATTGTCTTTCTCTGGATATACTCCAGCTCCCTTACCTATTCCTGGTGGCCACATCGTGCCTCATCCCACCCAGGATGCTGTTGGCCTTCTTGTCCACCAATATGTGTAATAATAATGAAAATAAAGGAAAAAAAGTTATTTTCTACAAAGACGTTGGGAATTCTCTGGATAGGGAGGGATCCTGAAACCAGCAGGGACGGGAGTCACCGGGGCAGGGTTGCCTCATGCTTTTGCTTGACACCGCAGCTGAAATATGGTTTTGTTGTGCACTGCAAGAGGATTTCATTAGACTGAGGATGGGTTTTTGCGAAACACTAGTTTGGTATGCTCCTCTGAGGGGCTGTGCCAAGAGCTTTGGAAATAGCATTTTGCTGTGTTTGTGGGATGCATGTAATGTTACCAAGGTTTATCGAACTTTTGTCAAGGATAACATCTATTCAGAAGCAAATATGGGAACTCAAAGCTCATCCAGTCCCACCCCTACCACGGGCAGGGACAGGTCTCACTAGATCAGGGGCTCCAAGCCCCATCCAACCTGGCCTCGAACCCCTCCAGGGATGGGGCAGCCACCACTGCTCTGGGCCCCCTCCTCCTCAGAGGAAAACATTTCTTCTTAAGAGCTCATCTCCATCTCCCGTCTTTCAGCTGAAAACCGTTCCCCCTCACTTGCACATTTATGAACAACACAGGGGCCAAAGCATCTTTGCTCCTGAAAAAAACACTGTTAAATCCATGGTGCCTGAATTATCTATTTAATGAATACTTTAACCGACAGCAGATCCTATGTGACGGGAAATTACGTCATCTGAGGCATTAATCAGTTTGGTTTTGTTTCAGGATAGTAATGAGAAGTCACAACAGACAGCACTAAAAAAGAATCCCTTTCTTATCTGTGGGGAGCTTTGCTTTCCTTTGTGTAAAAGATTTACTGAAGAGCAGGCTTTCTGTAATTTCACACAGCCAACTTCTGATCCTCAAGAGCCCCAACATCCCTTCCCTGCCCTGAACCACTGAAATGACGGAAAGGAAAATTCAGACTGAGGTGGAACCTTAACCTGTAAGGACACAGACTAGAAAATCGGTTCGGTCACTGATCCAGATCATTTACAGTTAATTAGGAGGGCAGCTTCCAATCCTCCTGCAGTGCCACTGAGGGTGTAAAGCAAAGTTTTACTGTCTGAATTAGGGAGTTACAGCTCTGCTGCCCAGGATGAAGAAGACCCTTAATCGTCTCTGCTAATGGGTTTCAGGACGATGAGTGCTTTGCTCTTGCTTTTCAAGCAGGAAGACGTCTGTAATTGCGAGACTTATTAATTTTCTTTAAAGTGCTAAGGCTGACATCCTGCAACTGTGATCTCTTAAAATCTCTTTCTTAATTGTTGTAAAGCAGCTTTAAGAGCACTTTAAGATGTCTCTATTTACAAGTTAAAAAAAAGTAACCCTATAACATCTTAAATCTTCTAGCAGAATTCCCATTCACTTGGGCATTTACCAGAGACCAAGCTATTTTTCCCCCTAGATGAAAATGCATCTGCAGTCAAGAGACTGTTCCCTGCAGTCTTCAGCAGAAGTAGAGTCATATGCCCAATTTTGAACAATAAAAATCAATTTATTTGTTTCTGCGATTCCATATGGTGAAGAGAATGAGGTGTTTCTTGTTAAGTGAGGAAGCAGAAGGGCCATAACTTAGATATTAATAGAGTACATGATATTTAATTAATCTCTCTTTTATTTTGAAAGCTGCCCTATTTTTTCCATCTGTGAAATCCTAGAGTGGACTTTTTCTGGTTTGGGTTGAGTTAAATATTTGAGCATTTCCTACATTTTAGCCCTGAGGAATCCACCTCAATATCTCCAAAGCTGGCTTTTAAGGCACTGGAGAACCCGGGGTCACAGCTACAAGGACAGAAAGTGGACAGTGCCCTGACCTGGACTCTGCCTTCCTGCTCCTCATTGTCAAGGTTGTTATCAGATCTCAGCCCTTCACTTTCATGGACTTTTAGTTCTGCTCAGAAAATGTGCCACCTGCTCAGTGGGCAAAGGAGGTGAGTTCCACAAGATGTTCTCTTCCCCCATCAACTCCTGGATCATCACACTCCCAGTGCTTTTCTGCCTGAATAAAAAATAAAAAAACCTGAATAGTATAGAATCATAAAATCACAGAAGGGTTTGGGCTAGAAGGGACCTCAAAGCCCATCCAGTCCCACCCACTGCCATGAGTAGGGACACCTCACACTGGATCAGGGGCTCCAAGTCCCATCCAACCTGCCCTTGAACCCCTCCAGGGATGGGGCAGCCACCACTGCTCTGGGCAACCTGGGCCAGGGCCTCCTCACCCTCACAGCAAAACATTTCTTCCTAAGATCTCATCTCAATCTCCCTCTTTCAGCTTAAAGCCATTCCCTCTCATCCTACCCCCTGCACTCCCTGATCCAGAGCCGCTCCCCAGCTTTCCTGGAGCCCCTTTCAGCACTGGAAGCTGCTCTAAGGTCTCCCTGGAGCCTTCTCTTCTCCAGGCTGAACAACCCCAACTCTCATCCTGTCCTCATACAGGAGGTGCTCCAGCCCTCAGGTAATCTTTGTAGCCTTCTCTGGAAACACTCTAACTGCTCCATGTCCCTTCTGTGTTGAAGACTCCAGAACTGAAGCAGGGCTCCAGGTGGGGTCAATACTCCACCAGCAGATAAAAAAAAAATGCATAATGCGTCTAATGAGGGAGGCAAGGGTAGTTTTGTCCATCAAAAATGCCTGTTTGATGTGAATCACTCTTGGTTATGTGTAGGGTTGCACATTTGTGCACCAACCCAAATCAGGAAGAACAACGATAAGAGCCAAAATGACTAAACTTCCACAACCTTAAAATTTTTACAGACCCCAAACATGTTAATAGAGCGAAATGAGGGCATGAAGAATGTGGGCCCCAACCCTTGCAGCTGTTTGTTCCAATGTGGATCAAAAGGGACTCCTTTTGTGCCTCCCATTAGGATCCACGCTGCAAGACAGGGGCTGTGAAAATGATTTGTGGAAGCCACGTATTTGCAAAGAGGGCTCTAAAAATGTTATTGAAAAATGTCTTCATTCCCCAAAGCCTCGCTATTATTTTAAAGTGTAAATAAAAATAGCAGTATTTCCTTACACTGGAGAGCTCTAAAACTTTAGTTGGGAGGTATGAAATCCTATTCTGCAACTTTAAAATTATGATTCATGGATCTCTTTCCAACCTTGAAGCCGTTCGGTGACATAAACCGTGAAACTAAGCATTTGCTTTTCATTTAAAAGGTCTCATTAAGAACAAAACCAAGCTTCTTCAGCCCCATAACAGCTCTAACACATCAAACCTAATAGAACCTCGCCGCCATGGGGTGCCTTTGGAGGACTCGAAGATATCAAAAGGATCCTGCTGTTTTGCAAGCCCAACGTACCCCTCTCTCTGCCCTGGTTTAGCAGAGGACTGAAGCCCTGCTCACATCCATCTATCTGCTGCAGACACTTAACCATGTACTAATGTCCCACTGATGTCGACAGCCCTTAAACCTGTTCAGAAAATTAAGCAGTTCCTCAGTGGCTTCAGCTGTGTTGCAGCATCAGCGTCCCCGTCCTCCGTCCTTAATTAAGAGTTTCGCTTGGTTTTAATAGGTGCTGTATCAGGCTCTGGCATGCTGTGCCTGATTTTGATTTCATGGTCATTTTGTCATTTAATAGTACTGTGGAGATCTCTTACCCCACTCTGCGGAAGGTTGCTCCTCTATAGATGCAACCCCTTACACCACATAAAGTCCTTCTGTCCAGGCTCGGACAATCGATTAACAACAGAGTTGGCAGCATCTTCACAGCAAAAACTGCTCAGAGCTCCTGCTCATAAAGTTCTGCCTCTTATAGCTTTATCAACATCCAGCACAGCATTGTCAACTGCTCCAGAAAGGGATGGTCCTGCTCTGTGCACACTGGTGCAGCCCCACCTGGAGCACTGGGGGCAGCTTTGGGCACCGCAGGGTAAAAAGGATCTAAAGCTGCTGGAGAATATCAAGAGGAGGGCACAGAGCTGGTTAAGGGTTTGGAGGAGAATCATAGAATTATAGAATAACCAGAATAACCACTAGATCATTGAGTACAACTGTTCCTATCAAACACTAAACCATGTCTCTCAGCACCTCCTCCACCCGTCCCTTAAACACCTCCAGGGAAGGTGAATCAACCCCCTCCCTGGGCAGCCTCTTCCAATATCCAATGACCCTTTCTGTGAAAAACTTTTTCCTCACATCTAGCCTAAATCTCCCCTGATGGAGCTTGAGGCCATTCCCTCTCGTCCTGTCCCCTGTCACTTGGGAGAAGAGGCCATCACCCTCCTCTCCACAACCTCCTTTCACGGAGTTGGAGAGAGCAATGAGGTCTCCTCTCAGGCTTCTCTTCTCCAGGATAAACAACCCCAGCTCTCTCAGCTGTTCCTCATAAGGCTGTGTGAGAAGCTGTATGAGGAGCAGCTGAAGTCACTTGGTCTGTTCAACCTGGAGAAGAGGAGACCGAGGAGAGACCTCATTGCAGTCTACAGGTTCCTCATAAGGGGAGGAGGAGGCACTGAGCTCTCTGCTCTGGATGCAAGGGAATGGCAGGAAGATACCAGGGGAGCACTAGGTTGGACATTAGGGAAAGGTTCTTCCCCCAGAGGGTGGTGGAGCCCTGGAACAGCTCCCAGGGAATCGTCACAGCTCCAATCCTGACAATATTCCAGCAGCATTTGGCCAACACCCTCAGCCCCACGGGGTGGATGTTGGGGTGTCCTGTGCAGGGACAGGAGCTGGACTGAATCGTTATGTTGGGCCCTTCCAACACAGGACATTCATGATGCTATGAAAAAAGTAGCTGTTCTGCCTCAAAATTTCAAATGGGTTTTCTGTTAGAAGGTGGGATTCCATTTACTTTGTAGAACAGCTGATTACAGATAGAAATTAGCAACAAGACAGTGAGGATGCAAGTGAACAATAAATGCTCTATCTGATGATTCCTCTGCAGTGAGGGTGATTTGTAAAAGGCTATGTTTAGTGAAGTCTCTGTTTCATTGGGAAAACAGCCTTGTCTGGAAAGCAAAATTGTGAATCTTTGACTTCATTGTGACCCTGACTCAACACCACTAAAATAACTGCGATAAAGCAGTGAGTGCTGAGTGGCATATTTGGTTAGGAGAACATAGCAAATATTATCCTTGTCTTCAGCAGCGAAGCTTTTGCACATTTCTCTATTTGGAAATGTTTCTCTTTTTCTTTCCTGGCCAGTCTTTCCGCAGCAGCTCTTGCTTGGAGTTCCTATTTGTCAATTGTCCCATTTTTGGCTACAAGAGCTCTGAGGTTTCGAGCTGGAGATGGGAAACTTGCACTTTTGTGGTTTGGGGTGTATGAATGTGAAAACCAGGGGATTTTCACTCCAACCTTGAGTTCCACAACGTTCCACCACGTCTGCCTGAACCTGGCAGTGTTTATGTCGGAACTGAGCCACCAAATACCAGGATATCTCCTCTTTCTTGCTTTTATTTGTATTTTTCTGGCTGGTCCTGCTGCCCGCAAGATCTTGCAGAATAACAGTTGAAGACAGCAATGCCTGAGAGCAAAAACAAGGTAATTATACACTAAGCCGTCCCTCACATAACTTGTAAACTTTATGTTATGATCTGGCACTTTTATGATGTATTTATAACCCAAGGAAAATGCCTAACTAGAAAGAAAAACCCAGCGATTCTGCAACGGGCAATTATGGCTATCAGTAAAATAAGAGACTTCCAAGAAACGACTTTTGTTTTCTTTCTCATTACCCACTGCAGAGGTTTATATTGCTGGAGTTGTATTTCTTTACTCTCCCTATATCTGTTCTATTGAAGGAAAAGGTCATTTTTTGACAACAGGCAATAAAATGAAAGTTGATGAAATCTTGTCCAAACATCCCCCTTGCCATTCCCCACCTTGCTCTGGCCTGGTGTCTGATGGAGTTGCTCGTGGCCAAGTTCCTCCTTTCCCAGACACCCAGGGCATAATTACCCTGGTTCTTTGATGCCAATAACCTGACATTTGAAATAAGGGAAAATTAATCAGGCAGGAGATGGATGAAGTTATTTTCTAGTAGCTGCTCAGACTGTATTCCTGTCCAAAATAAGTGCTAATGATGGTTTTGGTGACTACAGCGTTTTCTGGCACTAATTATACCTAATTGCTCCCACTTCAGGGATGGGATCTTCAAAGTGAGTAAAGAAAGAAAGGTTAGGTCCGAAGGGTTGGAGCCTGGACCACTTTTCTCAGAGAAGTAAACTTGCTCTGATTAATCACTTCCTGCACAGGCACTAGTGATATTTTAAGATATCTTGTTCTGAGGATGCAGATCCCTGTCCTGAGCTACAGAGGCCTACAGAGCTTCTATCGTTGATGTGGTTAACTGGTCCACAACCTGTGCTCTGCCAGGGGAGATTTAGGCTGGACATTAGGAAAAAAATGTTCACAGAAAGTGTCATTGGGCACTGGAACAAGCTACCCGGGAAGGTGGTTGAGTCTCCTTCCTTGGAGGTGTTTAAGGGACAGGTGGACAAGGTGCTGAGGGACATGGTTTAGTGTTTGATAGGAACAGTTGGACTTGATGATCCAATGAGTCTCTTCCAACCTGGTTGTTCTACGATTCTATGATTCTATGATCACACTGTGCTTGGTGGCCAGAGTCACTTCCAAAGGTGGAATTATTCTGTAACCCAAGTAGCTGAGACCTAGATTCCTCACTTGGAGCCCTTGTGTTCAGTTCTGGAGTCCCCAGCACAAGACACACATGAATCTGTTGAAGGGAGTCCAGAGGAAGTCACAAAGATGATCTGAGGACTGGAGCATGTCTGCTGTAAGAACAGGCTGGAAGAGTTTGGATGGTTCAGCCTGAAGAAGAGAAGGCTCTAGGGAGACCTTAGAGCAGCTTCCAGTGCTGAAAGGGTCTCCAGGAACGCTGGGGGCAGGTTGGAGGAAAGACTCTTGATCGTGGAGTGCAGGGAAAGGATGAGAGGAAATGGTTTTTATCTGAAAGAGAGAAGATTGAGATGAGATCTCAGGAATAAATGTTTTGCAGTGAGGGTGGGGAGACCCTGGCCCAGGTCGTCCAGAGCAGTGATGGCTGCTCCATCCCTGGAGGGGTTCAAGGGCAGGTTGGATAGGGCTTGGAGCCCCTGATCCAATGGGAGGTGTCCCTGCCCATGGCAGGTGGAGGGAATGGATGGGCTTTTAGGTCCCTTCCAACCCAAACCATTCCACAATTCTATAATTCTATGATTTTTGGCACTGAAGGTTCTGGTTTCAGTATCCCCCGCTAAAGGGGTTTGAGTGGGGAGGGTTCTATATTGCAATGTCTGCTGATAAGATGAGATTTTTTTGGTGCTTGTATATGGTACTGGGATTAATTACACCCCCACTGCTCTGGTCATGGGCTCTGGTCATTCCTGGAAAAAGCCTATACACCCTGTGTTGCTGTGCTGACTGTCATGCTGAAAGTCGTGACCCAATTCACACACTTAAAACCACACTCAGAGGTTTTTCAGGGACAGCCCAAATGCTGCCTGGTGCCAAGTGTCATCTTCTCTCTTGAAGCCAATGTGGAGCCTGGATGCTCTTCATTGCTCAAGAAGCTTTTGGCATCTTACAGGGCTTATATTGCAGACCAAGCCTTTCCAGCTGCAGCCTGCAGAGCTGCTGCTGTCAGGATGATGGACCATCTGCTGATTCCCAACTGGTGACCTTTCCTGCTGCAATAACCATAGCCCAGTCTGGGCTTGTTTCAAGGTTTCCAGAAGCTTTTTTTGTGCCTTACCAAGGTAACAAAGTCCTTCTCTGTGCCTCACCTCTGTGCTCCTGAGCTATGTAAGGTGTTGGCTCAGGCTGAGAATCATAGAATCATAAAAACACCAGGTTGGAAGAGACCCACCGGATCATCATGTCCAACTATTCCTATCAAACACTAAACCATGTCCCTCAGCACCTCGTCTACCTGTCCCTTAAACACCTCCAGGGAAGGGGAATCAGTCACCTCCCTGGGCAGCCTGTTCCAATGCCAAATCACCCTTTCTGTGAAAAACTTCCTCCTAATGTCCAGCCTAATTCTCCCCTGGTGGAGCTTGAGGCCATTCCCTCTCATCCTGTCCCCTGTCACTTGGGAGATGAGCCCAACTCCCTCCTTTCTACAACCTCCTTTCAGATAGTTGTAGAGAGTAATGAGGTCTCCTCTCAGCCTCCTCTTCTCCATTGGTTTGATCCAATGTGTAGATGACGCCAGAAGCCTTGATGGAATAAGACTCCAAGATGAGCATTCTGGAGTGGATAATGGAGAAAGAGCTGCCCTCAAAGAGTGGGGAGCTTCACTGAGAGATGAAGAGCCTGGATAGAAAATGTGAAGGAAGTTACCTGGCAGCATTCTTGTCCAATTAAACCAAATTTATTGTCAAGTTGTTTCCTTACTGCTGCCCTGTTATTAATTGTTAATGTAGCAGAGCACTCTGGCTGCTGTGCAGGGAAGGGGTGCTGGAAACGGCTGAGGTGAGGAGAGAGGCTGGGTCTGGAAACACATTTTCTGTGCAAAATCTCCAAAGTGCTCGTTGCTGGCTCGGCTCTGCAGGAGCTGGCAGGAAATTCCTGTGCTTGGAACACGGGGGTAAAATGATGGTAAAGCAAAATAAAATGTGTAGGGTCAGTGGCTTTCTAAATTATAGTGAAGTATACATGTGAGAGGAAAGGAGACACCATGGGAATGTAAATTTGCAAAGCACTGTTTAGGAATCTTGCGCTATTTTCTCTATAAATAGAGGCACTTCTCTGCTTCAGACCAAAATACGAAAACGCTGTGTCTTTGGATAGTCACTGGATGCTTTTCTGTCCACGGTCTGATCATATCAACCCCCTAGATGTTTCTTAGGGGAACTCGCCACTGAATACATGGAATTAGTGAGTTTGAGCTATCAGGAGAGGGACAGAAGTGGATTAAGAATGACAAATGAATAAAAAGAGGGTAAAGCTTTGAGTTGGAGCACAGATAGGCATCTTGCACGTTGTTTGCCAATGAGATGATGCTTCTCCTGTGGGGCAGCCTCAATTCCAAAGTAATAACCTCTTTGGGAAAAGAAAATTAGGCTCTTCGCGTAGCCCCACTGAACATAGCTCAGTGCTGCCTGCATGCTTGCACTCACGAGAGGGCTCGCAGCTGGGATTTCAAGGGAAGTGAGGGGATCTGAAGTATCTGGCTCTTACAGAGCTAAGCATTCCCACAGCTCCCAAAAATCTCCCAGGCCACAGAGCTCATACTTTTGCAGGCTCAAGCCTGACTGAAGGAAATGCCAGCTGCAAGAGCTGAAGCCTGACGTGCCACTCGGTGATTGCATAACTGGGGCTCCATTTACAAACCTGTTACAGCTCTCGTATTTTGGGAATCAACTTTGAGCTAAATCCTGCAGCTCCAGCTCAGGGCTCCCACTCCAGCTTCTGAGAGAGCTTTTAGAGTCATAGAATGGTTTGGTTTGGAAGGGACCATGAAGGTCACCCAGTCCAATGTCCCTGCAGTGAGCAGGAACATCTTCAGTTCAGTGAAGCTGCTCAGAGCCTCATCCAATCTGACCTTAAATGTGTCCTGGGATGGGGTCTCCCCCACCTCTCTGGGCAGCCTGAACCATCACCCCTTGTCCTATCACTACAGACCCTGCATCTGATTCTCCATCTTTCTTATCATCTCGTTTTAACTACTGAAAGGCTGCAATAGGGTGTCCTCGGAGCCTTCTCCAGGCTGAATAAGCCCAACTCTCTGAGCCTGTCCTCACAGGGAAGGTGTTCCAGGCCTTGGATCATGTTTGTGGCCTCCTCTGATCCAGCTCCAAAAGGTCCATTTCCTTCCTGTGCTGAGTCTTTCCTGTGTCTTGTCCTGCGTGGAGGTAAAGCTCTGAGTTAAGGAGTTGAACGACAGTGCATTCAAACCCAAACGACAGTGACAGAGCTGAATCATAGAATCATAGAACAACCAGCTTGGAAAAGACGCACTAGATCGTCGAGTCCAACCATTCCTATCAAACACTAAACCATGTCCCTCAGCACCTTGTCCACCCGTCCCTTAAACACCTCCAGGGAAGGTGAATCAACCACCTCCCTGGGCAGCCTCTGCCACTGCCCAGTGACCCTTTCTGTGAAAATATTTGTCCTAATGTCCAGTCTGAACCTCCCCTGGTGGAGCTTGAGGCCATTCCCTCTTGTCCTGTCCCCTGACACTTCAGAGAAGAGCCCAGCTCCCTCCTCTCCACAACCTCCTTCCAGGTAGTTGGAGAGAGTAATGATGTCTCCCCTCAGCCTCCTCTTCTCCAGGATAAACACCCCCAGCTCTCTCAGCCGTTCCTCATAAGGCCTGTTCTCCAGCTCCTTCACCAGCTTCGTTGCTCTTCTCTGGACTCGCTCAAAATCCTTCTTGTGCTGAGGGTCTGAGCAAAGGCTTTCGCTGTTTTATTATGTTCTCCTTTCCCTGTGGAAGAAGAAAACCTTGGGTTCCAAACCCTCTCCTGCAAAACGAAATAATTGAAAATTCAGGAAGAAAGCAGCATTAATGCAGCCTTGAACTGTGTATCAGAGAAAGCCATGACAACATCTGGCCCCATGCCACAGCCTCAAACACCACTGCCAACGTTTGCAAAAGTGACTGGGCCTCTCAATGCCTTTTTATTTAGGTGGCTGCTCTAGGCCATACTGTGTAGTGAGGTTCCACTTATAGATATTTTACAAAGTGTTAATAAATTTACAAAGTGTTAATAAACAGAGATAATTATTTGTTAGTGTTTTTGATAGAATCCAACAGGGCAGAGCTGTCTATAAATGATCTCCCATGCTGCTCTCAGATAAAACACGTAAAACATGTCTGTAATATGGTCAGAACATCTTTAATCATTAACTCTTTATTGTCCATTTTAAAGCAATGACCTGAAGATATGAAAGTCTAAGGAATGCAACCAGATGCATCCCAGAGTCCTGAGGGAATTACCTGATGTAGTATCACTCTTCATGATATTTGAAATTATGTTTGTCCCCAGTGACTGGGAAAAGGGAATTATTTCATCCATTTAAAAAAAAAAAGTAGAAAGGAGGAACCTGGGAACTACTGGGGGTGTTTATTCTGGAGAAGAGGAGGCTGAGAGGAGACCTCATTGCTCTCTATAACTCCCTGAAAGGAGGTTGTGGAGAGGAGGGAGCTGGGCTCTTCTCCCAGGGAACAGGGGACAGGACAAGAGGAAATGGCCTCAAGCTCCACCAGGGCAGGTTCAGGCTCGTCATTAGGAAAGAAATTTTCACAGAAAGGGTCATTAGGCACTGGCGGAGACTGCCGAGGGAGGAGGTTGATTCACCTTCCCTGGTGGGGTTTAAGGGATGGATAGATGAGGTGCTGAGGGACATGGTTTAGTGTTTGATAGGAATGGTTGGACTCGATGATCTGGTGGGTCTCTTCCAATCTGGTGGTTCTATGATTCTATGATTCTACTGCTCTTTGCATGAAGGTGGATGAACGTCTTGGAAGGTGATGCACTGGATGTTGCAGGATATCTAATGTGATGCAGATGGTCCTCTTAGGATGAGAGGAAATTGACTCAAGTTGCACCAGAGGAAATTTAGATTGGATATTAGGAAAATGTTCTTTGCTCAAAGACTGGTGAAGCACTAGCAGAGGCTGCCCAGGGCAGCAGGGGAGTCTCCGTCCCTGGAGGGCTTCAAAAAGCATGAAGCTGTGGCAGTTGGGAACATGGTTTAATGGGCACAGTGGGGTTGGGCTGATGGTTGTACAGGATGAACTTAGAGGTCTTTTCCAACCTTCATGATTCTATGAGTCTGTGTGTCCCATGGATGGCCCCAATTCGGAAGATGAGAGACCATCACAACTCTGGGGTGATTCAAGGCTCTCTCCCTAAACAGTAAATGAGAGGTGAACCCTTTCCTGCCTGTCCTCCACTCCTTTCCTTTCAGGTGCCTTTTCAGAAGCAATAGGTTTGTCTGTCTGTATTCACACACCTTATGCATCTTGGAGCCCAGAAACCACCTGTCCATTGCAAGCATCAGTTCCAGTCAGTAATATGTGCAAAGCAGCCACTACTGAGAGAGATGACAATGCTCAAAGCCAGAAGAGAAGCAGAACAGCTTTCAGAGTCACCCATAGCAGGGCTAGGGATGTATCCATCCTGCCATTCCTACATATTTATTAACAAACCGCTTTTCTGAAGCTTTCCTATCAGATAATTCCACTTCCTTCTGATTCCACTCACATGTAACACACTCCTTCCCCAGGGAAAGCTGACCTTCCTTTCAGTTTTTCCAGGAGCATGCTTCTCTAATTCTGTGCTCCATGCAGATGGTAAGAATGCAGCTTTAAGGAAAAGGAATCTTGTTGGGTTTTTTTTTTTTAACTGTTGATGATGAATTGTCTTCACTGTCCAACAGAGACTCATTCGTGCCAGAGCCAGTGAATGCCTTCCCATAAACACAAGTGACATCTCAGATTCCCCTTTGCAATGGGACTGATTTGGGTTTTAATGCATCCTCCGTTTCCGTGTTTGTTGGGCAGGGCTCAGTGCCTCCACGGTCAGAGGGTCATGCACAGACAAGTTATTCTCTGATTCCAAATCCACACAACCTTGTGAAAGGGGAATGGTGCAAGGTCTCTCCATGAGGAATGGGATCTTAGAAATTCTTCATCAGCAACAGACATTTCACAGCGAGGAGCCGATGGCGTCGGGAGGGCTGGATGTCAGATTCCTCTGCCTTGCCCGGCTTGTGGCATCTCCCATGTGTCGCACAAACCGGCAGCAGGAGGTACATACGACAAACTCCAATGGTGGGAGAGGTTGAAAAGCATTTAGCAGGTATCCTCTACTCCTTTTTCACGAGACCATCTTACTCCTATCTAAGTCTTTTCCGATGGTTTCTACTCTCTCGTCTAAAAATTGACACTAAGATCCCTGCACAACACTTCTGAGCCCCCTCGCTAGCAACTGCGAATGCAATTAATTACTTAAGCAGGGCGACATGGTTGACTTGATTTAGGATTGAGAGTTGGCAGGCTCAGATCTCCAGTCCTGAATTGAGTGCATCGATTTTACACATGCCAGGAGAGGCTCTGGGAGACAGGCTATTCTCTTGCTGCAAGAAAAGTGCTGTATTTCTGCCTCTGGGAGCACAAGGACCAGCTGAGCCTGGGGTGCGCAGAGCCTGTTTGCAGCCTGGGATTTCAGCAAATCTCCCACAAGGCTGAAGAAACGGTATCAGGGCCCTGAACCCTTTGCAAGCTCAACAG
The DNA here is from genome assembly GCA_033558105.1 of Coccyzus lansbergi. Classification (NCBI taxonomy): domain Eukaryota; kingdom Metazoa; phylum Chordata; class Aves; order Cuculiformes; family Coccyzidae; genus Coccyzus; species Coccyzus lansbergi. The sequence continues at coordinate 187,635 of JAUMJK010000780.1, read as the reverse complement.
GGAAGCAACTGCAACATTTCTTGGGGTAAAATCTTGGCCCTGTGCAAACAAGAGGAAACTCCCTTTGATTTATGTGGGGCTTGGCTGGCTGCCCTCAACCCCGAGCTTTGCTGGACTGCAAAATTTATATCATCTTTCCATGGTGGGGAAGTAAATCTTCCCAGCTGGTAGGAAAATCTCTTGCCTTTCTGCCATTTCCCCGGAGGCAGGAGCCCGAGCTGCTCGGGAGGGGTTTCCATTTCACTTGAGAAAGTGAGGATGAAAAGAAGAGGGGAAGAGAGGGAGGGAAGGAGGGAGGAAGAGAGGGAGGGAAGGAGGGAGGAAGAGAGGGAGGGAAGGAAGGAGGAAGAAGGAGAGGAGAGGAGAGGAGAGGAGAGGAGAGGAGAGGAGAGGAGAGGAGAGGAAAGAAATACTTTTGCAGTTGCAAAAACCAGCTTGAAAATATGACGTGCACCATCATGACCCTAGAAAGCAACTCATCAGTGCAAACATACTGAAGAATTCGGTGTGTATCCATGAAAACCAGCCCTCCAAACCCTATCCCTGCTGCCGTGGCTTTTTAAGGCAATTCTCAACTCCCAGAAAGGAGGGCTGTGTGTGTCCTGCTGTGCTTGGGAGGGCTGTGGCCATGCCCTGCGATGCCAACCCTGCCACGCGCCTGCTCGGCGACTGCACACAGCGAGGGCAGCAGGCAGCATGTCTTTATTCAACCCCATCCCAAACTGCCGCTTAGAAATCCTGGCAGCTCCAAAACTGCAAACTGCTTGTGGACAGAGCACAGCAACCCCGACGGCATCGCCCCAGTGCCACTTATCCCCCCCTACCCCGGAGAAACGTGACCCCAAGAAAAAATAAACCCTCTCTTTAAGAGGGAGGGGTGAGGACAGCCAAAGTTCAAGCAATCCCCGCGGGTCTCGGGGCAGCTCGCACTCGGCCGTGGCAGCTGGGTTGCCAGCAGCAAGGCTGGGCTGGTGCTGACATGAAGCAGCTGGGTGCTGTCCTATTGCCAGCTGCCTGCGCCTGCCCCGGGAAGGAAACCCAGCAGGCTCCGTCTTGCTCCATTCGGGGAGACACATTATATTGTTCTGTCTAAGAATCATAGACTTACAAAATCACAGAATGGTTGGGTAGGAAGGGACCTCAAAGCCCATCCAGTTCCACTCCTGCCATGGGCAGGGACAACTCCCACTGCATCAGGGGTTCCAAACCCCATCCAACCTGCCCTTGAACCCCTCCAGGGATGGGGCAGCCACCACTGCTGTGGGAAACTTGGGCCAGGGCCTCCCCACCCTCAGAAGGAAGAAATTTAGCCTGGAGAAGAGGAGACTGAGGGGAGACCTGAAAGGAGATTGTAGAGAGGAGGGAGCTGGGCTCTTCTCCCAAGGCACAGGGGACAGGACGAGAGGGAATGGCCACAAGCTCCACCAGGGGAGATTTAGGCTGGACATTAGGAAAAAATTTTCACAGAAAGTGCCACTGAGTGCTGGAACTGGCTGCCAAGGGAGGTGGTTGATTCACCTTCCCTGGAGGGGTTTAAGGGATGGGTAGACAAGGTGCTGAGGGACATGGTTTAGTGTTCGATAGGAATGGTTGGAGTCGATGATCCCATGGTTCTCTTCCAACCTGGTTGTTCTATGATTCTATGCTGCCTCTCTGAGGAGTTGCAGGTGTGTATGTATTTATTGTTCTCCCTCTTTCATGTCATTCACACTCTATGAGATTCCACTGCTGCGAGGAATATCAGAAATAAATAAATGCAAACCAATAATTCACATAAACATGGACAATTACTGTTTTAATTTTGTCTCCACATCCCTAGGCCAGCAAGGGGATGGGGGAGCCGGTTTATGAAGTACTAACAAGGTCAGGCAGTGAAGTTTTGCTGTCCCAGAACAAAGAGATGCGATGTAGGCAGTGTAATTAAAAAAAAATGCTTAATTTGTCATTTTGTATAAGAGATTTATTTAGCAGTTCAGCAAAATTCAGTCAAAACAACCAGGGCCTCCTCACCCTCAGCGCGAAGAATTTCTTCCTAAAGTCTAATCTAAATCTTCCCCCTTCCAGTTTAAAGCCGTTCCCCCTCGTCACTCCATGCCCTTACAAAACATCCCTCCCCAGCTTTCTTGTAGCTCCCTTCAGGCCATGAGTTATGGTGTGAGCATTTTGCAACGTGGATGAAAAGCATCGCGGCCTCTCTGAGCCATAAGAATTGCGGAATCTGTGCACGTCTCCAGCGCTCGGCACCTTTGTGAGAAGGAATGAGTTTTGGTTCAGAACTGGGCTTTTGCTGACATCCTCGCACAAAGAGAAATCGCCTCCTAGGTCCTGGCATTTCCCTGGGCATCGGTTCAGGCTGCAGGGCTGTCCTGCCCCCTTCCTGCCCAGCACTGAGCGGTTCCTCCAAACTGGTGATGTCATGGTAGCTAATGGGCTTTAATTGTGCCTTTCCATTTAGTAACAATAAGCTGAAAGCTCATTATACACTGGCCTTGCAGCTATTGAGAACAGCTCTGGCTCCTTCAAAACTCTCCGCTTGGTATAGTTTTGCTCAAGAGGGCAAGAAAAACAATGCAGGGTCAGATCAAGGCAACAGCAGGCAAGTGTGGGTGTTTGCAAGGCGAAAAGGGAGAAGAGAGAGATGGTGCCTTGGATTACTATCTGGCTGATTTGTGCCTCTGGCACTTGCTGAGTTAAAAGTGGGCTCTCAAAGAATAATGATTTTTAGCTGAAAGAGGGGATATTTTGGATCTAGGGTCCTCTAGGGTTCTCAGCACAGGAAGGACATGGATCTGTTGGAGTGAGTCCAGAGGAGACCACAAAGATTATCTGAGGGCTGGAGAACTTCCTGTATGAGGACAGGCTGAGAGAGTTGGGGTTGTTCAGCCTGGAGAAGAGAAGGCTCCAGGGAGACCTTAGAGCAGCTTCCAGTACTGAAAGGGGCTCCAGGAAAGCTGGGGAGGGGCTCTGGATCAGGGAGTGCAGGGATAAGATGAGGGGGAATGGATTCCATCTGAAAGAAAGGAGAATGAGATAAGATCTTAGGAAGAAATGTTTTGCTGTGAGGGTGGGGAGGCCCTGGCCTGGGTTGCCCAGAGCAGGGGTGGCTGCCCCATCCCTGGAGGGGTTCAAGGCCAGGTTGGATGGGGCTTGGAGCCCCTGATCCAGTGGGAGGTGTCCCTGCCCATGGCAGGTGGTGGGATTGGATGGGCTTTGAGTTCCCTTCCAACCCAAACCATTCCATGATTCAATGATTCTATGACCACAAAATAATAAGTCTTAAAGATAGTGAACGCTGCCGCTGACCTTACAACATGTCATCAACAACCTGCTGTCCATCTACGTTCACCTGAGCAGCCAATCTGCCCATTGTGCTGCAGCCAGTGATTGTAACATCGGAGCAGGAATACAGAGCGACCTGGTGAAATATCCAATAGCAGAAAGTAGAATGGGCTGTTTGGTGCTTACGTGACTAATTGGATTAGAGAGAAATAATGTAATGGTTTGGAAGTAACGAGTTACTGAGTAGCTGATTCCAGCAGAAAGTCCGATGGTGGCATCATGCCAACGCGAGCACACTCCACAAATGAGATCCTGCTTGAAGCTTGACGGGAATCAGGGATAGGTCTTGGGTAAGGGAGAAAGCTCCAGGACTCATTCTGATCTCATTTCATGCTTTCATAGCTCCATTGCCCTGATTTATACTGATATCACTGACACTCTGATCAGGCCTGGGAAATTTAATGGTATGTTCAGCCTTTCCTGAAGCTGTAGAACACTGTGGACTGCATCTCTTCTACCCGTGAAGATGAATGAGACATCTAGGTGTTGACAGCGTCTTTTAGCTGTCTTGATTGCTTCTTCGTGTAAGCTGTGTTCTGAGGCTTTTTGAACAAAGGGCCCTGCATTTGCTGTGCTGTGCGGAGATGTGGGGGCTTTTGGGGGGTGAAAAGGCATACCTCATCCTCACTTCTGAAAGATGAACTTGGATGCCTTGTGTGGTTCTGTCTTTCCCACATCGCAGGTGCCTTCCTACTGCTCCGCAGTGACCATGAGAGCTTCTTGGCATGCAGGATTCTTTCTGTCCACAAACCCACTCATTTCTTTGTATTTTTGCATGTTAGCTTGAGGGTCTTGAGGAATTGTACTCGGCACTGGTGAGACTGCTCCTCGAATCCTGTGTGAAGTTCTGGGTCCCTCAGCACAAGAAAGATGTTGAGGCTCTGGAGCGAGTCCAGAGAAGAGCAACGAAGCTGGTGAAGGGGCTGGAGAACAGGCCTTACAGGGAACAGCTGAGAGAGCTGGGGGTGTTTATCCTGGAGAAGAGGAGGCTGAGGGGAGACCTCATTGCTCTCTACAACTACCTGAAAGGAGGTTGTGGAGAGGAGGGAGCTGGGCTCTTCTCCCAAGGGACAGGGGACAGGGTGAGAGGGAATGGCCTCAAGCTCCACCAGGGGAGATTCGGGCTGGAGATCAGGAGGAAGTTTTTCACACAGAGGGTCACTGGGCAGTGGAAGAGGCTGCCCAGGGAGGGGGTTGATTCACCTTCCCTGGAGGGGTTTAAGGGACGGGTGGACAAGGTGCTGAGGGACATGGTTTAGTGTTTGATAGGAATGGTTGGACTCAATGATCTGGTGGGTCTCTTCCAACCTGCTTGTTCTATGATTCTATGTTTCTATGAAACCCATAAATTTCTAACGTGAAATCCAAGCTGGTGGATTTCCCTTTCTGTGTAGCAATAAGTGCCCTACCTCGCTGAGGTGAGATGTGTTGCTGAGGATGTGCAGCAACAACGACCTGTTGAAGGCTGAGAACAAAGGGATGACACTGCTGGCTTCCGCTGCAGCTCTCGTATGGGAGGACATGGAGAACTGGGGAGGAATCCGGGATCCCCAGGCTGGGTTCTTTCCTGAAACAGCAAATGTAGACACCTCCCGAGACCTTCGTGCTCCTAGAGAAGTTTTCCTCTTTGCCACAAAGAACCATAAAATCATAGAATCATCACGTTGGAAGAGACCCACCAGATCCTTGAGTCCAACCATTCCTATCAATCTCTAAACCATGTGCCTCAGCATCTCATCCACTCGTCCCTTAAACCCTTCCAGGGAAGGTGACTCAACCCCCTCCCTGGGCAGCCTCTGCCAGTGCCTAATGACCCTTTCTGTGAAGAAGGTTCTGCTGTTCTCCATCAAATAAGGTAAAATAACACACAGTTCTCCCCAGTGCTGTTATTAACTGTCCTTTGAGCTTTGCCAAACACAGGGATTAAGAAGACGACTCAAGAAAATAAGCCTGATGAAGATCTTGAAATGTTATTTCGTTCATCTGGCAGAGGAGGGAGTCATCTGTAATCGCCTTTGTCTGAGAGAATCTTGTCTATGCTGTTCTCCAAACCCCTTGGTGGGGTCTTCCATAGCCACTCCAGGCAATCCCCATGCCCAGGAATCTTCACCATTAGATACTTTTCCAAAACGTTAACTTCCAGCCTCTCCTCTGTAATTTACACCTATTACGTCTTATCCTGTCTGCCCTGCACATGGGGCATACAGTCTATCCTTTATTTTCCTGGTGGTCCTTTGTGCATTGGAAATTGTAACTGTGCCTTCCTTCAACCTTCTCATTTTTAGACATCTCAGCCTGTGGTTCTTCATGTTCTCTTCTGTGCTCTTTCCATTAGCCTGTATTTTTCCTAAACTGCAGAACTGCTTTTTTTTCTCCTTTGTTTTCCATCAATATATCACTACTCCCAGGCATTCAGTTTGCAAATCATTATCATCTCCTGCATTTTGTAGAACCATTTAGATGTTTTTCTTCCCATACCTATATGATTATTCCTACCCTATGTGCCAGACTCTGCATTTATCTTTATCAGAGAGTATTACATTTCTTTGGGATATTTTTCCAACAGTCCGAGGTTGTTCTGAATCTTAACACTCAGCTCAACATGTTTGCAGTTTCTTACTGGTGCCAGTGCACATGCAGCAAGTGGTTTATCTCCCTTCCCTTCCCTTCCCTTCCCTTCCCTTCCCTTCCCTTCCCTTCCCTTCCCTTCCCTTCCCTTCCCTTCCCTTCCCTTCCCTTCCCTTCCCTTCCCTTCCCTTCCCTTCCCTTCCCTTCCCTTCCCTTCCCTTCCCTTCCCTTCCCTTCCCTTCCCTTCCCTCAGCCCTGAATATCTAATATGGTTTTCAAACTCATTTTTTACCTCTCAGTATTTATTCTTATAATTTATTTTTAGAGCTGACTTAGGAAAGTGCCATGAAGCAACACAAAAGCCTTTCTGAGTTTGAGATGAATTACTTTTTACTGCTCCTTCTTATCTCTTTAGTCTCTCTTTCTCTGTCTAATAGGAAATTAGATCATTTTGGTATGATCTAAACAAATTTGTGTCATTTGTGAGTCACCGTACATCTCAGGACTGTCCTTCCTTCTCAGACCAGTAGTTCCACAACTAGAAGTTTAATATCTTCAAACTTAATTTCAGCAATACTGTCCACTGTTCATTACCCAGAAAATGAGTAAATCTTACAAAAAGCTGGAGATTCCCCCATGATCCGAGTACCCTTGTACAAGCCTTTGGAGCCCAGACATCCTGAGCTGTGATCTTGGCCTCTACAATCAAAGCTGCCTTTCAAATACATCGTAGATTGGAAGTCAGTAGTTGCTAATTTACCAGTCACATAATCAGTGCTAATTGCTATGCTTCCCTTGTGGAACAAAGAGACTGAAAAAATACGGACAAAAAAACTTCTTTAGAAGAACAGCAGCTAATTCACAGATTTCTGTTATTAGCATTTTCCTTATTTGGAAATGTAAGAGTTCCAAAAATGCATTCTTATCAGCAAGAAATTGTGAAGTCCTCCAATTCCTTGTGTGTCCTTAGCCGGGTTGTGTGCTTGTACTGATAAAGCAGCTCAAGAATTCCTCACAAGTTAATAAAATCCATCTGACTACGTAGGATGGGCTTGTTTTGCTTTCATTCAGCTTTCATAACGTCTAGTGTGTTTTATATTTCCTGGGATCTATTTACAAAAGTATTCAGGCAAGTGAAAGATTTCCCAGACGCTATTGGTGGCCATTTAAGACCAGTAAGAAGATGATGTTTGTTTGAGTCAGCAAGCCTCAGGAAGGAAACTCTGAAGAGTTTTTGGAATGTTGGAAAGGAATTTCTGCTGAAACTTTACATAAAATGAACATAAAAGACCTTGAAAGCTGGATGTTTCTTCACCTTTTCCTTGATACTTCAAAGGAGTCGTAGTGGCAGAAAGCTTGGTGTTGGGAACGGTGGTGGTGATCCTTGAATCATAGAATCACAGAATCACCAGGTTGGAAGAGACCCACCAGATCATTGAGTCCAACCATTCCTATCAAACACTAAACCATGTCCTTCAGGACCTCATCCACCCGTCCCTTAAACTCCTCCAGGGAAGGTTAATCAAACCCCTCCCTGGGCAGCCTCTGCCAGTGCCCAATGACCCTTTCTGTGAAAAACTTCCTCCTAATGTCCAGCCTAAATCTCCCCTGGTGGAGCTGAAGGCCATTCCCTCTTGTCCTGTCCCCTGGCACTCGGTTTCCCTTTCCAGAGATTCAACATCAAAATGCTGCCTGAAAACATTTGGATTCTTTTTTTCCTCATCAAACATGAAGGTTGTGGTTTAATGTAATGAACAATGATGATTTGTTCACTCATTTTGAGTGCTCATCCTGCATGATAAAAGCTTCACCACAAGTATTGGTAAAGCTAAATCGCCATCCACATCAAACCACCACCAGGATTTTGGTCGTGGTGATTTCTTCTTGTAGGATAGTCTCTTGCCCATGGAGATGTGGAACTGTTGTTCAGAACTGGATTTACATCCATTGCCAATTATTTACAGACTGAGCAGCAGTGATGACATACTTGAAATTTCCATACATCCCCATTATTGTTATTCACCTCATTAATCTGAAACAGTTGAGTTGAATTGAGACCTCATTGCTCTCTCCAACTCCATGAAAGGAGGTTGTGGAGAGGAGGGAGCTGGGCTCTTCTCCCAAGGGACAGGGGACAGGACAGGACGGAATGGCCTCAAGCTCCACCAGGAGATGTTCAGGCTGGACATTAGGAAAAAAATTTTTACAGAAAGGGTGTTTGGGCACTGGCAGAGGCTGCCCAGGGAGGAGGTTGATTCACTTTCCCTGGAGGTGTTTAAGGAATGGATGGATGAGGTGCTGAGGGACATGGTTTAGAGATTGGTGGGAATGGTTGGACTCAATGATCCAGTGGGTCTCTTCCAACCTGGTTGTTCTATGATTCTGTGAACGGTCACTTGGAAATGCTTCTTGTTGGTCAATCATGGCTGGAGCTAAGCTGCTGCCCTAGCAGGTTCCAAGGTCTTTACATTTACTAAATGAATACAGGATAATGCAGGTTTATTTAGCTTTTGGGCCAGAGAGGAGGCTTGGGAGCACCTTCACCCAGTGGATCAATAACACCCCACCCAGCTACCTGTGTTGCTTCAGACACAAACCTCAAATTTAAGAACTCATAGTCTTGAAAGTGCCTGAAAATACTGGAGTTGAGTTACCTTGGGAATCCAGCCCTTCACTCACATCATCCATGCCTGGCTGGGATAATTCAAGTAACAACTTCTTCACCCTGAGGACAGAGAGTTATCGGCCAAACATCTGTGTGTCCTCAGCTTCTTCCATGTAACTGGAAGAAAATCAAACCCTATTGCCTTTAAAAAGTAACACAGGGATCAGCTTTCTGGAGTCTCGTTTTCCTGAGAATGAGAACAGCTAAACGTTGAAACTTTCTTGCCTCTTCAGCATTGCCACATTAAATTCAGTCATCTTCACTCATGGTTTAAAAATACCTCTAAGGAGCTGCAGGAAAGCTGCAGAGGAGTCAGAGAGCCAAGTTCTCTTAGAGATACATGCTCCCCAGTGGCAAGACTGCCTTGTGTCTGGCTCATTCCTGAGTCAATCCTTCCCATAACCGCCACTCTGGATGGGTTTCAGAGCTAAACAGAAGATAATAATAGGAGGAGCAGTGAGAGAGAAATTGTTAGAAGACTTAGAAAGGCAAAGTCATGAGTTGTGTGGAAAAACATCGAGAAGCTGATCCATGAAGAAAAGGAGTCGTTTGCTTCTCAAGGGATTTTAAAGCCCATCCAGTTCCACCCCATCCACAGGCAGGGACACCTCCCACTGGATCAGGAGCTCCAAGCCCCATCCAACCTGGCCTCGAACCCCTCCAGGGATGGGGCAGCCACCTCTGCTCTGGGCAACCTGGGCCAGGGCCTCCCCACCCTCAGAGGGAAGAATTTCTTCCTTACATCTAGATCAAAAAAGTCCAAATCATGCAAAATGATTTGAAAGAAGGTTTGATTGATTTGATTGGTTTGATTGATTTGGAAGAAGTTTCTGTAAATTCCTCAAAGAAATAATAAAGTTATAGCTCATTCTAAGTCATGCACTACTCTCAGCCCTCAGAAGCTTCAGAATCTATGTAATATGACTCCTTTTTCCTTTGAAATCTTCTGCACTGAGGATTTATTAAATTTGCAGCTATAAGTGATAATGGAATTAGTGTAAACAAAGACCACCTTTGGCAACACAAGTGTAATCAGGAACTGGCTGTGGAAACTGTCTTGTTCTGTGTTGTTTAAGGCACAGGTGGAAAAGGTTCTGAGGGACATGGTTTAGTGTTTGATTGGAATGGTTGGACTCGATGATCCGGTGGGTCTCTTCCAACCTGGTGATTCTATGATTCTATGAAAATCCCAAAGGAAGATGTGGCTGTGGTGGCTGCACTGATGGGACACACAGCTGAGGGCAGTCCAAGAAGACTTGGTGTTTGACTGGGGAACTGCACCTTCTGGGAGACCTCCATGACCCCAAACAAGGGCTCAAGGGGGAAGTAAAAAGCACAGAGTTGGTAAAATCAGAAAAAAAACAAATTTACCTGTGTCACGTGGCCTCTCTGAGGAGTTGTACAGTGTGTATGGATTCATTGTTCTTCCTCTTTCATGTCATTCACACTCTGTGAGATTGCACTGTTGAGAAGAATATGAGAAATAAATAAATACAAACTAATAATTCACATAAACATGGACAATTACTGTTATAATTTTGTCCCCATGTCCCTCGGCCAGCAAAGGGATGGGGGACCTGGTTTATTATGTACTAACAAGGTCAGACTGTGAAGTTTTGGTGTCCCAGAACAAGGAGATGCGATGTAGGCAGTGTAATTTTTAAAAAAATCACTTAGTTTGTCATTTTATATAAGAGATTTATTTAGCAGCTCAGCAAAATTCAGTCAAAACAACTCCTAACAACTACAGAGCAGGAATAGACCTCAAGCAGTCACCAGCTCAGCTCTTTGCTTGGGGAAGGTAAACAGAAAAAAATGACATCATTCTCTCTTTTAGGAGATAAATCAGTCATCCTGCTGGATGAAACTCTGCTGCAAATCCAAGGATGTAAAAAAGTCTGCGTTTCCCTTGCTGCAGCCCCCGTTACGCTCACGAGTGAGTAAGTGCTAGTCCTTCACCAGAGCTGGTCTGCTTTCCATCAGCACAGACTCAGGCTTCACATAAGCAAAGCCCTTCTCCTCCTGCCAGCGTGTTGATTTGAGTCCAGCTCTCAGGGAATGAGCCTGGCACCTTCACTTAGTCCTCATGTGAAAAAAACCAGTGTATTTTTTCTGCTCCTACCCCAGCCCTGCACACAGGTGCGTGGAGCTGGCCTCCAGGAGCAGAGGGAACATGCTTGTGCAGAGCTCTGTTCCTGAAGCGTGTGGCCAAAGCCTTTCCGAGAGGAGAGCCAAAGCACATTTGCTTTTCCCAAGTTAGAGGCTTGAGCGTGCAGCAATGTGTCTTGGAAAAATGTGTCGGCATCACCCCGGCCAGGGGATTGTCCTCCTGGGACTGAGAACAGCAGGGCAAGCTAATTACCCTTCATTAATTCTTGTACTGGAAAGTTGCACCATGGTATGCATGAGGCCGCAGAGAAGGTCCATCACGCACAGAGCTCCCGACTCTGCTTTCATTCCTGGAAATCACAACAACTGAGGAAGAGTGAATGAGAAGCCCTTCCAGCCCTCTACAGCCAATGGAAGAGAAATTTGAGTCCTGAGGTACCAAGAAAGGTCTTTTGAAGTTACAGAATATTTCTGTTTGAGATCTTAGAGTTGGCATTCCCAAAAGATAAAATACTTCCCAAGAGATAAAACAGCTTCCAAAAGATAAAACAGGAGGACACTGAGGTCTGGGAGTGTCCTTCACTAGCTTCTTCAGGCTCCTTCCTCTGCACTCAGCAGCGCTTGGGCCTAAGGGCACATGTTTTCATTTGATGTCTTTGTACTCTTGTTCCCTTGTTCCTCTCCATTCGTTTTCTTTTGGGTTGGTTGTCTGGGCTTTTCTACAACTTGGATATGTGGGATTGTTAGGCAGAAGCTTATTACTGCTTATATTGACCTGTCCTGCCTGGCCCACTCTAGACATAACCCGTGCAAGAGTGATGGTTGTTTGGGTTGTTTGTGGGTCTCGTGGTTGCCCCAGGGTTGTCCCATGCTTATGTCACGTCCAGACCACATAGTCATGGCATGTTCTGGTGCTACAGAACTTTACTTTGTCTCACCCCAAGAACTATATCCACCACAATGTTCTGTAAGGCAGATTTTTAGTCTCCTGGAAGTCACAGAATCATAGAACCACCAGGTTGGAAGAGACCCATCAGATCATCGAGTCCAACCATTCCTATCAAACACTAAACCATGTCCCTCAGCACCTCATCTACCCGTCCCTTAACCCCCTCCAGGGAAGGTGAATCAACCCCCTCCCTGGGCAGCCTATTCCAATGCCCAATGACCCTTTCTGTGAAAAAGTTTTTCCTAATGTCCAGCCTGAACCTCCCCTGGTGGAGCTTGAGGCCATTCCCTCTCGTCCTGTCCCCTGTCCCATGAGAGAAGAGCCCAGCTCCCTTCTCTCCACAACCTCCTTTCTGGGAGTTGCAGAGAGCAATGAGGTCTCCCCTCAGCCTCCTCTTCTCCAGGATAAACACCCCCAGCTCTCTCAGCTGTTCCTCATAAGGCCTGTTCTCCAGCCCCTTCCCCAGCTTTGTTGCTCTTTTCTGGACTCACTCCAGAGATGGTTCCTAGTGTACAAGGAGGCAATCTCTGTGTACACGGACAACAAGGCATGGACTTAACATGCCTTGGGCAGCTCTGAGGACCTTGATGCTCCTCATGTGAACAAAGGTAGATCAATCTCTCCAGCATCAGAACAGGACTGAGGACTCTGCAGCACTCTCAGATCCAGGTCTTCCAAATAACTTCTCCAGAAAAACTCCTGATTTCCTTCCAGGCAAAGATTTCCAGGGCAAGCCCAGCAGCCACATAGCCCAAGGAGGGATAGAGTTCAATCACATATTTTCCTTTTTCTCTATGATAGCTGTGAACTTTATTTACAATAGCGATTACTTGGAGTTAGCAGTCCTGGAAAAACAATGGTTCAGCTTGACCACCTTCTTCCAGAGCCTCTAATCTTTTGCTTTCTGCTTGATATCTTTTGGCTTGAGTTTCATTGTGCAGTTTCAACATAAGCAGCTTCCACAGCACAGGATACGAGTCGCCGTCCAAAAAAGCGCAGCTACAACTGCAGAGGGGAGTCCAGTAAATAACACTGTGGAGGCAGCAACTTGCACACCCAGGGCCAAAAGCAACCCTGGGGGAAAGGGCACTGAGTCAAATAAAGCCCTGCGGCTCCCACTGAGGGTGGCTTTGGCCCCGAGTCGCAGCACATGTCACAGATTATTCTGATGCACAGCGTCACGCGGGCACAGCAGATTCGCGTTACAGGGGTCAAGCTAATACCAGTGCAGTTATGGTTGGAGTCGACTCTCTTCCTGCTCCTGATTTTACACGGAATGTCAAATCCAAATGGACTTTTATTGGTCTGCGGGCAGGGCCTCAGCAGCCCCTGGGAATGGGTTCTCCAATAATTTAGAGGTTCTCCAATAATTTAGAGGTTTAGCCTCCTGCTGCTTGCAAGGAAAGTTCTGGGCTCCTTCTGATGGGGAATCTGTGATAGAAGAAGATTCAGTAGCTTGCAGTGACCCGGGAAATAAGTTGTTTGGAGCTGAACCTGGAGCCATCCAACCTCCCCAAGCCTCAAGCTAGACCCTCCCCCTCCAGAGAGGATCCAAATGAAAAGCCCTCACTGCTGAGCTGCAGCTGGAAGTATCCTTTGAAGTTTTCCTCTGTGTTTTTCTCCTGTGGGACTGGGATATGTTCCTGCTGTGTGAAGAGCAGATTTTCATGCTTGAGTTCTTCCTGTCCCCCTTAGCCACATGTGTACGGTGTATGGAGCTATGGGGCAGGGAAGCCCTCACACCCCACGATCATAAAATCATAGACTCATAGAATCATAGCATCACCAGGTTGGAAGAGACCCACTGGATCATTGAGTCCAACCATTCCTATCAAATACTAATAATTGAGCAACGAGGCTGGTGAAGGGGCTGGAGAACAGGCCTTATGAGGAGCGGCTGAGAGAGCTGGGGGTGTTTAGCCTGGAGGAGAGGAGGCTGAGAGGAGACCTCATTGCTCTCTGCAACTACCTGAAAGGAGGTTGTGGAGAGGAGGGAGTTGGGCTTTTCTCCCAAGGGACAGGGGACAGGACGAGAGGGAATGGCCTCAAGCTCCACCAGGGGAGATTTAGGCTGGACATTAGGAGGAAGTTTTTCACACAGAGGGTCATTGGGCATTGGAATAGGCTGCCCAGGGAGGTGATTGATTCACCTTCCCTGGAGGTGTTTAAGGGATGGATAGATGAGGTGCTGAGGGACATGGTTTAGTGTTTGATAGGAATGGTTGGACTCGATGATCCGATGGGTCTCTTCCAACCTGGTTGTTCTATGATTCTATGATTCATCCCTGCCACTGCCTCCCACTCCGTGCTCCTGCATACCTTGCTCCTGCACCATGTTCCCAAACCGTGTTCCAGTACCAGATTCCCACACCATGTTCCCATTCCCACAGTGCATCCCTGCACCTCATACCTGCCACTGCACTGCTGTACTGCGCTCCTGCGCACCATTCCTGCACTACCTTCCCACACCACATTCCCACGTTGTGCTCCCGAACCAGATTCCCACACACTAATCCTGCACCGAACTCCTGCACCAGATTCCCACACCATGTTCCCACACCACATCCTTGCACCTCATACCTCTCACCACATTCCTGAACCATGCTCCTGCACACTATTTCCACACAGCATCCCTGCAGTGCATTCATAGAATCATAGAATCATAGAACAACCAGGTTGGAAGAGACCCATCGGATCATCAAGTCCAACCATTCCCATCAAACACTAAACCATGTCCCTCAGGACACCATCTACCTGTGCCTTAAACCCCTCCAGGGAAGGTGAATCAACCACCTCCCTGGGCAGCCTATTCCAATGCCCAATGACCCTTTCTGTGAAAAACTTCCTCCTAATCTCTAGCCTAAATCTCCCCTGGTGGAGCTTATTCCCACACCACACTCCTGTATTGAATTCCCACATCAGGTTCCCCCATCTGACGGTCAGTACGGGATCTCCCCTGCATGCAGAGAACCATTGACACAGCCTGGACTCTCTGCCAAGGGGTTTCCAGACCTTCAGCCATGAGGTGAGCTGTGTGATGGGGACGATGGAGCTGAAAGAAGGGCTCAATTTGCTGAGATGTGGGTTGGGGGGCTCTCTTCAGATGTGTCACAGAGACAGAACAACTGAAAACATCCTCTGGATCAAATTGCACCATCACTGACAGCCTCTTCATCCCCTGTGGGACCTGGAGGAACTGGAGGCATCAGCGTAGCAAGCACCCTGGTGTCAACTGCCACCAAAAATGCTTTGAGAGCAGCCCCTAGTTTCATTGCAGGAGAGATCCTGTGCTTGCTTCAAATCCCCAGCCCAGGGCGACTCAACCCTGTCCAGCACTGCTTTATCTGGAACTGCTCACCACCTCCATCCTCAACTGGTTTTGTGGTCTTGTGTGGAACTTTCAGGCACCCAGACCACACGAAATCATAGTGTAAATAACCACAAGACATCTCAGCAAAATTGCCTTTCCCAAGGCTGCACCAGGGCTCCTGCACCTCTGGCATTGGGACATGGCATCAGAGACACCAGCAAGAAGACCTGGTCTTGACTCACGTATCTTGGTTCATATTTAATCCCACCTCCTCCATCCACAGTGGGTGCGATGCTCCTGTGGATCTCGGAGAAGAAAAGCTCTCCATCACATTGAAATGCGAAGCTTCCTCATTAGAATTTAATTTGCAGCGATATAGAGGAAATTATCATGTCAGTGCGGAGAAAAGAAACAGTGATTCAGGAGAGGAGCTTTTTGATAAATTTTACCCAGCCCTTTTGTCACTGCAAGATTAAAAGAAGATTTGGCTCAGGAACATTGATACGTGGTTTCTTAAGGACCCTCCATGGAGGGGACAGATGGCCCTAGTGACACTGCGAGCCCTTCCTATTTTGAGTAGCTGTAGCAGTTGTCATGGCAACCCCCATGACAACAAACCCCACAAGTGAATTTTCAATCAATTCCTGAACAATCTAAGACGTGAGACACATTTCTCACAAGAGGCACCGCACTGCTATTTTCGTGGTGGTATTTTCATGGTGGTTATTGTCCTGCCAGACCCTCCATGTGTAGCATGCGGAGGCTCTCCCTAGCTCAGACATCACAGAAGTGGGAGCTCTGTCAGCTGGGAGTCATTGAATCATAGAATCACCAGGTTGGAAGAGACCCACCGGATCATCAAGTTCAACCATTCCTATCAAACACTAACCCATGTCCCTCAGCACATTGTCCACCCGTGCCTTAAAGACCTCCAGGGAAGGTGAATCAACCACCTCTCTGGGCAGCCTCTGACACTGCACAATGACCCTTTCTGTGAAATATTTTTTCCTAATGTCCAGCCTGACCCTCCCCTGGTGGAGCTTGAGGCCATTCCCTGTCATTCTGTCCCCTGACACTTGGGAGAAGAGGCCAGATCCCTCTTCTCCACAACCTCCTTTCAGGTAGTTGTAGAGAGCAATGAGGTCTCCCCTCAGTCACCTCTTCTCCAAGGATAAACACCCCCAGCTCTCTCAGCCACTCCTCTTGTTCTCCAGTCCCTTCCCCAGCTTCATTGCTCTTCTCTGGACTCGCTCCAGAGCCTCAACATCTTTCTTGGAAGGTCAAGTTAACCCTCTTCCAGCCCTCCCAGTCAGGCTGTTGAGGAAGCTAATGGAGATACTCATCATGCAGCACACAAGCACCTTGAAGTGGAAAGTCTCCATCTCTACCAGTCCCTTAGATGGATGGAGGCAGCATTTCCTTATTAGCAGAGGCAAGACCCCGTGAGACTAAACACTAAACCAAGAAGGTTTTTGGCTGCCTCATTCCCATCTGAAAGCACAGGAGTTGCACAGTAAATCACTCTTTAGCCTTGAGTTGCCCAGAGCCAGAAGAAGGATCACCTCTGCAGGCATCCCCAACCAGGGCTGGAGCCTTGAGTCATTCCCCAGACTGTGGCAAAACATCTCCCCTAAGCTTGGGCTTTTCTGCTTTTCCCACCTTGCTTTCTACAGCAACAAGTCCAGAGCTAATTTTTTTCCTGAATGCAATAGCATTTTAATTTTATTGCTATTCACTTCCTTCCCTCTTTCAAATTGTCCATGGTCTTTAAACCTCTGGGTCCTCATTCAGGAAGGCAGATGTTTAATAACTGCTCCATGTTCCCCCCAAAGTGCTCCTACCCTTGCGTTGCCACATCTTTCTGGAGAAGGGATTTCTCTTGTTCTTTCCAAGTCTGCCCTGAGGAGAAATCATGAGCTTCCTCACTTTGATATCTCCAGCACCTTGGGCTAAGTCTGGGCCTCATTGCCTCTTGCGCTGGGAAAGGCTTGTCCCGTTCAAGGCATGGGGAGATGGAGATCTGGGAAAGGAGCATTGGAGACCTTGAAGAAAAATGCAGTTACCAGCAAAAGGCCTCTCCCCAGGGTGAATCAGAGCACTTTGATACTCATTCCTGTCGGCACCAGGCAGCTTCCCAGCTTCTGCCTCCAGATGCTCAGCTGTCCACATCCTGACTGCATGCTGGGACAGGAACAAGGCATCTTCTCTCCACACCTGCATCTCTGTGGGTCAGGAGGACCTGCAGCTCACCTTGACCTTCAGCAAGCCTTGGGCAGCCTGGCTTCTCCAGACCTGGGAAAAGATGATCCAAATCTTGGCTTGGATCAGAAACAGTGTGACCAGCAGGGCCAGGGAGGTTATTCTCCCTCTGGATTCGGCACTGGTGAGACCACTCCTCAAATCCTGTGTTCAGTTCTGGGCCCCTCACCACAAGAAGGATGTTGAGGCTCTGGAGCGAGTGCAGAGAAGAGCAACAAAGCTGGTGAAGGGGCTGGAGAACAGGCCTTATGAGGAACAGCTGAGAGAGCTGGGGGTGTTTATCCTGGAGAAGAGGAGGCTGAGGGGAGACCCCATTGCTCTCCACAACTCCCAGAAAGGAGGTTGTAGAGAGGAGGGAGCTGGGCTCTTCTCTTCTCAAGTGACAGGGGACAGGATGAGAGGGAATGGCCTCAAGCTCCACCAGGGGAGGTTTAGGCTGGACATTAAGAATAACTTTTTTCCAGGAAGGGTCATTGTGCAGTGGCAGAGGCTGCCCAGGGAGGTGGTTGATTCACCTTCCCTGGAGGTGTTTAAGGCACAGGTGGACGAGGCACTGAGGGACATGGTTTAGTGTTTGATAGGAATGGTTGGACTCGATGATTCAATGGGTCTTTTCCAACCTGGTGGTTCGGTTCGGTTCTGTTCTATTCTATTCTATTCTATTCTATCCTCAGAGCCCTGGGGCCACAGCAACAAGAGGACAGCTAAAAACCTGGCACAAGTTCAGCGTAGCTGATGCTCAGCTAACACCAGCACTATGAGCAGCTGCTGAGGGTGGCTCTGGACACGAGGGGAAAGCCTGATGGGCTTGAAGCTCAGCTCCAACTGAAACTAAGTGAAAGGTGAAAGGCTGAGGTGGGAGAAGGACCTCTGGCAGGGTGAGGGTGGCACAGCTTTCAACCAGTGCTTTGCAGGGGAAGGGCTTTTTCTTCCAGGAATGGCAGGAGCCTGTGCCAGGGGAGGGTTTGTCTGGGCTTTAGCAATAGGATCTTTTCCCCCCCTAGAGGGTGATGGAGCCCTGGAACAGCTCCCAGGGAAGCAGTCACTGCTCCAAGCTTGACAATATCCCAGCAGCGTTGGGCCGACACCCTCAGCTCCACGGTGTGAATGTTGGGGATGTCCCATGCAGGACTTGGACTCAATAGTCTTTGTGTGTCTCTTCCAACTCAGGACAGTCTATGATTTTATGATTTAGAGGTAGTCTAGGCTCACTGGCTCAGAGCCCCACCTGCTGCCACCTTCAAGCCATCATTTCAAAGCATTTTCCTCTATTATTCACTTTTCTTAATAACAATATATTAAAAAAATCCCATACAGAAAGAAAACAAAATTGCTTTCCCTGTTCAGGCCTATTCATTCCCAATGGGTTAGTCCCAGAATAAACACAGACATGTTTTGAAGCTCGTTGTGAAAAGAGATTAACTCTAAAACCTGCTTCCTGGCTTTGAAGGCAACAGACCAGCATGGCTTTTATTACCAAACAGTCATTAGGCTGAGTGACATATAGAAGGAATAATTGCTTGGCATGCTTGAGGGTTGAAGGATGTTAATTAAGAAGTAAAATGTTTGTTTTTTCTTGCTCTGAACAAAGCAATCTGAGGGTTTGTGTTTTCCCGGCGTTTTCCTCCCAAGAGGCACAACTCCCAGGGGTTTGGGAATATGAGTGTCTGCAGCAGCTCCGCTCCCACCGCTGCCGTCACGTCCCTGCGATGATACTGTACCCCCACGAGGTGATGTGAATCAGGGAGGAACGATCCAGGAGCTACGTGAGCTCAGAGCCGCGTGGGCAATTGTGCATGGAAACTGCTCGAGCAGAGCCAGCTCTCCTCTCCCTGGAGAAGTCTGAGCAGCTCCAGGTGCTCCCAGGAAAGGGAGGTCCAAGAAGCCTGGAGATGCTCCATCCAGAAACCAAGAAACAGTCTTAAGGACATCATTACTAAGGCCATCTTAAGGCAAGTCCTGCCAAACTAACCTGATGGCCTTCTATGACAAAGTGACATGGCTGCTGGGTGAGGGAAAGGCACTGGATGGACCTTCCTGGACTTCAGCAAAGCCTTTGACACAGTTTCTCCCAGCATTCTGCTCCGGAAACTGTCACCTCTGGGCTGGACAGGCACACACTCTTCTGGGTGGAAAGGTGGTTGTCTGCAGGGCCCAGAGAGTGGTGGGAAATGGAGTGAAGTCCAGCTGGAGGCCAGTGACTAGTGGTGTCCCCAGGGCTCAGTGCTGGGTCCAGCCCTGGTCAATGTCTTCATCAGTGACCTGGATGAAGGCATCGAGTGCTCCCTTAGCAAGTTTGCAGATGACACTAAGCTGTGTGGGAGTGTGGATCTGCTGGAGGGTCAGGAGGCTCCAAAGGGATGTGAAGAGGCTGGATCCATGGGCAGAGTCCAATGGGATGAGGGTTAACAAGACCAAATGCCAAGTCCCGCACTTGGGGCACTATATCTGTGAGACTGCAGAGACAGGACAGGGAAACATGAAAAGAGGAGTTTTGAATAACAACAAACACTTTATTAATTACTCCTAGACTAAGGTGTTCCTCCATCTACACCACGACACTGCTGTTTCCACCCAACCCGTTTCAAAGTCCGTCGCCGTGTCGGTTGTTGGGTGGGCAGTAGCAGGTGCGGCAGTGTCGGAAGGGGCGAGCTCTGAAGGGTGGTGGCCGTGGCACAGGAGCGGCATGAGGTGCTGGAGGGTGGAGAGCAGCCCCAGGGCGCTCCCAAGGATCCGGCCCTGGCCACCAATCTGGGCGTGGAGGGGGCCCAAAGACCAGTGGGGCAGGAGGTGATCGGCGCTGAGGTGAAGGTGGGGATGGAACTGGAGCCTCCTCTGGGATGTTCTCAGGGCTGTCTCTGTGGCGCCGTTCGGCTGGGGCTGGAGCGGCACTGGTGCTGGGGCCGTCAGGGTCAGCCCTTGGCTCGTTCGCTGTGGGGCTGGGGGCTGCAGGGCCCTGGGAGTCGTTCTCCTGCCCCTCATCTATTGGTGCTGCCGCTTGGCCGTGCGATGGCCCAGGAGCAGCCCGAAGTGCTGGCAGCTCATCCCTCGCAGGCTCTGGATCTCGGGACTGAGCTGAACTAGTGCTGCCGACCAGCCGAGGAAGGCAACTGGGCCCAGGAGCTGCCTGCTGAGGGGGCTCCATGTCTTGTGGGGCAGGAGGTGAGCGGCGCTGGGGTGAAGCCATAGATGGTGTCAGAGCCTCCTCCGGGATGTTCTCAGGGCTGTCTGTTCGGCGCCGTTTGGCCGGGACTGGAGCGGCACTGGTGCTGGGGGCGTCGGGGTCAGCCCATGGCTCGGTCACTGTGGGGCTGGGGCCTGCGCAGCTCTCAGCGTCCATCTCCTCCATGGCTCCTGTCGCCGACAGAGCATCTGCTGGTCTCTTCCTTGGCTGTTCATCCTCCTGCCCAGGGCTGTGTGGGGCTGCAGCCGGGGCTGGCTCTGTGTCCCCAGGGCTTTGGTTGCCCCTCGTGAGGAGCTGGGGCTGGTCTCTCTGGAAGCCGGGGCGGTGGAAGAAGTGCAGCTGCGGATGGCAAAGGACAGGAGTCAGTGCCAGCATTGCCAGAGGAGGAAGACACAGACTCTCTCATGGGGGAGGAACTGACGTACCTTGCCCAGAGAAGCTCCTGCTGCTGCTAGTGCTTGCAGCTTCCCGATGGAGATGGAGATGCGAGAACGTCCTTCCACTGGCTGGAATCCATGGAGGTTGAGTTGGAGGATGAAGCCTCCCATGGACTCCGTCTCAAAGATCCTCCTCCCCAGGACCTCCTCGCGGAAGAGATTCTCTGCTATCGCGAAGCTGTTGCCATCATCATTCCACCAGATGGACTGGAAGCGATGGCTGCCAACGATGTTCCAGAGGATGTGGAGGAACCTGTGGGCTGCAGAGGGTGTGGGTTTGGCACAGCTCTCCTGCCACCAATGGTACCGGAGGCTGGGCACTCCTCAGGCTTACCTTGAGAGTTCTCTCCTGCGAGAGATGAGCTGGCAGCATCCTCGGCTGCTGCCATAGCACCAACCGTGTGGTTGGGAGAAGATGGAGGCACCAAACCAGGCTCCTCCGTGTCGGAGGATGAGTCTGGTGCAGATGACTCCATGTTCCCCATGGCTGAGTTGGGTTTAAGCTTGAAGCCTCGTCCCTTAGGCTGAGCAGCGAGACACAGTCCTGCCTGTCAGCGGCTGAAGGGCTGTGGCGTCTGATCCCTGGGCAGCAGCTCCCAAAGTGCCCTGGGTCATTGTGACACCTGTGTCCCCTCACTGTGACCTCACCGTGTGGCACACATCTCCTGGTGACAGGAGCTGGAAGGCAGCACAACTTCTAACAAGTCCTGTTGTCTCCCCTAAATGCAGCTTGTGCCTGAAATAAACTGTGGTCCCACCTCAGAATATGGATTTTGGGTTCTCTCGCACAGCCATGTGGCAGCCCCAGCCTGTTCCCAAGGGAATCCTCGAATCCCAGAGTCATTTTCCTGTGTGACTGGGGAAGTTCCACTGGACTGGAGGCTGATGTTGTGCCCATGGACAAGAAGGGTCGCAGGGAGGATCCAGGGAACTCCAGGCCTGTCAGTGTGACCTCAGTGCCAGGGAAGGTCATGGAACAGGTGATCTTGAGTGTGATCATGAAGCACATGCAAGAGAAGCAGGGGATCAGGCCCAGTCAACATGGGTTGACGAAAGGCAGGTCTTGCCAAACTAAGCTGATCTCCTTCTATGACAAAGTGACTCGGCTGCTGGATGAGGGAAAGGCTGTGGATGGATGTTCCTGGACTTCAGCAAAGCCTTTGACACAGTTTCTCCCAGCATTTTGCTCCGGAAACTGTCACCTCTGGCCTGGACAGGCACACACTCTCCTGGGTGGAAAGGTGGTTGTCTGGAGGGCCCAGAGAGTGGTGGGAAATGAATTCCATCTGGAGGCCAGTGACTAGTGGTGTCCCCAGGGCTCAGTGCTGGCTCCAGCCCTGGTCAATGTCTTTATCAGTGACCTGGATGAAAGCATCGAGTGCTCCCTTAGCAAGTTTGCAGATGACCCTAAGCTGTGTGGGAGTGTGGATCTGCTGGAGGGTCGGGAGGCTCCAAAGGGATGTGAAGAGGCTGGATCCATGGGCTGAGACCAATGGGATGAGGTTTAACAAGGCCAAATGGCGAGTCCTGCTCTTGGGGCACAACAACCCTGAGCAGCTCCAGACTAGGGGAAGTCTGACTGGAAAGTGCTTGGAGGAGAAAGACCTGGGGGTGGTGGTTGACAGTGACTGAGCGTGAGGCAGCAGTGTGCCCAGGTGGCCAAAAAGGCCAATGGCATCTTGGCTTGGATCAGAAAGGGTGTGACCAGCAGGGCCAGGGAGGTTATTCTCCCTCTGGACTTGGCATTGGTGAGACTGCTCCTTGAATCCTGTGTTCAGTTCTGGGCCCCTCACCACAAGAAGGATGTTGAGGCTGTGGAGCGAGTCGAGAGAAGAGCAATGAAGCTGGTGAAGGGTCTGGAGTACAGGTCTTATGAGGAGTGTCTGAGAGAACTGTGTGTGTTTATCCTGGAGAAGAGGAGGCTGAGGGGAGATCTCATTGCTCTCTGCAACTCCCTGAATGGAGGTTGTGGAGAGGAGGGAGCTGGGCTCTTCTCCTAAGAGACATGGGACAGGATGAGAGCGAACGGCCTCAAGCTCCGCCAGGGGAGGTTTAGGCTGAACATTAGGAAAACCTTTTTCACAGAAAGGGTGATTGGGCACAGGCAGAGGCTGCCCAGGGAGGTGGTTGATTCACCTTCCCTGGAGGGGTTTAAGGGATGAGTGTATGAGATGCTGAGGGACATGGTTTAGTGTTTGATAGGAATGATTGGACTCAATGATCCAGTGGGTCTCTTCCAACCTGGTGATTCTATCATTCCATGATTCTATGATTCTTGAAGAAGGACTCACAGTCTTGGGGCCATACCTCATCCATTGAATCATAGAATCCCTAGGTTGGAAAGGACCCATTGCATCATCGAGTCCAACCATTCCCATCAATTGCTAAACCATGTCCCTCAGCACCTTGTCCACCCGTCCCTTAAACCCCTCCAGGAAATGTGACTCAACCACCTCCCTGGGCAGCCTGTTCCAATGCCCAATAACCCTTTCCATGAAATACGTTTTCCTAATATCCAGCCTGAACCTCCCCTTGTGGAACTTGAGTCCATTCCCTCTTGTCCTGTCCCCTGTCACTTGGGAGAAGAGCCCAGCTCCCTCCTCTCCACAACCTTCTTTCAAGTAGTTGTAGAGCATCGATGGCCAAGATCCCTTTGGAGACCAAGGAAGAAAAGCAGCTCTGAGAACCATCTGCAGACACATATGATTGTTTCCGTTTCTCTCCAGCCTCTCCTGCCGTGCAGGGGCAGTTCTTTACTACTTGCACCTGGTTCCTCCAGGCAAATTCATTTCAACCCATCCAGCTGGTCTGATTTCTACAGCCAGAAAGAGTATCGCTGCTTTCACAGGCTGCTCTGGGAGGAAAGGCAGCAGATCCCTGACTTCAGGGCAAAATTCTCAGCTGCACAAATCAACAATATTACTTGAGGAATAAATGCAGTCCCCATCCCTCAGTTCATGGGATGGATAAAAGTGTTTATTCCAGGATCCCTGAGGGGAAAAGCTCTGCCAGAAAGTGGGCAGGGAACTCAGGCTTGGGAGCTCAGGGGATCATGGATAGACCAAAGGCAGGTCATAGAATCATAGAATCATAGAACAACCAGGTTGGAAGGGACCCATTGGATCTTCTAGTCCAACCATTCCTATCTAACACTAAACCAAGTCCCTCAAGACCTCATCCACCCGTCCCTTAAACACCTCCAGGGAAGGTGAATCAACCACCTCCCTGGGCAGCCTATTCCAATGCCCAATGACCCTTTCTGTGAAAAACTTCCTCCTAATCTCTAGCCTAAATCTCCCCTGGCGGAGCTTGAGGCCGCTCAAGCTGTGTGTGACACTGCAATGACCACGAGTGGTGCAATTGCTCTGTGCAATGTAGGGTTGCGTCCTGCAGTGCCACCCACTCCCACCTCTGTTCCCATCACCCTGAGGGACTCGGGGCACCAAACTCAGCTTATCAATCCCTGCCCTGGGCTATTCCCCTGGCCGTGCTGCTTGCTGAGGACTTTGCGGTGTCACAGCCAGTCTACGCGATGTTACCTATCATTTAGGTAATGAGAGGAGACCTCATTGCTCTCTACCACTACCTGAAAGGAGGTTGTAGAGAGGAGGGAGCTGGCCTTAAGGGGGAATGGCCTTAAGCTCTGCCAGGGGAGATTTAGGCTGGACATTAGGAGTAAGTTTTTCACACAAAGGATCACTGGGCATTGGAACAGGCTACCCAGGGAGGGGGTATAGTCATCTTCCCTGGAGGGGTTTAAGGGACGGGTGGAGGAGGTTCTGAAGGGCATGGTTTAGTGTTTGATAGGAATGGTTGGCCTTGATGATCTGATGGGTCTCTTCCAACCTGGTGATTCTATGATTCTATGATTTATTTGCCTGCTCTGTACTCTGCCCTCATGCTGCCTCTCCTGGCTCTTCTGCTTGCAGCTCTTCAGGTTCAAGGTTTGATGTTGACAGCTGTCTGAAAAGAAAAGTACAGAAGCAAAGATTGGCCATGCGGGAGCGCGGTGGCAGCAGCTGAGTTGTGGAAAAGACCGAGAGCAATCAAGCGAACGCATTGTCTCCACAGCAGGCTCAGCCCCACGCCAGCCCCACGCCAGCCCCACGCCACGGAGGATTTCTGAGGGTGCTGCGAAGAACTGAGGCTGTTTGTTTGCAGGAAATAATAATTGGAGGTATGGCTGCCTGGACAAGTACAAAAAGATCTTGACAAGGCTCGGTTATACGATGCCACTCGCTCCCTCAGGCGCAGCGCCAGGAGGGTAAGGAGAGATGCAGTGACCTTTTGGCAGTGACACATCAGGAGAGCTATGTGACTAAATACAGCTCTGCCAATGCATGAGAAACACCGTGCTTGGTGTTTGCGTATTGCTTGGAAAATATGTCCTGCAAAAGAGGAGAGGAACATCACACTACAGCTCACTGTGAGCTGTCCCTCTGTGTCACTTCTGTGGGGAGATGTGCTACTCAGGGAGATAACCATGGTTTGAGAACAAGAGCGGTTCAACTCAGCATCTCACTGCTCCTTGTGGGCCACCTCATGGTCCAGACCCTGGAGAAAATCTTTATGCTAGTTGTGACAACTAGCCGCTTCTTGAATCCTGTGTTCAGTTGTGGGCCCCTCGCCACAAGAAGGATGTTGAGGCTCTGGAGCAAGTCCAGAGAAGAGCAACAAAGCTGGTGAAGGGGTGGAGAACAGGCCTTATGAGGAATGGCTGAGAGAGCACTTGAATCATAGAATCATAGAATCACCAGGTTGGAAGAGGCGCACCAGATCATCGACTCCAACCATTCCTATCAATCACTAAACCATGTCCCTCAGCACTTTCTCCATCCATACCTTAAACCTCTCCAGGGAAGGTGATGCAATCCCCTCCCTGGGCAGCCTCTGCCAGTGCCCAATGACCCTTCCTGTGAAAACATTTTTCTTGATGTTCAGCCTAAACCTCCCCTTGTGGAGCTTGAGGCCATTCCCTCTCGTCCTGTCCCCTGTCACTTGGGAGAAGAGCCCAACTCCTTCCTCTCCACAACCTCCATTCAGGGAGCTGTAGAGAGCAATGAGGTCTCCTCTCAGCCTCCTCTTCTCCAGGATAAACACCCCCAGCTCTCTCAGCCATTCCTCATAGGGCCTGTTCTCCAGCCCCTTCACCAGCTTCGTTGCTCTTCTCTGGACTCGCTCCAGAGCCTCAACATCCTTCTTGTGCTGAGGGGTCCACAACTGAACACAGGATTCAAGGAGCAGTCTCACCAGTGCCAACTCCTAGAGGGAGAATAACCTCCCTGGTCCTGCTGGTCACGGTGTTTCTGATCCAAACCAAGATACCATTGGCCTTCTTGGCCACCTGGGCCACTGCTGCCTCATGTTCAGTCCCTGTCACCACCACCCCCAGGTCCTTCTCCTCCAGGCACTTTCCAGCCAGACTTCTCCTAGTCTGTAGGTGCTCAGGGTTGTTGTGCCCCAAGAGCAGGACCCGGTATTTGGCCTTGTTAAACCTCATCCCATTGGTCTCAGCCCAAATGATGATTTGGGTCTTCATTTTGGTGGCTCGTACACAGATTTGGCACCAGCATCATACTTTGGTAACAGGGGTACAACCCGTGGCTCTGCTCTATCACCTTCTGCAGCGCAATGATCCCCGAGCTCCTGTGCTGCTTTGTGAGCACAGTGTGCTGACCTGGTCCCTGAGGTGTTTATTGTACATCCAAGTTGGGAAACTAAAAAGGAGGGAGGAAAAGTGATAAGGTGCCTTGCAGCAAAGCTTGGTGGTTGCTGCAGGACAATGGGAAATCCTTTGGTCTGCAGGCATCGCACTTGGATCCAGGTGGCTGCAGAGCCAAAAAACCCAGGGCTGGGAGATCAAAGCACTCTGGCTGGGTGAGAAGTGGATGTTTCTTCCTTGAAGGGGAATGTGAGCAAAATAAAAAGCAGTGACTTTGGGGCAATTACTGCTGTGAAGCTGTTCCAGTTGGCACACTCAGAAACCCACTTGTGTGCCTGAAGAAATTAGAGCTTCATGAGGATTGTGAGCTCGCAGGTAAGACAGACTTGGAAACCCTTGGTTTGCTGCTTGCTCTTGCTCCGAGCCTTAGTCTTACTGTTAAGATTCAGCCATAGGTTGGGGTAGGAAGCTGTCAGCCTTGTCTGTTCTCCACTGAGGAGACTCAAGGGAAAATCAAACCTTGCAGGACCCTCTAAGAAAGTGCTGTTGATTTCCAGGATCCTTGGGATCTGCCAGGGCTCTAAGAACCCTAGTGCCCCAAATACTGCATGAAAACAGAGCAACCTGTCTCGGTAAAGCTCCGCTGTGTTGCACAAAGCAGATGCACAGGATGGATGTGAACAGTAAGTTCATGTCAGAGGCAGACAAGCACTATGGTCTCCCAGACCTCCTGTCCCTTGGGAGATGCTTGTGTGCAGAGACTGGAAGAAGCCTGACTGGAAAACTGCCAGGAGAGGGACCTGGGGGTGTTGGTAGACAGCCGACTGAAGATGAGCCAGCAGTGTGCCCAGGTGGCCAAGAAGGCCAATGGCATCCTGGCTTGGATCAGAAGTGGTGTGATCAGCAGGTCCAGGGAGGTGATTCTCCCTCTGTACTCAGCACTGGGGAGGCCGCTCCTTGAATCCTGTGTTCAGTTGTGGGCCCCTCAGCACAAGAAGGATGTTGAGGCTCTGGAGCGAGTCCAGAGAAGAGCCATGAAGCTGGTGAAGGGGCTGGAGAACAGAACCTATGAGGAACGGCTGAAAGAGCTGGGGGTGTTTAGCCTGGAGAAGAGGAGGCTGAGAGGAGACCTCATTGCTCTCTACAACTACCTGAAAGGAGGTTGTGGAGAGGAGAGAGCTGGGCTCTTCTCCCAAGTGACAGGGGACAGGACAAGAGGGAATGGACTCCAGCTCCACCAGGGGAGATTTAGGCTGGACATTAGGAGGAAGTTCTTCACAGAAAGGGTCATTGGGCATTGGAATAGGCTGCCCAGGGAGGGGGTTGATTCCCCTTCCCTGGAGGTGTTTAAGGGACGTGGATGAGGTTTTGAGAGACTTGGTTTAGTGTTTGATAGGAACGGTTGGACTAGAAGATCCGATGGGTCCCTTCCAACCTGGTTGTTCTATGATTCTATGATTCTAAGTCACAGCTCAGTGCTGGGGGAAGAAGATTAGCAATTCTCTACCTACCCCTCTTCCACTCTGCATGCAGTCTGACTGCCAGTGGGTGACACAGGGGACCAGCACTGGCAGATTGAAATGCTACTGGGGATTTTCAAAACAAACCTGTTGGGTGATACCTTCCAGCTCATGATGTGTGTTGGGTGATACCTTCTGATGCTGTAGCAGCTCAGACACTACATGTATGCTGCTGCCCTACAGCTCTTGGATAATAATTACTGCTTATTTAGAATAATAGAATGCTTTAGGTTGGAAGCCAAAACCTTAAACCCATCCAATGTCACCCCCTGACATGGGCAGAGTCACCTCCCACTGAATCAGGGGCTCCAAGCCCCATCCAACCTGCCCTTGAACCCCTCCAGGGATGGGGCAGCCACCACTGCCCTGGGAAACCTGGGCCAGGGCCTCCTCACCTTCACAGTGAAGAATTTCTTCCTAAAATCTCATCTCAATCTCCCTTCTTGCTGCTGATAACCATTCCCTCTTGTCCTGTCCCTGCAATTCCTTATCAAGATCCCATCTCCACCATTTCCAGCTTTCCTGGAGCCCCTTTCAGGACTGCAAGGTACTGAAAGTGTTTTGCTGTGTCCATTCACAGTAAGTTTTTGGTTTAATAGATTTCACTTACGCTGCCCTGGTAACACTCACAGTGTCTGATAAGGAGGTAGGAGGGAAAGTTTTACTATGTCTGTGTGTGCTGATAGCAGGGACAGTCCCCACTCCCGTCATCGAGGAGATGAGATGTAGAGGTTAATTGAAAAAGCAGTGTTTCGAGGAAGCTGGAAAGAGCCCAGGAGGTCAGTACCCAAACAACCTACAAGAGCCAAGAGCCTCCATGAGGTCAACATCCCCATCTCTGCTGCCCTGCCAGCCTGCTCTCTGCACGGGGAGGACAGAGCAGCCGCTGGCACTGTCCTGTCCTGTGTCACATGCTGCGTTGTTGTTTTCTGAGCCCACCAAGTCTGAGCATCCAGGGCAGACCATCCCCCTAAACTTCCATGGGGCAAAGGAGTGGGAAAACCAGCTGGGAACACTGTGAGATAAGGGAAGAAAACTGTTCCCAGAGCTGCTGGAGGGCGCTCATAGGATTTCCCTTAAAAAATTAAGCTTGAAATTGCAGACATTCCCAATATAAAGAGTAGAAATAGCCTCAACTTAAGGCAAGCAGGAGAAAATAATAAATAAAGGAGTGTTATGATGGACCTGATCCTTTTCTGGAGAGAGCTGCATGGCACCTCTCCCTCTGAGAATACGAGCAGGATGTAAAAACCAAAGAGGTCCATTTTCAGTCCGTGAGCTGCTTTCCCAGGCTTCAGCCTGTGCTTTCCCAGAGCTTTAACCCTGTGCAGTCCCATCTTTTTGTCTTTTTAACTCATCTAAAAATCCCTTGGTGAGCTGCAGGTTCATCCAAGTCATTGCACTCCTGGAGAAAAACAACTTAAAAAATCAGACCAAGACATAATATTTACTGACTCAAGAAAACCAATTGCTCACACCATGCAAATGGGCTGGAAAAGTTTGGGAAGCTTGGTCAGCTCCATGCAATGTGGATTTCACAGGGGAGACTTGTTTTCCTTTTCTACTGAGGTTGTGGAGCCACCACCAGCAGTTGCTGAGGTCCTTAGAGCTGCATTGGTGGTTCCTGGTGTTGCTCACCAGGTGCTGCAGGACTCTAAATGAGTTGAGGTGTTCGAATATGTAGAAATTTTACATCATTTTTGGAAGTAAATTGAAATGGCCACGGGAGGAGAGGTAAAGGTCAGGGCATGATACTGGAGCTAATCTCAGAGAGGCAGCTGTACCCAGAGCAGGCTGGGCACAGATTAGCCGCCAGTGGAAACTCTGAGCCTACTGCCTGATTTATCCAAGGAGGAATTTGCTCTTGGGGTAGAAGAGCAGAACTGCCTTTTCTAGCTGCACCAAGTACCAGCAGCTTTGATGCTCAAACCAGCTTGGACAAATACAGTAAAATTATCCCTCATAAAAAGTCCTGGAGGAGTTTCCTGGTGCGGATTCCTCCTTGATCTTGGGTTTTCCACCCTGCTTGCTATTCATGTTTGTCCTAAAGAGGGTCTGAACCTTCCGGCTGCAGTCTGAGCTGATCTATGTGCTCATCACCACGAGCTGCTCCTCGCTCCCTTCAGCAGACACTTGACCTGTCTGAGAATGCAAGGACATCCCTCTGCTCTGGGGCAGCAGCAGCTCCAGTCTCCACTCCCTCCCCGCAGGTGATGTTCTCGACATTTCTGCTTTTCTCTCACGGTTCACATCCTCTCTCTGTTTTATTTTTCTCTTGAATCACATTGCCACTTGTGCTCAGCTTACAATTTCACAGCTCCTGCTTTTCTTTCTTCCCTTCCCTCTACATTTGCTGCCCAAACCATTCTTTCTGTGCCTGATCGGTGCGACTGTATATCTACAGTGCCTGGCACTTGTCCCTGCTGAATTGAGGTCTATCTTTTCAGACCATTTCTCCAACTTGTCAAAACAATTTTGCATTCAAATCATGTGCTCCAGCTTGTTTGCGGTTTCTCCCAGCGGGTGTCATCCCCAGAATCAGTGAACAAACTCCTCTGTCGTGCCAGTCGTGCTGACCTGTTGATGCAAGCATGGCCCAGAGCTGTAATATAATCAGGCACTTGAAAAGGGCCGTATTTTGAGCACAGTACCACAGTGTTCCTCTTCCTAGATTATAGGTAGATGCTCAAAGAAACAGTACAGAACCATAAATCTTTCAGTGTTTTCTGAAGGCAATTCTCTTTGACCTTCTCATTCATTGCACATCTGCATTATAGAATCATAGACTGTCCTGAGCTGAAAGGGACCCACAAGGATCATCGAGTGCAGCTCCTGTCCCTGCACAGGACACCCCAACACTCACACCGTGGGGCTGAGGGCGTTGGCCAAATGCTTCTGGAATATTGTTAAGCTTGGAGCTGTGACTGCTTCCCTGGGAGCTGTTCCAGGGCTCCACCACCCTCTGGGGAAGAACATTTTCCTAATGTACAACCAAACCCTCCGCTGGCACAGCTTCCCCTCAGGTCCAGAGAGAAGAGCTCAGTGCCTGCTCCTCCTCCTCCTCCCTTTGTGAGAAAGCTGTAGATGGAGATGGGGTCCCCCCTCAAACCCCTCTTCTCCAGCTTGAACAGACCAAGTGACTTCAGCCGCTCCTCAAATGGCTTAACCCCTAAACCCTTGACCAACTCCCTCATCTGGACATTCTAGGAGCTTTAGATCCTTTTTATCTGGTGGTGTCCAAAACTGCCCCCAGTGCTCAAAGTGGGGTCACCCCAGTTTGGAGCAGAGCAGGACTGGTGATGCCATGCCAGATGCACCCCTGGACACAACTGCCCTCCTGGCTGCCGGGGCACTCGCCGTTGACCAGAGCTCCCAGATCCCTTTCTGCAGGGCTCCTTTCCATCCCCTCCCTCCCCAGTCTGTGTGGGCAGCCAGGGTTAGAATCATAGAACAACCAGGTTGGAAGAGACCCATCGGATCTTCTAGTCCAACCATTCCTATCAAACACTAAACCATGTCCCTAAGGACCTCATCTACCTGTCCCTTA
The DNA here is from genome assembly GCA_033558105.1 of Coccyzus lansbergi. NCBI lineage: Eukaryota > Metazoa > Chordata > Aves > Cuculiformes > Coccyzidae > Coccyzus > Coccyzus lansbergi. The sequence goes on along the minus strand of JAUMJK010000780.1, from coordinate 156,086 downwards.
AACACCTCCAGGGAAGGTGACTCAACTGCCTCCCTGGGCAGCCTATTCCAGTGCCCAATGACCCTCTGTGTGAAAAACTTCCTCCTAATCTCTAGCCTAAATCTCCCCTGGTTGAGCTTGAGGCCATTCCCTCTTGTCCTGTCCCCTGTCACTAGGGAGAAGAGCCCAGCTCCTTCCTCTCTACAACCTCCTTTCAGGTAGTTGTAGAGAGTAATGAGGTCTCCCCTCAGCCTCCTCTTCTCCAGGATAAACACCCCCAGCTCTCTCAGCCGCTCCTCATAGGACCCGTTCTCCAGCCCCTTCACCAGCTTTGTTGCTCTTCTCTGGACTCTCTCCAGAGCCTCAACATCCTTCTTGTGCTGAGGGGCCCACAACTGAACACAGGATTCAAGGAGCGGCCTCACCAGTGCTGAGTCCAGAGGGAGAATAATCTTCCTGGACCTGCTGGTCACACCGTTTCTGTTCCAAGCCAGGATGCCATTGGCCTTCTTGGCCACCTCGGCACACTGCTGGCTCACGTTCAGTCGCTGTCAACCAACACCCCCAGGTCCCTCTCCTCCAGGCAGTTTTCCGGCCAGGCTTCTCCCAGTCTGTAGCTCTGCATAGGTCGCCGCGTCCCAGGTGCAGCAGGTGAAGTAGGGGGTGTTTTGTTTGTAGGAACACAATTTTCCTTTGCAAAAAGCAAATACATGCATAAGGAGGCTAAAAGTCTGTGGCAAAAATGCTAATTTTGAGATGCTGGCCAAAAATCACCAATTTCAACAAACCAGTTCCACATCTTGCCTGACATGCACCTTGAGAATAACCGTGGAAAAATGTTGTGGGTGACACAAGAACCAAGTTGTGTTTGCACTTGCCAGGTAAACAAAGTGGGAATAAAGTCACATGAAGTGCTCTGTGGTTACAGTCTGGATATGGGGAAAAAAAGGGTTTGAGTTTTGTAATAAGCTGCACGTAGCAAAGGATTTGCCTGACTGAAAAACACAGGACTGAAAATGCATGTGGAGCAATGATGGTCTGGAAGAATGGCCAAGCCCTTCATGCCACAGAGCACTCGTTATATATACATTAAAGATCATAGAAAGGAAATAGATGGCAACAACCAAACAGCTCACTTGAAAATAAGTCCTTACTTTTACAGCCTTTTAAAGTCAATTTTTGGTCCTCCATTAAGTTCCCATTCATGTTTGTCTGGTTCATCCTTCTAGCCTTCCTGAGACCCAACCTCAATTTTCCTTTGCGGAATTCATCTCAGACGGTTTTACCACTGCAAACCGCCCAAACTGATGTTCCCCCCTCGGGGTCGTTGGCATTTCTGCCTGACAGACACCGTGAGTCCTTTTCTTAATCCTAAGCACATTTCAGCTTCCTTTGCAAAGCTGTGTCTCAGAAAAATCCCTGGAGGATTTTGCTCCGATTTATCAGCATCACTTTGATAAGGAAGTGTCTATAAACAGATATACAACCTGCTCTGCAAGCAGCGTGATCTGTGACACGATATAAACATTCCAGCTCAAACACTGACATGCTCTCTTGCCATTCAGACACCAAAACAGCTCCTCCTGGTCACAGGTTCAGCCTAGGTGTCCTCCTGGTCTGAGGGGGTTCTCATATAGAATTATAGAAAGACCCATTGGATTATCGAGTCATAGAATCATAGAATCATAGAACAATGAGGTTGGAAAAGACCCATTGGATTATCGAGTCCAACCATAAGTTTTCTGTATGGACAAGGGTGCGGTGTAAATAGTCTCATACATGGCTGCCTTTGTTTTCCGGCCCCAGAGGTGAGGATCCACTCCCTGCCACATGTAATGAGGACAGTGTGTTCTATGGATCTGGATATGAGCTCCCAACGGGCTTCTCTCGCTCCATGAGGTGACACCTTTAGCCGTATCTGGTTTTGTCCCAACACCAGGATAGCACTGATATGGTTGTCATGACAGCTTGTTCTCTATCCAAGGATGGCACATTGAACAGACTCTTACAGAATCATAGAATAACCAGGTTGGAAGAGACCCACTGGATCACTGAGTCCAACCATTCCTATCAAACACTAAACCACTAAACCATGTCCCTCAGCATCTCATCCACCCATCCCTTAAGCCCCTCCTGGGAAGGTGAATCAACCACCTCCCTCGGCAGCCTGTTCCAGTGCCCAGTGACCCTTTCTGTGAAAGGGCTCTTGTTTCTCTTACAGAAGCCTCTTCTCCCAAGTGACAGGGGACAGGACAAGAGGGAATGGCCTCAAGCTCCACCAGGGGAGGTTTAGGCTAGGGATTAGGAGAAAGTTTTTCACAGAAAGGGTCATTGGGCACTGGAATAGGCTGCCCAGGGAGGTGGTTGATTCACCTTCCCTGGAGGTGTTTAAGGGACTGGTGGACGAGGTCCTGAGGGACATGGTTTAGTGATTGATAGGAATGTTTGGACTCAATTATCTGACGGGTCTCTTCCAACCTGGTGATTCTATGATTCTATGAAATGACAGCAGTGGACTCCCTTGTGTGGTCCCATCACTGCAACCAAGCATCCACACAGCTCCCTAAATTTTATGGACATAGCCTCCTTGAGGGACCATGGCATCAGTCTTTACGCGATGGTGTTGACCAAAACCCCAACCTGAATGTCTCCCTTTTCCCATCAAGCGCTGCTGTGATTTATTTGGTAGGGAGAGAGGAGAAGCCTGCCCTGGCCCTGGCTTGCAGTGTGCTGCATTGCTACCTGCTGCTGTTCCACTGCAATGAGGTAATGCTGGAGAGAGCACATGTACCGACTGAGACATCTGCATCTGCATCACGCAAACACGTGCAGGGATAGCAGGGGGTGAACCGTCTTGTAAAGTGCTTATTGCTCAGACACCTTCACCTCGCCTGCTTCTGCAACCCCCGTCCCTGGGGGGGCTGCAGAGCTCACAGGCTGTAACATATTGAAGTCAGTAAGGCTTGGGAGCCTGGAAAATGTTTAAAATGGGATGGGGTTTTTTTGCAGCTCATCAAAGCTGAAGCGGTGTCTCGTGTAGGGTGTGCTGGTTAAACTCTCAGGTCCTGGTTTGACTCAACCCTGCTAACTGCATTCGCCCTCTTTGCAGATGTTCCCGCAGGACCCTGCTGCTTCTGTCCCTCCTTTCTCTGACTGACTGGGGAGTTGTGGGGCCTGGGCTGGGACTGCAAGAGGAATTGCTTCTCCCACCCTCCGAGACCCGCCCCACCGATAGGCTGAATGAGGTCTGTTCCTCCTTCACTGTGGCTTCGGTGTCCATTCCATGTCATTCCCTCCTCTCCCCTTTCAAGGTCAGGTCACCATTCCTTCCTCCCCCTCTCTGCCTTCCTCTTCCTCGGTGTTTTGGGGTCTCTCCCTGCTTCAGACCTCTCCACCCCACTCAGGTAGCAGCCTGACCCTTTGCAGCACACCTTGTCTCCCTTCCCATCTTTTCCATCCCCTTCCCTCCCCTGGACGGCTGCTCCTCCAGGACACCCACCACCAATTTCCTTCCCCTTTCCTCCTCCTGCTGTGGCAGGAGGGCTGGAGGGAAGAGCTCAAGGATGTATCTACTTCACCCATCGAGGCAGGAGACCAGCAGGCAGGTGAGCATTTCTGCAACACCCTTCAAATCTCTGTTGCAGACAGGTTGTTCTTTTACACCGAGAAATACTGCCTGCCTCGGAGTGTCTGATTGGCATGAATACAGGAGAGATGTAGCTAGAAGTACTGTTGCCACTCCAAGTAAATAAAAAGCAGGCCTTTTATCAATTTAAGTGGTTTGTTTTTCTCCTGGAAGGAACTGGCATTCAAACAGGGCAATAAAATTTTGTTTCTCCTCTTTAACAGGCTTTGCCCTGGAAAAACGCAGCCAGACCTACTGTGCCAGGACTCATGTGATGTGGGGGTCAGGCAGTACTGGCTTCCTAGAACTCACAGAGCAGCTGTAAAAATCCAGCTCTGCCTCTGTCTTACAGGCAATTCCTACCTCTGGTGCGGCCAAGGGGAGACTGTTAACTGGGAAGGCACAGTCCTAACCCAGAACAACAGCTTTCTACAAGGCATGGATGGGAAGTTCCTCTCTGTGCATCCCCCAGTGCTGGTTTGCAGTCAACCATAAAATCATAGAATCACAGAATCGTTAAGGTTGGAAAAGACCTCTAAGCTTGTCCAGCCCAAAACCACTAAAAAACATGCTAAACCCATATTCCTGAGTGCAACATCTACATGTTATTTTAACCCTCCAGGACTGGAGACTCCTGCACTGCCCTGGGCAGCCTCTGCCAGGGATTCATGGCTCTGTCAGTCAAGAAAGCATCTCCCAGTGCTTCACTCACCCAAATGCAGCCCAGCCTGCAGGTTTAAGCCCATTCACCAAAAATCCTGGAACTGCTGGGACACAGATCCACACAGAATGATAGAATCATAGAACAACCAGGTTGGAAGAGACCCACCAGATCATTGAGTCCAAACCATTCCTATCAAACACTAAACCATGTCCCTCAGCACATTGTCCATCCATACTTTAAACCCCTCCATGGAAGGTGAATCAACCCTCTCCCTGAGCAGCCTCTGACACTGCACAGTGACCCTTTCTGTGAAAATTTTTTTCCTAATGTCCATCCTGAATCTCCTCTGGTGGAGCTTGAGGCCATTCCCTCTTGTCCTGTCCCCTGTCTCTTGGGAGAAGAGCCCAGCTCCCTCCTCTCCACAACCTCTTTTCAGGTAGTTGCAGAGAGCAATGAGGTCTCCTCTCAGCCTCCTCTTCTCCAGGATAAACACCCCCAGCTCTCTCAGCCATTCCTCATAAGGCCTGTTCTCCAGCCCCTTCACCAGCTTTGTTGCTCTTCTCTGGACTCGCTCCAGAGCCTCAACATCCTTCTTGTGCTGAGGGGCCCACAACTGAACACAGAATTCGAGGAGTGGCCTCACCAGTGCTGAGTCCAGAGGGAGAATAATCTTCCTGGACCTGCTGGTCACACCATTTCTGATCCAAGCCAAGATGCCATTGGCCTTCTTGGCCACCTGGGCCACTGCTGGCTCATGTTCAGTCGCTGTCAACCAACACCCCAAAGGCCTTCTCCTCCAGGCAGCTTTCTAGACAGACTTCTCCTAGTCTGTATCTGCTCAGGGTTGTTGTGCCCCAAGTGCAGGAACTGCCATTTGACCTTGTTAAATCTCATCCCATTGGACTCTGCCCAGCAGTCCAGCCTGTTCAGATCCCTCAATGCACATCCCCATGTCCCCACCAGTCACCTCTGGTCAAGGGGTTATTAACAACTCAGCTGCCACTGCTCAGTTTGCTGGGGCTTGCTTGCTTTTCTGGGCAAGTGTCGGAGGGCCTTGGGCCAGCTCCAGCTTCTTCTCCAAGGGGTGAGATGCCTTGTGCAGACATCACTGAGAGAAAACACGCTCGGATACTACTACACGTGCAAGTGGCACAGCAGGTTTATAGACTCAGCTGCAGGAGTGCAGTCTTTAACCTGTCCCGTCTCCGCCTTGCATGATTTATTTCCCATGAAGCATGGAAGCAAAACTGTGCTGTGATTTCAAGAGCAGAATCCATGAAAATAATTTAAAGCTGGAGGAGAGTGCTGTTAATTTGGAGCATGCTTGTTTAGAGCTCAGTACCAGCGATTATGAAAGATGTGGAATACAGAAGTGGCTTTCACGAGCGGGTATAGGAAGCGAGGTCCCTCTGCCTCGTCTCCACGACTGGTCCAAGCTGCTTTCTCAGGCTGAGGAGGTTTGCATGCAGGTCTTCTGGGAATTGGTGTGGGATTGGAACTCTGACTCTTGGCTCTGACTCACTGTATGTCCATGATGATGAAGCCACGTCTTTCAGCGGAAAACACGATGACAACCTCCTTCTTTGTAACCCTCCAATGCGATCGCCACTGTCTCTGTGTTTCCCTGCCCCATGCCATTTCCTTAATTCTTGGATCACATATAAACATTGCTGTAAAGCCAGGCTAATGCTTTAGCCCATTGTAATTAACCGGCATGGCTTCTTAATGTATTAATTTGTAATTGAAAGCTAATAATCGCACATGCTGGGGTTTCAGTGGTGAATTTTTAACTAGCAGAGGGATGAGACTGGAAAATGGGATCATCACCTCATCCCATGCAGCTCAGGCACCCCTGAGGAGAGAAGAAATGCTGTGGGTGCTGGGTGAGAAATTACCTTCACACTGCAGGTCCCTCAAAAACATCTTAGCAGATACAATAGTGAAAGCACCAAGCAGGGTAGAGGTTGGGGACCCTGAATTTGAAGATTCATAGAATCATAGACTCATAGAACAACCAGGTTGGAAGAGACCCATCGGATCATCGAGTCCAACCATTCCTATCAAACACTAAACCATGTCCCTCAGCACCTCGTCTACCTGTGCATTAAACACCTCCAGGGAAGGTGAATTAATCACCTCCCTCAGCAGCCTATTCCAATGCCCAATGACCCTTTCCATGAAAAACTTCCTCCTAATCTCTAGCCTAAATCTCCCCTGGCAGAGCTTGAGGCCATACCCTCTTGTCCTGTTCCCTGTCACTTGGGAGAAGAGCCCAGCTCCCTCCTCTCTACAACCTCCCTTCAGGTAATTGTAGAGAGTAATGAAGTCTCCTCTCTACTCAAGAAGTCCATGTGTCCAGCTCCAAGCAGTTTAACAAACCGTTTCTTCATTATCTTCATAATATCAGAGGACAATTATACGTCGGCTGAGAGGGGAAGGAGAGCTACTTGGCATGGGCACCAGGAGATGAGTGTGCTGGAGAAGCTCCGGGAGCAAGAAAAACCACATCAAGGCTGTCTGCCTTCCCCATCCCAAATTACAGCACCCGGAGAGGAACACGCCAGGGGTTGTGCAAGAGCAACGCAGGAGGCTGCCTCGTGCTGGAATATTTTTCTTTGCCTTGGGTAAGTAAATAATAATCTGTTTTGGAAAATGTATTTAGAGACACTGTCTAGCACAGAGGCTGCGGAAGGAAGGTTGAGTGCGTTTGCCAAGATGGACACATGGATGCAGCTTCAAGGAGGTCCAAGGCTGGGAAAGCTGGTGGGTAAGGAGACCTGGGGGCACTTTCAAGGGTGCCCCAGCCATGCATCCTGGCTTGTAACCCCCAGTGACATATTGAGGGTCCTATTTGTGATGGAAAGGGTGACAGACAGAGGTTTGCTGAAGCATTTTCAGTCTGCAGAGCAAACCTCAGGTGGGCACACAGCTCACCTTGGTCTCCATCCACCAACACTGACTCATCCTTTGTGCTCACAGGAGCAAACTTGTGGCTGATGAAAAGCCGTGACTGCACCCACCAGAAGAGATGGTGACAGTGATCAAAGAGAGGTCTCACATGGGCATACATGAGCAGAAACAGCTGAGAGAGGGAGAAAAGAAAGAGCAAATTTAAGGGAACAGGCTGGTGAGAAGAGGAGGCTGAGGGGAGACCTCATTGATCTCTGCAACTCCCTGAAAGGAGGTTGTGGAGAGGAGGGAGCTGGGTTCTTCTCCCAAGTGACAGGGGACAGGACAAGAGGGAGTGGCTTCAAACTCCACCGAGGGAGATTTAGGCTGAACATTAGGAAAATATTTTTCACAGAAAGGGTGATTGGGCACTGGCAGAGGCTGCCCAGGGAGGGGGTTGATTCACCTTCCCTGGAGGGGTTTAAGGTGTGGGTGGACGAGGTGCTGAGGGACATGGGTTAGTGATCAATAGGAACAGTTGGACTCAATGATCCGGTGGGTCTCTTCCAACCTGGTGATTCTATGATTCTATGAGTCTATGAACAGAAAATGGGAAGAGGTGAACCTGAAACTGCATCGATTATAGATGAGGTTGGCTTTGGGGCAGAAACTGTGGTTGAAAAGATGAGATTATGTAGGAAATGGAAGGAGACACACAGCACGGAGCGCAGGGCAGGATTGTGCTATTGATTTTAGAGGTCTGGATGACTACCTTGGAACCAGCCCCACTCAGCTCCCTCCATGACAAGGTAAAAGCCAGAGTCGTCCCCTGGGCAATTCTTCTGCCATGGGGAATCGGCAGCAGGCAGTTGGATGCACTGAGTGTTATTTTGCAGGAGGTCTCATAAATTTTGGTTGAGAGAGGAGCCTGCCCAGGGAGGTCCAGCTTTCACGAAGGAGCAGTTGCAAAGGTGAGAGCAGAATATCTCCATACAGACCTGGTGGAGTAGGGTGGGACGTCCCTGTTTCTCTCCCTTGGCTACGGGTAGAGTCTGAAGCACCTACGGTGGATGTTGTACTTCTGCTCTTTCCCTCCCGGTTCAAATCTTGCAATGAGAAAATTTTGCAGCCCCAGTGCAGCTGATATTTCAACGTGGATGAGATGAGCAGATCGGAGTCTGAACATGTGTCCAGGAGCTTCTGGGACTTCAAAGGGCAGGCGATACAGACCACCCTCCTTCCACCCAAGCGAGCTCTCCAAACAGCTGTAGAGCAGGGAGAGGCCAGACTGGAAAGCCTGGCAGCCCCTGACAAGCTGTGATCTATGAGTGGTTTAATGTTTGATGGCTAATGTCAAAGAGAATTCAGCTAACAGCAGGGAGAGGAACACGAGGGAAACAAGGGCAGCCGTGCAGGGAGCCAGCTTTATGACTAATAGTACCTTCTGAGTAATGTTTAAATTGAAACATAAATATCAATAAATCCAGTTCCACTCCATCCGGAGGACAGAGCAGAGCCCACTTTGCTTGGCCAAAAGAGGCCTCAGTGTTTAACCACAAGAAAATCCTCCTGAAGTTTTATTACTTACTGTAAGGACTGTAAAAGCCCCTCGGTTAGGAAATACAGCTTCAAGTGGATTTGCAGCATGAGCGCTTGGACGGACCATTTCCCATTCGGTTGAATTTCAGGAGGTGGGACAAGATGGGATGGGTTTCCATTTGTTCTCATGCCTGGCCCTGGCCCACTAGTCTTCCCCAAAGCTCTTTGGTAGCAAATCTCCAGGTTTTGTGTCATTTTAAGCTCCCAAACCAGGGCTTGGCTGCTGGACACAGGTCGGGGGGAGGGTGCTTCACTCCCGCCTTTGCAACTGCCCCTTCACAGAATCATAGAGTCACCAGGTTGGAAGAGACCCACCGGATCATCGAGTCCAACCATTCCTATCAAACACTAAACCATGTCCCTCAGCACCTCGTCCACCCGTCCCTTAAACCCCTCCAGGGAAGGTGAATCAACCACCTCCCTGGGCAGCCTATTCCAATGCCCAATGACCCTCTGTGTGAAAAACTTCCTCCTGATGTCCAGCCTAAATCTCCCCTGGCAGAGCTTGAGGCCATTCCCTCTTGTCCTGTCCCCTGTCACTTGAGAGAAGAGGCCAGCTCCCTCCTCCCTGTCCCAAGAGACAGGGGACAGGACGAGAGGGAATGGGTGCCCAGGGAGGTGATTGAGTCACCTTCCCTGGAGGTGTTTAAGGGACGGGTGGATGAGTTCTTGAGGGACTTGGTTTAGTGTTAGATAGGAATGGTTGGACTAGAGGATCCGATGGGTCCCTTCCAACCTGGTTGTTCTATGATTCTATGATTCCTCTCCACAACCTCCTTTCAGGTAGTTGCAGAGAGCAATGAGGTCTCCCCTCAACCTCCTCTTCTCCAGGATAAACACCCCCAGCTCTCTCAGCTGTTCCTCATAAGGCCTGTTCTCCAGTCCCTTCACCAGCTTCCTTGCACTTCTCTGGACTCGCTCCAGAGCCTCAACTTCTTTCTTGTGCTGAGGGGCCCACAACTGAACACAGGATTCAAGGAGCAGTCTCACCAGTGCCGAGTCCAGAGGGAGAAGAACCTCCCTGGCCCTGCTGGTCACACCATTTCTGATCCAAGCCAAGATGCCATTGGCCTTCTTGGCCACCTGGGCCACTGCTGCCTCATGTTCAGTTGCTGTCGACCAACACCCCCAGGTCCTTCTCCCAAACAAGGGCTTGGCTGCTGGACGCAGGTCTGGGTGAGGGTGCTTCACTCCCACCTTTGCAACTGCCCCTTCATCAAGGCTAGGCCTTCCTGGGCAGGCTCCTCCCTCTACCCAAAGTGATGAGACTTCCTGCAAAAGAGCTCTCAGTGCACGTGTCTGTCTGTTGCTGAGCATCAAGTCTTCTGTGCTGGGTTTATTGATACCTTTGGGACACTGTGAGGGTTTGGTTTTTTTTTTTATTACAGATTTCTTTGTTTAAAAAAAAGGAAGACTTTTTGCCAAAGAATGACATCTCTGATGGCTCAGGGAACAAGGAGATTCCTCCATGGTGGAACAGCAGAGTCAGCTGAAGGCAGGAGATGGAGCATCCTGAGGGACGGGATTTGGCCAGACAGTGAAGAGGAAAGTCCAGAAAGATGCACGAGACGCTGCTGGAATAAAAAAATAAATAATAAAATAATTTAAAAACACAGGAAGAAAAGAAAAACGCTGTTGGTTTTCAGCCCAGAATTCTCAGAATTTTTATTTCGTATGAGAAAAAAACCATCAAGCTTCTCCTGATCCTTTCCCAGAGAATGGGAAATGTATTTTTACTGCCTAGTTTTGTTATGTGACCAGCTGTAATCTCTCAGCACTGGGTGCTAGGCTAGACCAGCCTTCCCAGACATGGGGAACACCAGGATGAGTCAACCTGGCAGTTCCTGGGACACCAGAATTAGGAAGAAAATGCCTGATACGCTTGTCTTGTGGTTCTTGGATGCTGGAGGCCTGACTTTTGAGACAGCATCATAAATGGACGATTAGTGGAGCTGCTAAGATGTTGGCTTTCTCCCTTCTCCCCTCCCCTGGGAGCTATGAATCCAAATGCTGTTCATAGGAAATGTGAAACAATCCTTCTGCCTCACATGTGGAGCCAAAGAGCTGCATCCAGCGGGCACCACAGCTGAAGAGGGATGATGATCAGCCAGGAAGAGTCCAGAGGTGATCAGCAAATGTGGTCAGAGATCCAGAAAACGTGACCTGGGGGAAAAGGCTGTGAGAACTGGGCTTGTTTAGTATAGAAGTGACCAGGGATGGGAGACGTGATAGCAGCTCTCAGCTATGCTAGAGGTTGCTGCAAAGGGAAGGGAATCATAGAATCATAGTACAGCCAGGTTGGAAGAGACCCACCAGATCATCAAGTCCAACCATTCCCATCAAACACTAAACCATGTCCCTCAGCACCTCATCCACCCGTCCCTTAAACACCTCCAGGGAAGGTGAGTCAACCACCTCCCTGGGCAGCCTCTTCCAATGTTCCTTTCTGTGAAAAACTTCCTCCTAATGTCCAGCCTGAACCTCCCCTGGTAGAGCTTGAGGTCATTCCCTCTCGCCCTGACCCTTGGGAGAAAAGTCCAGCTCCCTCCTCTCTACAACCTCCTTTCAGGGAGTTGTAGAGAGCAATGAATGCTGGCCTTGTGTCTAGGTACCAGGAAAGGGTAATTTATTGTGAATTAGCAAGAACATCCTGACAGGGGTGTCGGCAAGTCCCAGTTTTGGCTATGGAGGAGGTTTGGGTCTCATCTGTGGTTGGGAGACCTGGCTAGGCTGGTGCTCTCCAGGAACAAGGAGTGCATTGGTCTGGCAGGGAGTGGCTGATGGCAGCTCCTGGGGTCTCTCCTGCCCTGTGCTCTTGGAAGGAAATCTTTCAGCCCACACTTGTTCTTCTGAAAGGTTGGTCGGTGAACCCCACTGGATACTGATGTGACACCCATGAACTCCAGGTGACCATCACCATCAGGCTGGGGAGGGGGCTGGAGAACAGGCCTTATGAGGAACATCTGAGAGAGCTGGGGGTGTTTATCCTGGAGAAGAGGAGGCTGAGGGGAGACCTCATTGCTCTCTACAACTACCTGAAAGGAGGTTGTGGAGAGGAGGGAGCTGGGCTCTATCTCCCAAGTGACAGGGGACAGGATGAGAGGGAATGGCCTCAAGCTCCACCAAGGGAGGTTCAGGCTGGACATTAGGAAAAGTTTTTTTAATGGAAATGGTCATTGGGCACTATCAGAGGCTGCCCAGGGAGGTGGTTGAGTTACCTTCCCTGGAGGGGTTTAAGGGATGGATGCATGAGGTCTTGAGGTACATGGTTTAGCGTTTGATAGGAACGGTTGGAGTCGATGATGCAGTGGGTCGTTTCCAACCTGGTGATTCTATGATTCTATGATCACGGATCCCTGAGCTTCTCCTTTGCACAGATTTACAGAACCCAGAGGAGGAGCAGGGACCAAGCACTTGCTGAGCCCCATCCCCATCATGTGTCCTGGTGGGGGGAAGGCAGCAGGAGCTGCAGAGGAAGACTATGTCATGATTTGTGTCCCAGCAGGCACGGCTGAAGCCACGGCTGTCTCTGCAGACTGTGATTCATGGCAAAATTAGGGCAAGAAAAGATTTGAAAACTCCCTATAAAGGGGAGACGCAGAGCATGCCCAGCAGATACACTGGCATTTCTGATTCCTTCTTCATCCCTCTCCGTCCCAGCACTGCAGGGCATCTCCAGGGGTCAGCGCTAGCTCACAGCCCTTGCTGGGAGAAAGCATCAGTGTCTGGAGCCCACGCGGAGAGCCCGTGTTCAGAGCCTTGAGGAGAGCATGTGGTTTTGATGCACGGACAAAGTGTTTTGGAAGCGACTGCTATAACTGGGTGGTCTTTAAAAGAATTAATGAGGGAGAGCGAGAGATAACATGTGCAGTTGGAGCACACACCGGGGTTCTACAGCTGAAGGTTTTATCGCTTGTCAGGGACGCAGGCAGACCTGCATGAACCCTATGCTGCCTGTCGCAGCCACCCCTGCATCTATGGCTCTGGGTGACAAAGTGCCTTGTGTCCCCAGCAGCTTCCTGGCATCTCAATTTAAGAGCTGTAGCCCCAGAGGGATCACAGTAACCTTGCTGCAAGAGCCTCGTCCAGCCGAGCCCTGAGGATTGCTCCTTCGCTGAGTTTTTGTTTTCAAACCCGTGACTCGGAGCAGCAAGTTTGAGTGCATTTCTCTCAGATCTGCGTCAGTGCTTTTCCCAACAGCTTGGCAAGAGACATAAACATCCATCTGCAATTGTCACTTGGAGCAGCGCACATCATCTGGAGAGAAACTGGCTGCTCTCAGACATCCAGTCACACAAGGAGCAAACAGTTGCTTTATTTCTGAGTGGGGCTACACAAACCATTAGGCACCTCATTAATCTTGTGTTTAATTCTCTGCATGAGGCTCACTGGATGCAGGAACAAATTCTGCTTTTTAATTTTGGGGGGAATAACTAGGGTAGCCTTCATCCTGTTCATCCCTTGTAGCTGCACAATAAAACGTGGAATCCTGCTGTCAGTGCTGGCTTTGCTGTGCCCCCACCTCTGAGCACTGCACAGCCCACAGGAGGCAGGCAGCAAAGACCAATACTGGCTTCACCAGGTCCTGAAACCGGAATCACAGAAGAGTTTGAGTTGGAAGGGACCTTAAGCATCATCCAGTTCCAACCTCACTACCATGGGCAGGGACAAACTGCTAGAGGCAGGGACATAGAATCATAGAACAACCAGGTTGGAAGGGACCCAATGGATCATTGAGTCCAACCGTTCCTATCAAACACGAAACCATGTCCCTCAGCACCTCATCCACCCGTCCCTTAAACACCTCCAGGGAAGGTGAATCAACCACCTCCCTGGGCAACCTGTTCCAATGCCCAATGACCCTTTCCGTGAAAATCTTCCTCCTAATCTCTAGCCTAAATCTCCCCTGGTGGAGCTTGAGGCCACATGTTCTGCTAGAGTATCTCTAGCCCCAAGCGAGCACCCAAAAGGCAAAGCATCCCAGACCTGCAGAGACAACACATAGGGGACTGTGCAGATGTGCTGTCATCACAGCTCCATCAGCAGGGATTTTTCCCTTTGAGGCTTTACTTTTCCTTCCTCTGCTTGTCTCTTTTGCTGCTCTGGTTTAATAACCGGTTTCTAACTGGCAAAATATACAGAGCAGCCACCTGAAATGGAGCTACGCTCGATGCAGTCTGGTCCTGCTTGGGTATTCCCACTTGGAGGAAGACAACAGTGTGCAGACCATACACCCTGACAGTGTTTTAGAGTCATAGAATCATAGAATCATAGAATAACCACGTTGGAAGAGACGCACCAGATCATCAAGTCCAACCACGCTCATCAATCACTAAACCATGTCCCTCAGCACCTCGTCCACCCGTCCCTTAAACACCTCCAGGGAAGGTGAATCAATCACATCCCTGGGCAGCTTCTGCCAGTGCCCAATGACCCTTTCTGCGAAAAATGTTTTCCTAATGTTCAGCCTAAACCTCCCCTGGTGGAGCTTGAGGCCATTCCTTCTCATCCTGTCCCATGTCTCTTGGGAGAAGAGCCCAGTTCCCTCCTCTCCACAACCTCCCCTCAGGTAGTTGTAGAGAGCAATGAGGTCTCCTCTCAGCCTCCTTTTCTCCAGCCTAAACAACCTGATGAGATGAAAGGAGAAAATATTCACCTTGAAGACAGATACCACCCAAAAATCATGGAATGGGTTGGGTTGGAAGGAACCTCAAAGCCCATCCAGTTCCACCCCTGCCCTGGGCAGGGACACCTCCCACTGGATCAGGGGCTCCAAGTCCCATCCAGCCTGGCCTTGAACCCCTCCAGGGATGGGGCAGCCACCCCTGCTCTGGGCAACCTGTTCCACTGCCTCCCCACCCTCACAGCAAAGTATTTCTTCCTAAGATCTCATCTCAATCTCCCCTCTTGCAGCTGAAAACCTTTCCCCCTTTCCTATCCCTTATTAAGAGCCCCTCCCCAGTTTGGAGGCATCTCCCAGGAGGGAGAATTTACTCCCCGTGAACAGCCAGGCTGGTTTTTCTCCTCTCTCCCTATGTGGCTCTCAGGCTTTCCAAGGCTGCACTATCTGTGCGGAGATGACTTCTCCTCTGTGAACAGGAGCCTGACCAAGGCACAGCAGTGAAATCCTTGCAATTTGTTTCCCCTTCTGCAGCACATGGAGACACACAAGCCAGAGGTGTAACAAAAGGCATATGTTATGGCATGCAAAGAGAAAACACGGGGTTTGTTGGGTTTGTTGGTTTGGTTTTTTTTTTTTTTTAATCCAGACGCTTTTTTATTATTATTTCTTTGGATCCGCTACATTAATTACCAGGCTATATGGCAAGTCTCCGCAACTGCAGGTCTCAGGAGAGAGGGGAAAGGTTCACTGGTTCTCACACGTGTCTAGAAATCGAGAGGTTGGGGTTTTCCTTCTCTGTGTGTCCAGAGACACCTCATTTCAGAGCACCGCTGGGTTTTCTGGCTGCGCTGGGGCTTGTGCCATTCCCTCCTAACCTCACCTCTAGGAAGCAGGTGATGATGTGATAATCTCTAGCTTCATTGGGAAAAAAAAAATAAAAACACAACCCCAATTATTTGTTTTGGAGCAAATGTGGAAAACTTAAGCCCTTACAGAGTCAAAACCCGGTGGGCAAACAAAAAAAAAAAGGAGAAAAAAAGAACAGATGGTTGTTTTTGCCAGATTTCCTTGCATAATCATTGTGTTCTCCCAGATTGCGCTTACAAAATGTTGGTCGGTGCCGTTGCACAGGTTGCTTCTGAGCTTCCTGATGTTGTGAGCCGTGGTGGTGGCTGCCAGCGCTCTCACGCTGCAGAGCCAGCCTAGAGCAAACGCTGGCACTTCATTAGCTATTTATAACAGCCACAAAGATCCTGACTTTTAAGTTGCTCCTGCTGTATTTCGGAAGGAGGAGGGAGGTGCCTCACTTCTCACTTCTGAATCTCTGGCATTAAAAAAGGTGAATTTTTTTTTTCTTCCTTCTGCCTCAAACAAAAAAAAAAAAAAAAGGCAAGAGAAGGATATTCTTCATAAATTCCCTCCTGGTGCCAATTTACTGCAGGGTTAAGTGCTTTGATGCTTTGTAGAGGGCGCTAAGAAAGTCAGTGAGAGAGCCAAGTGTTTTATTTCATCGGAATATTATGTGCTGTGAGAAAAAGGAGGAGATGACGGCTCGTTCATAACCACCAGCAACACAGTGGTCATCCGCAGGGCCTGGCAGCACTGTCTCCAGCCCTGAGTGGGGTTATTCATGCTAAATACACGCAGAAGCCCTGCAATGGGGCACAGCCTCGCCGCCCTCCCCAGGTGGGTGCAGAAAATGTGGCTTCTGTCCAGACCAGGTCACTGCTCATCCAAAAAGGTGTTTGCATGAGTTGAGCCGTTCCCATTCCTCTCTGGAGAATCGCAGCCAGCAGGGTTGGAAAATGTGAGATTGAATCTTTTCGCTTTCTGATTTGAGGCTTGGACTGGTTTTACCTCTTAGTCAGCAAGGGCTCTTGTCATCCTTGCTCTTTCCCATGAAAACCGTCCTGCTCTGTACAGAAGCTCCACAGCCCATCTCTGAGCTGGGGATTGTCCCACACAGGTGAAAGCCCTGTCTCAGCTTATATTGAATCATTTCATAGAATCATAGAACAACCAGGTTGGAAGAGACCCACCGGATCATTGAGTCCAACCATTCCCATCAATCACTAAACCATGTCCCTCAGCACCTCATCCACCAGCATCTTAAACACCTCCAGGGAAAGTGAATCAACCCCCTCCCTGGGCAGCCTGTTCCAATGCCCAATGACCCTTTCTGTGAAAATCTTCCTCCTAATGTTTAGAATGTTGTCTTTATACAACAAGGAAGTAAACCCCAAGGAACCTGCCCCTCTGTTTGGCCTTTACTTCCATTTATGCATCTAATACTGAGGTGCTGAGGGACATGGGTTAGTGTTTGATAGGAATGGTTGGACACTATGATCCGTTGTGTCTCTTCCAACCTGATTATTCTATGATTCTATGATTCTATGAATGTGGGCCCAGGAAACCAAGTATGAATTGTGCTGGCTGGAGGCAGAGGTGGGTATCTTCATACCCCTGCAGGTATCTGCAAGTCATCCATAATTTGATGGATCCAATCTGAGTCCATCGACTACAAGGCTCTGTTCCCAGCCTTGTGCCCATTCCACCAACCCCAGCAGCAGTTTGCAATGAGAACTGGCCAAGCTGTCCCTGCATGACGCGGAGACAAGCACTGGACGTATTGTGGCTCTGTGGGGCCACCATGGCATCGTCACTGTGAGAGGCAGAGTGTCTCTTGCTGCCATTCTCTTCATGGGGATGACCACAAGGATTTCTTCCCTCCACTGTTGATTTAAGAGGTTTTCAGGAGCTTAAAATCTTTGGACTTCACCACCCAGTCTGGCTCCCTGGGGTCCCATGCTGCAGAGGGGTGAGCAGAGAGCAGAGGGAGAGAGCCTCTTGTCCTTAGGGAACAGGTAGGAGAAGACTATTTTTAGTCCTCATTAAAACAGAGAGGAAGCAGAAACCTGGTTAAGGTGTAGTTTCTTAAGGAGCACACCCAAAGTCCCTCTTGCTGAGTGGCACCAGCAAATACCTCAGGCGATGCTGACACCAGAGCACAGAGGTTGTGGAGTGGAGGGAGCTGGCTTCTTCTCCCAAGTGACAGGGGACAGGATGAGAGGGAATGGCCTCAAGCTCCACCAGGGGAGGTTCAGGTTAAACATTAGAAAAAGCAAATGTTATGGAAAGGGTCATTGGGCACTGGCACAGGCTACCCAGGAAGATGGTTGAGTTATAGAATCATAGAACAACCAGGTTGGAAGAGAACCACTGGATCATCGAGTCCAACCAGTCCTATCAAACACTAAACCAAGTCCCTCAAGACCTCATCCACCCATCCCTTAAACACCTCCAGGGAAGGTGAATCAACCACCTCCCTGGGCAGCCTATTCCAATGCCCAATGACCCCTTCTGTGAAAAACTTCCTCCTAATCTCCAGCCTAAATCTCCCCTGGCGGAGCTTGAGGCCATTCCCTCTTGTCTCTCCTCTCGTCTTCTCACTTGGGAGAAAAGGCCAGCTCCCTCCTCTCTACAATCTCCCTTCAGGTAGTTGTAGAGAGTAATGAGGTCTCCTCTCAGCCTCCTCTTCTCCAGGCTAAATAACCCCAGCTCTCTCAGACGCTCCTCATAGGTTCAGCTCTCCAGCCCCTTCACCAGCCTCATTGCTCTTCTCTGGACTTGCTCCAGAGCCTCAACATCCTTCTTGTGCTGAGGGGCCCACAACTGAACACAGGATTCAAGGAGTGGTCTCACCAGTGCTGAGTACAGAGGGAGAATAATCTTCCTGGGCCTGCTGGTCACACCATTTCTGATCCAAGCCAGGATGTCATTGGCCTTCTTGGCCACCTGGGCACACTGCTGGCTCATGTTCAGTCGACTGTCGACCAACACCCCCAGGTCCCTCTCCTCCTGGCAGTTTTCCAGCCAGGCTTCTCCCAGTCTGTAGTTCTGCATAGGGTTGTTGTGCCCCAAGTGCAGGACGTGGCATTTGGCCGTGTTAAACCTCATCCCATTGGACACTGACCAGCAGTCCAGCCTGTTTAGGTCCCTTTGCAGAGCCTCCCTACCCTCCAGCAGATCCACACTTCCACACAGCTTAGTGTCATAGAGTCTCCTTCCTTGGAGGTATTTAAGGGACAAGTAGATGAGGTGCTGAGGGACATGGTTTAGTGTTTGATGGGAATGGTTGGACTCATTGATCTGATGGGTATTTTCCAACCTGGTGATTCTATGATTCTGTGATCTCCCTGCAAATTTTACCATTCAACAAAGCACATAAGCTTCAGTGTTCCTCTCCCCACACTGACAGGTCTACCAGGCTTTCCACAAATCTTTATTAACTCATTGAACAAGAAAAAATACTGTATGTATTTATGGAGGTCAGAGCTTATTTTTTGACAATGTTGGAGGATGCTCAGAGAGGTATCACGCCAAGGTCAGTCCTCTGGAGGTGTTTGCAAGATGGAGGCACAGTGGATTTTGCTGCTGTGATTCAGTGCCTTCCAGCTCCGCGCAAAGTCCACAAAGCATTTGAGCATCAGCTGGATCCCTTCTGCCCAATTTCCTAAGCTCCAAGATGAAGCAAGACAGTTCATGGGCCAAGTCTTCATGTGTTGGCCAAGATGGTTCATGGCCTTCCTTGGGTGTCTGTAGGTAAATGGATGCAGACATCTCCAAATCCAGATGCTGACTTCATGACACGCGTTTTAAATCTTTCTTCCTTCCCTTCATTTCCCTGGTTCTTGTTTGTCATCTTCTTCAGAAAATGCAAAAAAAAAAAAAAAAAAAAAGAATAACCTTATTTTTATGTAATCCAATTCGGACGGAAAAAAAATTGTTTTCTTAAGGCACTTCAGGGACCATTTAATTTCCCAGTTGCCAAGATTGCCATATAAATTTGCCGATGACATGACTTTGTTATCTAACACCTGCTAAGAAAGTGGCACAAAATAAGAAAAACACCTTCATAAGAAATTCCCCAATCGTTTGTCTTCTGGTAAGGGATTAAATCCAGATGGAGGGTTTGGATCTGAAGAAAGCAAAAGAAGAAGAAAAACAGCCATACCTGCTTTGCTTTTGCTCTTTCTTTATTAAGGGAGGGAATAGTTTTCAGCTGAAAGAGGGAGATTGAGATGAGATCTTGGGGAGAAATGTGCTGTGAGGGTAGGGAGACCCTGGTTGCCCAGAGCAGTGGTGGCTGCCCCATCCCTGAAGGGGTTCAAGGGCAGGTTGGATGGGGCTTGGAGCCCCTGATCCAGTGGGAGGTGTCCCTGCCCATGGCAGACGTGGAACTGGATGAGCTTTGAGGTCCAATGCAACCCAAACCACTCTGTGATTCTATGGTTCTCCTGTGTGCTTAGGGAAGGACTTAGAGAGAAGTGTGCGTCATTCCTAATCGTCACTGAAATATTGATGATGGTATATAAAATTGTGTGATACTTCTCCTTTGCCTTAATCCCATCTCTCTACACCTCCCACTGGATCAGGGGCTGGGATCCCATGCTGGGTTCACCCACAACATGCTGGCCTCATCCTCATCACACTGAGCTCATCCTCACCACGCTGGGTTCACCCACACCATGCTGGGCCCATCCACACCATGCTAGGCTCACACGCACCATACTGGGCTCACTCGCACTATGCTGGGTTCACCCTCCCCATGCTGGGATCATCCTCACCATGCTGGGCTCACTCTCACCATGCTGGGCTCACCCTCAATGTGCTGGGCTCACCCTCACTGTGCTGGGCTCACCCTCACTGTCCTGGACGCATCCTCACTGTGCTGGACTCATCCTCACCCTGCTGAACTCATCCTCAGCCTGCTGGGATCATCCTCACCCTGCTGGGTTCACTCTCAGCATGCTGGACCCATCCACACCACACTGGGCTCGCACACACCATACTGGGCTCACTCCCACTATGCTGGGCTCATCCTCACCCTGCTGGGCTCATCCTCACCATGCTTATTGTTCTCTCCAATTACCTGAAAGGAGATTGTAGAGAGGAGGGAGCTGGGCTCTTCTCCCAAGTGACAGGGGACAGGACAAGATGGAATGACCTCAAGCTCCACCAGGGGAGATTTAGGCTAGAGATTAGGAGGAAGTTTTTCATGGAAAGGGTCATTGGGCATTGGAATAGGCTGCCCAGGGAGGTGGTTGAATCACCATCCCTGGAGGTGTTTAAGGGATGGGTAAACGAGATCCTGAGGGACATGGTTTAGTGTTTGATAGGAATGGTTGGACTTGATGATCCGATGGGTCTCTTCCAACCTGGTGATTCTATGATTCTATGTTGGATTCATCCTTACCATGCTGGGCTCATCCTCACCCTGCTGGGCTCATCCTCACCATGCTGAATTCACTCACAGCATGCTGGGCTCATCCTCACCGTGCTGGGCTTAGCCATGGCAGGGCTGGGGTAGGTCCACCACCTTATCAGTGATGTGCTGCACACAACCAGAACAATATGAGGGTGAGGCACACGTGCTACCATCATTTGGAGCTGGGACACAGGCCATGAGCACCCCAGACTGATGTTGGTTTGTGTGTAACATCAAACCTCATCTTTACATGACAGGACTAGAGCCCCTATAGCTCCAATCCATGTGGAGCAGGACCCTCTGTCTCCCCATCCCTCTGCTCCAGTGGCACTTGCTGAAGCTGCAGCTGACAGCAAAGCCATGACTTCCCGATGCCCTCAAGGAGATGTTAGGGGGGGTGTTAGAAAAAACTCTTAAAAGTAATAAAAATAACTATGGGAAAATAATATCGTAAAATATGAAGCTGTATTTGAAAATTCCAAATGTAAATATTAATGTTTTCCAACAACAAATATGCTCTAAAAGTATTTTTCCACGAGATGTTGCAATTCATATCTTGGCATCAAAAACGATTGTTCCAGCATCAGAGTCCTTGTGAGCTTGAGCCAGTGTTATCCTCACATTGCAAATGGGAAACTGAGGCCCAGAGACAGGGAGGTTCCCATAGCCTGTGAGTTAATGATGGAGCCCACAAGCCCTTCCTGGTAGCCTGGTAGAAGAACCAGGTAGAAGAACCTAGAAGAACCTAGAAACCTTCCCTGGTTTCTGGGTAGGACACGGGATTGATGAGCACTGCCTTTCATTTTGCACCCGATGCTAAATGTCCTTGTTTGGGTTAGATCAGTTCCTCACCCAATCCATTACACACTCTTATTTCACTCAAGGACATATGAGAATTCTCACTGATCCTGACAATAATTGCTTTACCTTTTGTAAGGAATAATTAGGAACGCAGCGTATCTCCCTTTAATTATAAGTGCAGGAGGATGAATTTGCCTTGTTAAATATTTATTGTTCCAAACCAGGTAGGAAGAAGCAAAGCTCTGGAAGTGCAGCAGAGGAAATCTATCCCCTGCTTTCCAGTGTAACAATTTAATCTGCTCTTTTGCTCCTCAGATCACTTTTCCAATCCAACGTGCAGCACGAATTCACCAGGGAGAGTATAAACTTTTACTGCTACTGGCTTTGGGGTTACGAAAACCTGGAGTTTCAGTCTCTTGGCTTGGAGATCAATACTGCAACTTAAGTGGCTAACGTCCCTTACAAGGTTAGAATTTATTGTCTGTGGTTCTCTATAAATCAATGACAATATAATGTCCATTCTGCTCATGTTTATGGTGAGTAGCCATCCAGAATTTGACTAATATGTGAAACTATTCCTGTCCATCTGGTCCAAGAGAACAGGCAGGCATGTCAGAGAAGAGTAACTCTTCCAAGAGCTGCCTTTGTCCATAATAAATCTCCGGTTAAAACCAAACAGATGCAGAGGGTGGATGTTTCACGCAGTCCGTCGGCCGATGCCTGCATTGTTAGCTCAAGACTGAGACGTCGAACCCGACGGCGGAAGATTCCCAGCATTCTTGGATTGCTTCAAATCGAAGCCTACTGAGAAAACATCTCTGTGCTTTCAGACTGTTTGACCCATCGGGTCATGAAAATAAACATTTGAAGGATGTTGAATTTCTGTTAAATTCATATTTGCAGAATCTAAGGGCTGGTTCCTTTGTCTTGCTCAGGAGGTGACAAGTCCCTACAGAGTGGTCCATCCTAGGGCAGAGGCATGGGCCTGGTGACAGGATCACTTGTGAGTTTTGGGCAATTCCTGCTCCTCAGTAAGAGGCGTCTAGGGAGAGAGAGGGATGCTGATGGTTTTATCCTGAGGTAAGTACAGAGAAAGAGAGAGTCGCAGAAGTAAAGAACTGATTTCTACTGATGCAGGACCTGACCTGTACCTACCTCAAAGTAATGTGCCTCCACAAAACCAACTCTTTCTGTAGGGTTGATTTAGGTTTACCTTGTTGGCAGTTTCTGGAGAGTGGAGGGGCTATGCGTGGCCGTTCTGAGAGCCAAAAAAAATGTCTTCATCACCGGAAGGATTCAAAAAACTTGTAGATGTGGCGCTTCAGGGCATGGTTTAGGAGGTACTGTGGTGTTGGGCTGACAGTTGGATTGGATGAACTTAGAGGTCTTTTCCAACCTTAATGATTCCATGATTCTTTTCTGAAGATCATTTCTAAATTCCCCTTATCCTCATCTCTGGCAGTGGCAGTTAATCACCAGTAAACTTAAAGTATCAGGAAATAATTGTCCACGTGTCTTGGGTCCAGCATTTGAAATTCATTGTCAGAGGAAACCAGGGACAAACACCACTGGCTGAGAAGAGTCTGACCAAGATGATAATCAGTATTGCTGTCTCTGGTTATACACTACGGCAAAGGCAGCTTTTTCTCTGGATGTATAACATGGGAGGATCATGTCCAAAGAGACTCTCTCTGGACTAAACACCACACAGCTGGTGTCTGGATCTCCATCTGCTGTGGTGTTCAAGGTCGGACGCTGTGCATGATACCACCCTGGAGGTGTGAACTTCAGAGTCAGAGAGGACCGTTAGCTCATTTCACCTGGCCTCAGGCAGAAAACAAAGGATATAAAATTCCTCCCAATTATCTCTGTTCCGCTAAAGCATCTCGACCAGAAAAATGTCCAGACTTGACCCAGAGATTGTGAGAAACAAGGATTTGGCTCCATGCGGTCACTGCTCCAGCGCTGATGGGTCTCGGTGCCAGAATCATAGAATTATAGAACAACCACGTTGGAAGAGACCCACTGGATAATCAAGTCCAACCATTCCTATCAAACACTAAGCCATGTCCCTCAACACCTCATCCACCCGTCCCTTAAACCCCTCCAGGGAAGGTAAATCAACCCCCTCCCTGGGCAGCCTGTTCCAGTGCCCAATGACCCTTTCTGTGAATTTTTTTTTCTAATGTCCAGCCTAAATCTCCACTGGCAGAGCTTGAGGCCTAAATCTCCACTGGCAGAGGAGCTGTGGCAGGATGGTGATTCCTCTGTCACCAGTCCTGAGGGAGCATTCTACCATGATATGAAAACATTCCACTCCATGGTTTTCTTGAGAGTTTATAGGAGCACCGTGAGGCCCCAGCAAGGATGGGGTTTATCCTGATGGATACTGTGTGCACAGTGTGATAAACACTCTGTCTTGATGGGCTTACAGGCTCTGTGGGCACAACTCTCAAAGGGTGCAAGGAGGACAAGACAAAACCTCTTTCCTGAGACCATCTGATTGGCTACAGCAAGCATGGTCATAGCTGCACGAAGCTGGTGAAGGGGCTGGAGAACAGGCCTTATGAGGAGCAGCTGAGAGAGCTGGGGGTGTTTAGCCTGGAGAAGAGGAGGCTGAGGGGAGACCTCATTACTCTCTACAACTACCTGAAAGGAGGTTGTAGAGAGGAGGGAGCTGGGCTCTTCTCCCAAGGGACAGGGGACAGGATGAGAGGGAATGGCCTCAAGTTCCACTAGGGGAGATTTAGGCTGAACATTAGGAGGAAGTTTTTCACGGAAAGGGTCGTTGGGTATTGGAATAGGCTGCCCAGGGAGGTGGTTTCATCACCTTCCCTGGAGGTGTTTAAGGGACGGGTGGATGAGGTGCTGAGGGACATGGTTTAGTGTTTGATAGGAATGGTTGGACTTGATGATCCGATGGGTCTCTTCCAACCTGGTTGTTCTACGATTCTATGATTCTATGCACATGGGTGTGAATCTGGGAACTGGCCAGAGCTTGCTCAGACACACAGGAGTGCGGGAGGGCTGTCTGCTCTTTCCATGGATCACACGAGACAGGACAGGCAGGACTCATTTACAAACCATCCATCTCCCAGAGCCCAGGGCTACCCCTCAAAGCATCTGTCCACAAGCACAGAGCAAGCCTGAGCCTCCCTTCAATCACACCTCCAACATGGCCAGAGTTAAGGTGCAGCAGGACACTCATTTCACGTGTCTGGAAGGTGAAAGTCCTCTCATTGCTTCGTTTCCTCTGGCAGCAAGTGCAGAACCCTTAGAAACAAGAAACTCTTTTCCGTAACTGAATGAGGGATGTTCTCCTGGGGTTGCCTTTAGCATTTGGCAGGTGTGATGGATAGACAAAGGAAAGGAAACCACTTCTCTCTTGACAGTTTTGGGTTTAGCTTTTCCAAGATTTCCTTTCCAAACCTGCTCTCTGCAAACAACACTCACATTTATTACATCAATCTCATAACACTTGAGCAAGCTGGGAGCAGACATCCCAAGCTGGGACATCCCAGGCCTCCACTTCTTCAGTTGTAGCAGACCTTGCAATTCCAGCGAAGACCAGCATCACGTTGCTTGTGAGATTCTGGTTATGGGCAGGTTCACTCGCTGCTCACTCATCCACGTAAAGCCAGTAGATTCTTCATGCTGGTGCAGCACGGAGCTGATGTACCACATTTATACCTGTCGAAACTGTTCTGTGCTATCGACACAAGTAAAAGTTCTTTGTTGAGTTGAAGGTTTAACACAGAAGTTAAAGACTTAACTCTGCTCTCTACCAGCAATTTGTGCACATGGAAGCTTCCTTGCCAGCATCCTTAACCGCTGTTTGTATAGGCTGCTGTATGGTCCTCTGGCCAAGACCGTGAGGCTGAGAACCACTTGGGAGGATGGTTGTCTTGAAATTGCTATAACAGCCTGTTTTGGGCTGCCTGGAAAAGTGAAGGAACAAGTTTGTCTTTCTGTTTCCATTTGAGAAAAAAAAAAAAAAGGCAAATTACCCTGTCTGGGTCTGTTGCGCCAGTTCCCTCTGGATAGGGAGGAATTCAGCATCACAGAGGTGAGTATCTGGAGATGTCTTCAGTGTGAGCAGACCTGACTGTTACTGCAAAGAGCACTGCAAATTCATAGAATCAGAGAACAACCAGGTTGGAAGAGACCTACCGGATCATCGAGTCCAACCATTCCTATCAAACACTAAACCATGCCCCCCAGGACCTTGTCCACCCATGCCTTAAACTCCTGAAGGATCTCCAACCTTCCAGACTCTCCACTGTCCCTGCAGTCTCTGTCACAGCCCCACTGTTGGCCACGTTTCCCTTACAGCCTGGGGCCTCCTCACAAGCCCTGAAACCTCACCCAGATGTGATCTCGGGTGTGTGGTGCATGTTTTTGGGCTCTAGATTGACCCACACTGCATGCCAACCGCAGCATCCCAGGCCATGTGTTCCCAAATCATATCTCCATCATCTGGAGTTGGAACAGAGAAGCAGAACTTCCTGATGGTTCTCCAGCCACTCCAGAGAAACTGTGTGTGGGTTTTGCCATGCGTGTGGTGGAAAGTTTTCTCCTGTACCCTCCTGGCTTGACCAGCAATTCTGGCTCAAACATCAAAGCTTCCCCAATGCCCATTCCCTCTGCCTTAGCTGACGGACATGATCCAAGCACCTGGGTCAAAGCTAAAGGGTTAAATGAAGGCTTACCTGGCCCTGGGAATGTAACTGTTAGCACATGCATTGGAAACACAGATAAAAGGACTGGTAAGATCGGGTGTGCATCTTGAAACCTGCCCACGTGTCTTCTTCTAGCTCTAAGGGCTGCTTCCCTCTCCCTGGCCAGGTGACAATTTGCCTTTAGGACGTGTTGCTGGTTGAAACAGCAAGATATTATCACCCTCCTGCATTCCCCAAGTTCACACTCCGCATCGCAGGTGTTGCCGTTACAGCTGGTTTGTTTCTGCACCTTGGCCAACACTTCCTAAGGACACTTAAATTAATTCCTCAACAGTTGTTTTCTCTCATCTACAAACACCTCCAGTTTGACACGTGATATCCTCTGGGTGCTGGTGAGGAGCAGAGAATTCAACATCATTAGAGAGAGAAAATGCCCTGCGAGACCTGCAAAAAAAAGCTGCATCACTAATCCTTGCTGCTGTCCTGACATGACCTGCAAACACGGAACTCTTCTGCTAGCTCC
Source organism: Coccyzus lansbergi (assembly GCA_033558105.1). NCBI lineage: Eukaryota > Metazoa > Chordata > Aves > Cuculiformes > Coccyzidae > Coccyzus > Coccyzus lansbergi. Next base: position 129,436 of record JAUMJK010000780.1, on the reverse strand, counting down.
CAAAACTGTTGGGAGAACAAGAGATTTTCCTCCTTCAAGTGACCACTTCCAATTCAGAGAATCATAGAATAGTTTGAGTCAGAAGGGACCTCAAAGTTCACCCAGTCCCAACCTCCTGTCAGGGACACCTCCCACTGGATCAGGAGCTCCAAGCCCCATCCAACCTGCCCTTGAACCCCTCCAGGGATGGGGCAACCATCCCTGCTCTGGGCAACCTGGGCCTGGGCCTCCTCACCCTCACAGTAAAACATTTCTTCCTAAAATCTCATCTCAATCTCCCCTCTTTCAGCCGGAAACCATTCTCCCTGGTCGTATCACTTCCCTCCCTGATCAAGCATCCCTCCCCAGCTTTCTTGGAGCCCTTTTCTATACTGGAAGCTGCTCTAAGGTCTCCTGGGAGCCTTTTCTTCTCTAGGCTTTACAACCCCAGCTCTCTCAGCCTGTCCTCAGTATAGTTCACCTTAAACTCCCCACACAGCCTGCAGGGACCAGCAGGCACCTCCAGATGGGGAGTCATCTGCCCTGCCTTAGGAGGCCACCAGGAGGAGATGAATTGGTCTTTAGAGGAGCCTTCAGATGAAGCCAGGGGGGCTAGTTAACATTTGACAGGCTAATTTTCAGGCACTGCATTAAGGTAAATGAATTTCCCTGCAGATGTCCTGGGATATGGGAATCCCTGTTTTTTTCATTTGAAGATGTGGGATCATTTTGGGTCCTGCACTTGGGGCACAACAACCCTGTGCAGAGCTACACACTAGGAGAAGTTTGTCTAGAAAGCTGCCTGGAGGAGAGGGACCTGGGGGTGTTGGTCAAAAGTGACTCTGAACATGAGGCAGCAGTGGCCCAGGTGGCCAAGAAGGCCAATGGCATCTTGGCTTGGATCAGACACAGCATGGCCAGCAGGGCCAGGGAGGTTATTCTTCCTCTGGACTCGACACTGGTGAGGTAGCTCCTCGAATCCTGTGTTCAGTTGTGGGCCTCTCGCCACAAGAAGGATATTGAGGCTCTGGAGCGAGTCCAGAGAAGAGCAACAAAGCTGGTGAAAGGGCTGGAGAACAGGCCCTATGAGGAACGTCTGAGAGAGCTGGGGGTCTTTATCCTGGAGAAGAGGAGGCTGAGAGGAGACCTCATTGCTCTCTGCAACTACCTGAAAGGAGGTTGTGGAGAGGAGAGAGCTGGGCTCTTCTCCCAAGGGACAGGGGACAGGACAAGAGGGAGTGGCCTCAAGCGCCACCAGGGGAGATTTAGGCTGGACGTTAGGAAAAATATTTTCACAGAAAGGGTCATTTGGCATTGGAAGAGGCTGCCCAGGGAGGTGGTTGATTCACCTTCCCTGGAGGTGTTTAAGGGACAGGTAGACGAGGTGCTGAGGGACATGGGTTAGTGTTTGATAGGAATGGTTGGACTCGATGATCCTGTGGATCTCTTCCAACCTGGTGATTCTATGATTCTGATTTCAAAGCCATCACAGCACCCAACTGTGCTCAGGGAGTGTAGGGGTCACCTGGAGGAGAACACATTGGGGTGCCGAGTCCTTGAAAAGCCCCCACTTCCAGCAGCTGCCTCAGAAAAAGCTGCAAGCCCTACGCTCACGCTGCTGGGGTTTGCTGCCTTACATGGAACACGCTGTGCAAGACAGATCCTGGTGGGACTGAGGTTCACACGTTTCCAAATCAGTCTAAAAAAGTTTTGATGGAAGATTGAAGTGAGATGACACTTTAACTGGAAATAACAGCAGCAGAGAAATCAACAGACTTCAGGCCTTGGAGTCTGTTCCTTCGTGCTCATCACATCCAGCATATTCATCTCAAACCGTCTGGAGCAGAAGTTTGGTGCCTTTTTGTTAATCCCAGTAGATCCCGCAAACAGTTTCTGTTTCAAATTATGAAGTAATAAAAAGAAACCTCACCACAGCGATGTTTGTTACTAATTATGTTACTTATGTTTTTGTATCAGCAACTCCAAGCTTAAATCCATTTGCCATAATAATCAAAAAGTGATTTGGGTCAGATTTTACAACCCTTTAAAAATATCATCTCCATGCTTCCAAACACATTATATCCCTATAAAGACATGGTCAGAGTGTGCTGCAGATGTTTCTGAACATGAGCAGAGCTGTCTTCTCTGCTAACGTATGGACTGCTGTGATCATATGGTTACTATAATCCCGTGTCCAGAGGTGTAATTCAAGCTTGGGATGCCAGGACGGCAGCAGAGGATGGACCCAGCAGCCTGTTTGGACAAGATGCAGGAGTGCTATGAGTTCCAGGTGGGAAGCTGAAGCAATGGATGCCTTTAAGGATAAAATGCAAGAGCCCTTAGGCACCTGAGGTGGTTTTAGGAGAGGTTTATTGAGTCCAAGACCCTGCAGAACAACTGCACACAGGTCCAAGGGAGCAGGTTCTGATGGGTGTAAGTGAGTCATTGCTGTTCCTGGTGCCTGCAAGTGCTCCGAGAGGGCAAGGCAGGTGAGATCCCTCACGATAACCCCTCCATCTCAGGAGAGAGAAATTCTTTGGAAGAACCTGCTCTTACTTATGCTTCAGAGTCTTATCACTTCTGTGGTTTGTGCATGTAAAGAGGAACCACCAAAGCTCCATGCTCGGGGGAAGCCTCCTGCTTCCCTATGAGTTATCATTCAAATTCCTGAGACTCCAGGTTCATCTCTTCCACAAAAGCTAGACATGACTCTCACCTCCCACAGACACAATTCCCTGCTGCAGGACTTCTGAGCTTGACAAAGTGGAGCTGCCTGACCTGCCTGCCACAGCCTGGTGAGTTCAAACCCTCCTTAGATCATAGAATCATAGAACAACCAGGTTGGAAGGGACCCATCGGATCATCGAGTCCAACCATTCCTATCAAACACTAAACCATGTCCCTCAGGACCTCATCTACCTGTCCCTTAAACACCTCCAGGGAAGGTGAATCAACCACCTCCCTGGGCAGCCTATTCCAATGCCCAATGACCCTTTCCATGAAAAACTTCCTCCTAATGTGTAGCCTAAATCTCCCCTGGTGGAGCTTGAGGCCATTCCCTCTTGTCCTGTCCCCTGTCACTTGGGAGAAGAGCCCAGCTCCCGCCTCTCCACAACCTCCTTTCAGGTAGTTGCAGAGAGCAATGAGGTCTCCTCTCAGCCTCCTCTTCTCTGAGGTAAACACGCTCAGCTCTCTCAGCCGCTCCTCATAGGGCCTGTTCTCCAGCCCTTTCACTTTCCTTGGTGGATTCTTTCTCCATCAGACCTATGAAGCAAAGTCATGGCTGGGGTATTCCAGGTGTAATTCAAGGCTGTAGGGCAGGTGGCAGAGCAGGGGATGCAGGATGACAGGCACTGGATGCAGGGCACAGGGGGCACCACTCAGACAGGAAATTGACTCTGGGATTCGAGGATTCCCTTGGGAACAGGCTGGGGCTGCCACATGGCTGTGCGAGAGAACCCAAAATCCATATTCTGAGGTGGGACCACAGTTTATTTCAGGCACAAGCTGCATTTAGGGGACACAATAGGACTTGTTAGAAGTTGTGCTGCCTTCCAGCTCCTGTCGCCAGGACACACATGCCACATGGTGAGGTCACAGTGATGGGACGCAGGTGTCACAATGACCCAGGGCACTTTGGGAGCTGCTGTCCAGGGATCAGACGCCACAGCCCTTCAGCCGCTGACAGGCAGGACTGCGTCTCACTGCTCAGCCTAAGGGTCGAGGCTCCAAGCTTAAACCCAACTCAGCCATGGGGAACATGGAGTCATCTTCTTCAGACTCCTCCTCCGACACGGAGGAGCCTGGTTTGGTGCCTCCATCTTCTCCCAACCACACGGTTGGTGCTATGGCAGCAGCCGAGGATGCTGCCAGCTCATCTCTCGCAGGAGAGAACTCTCAAGGTAAGCCTGAGGAGTGCCCAGCCTCCGGTACCATTGGTGGCAGGACAGCTGTGCCAAACCCACACCCTCTGCAGCCCACAGGTTCCTCCAGATCCTCTGGAACATCGTCGGCAGCCATCGATTCCAGTCCATCTGGTGGAATGATGATGGAAACAGCTTCGTGATTGCATAGAATCTCTTCTGTGAGGAGGTCCTGGGGAGGAGGATCTTTGAGACGGAGTCCATGGGAGGCTTCATCCTCCAACTCAGCCTCCATGGATTCCAGCCAGTGGAAGGACGTTCTCGCATCTCCATCTCCATCGGGAAGCTGCAAGCAATAGCAGCAGCAGGAGCTTCTCTGGGCAAGGTACGTCAGTTCCTCCCCCAGGAGAGAGTCTGTGTCTTCCTCCTCTGGCAATGCTGGCACTGACTCCTGTCCTTTGCCATCCGCAGCTGCACTTCTTCCACCGCCCCGGCTTCCAGAGAGACCAGCCCCAGCTCCTCACGAGGGGCAACCAAAGCCCTGGGGACACAGAGCCAGCTCTGACTGCAGCCCCACACAGCCCTGGGCAGGAGGATGAACAGCCAAGGAAGAGACCTGCAGATGCTCCAACAGCGACAGGAGCCATGGAGGAGACGGACGCTGAGAGCCGCCCAGGCTCCAGTTCCACAGCGACTGAGCCAAGGGCTGACCCCGACGCCCCCAGCACCAGTGCCGGTCCAGTCCCGGCCAAACGGCGCCGCACAGACAGCCCTGAGAACATCCCGGAGGAGGCTCCAGCTCCATCCCCACCTTCACCTCAGCGCCGATCACCTCCTGCCCCACTGGTCTTTGGGCCCCCTCCACGCCCAGATTGGTGGCCAGGGCCGGATCCTTGGGAGCGCCCTGGGGCTGCTCTCCACCCTCCAGCACCTCATGCCGCTCCTGTGCCACGGCCACCACCCTTCAGAGCTCGCCCCTTCCGACACTGCCGCACCTGCTACTGCCCACCCAACAACCGACACGGCGACGGACTTTGAAACGGGTTGGGTGGAAACACCAGTGATCTTGGGCTGCGAGTCGTGGTGTAGATGGAGGAACAACTTAGTCTAGGAATAATTTATTAATAAAGTGTTTGTTGTTGTTCAAAACTCCTCTTTGCATGTTCTGCTGTCCTGTCTCTGCAGTCTCACAGATGTTGTGCCCCAAGTGCAGGTCTCGGCATTTGGCCTTGTTAAACCTCATCCCATTGCTCTCAGCCCATGGATCCAGCCTCTTCAGATGCCTCTGGAGCCTCCCGACCCTCCAGCAGATTCACACTTCCACTCAGCTCAGTGTCATCTGCAAACTTGCTAAGGGATGTAGGGTGCAAGGATCAGGGTGAGGGATACAGGGTGTGGGATGCAGGATGTGGGGAGCAGGGTGCATGATGCAGAGTGAACGATGCAGGGTGCAGGCTGAGGGGTGCACAGCACGGGGTGAAGGATGCAGGGTGGTGGAGTGGGATGCAGAGTGCAGGATGAGGGATGCAGGTTGATGGGTGAATAGCAGGGGTGAGAGAATCATAGAATCATAGAACAACCAGGTTGGAAGAGACCCATCGGATCATCGAGTCCAATCATTCCTATCAAACACTAAACCATGTCCCTCAGGACCTCATCTACCCGTCCCTTAAACACCTCCAGGGAAGGTGATGAAACCACCTCCCTGGGCAGCCTATTCCAATGCCAAATGACCCTTTCTGTGAAAAACTTCCTCCTAATCTCTAGCCTAAATCTCCCCTGGTGGAGCTTGAGGCCATTCCCTCTTGTCCTGTCCCCTGTCCCTTGGGAGAAGAGCCCAGCTCCCTCCTCTCTACAACCTCCTTTCAGGTAGTTGCAGAGAGCAATGAGGTCTCCCCTCAGCCTCCTCTTCTCCAGGATAAACACCCCCAGTTCTCTCAGTCATTCCTCATAGGGTCTGTTCTCCAGTCCCTTCACCAGCTTTATTGCTCTTCTCTGCACTCGCTCCAGAGCCTCAACATCCTTCTTGTGCTGAGGGGTCCAGAACTGACCCCAGGATTCGAGGAGCGGCCTCCCCAGTGCTGAGTCCAGAGGGAGAATCACCTCCCTGGCCCTGCTGGTCACACCATTTCTGATCCAAACCAGGATGCCATTGGTCTTCTTGGCCACCTGGACCACTGCTGGCTCATGTTCAGTTGCTGTCAACCAACACCCCCAGGTCCTTCTCCTCCTGGCAGTTTTCCAGCCAGACTTCTTCCAGGTTGTAGCTCTGCATAGGGTTGCTCATTCAGCCATGAGCAGCCAGTGTTTCACCAAGCCTGAGTTGTCCTGCACTCTCTATCACTTAAAGCCTTGGCTTTCTGCCCTCCTTGGGGAAAGGGATAACTCCGAAATTTGATGCTGTGATACCATGGACTCTAAGCATAATTCCTACAGAAATGGGGCAGGTAGGAGAAATATTTTTTCCAAATACTCTTAGATACAAATGCCTGTCTTGGAAAATCCTCTGACAAGTCCTCATGCAGCACAGACCAGCACTTGCATGCAAGAAGCAGTTCTTCAATGCCAGCTCAGAGGCTGCCGGTAGCACGGCTGTCTGCACATCCTGCTCCATCACAGCTCCCAGATCAGGTCAGAGTCACTTGCTTTTTGCTTCGGCTGCTTTCAAAGTAAAAAGCCTAACTGGGAAAGCATTGGTCTCTTCCAGTGCAGCTTCTTGTTTCTGTACCTGGATAAAAAGGATCTAAAGCGACCAGAGAGTGTCCAGAAGAAGACACATTGTTGGTGAAGATTTTACAGGGGAAGCCACGTGAGGGGCGACTGAAGTCACTTGTTCTGCTCAGCCTGGAGTAGAGGAGTCTGAGGGGACTTATCATGGTCTGCAGCTTCTTCACATGGGCTGGAGGAGCAGGTGCTGAGCTCCTCTCTCTGGTGACCAATGGCAGGAAGATGCCAGAGGAGGGTTAGGTTGGACATTAGGAAAAGGTTCTTCCCCAGGGGTGGTGGAGCCCTGGAACAGCTCCCAGGGAAATAGTCACATCACCAATCCTGACAATATTCCAGCAACATTTGGCCAATACCCCCAGCCCCACAGTGTGACTGTTGGGGTGTCCTATGCAGGGATGGGAGTTGGACTTGATGGTCCTTGTGGGTCCCTTCCAACTCAGGACAGTCTGTGATTCTATAACTCAAAGGGAAACCTTTCAAGGTGTCCTCCTCCAGGTTTATCTCCTACATTGATGAGAACCATCAGCACCGCAACTTCTCCCAAGTGTCAGGGGACAGGACGAGAGGGAATGGCCTCAGGCTGTGCCAGAGCAGGTTCAGGCTGGATATCGGAAAAAAAATTTTCACGGAAAAGGTCATCAGGCACTGGCAGAAGCTGCCCAGGGAGGGGGTTGACTCACCTTCCCTGGAGGTGTTTAAAAGACAGTTAGACGAGGTGCTCAGTGGTTTAGTGGCAGATAGGAATGGTTGGACTCGGTGATCTAAGAGGTCTTTTCCAACCTACTGATTCTGTGATCCTGATTCTGAGAAACTGACCCTCGAGTTATTTTGCACTGAAGCTGGGCTAGGATTTGTTGGCTTTGCAAGGACAGTTGGTCCTGCTGGTCTGCCAGGACGAGCTGCTCCAGCAGAGGAGACATGTGAAGCATCACTGCCCTCTACCTTCGCTCCGCACCCCAGAGCTGGAAGGAGAAGGGGCCGAGATGCCCACATGTTTGTTATTAAGCAGCAGCAGCATTTCCAAGGATGGGTCCGCAAAGCCCAGGGAAGCAGAGCTGCCAACAGCATCGTCAGAAATGTGTTCAGCATTCAGGCTTCTCTGGCAGCCAAGTCTTGCTGGCTGGGCCCGATGGGTTCTTTGGCTTTCCTTCTTAGTGTTGGTGGTTTTAAGAAGTTGAGCAGCTCTGCAGGAAGCTGATGTGCTGCTGGCTCCCAAACCTTCATCTGGGGTGGCTGGAAAGTTGGGATGGGCCCCTCAGGACAGATAATGGGCAAGTTCATTTGTGAAAACAAAAAAAAAAAAGAGGCTTTTTATTAAAACTGTTCATTGGTGCTCACTGAGCAGGATAGAGCCCCTCTTCCCTGGAAGCTGAGAACTCAAGGTTGTTATTTGTTGAGTGAGCAGTCATTTTCTATGGAAACAGTGTTTTCTAGTGGAAAGATAAGAAGTGATTTTAGGTCAGGAAAGTGTTTAGGTGGAAAATTCCTCACTGGCTGGAAAGGTTCCCCTGGACTCCCCAGAGAACGCAGAGTTGGGAAGGGTAAAGGAGCAGAACAGATTTTTAACGCAGCTATAAAAGAGGCTCTTGGCACACTCATGAACTGGAACAGCTCCCTCCCCATTGCCCCAGGGGCTTCATGGGAACCTAGAGAGCTTGCAGAGTGGCAGATTGCATGTGGGTAGATAAGTATGGGGAGAGAAAAACCGATATGGAAATCTACAGTGTAGAGACATCAAGCTTTTGGTTCATCTTTGGGCACAACAGCCATGTACGTCCTGTCGTGTCCCTCCCACAGGGAAAATATGGCCCAGAGTGACTTAAGCCAGGGTTCTTGTGGCACGTGCTGGAGCAAAATCATGTTCATTTGAATATTTGTCCGACACCCTCAACCCCACGGTGTGAATGTTGGGGTGTCCTGTGCAGGGACAGGAGTTAGATTTGATGGTCCTTGTGGATTCTTTTCAACTCAGGACGTTCTGTTTCCACAATTCTATGAAAACAAAGTCCCCTCTTGTTCCATGCGTCTTCCAGGTTGTTTTCTACCATGTGGAATCCTGCTATTCCACGGCTGCTAACAGGGAACAGGGAAGTCAGGCAAGTCACTCAAATCATAGAAATATCAAATGGTTTGGGCTGGAAAGGATCATGAAGGTCATCCAGGCAAAACCCCTGCAGGAACAGAGACATCCTCAATTTGATCAGGTTCCTCAAAACCCTGACCTGACCTGGATTTTTTCCAGGGATGGAGCATCCACCACCTCTTTGGGCAACCTGAGCCAGTGTTTCACCACCCTCAGCATGAAAAATTCTTCTTAGTATCTATCTTAAACCTTTCCTCTTTTAGTTTAAAATTAAATGAAGGACTTCTGGTTTACGGGATAGGAACAGCATCTCCTGTAGATCTCTTAGCTCTGCGCCATGGCTGGAAGGAATTGTTCCCACCCACCCACAGGTTCCTACTGACCTTGGGAGAACGATGCATATTTAGAAAGATTTGCCCTGCTTTTGCGCATGAAGACAAAGTGTTTGCAAAGGTGCCAGGTGGCTCTGTGACTTCCAAGTTGCTGCACCGTGACAGCCTGGTTCAAGGCAGGGCACCAGGGGCTCCTCAATTTCCTTGACTGAACATGAACCAGTAGTGTCTCAGGTGGCCAAGAAGGCCAATGGCATCTTGGCTTGGATCAGAAATGGGGTGACCAGCAGGTCCAGGGACGTGATTCTCCCTCTGGACTCGGTACTGGTGAGGCTGCTCCTTGAATCCTGTGTTCAGTTCTGGGCCCCTCAGCACAAGAAGAATGTTGAGGCTCTGGAGTTAGTCCAGAGAAGAGCAACGAGACTGGTGAAGGGGCTGGAGAACAGGCCTTATGAGGAGTGGCTGAGAGAGCTGGGGGTGTTGATCCTGGAGAAGAGGAGGCTGAGAGGAGACCTCATTGCTCTCTCCAACTCCCTGAAAGGAGGTTGTGGAGAGGAGGGAGCTGGGCTCATCTCGCAAGTGACAGGGGACAGGACAAGAGGGAATGACCTCAAGCTCCAGCAGGGGAGATTCAGGCTGAACATTAGGAAAAAAAAATTCATGGAAAGGGTCATTGGGCAGTGGCAGAGGCTTCCCAGGGAGGTGGTTGAGTCACCTTCCCTGGAGGTGTTTAAGGGATGGGTGGACAAGGTACTAAGGGACATGGTTTAGTGTTTTTTAGGAACGGTTGGACTCGATGATCCGGTAGGTCTCTTCCAAACTGGTTGTTCTATGATTCCTTGCACCATGAATGGTGAGGAGAGGATCCTTTGAAGGACACATGGAGTGGTTTTGCAGAAAGGCAGAGGAATACTCAAAAAAACCGACCTTTTTTTAATCCCACAATTACTTACTTTAGGTATGGTTGGAAAGTCTAGTGTTGGGAGAGATGTCTTTTCCAGGTCTGGCCAGGATATTTAAGGACTTTTTTTTTTTTTAAGGATATTTAAGGACTTTTTTTTTTTTTTAAGGATTTTTTAAGGATATTTAAGGACTATTTGGATAGGAATGGTTGGACTAGAAGATCCGATGGGTCCCTTCCAACCTGGTTGTTCTGTGATTCTGTGATTCTGTGACTTGGGCTATGCCCAGCTCTGCAGTTGCCTTCCCTGATTCTGTAGCAGGGCAAAAGGGCCTTTCAAGGGGCAAAAAAAAAGCAGGAAGAGGAAAATCATGGGGCAAAGCAATTACTTTTTAAATAACTGGTTAGAAACAGTGGGTTCTGCTTGATTTCCTCTCTGGTGGTGGCACTGTGTTGGCAAGACTGCCTCACTGACAGCCCAGCTCTTTCCAGAAGAACCAGGAATAACCCCAAATGTCATTAGTAGCTTAAAAACACGTTAGTGACACAAACCAGAGGGAACTGGAAGGAAATTAGGATGCTGTTTGCGAAGACTAATTAGGCTGCATGGGGCATGGCAGCCTCTTGGGAGGATTTGGGGGAATCATCTGCATCACAGGGTGGTGGAGGTCATGGGCAGCAGTTGGTGGAGGTCCTGGGCAGCAGGACTGGGGAGGAGGGACAAGGAGGTGGATTTTAACCCTGTAAACTGAAGCAGTTTGTGTGCCTTGGGCAGAGCTTGGGCAGAGCTGTGTGGAGTGACACCAGGCAGGAAGGAGAAATCCCTCCACTTAAGGCCAGTCACGAGCCTCCCACCTTCTTTTTTGACTTCAAACCCTTTTTCCAGCACTGAAGAGCACTGTGGAGACTCCACAACAGCTTCCGAAAATTGTTTCAGAAACAATGAATTGATTTTTGCTAGCTTACAGACCCATTTCTCCTGTCCTGGGAAGGGCTCCACACATCCCTTCTTCAGTCCCTGCAGTCCCCCAGGTGGCTCCATCCTCCTCCCCTACTCAAGGGGTCCAGGTGATCCCTTCTTTTCAAATGGGCCAAGCTCAGACTGGAGAACTCAAGCAGCTTCTGCTGTGGCTTATGTCCTCACCTCACAACAAGATACTCCAGGGTGTTGTCCCTTCAGCATTGATGATGGGTGAGGTTCAGGACCCTGGGTTTGCTCCTGGTAGAATCACAGAAGCCTTGGTTGAAAGGGGTATTGAAGATCATAGAATCATAGAATCACCAGGTTGGAAGAGACCCACCAGATCATCAAGTCCAAACGTTCCTATCAAACACTAAACCATGTCCCTCAGGACCTCATCTACCTGTCCCTTAAACACCTCCAGGGAAGGTGAATCAACCACCTCCCTGGGCAGCCTCTGCCAGTGCCCAATGACCCTTTCTGTGAAAAACTTCCTCCTAATCTCCAGCCTAAATCTCCCCTGGTGGAGCTTGAGGCCGTTTCCTCTCATCCTGTCCCCTGTCCCTTGGGAGAAGAGCCCAACTCCCTCCTCTCCACAACCTCCTTTCAGGGAGTTGGAGAGAGCAATGAGGTCTCCCCTCAGCCTCCTCTTCTCCAGGCTAAACACCCCCAGCTCTCTCAGCCACTCCTCATAAGGTCTGTTCTCCAGCCCCTTCACCAGCTTTGTTGCTCTTCTCTGTACTCACTCCAGAGCCTCAACATCCTTCTTGTACTGAGAGGCCCACAACTGAACACAGGATTCAAGGAGCAGTCTCACCAGTGCCAACTCCTAGAGGGAGAATCACCTCCCTGGCCCTGCTGGTCACACTGTTTCTGATCCAAGCCAGGATGCCATTGGCCTTCTTGGCCACCTGGGCACACTGCTGACTTGTGTTCAGTCGCTGTCAACCAACACAGGTCCTTCTCCTCCAGACAGCTTTCTAGACAGACTTCTCCTAGTCTGTAGCTGCTCAGGGTTGTTGTGCCCCAAGTGCAGGACCCACCATTTGACCATGTTAAACCTCATCCCATTGGACTCAACCTGAGATCTCCAATCCCTTCTCCCACTTGGAGCAGGACTGTCACTATCCTTAGAGTAGATTGGCCACGGCTTTGTCTGGCCAAGCCTTGACAACCTCCAAGAATAGAGAAGCTGCAGCACCCTCCCAAGTCACAACTGTGCCTACTGCTCCTTGTTTTACCATCCTCCAATACCAAGAAGAACCTGGTTCTGTTACCCATCATTTCCATCAAGCCTTCAAAGAGTTGTAGACTGCTGTTAAGTCCCATCTTGGCCTGCTCTTCCTTTGACTAAATAAACTCCAGAGCCCTTCCTCAGCAGCTGGAGCAGGGAGCTGCCAAGACCTCAGTAGGCTCCCAGATGTTTGCTGTCACTCTCTTTCCTCGAGAGGGATCCCTTCTCCCTCCAGAGGGTTCCCACGACCCCTTCTTCCAAGGAGCATAATGCCTGTTGCATAGTTCTGGCTGCCACCCCCAGTTCCTGGGGAATGCCGACATTGTTCGCCTCCAGATGTTTCCAATACAATCGTTGTGTTCCCTCAATTTGCAAGCGCAGATTTCTTTGGGTTTGTTCTTAAATTTGTCCCACGGGACAGTCGTGCAAGTGGGGTCTGGCCCACACAGCAGGCCCCAGCGTGCCAGCAGAGCATCCCCCGTCTGTCCGTATGAGACACCAGGAGATCCGTGGGCTGCTCTCTCCCTGCTCCCCAACAGGTGTCCATGGGAAATCCCTGCTCTGTCAAGCCTGCGGCCACCAGCCTTACACCTAATACATTGCTGGGATTTCAGCTCATATTCCAGCCAGTTTTCAAAGACACTTCAGTCATTTTCTTGGCTCCGCTAAACATTCAAGGCTGTGTGTCCTCTGTACTTGACATGAGCTTCAAAGCAGCAGGAGGAAACTGCAGATGGATTCGGGGACATGAGGGGAGGGATACTAGGTAGTTATTAAATTACAGCGTGTCTCGAAGTCCCAAAAGCTGTGGTAGGACACAATATTTCATAGAATCATAGAACAACCAGGTTGGAAGAGACCCTCGAATCATTGAGTCCAACCATTCCTATCAAACACTAAACCATGTCTCTCATCACCTCATCCACCTGTCCCTTAAACACCTCCAGGGAAGGTGAATCAACCATCTCCCTGGGCAGCCTCTGCCACTGCCCAATCACCCTTTCTGTGAAAATGTTTTTCCTGATGTCCAGCCTGAACCTCCCCTGGTGGATCTTGAGACCATTCCCTCTCGTCCTGTCCCCTGTCAATTGGGAGAAGAGTCCAGCTCCCTCCTCTCCACAACCTCCTTTCAGGTAGTTGGAGAGAGTAATGAGGTCTCCCCTCAGCCTCCTCTTCTCCAGGATAAACACCCCCAGCTCTCTCAGCTGCTTCTCTTGTTCTCCAGCCCCTTCACCGGTTTTGTTGCTCTTCTCTGGACTCGCTCCAGAGCCTCAACATCCTTCTTGTGCTGAGGGGCCCACAACTGAACACAATACCCACCACATAGATGATACCAAGTTTGAAGAGTGCAGTTTGGGTCCCTGTGGACTGACCACAAGACTGCCTCAGTTTCCCAAAGTGAAGCACCATGGATGTGGTTCAGCTCTGTGTGAACAAAGGCACTCACAGGTACATACCTGTGCAGCCAAGCCCTGGGCTGGTCCTGCAGTAGCAGGTCACATCTCAGCCACGTAGCACATCTGCTCATTGTTCACAGCACCCACTGTGGGAGGCAGGATGCGGCCACTATCCTTGATGGGTTCCCCTCAGCCAGCAGCCAGGGCTAGGAAGAGAGCCAGGCGTGATGTGGAGAACCAGCACATCCCCAGCTCACTGCAGCAGCCACAGATGTCCCTGCTGCCAATGTCTAGTGGGGGAAATAGTTCAGGGATAGCAGCCTGGTTTTAAGTCGGAGCATCCTTGCAGGATTGACAAGGTGCCTTTAGTCAGTTCTCCCTATCTTCTTTCTTTTCTGCTTTTCTTCATCCTTGTGTAGAGCCTGAAGAAGTTGTGACCCAGTGCCCATGACTGCAGGGATTTAGGGGAATCATAGAATCACAGAACAACCAGGTTGGAAGGGACCCATCAGACCTTCTAGTCTTTCCTACCAAAAGATAGGAAGATACAGAGTGTTTTGATCTCCTGACTCTTATGACCCAGAAAGGGGTCGTGAAATGGTGTGTGAGCTGTGCCACCAAAATCCTCCTTCCCTGCCTGACCTCCTCCTCCTCCGCAGGTCCATGAGAAGAGAGGGGCCAGGCACGGTCCCAGGGCACAGCTCAGCTGGGTTAGAAAAGGGAATATGCAGTAAAACATGGGAAGATGAATGAAAAGAAGGGTCTCCTGTAGACACAACCCCCAGCTCCCAGGGGAGCTCCTGCAGTCTGGGCTTAATGATGCTGAGCCTTGCATCTGACAGGCAAGCCCTGCAGAAAGTTTTCTGACTTATAAGGTCAGCTCCTCCAAACAGCTTCTCATTGCCTAAAAAGGATTGTGACATTCAGTGGAGAGAAAGCCACCGAAGTACAAGTCATGTGAGACACAGCAGAGCCCCAGCTCTTGGCTGCAGGGACCACCCGATGCTTTCCTGGTCTCCTGGAAGAGCATCCTGAGGACTCAGCAGAAAAATGAGCAGATGAAGGTAGAATATGCAGCAAGGAAGTGTAGGATTTTACTTCCCTCTGTGTCTAGACCTGTTCCAAAAATCACTTAACAGCTTCATCCACCTGGCAGATGAGAACATGATGGTTATTGTCCCAGTGCAATGGTGCAGTGACAGCTCTGCCTGCCTGAGGGTGGAAGGGAGGCAAGTCTGCAGGGTGAGTCACAGCCATCGGGAGTTTAAATAGCATAGAGAGAAAATAAAGCATAGAATCATGGAATTGTTTGGTTGGAAAGGATATTTGAGATGACGGAGTCCAACTGTACCTGTCCACTACTGAACCACATCCCCGAGCAAGTTGTCTGTCCAACTTTTAAATCCCTCCCAGGACAGTGATGCCACCACTCCCCAGTGCAGCCTCTGGAGTGACTGAGAACCCTCTCAGTAAAGAAATTTTTCCTGATACCAGATCTCAATGTCCCATGGCACAACTTGAGGCCATTTACTTTCACCTCATCACTTGTTACTTGGGAGAAGAGCCCAGCATCCACCTCACCACAACCTCCTTTCCAGGAGCTACAGAGAGCAACGAGGTCTCCCCTCAACCTCTTCTTCTCCAGGCTAGACAGCCCCAGGTCCCTCAGCTACTCCTAGAACACGTGTTCTCCAGCCCCTTCCCCAGCTTTGTTCCCTTCTCCAGACATGCTCCAGCTTCTCAGTATTCTTCTTGTAGTGAAGGACCCAAACTGAACCTAGGATCTGAGCTGTGGCCTCACCAGTGCAGAGAACAGGGGGACGATTCCTTCTCTCCTTTTTCTGGCCACCCCATGGCTGATCCAAGCCAAGATGCCATTGACCTTCTTGGCCTCCTGGGCCACTGCTGGCTCATGTTCAGCTGCTGCCAACCAGCATCCCCACCGAGTGGCTCTCCAGCCACTCTTCCCCAAGCCTGGAGCAGGGGGTTGTTGTGACCCAAGTACAGGACCCAACTCTGTGTCTTGTTGAACCAACGGGCGTTCGTGCTGCTCTCCACAGACATTCTGATTTGTGGTTAAAACTAGCCTTCAATTTTCCAGATGTATAATTTGATTTAATAAAAGAACTTATTTCTTCCTGCAAACATTGCCTCTTTCATCATATCTTCCTCAATAAAGCAGTCCCTCGTGGAGTTTAAGGATAATTATTGGCTGCTTTATTTCTTCAAACCACTGCTCAATCACAGAAGTCACACAAGTGATGACAAACACATTCTTAAGTAAGGAAGGAGTTTTATTTAAGGTAAAAACATGATTCACCCTCAAACTTTACATTCAAAGGGCTTTAGAGCATGAAGATTTGTGGTGAACAAAAGAGATCTTACAGCCACTTTTCCTAGGAAGTATGAAAAAAAGCATAAAACTGGAATTATTTGGATTACAACTGGACACAGACCTAGGAGGTGCCTGTAAGAGAGCCTGGCAGCTCCCAGTTGCACCCCAGCTCTCATAAAGCCACTTCACTACCAGGTGTGCACTAGTGTTAGGGGAGAACATTGCTGGGTTGATCCATCACGAGGGTGGGGGAGGCACCGGGCATCTTGCCCAGAGCAGTGGTGGCTGCCCCATCCCTGGAGGGGTTCAAGGGCAGGTTGGATGGGGCTTGGAGCCCCTGATGCAGTGGGAGGTGTCCCTGCCCATGGCAGGGGTGGGGCTGGATGGGCTTTGAGGTCCCTTCCAACCCAAACCATTCTGTGATGCTATCATCACGCTGCATCCAGCCTGCTAGTTCTTTTGATGGTCTGTGTAGACAGAAAAATCTCTTTATTATTGTAAGAAGGTGTGATTTTTATTATTGTAAGAATTTTTATTATTGTAATAAGGAACGAGTCCAGAGAAGAGCCACGAAGCTGGAGAAGGAGCTGGAGAACTGGCCCTATGAGGAGCGGCTGAGAGAGCTGGGGGTGTTTATCCTGGAGAAGAGGAGGCTGAGAGGAGACCTCATTCCTCTCTCCAGCTACCTGAAAGGAGGTTGTAGAGAGGAGGGAGCTGGGCTCTTCTCCCAAGGGACAGGGGACAGGATGAGAGGGAATGGCCTCAAGCTCCACCAGGGGAGATTTAGGCTGGAGATTAGGAGGAAGTTTTTCACACAGAGGGTGATTGGGCATTGGAATAGGCTGCCCAGGGAGGTGGTTGATTCACCTTCCCTGGAGGTGTTTAAGGGACAGGTGGACGAGGTGCTGAGGGACATGGTTTAGTGTTTGATAGGAATGGTTGGACTCAATGAGACCCACTGGATCACCTCCCTGGGCAGCCTCTGACAGTGACCAATGACTCTTCCACGAGAGACTGGCAGGAGCTCAACAAGAAGAGCTGGGGGGTTGAGTTGATCACAAGATGAGCATGACTCAACCATATCAAGCTGTCACAACTGATAAACAGAGCTTTGGGATGGGTAAACAGGAAAACAGATTCATAGAATCACTAGGTTGGAAAAGACCTTTGAGATCATCGAATCCAAGGGTATCTGTCCACTGCTAAAACCAGATCTCTGAGCACCTCATCCACCCATCTTTTAAACATCAGGGATGGGGACTCCACCACCTCCAGTGCAGCCCCTGCTGGTGCCTGAGAAACTTTTTGGTGAAGAAATTTTTTGTAATGTCCAATCTGAACTCATCATGGTGCAACTTGAGGCCATTCCCTCTTGTCCTATCAGCTGTCACTTTGGAGAAGAGACCAATACACACCTCTCTACAACCTCCTTCCAAGCAGTGTAGACAGCAATGAGGTCTCCCCTCAGCCTCCTTTTCTCCAGACTAAACAGCCCCAGGTACCTCAGCCACTCCTCATGAGACTTTTTCTGCAGACCCTTCACCAGCTTTGTTGCTCTTCTCTGGTTGCGCTCCAGACACCAAAGTCTTTCTTATAGAATCACCAGGTTGGAAGAGACCTACTGGATCATCGAGTCGAACCATTCCTAACAACACTAACCCATGTCCCTCAGCACCTTGTCCATTGGTGCCTTAAATATCTCCAGGGAAGGTGACTCAAACCCCTCCCTGGGCAGCCTGTTCCAGTGCCCAATGGCCCTTTCCATGAAATAATTATTCCTGATGTCAAGCTGAATCTCCCCTGGTGGAGCTTGAGGCCATTCCCTCTTGTCCTGTCCCCTGTCGTTTGGGAGAAGAGCCCAGCTCCCTCCTCTTTCTTGCACTGAGGGGCCCAAATAACTGCAAAACACATGAAGGTGCCAGGCTGCTCGATGCTGGGTGTAAGGGTGCACGGGCACTCCGTGTCACCTGCCTGTAGATGCACATGGGGAGAGAGGAACCAGCTGCTGCAGTGAGGGACTTGCAAGGTGCAGCTCAACCACAGCCAGAGACAGAGGGGTTTGGCTGCTGAGGATGCTGCATCCCTAGGGCTGGAGGGATTCACTTTCCTCCAGGAAATTTTAAGCTCAGAAAGAGAAACATCTGTCAAGAATGATGTGTTTAGGGTCGATCATGGGTTCATGTGGGCTTCCAGATAGAGCCCTGAGCTGCTGGAGCAAACACAAGGTAATGGCCCAGGACAGCTGAGCATGAGCAGCTGCCTGCTGCAGCTACAGACAGCCCTGACAGGCCAGAGGGCATGATCCAAGACCGGCTCTGGGTGCAGAACCATCTGTCTGAGGGGTGTGAGTGTGCTCAGGGTGCTCCATCACCACTGTCCAGATGCTCCCGCGCTGCCTGGGCTGGACCAGTCTCATGGGGAGCTGGAGAGACAGAGCACAACCGCGGCCGCATCCGGCCTTGGAGACTGCAAACTCCCCAGGAGAGAGCCTGAACTGCTCATTTATTTTTGATATCCTCATGACAACCGCAGCGCAAGACTGTGAGAAAGGGAGCATCTGCCTGAGCATCTGCTGTCCCCAGGGAGATGCGGGGACAGGCACCAGGGCACCCTGTGCAGGGGGAGAGGTGCTTCCAGCAGATTTCTTTGCCTGCTCAAATCCCTCTCTGGAGCAACTAGTCTACTGAAGCACCTTCCCCTACCTTCTCATTAGCTCTTACCTCCTAGAAAAAAAAAAAAAAACAAACCCACATCTGCTCATTTCCTAGCCCCATCACCCCCGGCAGCATCGCTGAAAGTGGGGGCTGCAGAGAAGAGCCATCCTCACACTGCTCCCTGTGCACACAGTCGCTGGAGGTGTTGCTTGTTATCAGCTGAGCCTCACTCATTGCAGCCCCAGATGGTTTCCCGTGGGTGGGGATGACCCCCCCAGCACCCACCAGCTCTCCTGCTCCCAGGGTTGGCAGCAGGGGAGAGGAGGAGGGGGGTGGAGGTTGAGGTGCTGCTGCTGCCCCTGGGGCACTGCAAGTGTCACCTCAGCTCCCACAGCAATTGATTTCCTTGGGTGACAGCTTGCTCATGCATCCATCCCTCTGGGCGCTGGCAGCGGAGATTTAGGGGCTTTTGTGGTCTCTAGCACACAAATGTGTATTTGCAGGTTTACAAGAAATTTGGCAAAAAAGTCCTCCTCCCCAAAAATCCAAGGGACAAAACAATCTGACACTGGGGAAAAGCAACGCAAAGCCACCAGCAACCAGGTCTGGGCACTGTGAGGGACTGTGGGCATCACTGCAACGTGCAAAAAGCAGGAGCTTGGGGTATAGCTACCCAAGGAGTCCTTGTCCCTCCACAATTCCCAGCTGTTTGCACTGGAAGCAACAAATGACAGTGGCAAATTGCATGTAAATCCTCCAGCCCAGACCCTCAAGGGCACTTGAGTGCCTAAGCAGTGGAAGCTAAGCCCTTAAATCCTTCTGCAAATCCATGTTGCAGTCTTGTAGGAGCAGTGGCACAAAGGTTCATCCTGCCTGCACACCGGAGAGCTCAGCCTGGAGTTTTGCCCTCTCCAGAGCACCAGGGAAGATTTCAGCACAGAAAAAAAAGCATTTACTGACATAAATTGGTTTAGTGTTTGATAGGAATGGTTGGACTAGAAGATCCGATGGGTCCCTTCCAACCTGGTTGTTCTATGATTCTATGATTCTATGAAATGCGTGGGTTCCAAACTATGTTCTTGGAACATCCTACCACATTTGCACCCAAAAGCACATTCAATGTCACTGCACTGTGGGAAGATACACCCACACTTTTCTGTGAAGCTCCAGCCTCACCCATTGTGCCTCCTGCCTCTGCACCCGCTGACCTTTCCCCTGCCTGACCTCCTGAAACCAAAGAAACCACAGAAAGGGCACAGAGCTGAGCAGAAATCGGTTCCTGCCTCTGGGCACTTGTGTTCTCCCTCCCTGCCCCCAGCAAACCTCCAGTACTCGAGACGCCTCTCCCACAGCAGGCACCCCAGCAACCCTGTGCATCATGTCCCCAGGACAGGGTAGTCCTCCCCCAGGGGCTGGTCTCCCTCTATTTGAACATCTCTGCCCCACACCGTGGGTTTTGCCCTGTGGGGATGTAACCAGTCTTTGGGAGAAGGTGGAGGAGAGACTAGAATCCTAGAGTCCTAGAGTCACTAGGTTGGAAAGGACCCACTGGATCATCAAGTCCAACCATTCCTATTAATGACTAAACCATGTCCAAGCTGGATAAAGCCCTTCCCCCAACAAGAAGCCAAAATCAACTGAGTTTCACAGAATCACAGAATCACTGAAAAACCAGGTTGGAAGGGACCCATCGGATCATCAAGTCCAACCATTCCTATCAAACACTAAACCACGTCCCTCAGGACCTCGTCTACCCGTCCCTTAAACACCTCCAGGGAAGGTGAATCAACCACCTCCCTGGGCAGCCTATTCCAATGCCAAATGACCCTTTCTGTGAAAAACCTCCTCCTAATCTCCAGCCTAAATCTCCCCTGGTGGAGCTTGAGGCCATTCCCTCTCGTCCTGTCCCCTGTTCCTTGGGAGAAAAGCCCAGCTCCCTCCTCTCCACAACCTCCTTTCAGGTACTTGTAGAGAGTAATGAGGTCTCCTCTCAGCCTCCTCTTCTCCAGGATAAACACCCCCAGCTCTCTCAGATGCTCCTCATAGGATCTGTTCTCCAGCCCCTTCACCAGCCTTGTCACTCTTCTCTGGACTTGCTCCAGAGCTTCAACATCCTTCTTGTGGTGAGGGGCCCACAACTGGACACAGTATTCAAGGAGCGGCCTCACCAGTGCTGAGTCCAGAGGGAGAATCACCTCCCTGGCTCTGCTGGTCACACCATTTCTGATCCAAGCCAAGATGCCATTGGCCTTCTTGGCCACCTGGGCCACTGCTGGCTCATGTTCAGTCGGCTGTTGACCAACATCCCCAGGTCCCTCTCCTCCTGGCAGTTTTCCAGTTTTCAAGTGACACAGAGTCATTTTATGTCCAGGCTTGGGGGTGGGAGCGGTAGAAAACCCCATCCCCAACGTGCACGAGTTCACTCTCCATCTCAAACAGTATTTACACCAACAGAGCTGGACCAGCACCCGTTCCAGCACCATTTCCCATCATCCAGGCTCATTAGCGTCAACGGATCCCACCCTGCTCGTGCTCAGCTGCTCCTTCACCTGAATTCATAGAATCATAGAACAACCAGGTTGGAAGAGACCCATCTGATCATCAAGTCCAACCATTCCTATCAGACACTAAACCATGTCACTCAGCACCTCATCCACCTGTCCCTTAAACCCCTCCAGGGAAGGTGAATCAACCCCCTCCCTGGGCAGCCTGTTCCAATGCACAATTAGTGGCATTGCCTTACTCAGCCCAAGCAACAAATTGTGCTAATTAAGTGCAAGCTCAGGTTGCATCTGATTGCAAGTGTGAGCAGCACTGGGCATCCCAGGGGATTCCCTCTTCTGGAGGTCCACGTGGTGATGGAGAGCAGCAGGGAAATGCCATCACCCCACGTTCAATCCCTTCCTTCCCTTGCACGGGGGATCTGGGAGGCCTGCTTATCAGGAGCTCTGCATATGGAGCAATTCCTTGCAACTGAAAAGCATTTTTTTAATTAAATCAAATTTCCTCCAACTTAGTGAAACTTTCAATCTGATTTTTCAGCACAAAAGGTGTTTGCAGCAGCACGAAGAAACGGAGCTACAGAACCGTGTCCAGTTCTGGGCCCCTCACCACAAGAAGGATGTTGAGGCTCTGGAGCAAGTCCCAGTAGTGTGCTCAGGTGGCCAAGAAGGCCAATGGCATCTTGGCTTGGATCAGAAATGGTGTGACCAGCAGGACCAGGGAGGTGATTCTCCCTCTAGACTCAGCACTGGGGAGACCGCTCCTTGAATACTGTGTCCAGTTCTGGGCCCCTCAGCACAAGAAGGATGTTGAGGCTCTGGACCAAGTCCAGAGAAGAGCGACAAGGCTGGTGAAGGGGCTGGAGAACAGGCCCTATGAGGAGCGTCTGAGAGAGCTGGGGGTGTTTAGCCTAGAGAAGAAGAGGCTGAGAGGAGACCTCATTACTCTCTACAAGTACCTGAAAGGAGGTTGTGGAGAGGAGGGAGCTGGGCTCTTCTCCCAAGTGACAGGGGACAGGAGAAGAGGGAATGGCCTCAAGCTCTGCCAGGGGAGATTTAGACTAGAGATTAGGAGGAGGTTTTTCACACAGAGGGTCATTGGGCATTGGAATAGGCTGCCCAGGGAGGTGGTTGATTCCCCTTCCCTGGAGGTGTTTAAGGGACGGGTGGATGAGGTGCTGAGGGACATGGTTTAGTGTTTGATAGGAATGGTTGGACTTGATGATCCGATGGGTCCCTTCCAACCTGGTTGTTCTATGATTCTATGATTCTATGCTGGTTGACAGCAGCTGAACATGAGCCAGCAGTGGCCCAGGAGGCCAAGAAGGTCAATGGCATCTTGGCTCGGATCAGACATGGGGTGGCCAGAAAAAGCAGGAAAGGGATCTGATCTGATGGGTCCCTTCCAACCTGGTGATTCTATGATTCTATGATTCTATGTTCCTCTGAGCGTGATGCAGGCTGTTCGCTGGCCACGAGTGTTCCTGCAACAGCATCACCAGGACTGACATTACTTTATTTGTTATTCACACAAACTGAGGTGATTTTTTTTACCTCCCACATCTGTCTGGAGGCTGGGATGGGGCTCAAGCAGTGGAGCAGTTGGCTCACATGTATCTAACGCAGGGTTCCGTGTGCTGTGGCTCCATGGTGAGCGAGGGATGTCCTGTGCAGTTTTAGGTGTCCCAAGTACCAGTTTACACCCCCAGCAGTGCCCTGGCTTTCTCTGTAGCACTGGCCTCTTCTCCAGGCCCTTCAATTCCCTTTAACGGGGTATGAACACCCTTACTGGGTCTGGTGGGTCTGGGGCTGGTGTGGGATGCTGGGATTAGCAGTGAGGCTGGGGTGTGATGCTCAAAGAGTCAGGAACTGGGTTTGAGAATCGCTGCAACCTTTCTAGCCAACCAAAGGTGGATGGAAGGGGACAGGGAAAGGGGACGGTTGTTCCCTTAGCAAGTTTGCAGATGACACAAAGCTCTGTGGAAGTGTCGATCTGCTGGAGGGTAGGGAGGCTCTGCAAAGGGACCTAAACAGGCTGGACTGCTGGGCAGAGTCCAGTGGGGTGAGGATTAACACGGCCAAATGGTGGGTCCTGCACTTGGGGCACAACAACCCTATGCAGAGCTACAGACTGGGAGAAGTCTGGCTGGAAAACTGCCAGAAGGAGAGGGACCTGGGGGTGTTGGTCGACAACCGACTGACCATGAGCCAGCAGTGTGACCAGGTGGCCAAGAAGGTCAATGGTATCTTGGCTTGTATCAGAAATAGAGTGACCAGCAGGTCCAGGGAGGTTCTTCTCCCTCTGTATTCAGCACTGGTGAGGCTGCTCCTTGAATCCTGTGTTCAGATGTGGGCCCCTCAGCACAAGAAGGATGTTGAGGCTCTGGAGCAAGTCCAGAGAAGAGCAACGAAGCTGGTGAAGGGTCTGGAGTACAGGCCCTGTGAGGAGCGGCTGAGAGAGCTGGAGGTGTTTATCCTGGAGAAGAGGAGGCTGAGGGGAGACCTCATTACTCCCTACAACTCCCTGAAAGGAGGTTGTGGAGAGGAGGGAGCTGGGCTCTTCTCCCAATTGACAGGGGACAGGACAAGAGGGAATGGCCTCAAGCTCTGCCAGGGGAGGTCCAGGCTGGACATTAGGAAAAATATTTTCACAGAAACTGTCATTGGGCATTGGAACAGGTTGCCCAGGGAGTGGGTTTATTCACCTTCCCTGGAGGTGTTTAAGGCACGGGTGGAAGAGGTCTTGAGGGACAAGATTTAGTGTTTGATAGGAAAGGTTGGACCAGATGATCCGATGGGTCTCGTCCAACCTGGTTGTTCTATGATTCTATGATTCTCTGCTGCTTTTCCCCAGTAAAACCACTGCAGCAATGGCTGGAGAGCCCTGGGGGTGCCAAAAAGACCAGCAGCTGTCGGGTGCTTTTACTTTGCAGGCATTGCAGGTCACTAATAAGGATGTGGGGAAAGGATGAAGCACGTGGCTATGTGGCAGCACTTCCAGTGAGGTCAGGCTGCTAAACCAGGGCTGATGGAACCGTCTCCATCCCTCAGGGTTTTGGCAGCCCACGGTGAGGGCTCTGGGACTCCCAGTAACCCACTACATGCCTCCCCGGCCTAACTGGGACTCTAATGGGGGTGGCACAGGGACACTCCAGGCTGGAGCAGCAGCCTGGCTTGGTGGCCAGACTGTCCTCATATTCCACAGGAAGATCAAACCCAGAGGAGGCCACAAAGATGATTTGAGGGCTGGAGCACCTGCTGTATGAGAGAGTTGTATGACAGGTTGAGAGAGTTGTTCAGCCTGGAGACGAGAAGGCTCCAGGGAGACCTCAGAGCAGCTTCCAGTGCTGAAAGGGGCTCCAGGAAAGCTGGGGAGGGACTCTGGATCAGGGAGTGCAGGGATAGGATGAGGGGGAACAGTTTTCAGCTGCAAGAGAGGAGGTTGAGATGAGATGTTAGGAAGAAATGTTTTGCTGTGAGGGTGGGGAGGCCCTGGCCCAGGTTGCCCAGAGCAGTGGTGGCTGCCCCATCCCTGGAGGGATTCAAGGGCAGGTTGGATGGGGCTTGGAGCCCCTGATCCCATGGGAGGTGTCCCTGCCCATGGCAGGAGGTGGATCTCGATGGGATCCTTCCAACCCAAACCATTCTATGTGAACAGGGGCGGATTTCAGCTTATAAACATCTTCAAGATGAGTGATTTGTTTCTTGCATTATAATTCACTTCTATAATTAGTACAAAAGGGAAGAAAATGTTCCCTTTGTTGCGTTGAGTCTCTTGCTGTCTCCTGCCCTAGGATTGCCCCTCCTGGCTTGCGTCGTTGGTGTCACCACCGCGGCCAGGCTGGAGGGAGGGCACGTCTGTGGGACGTGGGGAGCAGCACACCCCGGGAAGCGACGGCAGAAGGGAATGAGTCAGAGAGGAAAAGAGGGGGAGGGAGGAGGTCTATGAAAAGTCTCAGTTGTTACAGGGGGATGGCAGAAAAAAGAAAACCTTTTTTTTTAAAAAAGAGAGTTAAAAACAAAAGAGGACTGGCTTGGTGCTCCAGAGAAGACCCCATGGAGGAGGGTGACGTAAGGGCAGCTTGTGCTTCCCAAGCTGCTGCCTTCATCACCGACTCCCGTGCCAGCTCCGAGGGTCCCCAGTGACAAACCGGACATCTGCGCAGCCCTACGTGACGGGAGGCAGCGCCCAGGCCCAGGGCTGCTCTCTGGGATGGGGTTTCTCCAAGAAAGACCTGGAGTGAGCTGAGTCCTCGCAAAGCTCCCATCACGCGTCACCTCGCCTGCATTTCTGGAGGCAGAAAAAAAGAAGAGGAAATTTGATCCAGCTGGAAGAGCCAAAGGTGCAAGTCTCTGTCAGAGCAAATGTTTCTGCTCCTTACTCAGCCCCTCGGGATCTTCTGAGCTGGGGGGCTCAACCGTCCCCTTCCTTGAGCCAAGTGGTGCTCTGTCTCTTCCAACCTAGTTGTTCTATGATTCTATGATTCAAAGCCTGAGGGGGTGCTGGGGGGCTTCTGTCTCCCATCCAAGCACAGATAACAGAGATGGTGCCAAGAAAAAAGCCCAGCTGTGGGGCTGTGGGACTTGGAGCAACGGCTTCCCAAGAGTAACCTGGCAGGGTCACCCCATGGAGTGTCCCAGGGAGCTGGGCAGCCCCAGGACAGGCAGTGGGACCACAGGATTTATCTGGAACAGGGTGGATTTGTAGGAATCCACATTTATAGGAATCCCTCACCACAAGAACGATGTTGAGGCTCTGAAGCGAGTCCAGAGAAGAACAACAAAGCTGGGGAAGGGGCTGGAGAACAGGCCTTATGAGGAACGGCTGAGAGAGCTGGGGGTGTTTATCCTGGAGAAGAGGAGGCTGAGAAGAGACCTCATTCCTCTCTCCAACTCCCTGAAAGGAGGTTGTGGAGAGGAGGGAGCTGGGCTCTTCTCCCAAGTGACAGGGGACAGGACAAGAGGGAATGGCCTCAAGCTCCACCAGAGGAGATTTAGGCTGGACATTAGGAGGAAGTTTTTCACAGAAAGGGTCATTGGGCATTGGAATAGGCTGCCCAGGGAGGTGGTTGATTCGCCTTCCCTGGAGGTGTTTAAGGCACAGGTAGATGAGGTGCTGAGGGACATGGGTTAGTGTTTGATAGGAATGGTTGGACTCGATGATCTGATGGGTCTCTTCCAACCTGGTTGTTCTGTGATCCTGTGAAATGGGAATGGAGACACCCTAGAACCACTTGGAGTGGATGTGCATGCAGGCTCCTACTCCCAAGGACGGACGAAGGATGGGGTTTGCTTTACACAGGTCTGCATGATGTGGGATCAGCCGGTGGCTGTTTCCCGGAGGGTTCCTGGGGTGTCCCACGGGTACCACGCGTGGGCAATGAGCAGTCCAAGCAACCTCATCTTCCTCCTTACTGACTCTGTGTGGCCCCAACAAGGATTTGGGGATGCTCAGAGCTGGCTCCATGGCTCTGGGCCCAGTGTTAATTCTAGTTTGGGATGTGGAAAACCTCAACTTCACATGTTCCCCACCAGTGGAAACCCATCACCTGCACAGCACCAGCCAGAACTTGCAGAGAGCTCTTGGCAGCTGAGGCTTCAGCAACTTCTGTGCCAGGGAAAGGTTCCTGTTTGGTTGCCTTTCTTGCACCAGCAGCCACAGCTCTTGGGCACCAGGAGGTCACACACATGTCAGGAAAGATCTCAGACCCCCAGGAGGTGCTGAGCGTCATATGGGGCTTGGGAAATGCCTCTATTAACAGCAGTTTTGATGGGAAGTCCCAACCAATGCAGGTGGCAGGGGTCGGGGGGCTGTGACAACCCCATCCTGGACAGGGAGGGACACCCCAGTGGGAGCAACCAGCAGTAGGGATGATCAGCACTTGCAGATCAAAACCCACAAAGTTCTTCAGCACTAGCACATCCATGGAGCAGCACCACCTGCATCTCCTCAGCCACCATCCTGCCTGCCCTGCTGCTGATGCTGGGCTCCTGTGCAGAGCCAGAGGGCAGGGATGGATCCATCCAGGAGCACAGGGGGTTCTCACCTGGCTATAAATTGGAGAGGGGAAGACTTAGACTAGATGTTAGGAAGAAGTTCTTCACTATGAGGGTGGGGAGGTCTTGGCCCAGGTTGCCCAGAGCAGTGGTGGCTGCCCCATCCCTGGAGGGGTTCCAGGCCAGGTTGGATGGGGCTTGGAGCCCCTGATCCAGTGGGAGGTGTCCCTGCCCACGGCAGGGGTGGGACTGGATGAGCTTTGAGGTCCCTTCCAACCCGAACCATTCCATGATGCTGTGATCTCCCTGTCCCAGAGCTGCTGTGGCCACAGGAGGGTTTGTGTGTGATGAAGGCACAAGCCTGCACTTGGCATGGGTTTCTCTGAGCACAAGTGAGCTGGGGTGATGGGATGGGGGAGGTCAGGGGAAGGGGTGACAGCAGGGTGGGGATCAGCAGCAGAACATCATGTCACACCAAGGAGCAGTAGGACAGCCCCACTACACCCCAGAGACACACCACATCCCCCTGGGCTGCTCCATCCCTGCCACTGAGCTACAAACAAGAAGATAACAGTCATTTATTTTCTTTTTTTATTAAAGACCATTCTGAGGAGGGGGGTTACCCCCCAAAATGCCTGCAAAGCTGCAACTTTGTGTGTGTGTTACAGGAGCACATGTTGGAATGAGGTTAGCTGGGGCGAGGCTGCTCCGCTGCCTTAGGGAGCTGCTGGAGATCAGTCTGTTCCCACTCACATCAGTGGATATTTATAGATACAGATGTTTCTCTAGCAGCAGAGTTCAAGGTCAGGCTTTTTATTTCATTATTTTTTAGTCCCTGTCTTCTTTCACAGAGCTCTTCTCTCTTCAAAGCAATGAGGGTAGAGAAAGCAGCTCCAGAAACCGCCGGGGAGGCAGAGGAGGTGCTTCCCCATCCTAGAGTTCTAGAAATGAACTGAGTGGGTTGAGGTGCCCCAGTGTCCACGTACAAGGCCAGTGGCACAACCTCAGGAACCCACAAACCACCACCCTGAACCACAGCTGGCAGCAGCCTGGGTCACAGGGGGCTCTGCCTCAAGGCGCTGCGACTAGAGAGCACCCAAGGAATTGTATCAGTAGCCAAGGAGCAACGTTGGAGCTCAAAGAGGGATATCAGCCCTATTTCACAGGGTGGAAAGCACAAGGAATCGTGGAATCACGGAACAACCAGGTTGGAAGAGACCCACTGGATCATCAAGTACAACCATTCCCATCAAACACTAACCCATGTCTCTCAGCACCTCGTCCACCTGTGCCTTAAATACCTCCAGGGAAGGTGACTCAATCACTTCCCTGGGCAGCCTAGGGAATCCTAAAGGATTCTCCATGGGCAGGGAGGGGACTGAGCATGGGACCAGGTCCCTTGGAGCACCTCCAGTGCCTCCTCCAGCCGCAAACCTCATGCCAGGAGATGCTTGGTCCATGCATCAGACAAAGGGATACTGGGTCCGTTCATCAAACCAGACGATGCTTGGTTCATGCTTTGGATCAGGGGATGCTGGGTCCATGCATTGGATTAGGGTATGATTGGTCCATGTCTCTGCAAAGGAAAATGAGAATATTCGGGGCTAATGGGTGCTGGTTGTTTGCTCTCCCTCCAATGTCGAGGGATTTCTCCCCTCCCCAGGGCAGAGCTCAGCCCTGGCACCTGCCCATCGCTGCAGGGCTCTGCTCAACTCCAACACCCACTGAGATGATGTTTGCCCGCAAGCCCAGCCAAGCAGCTGTGATTTCACAGCCCAGCTCAGCTTATTCCTCCCCTTGCTTTAACCCCACCAGTTCCCCAGCATCTCCCTACCCCGAGGAAGGTTGGTTGAACATTTTGGGAAAGAGAAAAGACCTGCTGAAATAAATCCCTGCCCTGCGGGGGAGGGATGGTGCTGGGTAACGCTACCTCTGCCTCTGAGCATTATCTTGAGAGGCTGGGCAATGGCTCTGCTCCACAATTAATTATACATGCTCTGTGGTCTGTCTGGGAGGCATTAATGGCTCCAGATGCGGATCGTGGGGCTCTGCATGGCACTGTAAACATGCTGGAAGTCCAATTTGGATTTCCCCGGGTGCCTCATCTAAATGAATTATGTAAATGCTTTCCCCTCCTCTTTTGAGCAAAAGCCAGTCCGGCTCCTGCCCGATGTGTTAAACCCATGAATAAAATAAAAAACAAGCAAGGCCACACATTGAAGAGAATAAAAAGATGGTGTGAAGCCCTGGTACAGCCTGGGTACTGGTGCAGATGGGCAGGAGCTGGAGTGGTCGGGGGCCACGGCCACCCCATCGCCCTGGCCCTGGGCATTGCTGGACTCCCCTCTCTGTCAGCTCCTAACCTTGATGGCTGAAGCAGTTCCAGGAAGGTACCGTCCCCATCTCTGGGATTTTAATTCAGTTCAATTTGCCAATGCAGTGATCAAAATTGTCATTCCTAAAGCAAACTGCTGAGCGGCTTTCCCCAATTTCCTGCCCTTTCCACCCCCCCATCCATCACTCTGAGCTGTCCCACTCCAAACCAGAGCAATTAAAGCCCCATCGGTCAACAGTGCGGGTGCCAGCGTGCGGGTTTCCCAGTAGGTGCAAGGTCTGATCCTGCTCTCCAGGATGGGGATGCCCCTCGGGTGCAGCTGGGGAGGGACTGGCAGGGAGAGGAGGCAGCCCAGGGCTGTTCTGCCTGCAGGGCAGAAGGTGGCAGATGTTTGCTGATGAATTATTCACCCAGAAAATCAGAATGCAAAGGGCCACTCTGCTCCTGAACCAAGCGAGCTTCGAGTACCACGGGCTGGCCCGTGCCCTCGGATGGACCATTTACTGGAGCCACCAGGATCTGGAGGTCAAAGACGCTGGACTAAACTGGGTGTGCTTTGGAGACAGCCTGTGGCTCAGCATCATGAGCGGAGATGAAGTAACCAGACCCTGCCTTATTTTTCTTAAATACCCAACGATTTTCCCCAAAGTCCAACTGCTGCTGTACAGCATGGGGACATTTCATAGAATCATAGAACAACCAGGTTGGAAGGGACCCATCGGATCATCCAGTCCAACCGTTCCTATCATACACTAAACCATGTCCCTCAGCACCTCATCCACCCGTGCCTTAAACACCTCCAGGGAAGGTAAATCAACCACCTCACTGGGCAGCCTGTTCCAATGCCTAATGACCCTCTGTGTGAAGAACTTTCTCCTAATCTTCAGCCTAAATCTCCCCTGGAGGAGCTTGAGGCCATTTCCCTCTGGATGTGACAGCTGCCATAAGAAGGAAGGTTTTAGCCCATCACTGACCCCGTGCCACTCTTGTGTGCCCTGTATGAGCAAACTTGCCTTGGTGGATTCTTTCTCCATCAGACCCATGAAGCAAAGTCATGGCTGGGGTGTTCCATGTGTAATTCAAGGCTGTAGGGCAGGTGGTAGAGCAGGGGATGCAGGGTGGCAGGCACTGGATGCAGGGCACAGTGGGCACCGGACAGGGGGCAGGATTCAGGGTGCAGGACACAGTCCAGAATGAAGCAGGTAGAATGTGGGGTACAAGATCATACCAGAATAACCAGGTTGGAAAAGACCCACTGGATCATCGAGTCCAAACATTCCTATCAATCCCTAAACCATGTCCCTCAGCACCTCGTCCACCCGTCCCTCCAGCATCTCCAGAAAGGAGACTCAACCACCTCCCTGGGCAGCCTCTGACAGTGACCAATGACCCTTTCCGTGAAAAGTTTTTTCCTAATGTCCAACCTAAACCACCCCTGGTGGAACTTGAGACCATTCCCACTCATCCTGTCCCATGTCCCTTGGGAGAAGAGCCCAGATCCCTACTCTCCACAACCTCCTTTCGGGGAGTTGTAGAGAGCAATGAGGTCTTCCCTCAGCCTCCTCCTCTCCAGGATAAACACCCCCAGCTCTCTCAGCCACTCCTCTTGTTCTTCAGCTCCTTCACCAGCTTCGTTGCTCTTCTCTGGACTCGCTCCAGAGCCTCAACATCCTTCTTGTGGTGAGAGGCCCACAACTGAACACAATATTCAAGGAGTCAAGTCCAGATAGAGAATAACCTCCCTGGCCCTGCTGGTCACACTGTGTCTGATCCAAGCCAAGATGCCATTGGCCTTCTTGGCCACCTGGGCCACTGCTGCCTCATGATCAGTCGCTGTCAACCGACACCCCAAGGTCCTTCTCCTCCAGGCACTTTCCAGACAGACTTCCCCTAGTTTGGAGCTGCTCAGGGTAGTTGTGCCCCAAGTGCAGGATCTGACATCTGGCCTTGTTAAACCTCATCCCATTGGTCTCAACCCATGGATCCAGCCTCTTCACATCCCTTTGGAGACTCCCGACCCTCCAGCAGATCCACACTCTCACACAGCTTAGTGTCATCTGCAAACTTGCTAAGGGAGCACTCGATGCCTTCATCCAGGTCACTGATGAAGACATTGAACAGGGTTGGACCCAGCACTGAGCCCTGGGGACACCACTAGTCACTGGCCTCCAGATGGACTTCACTCCATTTCCCACCACTCTCTGGGCCCTCCAGACAACCACTTTTCCACCCAGGAGATTGTGTGCCTGTCCAGCCCAGAGGTGACAGTTTCCGGAGCAGAATGCTGGGAGAAACTGTGTCAAAGGCTTTGCTGAAGTCCAAGAAGATCCATCCACAGCCTTTCCCTCATCCAGCAGCCAAGTCACTTTGTCATAGAAGGAGATCAGGTTAGTTTGGCAAGACCTGCCTTTCGTCAACCCCTGTTGACTGGGCCTGATCCCCTGGTTCTCTTGCATGTGCTTCATGATAGATCTCAAGATCACCTGTTCCATGACCTTCCCTGGCACTGAGGTCACACTGACAGGCCTGGAGTTCCCTGGATCCTCCCTGCGACCCTTCTTGTCTATGGGCACAACATCAGCCTCCAGTCCAGTGGAACTTCCCCAGTCACACAGGAAAATGACTCTGGGATTCGAGGATTCCCTTGGGAACAGGCTGGGGCTGCCACATGGCTGTGCGAGAGAACCCAAAATCCATATTCTGAGGTGGGACCACAGTTTATTTCAGTCACAAGCTGCATTTAGGGGACACAACAGGACTTGTTAGAAGTTGCGTTGCCTTCCAACTCCTGTCACCAGGAGATGTGTGCCACACGGTGAGGTCACAGTGATGGGACGCAGGTGTCACAATGACCCAGGGCACTTTGGGAGCTGCTGCCCAGGGATCAGACGCCACAGCCCTTCAGCCGCTGACAGGCAGGACTGCGTCTCGCTGCTCAGCCTAAGGGTTGAGGCTCCAAGGTGAAACCAGCTCAGCCATGGGGAACAACTCATCCTCAGACTCATCCTCCGACACGGAGGAGCCTGGTTTGGTGCCTCCATCTTCTCCCAACCACACGGTTGGTGCTATGGCAGCAGCCGAGGATGCTGCCAGCTCATCTCTCGCAGGAGAGAACTCTCAAGGTAAGCCTGAGGAGTGCCCAGCCTCCGGTACCATTGGTGGCAGGAGAGCTGTGCCAAACCCACACCCTCTGCAGCCCACAGGTTCCTCCAGATCCTCTGGAACATCGTCGGCAGCCACCGCTTCCAGTCCATCTGGTGGAATGATGATGGCAACAGCTTCGTGGTAGCAGAGAATCTCTTCCGCGAGGAGGTCCTGGGGAGGAGGATCTTTGACGCTGAGTCCATGGGAGGCTTCATCCTCCAACTCAGCCTCCATGGATTCCAGCCAGTGGAAGGACGTTCTCGCATCTCCATCTCCATCAGGAAGCTGTAAGCAATAGCAGCAGCAGGAGCTTCTCTGGGCAAGGTACGTCAGTTCCTCCCCCAGGAGAGAGTCTGTGTCTTCCTCCTCTGGCAATGCTGGCACTGACTCCTGTCCTTTGCCATCCGCAGCTGCACTTCTTCCACCGCCCCGGCTTCCAGAGAGACCAGC
Organism: Coccyzus lansbergi; assembly: GCA_033558105.1. NCBI lineage: Eukaryota > Metazoa > Chordata > Aves > Cuculiformes > Coccyzidae > Coccyzus > Coccyzus lansbergi. The sequence continues at coordinate 96,543 of JAUMJK010000780.1, read as the reverse complement.
CCCAGCTCCTCACGAGGGGCAACCAAAGCCCTGGGGACACAGAGCCAGCCCCGGCTGCAGTCCCACACAGCCCTGGGCAGGAGGACGAGAGGTCAAGAAAGAGACCTGCAGATGCTCCAACAGTGACAGGAGCCATAGAGGAGATGGATGCTGAGAGCCGCCCAGGCCCCAGCTCCACAGTGAGCGAGCCATGGGCTGACCCCGACTCCCCCAGCACCAGTGCTGCTCCAGTCCCGGCCAAACGGCGCCGCACAGACAGCCCTGAGAACATCCCGGAGGAGGCTCCAGCTCCATCCCCACCTTCACCTCAGCGCCAATCACCTCCTGCCCCACTGGTCTTTGGGCCCCCTCCACGCCCAGATTGGTGGCCAGGGCCGGATCCTTGGGAGCGCCCTGGGGCTGCTCTCCACCCTCCAGCACCTCATGCCGCTCCTGTGCCACGGCCACCACCCTTCAGAGCTCGCCCCTTCCGACACTGCCGCACCTGCTACTGCCCACCCAACAACCGACACGGCGACGGATTTTGAACGGGTTGGGTGGAAACAGCAGTGATCTTGGGCTGCGAGTCGTGTTATAGATGGAGGAACACCTTAGTCTAGGAATAATTTATTAATAAAGTGTTTGTTGTTGTTCAAAATTCTTCTTTTCATGTTTCCCTGTCCTGTCTCTGCAGTCTCACAGATGTTGTGCCCCAAGTGCAGGTCTCGGCATTTGGCCTTGTTAAACCTCATCCCATTGCTCTCAGCCCATGGATCCAGCCTCTTCAGATGCCTCTGGAGACTCCCGACCCTCCAGTAGATTCACACTTCCACCCAGCTCAGTGTCATCTGCAAACTTGCTAAGGGATGTAGGGTGCAAGGATCAGGGTGAGGGATACAGGGTGTGGGATGCAGGATGTGGGGAGCAGGGTGCATGATGCAGACTGAATGATGCAGGGTCCAGGCTGACGGGTGCACAGCGTGGGGTGAAGGATGCAGGGTGGTGGAGTGGGATGCAGGGTGCAGGATGAAGGATGCAGGCTGATGGGTGAAAATAGTGGGGGTGAGAGAATCATAGAATCATAGAACAACCAGGTTGGAAGAGACTCACCGGATCATTGAGTCCAACCATTCCCATCAAACACTAAGCCATGCCCCTCAGGACCTCATCCACCCGTCCCTTAAACACCTCCAGGGAAGGTGAATCAACCACCTCCCTGGGCAGCCTATTCCAATGCCCAGTGACCCTTTCTGTGAAAAACTTCCTCCTAATCTCTAGCCTAAATCTCCCCTGGCAGAGCTTGAGGCCATTTCCTCTTGTCCTGTCCCCTGTAACTTGGGAGAAGAGCCCAGCTCCCTCCTCTCTACAACCTCCTTTCAGGTAGTTGTAGAAAGTAATGAGGTCTTCCCTCAGCCTCCTCTTCTCCAGGATAAACACCCCCAGCTCTCTCAGCCGTTCCTCATAAGGCCTGTTCTCCAGCCCCTTCACCAGCTTTGTTGCTCTTCTCTGGACTCGCTCCAGAGCCTCAACATCCTTCTTGTGCTGAGAGGCCCAGAACTGACCCCAGGATTCAAGGAGCAGCCTCACCAGGGCTGAGTACAGAGGGAGAATAACCTCCCTGGCCCTGCTGGTCACACCATTTCTGATGGGTGCAGAGAGGAGAGCATGGGGTACCAGATACAGGAAGCAACTGAAAGGTGGATTGTGAGGGGTGTAGAGTGCAGGGTGCAGGCTTGAAGGTGCAGGGTGGAGGATGCGGGGTGCAGACTGGGGGTTGTGGGGTGCGGGGTGCAGGATGCAGAGTCCTTCCCGCAGCGCGGGCTGCCAGCACCACCTCGCGGTGGCTGCAGGGCTCATGCCATGCGCTCTGTAAAGTGTGGTGAGAATCCCAGCACCGCCTGAACCCCCAGCCTGGTGCTCACCCCAACACTGTGTCTCTGGGCAGGATGTGCACCCCAATGCTCTGTGCACCCCTGTGCTCTGCACCCCTGTGCTGCGTGCACCCCAACGCCTTGCACCTCTAAATTGTGTGAACCCCAATGCTCTGGGCACCTCAATCCTTTGCACCTCTGCACTGTGTGCACCCCCTACACCTCTGTGCTGTGTGCACCCCAATGCTCTGTGCACCCCTATACTGTGTGCACCCCCTGCTATGTGCACCCCTGTGCTATGTGCACCCCTGTACACTGTGCACCACTACACTGTGTGTACCCTGGTTCTGTGTGCACCCCAATGCTCCATGCACCCCTATGCTGTGTGCACCCCTATACTGCATGCATCCCATGCACCCCTGTGCTCTCTGCACCCCAATGCTGTGCACCCCAATGCTCTGTGCACCCCTATGCTGTGTGCGCCCCTATACTGCATGCATCCCATGCACCCCTGTGCTCTCTACACCCCTATACTGTGTGCACCCCAATGCTTTGTGCACCCTTGTGCTCTGCAGGCTCGTGCTGTGTGCACCCCAATGCTCTATGCACCCCTGTGCCCTGTGCACCCCTATACTGCGTGCATCCCACGCTCCCCTGTGCTCTCTACACCCCTATACCGTGTGCACCGCAATGCTCTGTGCACCCCTGTGCTCTGCAGGCCTGTGCTGTGTGCACCCCAATGCTCTGTGCACCCCTATACTGTGTGCACCCCTATACTGCATGAATCCCATGCACCCCTGTGCTCTCTACACCCCTATACCGTGTGCACCTCAATGCTCTGTGCACCCCTGTGCTCTGCAGGTCTGTGTTGTGTGCACCCCAATGCCGTGCACCCCTATACTGTGTGCACCTCACGCACCCCTGTGCTAAGTGCACCCCTGTACACTGTGCACCACATGCACCCCTACACTGTGTGCACCCCAATGTTGTGCACCTCTGTGCTCTGTACACCCCTAAACTGTGTGCACCCCAATGCTGTGCATCCCAATTCTCTGTGCACCCCTACACTGTGTGCATCCCTATACTGTGTGCACCCCAATGCTCTCTGCACCCCTCTACTCTGAGGACCCTGTGCACTCGTGTGCTCTGTGCACCCCAATGCTCTCTGCACCCCTGTGTTCTGTGCACCCTTATACTGTGTGCACCCCACCCCAATGCTTGGTGCACCCCAATGCTGTGTGTTATTTCAGCAGGTCTTTTCTCTTTCCCAAAATGTTCAACCAACCTCCTTCAGGGTCAGGAGATGCTGGGGAACCAGTGGGGTTAAAGCGAGGGGATGAATTAGCTGAACTGGGCTGTGAAATCACAGCTGCTTGGCTGGGCTTGTTAGCAAACATCATCTCAGTGGGTGTTAGAGTTGAGCAGAGCCCTGTGGCGATGGGCAGGCGCCAGGGCTGAGCTCTGCCCTGGGGAGGGGAGAAAACCCTAGACATTGGAGAGCAAACAACCAGCACCCATTAGCCCCAAATAGTTTCATTTTCCTTTGCAGAGATATGGACCAATCGTGCCTCGATCCAATGCATGGACCAAGCATCCCCTGATCCAAAGCGTGGACCAAGCATCCTCTGGTTTGATGAATGGACCCGGCCCCACTGTGTTCTGTGCACCCCTATACTCTGTGCACCCCCACCCTGCACCCCACTTTTCTCTCCACCACCACCTCCAGCAGCGTCCCTCAAGGTGCCACAGGCTGGTAGTGGTTCCAGGCCTCCAACCCCCCATGCTCCAAATCGATGTCACTCCTGCCTCTGTGCCCTCATGGTGCCATTAGTGCTTTTTAATATCGTCTCCTTCCTCCACCTCCCGCCCACCCAGTGCACACATCAGCAGAGACCCCAGAAAGGACAAATCCGCCAGGCTTATTCCAAACTAGACTTTATTAACGAGGCAAGGCACTGAGGCCAGGCCACCACAGCCTGCAGGAAACCCAACCTGTGCTCCTCGGAGGACCAGGGACACATCCTCCCACAGGGGCGGTGGGGCAGTGTGAGGAGCTGGGGCCACCAGAGCAGGACAGCCCTCAAGATGTTTGAGCCCCCGCTGAGGCTTGGAGCATGCAGAAGCATCCCAGGAATATGGTTTCCTTCAGGCTGTTTGAGGAGGCAACACTGTCCAGACCCTACATCCACGTGCACAGCCAAAACATCTCTCTCCAAAAGGCATCGGCAGTCCTGAGGCACCAAGTGATTCCACAGCAGCCGCTGAAACCCAAACCCTCCCAAAGCAAGGCAGTGGTCTCCCCTAGAAGAGGGTATGGAACCACGGCCAAAGGCACTAAACAAACACAGTTTCTTAAGAGCTTTAAAAACATCCTCAAGTCTTTCTCAGCCCTTGCTTATTTTCCCTGCTTGGCACTTCATCCCTTTCGAAATCATAGAATCATAGAAAAATAGAATCACCAGGCTGGAAGAGACCCACTGGATCATCAAGTCCAACTATTCCTATCAAACAGCAGACCTGCAAGAAGGCACAACCAGAGCCCAGTGCTGAGGCAGAGCCGGGGCTGTCCCCACCATGAGGGCCACAGCGGCTCTGACCCAGCAGTGGGGTGCCCAGCGCTGCCTCAGCTGAAGTCCCGGTCTGGCAGCACCAGCGGAGCCACCAAAGTCCAGAGGTAGAGCAGGAGCCCGATCCAGCCGCAGCAGCTCTTCACCCACACGGCCATCCAGGAGCTCGTCAGCACCTGCAAGCTCTCATCTGGCCTGAAATAACCAACAAGCAGGTGGCACCATCACTGTGCTGCGCTGGCAGGGTCGCACCTCCCTGCCCGCCTGAGCAGAGCCAGCAGCACCAGCTCTGGGAGGACGGAGGCTGCGAGTACTGAGCAAAAAAGCAAAGAGAATGGAGGAGAGAGGGGGGAAGCCCTGTGCCTGCACCCGCGCAGCTCCCAGCGGCTTGTCCAGGAGATGCAATCCCACCACTGCACCCTAAAGCACCCCAGGGGCTGGGTCCCCACTCCTCCCACATCCCAGAGGACCCCAAGTGGCAGACAATGAGCTGGAGAGCCCAGGCACAACCTGCCATGTGCTACTTAAAAATAATAAACGCTGATTAGAGTGCACGTTAAGTGGGCTTGCACACAGAGCAGGAAATCAGAACCACAGAATGCTTTGGATTGGAAGGGACCTTAAAGCCCATCCAGTGCCACCCCTGCCATGGGGAGGGACACCTCCCACTGGATCAGGGGCTGTAAGCCCCATCCAGCCTGGCCTTGAACACCTCCAGGGATGGGGCAGCCACTCCTGTTCTGAGCAAGCTGTCCACTGCCTCCCCATACTCGTACTGAAGAACTTCTTCCTAATGTCTAAATCTAAATCTTCCCTCTTCCAATTTAGAGCCATTCCCCCTCATCCTGTCACTCCAGGACTTTGTAAAAAGCCCCTCCCCAGCTTTGCTGGAGCCCCTTTCAGCACTGGAAGCTGCTCTAAGGTCTCCCCAGAGCCTTCTCTTCTCCAGGCTGAAGAACCCCAACTCTCAGCCTGTCCTACAGGAGGTTCTCCAGCCTCCCCAATCATCTCTGTGGCCATCTCTGAATCTGCTCCAACAGCTCCATGTCCTCCCTGTGCTGAGGCCTCCAGAACTGGGCACAGGGCCCCAGGTGGGGTCTCACAAAAGCTGAGTAGAAGGGCAGGCTCCTTCCCTGCTGGCCGCGCTGCCTTGGACACAGCCCAGGACATGGTTGGCATTAAACAGTTTGGTCCAGCGCAAGAGGGAGGATGCCTGGAGAGGGGGCTACAGAGGAAGGGGCACAGTCCCTGGTCCCCAAGGGAGCTCTGCCTACCTGTACCAGTTGGTGAGGGTCATCATGATGTAGAGAGAAGCGAGGAGGAGGCAGAAGTGGAAGAAGGTGTAGTTGTAGGACACACCATCCTGCTCGTTGTCATAGGTGCGGTACAGCCCGCTCTCTGCAGCCGCTGCCTCACTGCCTGCCCCGACCGTGCTTTCCTCCGTCAGCATCAGCTTGTTGACCTGCGGGTGGTCTGAGGAGCGGACACTGCGGGCAGAGGGACAGCAGGCTCAGGCCTGCCTGCTTGTGGCCACCTCACTGCCCTTAGGCCCAAGCTCAGCCCCTCCAAGCCTTGGGAAGCCCTGCAGAGCCATCCCCGGGACAGGCAGGGCAGTTTGGGGGATGCAGCTTGTGTGGGACCCTAAAAGCTGAGAATTCAACCCCACAGGGCAGCCTCCCTGTGTCCCTGGGAACCGGGATGGTTTTGCCAGAAGCACTGAGTGACCAAAGCCCTGGACCAAGCTGTGGCCTCCCCTCCAGCCTCACATTTCCCTAAAAGCCTCCTGGTGCCTACCCACCTGGGGACAGTAGAGGGATGGTGCAGTCCCCAGGAACATGAGCCAAGTCCTCACCTGAGGAAGAGGATGCAGAGGATGAAGATCACCAGCCCCACAATGCTTGGGGCATCCCACCAAGTTGTCACCATGTGGGTGGTCGATGCGGAGCTGGTGCTGTTCCTCACCAGCAGCGTGGGGTTACAGGCCAGGGCTGGGGGGACACACACAGGGAGTTCAGAACCTTTTCCGGGCCCAGAAGGTCTGCAGAGACCCAGGGGAGCAAAGCACCCACCCCACTGTGTGATCCTGCCCTGTGCAACCCCCTCCCAAACCCGAGGCCGCATCCTGCTTACTTGGGACATTGGCCAGGGCAGACCAGGTGATGTAGATGGCGTACAGGGTGATGAGGGATGCCTGCAGCAGCCCCGAGTGTGGCTGAGCATCCTGCAAACACAATGGTGGGTGCTCAGCACTGGTCCTGTACCCTACAGTGACACAGCCACCGGCCACCCAGGCGCCCCCCACCACCTCACCTGGATCTTGGGCAAGATGGACACGACAGAGACAATGAGGCAGAGAATGAGGTTGATGCTGATGAGGACCTTGCCCTCTGTGCAACCCTCAGCCTTGGTGTAGTAGATGTAGAGCAGGACTATGCCCGCAATGGAGATGGCATAGAAGATGAATGTGACGATACAAATTGCTGGAGGAGAAAAGCAAAAAGGAAAGAAGCTGGAGCAGAGTCCCGAGTCCTCACCAGCTCAGTGTCGCCCACCCCTGGCATGAGCAACTCCATCCCTAAACCCTACGTGGTGCCAGCCGGACCGACCTGCATACCAGCCCTTGGCGTTGCTCTCGTCCGCGTTGCGCAGCCACAGCTGGTTCCAGGAGTGGGCAAAGTCGATGAGGAGGACGAACTGGATGAAGACGAAGACGGAGGAGCCAACCACGCCAAAGTAAAACCAGACTTGAGGTGAAGAGAAAAAGCAGTTAAAAGCAGGGATAATGGGAATTCAGCAGCGCCAGGGGCACACAGCAGCGGGGACATCGACTCCAGCCCTTGGTTTAATCCTGTGCTGAGGTTTAACCCAGAGATGCAGAGAAAAACATGGGCAGCTCCTCACCTGAAGCGAAGGCACCATCGGGGATGTAGAAGGCCCCCACCGTGATTCCCACCAGCACCAGGAACTTGAAGAACCAGAAGCTGCAGGAGGAGAAAGGAGGCACAGTCTGCAAGCGGGAACCCAGCCGGGAAGGGGGTTCTGGCCCTTCCTCACACCAGCATCCTCCTCGCAGGGACCAGCACTTACCCGTTCTGCACGGCAGCTCGCGGGTCCTTGCTGCTGCGCACACACACCATGAGCACGGCGAAGAGGAAGAAGAAGGCAGCCATGGCGAAGCCCATGCGGTACACGGCCTTGTGGCCCAGGAAGCTGCTGCAGTTGACGTGGGTCTGAAGCCCGAGGACTGAACCGCTGCCTTCACAGAAGCCAGGGAGCTGCAAAGGGGATGGGAGGGTGAGCATCACCTCAGCATCCTGCACTCACTGTGAGCCCTGGTGCCACCAACGATGGGCCAGCACATGATGACTCCAATGCCACTCATCAAGCAAGCGGCTGGGCTGTCTGGGGACACTGGTGAAGTGACACAGCTAAAGTCATCCTGTAGGGCAGTGGAAAGCTGGGATAAAACCAGCATTTGGCCAGAAAGCCTGGTCCAGCCTTTGCGTTAGCTCTGCTGGCAAACCTCAGCTCAATGTGCCTGACGCCTCCATCACTTGTGAGTCACTTGGCCAACAGAACCCCAAAAACTAGGATGTAGGAAACTTTCCTGGGAGACATCTGGGAATACTAGACAATGCATGAAATTATCCCACTGCATCGTCCCCTCGGTGGAAACCCAGGGTTAATAACACCCTCCCCCAGTGAGACGCTCAGAAACAAATGGAACAGAAGCAGCAAACACTCCAAAAACTCACTTTCTGAGTCAGCCTCAGGTACCCACCACAAACCTAACCTCTTCCCTGTGGCAATCAAACCCAGTGATCTCTGGGAGGTATATACCTTGTACAGCTCCTTCTCCACATCAGGGATTATCATTATGATGGACACGAGGGTGCCGAGTAAGAGGAAGAAGGTGAAGATGAGGCGGGAGATGGTGGAGTTCTTGGCCGAGGGACAGCAGCAACAGAGCAGGCATGGTCCCGAGCCACAGAGACAGGAAACCTGCAACAAGAGCATCCCCATGTCAGAGGAGGTCCCCAAAACATGTGTCCAGCTTGAACCACAAGGAGATCTGAGCAGGAATCCACACTGCTGTGCTGAGAACTTTGCTTAGAGCTTCTCACCAGCCAGCATCGCAACCTGCACCCCGCGGGACCTCATGGAAATAGCCCTGAATCCCCTCAAAAAGGCACTCAAAATTGAAAGAGCCACAGGAACAGGTTCACTGCAATGACCAACCACCATGGAAAACTACACTGAGAGTCCTGGAGACACCCTCACTATATATTTGCTCCTCAGCAATTGCATGTGAACAAAGACTCAGGTCAAAACAAGGCCCTGCAGGAGACTCCTTTAAAAACAGAGAAAAGAGATTGCAGGTAATCACAGAGTCACAGAAGTGTTAAGGTTGGAAAAGACCTCCAAGGTCACCACAGCCAACAATAAACTTAACACTACAAAGTCCTCTATTAAACCATGTCTCACATCTCCACATGTTTTAAATGCCTCCAGGGATGGAGACTCCATCACTGCCTGGGGAAGCCTCTTCCAATGCCTGACAACCCTTTCCAAGATGTAATTTTTCCTACTATCCAATCTAAACCTCGACAGCACAACTCGAGACCATTTCCTCTTGTGCTATCACTTGTTACTTGAGAGAAGAGACCAGCACCCACCTCACCACAACCTCCTTTCAGGCAACTGTAGACAGGGTTGAAGTCTACCCTCAACCTCCTCCAGACTGAACAGCCCCAGGTCCCTCAGCTGCTCCCACAACCTCTGGGCTCCAGACCCTTCCCCAGCTCCGTTTCCTTCTCCAGATGCGGTACAGGACCTCAATGTCCTTGCAGTGAGGGGTCAAAAACTGAACCAAGGATTTGAGCTGTGGCCTCACCAGTGCCAAATCCGTGGGGGTGATCCCATCCCTGCTCCTGCTGGTCACACCACGGCTGATCCAAGCCAGGATGCTGTTGGCCTTCTTGGCCACCTGGGCCACTGCTGGCTCATGTCCAGCTGCTGTTGACCAGCACGCCTAGGGCCTTTTCCACGGGGCAGCTCTCCAGCCACTCTCCCCCGAGCCTGCCTGGGGCTGTTGTGACCCAAGTACAGGACCCAACACTGAGCCTTCATTTAGGGCTGCCCTTCCAAACTACTACAGGTTGGGCAAAACACTCATACCAGCATCACGGGGAAACTACCTTGTTCTGCCTCCCTGTCCCAAAGGCCAATTTCAAGGTGGGGAAGCTGAGGCACAGCATTCCTGAGAGTCCCTGGTGGGTTCTTCCTTCCCAAATCCAGCATGAGCAGCACTGCTGGGTGCACCCTCACTCCAGGAGCTCCCTCTGCTGCGTCAGAACTGTGGAACCAGGGAATCCCCAGCTGAACTCCCTCTGTACTCCACACTGGTGAGGCTGCTCCTTGAATACTGTGTTCAGTTCTGGGCCACTCACCACAAGAAGGATGTTGAGGCTCTGGAGCGAGTGCAGAGAAGAGCAACAAGGCTGGTGAGGGGCTGGAGAACAGACCTTATGAGGAACGGCTGAGAGAGCTGGGGGTGTTTATCCTGGAGAAGAGGAGGCTGAGGGGAGAATTCATTACTCTCTACAACTACCTGAAAGGAGGTTGTAGAGAGGAGGGAGCTGAGCTCTTCTCCCAAGTGACAGGGGACAGGACAAGAGGGAATGGCCTCAAGCTCCGCCAGGGGAGATTTAGGCTGGACATTAGGAGGAAGTTTTTCATGGAAAGGGTCATTTGGCATTGGAATAGGCTGCCCAGGGAGGTGGTTGATTCACCTTCCCTGGAGGTGTTTAAGGCACGGGTGGATGAGGTCCTGAGGGATGTGGTTTAGTGTTTGATAGGAACGGTTGGACTTGATGATCCAATGGGTCTCTTCCAACCTGGTTGTTCTATGATTCTATGAACGAAACCCAGGCTCAGTGCCTGGCAAAACATTGGTGGAGGTTTCCTGCACAAGGCTTGCATGAAATAAGGCTTGCAGGGAGAAAAAGGAGTCTTCACTTTAACTAGAACTTATCATCCATGTGCCTCAGCAGAGTCTCCAACAGGATCCGCTCCATGATCTTGCCAGGCACAGAGGTGAGACTGATGGGCCTGCAGTTCTCTGCATCTGCTTCACTTTCCAAATATTCTTCTCTAGCTAAAATGCATTCCCAAGTCCATTTATTTCAAACTTTACAGCATCAGGCTTTTTAAACTCCTGTATCAGAGCCAGCCTCTTCCTAGGAAATCTTGTGACCACCTCTGCTCCTCAGCAAACTCCTTCCTCTTTACTTACAAGCCAACTTCATTAATTTATTTTGCTTTAAATACTTCATTTCTACCTTTTGAAGAGCTCTTCCTCTCCAGCACTTGAGACACATCAACCAGCCAGAAGCACCTCTTGTACAGGGTTCAGGTCTCTTCCAGTATTAAGAGATGTGCAAGTGTTGTGTGTTTAATGAGGCTATGTACTTCCTAATTATGGAATATTAATTAAATATCACTCAGTGACAGCTCAAATACACATTTCTCATTGCTAAAATTAGTGTAAGAAATGGATGTGGCAGAAAAGAAAACCAGATGTTGAGCTGCTGTGTGAGCAGGACATCAAACCTGCAGCTCCCTCATCAGGGATCCTCATAAGCGATCACCTCGATGCCCTCAAATCACCAGAGGTGGCTGGAATTTCTTTTTTTGAACATAAGTACATCATTATTTGAGGAATATCACCTCTTTCCTGATTTATTCCTGTCTACTCGCACCCCAGACCGATGTGGCTGCCCCTCCTTGGACGTTTTTCAAGGCCAGGTTGGATGGGGCAGAAGCCCCTGATCCAGTGGGAGGTGTCCCTGACCAGGGCAGGGGTGGAACTGGATGGGTTTTGAGGTCCCTTCCAACCCAAACCATTGTGTGATTCTATGTCCTGCTGAGGGTAGCCATGGAATCCAGTGCAGGTGAGAGAGCCCCTGCATCCTGCAGGAATCCCCATCCCATTTCTCCAGGAGCTGCTCAAGGGACATCACTTCATGCTTTCAACTTAAAAGCAGGAAGAAGTGGCCTTCAATTACAGTTTGCTTCCTTTCAGGCTCATTAAATGCACTACTTGCACAGGAATGCATTTCAAATGCATCAGTGTTACTGTATTTCCCCTTCAAATTGAAAAAAAAAAAAGGAGAGAACAGTAACGAAAATCCCTTTTAACGCAGAATTACGGCATTATTTAACCTGAGCTATCAAAGCACCTTAGTGCAGCCTTAACTTTATCAAATCAGTACCTCCAGCTCCTCTCTGCTCCATTTGAAACACCGAGCACCAGTCCCAACAGCACTGAAACTAGTCTGGAAACTGGTTGTTCAGGAAGTTGTTGGATCTGGGGGTTCAGATGTCCAAGCATCAACAAAGACTTGCAGGAGGCCAAGCTTTAGGATCATAGAATCATAGAACAACCAGGTCGGAAAAGACCCACTGGATCATCGAGTCCAAACACTCCTATCAAACACTAAACTCTGTCCCTTAAGCACCTCCAGGGAAGGTCATATAACCTCATCCCTGGGTAGCCTCTCCCACTGCCCAATGACCCTTTCCGTGAAAAATTCTTTCCTAATGTTCATCCTAAACCTCCCCTGGTGGAGCTGGAGGCTGGTCACACAATTTCTGATCCAAGCCAAGACGCCATTGGCCTTCTTGGCCACCTGGGCCACTGTTGGCTCACGTTCACTCACTGTCAACCAACACCCGAAGGTCCTTCTCCTCCAGGCAGCTTTCTAGACTTCTCCTAGTCTGGAGCTGCTCAGGGTTGTTGTGCCCCAAGAGCAGGATCTGACATTTGCCCTTGTTAAACCTCATCCCATTGGTCTCAGCCCATGGATCCAGCCTCTTCACATCCCTTTGGAGCCTCCCGACCCTCCAGCAGATCCACACTCCCACATAGCTTAGGGTCATCTGCAAACTTGCTAAGGGAGCACTCGATGCCTTCATCCAGGTCATTGATGAAGACATTGACCAGGGCTGGACCCAGCACTGAGCCCTGGGGACACCACTTGTCACTGGCCTCCAGATGGACTTCATTTCCCACCACTCTCTGGGCCCTCCAGACAACCACCTTTCCACCCAGGAGAGTGTGTGCCTGTCCAGCCCAGAGGTGACAGTTTCCGGAGCAGAATGCTGGGAGAAACTGTGTCAAAGGCTTTGCTGAAGTCCAGGAAGATCCATCCACAGCCTTTCCCTCATCCAGCAGCCGAGTCACTTTGTCATCGAAGGAGATCAGCTTAGTTTGGCAAGACCTGCCTTTCGTCAACCCATGTTGACTGGGCCTGATCCCCTGCTTCTCTTGCATGTGCTTCATGATAGATCTCAAGATCACCTGTTCCATGACTTTCCCTGGCACTGAGGTCACACTGACAGGCCTGGAGTTCCCTGGATCCTCCCTGCGACCCTTCTTGTCCATGGGCACAACATCAGCCTCCAGTCCAGTGGAACTTGCCCAGTCAGACAGGAAAATGACTCTGGGGTTCGAGGATTCCCTTGGGAACAGGCTGGGGCTGCCACATGGCTGTGCGAGAGAACCCAAAATCCATATTCTGAGGTGGGACCACAGTTTATTTCAGGCACAAGCTGCATTTAGGGGACACAACAGGACTTTTTAGAAGTTGCGCTGCCTTCCAGCTCCTGTCGGCAGGCGACGCGTGCCACACGGTGAGGTCACAGTGATGGGACGCAGGTGTCACAATGACCCAGGGCACTTTGGGAGCTGCTGTCCAGGGATCAGACGCCACAGCCCTTCAGCTGCTGACAGGCATGACTGCGTCTTGCTGATCAGGCTAAAGGTTGAGACTTCAAGCTTAAACCCAACTCAGCCATGGGGAACATGGAGTCATCTGCACCAGACTCCTCCTCCAACACGGAGGAGCCTGGTTTGGTGCCTCCATCTTCTCCCAACCACACGGTTGGTGCTATGGCAGCAGCCGAGGATGCTGCCAGCTTATCTCTCGCAGGAGAGAACTCTCAAGGTAAGCCTGAGGAGTGCCCAGCCTCCGGTACCATTGGTGGCAGGAGAGCTGTGCCAAACCCACACCCTCTGCAGCCCACAGGTTCCTCCAGATCCTCTGGAACATCGTCGGCAGCCATCGATTCCAGTCCATCTGGTGGAATGATGATGGAAACAGCTTCGTGGTAGCAGAGAATCTCTTCCGCGAGGAGGTCCTGGGGAGGAGGATCTTTGACGCTGAGTCCATGGGAGGCTTCATCCTCCAACTCAACCTCCATGGATTCCAGCCAGTGGAAGGACGTTCTCGCATCTCCATCTCCATCGGGAAGCTGCAAGCAATAGCAGCAGCAGGAGCTTCTCTGGGCAAGGTACGTCAGTTCCTCCCCCAGGAGAGAGTCTGTGTCTTCCTCCTCTGGCAATGCTGGCACTGACTCCTGTCCTTTGCCATCCGCAGCTGCACTTCTTCCACCGCCCCGGCTTCCAGAGAGACCAGCCCCAGCTCCTCACGAGGGGCAACCAAAGCCCTGAGGACACAGAGCCAGCCCCGGCTGCAGCCCCACACAGCCCTGGGCAGGAGGATGAACAGCCAAGGAAGAGACCTGCAGATGCTCTGTCGGCGACAGGAGCCATGGAGGAGATGGATGCTGAGAGCTGCGCAGGCCCCAGCCCCACAGTGACCGAGCCATGGGCTGACCCCGACGCCCCCAGCACCAGTGCCGGTCCAGTCCCGGCCAAACGGCGCCGCACAGACAGCCCTGAGAACATCCCGGAGGAGGCTCTGACTCCATCTGTAGCTTCACCCCAACGCCGCTCACCTCCTGCCCCACAAGACATGGAGCCCCCTCAGCAGGCAGCTCCTGGGCCCAGTTGCCTTCCTCAGCTGGTCGGCAGCACTAGTTCAGCTCACTCCCGAGCTCCAGAGCCTGCGAGGGATGAGCTGCCAGCACCTCGTGCTGCTCCTGGACCATCGCACAGCCAAGTGGTAGCACCAAGGAATGACGAGCAGGAGAATAATGCCCAGAGCCCTGCAGCCCCCAGCACCACAGCGAACGAGCCCAGGGCTGACCCCGACGGCCCCAGCACCAGTGCCGCTCCAGCCCCGGCAGAACGGCGCCGCACAGACAGCCCTGAGGACGTCCCAGAGGAGGCTCCAGCTCCATCCCCACCTTCACCTCAGCGCCGATCACCTCCTGCCCCACTGGTCTTTGGGCCCCCTCCACGCCCAGATTGGTGGCCAGGGCCGGATCCTTGGGAGCGCCCTGGGGCTGCTCTCCACCCTCCAGCACCTCATGCCGCTCCTGTGCCACGGCCACCACCCTTCAGAGCTCGCCCCTTCCGAAACTGCCGCACCTGCTACTGCCCACCCAACAACCGACACGGCGACGGACTTTGAAACGGGTTGGGTGGAAACAGCAGAGATCTTGGGCTGCGAGTCATGGTGTAGATGGAGGAACACCTTACTCTAGGAATAATTAATAAACAGTGTTTGTTGTTGTTCAAAACTCTTCTTTTCATGTTTCCCTGTCCTGTCTCTGCAGTCTCACGGATGTTGTGACCCAAGTGCAGGACTCGCCATTTGGCCTTGTTAAACCTCATCCCACTGGACTCTGCCCATGGATCCAGCCTCTTCACATCCCTTTGGAGCCTCCCGACCCTCCAGCAGATCCACACTCCCACACAGCTTAGGGTCATCTGCAAACTTGCTAAGGGAGCACTCGATGCCTTCATCCAGGTCACTGATGAAGACATTGACCAGGGCTGGACCCAGCACTGAGCCCTGGGGACACCACTTGTCACTGGCCTCCAGCTGGACATCACTCCCTTTCCCACCACTCTCTGGGCCCTCCAGACAACCACCTTTCCACCCAGGAGAGTGTGGGCCTGAATCCATGTGTGTACAGTGCAGTCAAGTGCAAGCGTGTGAGTGCACAAGTGTGCATGTGTGCATGAGTGTGTGTGTAGGCCTGTGCTTGTATGTGAATGTGCAAGTGTCGCGCGCACATGTGTGTGTGCAGGCATGTCCATGTGTGTGCATGAGTGCATGTGTGTGTGTGTGCAGCCACGTGCAATTATACAAGTTCACTGGTGTGACTGTGTGCACGTGTGTGCAAAAGGGGGTGTGTGTATGTGTGCAGGCATGTGTGGTCATGTGCAAGAGTGTGTGCACAAATACATGTGCAGCCCTGTTGAAATGGTTGGAACTGATGATCTGATGGGTCTCTTCCAACCTGGTAAACCTCCCCTGGTGGAGCTTGAGGCCATTCCCTCTCGTCCTGTCCCCTGTCCCTTGGGAGAAGAACCCAGCTCCCTCCTCTCCACAACCTCCTCTCAGGTATCTGCAGAGAGCAATGAGGTCTCCCCTCAGCCTCCTCTTCTCCAGGAGAAACAACCCCAGCTCTCTCAGACGTTCCTCATAAGGCCTGTTCTTCAGCCCCTTCTCCAGTTTCGTTGCTCTTCTCTGGACTCGCTCGAGAGCCTCAACATCCTTCTTGGGCTGAGGGGCCCACAACTGAACACAGGATTCGAGAAGCGGTCTCAGTGCCGAGTCCAGAGGGAGAAGAACCTCCCTGGACCTGCTGGTCACACGATTTCTGATCCAAGCCAAGATGCCATTGGCCTTCTTGGCCACCTGGGCCACTGTTGGCTCACGTTCACTCACTGTCAACCAACACCCCCAGGTCCTTCTCCTCCAGGCACTTTCCAGACAGACTAGTCTCCTAGTCATCCCTTTGGAGCCTCCCGACCCTCCAGCAGATCCACACTCCCACCCAGATTAGTGTCATCTGCAAACTTGCTAAGGGAGCACTCGATGCCTTCATCCAGGTCATTGATGAAGACATTGAACAGGACTGGACCCAGCACTGAGCCCTGGGGACACCACTTGTCACTGGCTTCCAGCTGGAATTCACTCCATTTCCCATCACTCTCTGGGCCCTCCAGACAACCACCTTTCCACCCAGGAGAGTGTGTGCCTGTCCAGCCCAGAGGTGACAGTTTCCGGAGCAGAATGCTGGGAGAAACTGTGTCAAAGGCTTTGCTGAAGTCCAAGAAGATCCATCCACAGCCTTTCCCTCATACAGCAGCCGAGTCACTAGATATCAATACTTAGGTATCGAGTTTTCCCTGGGGTTGGTCTGGGGGAAGGGTGGTGAAAGGGTGACCATAGGACCATGATGGAGCTGGGCTGAATGGGAACCTTTGCTCCATGTGGAGCCTCCAGACTCTGTAGTTGACCTCTGTGAAAGCTGCTGGTGGACTTCTAGCATGAAGTTCTGGAGAGCCCACAGCATCCCTGGAGCCTGCTGGAGGTTTATTTTCAAGGATGACTCTTACATGGACAAACTCCATGGCTGTATTTCAGGTTTTACAGTTTCTTGTGACCATGGGAAGGTAAGCTCCGAGGTAACAGGGTACAGCAGCCCTGTTCCGAGCAGCAGTAATAAGAGATTCCCGTGCCACCAGGAGCCTTTTCTCATGATGCCCTTCTTGGGTATCCCCTCTCAAAGCTCCACAGCAAAGGAACCCTGTGCACACGCTAAACCTGACCTGCTGCCTGGGCACGTCTGGATTTCAGCCTTTCTCTTTAAAAAGTAGCCACTAAGTTGGTGAAATGTTTAAGGGTGAAGCTGAATGGGGAGCGGCTGAAGTTACTTGGTCTGTTCAGCCTGGAGAAGAGGAGACTGAGGGGAGACCTCATCATGCTCTGCAGCTTCCTCACAAGGGGAGGAGGAGGCGCAGGTGCTAAGCTCTTCTCTCTGGACCCAAGAGAATGGCAGGAAGACACCAAGGGAGGGTGAGGTTAGGCATTAGGAAAATGTTCTTCCCCAGAGGGTGGTGGAGCCCTGGAACAGTTCCCAGGGAAGCGTCACAGCTCCAAGCCTGACAATATCCCAGAAGCATTTGGCCAACGCCCTCAGCCCCACGGGGTGAATGCTGGGGTGTCCTGTGCAGGCACAGGAGCTGGACTCGATTATCCTTGTGGATCCCTTCCAACTCGGGGCAACTTCCAACTATGATTCTACATTTCAAGGAAAATCCCCCCAGGCTAAGGCACTGCTGGACACGCTCTGATACACCCCCTTTCCAAGACACTCGTAAGGATGAATGTGGCCAATGGTCAAATGGCCAGATGGAAAAAGCCAACCATGGGAAGTGGCTGTAGCACGAAAGTAGCAGGTTAATGAGAAAGCTTCGGTTTTCAGCCGCGGCAGATGAAAGATAAACCTCTCCAGTTTCACTATCAACTTCCTCATTAAACCAACTCTAGCATGACACACACAACAGAGCTGCAGTGGCTGGGAGAGCACAGCTGGAGTCGGACAACCACTGTCCACCCAGTCCAACACAGAGAAACGCAACATCACCACCCCAACACCAATCATAGAATCATAGAATCACCAGGTTGGAAGAGACCCACTGGATCATCAAGTCCAACTATTCCCATCAATCACTAAATCATGTCCCTCAGCGCCTTGTCCATCCATCCCTTAAACACCTCCAGGGAAAGTGAATCAACCCCCTCCCTGGGCAGCCTATCCCAGTGCCCAGTAACCCTTTCCATGATTTTTTTTTTCCTAATGTTCAGCCTGAACCTCCCCTGGTGGAGCTTGAGGCCATTCCCTCTTGTCCTGTCCCCTGTCACTTGGGAGAAGAGGCCATCACCCTCCTCTCCACAACCCCCTTTCAGGTAGTTGGAGAGAGCAATGAGGTCTCCCCTCCAACCACTCCAACACGCCACCCCCACAACAACACAACCCCAACAACAACACCCCAACAGCAACATCCCTACAACACGAGTCCAACTACACCAACCAAATTAGACCCTAGCACCACCAGCCCAACACCACTTCTCCTGCACGCCACCTTCACCCCAGCAAATCCAGTGATGCAAAGACTGAGTCAACGAAAAGCAATGCTGAGCTAGTGGTCTTTATCTCCTCAAACGTTCGTAACCCAACAGGTTAATCAGTACCAAACCCACAAGGCCAGGCACAGACTTGCAAGGCAGGTGGTTCTCACATCTGGCGGGTTGCTTTGCATTGGTACAACGTTTGATAGGAATGGTTGGACTCAATGATCCGGTGCGTCTCTTCCAACCTGGTGATTCTATGATTCTAAGGTACAACCTGGCCTTGAATACCTCCAGAGATGGGCAACCTGGGCTAGGGCCTCCCCACCCTCACAACAAACCATTTCTCCCTGATATCTTATCTCAACCTCCCCTCTTTCAGCTGAAAGCCTTTCTCTCTCATCCTCTCCCTGCACTCCCTGATCAAGAGCCCCTTCTCCAGCTTTCCCGATGCAAGCTGAACAGAAAGAGTTCTGACTTCCTTATTAAAATAAAAAAAAAATAAATAAAACAACCGGGGAGGTTGTTTGGGCTCAGAGGTTGGGGGTTTTTCCCCTCTGCTGTGTATTTTCAGTTCAGAACTGAGCTAAAGCAGCTCAACCAGCTCCATGGTAAGGAACAGAAGAACAAAAACTATATAGCAACACTAACCCATTAGCACAACCTGTGCCAGAATAGTTTTTTGAGGAAAAAAATCCAGAATCAGGCGACAAACTGTACCCAGCCCTGATCCGGAATAACTCCCGGCTTTTCTGATACCTACCCACAAGTAGAAGTATTGGATACGTGTTACAGACAGAGGCTTTGCAGACACCCCCCTCCATCTGATCTTACATTTCAAAAGCTCCCGTTTGTTAAACCACCAAAACTTTGAGGTCAAGTTGCAAAATCGTCGCTGTTTACAGGCTTCCAGGCCACAACTCCAGGGCTGGTTTGGCAGCTCTGCCCTGGCCCCGTGCCCGCAGGTGAGGCAACGCCAGGAAAGGCAGCGCCGGCCTCGGGCACCTGCCTGCGTCACCAGGCACGGTAGCCGGAACACACACCCAGGGCCTTTCCCTGGGCCGTGACACCCCGAATCACACACCCTCTGTCATCCAGCACCCCGAAACACACACAGGGCCTGCCCTGGGACGTGGCGCCCCAAATCACACACCCTGTGTCTGCCTTGGATCTTAGCACCCCGAATCACACACCGTCTGTCATCCAGTACCCCAAAACAAACACCCTGGGCCTGCACTGGGCCATGGCACCCCAAATCACACACCTTCTGCCATCCAACAACCCGAAAGCGGCTGGAGAACAGGACCTATGAGGAGCGGCTGAGAGAGTTGGGGTTGTTTAGCCTGAAGAAGAGGAGGCTGAGAGGAGACCTCATTACTCTCTACAACTACCTGAAGGGAGGTTGTAGAGAGGAGGGAGCTGGGCTCTTCTCCCA
Organism: Coccyzus lansbergi; assembly: GCA_033558105.1. NCBI lineage: Eukaryota > Metazoa > Chordata > Aves > Cuculiformes > Coccyzidae > Coccyzus > Coccyzus lansbergi. The sequence continues at coordinate 76,856 of JAUMJK010000780.1, read as the reverse complement.
AGGGACAGGGGACAGGACAAGAGGGAATGGCCTCAAGCTCCGCCAGGGGAGATTTAGGCTGGAGATTAGGAGGAAGTTCTTCACACAGAGGGTCATTGGGCATTGGAATAGGCTGCCCAGGGAGGTGGTTGAGTCACCTTCCCTGGAGGTGTTCAAGGCACGGGTGGATGAGGTCTTGAGGGACATGGTTTAGTGTTTGATAGGAATGGTTGGACTAGAAGACCCGATGGGTCCCTTCCAACCTGGTTGTTCTATGATTCTATGAAATAAAAACAGGGCCTGCCCCAGGCTGCAGCACCCCGAATCACACACCTTCTGCCATCCAGTACCCCAAAACACACACAGGGCCTGCCCCGGGCCATGGCACCCCATACAGAGTCCCCTTACCCACAGACATGCACTCCCATCCCAGCTCCTTCTCTCCCTCCATCCCCAGCCCCCCCACTTTGAACCAAAGGAATAGGAATGGTTGGACTCCCTGATCCAGTGGGTCTTTTCCAACCTAGTGATTCTGTGAACCAGGCAGGGCCCCCCCAGCCCCTCAGCATCGCTGGGGCGCTGTGGGGTGTCAGTGCCTGCGTCCCCCAGGCACAGTGGGACTGGACACCCACCCCAGCCCACACATCTACCTGCATCCCCCATACACACGGAGCTGCATCCCTCCAGGGGTCCCTCACGCCCCCCAGGCACAGAGGGGCACATCCCCCTTGGGGGTCCCCTACATCCCCTGCATAAAGACATTTGCATCCATCTTGGGGATCCCTTACATCCCCCCCTACACAGGGCTGCATTCCCCCAAGACCCCCACATCCCTCCAGGCACAGAGGGCTGCACCCCTTGGACAACCCCACCCCCCCCATATACAGCGGTGTATCCCCCTGGGTCCCCTGCATACAGAGGGGCACATCCACTTTGGGGGTCCCCTATATCCCCCAATACACGGGGCTGCATCACTCGGGGTCCCCTCGCATCCCTCCAGGAACAGAGGGCTGCATCCCTTGGACACACAACCCCTAAACCCCATATAGAGGGGTGTATCCCCCTGGGGATCCCTTGCATCCCCTGCATCCCCAGGGGCGCATCCACCTTGGGGGTCCCCTACATCGCCCCATATAAAGGGCTGCATCCCCCCAAGACCTCCGCATCCCTCCAGGCACAGAGGGCTGCATCCCTTGGACACACCACCCCCCAATATATACAGGGGTGTATCGCCCTGGGGGTACTTTGCATCCCCTGCATTCCCAGGGGCGCATCCACCTTGGGGGTCCCCTACATCCCCCCATACAAAGGGCTGCATTCCCCCAAGACCCCTACATCCCCCCCAGGCACAGAGGGGCACATCCCCCTTGGGGGTCCCCTACATCCCCTGCATAAACACATTCAAATCCATCTTGGGGGTCCCATACATCCCCCCACACAAAGGGCTTCATTCCCCCAAGACCCTCACATCCCTCCAGGAACAGAGGGTTGCACCCCTTGGACACACACACACCTCCATATATACAGGGGTGTATCCCCCTGGGTCCCCTGCATCCAGAGGGGCACATCTGCCTTGGGGGTCCCCTATATCCCCCAATACACGGGGCTGCATCCCTCGGGGTCCCCTACATCCCCCCAGGCACAGAGGGTTTCATCCCTCGGACCACTCCCCCCATCTCCCCCATCTCCCCTTCGGGCTGCAGCATCCCAGGGTCCCCCCTGCCCGCCGCCCCCTCAAGGTGTTTGGGGACCCCTAACCCTCAGCTCCCCCTGCCCCCATCACCCCCACCCAGCCCGGCGCAGCCCCCAACTCACGCAGCTGAGCAGGGAGCAGACCCCCAGACAAGCCCCCATGGTTCGGCAGCGGCTGCCAGCGCCCCCCGGATCCCTCCGGCTCCCTCTCCGGCTCCTTCTCCCACCGCCCACTCGCTGGCTCCGCCCGGGACCTGCCGCGCCTGCCCGGGCCGGCTCCTGCGGGAGGGGAGGGACCGGGAACCTGGCAATTAGAGTCCTTCCACCCCTCGGAGGGACAGGGCATCCGGGGGTAGAGAGTCATGGAATCACCAGGTTGGAAGAGACCCACCGGATCATCGAGTCCAACCATTCCTATCAAACACTAACCCATGTTCCTCAGCACCTCGTCCACCCGTCCCTTAAGCACCTTCAGGGAAGGTGAATCAACCACCTCCCTGGGCAGCCTATTCCAATGCCTGATGACCCTTTCTGTGAAAAATTTCTTTCTAATGTTCGGCCTAAACCTTCCCTGGCGGAGCTTGAGGCCATTCCCTCTTGTTCTGTTCCCTGTCACTAGGGAGAAGAGCCCAGCTCCCTCATAGAATCATAGAATCATAGAACAACCAGGTTGGAAGGGACCCATCGGATCAAGTCCAACCATTCCCATCAAACACTAAACCATGTCCCTCAGGACCTCATCTACCCGTCCCTTAAACACCTCCTGGGAAGGTGATGAAACCACCTCCCTGGGCAGCCTATTCCAATGCCCAATGACCCTTTCTGTGAAAAAGCTCCTCCTGATCTCTAGCCTAAATCTCCCCTGTCGGAGCTTGAGGCCATTCCTTCTCATCCTGTCCCCTGTCACTTGGGAGAAGAGCCCAGCTCCCTCCTCTCCACAACCTCCTTTCAGGTAGTTGTAGAGAGTAATGAGGTCTCCCCTCAGCCTCCTCTTCTCCAGGATAAACAGCCCCAGCTCTCTCAGCCGCTCCTCATAAGGCCTGTTCTCCAGCCCCTTCTCCAGCTTCGTTGTTCTTCTCTGGACTCACTCCAGAGCCTCAACATCCTTCTTGTGCTGAGGGGCCCACAACTGAACACAGGATTCAAGGAGCGGCCTCACCAGTGCTGAGTGCAGAGGGAGAATCACCTCCCTGGCCCTGCTGGTCACACCGTTTCTGATCCAAGCCAAGATGCCATTGGCCTTCTTGGCCACCTGGGCACACTGCTGGCTCATGTTCAGTCAGCTGTCAACCAACACCCCCAGGTCCCTCTCCTCCAGGCAGTTTTCCAGCCAGACTTCTCCCAGTCTGTAGCTCTGCATAGGGTTGTTGTGCCCCAAGTGCAGGACCCACCATTTGGCCTCCTCTCCACAACCTCCTTTCAGGTAGTTATAGAGAGCAATGAAGTCTCCCCTCAGCCTCCTTTTCTTCAGGATAAACACCCCCAGCTCTCTCAGCGGCTCCTCTTATTCTCCAGCCTCCTCACCAGCTTTGTTCCTCTTCTCTGGACTCGCTCCAGAGCCTCACAATCCCGCAGTTGAGATCTCACAAGAGAGGAATAGAGGGACAGAATCACCTCCCTCAACCTGCTGGATGCCCAGGCTGGGGCTGTCCCTCTGCTCTCCCCATCAGAGGGCTGAATGCAGCCCTGTGTTTTTTCAGGGTTGAATGCTGATTGTGCAGCCAGATGCGGCCTTGCTGAGAGCTGCCGATGGGAGACGTGAGGTCAGTAGCTGTGCTGGGCTGCTCCTGGCCATCAATTCCAATACATCCACCAGCTCCAACACACATATGGTTTCTGTACAGCATCCAGCTCCAAGCACATCCAACATCTCAGAATCGTAGAACAGTTGAGGCTGGTGGAGATCGCTGGAGATCATCTGATTCACCCCCCTACAGATCCTCCTAGAGCCCAGAACCATTTCAAGATGACATTTGATTGTCTTTAAGAATGGAGACTCCACAACCTCCCTGGGCAACCTGTGCCAGTGCTTGGTCATTCCCGTAGTCCAAAAGTGTTTCCTGCTGTCCAGAGGGACCCTCCTGTGTTTCAAAGGAGGGACCCTTCCTGTGTAGCCCATAGCTACTGATCTGGTCACTGGGCACCATCCTCTTTGGACCCTCCCTTCAGGCACTTATATACATTGATGAGGTCCTTCTGAGCGCTCTGTGCTCTGGGCTGAGCACTCCCAGCATTCTCAACCTTTCATCATACGTAAGATGCTCCAACTTCATTCTCCCATGGACTTATCTATGTCCAGTTGGTTTAAGCACCACCTGACCTAATCCTCTTGCACCAAGGCTGCATCTTCCTTGCTCCAGCCTTTCCCCATCATCTCAGGGACCTGCAATTCCTGAAGACAGGTCCTACAAGGAAACAGGCAAAGAAAACACTAAGTTCCTCAGCCTTCCCCATGTCTTGTGGCACCAGGTCTCCCATCCCATGGAGCAATGGGCTTGTGTTTTCCCTAATCTTCCTTTTGTTGCCTATTGCAGTCCTTCTAGTGTCCTGCACTTGGGGCACAACAACCCTATGCAGAGCTACAGACTGGGAGAAGCCTGGCTGGAAAACTGCCAGGAGGAGAGGGACCTGGGGGTGTTGGTCGACAACCGACTGAACATGAGCCAGCAGTGTGCCCAGGTGGCCAAGAAGGCCAATGGCATCCTGACTTGGATCAGAAATGGTGTGACCAGCAGGTCCAGGGAGGTGATTCTCCCTCTGGACTCAGCACTGGTGAGGCCACTCCTTGAATCCTGTGTTCAGTTCTGGGCCCCTCAGCACAAGAAGGATGTTGAGGCTCTGGAGTGAGTCCAGAGAAGAGCCATGAAGCTGGAGAAGGGGCTGGAGAACAGGCCCTATGAGGAACGGCTGAGAGAGCTGGGGGTGTTTATCCTGGAGAAGAGGAGGCTGAGGGGAGACCTCATTGCTCTCTACAACTACCTGAAGGAAGGTTGTAGAGAGGAGGGAGCTGGGCTCTTCTCCCAAGTGACAGGGGACAGGACAAGAGGGAATGGCCTCAAGCTCCACCAGGGGAGATTTAGGCTAGAGATCAGGAGGAGCTTTTTCACGGAAAGGGTGATTGGGCATTGGAATAGTCTGCCCAGGGAGGTGGTTGATTCACCTTCCCTGGAGGTGTTTAAGGGACGGTTAGATGAAGTCCTGAGGGACGTGGTTTAGTGTTTGATAGGAATAGTTGGACTCGATGATCTGACGGGTCTCTTCCAACCTGGTTGTTCTATGATTCTGTGATTCCATGATTCTTAGTGGCTTTGGCATTGACAACACGCCTTCCAGCTCCAGCAGACCTATCAGCCTGAACCCTTACAGGTCCAAGCCCCGAGTGAGAAGGCTGGGGGGCTTCTGCCCACCTGGAGCCGAGGGTGGGAGCCAGGGCTGGGCAGGCAGTGGGTTTCCCTGCTCTACCTGCCTGGCCTGAGCCTGGCACATCAACCTGGAACACGAGTGCTGCCAGTGTGCATAATTCAGGGGCTGGGACATACTGGGAGGTGCAAGCTCACTCCAGACCCTAAATTTAGACAGTGGGAAAGTACTCAAGCATGCGGCAGCAGGAGGCTTAAGGGCACAGGGCTGGGGCAGGTGGGGAGCCAACATACCCCCATGTCCTTGAGGAAGGGGATGGTGTCACCCTTCTTGTTCCAGAGGCAGGGCTCCACAGTTTGGCCTCTGATCAGCAGCAGGCAGAAATTTATAAGAGTTTTTTGAAGCCTCTTTGGGGTCCCAGAAGCTGCCAGGTGGCTGCAGTCCTCGCACAGTGCCTATGGTCAGTGCCCATAAACTGCTCACTGAGCTCAGCCAAGCTCAGGTTGCTTTTCCTTTCCGGAGGTGGCTGGCGTGTGCGCTGGGGACCTGCCCAGCCTGGCTGGGTGCGGGCACGGGTCTGGCTTCTGACGTGATGGGCTGGCTCCAGACACAGCCCCTTGGGGGGTCTGGCAGCTCCTGTCTCTTCCCAGCTGGATATCGGATCCTGGTGACACCCACAACAGGAGTGACCTTCAATCCATGAGCTCTGGAGAGGTATTTGTCCTCTTGGTTTTGCTGTCACCTTGTGCCGTGCAGGGACGTGAGCCACTGGCATGCCAGGAGCAGAAATCCCACTGGCTCCATGGACACTAGAGGGACCAACCCCCCCTCTCCACTGTCCCCTCATCCCCTTTGATGATGCCACCAGATGGCAGTGCCGGAATGAGACCAGTGCACACAACTGCCGGACAGAGGGGACGGTGGTTGAGCTACATGCCTGCCTGCTTCTGGGTGGCCACGCAGGGTCTGGGCTACCGGGAGGGACAGAGATCCTCACCCATCATGCAGGGCTGCCCTTATGCCTGGCCTGGGCTTGTGAAGAGGCTGTGGGACCATCACCCCCCACAGCATCAGCTCCTCACCATCCCCTTCTCTGGACACTGCTTGTGTGCAACAGCAGCTGCCATGGGTCGTAGCAGGAGCAGTGTGACAGTGGCAGAGACGGGACAGTGACAGAGCTGGGACAGCCCCCATGCACCAAAGGACACACTGTTTTGACATAGAATCATAGAATAACCAGGTTGGAAGAGACCCACCGGATCATCGAGTCCAACCATTCCTATCAAATGTTAAACCATGTCCCTCAGCACCTCGTCCACCAGTCCTTTAAACACCTCCTGGGAAGGTGATTCAACCACCTCCCTGGGCAGCCTCTGACAGTGACCAATGACCCTTTCTGTGAAAAATTTTTTTCCTAATGTCCAGCCTAAATCTCCCCTGGCGGAACTTGAGGCCATTCCCTCTTGTCCTGTCCCTTGGCACTTGGGAGAAGGAGCCATCACCCTCCTCTCTACAACCTCCTTTCAGGTAGTTGTAGAGAGCAATGAGGTCTCCCCTGAGCCTCCTCTTCTCCAGGCTAAACACCCCCAGCTCTCTCAGCCGTTTCTCTTTTTTTTTTTTTTAATTTTTTTTTCTTACAGTAAAACCTTTTTATTTATTTAAAGTTACTGTCTCTCTCATCCCATCCCTGTTAGCCCAGCACATCCCCAAAACAAGAAGTGTGCTCGCCTAGCCTCGTATGGGCTTCTCCAGCTTTTGAAGCAAGTGACAGTGCTGCCCAGTCCAGGTTCCTTCCCAGAGCACAATCTGCCAAACCTGGTGTGGTAGAAAGGGTGAGGAGTCTTCTTGCTTCACACTGCATAAGAGGATAAGAGTTAATTTTCTCCCTAGCAGCTGGCATAGAGCTGTGTCTTGAATCTAGCGTAGGAATAACATTGATAACACATCGGTTGAGTTTAGTGTTTGATAGGAATGGTTGGACTCAATGATGCGGTGGGTCTCTTCAAACCTGGTAATTCTATGATTCTATGATGTTTTCAGCTGTTGCTGAACAGTGCTTATAGTGAGTCAAGGACTTTCCAGGTACATGCGCTGTGCCAGCAGGGAGGTGCACAGGGACCTGGGAGTGAGCATAGCGAGGACAGCTGACCAAAGGGCTATTCCATACCTGATAACGTCATGCTCAGTATATCAACTGAGGAGTGGCTGAGGGGGTGTGATTGCTGCTCAGGGATGAAGTGAGCTTTGCTCATTGGGTGATGAGTGACGAGCAACTGTATTGTGCATCACTCACTTTGTATATTCTAGTAGTAACAGCACATCTCCCTTTTCCTGTCCTATTAAGCTGTATTTACCTCAACCCATGAGGTTTACTTTTTCCTTTTTCATTCATAGAATCGTAGAATCACCAGGTTGGAAGAGACCCATCGGATCATTGAATCCAACCATTCCCATCAAACAGTAACCCATGTCCCTCAGGACCTCGTCTACCCGTGCCTTAAACACCTCCAGGGAAGGTGACTCAACCTCCTCCCTGGGCAGCCTCTGCCAGTGCCCAATGACCCTTTCTGTGAAAAACTTCCTCCTAATCTCTAGCCTAAATTTCCCCTGGCGGAGCTTGAGGCCATTCCCCTACCCGTCCCATGGGGGAATAGGATAGGGTGGGAGAACGAGCCTATTTCTCAAACAAGCCTAGTTCTAGTACAAGCCTAGTGACATTACTCAGCTCTCAATATAAATGAGGAATGGGAGATGACAGATGCTGTCAGAACCCAGGGACACGTGGCTGCTCCAGCCTGCTCTGCAGTAGAAGCTCCCAAGACTTTACAAGAATGGGCTGAGAGAGCTGGGGTTGTTCAGCCTGAAGACAAAAAATAAAGCTCCTAAGAGAACCTAGAGCAGCTTCCAGTACTGAAAGGGGCTCCAGGAAAGCTGAGGAGGGGTTCTTGATCAGGGAGGGCAGGGATAGGATGAAGGGGAATGGATTTCATCTGAAAGAGGGGAGATTGAGATGAGATTTTAGGAAGAAATGTTTTGCTGTGAGGGTGGGGAGGCCCTGGCCCAGGTTGCCTAGAGCAGTGGTGGCTGCCCCATCCCTGGAAGGGTTCCAGGCCAGGTTGGATGGGGCTTGAAACCCCTGATCCAGTGGAAGGTGTCGCTGCCCGTGGCAGGAGTGGAACTCAATGGGCTTTAAGTCCTCTTCCAACCCAAACCAGTCTATGATTCTATGTTCTGTTGCTTAGCAGGGCTGGGAGCACCCTTGCCCTTGTACCCCTGATAAAACAACTTTTTTCTGTTATGACCCCCTCTTTGCTCTTTCCACTCTACCACTCAGCATCCCCAAGGTGAGGGGATGTCTTCTTCGCCCTGCCTGGTGCATTTGCACCTGCTGGGGGTGGATTTTAGGGCCAGATCAGCGGCGAGCAGGGCAAAGCACAGCTTGGCAGGGATGCCCTCCCACCCAGGGACTTGGGGGGAAAACAAATGCTTTCATGTGACTGTATCTGGGACAATGCCGGCTTAGCCGTAGGTGCAGCCAGAAGGGTTCCTGCTGAGCCCGAGTGATGCTATTCATGGATAAACCTACATTGCAGTCATTAATGATAATTAATAATCAAGTCTTTATTTGGAAAATCAGCTAAATCCCCCAAGCACCTTTCTTCCAGAGCATCATTTAGTGCAGGGGATACAGCCACAACCTAAGGTGCAGGGGTGGGGTGATGAGTTCAACCCCCTGGTTCATGGGGCTGTCCTATCTCCGGTGCCCTTGGTGCTGGCCCTGCTCTTGAGTTGGGTTTGTAGGGCACCCAGGACCCTTCTCCTTGGCAGCAGCTGGCAGCAAGCACATTACAGCTCCTCATCCACACTGGGATATGATGAGGGTCTCCCTGCTCTCCCGGGGCTGTAGAGGAGACCATGCAAAGGGGACTTGTTAACTGCCACCAGTATCTTTTTCGACTGCCTGCAGTATCTTTTCCTGGCTGTCTTGCTTCTCTTGGGGTTTCCAGCTCCCAGAGAGGCACAAACACAGGTTGGGATGGGAAGGAGAAATGCAGACGTCCTGAGACTGAATCACCTCCCTTCCCCCATGTTTAAAGATGCCTTCAAGTTGGGGAATTAGTTTCCCACTAAGCTCTTCTGCCATGACCAGAGGCACGGGAGGACTCACAAGAGGAGATTGCATGGCCTTTAATTCCAGACAGAAGCAGGGGTTCTGGGTCATGGGAACAGGGATTCAAACTCAGTGGAAACAAAAGAGTTGATTTTTGGGAGGGCCACTGCAGGCACCTGCAGTACCTTCTGTGCTTGAGCTCCTATCTTATCCCTTTTGTTTACCAGGACCCTCCCATCCTGCAATATCACAGGCTGAGCACTCAAATACATCTTGGATGCATCAGTCAGACAGAGGAGCCTGATGGAGACCAGGAAAATCCTCAGAATCTAGTGACAGGCATCCAATCGGCTGGTGTTGCTTCTGGAAAACTCACTGAGCATCAGGATCTGCATTTGGGATCTTTGAGGACTTCTTGCCAGTTTGGGATGGCTTAAAGTCCAGTGGAGCGATGCTGAGGTGACATGGTTGGTGGTCTCCATAATGAGCCATCAGCAAACCTATCACTTGTTATCTAACAGGCTGGGGTCTTCCCCCCAGAGCTTCTGGCCAAATGCCGGGTCCTGCACTCGGGGCACAACAACCCTATGCAGAGCTACAGACTGGGAGAAGCCTGGCTGGAAAACTGCCTGGAGGAGAGGGACCTGGGGGTGTTGGTTGACAGCGACTGACCATGAGCCAGCAGTGTGCCCAGGTGGCCAAGAAGGCCAATGGCATCCTGGCTTGGATCAGAAATGGTGTGACCAGCAGGTCCAGAATAACCTCATTCTCCCTCTGTACTCAGCACTGGTGAGGCTGCTCCTTGAATCCTGTGTTCAGTTGTGGGCCCCTCAGCACAAGAAGGACGTTTAGGCTCTGGAGCGAGTCAAAACCTGAGGGGAGGTTGTAGAGAGGAGGGATCTGAGCTCTTCTCCCAAGTGACAGGGGACAGGACAAGAGGGAATGACCTCAAGCTCCGCCAGGGGAGATTTAGGCTAGAGATCAGGAGGAAGTTTTTCACACAGAGAGTCATTGGGCATTGGAATAGGCTGCCCAGGGAGGGGGTTGATTCACCTTCTAGGGTTAGGGTTAGGGTTAGGGTTAGGGTTAGGGTAGATGAGGTCTTGAGGGACATGGTTTAGTGTTAGATAGGAATGGTTGGACTCAATGATCCGATGGGTCTCTTCCAACCTGGTTGTTCTATGATTCTATGATTCTCCCAGGTAGAAGAGTGAAGAGCTGTGAGGCCGAGAAGCACTGGCCACCCTCCGTCCTTGAAGCTTGATTTAACTGGGGCTCACAGACACAGCGACTGTCTGCAAAAGCTTTGGCATCTCCCTGCTGAGTTTGGACAGATGCTGTTTGTCTTTCTCATGGTGGTGGCCAGATGTCTGGCCAGTGATGAATGGAAGTGTCGTGCAGGAATTTCTGCACTGTCACAACTGCTGGGGCTCTCAGGGGGTGGAAAATCTGGGAAGGAGGTGACTCTACTGTAAGATAAATGAGATTACCTTGAGATACCTTGAGATACTGTGAGATACCAGGATCTGAGTCATCAGAGTGGGATAGGGAGGTTACAGGAAGAAGAAGCAAGGTGAGACCTTGATCTAAAGGTGTCCTTGGTGCGGCTGGCTGGAGGATATGGTTCTTTGCCATTCCCTGCCTGCAGCCCCCTCACCATTGGGTGCTTCTGCTTTGCTGTTGCCCCCTACCCCAGCTCTGGGTTTGAGCCCCTCAGTTTGCTTTCCAGGCACCCAAGAGACTCCAACCTTCCTCCAGGTTCCAGCGTGAGCCTCTCACCTGTGTTTCCCACATGCCTTAGGTGACAGGGCACCCCCAGTGCCACCTGAGCATCCCAACAAACACAGACTGGCCAGGGAGATGCTGAGGGGATGACAGATTCTGAATGCCCTAAGAAAGCTGTGTACAGTATGGACTGAATCATAGAATCACAGATTTACAGATTCACAGAATCACAGAATCGCCAGGTCATCGAGTCCAACCGTTCCTATCAGACACTAAACCATGTCCCTCAGCACCTCGTCTACCCGTCCCTTAAACCCCTCCAGGCAAGGTGAACCAACCCCCAACCTGGGCAGCCTCTGACAGTGCCCAATGACCCTTTCTGTGAAAATTTTTTTCCTAATATCTAGTCTGACCCTCCCCTGGTGGAGCTTGAGGCCATTCCCTCTCGTCCTGTCCCTTTGTCCCTTGGGAGAAGAGCCCAGCTCCCTCCTCTCCACAACCTCCTTTCAGGGAGTTGTAGAGAGCAATGAGGTCTCCCCTCAGCCTCCTCTTCTCTAGGTTGAACACCCCCAGCTCTCTCAGCCGCTCCTCGGTTTTGAGCTATTCATTTTCAGCCTTAACGATTCTTCCTTTCGGAGAAATGGCTAATGAGCCATGGGGATCCAATTAGATTTCTCCAGTCAGCTTTTCACCTCATTCCTTGCTGCTTAAAACCAAAAGGAAAATAAATAAATAAATAAATAAATAAATAAATAAACCCCACAAGCACTGGCCTGGAGACAATTAGATCAGTGTCTCCTTAATGCGCTCATGGCTCTGGCAGAAATTTCTGCCGCTGACAGGAGAGGCAGAGAGCGAGCTGCACCCATGGGCTAGGATGCAGAGGGGTGGAAACCGTGTCCCCCGCTTTGCAGACCCTTTTCAGGGTGCAGGTGAGCTCACATGGTGCCTCCTCATGGTTTGGCTTTGCTCCCTGCACAGGGCTCTTTCCACAACATCCCTGCAGATCCTTGGAGCCACCCGATTGGTTTTTATTAAGGACAGAGGCGAGATGGGGTTTTACACGATGTTTCTGTAGGTTCAGGAATGCTAATGAAGTCCAGATGCTCTCCAGCATGAAATCTCTCGCTTGGGTGGAAGGATCCTAGGAAACCCCTGGGTGGGAGAGGGATGGAGCGACCAAGGCAGGGAGAGAGCTACAAGATGTCATTGGGAGCATCAACGAGCGGTGATGCTCACCTTGGATGGTGCTGAGACACCACAGGGTGAAAGATGCCACCAACAAGGACACCTTGTTGTCTCCCCCACCCCGATGCTGGCAGACCCCACACCCCAGCCAGGGCTGCAGCAGCGCTTGCTGAGCCCCACGTGGCCCTGCCGAGCAGATTTTTTGCTTAGCTGCCTGGGCTATATTTAGCTGCCTGTAAAAGGGGTTAGCGAGCAGCGCTGGAGCCAGTGGCACAGCTAAGAATGTCAACGTAAGAGCAGCCAGAGATAAAAAAAGCCCAACCCGGGCACTGGAAGCTTTGCACAAATCCCTCTCGCTGATGGAGGAGGAGGCAGGCAGTGCCCGCATCTCCCTGGGGTGGGAGAACTGGGTGGTGGCTACACACTGTCCCCCCCAGTTGGCAACTTGCTTTTGGTGATTTGGGGCTGATTTGGCTTTTTTGTTGTATCCCAGAATTTAGTTGGACAGTGAGGGTCTGCCTGGGGGAGAACAAAGGCTGAAATCTGATGTTTTCAGTTCAATCCCAGAGCTTTGGGGGCAGCCCCTCTGTGGAAGGAGGACAGCAGCAAGTAGGAGGTACAGCCTGCTCCCCCAAGCCAAGAGGTGTTTGTGAGGCTCCCTGCATCCTCATCCAGGCATCTAGAAGTTACTGGAGCACGAACAGCAGATCTGAATTCTTCTTTGCCCACAAAGACATCTTCGGGGGATGCTCCCTTTATGCTCAGTTAACTCAAACACACCTTTCTTCCAGAGGTTCACCTCACTGCCCCAATCTGGTCTTTTAAACCAAAACCTGGACAAACCCTACTTCACTCCAGCTCCTCTCAAACCCTCTTGTGTTGCTCTGAGCTCTTCTGTGCAGCCCTGACCTTGCCTGGATTCACCTCCTGCCTGTGTAAACCAGGTTGCTGCCCAGAAATAGATGGATTTAAGCCAATTCAGGAGTCAATACGTAGGAAAGGTGATTTCCTGAACTGTAGCTATTTTCTCCCAGAAATAATTCACGTGTTCTGCTTGTCCACTGGGGCAGGTGATGAATATTTTGATGGCTGGACCCCAAGAGCAGTGTTTATAGTCAATGGGGGCTTCATTTCCCCGGCACAACCGCAGCTCCCGTGATGAATGGACAGCAGGACAAGCCCTAAGCTGCGGCTGCATCTGGCTGCACGAACCACCATGCCTTCAGGTCCAGAAAGAACTTCTGCTGCAGCTGCAAAATAGACATCATTATTTTGGTTGAATTTTCCCATTCTGCTGGAAATGGCCAGGTTACAGCTGAGTTGCAAAGACCTGTGCAGCTCACTGCAGGAATTCAAGATGCTTTGACTTGCAGAAATACAAAAAGCAGCTCGTGTGCTGTTCCATATGGTGGAAGAGATGCACTGGGCTGTGCACACACCCAGGGGCTTCTCGATTGCATGGCAAAGGGCAAGAAATTCTCCACCACCTCCGTCACATTGTGCCTCTGGGGAAGATGTTGCTGCAGAACCGATGTGTCCTGTGAAGGATGGTGCAGCAAGCTCAGATCCAGATGGCTGAGAGCATACCCGGAGCAAAGAGGGCTCCTGGGAAGGGCATTGCTGCTCGCTGTGACCTTAACGTCTCCTGTCAAGGCAGAGATGTCCAGACTTTTGTCTCGGCGCGATGTTCCACCCTGCCTGGTGACAAATTGCCTCCCTGGGAGATGTTTGCTGGTATTTTCCCTCTTGTCTTAAATCCTCCAGGCAATGAGATGTTCTCACTGCCTTTGGTCTCTGAGACCTCACGGGTAGGATTGTTTCCAAATGCCGGGTCCTGCACTTGGGGCACAACAACCCTATGCAAAGCTACAGACTGGGAGAAGTCTGGCTGGAAAACTGCCAGGAGGAGAGGGACCTGGGGGTGTTGGTCGACAGCCGACTGAACATGAGCCAGCAGTGTGCCCAGGTGGCCAAGAAGGCCAATGGCATCTTGGCTTGGATCAGAAATGGTGTGACCAGCAGTTCCAGGGAGGTTCTTCTCCCTCTGGACTCAGCACTGGTGAGACTGCTCCTTGAATATTGTGTCCAGTTGTGGGCCCCTCAGCACAAGAAGGATGTTGAGGCTCTGGAGCGAGTCCAGAGAAGAGCAACGAGACTGGTGAAGGGGCTGGAGAACAGACCTCCTGAGGAACGGCTGAGAGAACTGCGGGTGTTTAGCCTAGAGAAGAGAAGGTTGAGGGGAGACCTCATTACTCTCTACAACTACCTGAAAGGAGGTTGTAGAGAGGAGGGAGCTGAGCTCTTCTCCCAAGGGACAGGACAAGAGGGAATGACCTCAAGCTCCACCAGGGGAGATTTAGGCTGGACATTAGGAAAAAAAAATTCACAGAAAGGATCATTTGGCATTGGAACAGGCTGCCCAGGGAGGGGGTTGATTCACCTTCCCTGGAGGTGTTTAAGGGACGGGTGGGTGAGACGCTGAGGGACATGGTTTAGTGTTTGATAGGAATGGTTGGACTCAATGATCTGGTGGGTCTCTTCCAACCTGGTTGTTGTATGATTCTATGATTCTCCTGAGGGTTGAACGTGTTTTCTGCAGAACCATCGTGTGGAGGCCACCTCCATTGCTCCACAGCTGGTACCCCCATGCAGGGTTGGCCCCAAGGCTGTGTCCTGCACAGGCTCATGGAAAAACCCTGTTCCTGGGCAGAGAACAACCTGCAGGTCCCCAAACCCTGTGACCCGTGTCCCAAAATAGCTCCTTAATGGAGAGATTGACGCAGCCCAGGGCTGACCTCAGGTCAGGAATAAACTTTCCTCCACGTCTTCTCTGCACCCAGCAAGAAATCAGGGTGTTAACAGGGCTGGAAATTAGGAAGAGCAAAGTGCTTTTCTTCCTTGGAGGTGACTTTTAGCCCAGATCAGAGCCTGCAGTGATGGGAGGCACGTGGGGCTCCATCCTTGGGGGCTGCCCCAGCCCTGCAGCAGCTCGAGGGGCGGGGGTTTTAGTGACCTTTTTGTAGAAGTGAGATAAAGCAGCTTGGTAGCAGCAGTGGAAAGAGAACAGACTCTTCCGGGCCCTTTTCATCCCTATCCCAGAGCCTTTTTTTAAGGAGAAAATAGGATTTAAAGCAGGTGGCAGAGCAGGGAGCTGTCTGACCTCACTGGTTTCACCTCCCTGATGGATAAAGCAGGGTGTCTCTGCTGGGGGGGCGCACAGGCAGGGTATTTTGGGTCCTCCATCTCCAGGGAAGCTCACCCTGCTGGGAACACTCTGGGAAAAGGATTTCAGGATCTGCAAATCCTGACAGCAGGAGCTTAAAGAGGAGAGGGAAGAGCAAAGCAACCTTTGCTCCAGCATCAGTACAGCTCAGTGGCACAGCCTGGGACCAGCACCAAGCAGCTGCTGCCTGATAAAAGAGTAAGTTTTCCTTTCCCAGCTGCCATGCCAACGCCCTTTTGCATCTCTGAGGCTTGGGTGCAAGTGTTTTCTGAGCTTCAGCTGGGCATCGCGGCTCTCCATGCTCACCATGTCCTAGAGGCTGGGAGATCATTCACTGCCACAGATGGACTCACCACAAGAAGGATGTTGAGGCTCTGGAGCAAGTCCAGAGAAGAGCAAGGAAGCTGGTGAAGGGGCAGGAGAACAGGCCCTGTGAGGAGCGTCTGAGAGAGCTGGGGGTGTTTATCCTGGAGAAGAGGAGGCTGAGGGGAGACCTCATTGCTCTCTACAACTACCTGAAGGGAGGTTGTAGAGAGGAGGGAGCTGGGCTCTTCTCCCAAGTGACAGGGGACAGGACGAGAGGGAATGGCCTCAAGCTCCACCAGGGGAGGTTTAGGCTAGAGATTAGGAGGAAGTTTTTCACAGAAAGGGTCATTGGGCACTGGCAGAGGCTGCCCAGGGAGGTGTTTGATTCAGCTTCCCTGGAGGTGTTTAAGGCACGGGTGGATGAGGTCTTGAGGGACATGGTTTAGTGTTTGATAGGAATGATAGGACTAGAAGATCCGACGGGTCCCTTCCAACCTGGTTGTTCTATGATTCTATGATTCTATGGACTGGCTGAACACAGAGGGACTGACACGCTGCTTGTGGCCTCAATTTACGCAAGTCCCCAGCCCAACCACATGCAAAGGATCACGCTGGCAGAGGGAAATGTTCAGCCTAGGTGGAAAATGGAGCCAGGCTGTAGCTTCTCTTGATAGGAATGGTTGGACTCGATGTTCCGGTGGGTCTCTTCCAACCTGGTGATTCTATTATTCTATGATTCTCCTCCAGCTCTCCCAGGGCAGAGCATCCCCTGGGGACACCCAGAAGCTGGAGGAAGGGAGATGCACCCAACAGGACCCTCCCCAACCAGCCTGGGTTTCCCTCCTCTCCTGCTCCATGTCCTCAGAATCTCCTCCCTTGCCCCTACACATCTCCCAGAGCAGAGGGGTGGCAGCCGCCCCCTTCGCCTTCGACAAGCAGTGTCACATCCCATCAGGTGCCAGGCAGGATAAACATCGCGGATGCTCGGCTCGAGTCTGCTCTGAAGAGGGTAGACAGTCAAGGAGAAAACGGAGCGTGAGGAGCTAAAAATAGCAGCTGGTGAAGGCTCCCTCCCCGCCGGCCGTGCGGGAGCTGCCAGTCGCCCGTCACCACGCGTGAGCGAGCAGGCAGGACACGCGTCCCTCCCGCTGGCTGGCAGAGCAGGCTGCCTGCAGCCCCCCAAGTTTTTGGGGGTACAAGGGGTCCGGAGACAAGCACAGGGCTGAGATCAGCCAAACCCTGGCGGCTTCGGTGGCTTTTGGCCTTCTGCAACCCCAGCATGGTGACGCATGTCTGATTTTACCTTGTTGGTCACTGTAGAGGTCAGGAAAGTGTTGTCCTTCCCAGGTCAGCAACCTCCACTGGGCTCAGCTGAGCTGCCGGCTTCTCCTCATGGCCTGTGAGCCCCAGGAGGTGCTGAGCTCCCCTGGGGAAAGGACGATGTGGGCACCTTGCTCTGGGTGCTGAGCATCACCCCTGGCTGTTCGCAGGGAGAGATGAGGACAGGCAGAGATGGGAATTTGGGAGTGTGTCCCCAGCTCCACTCCTGCCACGAACAGCTACCCAGCACAGGGCCAAGAGGAGCATCGCCAGGGTGCTCCCCACACCTCCAGCCCTGGGGAGATCATCTGTGTACTTTGAGACCCCATTACTGGGATACACTCGACTCCTCCAGCCCTGGGGACATCATCTGTGCACCTCAAGACCCCATCACCAGGGTGCACCCCACTCCTCCAGCTCTGGGGAGATCATCTGTGCCCCTTGAGACCCCATCGTTTGAGTGGATCCCACTCCTCCAGCCCTGGGGAGAGCATCCATGCACCTCAAAACCCCATCACCTGGTTGCATCCCACTCCTCCAGCCCCAGGGAGATCATCTGTGCACCTCAAGACCCCATCACTGGGATATAACCCACTCCTCCAGCCCTGGGGCATCATCTGTGCACCTCGAGACCCCATCGCCAGGGTGCTCCCCACTCCTCCAGCCCTAGGGAGATCATCTGTTCACCTCAAGACCCCATCGCCAGGGTGCACCCCACTCCTCCAGCCCTGGGGACATCATCTGTGCACCTCAAGACCCCATCACCAGGATGCACCCCACTCCTCCAGCCCTGGGGGCATCATCTGTGCACCTCGAGACCCCATCGTCAGGGTGCACCCTACTCCTCCAACTCTAGGGAGATCATCCGTGCACCTCAAGACCCCATTGTTGGGATGCACCCCACTCCTCCAGCCCCAAGGAGATCATCTGTGCACCTCAAGACCCCATAACCGGGGTGCATCCCACTCCTTCAGCCCCAGGGAGATCATCTGTACACCTCAAAACCCCATTGTTGGGATGCATCCCACTCCTCCAGCTCCAGGGTGATCATCTGTGCACCTCAAGACTCCATCACTGGGATGCACTCCACTCCTCCAGCCCTGGGGCATCATCTGTGCACCTCGAGATCCCATCGCCAGGGTGCACCCTACTCCTCCAACCCCAGGAAGATCATCTGTGCACCTCGAGAGCCAGGAGGGAACATTTCAGAGCCTCTCATCCCCTCTTTCCCTGTGACACACACTGGCAGCAGTGCCAGTGCCAGGTTGGCTATAGGTCCTGCCTGCAAATTTGAGCTGTTTTCCATCCGTGCTTGGTGCAGGTTTGATCATCACCACGTCTCCCCTTCCTCCACTTGGGGTGCAGGTGGGGAACCCCATCACATGCACTCACTGCTGGCTGTGTCCCCCTTCCAGGAGCAACCTGGGTTGCCGGGATGGTGGCATTTGCTCTGTGCCCAGGCTCTGGCCAGTGTTCTTCAGGCACCAGGACAGCCCTTGTGCTGAGCAGAGCATGGAGCTGTGACGTGACCAGGTGTGGATTTACCAGCCGGATCCAGGGTCTCTCAGCACACCAACAGGAATTGATACGAATGGTTGGACTAGAAGATCCGATGGGTCCCTTCCAACCTGGTTGTTCTATGATTCTATGAACATCCCACTCCCCCAGGCACCACATTCCAGAGAGAGACTGCCATATATATTTATATATATTTTAATTCTTTTTTACACTTTTTTCCCCCCAAAGATTTTGAGCTTCACAATTAATTTTGGCTGAAATAAACGCACGGGGAGGTGCGTGGGCTGTGGCCAAGCTGTCCTGGTGGGCTAGTAGAGCCCTTCTTGGGGCTGGGACCAAGGTGTCCTGGTGGGTGAGCAGAGCCCTCCTTAGGGTCATGGGGCTCCTTCTGTAGGGCTGCAACAGGGACTCTAATTCAGAAGAAATCACAGAACAGAACAACCAGGTTGGAAGGGACCCATCGGGTCTTCTAGTCCAACCATTCCTATCTAACACTGAACCAAGTCCCTCAAGACCTCATCTACCCATGCCTTAAACACCTCCAGGGAAGGTGACTCAACCACCTCCCTGGGCAGCCTATTCCAATGCCCAATGACCCTCTGTGTGAAAAACCTCCTCCTAATCTCCAGCCTAAATCTCCCCTGGCGGAGCTTGAGGCCATTCCCTCTCCTCCTGTCCCCTGTCACTTGGGAGAAGAGCCCATCTCCCTCCTCTCCACAACCTTCCTTCAGGTAGTTGTAGAGAGTAATGAGGTCTCCTCTCAGCCTCCTCTTCTCCAGGATAAACACCCCCAGCTCTCTCAGCTGCTTCTCATAGGTTCTGCTCTCCAGCCCCTTCACCAGCTTCTCTGGACTCGCTCCAGAGCCTCAACATCCTTCTTGTGCTGAGGGGCCCACAACTGGACACAATATTCAAGGAGCGGCCTCACCAGTGCTGAGTACAGAGGGAGAATCACCTCCCTGGCCCTGCTGGTCACACCGTTTCTGATCCAAGCCAAGATGCCATTGGCCTTCTTGGCCACCTGGGCACACTGCTGGCTCATGGTCAGTCGGCTGTCGACCAACCCCCCCAGGTCCCTCTCCTCCTGGCAGTTTTCCAGCGAGGCTTCTCCCAGTCTGTAGTTCTGCAATCTCGGGGGGTTGGCACTTTTTCCAAGTAACCTTATGGGGGAAGATGGGTCTCTGGGGCAGGGGAGTCACAGCCCTCCAAATCTCTCAAAGCAGAAGGGGGACAGGGAGGGGATGCAGCCCCGGGAATGCTGACATTCAGTGTGGGAGAAGCGCAGGGGCTGTGGAGGGGGAAAGCTGGTCCCTTATGACAAGAGGAGGCAATGGGGATGGGGTCTGGGATCCAGTGATTGGGGAGGTGATGGGGATGGGGGGTCTGCTGGTGGGAAAGGTGATGGTGGTGTGACCAGCAGGTCCAGGGAGGTGGTTCTCCCTCTGGACACAGCACTGGTGAGGCCGCTCCTTGAATATTGTGTTCAGTTCCAGGCGCTTCACCACAAGAAGGATATTGAGGCTCTGGAGCGAGTCCAGAGAAGAACAAGGAAGCTGGTGATGGGGCTGGAGATCAGGACCTATGAGGAGCGGCTGAGAGAGCTGGGGGTGTTTAGCCTGGAGAAGAGGAGGCTGAGAGGAGACCTCATTGCTCTCTACAACTACCTGAAAGGAGGTTGTAGAGAGGAGGGAGCTGGGCTCTTCTCCCAAGTGACAGGGGACAGGACAAGAGGGAATGGCCTCAAGCTCCACCAGGGGAGGTTCAGGCTGGAGATTAGGAGGAAGTTCTTCACACAGAGGGTCACTGGGCATTGGAATAGGCTGCCCAGGGAGGTGGTTGAGTCACCTTCCCTGGAGGTGTTTAGAAGATCCGATGGGTCCCTTCCAACCTGGTTGTTCTATGATTCTATAATGGGGATCCAGGATCCAGTGGTCGAAGGGTGGGATGGGCATGAAGGTCCAGTCCTGGTGATGGGGGAGGGGGCAGGGGAGGGGGCAGGGGGTCCTGTCCTGAACAACACGGGGAGACAGAAGGGATGGGGATCCCATCCCCAGTGGGGATGGGGGGTCAAGCTCCCAGTGTGGGGATGGGGGTTTGGCTCCCTGTGGGGCTGGGGGTCTGGTTCCTGGTGGGGATGAGAGGTCCAGGTGGATTTAGGGGTCCGGTTCCCGGTGGGGATGGGGGTTCTGGTTCCCAGTGGTTTTGAGGGTCCAGTTCCCAGTGGGGATGGAGGGTCCGTCTCCCTGTGTAAGGATGGGGGTTCTGGTTCCCAGTGGTTTGGGGGTCCAGTCCCCAGTGGGGATGGAGGGTCCGGCTCCCTGTGGGGCTGGGGGTCTGGTTCCCGGTGGGGATGGGAGGTCCAGCTCCAGGTGGATTTCAGGGTCCAGTTCCCGGTGGGGATGGGGAGTCTGGATCCCGGTGGGGATGGATGTCTGACCCGATTCCCATTGGGACTGGGCGGTGCGGTTCCCGGGGGGGCCCGGGGGGGTCGGTCTCCCGGTGGGGCTGGGGTGTCGCTGCTGTCAGGGGAGGCGCTGGGGCCGCAGGTGGGGGGAGGCGGCGGGCGGGTCCCCCCCGTGCGGAGCTGGGCGGGGAGCGGCCCCGCGGCCCCTGGGGCTGCCGAGCACCAGCCTCCCCGGGGGCGGCCGCCACGAACCCTCCCTCCGCACGGCTGCCGCGGCACCGGCACCGGTAGCACCGGCAGCGGCTGCAGAACCCACACCGGCACCGGGAGCAGCATCTATCCTGACATCAGCATCAGCACCGGGAGCAGCATCGGTACCGACATCGGGAGCAGCATCGGTACCGACACCGGGAGCAGCATCGGTACCGACACCGGCATCAGCACCGGGAGCATCATCGGTACCGACACCGGGAGCAGCATCGGTACCGACACCGGCATCAGCATCGGTACCGACACCGGCATCAGCACCGGGAGCAGCATCAGTACCGGCACCGGCATCAGCACCGGGAGCAGCATCCATCCTGACACCCTTATCAGCACCGGGAGCAGCATCGGTACCAGCGTTGGTACCGACACCGGCATCGGCACCAGGAGCAACATCGCTCCTGACACCCTCATTGGCACCAGGAGCAGCTTCGGTACTGACACCAACATCAGCACCAGGAGCAGCATCCATCCTGACACCCTCATCAGCACCGGGAGCAGCATCAGTACCAGCACCGGTACCACCACCAACATCAGCACCGGGAGCAACATCGCTCCTGACACCCTCATCGGCACCGGGAGCAGCATCGGTATCGACACCGGGATCAGCATCGGTACCGACACCCTCATCAGCGCCTGGAGCAGCATCAGTCCCAGTATCGGTACCACCACCAACATCAGCACTGGGAGCAACATCACTCCTGACACCCTCATCGGCACCAGGAGCAGCATCGGTACCGACACCAACATCAGCACCGGGAGCAGTATCAGTCCTGACAACAATATCAGCGCCGGGAGCAGCATCAGTACCGACACCACTAGCACTGGGAGCAGCATCGGTACCAACATCAGTACCGACGCCAACATCAGCACCAGGAGCAGCATCGCTCCTGACACCCTCATCGGCACCAGGAGCAGAATCGGTACCGACACCAACATCAGCACCAGGAGCAGCATTGGTACCAATACCGACATCTGCACAGGGAGCGGCATAGGTCCTGACACCGGCACCAGGAGCACCGTCAGCATCGTCACTGACACCAGAATCAACACCAGCACCAACCTTTCCACCGGCACCGGCATCACCCCCCACGGCGACATCAGCACCGACACCAGGGCAGCATCAGCATCAGCTCCGACATCGTCACCGACAGCAGCCTCAACAGCGGCGCTGGCAGCGGTTTCACCGTAGGCATCAACGTTGGCACTGGCTCTAGCAGAGCTCAGGTGAGCGGCTGACGGGTGGAGGCTGTAGGTAACGTGGTTGCACGGAGGCCCTGGGCCACGGTGGTGGATGCCCTGTGTCCGTGGGTGCTGGGGACAGTGCGCCTGCCGTGGGGACTGAGTGCCCACTCTGGGAATCAGGTCCCTACCCTGGACACCTCTGGGGAAGAGCACCAGAGCAAAGGGAGGGCAGAGGGGCAGGAGGCTCTGGAGACAGTGGTGTCCTTGGGAGGCAGCTGGGCTTTGGGTGGATGTGGTGCTGAGCAGAGCAGTGAGGTGACCCTCAAGGGCTTGGGGGGATCTGTACCCTTCCCACCAAGGGCAGGTGGCTCCGAGGAGGGTCATGGTGAGCAGCGGTCGGGCACCAAGCAAGGCTTGTCCATCTGAGGGTGGGCCTTCAGGTCAGCCCCTCTGGTGGCAACTCCATCCCAGGCTGGCATCCACCCCTGCCCCCTCACTCCTGGCCTCCCTCTTCCCTGGCAGGTCATAGAATCATAGAATCATAGAATCACCAGGTTGGAAGAGACCCATCGGATCACCGAGTCCAACCATTCCTATCAAACACTAAACCATGTCCCTCAGGACCCCATTCAGGTCCTGGGGTCATCGCCAACCTTTCCACCTTCCAACCTGCCCATCACGATCTCAGCTGCCCTGACCCTCCCTCCCCTTCCAACCCCCCTGATTCCCCCAGCTCCAGTCCTCAGCTTCCCAGGTGAGAGCTTCCCCCCACGATTTTGGGCCCCAGGGAGGTGAAGGATGTCCCAGGCAGCAAGAGCCAGCGTGGGGCTGAGCACTGCTCCAGGCAGGAATCACGCTCTTCTCGTGCCTCCTCCCAGGCGGCATCCTCTTGGTAGGAAAGGGCTTCCCCAGGGACAACCCCTCCTTGCTGCCTTCAGGGCTTTATTTTGGCAGGTTGCCCCTGCAGATGCTTGGATCTGGTCCCTTTGGTCCCCAGAGCTGGCTCCTGTCCCCTGGCCGGGCGTCACAGGGCTGGATGCCTCGTGTTTACCCAAAATACTCACTGCCTGTGACCTTGAGGCTGTCCACCAAGGGACACCTCAACCTCAAGTCCTGCCTGGACTCCTCCTGGGGTGTCCCTCCTAGTCACAGCCTGGCAGGAGAGGTGGGAGACAGAGGGGAGAGGAAGACAGATGGACACAGCCCTATCATTGTCTCCACCCTTAGGTGTTCATCAGCATCCCCTCCACCCTCCCCAAAAAGCAGGAGTTTTTCAAGGGTTAAAAGTCATAGAATCATAGAATCATAGAACAACCAGGTTGGAAGGGACCCATCGGATCTTCTAGTCCAACCATTCCTATCAAACACTAAACCAAGTCCCTCAAGACCTCATCCACCCGTGTCTTAAACACCTCCAGGGAAGGTGACTCAACCACCTCCCTGGGCAGCCTATTCCAATGCCCAATGACCCTCTGTGTGAAGAACTTCCTCCTAATCTCCAGCCTAAATCTCCCCTGGCGGAGCTTGAGGCCATTCCCTCTTGTCCTGTCCCCTGTCCCTTGGGAGAAGAGCCCAGCTCCCTCCTCTCCACAACCTCCCTTCAGGTAGTTGTAGAGAGTAATGAGGTGATGACAGACCCAGGATCTCCTCACTCTTCTAAAGTAGAGGAGCCACAGCATTGCTGCCCAAGCTGACCCCTGCCCCAGGGACCATTCTGAGCTGGAGTAGGAGAGGTCAGAGGGGTCTAAAATTCATGTCAGCATTTTTGCAGCTGTAAAAGTGCTGCTGTGCCCTGTCCTGCCCTGCCAGCCACGCCAGGGGCTGCTGGGGTCTCTGGTGGCTCCTAGAGGGCTGTGCCTACCCCAGCCTGGGGACTGTGCCAGGTGTCCCCAAAGACATGTGGTGGGCTGGAGGGCAGAGGGGGAGAGGGAGGAGGTGACTGGGAACCAGGGGACTCAGGCACTGGCCATGGCTCTGGTTGCAGCAATGCTTGGGGGAAGCTTTGGGGTTCAGCTCTGGGTTCATCTGGCAAAACCCTGGTGCCCATTCCTGACCTGACCCTTGACAGGATGCTCCAATCCCCTATGAGGACATGACACAAGAAGGATGGGGATGAAAGCCCCAGCACTGCTCTGACCTTGGGTCCTCAGGTGCTCTGTTTCAGTCCCTGGCTCAGCCCACAGGAGATGGATCCATCCCTGCTCCATCAGGGCAGTTCAAGCTGTGCCTCTGATCCCAGGTTCCTGCACAGATTTCATGGCTTTCGTTCCCTTCCCCACCAGCTCCCCAGGGCCCAGGATGGTTTCACTGGGTGGTGGAGAAGGTGCTGTGGCAGCCCCAGCATGGGGGAATCTCAGCGATGCTCCCAGCATCCATGTAAGGATGTGGGAAAACATCTGGATCACCTCCACACAAGGTGTCATCGCAAGGGAGATCCATCAGTCCCTCCCAAGGAGATGCTGCCTGGAGAGCAGGACACCCTGGAATGTTTCCACTTCCCTTCCTGGATGAGTTGCTGCAGGAATTAGAAAATCTGGCAGCTGCCAGAGCCCTGGGGGAAGCACATGCCGGGAGCTCCCTGGGGAGCCAGAGGTACCGGCTGCACAGTGGGGCCTGGGAAGGCATTAGCCTGCTCCACTCCCCAAAATTCATTATCTGGCTGCCTGCGCAGCTCCTGCTGCTTTGGCAGATCCAGGAAACCTCCTCTGAACCCAGTGCTGCTCCCTTGGGGCACACTGCTCTTCACCATACCCAGCGGCACCACCGTCCTCTCCTGGAGCTGACTGGTGGCAGATGGAGAAAAGGGACTTTTTTCAGACTGGAGAAAAGGAGGCTGATGGGAGACCTCATCACTGTCTACAACTCCCTGAAGAGGGTTGTAGTGAGGTGGGTGTTGCTCTGTTCTCTGTAGTGACAGTGACAGGACTAGAGGAAATGGCCTCAAGTTGCACCAGGGCAGGTTCACATTGGGCATCAAGAAAAATTTCTTCATTGGTTCCCAGGCAGTGGCAGAGGCTGCGCAGGGAGGTGGTGGAGTCCCCATCCCTAGAGGGGTTTAAAAGAGAGGTAGATGAGATGCTCAGGGATATGGTTTAGCAGAGGACAAGTACAGTTGGGCTTGATGATCTCAAAGGCCTTTTTCAAGCAAACAATTCTAAGATTCTGAGAGAAGAGGCTCCTGTGGTGCACGGCCACACATGGGGCCATCTGGTTGCGTTTCAGAAATGCTCTTTGCCTCGTGTCACCCAGACTATGGCACTCATGATATTGCACAGCCCAGCACGAGCTTGGTGGCACCCAGCTGGCTCCCTGTGTCCCCACAGATGTCCCAACCCTTGTCCCAGGCAGCCCGCGTTGCAGCATCGTCGTGGCTCCTTGGTTCCCCTCTGGCACAATTCCCTGCACCGTGGTGCTCACCCACACATTCTGCATGCACAGCCAGGAGAAACAAGGACATCCCCATCCCCATCATCTCGGATCAGGTCTGCCTGATCCCACCCAGGATGCTCAGGCTGGAGCAGCTGATAAAAAGCCATTCGGGGAGGAGAGAGCCTCAGACTGCTAACAAATGAAACCGATTTAGATGTAGGTGACATGTTTATTATGCAAAATTATAGCTTGTGCCGTTGTCGGAGCAGCAACTAAAGGTTACGGTGGGAGCTGTATTACCCAGGGCTCAATCATCGTAATTACCTCCCATTAGATCAGCGGCTTTGCAACTGAGACCTGTGGTAGGGGAAGCTCCTCTTTCCCTCCCTTGGCTGCTGCTTTACTCACGGTGCCAAGTCCTTCTCCATGTGTGAGTGGTGGGTTCCTGTTACCCCTGTGGGTGGGTTTCCATCATCCCTGTGTGAAAGGGGCTGTTGCATTTCCCCTCTTGGGCTCAAAAAGGACCTGAGTGCAGGTGATGGGACTGAGAGGAGACCCACAGTGTGAGGAGCGGTGGGGAGATGGGCTCAGCCCTCCCACCCAGCACCCTTGGGTGTCCCCAGTAGCCACCCAGACTCCCACCACACCGGCAATTAAAGGTAATTAAATGATAGGAACACAGGTAGGGATCCTTGAAAGTTTTGAAAGAGGTCACAGCCCAAGGGCTGGTGAATAACTGGCTGGCCTGGGAGCAGCTGCAGCAACCTCTGTCCCTCCCTGGGATGCGGTGTGATCCCTCCCTACATCCCTTCCTACACTTGTCCCTGGGATAAAGTAGGATCCCTCCCTACATCCCTCCCTGGGATGTGGTGGGATCCCTCTCTACATCCCTCCCTATATTCGTCCCTGGGATACAGTGGGATCTCTCCCCACATCCCTCCCTGGGATATGGTGGGATCCCTCCCTATATTCATCCCTGGGATACAGTGGGATCCCTCCCCACATTCCTCCCTGGGATATGGTGGGATCCCTCCCCATGTCCCTCCCTAGGATGTGATGGGATCCCTCCCTACATCCCTCCCTGGGATATGGTAGGATTCCTCCTTACATTCGTCCCTAGGATACAGTGGGATCCCTCCCCACATTCCTCCCTGGGATATGGTGGGATCCCTCCCCATGTCCCTCCCTAGGATGTGATGGGATCCTTCCCTACATCCCTCCTTGGGATGCAGTGGGATCCCTCCCCACATCCCTCCCTAGGATGCCTCCATTGCTCCCTGGGATGCAGACAGCATCTCCCATCCAGGAGCTTTGGGCAGGGTCACACGAGCCGTGGTCCAGGCCACTTATGCGTGGGCAGGAGGATGGTTGCAAGCCCAGGGAGGGGCTGTTTAATGGGAGATCCCAGTCTGCACCCAAACTGATGTCAGGGTGAAGGTCTCGCTCACTACTGTGCTCATGCCGGACACGTCCTCCAGCAGGGCTGTGCTGAGCTGGCTCATGTAGCTGTCACCTCCCCACTGTCACTGGGAAGCCAGGAGCTTCCAGTGCTGATGGCCCTAAGGATCTGCTGTGTTCCCACAGTAAATAGCCATGAACAGAGTATTACTGGAGATTTTGGAGGTTCTTTTAATTTTCCTGATGCCACTGAGGGGATGAGCTGGTGGGGCTGCGGCACAGGGACGGCATCGCTCCCACTCCAGGGCTTTACCCCGTGTGTCAGACCCTGGCAAGGGAGCTGCTGGCTCCTTCCTCGGAGTTGCCACATTGCAAAGTAGCTTCATCCATGCCCACAGCAGCGTTCCCCAAGTCCCACCTGCATCCTTGCACTGGGACCTCACACCTCCCAGCTGCTGGGAGCTCTGGGCTGCAGGAGGATGGAGAAGATGGTCCAGGATGTGGTTATTCCCTCTCCAAGTGAGCGAGAACCAAAGCACACCCCATGGCGGATGCAGCTGAGGATATCCAACCCCCTCTTCCCTGCTGGGGGGGATTGGGGAGCTTTTGGGTGCAGGGCAAGTCCAGCTGGTGAAGGGTCTGGAGAACAGGCCCTATGAGGAGCAGCTGAGAGAGCTGGGGGTGTTTAGCCTGGAGAAGAGGAGGCTGAGGGGAGACCTCATTGCTCTCTGCAACTACCTGAAAGAAGGTTGTGGAGAGGAGGGAGCTGGGCTCTTCTCCCAAGTGACAGGGGACAGGACAAGAGGGAATGGCCTCAAGCTCCACCAGGGGAGATTTAGGTTAGAGATTAGGAGGAAGTTTTTCACAGAAAGGGTCATTGGGCATTGGAATAGGCTGCCCAGGGACGTGGTTGATTCACCTTCCCTGGAGGGGTTTAAGGGACGGGTGGATGAGGTCTTGAGGGACTTGGTTTAGTGTTAGATAGGAATGGTTGGACTAGAAGATCCGATGGGTCCCTTCCAACCTGGTTGTTCTATGATTCTATGATTCTATGATTCTATGAATGCTGCACAGTCAGCTCACATCCTCAGGCTCTTGCCTGCTGAGCTTTAAGTGCTTTGTTCTTTAATAAGAACAACTCAGTCTTGTCCAGGAATGAAGAAATTAGAATCATGGAATGATTTGGGTTAGAAGGGACCTCAAAGTCCAGCCAGTTCCAGCCCACTACACCTCCCATTGGATCAGGCTGCTCATCTAGTGGGATGGAAATGGAAATTAGGATGGTCCAGAGGTCATCATGAAGTCAGGTTTCCCTGGCTCTTTCATCATGGTTGGACTCAATGATCTGGTGGGTCTCTTCCAACCTGGTGCTTCTGTGAATCTATGATTCTATGATCAGCTGCCTGCGATGCCCCATGCTCTGCTCCTACCGGAAGAGCTGCCTCAGTTTTCTTGACGTATGAACTTGCAGGAGATGCTGTGCTCAGTGGGGCTGTGTTGGGATCAAACTACCAAGTCCTCCAGAACCCTTTTCTCTGCCCCAACCCAGGGATCAAAAGGAGATTTTCTCTGGGGTTACTGCCCTTTGGGGGAGCCAAGGATGATGTGGGGTTTGGTGGTGATCAGCTCAAAGTCTGGAGCCACCCAGGACTGGGCTGACAGTGCTTGGCTTTGTCCTGCAGATGCTCGGACGAGCTCTGTGCTGGGATATCAGTGAGCGCATGAGCTGGTTTCGCTTCTCCCCTCGAGCAGGACTTGCTCTGATTTGTGTTTGCAGGACTATAAACCAAAGTGACAGTTTATACAAATAGCCTGAAATCCTGTCTGGAGACACTCAGGTTGGATTTTAGGGTTTTTGCCTGGCTTTAGTGAGGGTATTAAGCAGAGCTGAACTCTGCCGACATCCCCGAGTGCAGTGAGACCAGGATTGATGGAGCAATAATACAACTGTCCTTTCTCCCAATGACGAGGGATGCCAGCAGCAAAACCTGCCTCTTGAGCTCATCTCCATCCAGGAATTGTGGGGAATGAGGATTATCAATCTCCCATTTTGGAGTCCTTCATTCTCACTCTTCGCTTTGAATGGGAATTTAGGTACCAATATCCAACAAGCCTGGATGAGCCACAGGGCAGAGCCAGCCAAGGGAAGGCTTGGTGTTCAGTTTAAGCTGGTTTTAGCAAGGACACAGTTAGCTTGAGGTTAGAACAGTTGATAGGAATGGTTGGACTCAATGATCCAGTGTGTCTCTTCCAACCTGGTTGTTCTATGATTCTATGAAAAGGAATTTTGAAGTCCAACAGCTGGAAAAAACATCCTAAAAAACCGGAGTCAGCCTAAAACAGGCAAAAAGGAAGCAGGAGGAGATAAAGGAAGGTGAGGGATGATCTTTAAAAGCATCCTTGTAAGGCAGGGAGTGATTTGGGTGGAATAATTAAGGATTGTGGTGTGAGCAGGGATGAGATTAAGCCCAGACCTGGTCCTACCTGCCTATGGGGCAGCGATGGGGAGCAGAGAGGGAGCAAGGGAAAGGGAGAAGAGGGATGGAAGGATGATGGAGAGGGATAGTGGAATGATGGAGAAGAGGAAGAGACATTCCTACGTGCCCCACACTAGTGGATGAGGCAATGCACGCGCAAGCAGGAGCTGTGGAGGAGAGGGAAAGCAGGTCAGGCTGTGAGGGTGGGTGTGCAAGAGCAAAAGCAGGGAGGAAGGTCAAAGCGCAAAGCAGGACACAACGGGAAAGGGCTTACGGAGTAACGAGAATTACGACTGTAAGTGCATTAGCCTAATGAGGAAGATGCGGTGCAGGGAGGTGGTGGGAGTTCACGTGTGGGATGCCTTTTGGGCAATGGTGTTTGCTGGAAAGTGCATCACGGGGAGGGGGCAACCCCATGGGTACCGGGTTGTGCTGGACCACCTCAGCTCAGCCAAAGATAGGCGGAGCTGCCAAGGTCACCTCCTCTCCGAAAACCTGCTGTAACAATTCCTCAAAGCTTTGGGAAGATGCTGAGACCACACAGCAAGGGGGAACCAGGGGGAAACGGGGGACAAAAAAATAGCGTGAGATTTCAGGGACGCTGTGAACATCCAGGTGCAGATTTCCTTGGATCTCTGCACCACTTTGCTTTAGACTGAGACAGCATCAGCAGGATCTGAGCTGGCCCAGGCACCTTCCCATTTCATAGAATCATAGAACAACCAGGTTGGAAGGGACCCATCAGATCATCAAGTCCAACCATTCCTATCAAACACTAAACCATGTCCCTCAGGACCTCAGCTACCCGTGCCTTAAACACCTCCAGGGAAGGTGAATCAACCACCTCCCTGGGCAGCCTATTCCAATGCCCAATGACCCTCTGTGTGAAAAACTTCCTCCTAATGTCCAGCCTAAATCTCCCCTGGTGGAGCTTGAGGCCATTCCCTCTTGTCCTGTCCCCTGTCCCTTGGGAGAAGAGCCCAGCTCCCTCCTCTCTACAACCTTTCTTCAGGTAGAGAAGCAATGAGGTCTCCTCTCAGCCTCCTCTTCTCCAGGCTAAACACCCCCAGCTCTCTCAGTTGCCCATCGGAGGTCAGCGAGGTTGTGCTGCCAAGGGCAGGCAGTGAGGTGCCAGCTTCTCCCTGTGGCACTGGCAGCCACGTCCCACCCCACTCGCTTCCAGGGGGATCATCATCACCTCAAGGCAATTGGGTTGAGAATTCCTTGATCTCCAAGCCAAACCTGTTCTCTGGGTCGTCCTGTGTATCCATGTTAAACATTCCTGCACCAGCCAACATCCCTGGGGCCTCTCCCCTTCTCATTTTCTCCCTCTGTCCTGGAGACAATGAGTTTGAGACAATATTTATTCTCATGCTTCCCTCTCGCCTGGATCCCGGGAGCTGTTTGGGGCTGCTGACAGCTGATGAAGCCTTTTTCCACATGGCAGCGGGTGCCTGCTCAGTGTCTCCTGTGCTCGGGCACTGACAGCGCTGCCGTTACCTCAGGCACGAAGGCAGCCTGCAGCCTCAGCCCTCGCGATGAAACCATCGGGACCAAACCTGCTGCCTCCATGGGAAATCTCTCAGCTCTCCAGTTCTTATCCTCTGTTTAATTATTGCCATCTGCTCTTCCAGGCTCCGGGGGCTGCTGGGTCTGTCTGGTGGCTGTTGGTCCCTGGTTAGCTCAGCCCCGTTGGATTTTTCTCCCATGTGGACTCGTCAGTGATTTTCCTGGATGATGCTCTCATCCCCTCCTGATCCAGGGCAGCTCTTTCCTTCCTGGCATGCAAAGCTCATTTAATTCAACATCATGGACATGCCTGAGTAAATCCTTCCCATTTTCCACCGTGTTCATCATCTCTTAATAACATCAACATTGTGAGGTTGCCAGTGGATTTTTCAAGGGTTCGTGCTGGAGCACAGCATTTCCCAGCTTGTCATTATCAACCCCCATGACACATTGAATTAAAGGAGTGTGAAGAAACCCCCTGATAGAGAATACCAAGAACATCAGGTTGCCCAGACCCACACCTCCAGATGAGCCAGTGAGACATCAACTACTCTGAAGGTGAAAAAGCAAAACCTTACAGTTAAATGAACCCTTAACAAAACTTTACAGCCTCAATCGCTGGGGAGGAGTCTGGAGGAGAAGGACCTGGGGGTGTTGGTTGACAGCCGACTGACCATGAGGCAGCAGTGTGCCCAGGTGGCCAAGAAGGCCAATGGCACCCTGGATGGATCAGAAACGGTGTGACCAGCAGGTCCAGGGAGGTTCTTCTCCCTCTGGACTCAGCACTGCTGAGACCACTCCTGGAATCCTGTGTTCAGTTGTGGGCCCCTCAGCACAAGAAGGATGTTGAGGCTCTGGAGCAAATCCAGAGAAGAGCAATGAAGCTGGTGAAGGGGCTGGAGAACAGGCCCTATGAGGAGCGTCTGAGAGAGCTGGGGGTGTTTATCCTGGAGAAGAGGAGGCTGAGAGGAGACTTCATTGCTCTCTATAACTACCTGAAAGGAGGTTGTAGAGAGGAGGGAGCTGGACTCTTCTCCCAAGTGACAGGGGACAGGATGAGAGGGAATGGCCTCAAGCTCAACCAGGGGAGGTTCAGGCTGGACATAAGGAAAACTATATTTCACAGAAAGTGTAACTGGGCACTGGCAGAGGCTGCCCAGGGAGGTGGTTGATTCACCTCCCCTGGAGGTGTTTAAGGTGTGGGTGGACGAGGTGCTGAGGGACATGGTTTAGTGTTTGATAGGAATGGTTGCACTCGATCTTCTGATGGGTCTTTTCCAACCTGGTGATTCTATGATTCTATGACTCTAGGGATGTGCTGCCCATGGGAGCGTCTGACTTTCAGTCTCCTCAGCTACTTTGTCCCCAGGGTGGTTTCACACCTTTTGCTGTCTGCTCAGTATCTTCCTTCTATCCTCCCAGGCTTTTATATCTAGGGAATTGTCATTAGGACAAACCTAATGATGCCACATTGAGGGGGAGACCTCCACTGCCAATGCCTGCTGCCCATTCTGTCCCAACCCTAGTGGGATGGGACCAAGCTCCACCTAACACCCTTGGCTGGTTTCCTCCCAATGATGGGGAGGTCCATGCCTGGCTCAGTGTGACCATGGAACATCCCTGCCTGTCACCGCCTACCTCAAGGTGGCTGGGAAAGTCAAGGCTCTTTCCAAGTCATCTCAGTCTCTTGTCTGTGTCCATCCTGCAGTGTCCCTGGCCCAGGATTGGGAGAGGAGGAGGATAAGGAAGAAGGAGAGGATGTGGAGTGCTCCTCACGCAAACCACTCTCCCTCCCCAGGCTGATGCTCTGGGTCTCAGCAGAAAAGTCCAGCTGTAGAGTCTCCTTCACAAGTCGTGGATTTGGGCTTTTTGAGGCTTGAATGAGGAAGTTTAGAGCAAAGAGGAAGTGAGTAGGGAACAGGAGCCAGGGCAGGAGCCTTTCCTCCCACTGCCTGCAGGTACAGGGTTTCCCTGGGCTGCTCCAGTCTTAGGCTTCATAACCAGATCAAAGGCAAACAGTGGGACGGCAACCAAAACAGGGCTCCAGAGACGCTTCCTGCAGCAGATCATCCTGCAAGGAGCTTGGATGCTGAAGACAAGTCTTAATCCTGCACAAGCTGCTCTGGCAGCCTGGACTCTGGGCACGGGGTGGGGATCTGCGGCAGCATGTGGTGGGGAGAGGCACACATGCTGACCGCAGTGGGAGGGCAAAATCTCACTCCTTTTCTCTTTTTATCTCGTGATTACTTTGTGTCTCGCTCGCTGGCCTTCAGCCAGACCATCTCCTTCCCCTCTTGTGGTTTAATAGGTCATCGCCACAGACAAATTATACTGAGCATCCAGCCCAAACCAAGCAGCTCAGTGAGTGGCAAGAAAGAATTAGGGGTCAGTAGCACCACCGGGATCTGGGAGCTCTCCCGCTGGAAGGACACTGTGTTGTGTGGAGATATTTGAGATCTGAGGACATCCCATCTAGCATATGGCCTTGCAGGATGTTTTCTGGTCTCCCAGTGGCCTCTGTGCAGGAGACAGGTTTGCTGCAGTGGTGCTACCTTCATTCCCAAGGGATTTGGTAAAGGGGATATGGTTTAGTGTTTGATATGAACAGTTGGACTTGATGATCCGATGGGTCTCTTCCAACCTGGTTGTTCTATGTTCTATGTTCTATATGACACATCCGTGTCCTCCCTCTACCTCTTCCCAGTATCTTCCACCACAGCCCATCTACAGGAGGGATTAAGGTTTATTTCTGCCCTATCCTCCTATATCCCATTAGGAGCATTAAAGCAGGAGCCAGCAGCCCCGAGGACCTTCCATGTGACTCAAGGAGGTTTTTTAAGTTGTGAGCATGTTAAACCTCCTGGAGGCAGTCCCTGATAAGAGAGGGAAATCGCCGCTCACCGAGCGGAGGCAGGAGGTTTATGCAACATTGTTTGCCCAGCACTGGGTTGGATTTCATAGAATCATAGAATCGTAGAACAACCAGGTTGGAAGGGACCCACTGGATAATCAAGTCCAAACATTCCTATCAAACACTAAACCATGTCCCTCAGCATCTCACCCACTCGTGCCTTAAACACCTCCGGGGAAGGTGAATCAACCACCTCCCTGGGCAGCCTCTGACAGTGCCCAACGACCCTCTGTGTGGAGAACTTCCTCCTAATCTCTAGCCTGAACCTCCCCTGGTGGAGCTTGAGGCCATTCCCTCTTGTCCTGTCCCCTGTCACTTGGGAGAAGAGCCCAGCTCCCTCCTCTCCACAACCTCCTTTCAAGGAGTTGCAGAGAGCAATGAGGTCTCCCCTCAGCCTCCTCTTCTCCAGGATAAACAACCCCAGCTCTCTCAGACGCTCCTCATAAGGCCTGTTCTCCAGCCCCTTCACCAGCTTCATGGCTCTTCTCTGGACTCTCTCCAGAGCCTCAACATCCTTCTTGTGCTGAGGGGCCCACAACTGAACACAGGATTCCAGGAGCAGTCTCACCAATGCCGAGTCCAGAGGGAGAATCACCTCCCTGGACCTGCTGATCACACCATTTCTGATCCATCCAGGATGCCATTGGCCTTCTTGGCTACCTGGGCACACTGCTGGCTCATGTTCAGTCGGCTGTCGACCAACACCCCCAGGTCCCTCTCCTCCTGGCAGCTTTCTAGACAGACTTCTCCCAGTCTGTAGCTCTGCTCAGGGTAGTTGTGCCCCAAGTGCAGGACCTGGCATTTGGCCGTGTTAAACCTCATGCCACTGGACGCTGCCCAGCAGTCCAGCCTGTTTAGTTCCCTTTGCAGAGCCTCCCTACCCTCCAGCAGATTGACACTTCCACACAGCTTTGTGTCATCTGCAAACTTGCTAAGGATACCCTCAATGCCTTCATCCAGATTTGCTGCCTGTGGGACCAGGAGGATGCGGCAGTGCCCGGCACAGAGCAGGCATCGGCATCTTGGACCTTGCTCCAAGGGATGCAGGGAGTGGGAGCAGCCCTATGGTCTCTCTGTGACAGCGAAGCTGCATCCCAGGAGTGCTCAGGACTCCCCCCATCCCATTACAACCCCTCACCAAGGTCACAGCAGCTTTTCCGTCTGTGCCACCACTGAAGTCTTGATCCCTCCGCACAGACTTTTGGTGCCCTAGGTGTGTGTACAGGGTGTAAGCCCTGCCCCGGCACAAACCATCCCCAGCACCCCTGGAGATGTTGAGCTGCAGGAAGGAGACAGGCAGGATCCAGCCTGGTCACGAAGGCTTTTTCTTCCCTGATGCTTCAGAGCTTGAGCCAGCAGGAGCTGCTGGGGCTGACGGGAAGGTTTTGATCCAGCCCTGCAGGGCTCTGTCTTACCAGGATGTGCAAAGGAAGGCTCTGCATGCGCGTGTGCACAGCGTGTGAGTGCACATGTACATTCATGAGTATACGCACACATATATGCATGTGTGCATCTGTGTGCACGTGCGGCTGCATGTGGACACGTGTGTACACGCGTGTGTGCTCATGCACGTTCACCCCATGACGCTCACCAGGCGTGTAAGCCCCGCTTCATCCCAGCCCTGAGCGGTTGCCAGGGTGACACAGCGGGTGTCACGGTGCCGTCACGGATCCTCCACACCGCCTGCCCCTGTGCCAGTGTCCAGAGCAGCAGCCACCAAGCCGAAGGCTCCCGCTGGGCGAGCTGAATCATAGAATCATAGAATCATAGAACAACCAGGTTGGAAGGGACCCATCGGATCTTCTAGTCCAACCATTCCTACCAAACACTAAACCAAGTCCCTCAAGACCTCATCCACCCGTCCCTTAAACACCTCCAGGGAAGGTGACTCAACCACCTCCCTGGGCAACCTATTCCAATGTCCAATGACCCTCTGTGTGAAGAACTTCCTCCTAATCTCCAGCCTAAATCTCCTCTGGCGGAGCTGTTCAGCTCCCCTGAAGCTGCCGTTTGAGCCCTGGTGCAAGAGAGGGACTGGAAATTCAAATGTGTTCCGTGTGATGAGAGCCTCTGTGGCCAGAGGTGACCCAGCTGTGGCCCCAGTGGAAGCTGGCAGCAGCCCTCACGCTGACATAGAATCATAGAATCATAGAATCACCAGGTTGGAAAAGACCCACCGGATCATCAAGTCCAACCATTCCTATCAAAGGAATGCAATAGGGATGCATGCGTGTGTTAGGGGCTTGTGACACGCACACCCATGTGCCAGAGGGAGACATGAGACCCCACACATGCACACGTGTGCCAGTGGATGCCACACATTCACACACATGTGCAACGATGCAGCACACACACACACAAACATGCCCAGGAATGCCTAGAGTGAACATCCATGTGCCAGGGGGCACCATGCTTGCACACGTGTACCCCAGGGCACCAGGCAGGCACATGCTGGGGCTCAGCTGCAGCTACACATCCACGTGCACTCACACACAACTGCCTGTCCTGAGGTGATGCATGCAGACAGGCTGAGAGAGCTGGGGTTGTGCAGCCTAGAGAAGAGAAGGCTCCAGGGAGACCTTAGAGCAGCTTCCAGTGCTGAAAGGGGCTCCAGGAAAGCTGAGGAGGGGCTCTGGGTCAGGGAGTGAAGGGACAGGATGAGGGGGGGAACAGTTTTCACCTGAAAGAGGGGTGATTGAGATGAGATCTTAGGGAGAAATGCTTTGCTGTGAGGGTGGGAAGGCCCTGGCCCAGGTTGCCCAGAGCAGGGGCGGCTGCCCCATCCCTGGAGGGGTTCAAGGGCAGGTTGGATGGGGTTTGGAGCCCCCGATCCAGTGGGAGGTGTCCCTGCCCATGGCAGAGAGTGGAAGTGGATGGGCTTTGAGGTCCCTTCCAACTCAATCCACTCCCTGATTCTATGAATATGCACACAAATGTGCTGATGCACACACAGCCCTAGAGAGCCATGGCTGATGCGTGGGTGCACACACCCCCATGCAGGGTGCATCACACATCAGCTGTGTCTCTGCGTGACAGGGTCCACCGACTCTGCCCTCATCACACACCTGAACCTCACTCTGTGCCTCGGTTTCCCCAGCTGAAAAAAGCCATGATCCTGCCCTGTGTGGGCCAGTCAGCCCATGACTAGTCACCTCCTGGTTAATCATTGATTTCTCCTCCTCACTCACAGCCAGGATCATTCGTCCCACTTGGCACGGTGTCTACGCCCAAGGACTTGGGGACCTTGGCTCGTCCTCTGCTGGATACCAGTCCCCAGGAGGACACTGGTGAGTTCATCCCCCACACAAAGCAGAACAAGCTCCCACTGTCACCACCCTGGGGACACCAGTCCCAACACCACTGCTAGTGTCTGCTCAGGAGGGGCCAAGGCTGTTCGAGTGATGGCTTGGGGCTCCCAGCACTGCATGAAGGGCCCGGGGAGGGTGGAGGTGACCCATGTCCCTACAAGGTCCACCCCAATCTGCAGCTTTGAAACCCAACTGCAAAATCTGAGCAAACATCCTGGTGAGGTCCTGGCAGCGGCATGCACGGGGCCAGTTCCACACTGGTGGCATCTGCACAGGGCTGGGGACCTCCTGTGAGAGCCCCCACCTGCCATGGGGACCCCTGTGTCACCACCACCTGCCCAGGAGACCTCAGCATCACTGCCACCTGCCCAGTGGACCCCAGCATCACTGCCACCTGCCCAGGGGACCCTTGTATCACCACCACCTGCCCAGGAGACCCCAGCATCACTGCCACCTGCCCAGGGGTCCCCAGCATCACCACCACCTGCCATGGGAACCCTTGTATCACCATCACCTGCCCAGGAGATCCCTGCATCACCATTACCTGCCCAGGGGACCCATGCGTCACCATTACCTGCCATGGGGATCCCTGCATCACCACCACCTGCCCAGGGGATCCCTGCATCACCACTACCTGCCCAGGGGATCCCTGCATCACAACCACCTGCCCAGGGGACCTCTGCATCACCACCACCTGCCCAGGCTCAGCAAGAGCCACGTTCCAAGGGACACAGTGGGTTCCCCAGATTGAGGACACCACACCCTGGTCCCCAGCAGCCCTTTGAGCCTCCCTTGCAGGCCAACCTGCCATCTGGCTGTCACCTCCTCTTCCCTACCCCTGTTCTCCGTCCATGTCTCACGCCATCCTCCTCCTGCCTTGCCCACCAGGGCTGAGGGGTCCCTGCACACCAGCCCAGCTCAGCGCAGCAACCCAAGGAGGAGGATGCTGGGTGCTATGGGTGCCCTGCAGGAGGTCACAGCCTTTTCCACCCCCAGGCTTGCTCCTCACTCCCTCCTTTGTCCCTCCTCAGCCCATTGCTGACCCCCTACTCTTCCTCCCACCCAGGTGAGAGCCGGACAGGACGCATCCCGGAGCTCCCGTCTCCCACAGGGTCCCTCACTGACTGGGAGACGTCAGGAGGGGGGACCACCAGGCTGGGAAGCGGAGGAGGACCCTGGGCACAGGGGAAACTCAGTGTCAGGCCAGGCTGGAGGGTGCCCGGTAAGGCTGCCAGGGTGTGGGGGGCTGGTGGGACCCCTGAGGACGTCCCCCAACTTCCTCTGTGGTGCTGTAACCAGGGGAGATCCCAGCACCCAAAGGTGCCGGTCCTGGGGATGGGGAGTCCTGTGGGCAGGGCAGCCCCTGCCTCCCCTCCTGAAGAGCCCGAAGGCAGAGGATGCTCCCTGCCCCGAACCAGAGCATCCTTCCTGGACCACAGATAGAGTCCCTTTGCTCTCCATGCTCAGAGGGGCTGATGCTGAGGGGATTGTTTATGGTTGGACTAGAAGATCCGATGGGTCCCTTCCAACCTGGTTGTTCTATGATTCTACGATTCCAGGGTTACCATGACCGAGGTGGAACCTGTGCTGGACTTTGCATCCTCTGGGAGAACAGGTCGGCGTAATGCCCTGCCCGACATCCTGGGCTCGCCGGCTGGCGTCAGCCCCTCTGACCTGCCCCTCAAGCTGGCCGAGATGTCCCTGAATGCAGGTAGGTGATGGGGAACCGTAGAATCATTTGGTTGGAAAAGACGTTTGAGGTGATCAAGTCCAACCACTGAGCCAACCCTGCTAAGTCCACCACTCATCTCCTTGTCTGTGGTCAGGTTCTTTGAAGATTCGTCTCTGAAACTCAATTAGAAACATAAAATTGTTTGGTCAGAAAAGACCTTGGAGATCATTGAGTCCAACCTCATTGCTCTCTCCAGCTACCTGAAAGGAGGTTGTGGAGAGGAGGGAGCTGGGCTCTTCTCCCAAGGGACAGGACAAGAGGGAATGGCCTCAAGCTCCACCAGGGGAGGTTCAGGCTGAACATTAGGAAAAAGCTTTTCACAGAAAGGGTCATTGGGCAGTGTCAGAGGCTGCCCAGGTTGGTGGTTAAGTCACCTTCCCTGGAGGTGTTTAAGGCACAGGTGGACGAGGTGCTGAGGGACATGGTTTAGTGATTGATGTGAACGGTTGGACTCGATCATCTGATTGGTCTCTTCCAACCTGGTGATTCTATGATTCTATGACTCAGCCATGCCTGCTCACTACTGAACCATCCCTAAGCACCTCATCTACCCGGTTTTTAAACACCTCCAGGGATGGGGACTCCGCCAGGTAATAGAGGAGAAGGTGGTGTGGCCAGGAATGGGGCTTAGAATCATAGGATCATAGATCAACCAAGTTGGAAGAGACCCATCGCATCATCGAGTCCAACCGTTCCTCATGGTTTAGTGTTTGATAGGAACGGTTGGACTCGATGATCCGGTGGGTCTCTTCCAACTTGGTCCTATTCAGGTTTGCTCACCCTCTGCTCTCTCCTGGCAGGTAGCGCACAGGAGATGCAGTCGCCCTCGGCAGAGGTGCCCCCTCCGCAGCCCCCCAGCCCCGAGCTGAAGGACACATCCTAACCCCTTTCCCAGGGGAGACATTGTTGACCAGCGGAGGAAAGAAGAGGCTGCGGAGCATCAGCCCAGCTTTCCTGGCACGGCCGGAGTCCGCTGGGTTTTCCTCGGTGCTATCGCATCCAGACCATCGGGCGTCATCGTCCCCGCCGTGGGGGGAGCATCGCGTGCGGGGGACCTGCCGTGACTAAGGGGTGACTCCCACCCACACCCTGGCCGAGGACCCGGGGAGGGGGGATTTTTTTGCCTCCCCGTCGGGAGGAATATTATTCTTCGGGGGCATTTGGCAGCACCGAGCGCAGGGGGCTCGCCGGGGGGGGAGGTTTCTCCTGGTGGCAGGAGCTGCCTGCAGGTGTTTCTGGCTGAGTGTGGTGTTCACTGTGATGTTTTGGGTACCACGTCAGTCTCCTGGCCTTTTTTTTCCTGGGTGATGCAGGAGGAGAAGAAGAAGAAGCATCACCCCAGATCCCAACAGCAACCCAAGCCCTCCAGCAAAGTCACCCCCTTGGCAGCCAGCACCTTGCTGAGGGGTCCCAGCAGGGACTGGAACACCCCAGGTTGGTGGTTCCCCCAGAGATGTAGGGTTCTCAGCTCCCAGGGACAGAAGAATGCTGGACATTGTGGAGAGGGTGAGCAGGTGATGCTGTTTTGAGCATCCCATCCCACTGTGCCAGGGCCACCCATGGGTCCCCAGGCCTGACCTCCTCCCGCAGCCCTTGGTCCCTGGGGAAGACTCAGAGAGGAGAAACACAGCCACAAACCAGGCCAGTGAGGTCCTGCAGAGCTTCAGGGGTGCGCAAGAAATGGAGTCAGGCTTTCTCAGACTCAAGCTGTGCTCTTCAGAACCTCTTCTCCTGCGGGTGGGTGGACAGGGGACCTTGTCTGGGCACCAAGGGGCTGAGGGCAGGTGAGAGTCCAGCAAGGACTTGGGTGGCTCGGATCCTACCCAGGCCAGGAGCTCTTTTCCCAGGTTGAGGTTTGCTGGCTGGAGGCTGGAGCCACACAGATTGGTTGCACGTTGTGCTGAACCCACCTCCGCCACAGATGGTCGCCCATAGCTGTCGCTGTGGGACCAGCAAACAAATCCCAAAGCCCAAGTCCACTCTGGACACCTCTGAGGTGGTGACCTGACCTGGGAGAGCTTTGTGGGGCCATACTCGGGGGCATCGTGTCCCTCAGCCAGAACCCCAGGGTGGCCCCGGACAAGGACAAGGGCACCAAGCAAGGACACCAGCTGCCCATCCCTTGGTGTGGAGGTCATATCCAGACAGGATATCACGTGTGCACAAGGACCTGTGTGCACGGACATGTGTGGGGAAGGTGCCTCTGAACATAGAGCACCCACAGCGTGGGCAACTTTGTCCATCCACGTGCGTGACATGGGTGCCCATGAACCTGGGGGCAGCGTGGGTGTGTGCTCCTGCGGGTGGGCATCCACATGCACATGTGTTCACACATGTTCACGTTCATGGGTGTCTCTGCACATGGGGTGCATGCTGGGTACTGTGAGCGTGGGTGTCCACGTGCACGGGACCTTCCACAGGTGGGTGTCCACGCAGGTGGTGGGTGTCCACATGCATGTGTGGCCATGGGCAGGTGTGTTCGTGTGGTGCAGTGTTTGTCTGCAAGTGTGTTCGTGTGCATGGCTGCCTCTTTACACACTGAGTCTCTGCCAGCACAGGTGGCCATGGGCTTGGGTGCTCCCGTACAAGTGTCTGTGTGCGCACGTGTCCAGCTTCACCCGCGTTCGTGTGTGTGGGTGTGAGTGCTCCTGCAGGTGAGCCCCTGTCTGTGTGCTC
Source organism: Coccyzus lansbergi (assembly GCA_033558105.1). NCBI lineage: Eukaryota > Metazoa > Chordata > Aves > Cuculiformes > Coccyzidae > Coccyzus > Coccyzus lansbergi. The sequence goes on along the minus strand of JAUMJK010000780.1, from coordinate 35,201 downwards.
GGGTCTCCGTGACCAAGGGTGTCTGAGCACATGGCTGAATTACAAGTGGTGTCCCCAGGGCTCAGTGCTGGGTCCAACCCTGGTCAATGTCTTTATCAGTGACCTGGATGAAGGCATCGAGTGCTCCCTTAGCAAGTTTGCAGATGACACAAAGCTGTGTGGGAGTGTGGATCTGCTGGAGGGTCGGGAGGCTCCAAAGGGATGTGAAGAGGCTGGATCCATGGGCTGAGACCAATGGGATGAGGTTTAACAAGGCCAAATGGCAGATCCTGCACTTGGGGCACAACAACCCTGAGCAGCTCCAGACTAGGAGAATTCTCTCTAGAAAGCTGCCTGGAGGAGAAGGACCTGGGGGTGTTGGTTGACAGTGACTGAGCATGAGGCAGCAGTGGCCCAGGTAGCCAAGAAGGCCAATGGCATCTTGGCTTGGATCAGATTGTACTGAGTATCCCTGGGCATTGTATGAGTGTCCCTGGGCATGTGTGTCTGCATTTGCGTGTGCTCACGTGCGTGGGTGCTCACACCAATGGGAACCCACATGTGTGGTAGTCTCCATGAGCGTGAGGGTCCACATCCATAGGTGCTCGAATGCCTGGTTACTGCTTTGTGCAGGTCTGTGTGCACAACTGCTCCCACAGTCAGTGTCCGCGTGAATGCGTGTTCATGCTCATGGGTGTCGGTGAGGGTTCCTGGGCCCCTCACCACAAGAAGGATGTTAAGACTCTGGAGCAAGTCCAGAGAAGAGCGACAAAGCTGGTGAAGGGGATGGAGAACAGAACCTATGAGGAGTGTCTGAGAGAGCTGGGGGGGTTTATCCTGGAGAAGAGGAGGCTGAGAGGAGACCTCATTACTCTCTACAACTCCCTGACGGGAGGTTGTAGAGAGGAGGGAGCTGGGCTCTTCTACCAAGGGACAGGGGACAGGACAAGAGGGAATGGTCTCAAGCTCCGCCAGGGGAGATTTAGGCTGGAGATTAGGAGGTTTTTCACAGAAAGGGTCATTGGGCACTGGCAGAGGCTGCCCAGGGAGGGGGTTGATTCACCTTCCCTGGAGGTGTTTAAGGGACGGGTAGATGAGGTCTTGAGGGACTTGGTTTAGTGTTTGATAGGAATGGTTGGACTAGAAGATCCAATGGGTCCCTTCCAACCTGGTTGTTCTATGATTCTATGATTCTATGTGTGGTGGTGCCCATGTGTACAGGTGCTCCTGTAGGTGGTTGTCCACGTGTGGGGAGGGTCTGGGGAGAAGGATATTTGTGCAACAGGGGTTGTTTTAAGTGTGGGTCCATGTGTATGGGTGCTCCAGTGGGTGGGGGCTCAGCTAGGGGGTGTCCACATGCACAAATATCCATGTGCACAAGCAGCTCCACATGTGAACCTCCACATCTCACGGTCCCTCATCTCAGGGAGAAGCTGGGAGCAGCTGTGGTGACCAGAGCCGTCCATAAGTGGTACATCAACACCACCATGGGTGGGGGGACAGCCCCTGCCCTCTCCTTCCCCTCCATGGGGGTGCTGATGAGCGGGGAATTCACCCAGGGAATTGGTCACCCCCTTTTCCGGGCAGCCATGCCCACTGGGGTGACCCAGGAGGGGCAGGGGGACATTCCACCCCAGTGGGTCCGATGCCTGTGCCCCCCAGGCTGGGGCAAGGGGGTCCTGTGAGGGGATAGTGCCAGAGGGTGGAGGCTGATCACGAGCTCCGAGCTATTTTTGGGCACCTGTGGTGTGACCTTGGGGCCAGGGAGAGGGAAAAAGTGTCCCAGTGTCCCTGGTCACTTTGACCCCGATGTCCCCAGGGTGGGGGCATGTGTTGTGGTCACAGGGCTGGGGGACGGCAACCCCCCCCACCTTTGGGACCCTCTGCTGCCCAGGGGTGGGGTGGGTAGGGGTTTGTTCCCATGGGTGGCGTAGGGGACACAGAAGTGCATGGCCACAGGTGACCCCAAGACACTGGGACAGGACTGGAGGGACATGCTGGCCCCAATCCCACTGACACCAGAGCCCAGACAGAGGGACAAATCAGGGGGACGTGCTGTGGGTCACACAGCCCCACAGCTGTCCTTGATGCCCCCCCCCCAGCATCACTGGGGGCACAGACATGCATATGGGGCAGGAACAGGGCCACACGTGTCCCCACACTCCCCTGGATCCCTGACCCCCCACTCTGGTGCTCAGTGCTCCCCCTGCCTCAGTTTCCCCAGCTCAACCTCTGCGTCCCCAGGATGCTGCTGTTGCTATTGTCTCCATATCCTGACCGAACCCCACCCTCTGCTCCCTGGGGTTCCCTCGGGATGGGCAAACACCATCCCCAGCTCTGCCTCAGTTTCCCCAGCTCTGCCTCAGTTTCCCCAGCTCAACCTCCCCATCGGCAGGGAAGGACACTGCCATTCCAAGGACACTCTCATTGCTGGTGTCCCCATCTCCTGCCTGCACCCCACCACCTGCAGCTCCGCACCCCAGCTCCTCGGGGCTGCCACGGGGTAGCCACACACTTGCCATCCCAACATCAGTTTCCCCACATCCCTTCAGCCCCTGCCTCAGTTTCCCCACATCCCTTTGGCCACCGCACCGCAGAGCCCGTACACCACTCATGACACCGGTGACCTCTCTCCTCTCCCCATGGCTGACCCGACTTGACCCTTGGTGGCCCGCGGGCTCCAGGCCGAGCTGGGTGGGCGCTGGCGGCTGACGAGTGGCCAGGCCGAGGTGGCCGCTGGCAGCGCTGCCGAGGAGTATTTCTGGAGCGCGGTTGTGCTCTTTCCAATCATGTGATGAGGACATTATTTAAGGAGGTTGCGAGGCCAGCAGGCAGCTGCGAGCTGGGCGGTGCGGTTGCCACGCTCACAGCCGGCCAGACCCTGCACACGCGTGTGCCCCGCGTCCCCACGCCTCTCGCACCATGGTTGATGCCTTCGCGGGCACCTGGAAGCTGGTGGATTCGGCCAATTTCGATGAGTACATGAAGGCGTTGGGTGAGTGAGGGGGGGTCAGGGCATCACCCCCCATCAGGGTGGCTTGGGGGTGGCTCTAGGGTCTGTGTGGGGGGGGATTGAGTGGGGTCTCGTCCTTCTCCATCCCCACCTTGGGGACAGTTGGGAGCCACCCAGGACCCCTCCAAGCCACCCAGGATCCCCCATCCAAGAACCATCGGAGACGAATGCGCCCCTACCCTGCTCAGCCCTGGAGATGGTGGGTGCTGCTGCAGGATCTGTCCCCCAGTGATGGCAGCGTCCCCAAGCCTTCTGCTCCTGCCATGAAGCCCCCCCCAGGGGGGATCGGGGCTCCACGGGGAGCGATTCTGTGGTTCCCCTGACCAACACCATGGAAAGGAAGAGCTCCCGGGTGATGCTGGCACGGATTGGAGGCTGAGAGCACATCCTCAGCCCCCCCCAAACCTTGCACCCCCCAGGCGTGGGCTTCGCCACCCGGCAAGTGGCCGGGCTCACCAAACCCACCACCATCATCGAGGTGCAGGGCGACAAGATCACGGTGAAGACCCAGAGCACCTTCAAGAACACAGAAATCACCTTCAAGCTGGGTGAGGAGTTCGATGAGACCACAGCGGACGACAGGCACGTCAAGGTGAGTCCCCAGCCCTGTCCCCCCACTTCGGACCCCCTAGAATGGGTCTGTGGGTTCTGCTGGATCCCACCAGCTCTTGGTTCTGAAGCTCCATCCTCTTTGCCTTCAGAAGGGTAGAATTTCTTTGTCTCCTGGGGCTGGAGCTCATGCCCACTCTCCCCCAGCCAAGTCCCCCTTCTCACCCTGTTTTACACCCACGTTTCCCCTGGGGAGGACGAAGCTGCCGGGAAGGTTGTGCAAGAACTGGGCTTGCAAACACCAGCTGCCTCCTCCGGGCTTGCTCAAGAGGAGGTGAGGGGACACAGTGGGGTGGCAGCGAGTGTTGCTCCCGCTCCGGGGGCGAGAGGGGCACAGGATCTCTTCGTTGAGTCCTCTCTTTGCCCCACAGAGCAGGCAGCTTGGCAGGCAGGGATGGATCCACTGGGCAACCCAACACCTCAGGGGCTGACGTGTCCTTGGGGATGCCAGCATCTCCCTAGCTGGGCTGTTCCTCTCCATAAAAGAAAGGTAACAAACACCTGGAAAGGGGTCAGAGCTTCTTTCGTGGCCTCTCTCCCCCTGCAGAACCGCTTAGCCCAGCAGGATTGATCCAGCCCTTTTTTAACTAGTTTCTTGGCTGCTGGTCCAAGCACCATCAAATACAATGTGCATGGAGTGGCCACTTCGGGAAACTTGCGGCTTGTTGGACCCAAACCCCCTTCTCAGCCCTGAAGCAAAAGGGTTGGGCACAAAGTGAGCATGGGGTGAGCACGAACAAGGTGTCAGAGCCAGGCTGACACAGGGCTGGAGCTGGTGGAAACTGTTCCAAGCAGAAGGACGTGTGACCTGCAGCGAGTTCCTGCTCACAGCCTGGGAATGTGCCCTTCAGGCGCCCCTCGGATGGTGGCCAGAGGGCACTCAAGGGGACAGCGGCAGCCAGGACGGCTGCCTGAGCAGTGGGGTTGCACGGGACGGGGCAGGCGAGGGCTGCCAAGCCAAGCGGCACCCAGGACATGTGGCTCTTTGGGGCTGCAGGGCACACGATTTGAGCAAGGGAGTCAAGTCATGGCGAGACTTAAGATGAGCAGAGACCCTGGCTGTGGGGCAACAAAGCCATGGGCTTCATGGACCCAACCCATGGGGGCATCCAAGCTATGAGCTTCAGGAACCCAATCCATGGGGCACCCAAGCCATGGGCTTTGGGAACCGAACTGATGGGGCCATCCAAGCCATGGGCTTTGGGGTCCCAATCCATGGATGCATCCAAGTCATGGGCTTTGGGGTCCCAATCCATGGATGCATCCAAGTCATGGGCTTTGGGGTCCCAATCCATGGAGGCATCCAAGCCATGGGCTTTGGGAACCCAACTGATGGGGCCATCCAAGCCATGAGCTTTGGGGTCCCAATCCCTGAAAGCATCCAAGTCATCGACTTTGGGGTCCCAATCCATGGAGGCATCCAAGCCATGGGCTTTGGGGTCCCAATCCATGGAGGCATCCAAGCCATGGGCTTTGGAGTCCCAATCCATGGAAGCATCCAAGCCATCGACTTTGGGGTCCCAATCCATGGAGCCATCCAAGCCATGAGCTTTGGGGTCCCAATTCATGGAAGCACCCAAGTCATGGGCTTTGGGGTTCCCATCCATGGAGCCATCCAAGCCGTGGGCTTCAGGGACCCAACCCCTGGGACCCTTGTGCTGTGGGTTGGGTCCCTGAATCTGGAGGAGTTGGGTTGGGGGCACAGGGTAGCACCTGTCCCATCCCAACCCCACACCCTGCTGCCCCACGGCTGTCACGCTAACTGGGCTTTCAGGGCTGAGTCAACAGTGGCGGCTGTGCAAACAGCGGCCCCGGCATGTTTGCCAGATCAGCACGTCCAAAAGCCCTCGCTGGGCCCTCTGGTTCAAAGCGCCGATACCGGCCCTGCCTCTCTGTTCCCCTCCAGCCCCGGAGGCAGCGAGACACGCTTGGAAGCGGGCAGGATCAGGTCCCAGCAGCCCCAGATCAGGATGTGGCCCTGGGCAGGGCTCCCTGTGCTGGTCAGGAGGGACAGGGTCACCGAGACAGAGCCCACAGCAGGGTTACCGGGTGACAGCTGAAGCTGTGATCCAGCCAGAGGCCAGAGCAGGATGTGGCCTGCGCTGAACCAGGCTGGTGAAGCCATATGGGATGGCTGGAGGCATCCCAAGGTGGGGACCCGCAGCCTGTCTCAGAGCCCCACGGGGGCTCCAGGGGGAGAAGGATCACAGAATCACAGAATCGTTAGTTTGGAAAAGACCCACCGGATCATCGAGTCCAACTATTCCTATCAAACACTAAACCATGTCCCTCAGCACCTCATCCACCCGTCCCTTAAATACCTCCAGGGAAGGTGACTCAACCCCCTCCCTGGGCAGCCTCTGACAGTGCCCAATGACCCTTTCTGTGAAAAATTTCCTTCTGATATCTAATCTGAACCTCCTCTGGTGGAGCTTGAGGCCATTCCCTCTCATCCTGTCCCCTGTCACCAGCATTATTCCCCAAAGGGCACAGGGCAGTGTTACCTCTGGCTGCCCCTGAGAAACCCCAGGGAATCATAGAATCACTAGGTTGGAAAATACCTTTGAGATCATCAAGCCAACTGTACCTGTCCACTACTAAACCAGATCCCTGAGCACTTTATCTACCTGTCTTTTAAACATCTCCATGGATGGAGACTCCAGCACCTCCCTGGGCAGCCTCTGCCACTGCCTGGGAATCCTTTCAGTGAAGACATTTTTCTTGATGTCCAACCTGAATCTGCCCTGGTGGAACTTGAGGCTATTCCCTCTCATCCTGTCCCCTGTCCCTTGGGAGAAGAGCCCAGCTCCCTCCTCTCCACAACCTCCTTTCAGGTACTTGTAGAGAGCAATGAGGTCTCCCCTCAGCCTCCTCTTCTCCAGGATAAACAACCCCAGGTCCCTCAGCCACTCCTCATAAGGCTTGTTCTCCAGCCCCTTCCCCAGTCCTGTTACTCTTCTCTGGACTCGCACCAGCCCCTCAGCATCTACAGGAGAATCACAGATCTTGTTCTCTCCCTGCAGTCCTTGGTCACACTGGATGGTGGCAAACTCGTCCACGTGCAGAAGTGGGAGGGGAAGGAGACATCTCTGGTCCGGGAGCTGAAGGATGGGAAATTAGTTCTGGTAAGGAAACAGAACAAAGGGTTCATTTGGGGGAGCTCTGGGCAAGCTGGGGCTTCACCAGCTCAGCATAAATAACCTCTCCACTGCCTTCCTGCCACCAGACTCTCACCATGGGCAACGTCACCTCCACCCGCACCTACGAGAAGGCGACATAGATGCCGTCCCCAGCTTCCTCGCTCATCACTCGGTGCCGTGTTCACCCCTCATTTCTTCTGTCCTCACCCCACACCGGGCAGCGCTCGCCGGGGTCTCGGAGCCTGCTGCCCCCCCAGGGCCACCCGCTGCCCCCATCGCCTTGTGGGGCTGCCTGGGGTGTGGGCGCTGGGTTTGTTGTTTGGGGATGGGGGCTTTTTTTATTAATAATGGGAAAACCCACATGGAAAAATAATAAAAGTTGTGTTGTTACAGCTCTGTGATCAGTTTACTTGGAAAAAGGCATTTTTGACACGTGTTCATCTGTAGCATTGAGCCATGTCGGTCTCAGAGAGGTCGTGGGGAAGAGCATGGGGGCAAAATCCAGTCTGGACTCCAGTAGCCCACACCTGGGTTGGGGTGATCCATGGGTGTAATGCAGGATGGGGGATGATGTGACCGAGAGCTGCCCTGCGGAGAAAGACTTGGGGTGCTGGTTGATGAGAAGCTCGACATGAATCATAGAATAGAATCATAGAACAACCAGGTTGGAAGGGACCCATCGGATCTTCTAGTCCAACCATTCCTATCAAACACTAAATCAAGTCCCTCAGGACCTCACCCACCCGTGCCTTAAACACCTCCAGGGAAGGTGAATCAACCACCTCCCTGGGCAGCCTATTCCAATGCCCAATGACCCTCTGTGTGAAATACTTCCTCCTAGTCTCTAGCCTAAATCTCCCCTGGTGGAGCTTGAGGCCATTCCCTCTTGTCCTGTCCCCTGTCATTTGGGAGAAGAGCCCAGCTCCCTCCTCTCCACAACCTCCTCTCAGGTAGTGGTAGAGAGCACTGAGGTCTCCCCTCAGCCTCCTCTTCTCCAGGCTGAACACCCCCAGCTCTCTCAGCCGCTCCTCACAAGGCCTGTTCTCCAGCCCCTTCACCAGCCTCATTGCTCTTCTCTGGACTCACTCCAGAGCCTCAACATCCTTCTTGTGCTGAGGGGCCCAGAACTGAACACAGGATTCAAGGAGTGGTCTCACCAGTGCTGAGTACAGAGAGAGAATCACCTCCCTGGACCTGCTGGTCACACTATTTCTGATCCAAGCCAGGATGCCATTGGCCTTCTTGGCCACCTGGGCTCACTGCTGGCTCAATGAGCTGTAATGCACACTCGCAGTCCTGAAACCAACTGTGTCCTGGGTTGCATCCAAAGCAGTGGGACCAGCAGGGTGAGGGAGAGGATCCTGCCTCTCTGCTATGCTCTGGTGAGACCCCACTTGGAGCCCTGTGTTCAGTTCTGGAGTCCTCAACGAAATAAGAAGGATGTGGAACTGATGAAACAGGTCCAGAGGAGGCCACAAAGATGATTTGAGGTTTGGAGCATGTTGGCTATGGGGGCAGGCTGAGGGAGTTGGGGTTGTTCAGCCTGGAGAAGAAAAGGCTCCAGGGAGACCTTAGAGCAGCTTCCAGTACTGAAAGGAGCTCCAGGAAAGCTGGGGAGGGGCTCTTGATCAGGGAGTGAAGGGACAGGACAAGGGGAAATGGTTTTCAGCAGAAAGATGGAAGATTGAGATGAGATCTTGGGAAGAAATGTTTTGCTGTGAGGGTGGGGAGGCCCTGGCCCAGGTTGCCCAGGGCAGGGGTGGCTGCCCCATCCCTGGAGAGGTTCAAGGGCAGGTTGGATGGGGCTTGGAGCCCCCGATCCAGTGGGAGGTGTCCCTGCCCATGGCAGGGGTGGAACTGGATGGGCTTTGAGTTCCCTTCCAACCCAAACCATCCTATGATTCTATGATCCTGGCAGCAATGGAGTTAATTGACCAGTGATTCCAGTGTCCCCTCTCAGCTGGTTCTCTGAGCTGTGGAAATAAGTGAGGTCATTGCGGTTTGAAATATGCTTTTCTGGAAAGGAATTCTAGTTTGCTGCCACAGCAACTCTGCCATCCACCACCCAGGACCCCAGCACACTCTCTCCCAGTGAGAGGTATTTTCCTGCCACCCGTGCAGGTGGGTGCTCTCTGCTAAAGCATCAGCTGATGGTGGGAAACAAGGTCACGGGGACATTGCGCCTGGGTTTGGGAAGGGAGTTAGCCCAAAAGGGAGGACTCGGGTGTGGGGAAGGAGGTCACAACACACTGGAAGGTAAATAGAGGGAAGAGACAGGCTGCCTCCTGCAACCCCTACCCTCCTGCTAAGCCAATGGGCACTCACCAGCCCCACTCTCACTTCCCCAGAGAGTGAGAGGCACCAGGACTGACTCAGCTCCCCCTGTTCCACACATCTGCCCCTACGGGACAAGCTGCTCCCAGCAGACTTCCTCTGCGGGCACCGAAGTCTGAAGCAACCCTGAGCCTGGCCCAGGCCAGCCCAGTCCTCTGCCAGCCCTTCCCCCTGACCTTCAGCTCCAATTACAAGATTTATGTTCCAGTTGGTCCTTACCAGAAGGCATCAGGGCTTCTGACTGGGGTCACCTCATCACACACCCCCTTCCCGCCCCAGGGAAGGTAGCCAGGACTTTCTAAAACACCCTTCAACACATCCCCTCCCATTCACTCTTTCACTGCCTAAGATGAATTGTGGAGCATAGAAAAGACAAGACCCAGTACAAAGTACAACCGGAGATTGGAGAGATTTATTTTCCGTCACTTACTAAGGCAGCAAACACACCACGGTTTACTCAAAATATCTCCACTTCCCCGTTCACTTCTTACTCTTCCACTCCCAATATTTGCAGACAAAATGAATGAGGCTGGGGGAGGGTTTGCACCAAAGCCAAGCGGCTCCACATCGGCACTAGCTGGGAGGATGCAGACCCATCGCGGGGCCCAGCAACAGCCTCTCCTGTCCGTGGGCACAAGGACAGGCAGGCATCGCACAGGCTTGGTGGGAGAAAATGGAAGAGGGGACAGCGGGCATCAAAGTCAACACCGGTAACACCACATGGCAAGTATTACCCTTTGGAGAAGGAAACTCCCTGTTCCCGGAGCAAGGGATGCACCGATACGGTTCTGCTCACTCCTTGTAGCGTGCACCAACAACTCACACCAGCAGTACCTCCGCAGGCCTGCCCGCTCAGTCCCGGGCCTTCTTCTTATGCTTCTTTTTCTTCTTCTTCTTCTGAGCCTTGCTGGGCTTCTCCGAATGCTTGGTCCTCTTGCTGGCCGGCTGGGCCCCATCGCTGTCCGAGTCTGAGCTGTCCGAGTCGGACTCTGAGGACTGCTTATTCTTGTGCTTCTTTTTCTTCTTCTTCTCCTAGCAAATCAAAGAGAATAAATAAAAAGCTTTCTGCAATAAGCACCTCACAAGCCTGTTCCAATATAGATGGTGCACTCGGCTTCTATAGAATCATAGAACAACCAGGTTGGAAGAGACCCACCGGATCACTGAGTCCAACCATTCCTATCAAACACTAAACCACGTCCCTCAGCACCTTGTCCACTTGTCCCTTAAACCCCTCCAGGGAAGGTGAATCAACCTCCTCCCTGGGCAGCCTGTTCCAATGCCCAATCACCCTTTCTGTGAAAATTTTTTTCCTAATGTCCAGCCTGAACCTCCCCTGGTAGAGCTTGAGGCCATTCCCTCTTGTCCTGTCCCCTGTCACTTAGGAGAAGAGGCCATCACTATCCTCTCCACAATCTCCTTTCAGGTAGTTGGAGAGAGCAATGAGGTCTCCCCTCAGCCTCTTCTTCTCCAAGCTAAACAACCCCAGCTCTCTCAGCCATTCCTCATAAGGCCTGTTCTGCTCAAACGAGAAGGACTGAACCATCGCTGTCAGTCCACAGCCGCACTCAGAGCTCGGGGGGCTGCAAAATGGAAAGCCAAGTCTAGAAACCACCACGTCAATTCACAAGAACTCCTTGCCACCCCTACATGGTCAGAGATTACTCCATTATTTAAGGTGATTCTTTATTAGTGAGGCTGGCAGGATCTTGGTCTTTTAGCCAAGAAAGTAAGTTTCTAAAGCAGCCCCCCAGGGTGTGAGCACCAGCCCCATGTCCTCACGTCCCCATCAGTCCAGAGGCACCCAGCACTGACGCGCTGCTGCACCAGTGCCCTCCTTGCAGGAAAGCCCAAGAAACGCAGGTCAGAGGTTCTTGCAGCCTCCCTGGAGGGGAGCTGGGATGAGGAAAGTCCCATTTTGCAAGCAGCGACCCTTGGCGCAACCTGCAAGCAGGCTGCACACTCCCTGCTCTCACAGCCTCCCACCCTCGGCCTCCACACAGAGTCCAGGGGTTGCACTGAGCCCCCAAGGCTGGGTTTCTGTAAAACTCTGAAGTAAAAGCCTTGAAGAGCTCACAAGCTAAGGATATGCAGGATAAAAACATCTGGTGCTGGAGAAAAGCTCATAAGGAACTTTGTCAGGGATCTAAACCCTCAATTTTGAGGCATCTGACAGAGGTACCACCAAGCAGGGACCATCCAGAGATCAGTCCCACACCTCACCTTCCCCAGAACTGCATCAGGCAGAGCATCCCAAAGCAGATAAAGACCAATTAATAACACAGAACAACCCTTTGACCTCATTACTCTCTACAAGTACCTGAAAGGAGGTTGTGGAGAGGAGGGAGCTGACCTCTTCTCCCAAGGGACAGGGGACAGGACGAGAGGAAATGGCCTCAAGCTCCACCAGGGGAGATTTAGGTTGGAGATTAGGAGGAGGTTTTTCACACAGAGGGTCATTGGGCATTGGAATAGGCTGCCCAGGGAGGTGGTTGAGTCACCTTCCCTGGAGGTGTTTAAGGGACGGGTGGATGAGGTTTTGAGGGACTTGGTTTAGTGTTGGATAGGAATGGCTGGACTAGAAGATCCGATGGGTCCCTTCCAACCTGGTTGTTCTGTGATTCTGTGAATATGTTTAATTAGAAAGTGGTACTGGGGAAGAGGATCTGACCTGCCTGTGCTGGCAGCACACACAGCCCAGGTGCCAGCCCCGCTCTGCCCATTGCTTCACCCTGGTAAGAGAGCCACAAAAATATTCATCCCACCACCACCTCTAACTGGAAGTGGTTGAACAATGGCTTGCTCGGAGCGCAACTGTGCACAGGGTTTGGGGAAACACAGAATCATAGAACAACCAGGTTGGAAGGGACCCATCAGATCTTCTTGTCCAACCATTCCTATCAAACGCTAAAGCAAGTCCCTCAAGACCTCATCCACCCGTGTCTTAAACACCTCCAGGGAAGGTGAATCAACCACCTCCCTGGGCAGCCTATTCCAATGCCCAATGACCCTCTGTGTGAAAAACTTCCTCCTAATCTTCAGCCTAAATCTCCCCTGGCGGAGCTTGAGGCCACTCCCTCTCGTCCTGTCCCCTGTCACTTGGGAGAAGAGCCCAGCTCCCTCCTCTCTACAACCTCCTTTCAGGTAGTTGTAGAGAGTAATGAGGTCTCCTCTCAGCCTCCTCTTCTCCAGGCTAAACAACCCCAGCTCTCTCAGCCGCTCCTCAGCACAATGGGAGAGGGACAGCAGTCAATGACAGTCCCAAACATAACACAAATGTACTTTACATTCCACTATGGAAGGGAGCGTAATGGGAGAAGCCTGCAGCTCCAAAGAAAGCTAATAGCTCTACTTATTTTCTTTGCCAAGACCGTCCCGAATAACCTCAAGGCCACCCTTGAAGAGGGTTTTACTGGGCAAGGCTTGTTGTAGGTCACCTCTGCTTTGGCAGGGCTGGGTGCCATGCATTTGTCTCAGGAGGAAGCAGAGAGCAGCAGCGAGCCCAAGGGCACAGCTATGCCAGTCACAAGCCAGACAAGTCCCTGGGGAAGCCACCCTCCCCAGCTGGCTGCTGCCAATGTCCAGAGCCACCCTGGGACCTAAGCCAAGGGAGAGGAAAGGAACACATGATTAGGTGAACAGAACAGCAGAAATCAAACACAGGTAGATGAGATACTTATACAAAATCAGGTTGGTTGGTGTATGCCAAGTATTTTCATTTGCTTCAACACAACCAAGCACAGCACAGATGGACATTAAGAAGGATGTTGAGGCTCTGGAGCGAGTCCAGAGAAGAGCAATGAAGCTGGTGAAGGGACTGGAGAACAGGCCTTATGAGGAACAGCTGAGAGAGTTGGGGGTGTTTAGCCTGGAGGAGGCTGAGAGGAGACTTCATTGCTCTCTGCAACTACCTGAAAGGAGGTTGTGGAGAGGAGGGAGCTGGGCTCTTCTCCCAAGTGACAGGGGACAGGACGAGAGGGAATAGCCTCAAGCTCCACCAGGGGAGGTTTAGGCTGAACATTAGGAAATTTTTTTTTCACAGAAAGGATCACTGGGCACTGGCAGAGGCTGCCCAGGGAGGAGGTTGAGTCACCTTCCCTGGAGGGGTTTAAGTGACGGGTGGACGAGGTGCTGAGGGACAGGGTTTAGTGTTTGATAGGAATGGTTGGACTCGATGATCCAGTGGGTCTCTTCCAACCTGGAGATTCTGTGATTCTATTGAATGGATCGGAAAGCACTCATGCAAAGAAAACACACTTCTTGGAAGGCTGAGACACAGCAGCATGTGTGCATTCATCCAGAGGACTCCAATCTGAAACACATCTGTTTAAAACAGAGTCCGAAGCACAGCACAAAAAATGAGGCAGAAAGAGGGGGAAAAAAGGTCCCCTGCAGTAACTCACCTTTCATCCCAACTCTGCCTCATCTGCTGCAGGCAGACACACCATAGCCAAGCTCCTGCTGGATTCAAGGATGGGTTAACACGAGTGCACGGGGCTGCTGGTACCCACCTGGGCCACCCACAGTCCTCCCCAGAAGGACAAAGAGCTTTCAAATTGCTTGGGGAAAAAGAAGTGCCCCAATACGGAAAGCACAGAGGAGGCTGGGTTCCTCCCTCCTCCCATCAGATGTTTTTTCCATCGGCTCCAGCCACTTCCAGACAAGCACAGTTGCCATGGGAAGATGAACATACTTTCTGATGAGAACACAAGCAGAGCCTTGTCCGCATTTAATTTGAAAATAGCATATTCTCCCATAAGTGTGGAGACACGAAAGGCCCAGCTGAAGACATCAATTTAGCAGGGATTGCGTGTAGTAGCACCAGATACCAGCTATCAATTAGGGACAACAAAGGAAGGGAGCTGGTAGCTTATTTAATTTGAAACAGAACAAGTCTTTTAGGGAGCAGAAGAGCAAAGACTGGTTGGGAGCTGAAGACGCTAAGCAGAGTCCTTGGGGACGCCAGGGAAAAGAGCAGAGGATTGAGTTTACACCTAGCAGAGACTTGGCAGGTACGTGGCTTTTGTAGCTCCACAACAGCACTTTTAGCACTGATGGTACCCAAAATCTGAGCAACACCAGGCTCACTCCAAAGTCCCCCAGTCACAGATGAATGGTAAGAGAGAATTGGAACAGTCTTTAGAAAGAGGGTGGTAAAGAGTTAAATCTCCTCAAGAAAAGGATGCAGCAAGGAGAACTTTCTCAAGCTTTTCCAGCCCCTGCACATGGTGAGAAAGTTCGGCAAGACCCTAGCAACTAAGAGAGTTTAATTCCAGAGCTTGGGAAACTTTCTCAGCACGTGAAGGCTGCAGACAGGACAGGATGTCACGACAGTCCCTTCAGGGTTACAGGGGAAATCAGAGTACACACATGGACATCTGCTGCCTGGAAAACAACCCACAAACCTTAAGTGTCCAATTTCTGAGGGCTTTAACAGCCAAGCTGCCCGCACCAACTCATGAAAAGTACTTTCAGAGCAGTTCTGACAGCACAGCACAAGCTGGACCACAGATGCCACAGGGTGAGGGCCAGCAATGACTTTAGCATTGCCTCCAAATCATCCCACAAGCAGCAATCTCCTAAAAAAACAACAATTCCTTTAAACTCCAGCATCCTAGTACTGGGAGCGAAGCGCTCCACTGGTTTCCAGTTGGCTCACAGTTGCACAAGCAGGAACGTTTCTCTACTTTACACATGGAAGAGGGCAGCACCAAAGCAAAGGCTGGATTTCTACCTCCAGCAAGGCCCTGCTGCACCCAGAGCTTCAAACTGGCCTCCAGAACAAACAGCAGCAGATGGAGCCCAACTCAGCTCCTGGGCACAGCCGGGTGTGCCCCTACAGCTGTTAACACTGCACTGGGGCAAGCATTCCAAGTGGATTTTGCCCAAGCATCATAAAGATGCAGAGGGCTGATGAGTGCAAGGACTTGAATCCTGTGTTCAGTCCTGGGTCCCTCACCACAAGAAGGATGTTGAGGCTCTGGAGCGAGTCCAGAGAAGAGCCACGAAGCTGTTGAAGGGGCTGGAGAACAGGCCTTATGAGGAGCGGCTGAGAGAGCTGGGGGTGTTTATCCTGGAGAAGAGGAGGCTGAGGGGAGACCTCAGTGCTCTCTCCTCCCTGAAAGGAGGTTGTGGAGAGGAGGGAGCTGGACTCTTCTCCCAAGGGACAGGACAAGAGGGAATGGCCTCAAGCTCCTCCAGGGGAGATTTAGGCTGGAGATTAGGAGGAAGTTTTTCACACAGAGGGTCATTGGGCATTGGAATAGGCTGCCCAGGGAGGTGGTTGATTCACCTTCCCCGGAGGTGTTTAAGGGACGGGTGGACAAGGTGCTGAGGGACATGGGCTAGTGATTGATGGGAATGGTTGGACTCGATGATCCAATGGGTCCCTTCCAACCTGGTTGTTCTATGATTCTATGACTGCATGTTACTGTTCCTTGCACATCCTGCCCAATTTACATAACGATTACAATTCCACCAAAGCATCTACCTAAAAACACTACAGATACCTAAAAGGAGGTTGTAGCAAGGCGGGTGCTGGTCTCTTCTCCCTGGTGGCCAGTGACAGGTCAAGGAGAAATGGCCTCAAATTGTGCCAGAGAAGATTTAGGTTGGATATTAGGAGGAATTTCTTTCCTTGAAAGGGATTTCAAGCATTGGAAGAGGCTGGTTGAGTCACCATCCCTGGAGGGCTTTAAAAGACAAGCAGATGTCATGCTTGAGGACATGGTTTGGTGGCAGACTTAGCAGGGCTGGATCAACGGTTGTACTTTATGATCTTAAATGTCTTTTTCAACCAGAACCATTGTGATTCATTGAAAACGGACAAAACTCACTTCAAAATCTCTCATGTACAAAAAAGGCCTTGGGAGCCAGCATGCGGAAGAGCAACAGGCTGGGCTGGAGCCTGCACTGCTGATTCTTCTGCCGCTCCAGTTATTTTTAACAAGCTGGCACTAAGAGGAGACAACATCAGCACACATGGTTCCCTCCTGTGCTTTGGAAGGAAAGTTGCTCAAGGCTGTGCATTCCTTCTGAAGGTATTTGGTTTTGAGATAAAAGGGGAGTGTCCAGAATTCTCCAAGAAGTTTAAATACTTTTCACCAGACCCTTTTGTGGAGTTACGGTCTCATTCAGAGACTTTTTGTCCATCCTTGAGAAAAGTTAGAACATGTTTCCAGCTACACATCTTCCTGCATCTCCATAGAACCACTTGGTTGGAAAAGACCTTTGAGATCTTCCGACTCTAACCATACCTGTCCAGTACGAAATCACATCCCTGACCACCTTGTCTGCCTGTCTTTTAAATCCCCCCAGGGATGACAACTCCACCACCTCCCCAGGCAGTCCCTCACCCTTTCCTGAAGGACTTTTTCCTGATATCCAGTCTGAACCTGCCCTGGTGCAGCTGGAGGTCGTTTCCTCTCATCCTATTACTTGGGGGAAGAGACCAGCACACACCTCACAACCTCCTTTCAGGCAGTTGCAGACAGGGAAGAGGTCTCCCCTCAGCCTCCTTTTCTCCAGGTTAAACACCCCGAGGTCCCTCGGCCACTTCTCATAAGACTCATTCTCCATCTCTTCCCCAGCTCCGTTCCCCTTTTCGAGATGCACTCCAGCCCCTTAAAGTCTTTCTTCTAGCGAGGGGCCCAAACCCAGGATTCAAAGTGCAAGTCCTTTCTACCCTTTTTTAATCCTGAAGAACCCCACACCTGAAATTCCACTGCCCAATTTAATTCTAAACAAGATTCATTATGTAAATAGAAAGTTATTGCATCTCAGCCAGAATTAACCTGATGAGAGGAATCCAGTCAATGATCATTAAACAAATACAGCAAAGTTCAGAAAAACACAGATAAGGACAATAAGAGAAGAGCACAGTGTGAAGAGCTGTGCCCTAAGCTGATGCCATTTAAGAGCAAGTAAAAACAAGTACCAGCTACAAGCAAGGGGGCATTAAGACTCAAAGAAGTACAAGTCACTGAACAATTAAGGTGTGGTTTGGCTTATGCATGAAGAGACAATATCTGCAAGCAGATTGTCTGGAAATCTTTTACCTGGTTGGGGAAAAAGCAGCAAAGTTTGCCAAAAAGCCATCACGGGTCACATTTACCAGGTAATTCCAGTGCCCACTGCAAAGGTACCCCAGGGACAAGTTAAACCACGTATCATCAGGATGGAAAAGACCCACCAGATCATCGACTCCAAGCATTCCTATCAAACACTAAACCATGTCCTTCAGCACCTCATCCACTTGTCCCTTAAACACCTCCAGCGAAGGTGAATCAACACCCTCCCTGGGCAGGCTCTGACAGTAACCAATGACCCTTTCTGTGAAAAATGTTTTCCTTATGTCAAGCCTGAACCTCCCCTGGTGGAGCTTGAGGCCATTCCCTCTCGTCTTGTCCCCTGTCACTTGGGAGAAGAGGCCACCACCCTCCTCTCCACAACTTCCCCTCAGGTAGTTGGAGAGAGCAATGAGGTCTCCCCTGCAGCCTTCTCTTCTCCAGGATAAACACCCCCAGCTCTCTCAGCCGTTCCTCATAAGGCCTGTTCTCCAGCCTCTTCACCAGCTTTGTTGCTCTTCTCTGGACTCGCTCCAGAGCCTCAACATCCTTCTTGTGCTGAGGGGCCCAGAACTGAACACAGGATTCGAGGAGCTGTCTCACCAGCGTGGAGTACAGAGGGAGAATAACCTCCCTGGTCCTGCTGGTCACATCGTTTCTGATCCAAGCCAAGATGCCATTGGCCTTCTTGGCCACCTGGGCCATTGCTGGCTCATTGTCAATCAACACCCCCAGTTCCTTCTCCTCCAGGCAGCTGAGCAGAAGATGGGATGCTTTTATCAAGTTTAAATTAAAGGGGTTCCTCGTACTGCCAAAAGGGCAGCTCTTTCAAGGAAAGACAGAGAGGAAAAAAGAATAGGAAGGGTTGATCTTTTCCCAGCACGCCTCCCTCCCACACAGCCTCAGCACAGACACGCCAGCGCGTTCCCATAGGAGCTCAGTCACCCCACGACCCAAAGAGGAAAAGTGAAAGGGACTCGGTCAGGTGCCTGCGGAGCTGCCAGCGACTCCTCAGATGAGCTCTGCTACTTCCGCATGGCTCTGTGACAGCAGCATCTCTGCTTCTCCCTCACATCGTTTATTTTCTCAGGGATTACAGGAGGCAGGACAGCACTCTCGTGCAGAAAAGGGTGAGCTGTGACTAGGAAGCCTTGTGCCCACACCAGAATCCTGGGCCAGTGCAGAGACCTGAAGCCTCCAGTCATCTCTTACTCCTCTAAAGGCTCAGGCAGGAAAAAAGTGAGGAATAAAGCCACGAAGCTGGTGAAGGGGCTGGAGAACAGGCCCTATGAGGAGTGGCTGAGAGAGCTGGGGGTGTTTATCCTGGAGAAGAGGAGGCTGTGGGGAGACCTCATTACTCTCTACAACTACCTGAAAGGAGGTTGTAGAGAGGAGGGAGCTGGGCTCTTCTCCCAAGGGACAGGGGACAGGACAAGAGGGAATGGCCTCAAGCTCCACCAGGGGAGGTTTAGGCTAGAGATTAGGAGGAAGCTTTTCACACAGAGGGTCATTGGGCATTGGAATAGGCTGCCCAGGGAGGTGGTTGATTCACCTTCCCTGGAGGTGTTTAAGGGACGGGTAGATGAGGTCCTGAGGGACATGGTTTAGAGTTTGATAGGAATGGTTGGACTCGATCATCCGATGGGTCCCTTCCAACCTGGTTGTTCTATGATTCTATGAATAAAGGATTCATTGGGAAAGCAATCTGAGGGAAAAAAAGGGGGTGAGGATCCTGGATATCTCAGTGAGGAGAGGAATCCCTGGGGAGAGGAAAGAGTACCCAGAAACTGAAAGGAAGCATCTGATCAAGGAAACAGAAAATGTTGACCATGAAAAACCGGAAATGTTAATACTATTGTGATGACAGTAAACGGATGCTTGGGAGGCAGCAGCTCCCTGCGCACTCATCTGAAAATACAAGCTCTACATTTATGTTCCAAGCATGGGATGGGGTCAGCAAGGCAACTGATAGGGGGTAGATGGAGCTATTCCTGTCAATCTCCCTGGGGCTCCGGGTGAACAGGGAAGCACACGGAGGCTCCCAGACCCGATCACAGCAGGCGCTTGAGACAACAAGGGAGCTATTCATACCCAGGATCCCACATCCTGTCTCCAAAAAGCTCAAAGTTTTATTTTCCAGCACCGGAAGATGTCTGAAAACTTTTGATCTCCTCCTCGAGGAGAGAGGAGGATCAAAGGCCCAAGCAAGATTTAAAGAAAGGTTGTTAATCTACAGAGCCCCCCCAACCCCCCAAATTAGTAACAAATGCAAAGCAGTGACCCACATATCCTGTAGGCTCAGCAGGGTAAGGCTCCACGGGAATCCCCAGCCTGGTGAAAGGGGCACTGATAGGACAGCTATTTGCACACCTCACTGTTTAATTTTCACCACAGCATTTAATTAAGTTACATGAGCTTTTACTAAACCCTCACCCCTGCTCGAGGGAAGAGAAGCCAAAGCAGGAGAAGCCAGCCCTGCTGAGGCATTATCGATGCTCTGCTCTCACGTTGCTCCACAACAGGAGAGAAGCCCATTCTCTGGCATCCAGAAAGGTCAGAAGGTTGGTTGTTGGTCAAAACCAGGTTGGTCAAAAGGTTTGTTGAAAGGTCAGAATCACCGTGA
The DNA here is from genome assembly GCA_033558105.1 of Coccyzus lansbergi. Taxonomy (NCBI): domain Eukaryota; kingdom Metazoa; phylum Chordata; class Aves; order Cuculiformes; family Coccyzidae; genus Coccyzus; species Coccyzus lansbergi. The sequence continues at coordinate 15,437 of JAUMJK010000780.1, read as the reverse complement.
GCATGGAATTTGAGAGATGACTCCATTCAATCACGTGCTTCCAAGATGAGAATAGAAAGAAGAGTATGTGTACTTTCTATCTTAGCACAGACGCTGCAGGCAAGTCCAAGACATTCTTGAGTAAGAGGCTACATAGTGAGGAAGCCAAGCACATCTTGGGATGCAATCAGGCAATAGGATCTACTAGTGGATCAGCTCACCTATCCAGGGTGTTACTGAGCTAACAGGAACACCAAATTAGGCTTCCAGTTACTGCCAACTATGTTCTGTGCCCACTGGAAGGGAGAAACTGGTATGCAAAAGAGCAGGGGTGACACAAGGAAGGTCACAACACACCTGACTGACTTCCACCCTGCTACAGTCTCACCTACAACCCCATCAACAGCCCATTAACTGCTCCTCTCTCCGATAAGAGCACAACCAAGTGCCAGAAACCATGTTATTGGTGAGAAACATGACTGGCAGCAGGACTTCATCCACCAGCATCTGTCACTTCAGACTGGTCAATCAAAGCAGACTCCTTTATTCCCTGTTTCCAACACCTGCAACCTCTCAGACCTGCACCAGAACTGGTTTAACTCCAGAGAGTCTGGGAGAATTAAGCCCTCAGAAGTTAGTTCTCACCATGCAATTGCTAACATCATCCTTGTCGCTCTCCAGTAAAAGGAAATCCACCACTTTCCTGCCCCTTGCCCTTCTCCAGGGGTACAGGATAAACCACAGGGCTAGGAAGAGAAAGTGAAAACAGGGGGAGGAGGAAAAATCATTGCTCTCTATAACTACCTGAAAGGAGGTTGTGGAGAGGAGGGAGCTGGGCTCTTCTCCCCAGTGACAGGCGACAGGATGAGAGGGAATGGCCTCAAGTTCCACCAGGGGAAGTTTAGGCTGGACATTAGGAAAAAATTTTTCACAGAAAGGGTCATTGGGCACTGTTAGAGGCTGCTCAGGGAGGAGGTTGATTCAACTTCCCTGAAGATGTTTTAGGGACGGGTGTACGAGGTGCTGAAGGACATGGTTTAGTGTTTGATAGGAATGGTTAGACTTGATGATCCGGTGAGTCTCTTCCAACCTGGTTGTTCTATGATTCTATGAAAAAGGGCTTTAGAAGCGTAATTAAAAGTTGGACTCGTGTTGTGAAGGGGCTGATGAAACAGTTTATTTACTGAAGTCTCGAACTGGAACTCCTGGTTTGGATTTCAGGTCTCCCCTGTGTTTTATACTAGCACGCTCTGAAGCCAGAGTTCAAACATTGGACATAAAAGGTCTCTTATCTCTTGACATTTTCACATCAATGAAAATTGCCTTTCGAGCCTGGGAATGGAGTACGCTCCCTGTGCAAACACAACCACCGATTTCCCCCTGTGCAGATAAGGCTGGTTCACATCGCGCTGGTTGGGTCACGACACCCGCGGCAGCCAGGCAGCAGGGCAGGGAGCTCAGATTAGAGAAAGGTGTTGGGGCAAGAGAAGTGAGAAGGGAGGGGAAACAGGATTATTGATGAGAATCACAGGTATTTAGGAAAGTTGAGCAATTTCTATAGAGCCTCATAAAGAGTAGGGAAAAAATAATCATCCTTTTCTCACTGTATGAAAAGTCCTTTGAGGACTGAGCATTATAGCAGAAAACCATCAAAAAGACAGTTTCATAGAATCATAGAATCACCAGGTTGGAAGAGAACCACCGGATCATCGAGTCCAACCATTCCTATCAAAATAAAGGCAGAAATATAAGATGGACTGGAGTCTGCCGAGGAGATTCCTGCTTCACTGTAGAACCTGCACCAATCTGAGCCACTTTCTCAGCCCAGAACTAGGTTGCAGCAGTAAATCACAGCTGTGACCACAAAGAACAAACTTCCTGGCTCACTTTTCCAGGCCAGCAGTTGGGCACCTCGTACCTTTTTCCGTTTTTTTGAAGGCTCCTCAGCCAGGTTGCTCTTTTTCTCTCTCACACATGCTGCTGCTGCCACCTCCTCTTCCTCCTCCTCTGGAATGAGGCTGTATTTGGTACCTCCAGGCTGCATAAAACACTCCTTGGCAAAGTGACCTGTAAAACAGAGTTTGAAGAAGCAATTCACTCCCTCTCTCCCTCCCTTTCTCTTTTTTTTTTTTTCTCTCTCCACCTAGAGGGTCACAACAATCTTTTATTATTAGTCACAATAAGAATCTACACTGTAGATTTTTTGTCCTAGCATTCCATGCCCTGATTAAACAAACCAGGGGAGCAAACACAACCCAGGGCATTCTGGGAAAATCGGTCAGGCAAAAACTAAGACATTCTGGATTGAATACGGGAACTCATAGAAATGTGTGTGCGCAAAGACTGAAACAGCAGGGGAATCATAGAATCACCAGGTTGGAAGAGACCCACCGGATCATCTAGTCCAACCATTCCTATCAAACACTAAACCATGTCCCTCAGCACCTCATCCACCCATCCCTTAAACCCCTCCAGGGAAGGTGCATGCAAAAGGGAGTCAATAGGTGTGATCAGCACCGGGTAAATGAGAACAAAGCCACAAATACAGACAGAATCAGCTCATTTCGGTTCTATCCTGCCTGCTCTGAAGACATCAAAGTTGACCTAAAGGTCACAGGAGAACCTGCGGATCAGATAGGTAGTGTCACTAAAAAGCAGAACGGAAATATGCACAATCCAGTTTGAAGGCTTAGGGGTTAAAACGGTATTGTAAAGAGTTATCTACCACTACAGAGAACCATATTCATGTTTAACAGCTGCCTCTACATTTGTCACGATCAACTTTCCCCAAAACACCATTAACTCCAGTTTCACTATTTACTCTATGTCTAAACGATAAAGACAACAAGCAGGGTATGAAAAAAAAGTCCTTCATGCTTCAACACCTTGCAAATGCTACTGAAAAGGCAGCAAATCAGCCAAAAACTTCAAAGGAAAACAAAAACTTCACAAGGCTAAACAAACAAAACAAAATACTTGTTTTCATCTCTGATTCACAGCTCACAAGGTAACAGTGTTCCCAACTGATTCCATTCTTCAGAATCATGGAATGGTTTGGGTTGGAAGGGACTTCAAAGCCCATCCAGTTCTACTCCCTGTCACAGGCAGGGACACCTCCCACTGAATCAGGGGCTCCAAGCCCCATCCAACCTGGCCTGGAACCCCTCCAGGGATGGGGCAGCCACCACTGCTTTAGGCAACCTGGGCCAGGGTCTCCCCACCCTTATCATGAAGAATTTCTTCCTGATATCCAGCATAAATCTTCCCCCTTTCCAATATAAAGCCATTCCCCCTTGTCCTATCACTCCAGACCCTTGTAAAAAGTCCCTACTCAGCTTTCTTGGAGCCCCTTTCAGTACTGGAAGGATGCTATAAGGTCTTCTTGAAGCCTTCTCCGGGCTGAACAACCCCAACTCTCTCAGCCTGTCTGCACAGCAGAGCTGCTCCATTCCTCTGATCATCTTTGTGGTCTCCTCTGGACCTGTTCCAACAGTTCCAACATCCTTTTCATGTTGGGGATTCCAGAACTGGACACAGAACTCCTGGTGGGGTCTCATGAGTGTGGAGCAGAGGGGGAGAGTTCTCTACCCTCACCCTGCTGGCCATGATGCCGTGGTTTCTGGGCTCCAAGAATAAAATGACCTGGTGAGGCATTTATCTATTAAAATGCAACACTGGAATGAGACCCCAGCTATAAGAAACATTAACACAAATGCTGCAAGAAGGGAAACCCTACTGAGTCCATACTCAGCAGAAAGGTTCTCCAGGAAGCTCAAAGGGTTGTGATTTTACGGGAGAAACCTCCATAACAAGAGTTCTGCTAAGTCTTCCTTTTCCTCAACACGTGATGGAAAATGTAGTTCTCCTCTAAGGCAGACACGTGGAAGCAAAATTCAGTCCTTATAAAGGAAACAACCACAAGACAGATGTCACCACAGTCACTACATTTACGCACCTTTGCAACCACATTTCTTGCACACAGTGTTCAAAACAGCTTCGAGCGTGATCTTCTGACTCGTGTAGTCTCTGAACGTGCGCTTCTTCCTCTCATCCTGACTGGAAAAAGAAGGACAGTTCAACGCTCAATCCACTTCCATCTCTGTACATTTACACAGGCACAACCTAAACACAAGTTGCCCTTAAACACTGCTTAGTTGAAACAAAGAACAGAGCTCATTAGAATAAATCACATTAACAGCACGTTACCAGTTGCCTTCTACTGCGGAGATTAATTGAGCAGTCTCTGCACAAAGCAGACAGACGCAGGGAGCTGCACTTTCATCCTTCATACTATTTGTGTTTCGTATATGAATACACACACACAAATCATAGAATCATAGAATCATCAGGTTGGAAGAGACCCATCGGATCATCGAGTCCAACCATTCCTATCAAACACTAAACCATGTCCCTCAGCACCTCATCCACTTGTCCCTTAAACACCTCCAGGGAAGGTGAATCAACCCCCTCCCTGGGCAGCCTCTGCCAGTGCCCAATGACTCTTTCCGTCAAAAATTTTTTCCTAATGTCCAGCCTAAATCTCCCCTGGCAGAGTTTGAGGTCACTCCCTCTTGTCCTGTCCCCTGTCACTTGGGAGAAGAGGCCAGCTCCCTCCTCTCTACAACCTCCCATCAGGTATAGAGAGCAAATGAACTTGTCCAGTATGAAAATAAAGCCATTTTATTTAATCTGCAAAGAGACGTCACCAAAAAAAAAAAGGTGACAAGGAACCTCTGAAATATCTATGCAGTTAATATCTGGTTTTGTAGTATGTCAAAGTGAAACAAATCACCAGCTGGAAAGATAAATCCTTCCAGCACAAGGACACGGCCATCACAACAAAGGAATTGAAATGTTGCTGCAGTGTGAAGGGCTGGATCTTCCTGCAGCCCTCCACCAGCTCCCGTTTCCTCTGGGAAGTAGAACCAAGAACATGCCCTCATTCAGCCAGCACATCACTGGGGGCTCAGGAAGAATCCCCTCACCCTCCAAATAAAGAATAAGCATAGCAGGAAAGACAGGAATGCAAGGCAGGAAAAGGGAGGCACTAGAAACCAGTCCAGTGCGTTATATTCTGCTCAGGGAATTTACCTACTCAAGGGAAACATTGTTTGGATCGAGGTCTTTTCCTGTGCCTTGGTTAACCACCTTCATGGAGAGGGAGAGTTTCAGTTTGTCATCTTTCATCTGAAAGACAAAGAGATGGAACGAGAAGAATAAATTACAGTGGTGTTAACCTGGACACCTACAGAGACAGAAGGAAACTGTCAGACTGCAAAAGGCATTACATGGAATCACAGAATGGTTTGGTTTGGAAAGGACCTCAAAGACCAAGACCTCCCACGGGATCAGGGGCTCTAGGCCCCATCCAACCTGGCCTTGAATCCCTCCAGGGATGGGGCAGCCACCCCTGCTCTGGGCAACCTGGGACCTTCCCACCCTCACAGCAAAACATTTCTTCCTAACATCTCATCTCCATCTCCCCTCTTTCAGCTGAAAACTGTTCCCCCCTCACCCTGTCCCTGCCCTCCCTGATCAAAAGTCCCTCCCCAGCTTTCCTGGAGCCCTTTTCAGTGCTGGAAGCTCTTCTAAGGTCTTCCCAGAGCCTCCTCCTCTCTAGGCTGAACAAGCCAAATCCTCTCAGCCTGTTGAGATCTGCAAGTCCTTTTGTTCTATTATTCTGTAGCTGCATTTCAGAGTATCCTAGCTTCTATTTCCCAGCTCCCTCGGCAATAGAACAAGATCAAGCTATAGGGCTGTTCACATTAACATTCTATTTTTGATTTGACCAAACCCAAGGGCACATTTGGAAGCTTTGCTGTAATTCTCAAATCATCCATCTCAAGGCAGTTCCCCCGCACCAGTTCTCTGCCCAACATGCATCCTGAAAATAAACCTTTATATCCTTTTTCCCATTGTGATCCTCTTAAGAGATATTTAAAACATTTTTAGTTTCCTATTAGGGGCTTACTCTTTTCTGAATCCTAGTAAGTCCTTGATCGCCATATTATCACTTTAGAACCAAAAATGTTGTATGTTTGGTGAGGTTTCTAGCCCTTCTTGCAGCTTTCTGCATTTTCATTGATGTTGTTATTGAAGATATTCCTGGTTTGTCTCTTTGTGACATCTTTGCAGTCAATCTAACCATGAACTCCTCTGCTCTCCACCTCTCCAAAAGGCTCCTGACCCTTGTCCCTACAGCAAAGAAGCCAGAGCCCAACAACTGTGTCCCAGATAAAGAGAACAGTGGCTTAATAAAACTGTATATAAATAACATTCATAAAAAAGAGCATAGCACAGATGGTTAAACAGAATCTGCAGAGCCTTTCACGTAGATCTTCTATGCCGTGTAAAGTCTGTCAACCATTCAGGGGAGGTTTAGATCAGGTAGGGAGGCTCTGCAAATGAATCTGAACAGGCTGGATCCATGGGCTGAGACCAGTGGGATGAGGTTTAACAAGGCCAAATGGCGGATCCTGCACTTGAGGCACAACAACCCTGAGCAGCTACAGACTAGAAGTCTGTCTGGAAAGTGCCTGGAGGACAGGGACCTGGGGGTGTTGGTTGACAGCGAACTGAACATGAGCCAGTAGTGGCCCAGTGGGCCAAGAAGGCCAATGGCATCTTGGCTTGGATCAGAAATGGCGTAGCCAGCAGGGCCAGGGAGGTTATTCTCCTTCTGGACTCGGTCCTGGGGAGACCACTCCTCGAATCCTGTGTTCAGTTCTGGGCCCCTCACCACAAGAAGGATGTTGAGGCTCTGGAGCGAGTCCAGAGAAGAGCAATGAAGCTGGTGAAGGGGCTGGAGAACAGGCCTTATGAGGAGTGGCTGAGAGAGCTGGGGGTGTTCAGCCTGGAGAAGAGGAGGCTGAGGGGAGACCTCATTGCTCTGTCCAGCTACTTGAAAGGAGGTTGTGGAGAGGAGGGAGCTGGGCTCTTCTCCCAAGTGACAGGGGACAGGACGAGAGGGAATGGCCTCAAGCTCCACCAGGGGAGGTTCAGGTTGGACATTAGGAAAAAGTATTTCACGGAAAGTGTCATTGGACACTGGCAGAGGCTGCCCAGGGAGGTGGCTGATTCACCTTCCCTGGAGGTGTTTAAGGTGCATGTGGACGAGGTGCTGAGGGACATGATTTAGAGACTGGTGGGAATGGTTGGACTCGATGATCCAGTGGGTCTCTTCCAACCTGGTTGTTCTATGATTCTATATCAGGAAAAATTTTTTTACTGACACAGTATTGAAGCCCTTGCAGAAGTTGCCCGGAGGTTAAAAAACCACGTGGCCATGGTACTTCAGGACATCATTAGACTGGATGAGCTTAGAGCCTTTTCCAACCCCAACAATCCCATGATTTCCCTTATCTCACACAAAATTAAGTCCTTCTTTTGTGTAAAGCATTTAAGGCCAAATCCTAAACAACTGAACTGAATGCTTCCACCTTGATCCCAACAAAACACAGTCAGCTTGCTTTGTTTCCAAAAGCAAGTGTTTTCAGTTTTCCTTCCAAACACTCTTTAAACATAAAGGATTTGCCTATTGACACTTTTGCGGAAGAAAAAGCAAAAAACAATGTGTAATGCTCTTATTTCAAAACAAACAAACAAAGCCTCAGTATTTATTCCCAGGCATAATTTGCTGCCACTAATACATTCCTGAAAACAAACAAAAATCTTGGGCTTCTTCTAAGAACCTGCCTGTCTCCCAAAACAGTTCATCCGCTGTGTTCGTATTGGCTGTTATCTTACATGACCTCAGATTGCTCATTTCAACACCAAATCACCCAGTTAAGGTGACAGAAGCACAAAGGGGTGGAATAGGGAGTGAAAGAATCATAGAATAACCAGGTTAGAAGAGACCCACCGGATCATCGAGTCCAACCGTTCCTATCAAACACTAAGACAAAAGCCTTTATAAAGTTCCTTTTCCCAAATGGGGGAGTGTCAGAGCCAGAATCACCTCCGGAGAAGAGGAGGATTCACCTGTCTGTACACAGAGCCCTTCAGGAACACCCAGTCTCTGCACACAGACATACTTGTTTCCTATTTTATGGTTTATTTTATCCACACAGCACTAAAGAAACAGGAATTCATGTTACCTCTTTCCCGATAAGCTTCACCCAGACTTTATCTCCAACATCTACGATCTCCGAGGGTTTATCCACGCGGCAGGAGGACATGTGAGTCCGGTGCACGAGGCCTGTTTGTGGTTTGGAAACGAAGAAAGGGAAAAAAATAAAGAAAAGTCTATACTAAATTACAGTTTTGTCCTCTGGGAGAGTGATCCCCAAAGCATGGTGGACGCAAGAGAGCGCTTTGGGTATGGGAAGGAAATATTTTTCTATCATTAATAAATCATTTTTAAAAATTAATAGTGTTTATTTCATCCTTACTCCATCTCTTTTAATTACTATTTTCTTACTGTGATTTATAATGTACATAAGATTAGGACAGTAGGTCACATATATAATTCATACATAAATCTATATGTATTGAGGGGGGTCAAAACATTTCTAAAGTACAGGGTGAACTTGTGTTAAATAACTTGTTTATTTTAACCTGTTTGATTGTCTACAATCAAGAGTGTCTGGAGGGGAGACAGGGTACACATTCAGTAGTGCCTCTAAGCACAACGAACCATTTCCCTCCTCCAGTACGTTACGAAGGTGAGAGTCATAGGATCATAGAATCACCAGGTTGGAGGAGACCCGTAGGACCATCGAGTCCAACCATTCCCATCAAACACTAAACCATGTCCCTCAGCACCTTGTCCAGATGTCCTTTAAACCCCCCAGGGAAGGTGATTTTTCTTAATGTCCGGCCTGAACCTCCCCTGTTGGAGCTTGAGGCCATTCCCTCTCGTCATGTCCCCTGTCACTTGGGAGAAGAGCTCAGCTCCCTCCTCTCCACAACCTTCTCTCAGGATGTTACAGAGAACAATGAGGTCTACCCTCAGCCTCTTCTCCAGGATAAACACCCCCAGCTCTCTCGGCTGCTCCTCTTGTTCTCCAGCCCCTTCACCAGCTTCATTGCTCTTCTCTGGACTTGCTCCAGAGCCTCAACATCCTTCTTGTGCTCAGGGGCCCACAACTGAACACAGGATTCGAGGAGCAGTCTCACCAGTGCCGAGTCCAAAGGGAGAAGAACCTCCCTGGCCTTCTTGGCCACCTGGGCCACTGCTGCCTCATGCTCAGTCACTGTCAACCAACACCCTCAGGTCCTTCTCCTCCAGGCACTTTCCAGACAGACTTCCCCTAGTCTGGAGCTGCTCAGGGTTGTTGTGCCCCAAGAGCAGGACTTGTCATTTGGCCTTGTTAAACCTCATCCCATTGGTCTCAGCCCATGGATCCAGCCTGGTCAGATCCCTTTGGAGCCTCCTGACCCTCCAGCAGATCCACACTCCCACACAGCTTAGGGTCATCTGCAAACTTGCTAAGGGAGCACTCGATGCCTTCATCCAGGTCACTGATGAAGACATTGAACAGGGTTGGACCCAGCACTGAGCCCTGGGGACACCACTAGTCACTGGCCTCCAGATGGACTTCACTCCATTTCCCACCACTCTCTGGGCCCTCCAGACAACCACTTTTCCACCCAGGAGAGTGTGTGCCTGTCCAGCCCAGAGGTGACAGTTTCTGGAGCAGAATGCTAGGAGAAACTGTGTCAAAGGCTTTGCTGAAGTCCAGGAACATCCATCCACAGTCCTTCCCTCATCCAGCAGCCGAGTCACTTTGTCATAGAAGGAGATCAGCTTAGTTTGGCAAGACCTGCCTTTCGTGAACCCATGTTGACTGGGCCTGATCCCCTGGTTCTCTTGCATGTGCTTCATGATCACACTCAAGATCACCTGTTCCATGACCTTCCCTGGCACTGAGGTCACACTGACAGGCCTGGAGTTCCCTGGATCCTCCCTGCGACCCTTCTTGTCCATGGGCACAACATCAGCCTCCAGTCCAGTGGAACTTTCCCAGTCACACAGGAAAATGACTCTGGGATTCAAGGATTCCCTTGGGAACAGGCTGGGGCTGCCACATGGCTGTGCGAGAGAACCCAAAATCCATATTCTGAGGTGGGACCACAGTTTATTTCAGTCACAAGCTGCATTTAGGGGACACAACAGGACTTTTTAGAAGTTGTACTGCCTTCCAGCTCCTGTCGGCAGGCGACGCGTGCCACACGGTGAGGTCACAGTGATGGGACGCAGGTGTCACAATGACCCAGGGCACTTTGGGAGCTGCTGCCCAGGGATCAGACGCCACAGCCCTTCAGCCGCTGACAGGCAGGACTGCGTCTCGCTGCTCAGCCTAAGGGTCGAGGCTTCAAGCTTAAACCCAACTCAGCCATGGGGAACATGGAGTCATCTGCACCAGAGTCATCCTCCGACACGGAGGAGCCTGGTTTGGTGCCTCCATCTTCTCCCAACCACACGGTTGGTGCTATGGCAGCAGCCGAGGATGCTGCCAGCTCATCTCTCGCAGGGGAGAACTCTCAAGGTAAGCCTGAGGAGTGCCCAGCCTCCGGTACCATTGGTGGCAGGAGAGCTGTGCCAAACCCACACCCTCTGCAGCCCACAGGTTCCTCCAGATCCTCTGGAACATCGTCAGCAGCCATCGCTTCCAGTCCATCTGGTGGAATGATGATGGCAACAGCTTCGCGATAGCAGAGAATCTCTTCCGCGAGGAGGTCCTGGGGAGGAGGATCTTTGAGACGGAGTCCATGGGAGGCTTCATCCTCCAACTCAACCTCCATGGATTCCAGCCAGTGGAAGGACGTTCTCGCATCTCCATCTCCATCGGGAAGCTGCAAGCAATAGCAGCAGCAGGAGCTTCTCTGGGCAAGGTACGTCAGTTCCTCCCCCAGGAGAGAGTCTGTGTCTTCCTCCTCTGGCAATGCTGGCACTGACTCCTGTCCTTTGCCATCCGCAGCTGCACTTCTTCCACCGCCCCGGCTTCCAGAGAGACCAGCCCCAGCTCCTCACGAGGGGCAACCAAAGCCCTGGGGACACAGAGCCAGCCCCGGCTGCAGCCCCACACAGCCCTGGGCAGGAGGATGAACAGCCAAGGAAGAGACCAGCAGATGCTCTGTCGGCGACAGGAGCCACGGAGGAGATGGACGCTGAGAGCTGCGCAGGCCCCAGCCCCACAGTGACCGAGCCATGGGCTGACCCAGATGCCCCCAGCACCAGTGCCGGTCCAGTCCCGGCCAAACGGCGCCGCACAGACAGCCCTGAGAACATCCCGGAGGAGGCTCTGACACCATCAATGGCTTCACCCCAGCGCCGCTCACCACCTGCCCCACAAGACATGGAGTCCCCTCAGCAGGCAGCTCCTGGGCCCAGTTGCCTTCCTCGGCTGGTCGGTAGCACTAGCCCAGCTCAGTCCCGAGCTCCAGAGCCTGCGAGGGATGAGCTGCCAGCACCTTGGGCTGCTCCTGGGCCACAGCCACTACACGGCCAAGCAGCAGCACCAATAGATGAGGGGCAGGAGAACGACTCCCAGGGCCCTGCAGCCCCCAGCCCCACAGCGAACGAGCCAAGGGCTGACCCCAACGGCCCCAGCACCAGTGCCGCTCCAGCCCCGGCCGAACGGCGCCGCACAGACAGCCCTGAGAACATCCCGGAGGCGGCTCCAGCTCCATCCCCACCTTCACCTCAGCGCCCATCACCTCCTGCCCCACTGGTCTTTGGGCCCCCTCCACGCCCAGATTGGTGGCCAGGGCCGGATCCTTGGGAGCGCCCTGGGGCTGCTCTCCACCCTCCAGCACCTCATGCCGCTCCTGTGCCACGGCCACCACCCTTCAGAGCTCGCCCCTTCCGACACTGCCGCACCTGCTACTGCCCACCCAACAACCGACACGGCGATGGACTTTAAACGGGTTGGGTGGAAAGAGCAGTGATCTTGGGCTGCGAGTCGTGGTGTAGATGGAGGAACAACTTAGTCTAGGAATAATTTATTAATAAAGTGTTTGTTGTTCAAAATTCTTCTTTTCATGTTTCCCTGTCCTGTCTCTGTAGTCTCACAGATATAGTGCCCCAAGTGCAAGTCTCAGCATTTGGCCTTGTTAAACCTCACCCCATTGGTCTCAGCCTAGCGGTCCAGCCTGTTTAGATCTCTTTGTAGAGCCTCCCTACCCTCCAAACAGTTGCACCAATCAAACATATAAAAGCTCATCAAAATCCACTACAAATTAACTCAAGAGGCTCCCGAAGCAACATCTGTGTTCAAAACATGAGACAGCTGCACAGAGGCTGCAGCAGGCACCCACTCCTCTCCCTGCTTTCCTCTCCTACGCAGCCTCCCCAGGCACCAGAGAACAAAGAGCCTGTTTCACGCCTCAGCAGCGCAAGATTTGGCTGGCAAAGCCAAACATGTCCAACACCAAGGCTGCTCTGATCTCCTGCACCTGCAAGGTCACACAGCCCCAAAATGATGGTTTTAATTTGCACCCGTGACACGTGAGCACAGGGCTACACAGGAGAGGACAAATATGGACACACATCTTGCTGTTCAAGCTCCCATCATGGGGCCTGTTGGAGCTGCAAAGTGATTTCCCTCCAGCAGCCACACTTCTGTCCAAAAACTGTTATTATCCAGTGACTCCAAGAGGGGAGCAGAGAAGGGGGCTTTGCAGGCACATCCTCCATAAGCTGCTTCTTTTGTACAGTGAGTTTGACTGCAGGTTCTCCACAAACATAGAGCTTTAAATCAGATTTTTCCAGTTTATTTTTAATTTGACCTCCATTTCGGTGGTTTTTTTTAATTTCATAGAATCATAGAATCACCAGGTTGGAAGAGACCCATTGGATCATCGAGTCCAACCGTTCCTATCAAACACTAAAACATGTCCAAATTTGTTCATTTGTATTGGCCATAAAAGAAATTAATCAGGCAAGCTATCTAATCTACACAGTTGATATATTTTGTTCAACACCTTAAAATGATTCTCTAAAATATCCCTAAGTTAAGGAAAGCCCTTCAAGTCTTTTTGGTATTCAGGCACACATATTCTAAATACTTTGTGAGAACCTCAATTTCTTCCCGATTAAGAAACAAAACCCTTTTCTGAGCTTTTTCTAAACGCTATCAGGCCTGTAAATCTGCGGATGACTGCTTGGCTCAAACACGTCAATGTAAAAGCACATCTGAACAAAAACAGAGAAACAAACCTTGTTTCCTGCAGCCTGGGATCTTTATAAATGCCCCATACTCTGTCACAGCAGCGACCTGTGAAGAAAAAAAAGACAGTAAACCCTTCACAAAACATCAGGCTCCAACCCACAGGTTAGAATAGTGGACAAGGTGCTGAGGGAAATGGTTTAGTGTTTGATAGGAATGGTTGGACTCCATGATCCAGTGGGTCTCTTCCAACCTGGTTGCTCTATGAGTCTATGAATATGCACAGAAAGTCTAAACAGTTCTCCTGCTCTCCTTCACTTTTAGATTCCAGGGCAGGTCAGACACTGCAACACAAGACAACTCTGAAGCAGACAGCTTACCAGAGAGTCAGAGAATTATTTGCTTAGAAAACAATGTAGAGATCCAGTCCAACCCTACCTGTCCACTGTTAAGCTATATCCCCCACCACCTCATCTACTTATCTCTTAAACACCTCCACAGATAGAAACTCCACCACTACCCTGGGCAGCCTCTGCTAATGCTCATGCCACTGAAATAAGCAGGGCCTAAACCAGCAAAACAAAGGAACATGATACGAAAAATACCAGCAAATAGTCTCTAAGACTTGTTTTGGAGTTTCAGACAGCAAGCATCCTTGATTACAGCTCTGATGCATGGAGGAATAAATCCACCAGTCCTGTAAAGGGACAAGAGCTGGGTACAAAATACAATTCCCATCTATGTGCATATACCTAACTTTTCCGACCCACCTCATGTATACTCTATTACTTCATAGAATCACCAGGTTGGAAAAGACCCACTGGATCATTGAGTCCAACCATTCCTATCAAACACTAAACCATGTCCCTCAGCACCTCATCCACCCGTCCCTTAAACTCCTCCAAGGAAGGTGACTCAACCTCCTCCCTGGGCAGCCTCTGCCAGTGCCTAATCACCCTTTCCATGAAAAATTTTTTTCCTAATGTTCAGCCTGAACTGGACTTTAATCTCATTATGGACTTCACAACAGCCAAATGCCCACTAATTTGGACTAGTTCCCTTGTCTGTCTGACCATACATTCCTCAGATAAGGAAAAACTATAAACAAACAGAAACAATTATAGAAGAAAACACAGCATCTGCTCAGCACACATCACACCTGACACAAGGTGTTACCACTTCTCAGCAGAATAATGACTGAGAAGCAGTAATAAACTTTCAAAAACTACACTTGCTTAAAGGAATCATAGAATGAACCATAGGATGGTTGGGGTTGGAAGGGAACTGAAAGCCCATCTTAGTCCCACCCCTGTCCAGTGGACACCTCCCACGGGATCAGGGGCTCCAAGCCCCATCCAGCCTGGCCTTGAACCCCTCCAGGGATGGGGCAACCACCACTCCTCTGGGCAACCTGGGCCTGGGCCTCTCCACCCTCATAGTGGAGAGATGAGATGGGACTGATGTCTGCAAACTGATTCTAGCTCAAACAGAGGGTCTTGCTTTGACAAAAGTAACTATTCCATGCATGCAAGGAGGAAGCACCACCAGCCCCAGCCCCACACACCTCGCCCTGGAAGATGCTGTAGAGCTCAGGCAGCACCTCCATCTTGGCAGGCGAAGGGCTGCAGGTGAGGGGCTGCAACCCCCAAACCTCTCAGCACTCCCCTCTTGCTGTTGAGACCTCCTCAAGCTGCTGTGACCCTCAAACCTCTGAGTGTTCCCCTTTTGCTGCTGCAACCTCCAAGCTGCTACGACTCGAGCCTCTGAGAGCTCTCTCAGCTGCTGCAACCCCCTAGGAGCTGCTGCAAGACCCCCTCTAGGAGCTGCTGCAAGACCCCCTCTAGGAGCTGCTGCAAACCCCCCTCTAGGAGCTGCTGCAAGCCCCCCTCTAGGAGCTGCTGCAAGCCCCCCTCTAGGAGCTGCTGCAAACCCCCCTCTTAGAGCTGCTGCAAACCCCCCTCTTAGAGCTGCTGCAAACCCCCCTCTTAGAGCTGCTGCAAACCCCCCTCTTAGAGCTGCTGCAAACCCCCCTCTTAGAGCTGCTGCAACCCCAGAACCTCCGAATGCCTCTCTCCTTGCTGCTTGCAGCCCCCTCCCCTCAGCTGCTGCAGCCCCTCTAAGCTCGCTAAGAGCGTCCCCGACCCCTCAGCCCCCGGCACTTCCGCCATCAGTCGCCGCCATTTTGCCGCCCCTCCCTCCCGCGTCACCAAGAGCCGCCGCGCGCCTTGCGGGCAGCTCTCAGCCAATCAGCGCCCCTCGAGTCTAGCGTAGCCCCGCCCTCAGACGCGCCAGCCAATCCTCGCGGGTGTAGCCGGCTCCAACAGCCAATCAGAGACGAAATCTCTC